>JABWPP010000050.1:87083518-88316018 GCA_016920855.1 Puya raimondii
TCACTAGCCAAATAATATCGAAAAATTATGAAATTTAGTTTCCAAACACTTTCAATAGTGTAGATCAAGTCTAGCGGAGCCGATCGTCGATTTGAAAGCCGCATCATCGAAAACAACTTGGTAGCACGGAGGCCTCCGTGCTACCGATAGTATACCAGCCTAGCTCTATATATATATATATATATATATATATATATATATTATATCTAAACTGCAAATGACGTGCTTTGTTCAATCCTAAAAATAATTTCAATGCTTTGTAAAAAAAAAAGTAAAGCAACAATTCATTCGTCGCATAAACCTAATTTATAAATAAAAAATTTTAAACAATTTTCTTTTATAATTAAAATATTTTTTAATTCTATTAATTAACAAGCTTTAGAAATAAATGGGAATTAAGTCTGGCCTGTTTCTCTGAGAAGGTGAAGTTCAAATTAGACTTTCAGATAAACTATAGTTTGAATAAAGATTTTTTTTGTTTTGTTTTGTTTTGTTTGTTTGAATAGTTGTGGAACTAAAGTTTTTCAGTTTTATTATTTATTTAGCAAAAAATGAATGACGTAAAAATTAGAGATGTGAGAAATGATTAATATTTTTTTATATTTTTTTTCGTAATTGACTTCTGCCTGGGATGGGCAGAAGTCAATTATGCTATTTTGAAAAATTTGAGTTTTGATCGAAGGTAAATTTATAGTGAATTTGACAAAAAAAATAGTTGGCATTTACGACCAAAAACCACGTCACCCCTCTCCACTTTTGGTAAAACAAAGGTGAAAATGCAAAGTAACCAAAATAGGAGAGTTTCATATGTATTCCCACAAAAATTTCAAAATTACTAATTTATTGCTATAAACATTGATTATCAAATATATTTTTTAAAATTTTAAAATATGTAAATTTATTCGTGCATATCAACTATTGGTATTTGACCATTAAATTAATGCAAAAAATTAGTATAAAATATTAGAAATAGAAAAAATGGCATCTAAAGTTCTTAGAAAGGCATTTATTCAAGTGTAGAATGGTTATTAAGTTATTTAATAAAAGATAAGTAAATTTTAACACTAGTCAACTAACGGAGAGAATATATTTGTAAACAATGTAATTTTAAAGGGATAAATTTTAGGGATAACTTCAAATACCACCCATGTGGTTTCGTGCTTTCTCACTTTAGTACCCTGTGGTTTAAAATGTATCACTTTATTACCCTGTGGTTTGGTTATTTTTTTTTTGTTATCTTTTCGTTAATTTTTTTGTTAAATTAATGAGAAAGTTAAAACTACAGAAAAGTAAAGTGAATATTCGATAAACCATAGGTGAGATATTTGAAGTTTTTCTGTATAATTTAACGAAAAAATTAACGAAAAGATAACAAAAAAAGAGAATAACCAAACCACAGGGTACTAAAGTGATACGTTTTAAACTACAGGGCACTAAAGTGAGAAAGCACGAAACCACAGGGGTGGTATTTGAAGTTATTCCTAAATTTTATAACTAAAATTTTATAGGGGATAAATATGCAATTACACTTCTTTATAGCCATAATTTTGTCGGAAGAGGCAAGTATATCAATTTTTATATCTCAATAACTTCTAATTTTATGTACTAATAATATGTGATCTCTGGTCCCGAGTTCGAATCCTAATTGATTCACATTTCAAGCTAAATTTATTTCTAAAAAAAATAAACGAAGCGGGTAGCGTGCTACCTTTCTCTCAAAAAAAAAAAAATGTGATCTCTCGTAGAAGACGCTCAGATGTAGAATACTAGAGGAGGGATTAAAGTTAAGCTTTGTGTTTAATTTCGTTAACTTTTAATTGAAAAGAATATAAGAATCTAATTTTTAAAAGCTCAAAGTACTACTGTGATTGGAATGGAACATAATTCAGAATCCTACTTTGAATCCAAGTGGAACTCCTCGGGATCCGTACTTTCCTTTTATAGAAAGTCAGTCCAATAATATCATATCTGAAAAGCTGAGTACATCAAATTTGATTATAAGATAAAATTCTAACTCTTTACGACTAAGAAGATATTCAGGGTCAAACTTTTTATAAATAGAATGTTAAATTTTGACTACGATTTTCAGAGGCGTAAATGACCTCATCCCTGAAATAATAGATCTTTATCGGTATGTAAAACAATGATTATTAAATATATACCAAAATTTAGGATCATAAATAAAATAAAATAATTCACAGAACGTCATAGAGAAGAAATTTTTTATCAATCTGCGGAAGCGGAAAGTCCGGCTATGATCTAAAAGTCACCAACCGAACTTGGGTAATTTGGTTTCTCCTCCTATCTCATGCACTCTACTTTATGGTGTGGAACCGATAGTAATTCTTCACCAGAATACGTATGAGAAGATGGCAGGACTAATACCCCTCTTTATATAGAGTCCAGATCGACTTTCCATCAAAGTCTAATTAGTATTCTATTTAAATTTAAATAGATAAAAAATGGATAAAATATATCATATCAAACAGTTTTATATCTATTAGAATTGACCTTTATCTATAGTAAATCTAAATTTGAATATGATTAATCGAGTCATATTTATGAAAATTCTAACATGAAATTCATACCAAACGATACTTGTTCGGTTGCCAGAGCCCAATTACTTATTCTCGATACTTAGGTGTAGAATCAAGAATCGTTTCGATCGGAATTCGTATGAGAAAGATATGATCTTCGGGGAATGTTGGCGTCTTTGGCTCAAACCAAACTTGACCACCTAGATTTTTCTGGATCAACTTATTCATCACACAATTACTAGAAGATTCTAAATTAAAATTGAACAA
Organism: Puya raimondii; assembly: GCA_016920855.1. Lineage (NCBI taxonomy): Eukaryota > Viridiplantae > Streptophyta > Magnoliopsida > Poales > Bromeliaceae > Puya > Puya raimondii. The sequence goes on from JABWPP010000050.1 coordinate 87,086,323, forward strand.
AATCTTAAAAAATTTGAACCAGGGAAACTAAGTAAAAATATATTCTAAAAATGGCTAAAATATAATAAACTCTCCTATAAATATTTATTTTTCACTTTACCCCCTAGTCTTTTAAAACCTCTATTTTACCCTCTCAAAATTTAAAATTATCGCACTTACCTTCGCACAGTTATTATTTTTCACCGTTCTGTGAATATATTGTATGGTACAACTCGGAAACTATTGATATACAAATTTCACCGGTATAAATGACGAAAAAAAGAAAAGTTAATTCGTAAATAGCAAAAGATTTTGTCATAAGGTCACCTAATTTGAGGGGAAATTTTTTTTTCTTACGTTGCACCATAAAATTTAAGTACAGTAGTGATGGAATAATTAAGGTGTTAGATTAAGTGCTATAACTTTAAATTTTAAGAAGACAAAATAGAGATTTGTAAATGAACGAGAGATAAAATGCAAAAATGATATTTATAAAGTGTTTTACACATTTTAGCCATTAAATTTTAAGAAGAGAAAATATAGATTTTATGCGGTTTATCTCTGAGCTAATAGAAAAAGGATGCTTTAATATTTTATATTCAACAATGCTCTTATCCTGTATAGAGTAGGGCTGCAAGTCTAGCTCGTCGCTCGCGAGCCAGCTCGTGTTCGATTCGAAATAGGTTCGAAAATAGCTCGTTCGAAATTAATTTCAAATATAAAACGAGCTGAAATTTTTCGCTCGAAAATAATTTCAATCTGAGAACGAGCAGGCCTCTGCTCGTTCGTGTTCGGCTCGAAATAGTTCGAATATATATATATATATATATATATATATATATATATATATATATATATATATATATATATATATATATATATATATATATATATATATAAAATTAAAAAAAAAAAATAAAAAATATTAATATTATTAATAATATATATTAAATATTTTTTATTAAATATTTTAATTCAAATACACCTTTTAATGCATTTTCTATGTACCGCATAGGCACGGACCCAACTCCATATAGAATTTCGAGCTATAAATGAGCCGGCTCGGAATCAAACAATTCCGAGCCAAATTCGAACATGGCTTGAAATTAATTTCGAGCCGAACTCGAACATGCCTTATTCTGGCTCAAAATTAATTCGAGCCAGCTCGAATCTAATACGAGCCGAATTCGAGCAAGGCCGCGCTCGCTCGTGTTCGGCTCGTTTGCACCCTAGTATAGAGACATTGGTCTAAGACATGTAACTTGAATTAAATTGGAGATATTAGAGTAAAACTACGAACATCAAAAGATTTGAGCTTAAAAACTCCTGCTCTGATATCTCATAAAATAATCGTGTGTCTCTGAAAGTTTAAGCTAAGAAAAAAATAATTTTTAAGAGTAATACTTCAATACACCATATAAATTTTGACCATTTATTTTTCTTAATAGATGGTTGGGATGCAATATGACTCTAGATATGACCTACTATTGAGGCGTAAGTATCATTCACCAGGTACCTATCTAAAGGGTATTTTGGTCTTTACAAAATATTTTGGTCCACAAAACTAGTTTTATCCAACTAAGAATACTACGACCTTCTCAAATACCTATAACAATAGTTGTAATTCAAATTACAACCAAACTGTAAATTTAAATTCAAAACAACATAAAAAACTTAATTATAAATCAAATTCAATTTTTTTAAATATAAAACACAAATTTAAAATAAAACTTTTAGTTCAAATTCAAAATTTTAATTTAAATCAAAAATTAAAATTTGGCTTTAAGATTAAAAGTACAATTTAGATTCAAAATTTAAAAGTTTAATATAAATTTCAAAATTAAAATTTTACAGTACAATACCAACTTCAAAAATTAAATTTAAATTCAATATTTTTTGAGTTGGATACTTAACAAATTGGGTATTATCTAATTTGATAAGTAACAAAAATAAGTAAGATATTTAATATTTATAGGACGCTAACAAATTTGGTATATACTACTAATTTTTTTTTTCCAATATTGTCATATTAACTAATTCAAACCGGTAACCTACTCAACATGTTACTTTATGTAAAATTCAACTATACCCTTTACTAATTAAGAGTTAGATTTTAATATTTATGGTGTATCACTTTTCAATTTTTAATCATTTATATTTAACACTGTGTTACTAATTCTATAAGAAGAAGCTTAATTTATATTAATATATGTCTAATAATTTTTCTACATAGCAAATCAAGAACACCAAATGAAAACTTTAGCCTTTTGGGCTCAGCTTTTGAGGCCCAAAAATATTATTTTTTTGGGCTTCCTCATTCCAAATGCTCCACTAAAATTGAACTCAATTTGATCCCTCTGTTGCATTTTGTTACATGAGGGACATTTTAATGATAAGTTCATACAAACTACTTGATCAAATCACAATCATTGTTTTAAGTTAATGAAAACTCGATTCCTTAATTCTCCGTGCGACGAATTAAAGCAATACCAAAACCATAAAGCAATCCATTTAATTGAAACTCGTAAATCATCGACAGTTTAAGATAGTTCATCTTACAGTTCTTTCAGAGAAGCAAACGATGAGTGGAACATACTTTAAACGAAAAACATGAAACAAGGGATCTGACATAGAACTTGAAGATAAGCTGCAGTTACGCACGGCATTTTTGTATCAGAACTCGCATTATCCCGTCGGAGACGAGCTGAAAGATGCACTTATCTCCCTCTTCTAACTTATTCGCTGCAGAAAACTCCTTCCACCCCGACAGCAATCGGCTGTCGCTTACGCCGTGCCACAACTTCACATGCCATGATCTCCTCTTCGGATCTTCAAGCACTATCTCCTCCTTCCTCGTGAGTCCGTTCGACGAGCAAAACTCCCTCGGCACACTCTACATCAAGTAGTTTTGCACACTATTAAGGCTATCAACACTCGACGAATCGAAATTAAACTAACTTGACTTAAATGAACCGACCATGTGACTGCAAGAAAAGTTGTAAGGTCTAATTATCTTCTCAAAATGAGGCACAGTTTTCGCACAGTTTTTCTTCGTCGCTGATTTATCCGTCGCCAGAAAACCTGGCGGAGTCCGCAGCTGTTCTTTCGCTGCTGTCGATTTCCCTCTCTTTCTGCGACCTGTCGAGAGATTCTGGCGGTCAACTGAGCGACACTTAAGAGTGAACATACCTGCTGATATCAGAAGATTAACTACTCAGAACAAGTCCTTACCGTCGTCGCAAGCATCTTCGAGGATTTCATCTTTGGCGCCGAAGGATCTTTTTTCTGAAACTGCTTTATCATACTGTTTGCGACATCCACTTACGTCGAACACCTTGACCTTGAAGACCATGTTTCCTTCGTAGCGAAACAAAAGGAAGTAGCCCGCGATAAAACTGTGGGCTCGCGAGAACTCTCGCCAACCGTTGTCGAAGTACATGTTATCATCTGCATCTTTCTCGAGGGCGATGTGCCAGAATTTGCCGAGCGGGCTGAACAGAGTTGCAGTTCCATTGTGCTGATGCATGAGAAGCTGCGCAATTGCATCAGGAATCGGCTGCAATAACATGAATAGTGTGACACAGGTTACTGAACTTTCGAAACATAATTCGAATACTAGTTTTACGCGAAAATTAGCTCTCTGATTTAAATTGATTCATATACTTCTGCTGCTTCTTTTGCATGAAAATCTGCATGCAGATGATCATAGATCGAAGTCTGTAAAAATTCGAGCTTAAAGGCCGTAAATTCTGAGCATAAAACCATATTCTGAAACTACCAAAACATCGATCAGATACGAAACAACTGTTTGGAGGAGTTATTAATTGCTTATATGGAAACATTTGTGGGTGTCATTTGAATTGTTTTGTGAAAATTTGGAGTGATTTAAGTATAAGTAAACCCGCGTTTTCGGGGTCGAATTGTGCCATGGTTTTTGTTTCTCACATATAAGAAAAATTATTGGTCTCAAGGTACCAATGCTCTCTAATTTCTTCATGGAATTCAATCATATCCCATTCATTCCAAACAAAAGAATTTGGAGACCAAACAAATTAGATTGAGTTCAAGGAATTACAAATCCACTCAACTCAGTTCTTAATTACTTTGATAACAAACACTATGACCCTGTTTGGATGTCAGAATAAGTTATCTAACTATAACTAATTCTATACGAGAATTTTCTTAGGTGATTAGAAACAAGGAGTTTGATGTTTAGTTGGTTTTTTTTTATTTTTTTTAATTTTTTATAAATGAACTCAGTTAGGAATGTAAAGCAACTAGGCTTCAAATTTGAGACCTCAGGTACTAACTATCAACCCTTAGTCAACTGCGTTAGGTACGGTCGACTGCTCCTTAAAAAGTCTTGGTTTCCATTATTTGACAGAATAGCATATTTTATCTACAAAGTGATTTATTTTTTTCTCGAAAAACGACTTGAAGATCGGATATGCTATTCTATTCTATGATCACACTCCTAACTACAAAATACTAGAAACTTCTTGAGTAAACCAAAGAAATTTTCTGAACAAGATATTCATGCATCACCGAGGGCTTGGTGGTTGGTACCCGAGGTTCCAAGTTCGAAGCCCAGTTGCTTTACATTTCCAGCTAAGTTTATTTTTTTAAAAATGAATGAAGCGGGAGCATGCTATCTTTCTCTCTCAAAAAGAAGAAGAAGATATTCATACATTCAAACCAGATTTACATATACATGGTGATGACTTTTAAATAGTATGACTTTTCATAAATAAACTATTCAGAGGGTACCGACCGTCCCTAGCGCAAGTGGCAAAGGGCTTGGTAGTTGGTATCCGAGGTCCCGAGTTTGAATCCTAGTTGATTCACATTTCCAGCTAAGTTTATTTCCAAAAGAAATAAACGAAACCGGTAGCGTGCTACCTTTCTCTCTCGAAAAAAAAAAAAAAAAAAACTATTCAGAGGGTAATAGTTCACAGATCACATTTTACAAAAACCCACCTTGTTTCCCCTCTCAATTTCCTAAGCCATTTTAAGCCAAAAGCAATTTCCAGAAGCTAGAAAATTATTATAGAAAAACAAAAAAAACAAGGAGGAGCAGTTTAAGCTAAGAAAAAATCAATAACAATTATGGTGATAATTTCAGAATATCATTGATATATGATGAATGAGGTATACATATTAAAGAGTAATTACTAATTAGTAGTAGAAAAATAAGAAGTAAAAAAGAAACTATATTGCAGTACCAGCTTTTCCAAGAACTCTGGTAGAAGCACTTTCACAAACTGTGGCTTATTATGGGAACCCATGAGATTGAACAACACTTGTTAATTGTGTGTGGGCACTGTGGGGCCATATATATAGGGATAATATCTAATAAACTCCTAAAATTTTTTGAAATATCTAATTTACTCCTACTTTTTTTTTTTTCAAATATACCACCTCGTATATTTCTCCGTTATTCAAAAATACTCCCACTGTTAGTACCCATTAAGTAATCTCGAGTTAAATTTCTACTAGAGTTAAAAAAAAATATCTTTTTTGTCCCTAACTTAAGGGCAAATAAGAAAAGTTGGTGATGCTAGAAGGGTATATTTGAAAAGACAAAAAATCAAAATATTTTTTTAGAAAAACTTCAAATACCACCCCTGTGGTTTCGCACTTTCTCACTTTAGTATCCTGTGGTTTAAAGTGTATTACTTTAGTACCCTGTGGTTTCGTTTTTCTTTTTTTCTTATTCCTTTTGTTAATTTTTTCGTTAAATCAGTGAGAAAGTTAGAACCATAGGGTACTAAAATGAATATTCGATAAACCAGAGGTGGGTTATCTGAAGTTTTTTCTATATGATTTAACGAAAAAATTAATGAAAGGAACAAGAAAAAGAGAAAAACGAAATCACAGGGTACTAAAGTGATACACTTTAAACCACATGGCACTAAAGTGAGAAAGTGCGAAACTACAGGGGTGGTATTTGAAGTTTTTTCTATTTTTTTTGTCCCTAACTTAAGGATAAATAAGAAAAGTTGATGATGGTAGAAGGATATATTTGATACGGTAAAATAGTAATTTCACAGAGATAACGACTCACTAACAGAACATGTTATATTTGAAATAACTTGAAACGTTAAAAGGATATTTTTAATATTAGCCTTCTAAGAGGGGTAAATAAAAAAAGTCGAAAATTTTTCAGGGGTATACAAATAATTGTCCCATATATATATTTGCACATCAAAAAGAAGTTTTTTTTTTTTTTTTTTTTTTTTTTTTTTTGGTGTGTGAAAAAAAAAAGTTGGAATATGGCAGCAGTAAAAGGCATGTCTCACATGTGAAAGCTTGTTTTCTAATTATTGTCCTTTTTTACTGCTGTAGGAAACTGTGTGACACTTGCTTTACTAGATGCTTGCTATTAATATATAATAGAATATAGAATACTAGTTATAATGCACATGTCAAATTTAATATATTAAATTAATTTTAAATATAAATTTTCAGTTAAAATAAATTCTGAATCTGTATTTTAAATTTAATTGGATGGCAGAGTTTATTTTTAATTGATTTATTTTTTAAATTTTATTTGTCACGCCCCGTCGGGCCTTTAACACCAACTAGATGGAAAGGAAACCGCACGGGCGCATGCCCCAGACCCGCCGAACGGATAGAGTCTTTTCTACCCGCCCAAGGCGTCACAACACAAGCATATCCACAATGTTCCAACTAGAAACGGAGTACAAGAGTTGCACAAGTAAAGTATCAACATAAAGAAGTTGTACTTCTATTACAACACATTTGCACATTTATACATGCCCAATTTTTCTTTTCTCACATTTTCATTCCATACATCATGTTCCAAAATTATGGAATATACAAGTTAAATACATTTAATGAAAACCCCTATACTATCAATGTCCAAGACTAGGGGTACAACTCTATGTATCACCAAAATGGAAGGGCCGCTATCTATAGAGCCAAACCCTTGCCTCGCTCCGCCGCCTCACTTGCGGAAGGACCTGAAAAACGTGGGTTGAGAACTATAAACATAGTTCCCAGTGGGTAAGGCCACCCAAAAGAGAAGCTCGACCCACCAGGTCCAAAGAAACACCATATGCATAAGTTAGATCACAAATAACTATGCAACAATTATTTACATGCTTGTAAATAAACATAAAGGATGCAACCAAAAAAAATATCAATTTTTATTTTCTCCTAGGTTCATCCTATATCTCACATTGACCAAGTTCAACTACTTATCATTTACTTATGGTTTCGGAATCGCCGCATCACCATAATAGTTCTAACGTCCAAGGAGTGAAATCGTCACCTCCGTGTTCGGGTAGCGAAATCGTCGCATACCCGGGATAGCGAAATCGTCACATACCCCATTTCAACACCGCCATCACGTGGCACGGGTAGCGAAATCGTCGCATACCCGGGATAGCGAAATCGTCGCATATCCCAATTCATCACCGCCAACTCATGGCACGGGTAGCAAAATCGTCGCATACCCGGGATAGCGAAATCGTCGCACATCCCAATCCGTCACCGTCAATTCATGGCACGGGTAGCGAAATTGTCGCACACCCGGGATAGCAAAATCGTCGCATATCCCAATTCATCACCGCCAACTCATGGCACGGGTAGCGAAATCGTCGCATACCCGGGATAGCGAAATCGTCGCACATCCCAATCCGTCACCGTCAATTCATGGCACGGGTAGCGAAATCGTCGCACACCCGAGATAGCGAAATCGTCGCATATCCCAATTCATCACCGCCAACTCATGGCACGGGTAGCGAAATCGTCGCATACCCGGGATAGCGAAATCGTCACACATCCCAATCCGTCACCGCCAATTCATGGCACGGGTAGCGAAATCGTCGCATACCCGGGATAGCGAAATCGTCGCATATCCCAATTCATCACCGCCAACTCATGGCACGGGTAGCGAAATCGTCGCATACCCGGAATAGCGAAATCGTCGCATATCCCATTGTTCACATTTTACACTTGCCAACCCAAGTCCCATGACCCTAGGTGTCACTAAGTCTCACCTATGTTCAATGACACTAGGTTCCAATCATACATGTTCCAACCTATATTCTCAACACTAGGTTCCAATCATACATGTTCCAACCTATGTTCTCAACACTAGGTTCCAATCATACATGTTCCAACCTATATTCTCAACACTAGGTTCCAATCATACATGCAATCACATAATAAGTATAGATAATAGAAATATACTTGAATTCTTTAACATGCAAGAGGAGCTCATGGCTCAATCTATCATGATTCTAATTTTGCCAACATGCAAGTTCTAGGGTTCCACATTACACACCATTTTATCTTTAAATGGTTATTTACCCTAGACATGGAAGTGACCTAATCACTTCGGTAAACACAAACCCACCTCAAGAGCTTCCAAATTCTTGAATTCTTTGAGCTCCTAGGTCTCCAAGCCTTGAGTTCTTGCTTCAACCCAAGCTTCTACAAAAAAAATGGTTCGTTACTCATTACGAACCCATAAATCAACTCAATACTTGAAATCATTTGTTCTAACATAATTTCCTATGCCTCAATTGCAATTCCCGAAGGTTCAAATATTTTTAGAATCTCTCATGGCAAAAACCCTCATTTCACCTAGGTTTCACATGCATGCATGTAGAACCCCAAAATCTCTTGGCCAATCTCCACGTTTTGTGGTTTAGATTGCCTAGGGTTTCCAAAAACCTCAAAATACTAGATCAATTCCAAGGTTTGAACCCAAAACATGAGGAACTCACCTTAGCCACGAGTTCCCCAAGCTTCTACTTGCACCAAGAAGCCTCTTCTCCTCTTTGGAAGTCTTTTCCAAGCTCAATCCACCATTTTCTCCAAGTTTTGGAGAGATCTCTAGAGAGAGAAAGTGAGAGAGATGGAGAGGAGAAGTAGAGGAGGAAGATGACTGAGGAGGGAAGGTATCCCTGCCTTTCTAACACTCCCTCGAGTGTGAAAAGACCCTTTTGCCTCTCTCAACAATCAACACTTCCAACCAGCCAAAGCTGGCATTTCGCAACACTGCGTACCGGTATTCGCATTGGCATACCGGTATACGGGTGTTAGTTCCGGTATACCACGAGAAATTCCGCAAAATTCGAGAGCTGGGTTCTCGGATTCAGCCCTCACATTCCGGTATACCAGACTCCATACCGGTACTAATCGCTTCAGTACCGGTATGGACACATCCATACCGGAATCCACTGCAGACTTCACAAGTTCAGCAGTTTTAACTTTTCGAAGTCCGTTTTCGCGCCTCATTTGCGCCGAAAATACTTCGCACAAGTCCCAAACTTGGCCGAAGCCTCACACATAGCCTCTAATGCTATTTTTCCACCGGAACTCCACAATTTGTAGAAGTTCGATACGACGCACTGAAATTCAGTGTACTACATTATTTGTTTCTAATCCAATTTAGTTATGCTGTAAATATTTTTTATATGTGTTCCATAATATACAATTTTTAAATTTTATATCCAAAATTTAAAAATTAATTGATTTTAAAATTTAAATTAAACTTGAATTTAGATTTACATGTATGAATCAAACTCAAAATTTAAAGTTAATTTTAAATTTATTATTTAAATTTAAAAAATTGTTGATTTGATAGGTATTTTTGAACCATTATATTTTTCAAACATAATTTAAGATTTGTTTTATCTATAATTGAGTTAAATAAATATTAAAGTAGGATTCTTTATTAGTTTAAGTTGCTGGTGCTTTTATCTTTAAGATAGTTTAGTCAGACTTGGATTAGAAATCTGTGTATCACAGATATTTCTATAAGCCTCGTATGTTCGTGTCGGACTTGTATCCGATACGGACAAGCCTAGATAGAAATATATCCGGCGAGTTTTATATGACGGATATTTTTATAAATCTCACATGTCTGTGTCGAACTTGTGTCCAAAAAAGTTTAGTTAAATAAATATCCGGCGGGTTTTATATAATGTTAGTTGATAAATATTTTGAATTTTTGATGTATTCATATAAACTTTTTTGGACAATATAAATAAATTACTTATGGTAGAGAATTTCTTTCTTTAAAATATATGAACTATCAATGAGAATTTTATTAATTTCATTCGTATGAGAAATATAATAATATTTTTTAAAAATTAATATTTTATATATAATAAATTATTATTATATTAATAATATTATATTTTATTAGTGATGTCCATGCATATTCGTGTTCTAATATTTTGAAAATTGCCGAGCCGTCGTTTCTAAGTCGTATTGTGTCCCGCGTCTCGTGTCCGTATCTGTGACGTCTAGTTAGAAATCAATAGTACCGAATCGACGATTGACAATGTTAAATATGATCTACACTACTTAAAATATTTACAAATCAAATTTTAAATCTTTTCGACATCATCAACCTAACTATCAAAACATTTCAAAGTTTATAATATTATATTTTATTAGTGATGTCCATGCATATCCGTGTTCTAATTTCCTTTTTAAAAACTGCCGAGCCGTCGTTTCCAAGTCGTATTGTGTCCCACGTTTCGTGTCCGTATCTGTGACGCCTAGTTAGAAATCAATAGTACCGAATCGACGATTGACAATGTTAAATATGATCTATACTACTTAAAATATTTACAAATCAAATTTTAAATCTTTTCGACCTAACGATCAAAGCATTTCAAAGTTTATAATTTTTTTTTTGAGAGAAAGATAGCATGCTACCCGTTTCGTTTATTTCATTTAGAAATAAGTTTAGCTGGAAATGTGAATCAACTAGGATTCGAACTCGGGACCTCGGGTACCAACCACCAAGCCCTTTGCCACTTGCGCTAGGGACAGTCGGTAAAGTTTATAATTTTAATCGTTGATATGAGGCATTTTCTCATTTAACAGTGTAAAAAAATCTAAAACAATTGAATTTTACTAAGAAAATTTTTTAAACTATTCAAAACAAGATATATACTCTTGATCTCAATTATGTGAATCTTATTATCATTTTTTGAAGGATATTTATTTTCAGCAGTTTATTTTTATGTCCAGTCGATGTACGAGAGAACGATATCGAAAAAAAAACATGAAAGTTGATTTTCTAGATACTTTAAGTGGTCTAGGCCTTGGTTTTCTATCGACAGTATTTTATTTCGGGATGAGATTTCTATACATTATAATAAGTATATATAAAACGCGCCATGGGAGTCGTGCATGTTCGTCCGTACACAAAATGAAAAGAAGGTAGAGAGAGAATTGAGAATAATTGAGAATGTGCAGTTATCCAAGCCCAAGAGGTTGAGAGAGAGACGGAGAGGTGGGAGAGATGTTGACGTCGAGTAGGGATGCAAAGGGATCCAGGTTGGTAGAGCTTTGCCCCGATCCTCCCGGAATGGGGCGATAAGTGAGAACAAAATGTATAGAAAAATATAACCCACCCCGAGTAGGGATGCAAAGGGATCCGGGTTGGTAGAGCTTTGCCCCGATCCTCCCGGAATGGGGCGATAAGTGAGAACAAAATGTATAGAAAAATATAATCCACCCCGAATCCGTCCCGATCCGTCAAGTAAATAAAGCGGAAGGCGAGAGACTTCTTTATTTCTTCGATCCGTCTCGATCTGCCAAAAATCCGCTCCCGCCCCAATCCGCCCCTAATGGAGTGGTAAATGGGAGCCAAAAATAGAATTAAAAATAATCTGTCCCGAATCCGTCCCGGACTCCCGATTTCATAAGAAATGGAGGGGGAGGTGGGGGACCACTCCTGCCCCTGTATCCGCCATGTTTGCATCCCCAACCGGGAGTGTTGTGGAAAGGGAGTAGGGTTGTCAACGAGCCGAACACGAGCGAGCTGGGGTCGGCTCCTGGCTCGTCTAAATATCGAGCCGAAAAATTCAGCTCGTGTTCGGCTCGTTTATTATCAAGCCGAACACGAGCCGAAAACGAGCTGGTTCACGAACAACAAGTTAAAATAATTAGAAATGATATATATATATAGAAAATAAATTTGTGAGATATTACCCATTAGACTTTGATCTAATGTTTTAAACTTTACATATAAATTAACTTTTTATAATTGAGTTAGACTTTATATTTAGGTTGGGCTAAAAATCAACTAATAAAAATTTATATTTATATATATAATTATTTATTTATATATAAATATAAATTATATAAATAATATAAATAATAAATATATATATATTCGAGTATTGAGCCGAAAACGAGCGATTCGATCTCGAGTTCATTGCGAGCCGAACACGAGCTATCTCGCGAACAGCGAAGCTCGCGAACAGCGAGCTAGATTGCCACCCAAGGGAGAGGTGTCAACAGGAGAATTGGCGGGAGGGAAGACAAAGCAAAGAGAGGAGAAATTATAGCCTGCACCCGATGTATATGTACATCCATGCACCATATTTAATAATTTAGAAGATATATTTTTCTAAGAGATAAGTGTCTATGGATTTCTCAAAACATCTTAAATATCTTATTTTTCTCTACTTTTTTTTGTTTTAAATATATATCTCGTATATTTCTCCGTTATTCAAAAATATCGCTGCTGTTAGGGTCTGTTTGGTTTCTTGAAAAATAATAGAAAACTATTTTCGGAGAAAAAAATTTTCTGTGGGAATTTTTTTTTTGTTTCTATTGTTTGGTTCATCGGAAAAAATAAAACTACTTTTCTATATATGCGTGTTTTGATGGTAAGAAAGAAAATAAAAAATACTTTTTTATTTCTATTTCACTTGTTTAATTAGTTGAAAATTTTCGTATACAAACACCAATAGAATTTTTCTGAAGTGATTTTCTAAAGTTGTTTGGCAAAAAATTTTTGATGCTTGCATATATTAATATTTTTACTAAATTTTATTTTAAAATAATTTAAATTTCGAATTTAATTAAAAATTTAGATTTGAATTAAAAGTATAATTTTTAAATTTCAAATTTGTACAAAAAATAAATTTGAAATTTCAAAATTTTAAATTTTAAATCAAAATTTTAAATCGTTATGAAATAAACGTTCAATATCAAACTAATAAGTTTGAGAGTGAGAATAAAATTTAGGGATAACTTCAAATACCACCCCTGTGGTTTCGTGCTTTCTCACTTTAGTGCCCTGTGGTTTAAAACGTATCACTTTAGTACCCTGTGGTTTGGTTATTCTCTTTTTTTGTTATCTTTTCGTTAATTTTTTCGTTAAATTATACAGAAAAACTTCAAATATCTCACATATGGTTTATCGAATATTCACTTTACTATCCTGTAGTTTTAACTTTCTCATTAATTTAACAAAAAAATTAACGAAAAGATAACAAAAAGAGAATAACCAAACCACAGGGTACTAAAGTGATACGTTTTAAACCACATGGTACTAAAGTGAGAAAGCACGAAACCACAGGGGTGATATTTAAAGTTATCCCTAAAATTTATGATTCAATGCTCGAGCAATACTATCAATACATTTCAAAACCGCGATAAATTATAATTGTTCACCCATACTTGATTGATAATTATCACAAGCAATCAATGGAGCATTATAACTTATTAAAAAATTTAAAAAATAAAGGTTTTTTTTTTTCTGTTACCAAACAAATATGTGAGCTAAAAAAAATTGCAAATAATCACTCTCCACTCCCATATAATTTTGTATAAAAAATTATTTAAAAACAAAAAATACCCGAAATAAGCAACATGGCATAAGATTCCCAATAAAAAAATAATCAGTGTTTTAAATAGCGACCGCTATGCCCGCCATAGCGACCGCTATAGCAAATTTTAGGTGCTACCGCTACGTTATAATATGAAAAGCGGTATATAGCGGATTGGGTTCATAGCGGCCGCTTTAGCGGTATAGAGCCCGCTAAAGCGGCCGCTATAAAGCGGTCGGAAAGCGGGCGCTATGAGCCCAAACCTTTAAAAAGTGCAAACGGATTAAAATAGCTTATCGAATCGGATTCTTAAATGAAATATAAAGATCAAATCATATTCCTGATGAATAAGACTGATTATTTACCTAAGATATTCCTTTTCGACATTCATTTACAAATTGTTTAGATTGTTAATGGATTATAGATTTTCAAGTTTTATGTCTTTTTGGTTTGCTAAATATTTTAAAGTTAATCTTAAATTCTTAATAGATATTGACACTAAATATATATAGGCTTGCAATACAAAAAAAAAGAATGATTAGTTATCTTTTTTTCAAAATTATATGTATTTTTTATAAGAAATATAAATATATTAAATTTGTTTATATGAAACTTGCTATGAGTTCATAACGCCCGCTATGGCGCCCGCTATCCGCTTTCCGCTATGAGACTCTCCAAACGCTATGTACCCGCTATCCGCTATTTACAACTTTGAAAATAATATCTAATATACCCTTCAAAATTTCAAAATTATCTGCTATACCCCTAGTGGACCAAAATATTATTGTTGATTTTAAATTTTTTTCTTCTTTTCTTTCAAATATACTCATATCCCAAGGGTTTACTAATGAGATTTGAGATTTAGAAGCGTATTTTGGAAGTACAGGGATAAATTTGAAAATGTTGAACCCATGGAACCAAAGTTGAGGGTTCTCTTTCACAATATTCTAAAGTTGAGGGGTCTCTACGCACTTTTACCACGCTGTATCCAATCCTAATACGAATTAGATTATGCCTAATAATAAATAATTAATTTATTAGTCCTTTTGCACGATTTCGCTCGCTAGGGCACGCTTTTTCTCGAGCAAAAAAAAAAAAAAAAGAAAAAAAGAAAGGGGAGAAAAAAAGAAAAAGAAAAAGAAAAAGGAAAAGAAGAGAGGCTTCCTCTATTTTTTTTAAAATTTTTTTTTTTTTGTGCGTGTGTGTGAATTTTTTTAGGGTTAATGGCTTCTGGAAGAAGCAGCCACAATCCGAAGAGGCCGCAGTTCTTCAAAGTGCTTCTTCCTGGATCTTTCGACAAGTTGGTACGTCTCCTCTCTCTCTCTTTTTTTTTTTTTTTTTCCTATTATAATATTTCTTTTTTTTATTTTAATCTTTGGATTTTGCGCACTTTACTCTATCTATGAGAAAGATCTTTAGATTTTGTATATTTTATTCAATGAGAGAGAGAGAGAGAGAGAGGGGTTTCAATTTTCATGTTATCTAGGCAAAGAATATTTTTAGGTAAAAGTGTAGTGAGAACCCCTCAATTTTAGGCTTTTTTGAAATAGGTTCCTCAACTCTTTTTTTTAAAAAAATTTGTTTGGTTGAATTAGACTTTTGATTCTCGAAGTACGAGGCCGGCCGCACTTTGTTCCGCAAATTTTAATTTATTATAATTTTTGGCTCGAGTTTTTTAGTTGTTATAATTAGATTCTACAGGCCGATTTAGTTGGCTAAATTATGATGTGTCGCTGATGTGATATCTTAGTTATTGTCACACTGCTCTGGCTTTGAACTGCAGGACTTGTAATAATCTACAAAGTTTATATCAGAAATTGAAACAAATATGCGCCACATAGTTTGAGGACCAAAAGCACAATTTGTTTACCTAATTTTTGAATTGACACCCCTTTTAGCTTCTATCTAATTTAGCTATTGTGTCTAAACTAACAATTTTCTTAAATTTAGTAGCTTTATTAGCTATTATTTGTTAATTGTTTCAGTGTTATTTGTTGCAAAGTGATTAAAACCATCGAATTTAAGGATGCCATCAATGAATTTGATAAAATTTATAATTTAATTGACTGAAATCGCTTAAATCTAGGAAATCTAAAATTAAGACGATGCTGATCCCAAGAGGATGTAGATCGAAACCCTACTCACATACCGTTAAATTCCTATCTAAAGTCTAATTCTAATCAGAATAACGACGTCAAGCCACCTAAACAATACTGACGAAACCACAGAGCACTAATGTAACAACACACGGCTCTTTCTGACTCAGATTAATCGTTAAGTAAAAATTAGAATAACAAGCTCAAGCCACCTAAGTGATACAGACTAAATCACAGAGCACCGATGAGATAACACATGACACTATTTGAGCTTTACCCCTCCTTTTGACATCTTTTATAATGAGCTCCTTGCAAAATTTGTCGCGGTTTGTTGCGAAGGAAAATGCGTACATCCTCATGCAGTGCAATTTGCTTATTCTGTTCTTTCTTGCAGTCTTACCATGTTGGTTGTTAACTTATATCTCAGATGACAGTAATAAGTAAACAGTTGGTTATGTTCTTTTGCATGTAGTGGATTCCTCGATCATTCGCGAATCATTACATAAATGAGAATCGTCGGAAGGCCACGTTATATAGCCCTCTTGGCAAGTTTTGGCACGTCCAACTCGATCGCAGCAACGAATCAAATGATGTGTTCTTTGGTGGCGGTTGGCGGGAATTTGTCAGGGCCCATGACATAGGTGTGGGCTACTTGGTCGTGTTTCGCCACGAAGGAAACATGATCTTCACTACCAAAGTTTTTGATTTGAGTGGATGCCTCAAAGAGTACGATGAGACTACTTTGAATCATGCAGGCCAAGTACTAACAGATATCGATGATGACAAAATTAACGTCACCACAAATAGTAAGTCTATGTCTTTTTCTTTTTATTTAATCTGTCGAACACTTATTTTGGGCCGATAACAAAGTTATAAGTTAATCTCTTCTCGCCATGCAATAATTTCAGATCATTCAGAAAGGGCACGGAGATACAACTTCAGAAAAAGAGGATCTCATAAGCCAATTTCACTGACTCCAAACCAACTATTTCCTCTCTACAAGAACAAACTGAGGAACCATTCTCACCTCACAAATTCATCACCTCAATTTGAGAAGACGGTGCAACCGTATAATCTCGTTCACAAATGCATGGTAAGGGTTTCAGATTCTAACTCAAAACCTTTTAAAACAAGAATGGTTATGCTTATGAAGACATCTTACTCTGTATTGTATTGCGCTGATCTACAGAATGTACCAGAAGCATTTTGTTCGTTGAGCGGACTCCAGGATAAGACCGTGATCAAGCTCCGAGATTCGAGACACAGATCGTGGCCCGTGAGCTTTCATCGTTATCCTCAAATTGCGCAATTTAGGAAGGGGTGGGAAGAGTTCTGTGAGGGAAATAATTTGAAGGAAGGTGATAAGTGCTTCTTTCGACTTGTATCAAAAAAGGAAATGCATGTTAGAATAGCGAGAAACTGAGCATGGATAAGCTTTAGTTACCTTTTTTGGTGTTTATAGAGTACCCTCTTTAGCTATAATACAATTTTGCTTTGCAAGTGCATTTGCCGCTTCCTCCCTCTGATCATAACTTTTGTATGCTAGGGATGTAGTCCTTAATTCGTGTTCGATATCTGTCGTTTTTGTAAGTAGAAAGGACTCTAAGTTGGAGTTGTTGTCGACTTCGATTCTTCTTGCAAGTTTGCTCTATCTTTTTTGACCTTTTCTTCTTCCATAAATTTGGCTTGCCATGTGAAATTATGCTCCAAGAAATGATTGGAATAGTGAGAAAGTTAAAACTGCCCTTTGTGTTTATAGAATTGCTTGTTGGTTAGGTGTTGTTCAATTTTGCTTTGCAATTGCATTGATGTTCTTTTCAATCATAATTCACATATGTTTAGGGTGTTTAGTCCTTAATTTGAGTTCTATTGTGTGGTTTTTTTAACTTCTTAATTGTAATGGCTCTTAGTTGCAGTTGTTAGCAACAAAGTTTTTTTTTTGGCAAATTTGCTTTATCTTATTTCTTTTTCTTCTTTCATGGATTTGTTGTGTCCTTGAAAATGAACTCCAAATGAAGATCATTTGAATCATTTTGAATCAATGGGGCTATTTGGTTGCATGTAATTATAACTACACTGTAGTGTGATTGTATGCAAAATTCAAATAGGGTGTTTGATTTGATGTATCTGAATTCAGTTGTTACAGTTGAAACTATATAAGTAGACCTAATTGCAGCAGGTAAAATTTTATCCAAATAGGTCGTAGTTCGAACTGCTGTAGTTGAGGAGAGTTTGTTTAATGAAAAAATAAGCTTATTTCCTAATCACCTTCTAAATGGAAAATATGTAAATATAGTGTTTAGTTCTTAATTTGAGTTACTATTGTTTTTTTTACACTTCTTAATTGTAATGGCTCTTAGTTGCAGTTGTATTCTTTTGGCAAATTTGCTTTATCTTATTTCTTTTTCTTCTTTCTTCGATTTGTTGTGTCCCTTGAAAAGGAACTCCAAATGAAGATCATTTGAATCATTTGAATCAATGGGGTTGTTTGGTTGTGTGTAATTGTAACTATATTGTAGTGTGACTGTATGCAAAATTCAAATAGAGCGTTTGATTTGATGTATCTGAATTCAGTTGCTACAGTTGAAACTGTATAAGGAGGCTTAATTGCAGCAGTTAAAATTATGTCTAAATAGGTTGCAGTTTGAATTGCAGTAGTTGAGGAGAGTTTGTTTAATTAAAAAAAAGCTTATTTTCCTAATCACTTTCTAAATGGAAAAATCTGTAAATATAGTTCTAAATAGCAAGCACTTAACACATTATTTGTAACTGCGATATTTTATACTACATCGAACAAAACAATATGTATGTAGTTGTAACAGCTATATTCAACGGCATGCATTTTCAACTTCATTGCATTTATAATTATTGAGAGTAATCACTCATTTTCATTCAGATTACTCCTACATTTTGTTCTCCTTCGTCTATTAAGATTTGATTTAATTATTGTTTTAGTGCTAATCATGCATGATCATGGTTATAACAGTGTTAGTAAGGCTTTTGCTAATGTCACAGCATTTCCCAGTTGCCATGTTGTTAATAAATAAGCTCAAATTTGAGAAAGGTCTATTAAACTTAAATTTAAATCCCCAAAAATGTAGATAAAACAAATGAGCAAAAACTAAAAAATAAAAAAAGAAATGGTGGGATTGGTATTCTCTTACACTTAGGGCATGTTTGGTTCACCTATTTTAGACTATGAAATCGGAATGGGATTCATTGATTCCAATAATTGTTGTTTGTTTTAAAGGAATCGGATTCCAACTCCCATTCCACTTTGGAATGGGAATGACTAAATCTATTGATGATCCAATCCGGCCTTGAATACCGGATTGGCCCATTCCCAAGTAAACTACTAAAAATTCTCTTCCACCAACACCTCCCCTCCTCTCCCTTCATCACTTTCCTCTCTCTTAATCAAAACACCCTCTCAAAAATTTTAGATTTTCATTCCGATACTCATTCCATTAATGAACCAAACGTCTTGGGATGATTCGTCATTCCATTTTCCATTTCAAAGCAATCCAATTCCATTTCTCATTCCTATTCCAATCACGAACCAAACATCTCCTTAATGTCCTGCTAATAATTTAGTTTGGTTCTCCATTATAATTAATTAAAATTAAGCATTTGATTATGTTTTTTTACTAATCATTGCTTTTACATCACATGAATTTTCATGTATTTTCATTTTCTACTGAAAATTCAGCCTACATGGTTTACAAATTCCAACACCACACGAAAAAAAAAAAAAAAAATCCTCCTCACATCTAAAACTTGTTAATAGAGATTAAAAAAAAAAAAACATCCAAACAAGCAATTAGTTCAAACTAAATATCCCACTAAGCAAAAATGTGCACAATTATGAAAGTTAAAAAGCTTTAAAACTTCATATTTGCCCTATTTTAATCTTGAAATATGATAACAAATATGTGGAACAGCAACAAAAAAAAAGGCGCGAAAAAACAGGTTTTGAAACATACTGGCACTAATCTTGCACCACTGTGATGAGAGTTACAAGTTAGATGTGAAAATACATCAGGGAACATAGCATGCCCAACTATTTATTTGTTCATTTATTTACTTTTGCCGCATCGAAAGAACTGAAGAGAAAACAAAATGTAGCTAAAAGGTCATGTAGTTTATTGATCCTAGCAGGGGCACGGCGGTCACTTTTGCCCGCTGAAACGGAGGATGCCGTAGACGTCGACCACGCCAGGAGGGAACACAGGATCTGTCGCGGCCCTCACTGCAACCTTTGCGACCGCGGTGACGCTCACAGGCGGCGTGAACAGCGGACCGACGACGGGAAGTCGATTGAGCGTCTTCGCGTGTTGCAAGATCTGCAAAAACAACAAATTATTGCTTTTAGAAAAAGTCCAACGAAAAAAGGATGGTGTGAACTTACAAATCCGATCTACGTAGTAACTTAGAGAGATGTTACCATCTCAAGTGGTGATCCGATAAGGCCCAAAGGTATCTTCACGCTCCCGACTTGACGAGTCCCGTGAATAAAACCTGGCCTGAGTATTACGCCTGTAAAAGTTTGCAGCGAAGAGATCGACTTAGCAAATCTTAAGGACTTGTTAGCATGTACTGCAATTTTTTGTGTATAGGAGTAACATTCGAATATGGCACGTAAAACATTCCGAAAAGCCACTAGATTACAGAAATTTTAAGCATTATTCTCTCCTAAAGATGAAGTAAACGACGATTCGATAATACAAGAATTAATTAAGCTCACCTCCATAAGTAAATTTCGCCAACAACTCAGCTTCAGCAGCTCTCTGTGGAATCAAATGAAGAAAAATTACCAAAAGGTAACAACCATATCATGTAAAGCTTATCTAAGGGGAAGTTGTCTACGCAGTGCTAACACGAGAACTACGAAAAAAAAAATTAACACAAAAATTCAAAAGCTGAGGAAATCATAAAGTCGGGCCGCATTTTCCTGCAGGTCACATGGCATAGATCATGTTTTTTGGACAATAAAAGCAAAGATAGGATGCATATATCTTAATTTAAATAACAACATTTATCAATGGATTCGACCTGCTATTCTTGGTATCAACTGTATTAATGCTTTTCTCTCATGCGGGGAAGTAGTCTTCATGTAATAAGATTTTCCTTTGGCTACATACCATTCTCTTTTTTTCTTTCCTTGTTTTTCTTTTTTTTTCTGGGTGTGCATTCATTCTTTGTAAAATGTTATAAGGTGTTAATATGAAAGTGGAAAACATAAAACCTTTCAATGTCCCGATCTCCTTATAACATTCAAAATGTACTTCATGCTCCAGACAAGGCATACTAAGGTTCAGAGAGTCAAAAAATGAACACAGTGAGAAAAAAATTCTCGAAATTTTATTGGCCCAAAAACAACAAAGCTACCTGAAGATAGGAAAACCATTTGCAGTACATCATTTTTAAGAACAGAAGAAGACTGGAGTTTAATGTCGCAAAATGGAATAAAAAACTACGTTGATATGTGATGTTATGCAGTATTATACTGATACCGATAACAAAGTTAGTGATTCCCCCAATACAATTACCCAATGAGAAAGCTGTTTTAATGCTAGTATCCTCAAACATGAAAGGCTCATGACAACAAGTTATGTGGATAGCAGAATGCTTTTACGCAAGAATTCAAAAGATGGCACACGGTCAGTTTCAGGCTGATCAAATGTGACAGAGTCATGGTTGTTTTTGCATATGCTAACATAGTAAAGTATGCTTTAAATAATTTTGTCTGTCATACTAGAACTAAATGATTAATTAACTAACCATGAATGCCTTACAATTTGCTAGGCATTCTTTGCTCACAATATCCTTTCCATTATCGGATGAAGATCATAAGAAAGACATGGAAACTGATGGCCATGTCGGGATTGAATGCTAGTGATACTGCGCAAAACTACTTGTTGAAATAGAAATCTGGCATCTTTCATGTTTTATTTGAATTATCAATCTTGAGCTATGTTGCTGGTGATTTTCAAAATTGAAATAATGAAAAGACAGGAATATCTGAGGTTGCTATGAATAGAGACCTCTGCTTAGCTTGCTAAGCATGCTCTTTCACCTAATGCTGGTAGGCCAATGTTTCTAGAAGGCACCACAGATTGACCCATCTCTTACATCTATGTTCAAACAAGCAGGGTCAAGTACTTGCATATTAAGCATTTACTATAAATCCTTGCCAGATGAAGAATAACTGATCAACTTGTTAAAAAATAGTTTAGTAATAACAGTAGTATGTCACACACATAATCTGTAGTCAGCAGCCCAGTTTAGGTTCAGTAACACATCTGCGATCAGTTTTCTTACTTAAATTAAGAGAACATTTGAGAGCACACAAAATAATTGCAAAGATAGCTTACTACAAAAATTCTTAAATTACACACATGCGAAAAAAGTAAGATAGCTATACAATAGTGTACCTTGCCCTCATAATAACCTTGCAACAGGTAATTTGCCAAACCAAAATCAGCAGCTGAAATGTACACGAATCTTTTTACACCTGCCGATGAGAATAGCATTAATAACTATAGCTCGTTTTCAACTAAATTAGCACTAATCTTCGTAATGGCTGATTAATTGAGTTCTATCAACGAACTGCATCATAATTTGCATCACTTGCATAACATTCTCGAATCTTCAAATTTGCATAGCCTAATTAATACAAAACTTGTAATAGCAGAAAACTAGCATATTTTTTATATGTTAACTGAGAGAGCGCTTCAAATCAAAGAGTTCAAAAGATAGCAGTGAATAATGCCAGTCTCCATTTCCTTTTAATTGCATCAGAAATCATTCTTTAAACTAAAATTTCAAGATTCAAAGACCTGGATATCCACATGCTCTTTTTTTTTTTCTTTTTTTTTTTCTGTTTTTGTGATTACATATTCTCAACTTTTCTGTTCCTTTGCAAACTACATATGAGAAAGAAATGTCAAGAAATTAACCTTGGAAATTCACTATCTCATGGAGTCATTGGAGCACAAATTTTTTCTTTTTTTTTTCAAGAGAGAGAGAGGAAGCTACATGCTTCATTCATTTTTTTAGAAATGAACTCAACAAGAAATGTGAGGCAACAAGAATTGGAACTTGGACCTCGGCTACCGACATTCAAGTCCTTAGCCAACTACGCTAGGTCACTGGAACAGATTTAAAATCTAAAAGTTTAGGTATTGTTTGGTTCTGGAGTAAGTAGAAATTCTTTTTTCCTGGGATGGGTACAATTTCAGGCATAAGCAGGAACAATACCAATTTTGCATTTGGATGAAAACTAGGTTATCCCTAGGAATAAGGAAAATAACGTTTGGATGATTAGATTGGAATAGCAAGAATAAGAGTAATTATATTTTAAAATAAAAATATTTACCTGATTAATTAATATCAAAATATTAATTAATAATAATTTAATAAATTAATAAATGTTTTAGCTATAAATGTTGGATAAGATAATGGACAAATCATTAATTAATTAATTAAATATAAAAAACAAATTAACTTATTAATTAGTTAGTAAACTATTTTACTTAGATAATTAGTTAAGAAATTAATTAGATTAGTCAAAACATTAATGGTGATCAACATAAATATTGGTTATTGGATAAACACATTAAATTATTAATTTTTAATTAGCTAATTAATTATAAATAATAAATTAATTAATTATTTTACTATTTAAACAATAAATAATGACTCAAATACATTAATTAGATTAATTAATGATATAATACCATAATTAAAATTAGATTTAGACTTTAATTAAGCTAGTTCCGGGGGGAGGGTGGAACAGCTGCTCCAAGGTTATACCAGCTTCTTCCCCAAAAAGGGAAACTACTATTCCCCCTCCCCCCAAAATGGTGTTTGATTATAAGGTGGGGAATAAAGGCTTATTCCCTCATAAGACCCTGTTTGGTTTGGGTATAATGGGGGAATAAGGCCTTATTCCCCCCTTTATACCCAAACAAGAAATGGGCGAGGTGGGAACTGTTGTTCCCACCCCTTAACGGGTTATTCCAGCCTCCTCTCGCGGGCTTCTATGAAAATTTAGCTGCTGCCTCTTCAACCGCAGCCTTCTTCCTCGCGCCTCTTTGTCTTCGTGCCATCTCTCTTTTTCCTCTTTATGCCTTGGACTCCGCGGACGAACCTCGCACTGCTCCCGGACCCTGGACTCTGCGGCGCGATAAGCCAATCTCCAGCTCCGGGCATCGCCGAAGGCGAGGACGAAGGGCCTCGTGGCCGGGTCGTCGTCGGCGAGGGCCGGGACGGGGCCGCGCAAGAGCGGAAGCGCCGGCTCGAAGGGGACGATGGTGGCCGAGGCCAAGTACTCCTCCGCCCCCTCCCCCAGCATAGCCTCCTTCTTCTCCTCTTCGTCGTCGCCCTTCACCTTTAATGGAGAAGGGGAAGGAGAGGAGGAAGAGGAGGACAAGGACCAGGCAGCATTTTAAAAATTATAGGTTTAGAGTGGGAGGTATTTTTGACATTTTAAAAATATACTACCCACTATTCCTCTTAGTCTCCTCAATCATCCAGACACTATTTTTTTCGTTCCTGCTTATCCCCAAATCATCATCCAAACAAAAATTTACTCTAGTTCCTGCTTATACCTGAACTTATACTTATCCCTGAAATAAGCAGTTCTTACTTATACCCGAACCAAACGAAGCCAATGTCTATTAGGGTATATTGGTGTACCGCGACCAATAGTCCCACATTGGATGGAAAAAGGATTCTGATTGGAACTAAATGAGACCTTGCACACTACTATTAATAACTGGGTTTAAGCATTTTGGGCCGGTGGTTTGAGCTCAACGAGTTATTATTGCTAGCGGGTCGGGTCGTTACATTTGGTATCAGAGACGAATACCAGCCGCAAGTGTGAGAGCTAAGTGTTATACTGGGCAAAGTGCTACACCAACGGGTTTGGTGGGAGCCACCTCTTGAACCCGTAGGAGCCAGCCACCTCTCGAATCTCACATCGCCTGATAGTTCTGGTCTATATGTCTATTATCGGGTTTGGACCTGACGAGGACCTCAGGGTCGGGGGTAGTTTGTAACGCCCCAATAGTTCCACATCGGATGAAAATTTGATTCTGATTGGAAATATATGAGACCTTGCACCATAGTAATAATAACCGGACTTAAGCATTTTGGGCCGATGGTTTGGGCCCAACGACTCGGTTTAAAGTGTCGTGGCACGGGGGCGTGCCGCTCTGTCCCTGGCACGGTACGACACGGGCACGCTTCCGTGCCGACACGTGTTACGCTTGCGTGCCGATGGATACGCATGACCTTCTACTGGCACGCTTTGGCACGGACTTATTTCAATTTTTTTTGTTCCAATAAGCTTTTATAATAGTATTTTGAAAGATTTAATCAAATAATTATGAATATTTGCTATGTATAGCTTACTATACTTATCAATTAACATACTTGTAAACTTTTTTGTATGTAAAGTACAACTATACCTGATGCAGAATAGAAATTTTTACAAAGACATCTTTCTTTCTTTCTTTTGACCATATTACAGTCTTTCTTTTATAAAATACAAAAAAATAATTTTAGAAGTATTTGAAAAAATTATTTTTTAATTAATTTTTTCAAAAAATTAGTAGATCTATCAAAAAAATTAAGCAATAAATTATATGACAAATAAATTAAATAAATTTAAGTATCAATTGATTTAATTTAGCTTTTAATTTTATCAGTATTTTCAATCTTGTAGTGCAAAAATAAAACTTTATGTTTGATGTGCCTCAAAATTTGTTTACTGAGTTCGATTTTGTTCCTCTAATTCGCCAAAAGTTTCGCGGTGCGACAAATTTTCAAAAATTAATTTGTGAAGGAAAAATGGATGTCTGTTTCTAGATAGTTCCAAAATACAAATTAATAATTTGCCTGTATATTGATAAACAAAAAAAAAAAAATTATAAATTTTTTGACTTGCCTAACAAGTAGATCTTCGATTTGCAATATCTTTGAGGGAGTGTAGGGTACCCAGAATGCTTCGGGTATCCCAAAGAACAAAACAAAGGAGAAAAAAAGCAAAAGGCAAAAAAAAAAAAGCAAAAAAAAAAAAAAAAGTAGTGCCGGCACGCTGGTACGCAGGAGCGTGCCGCGTTGTCTCGCGCGGCACGCTCCTGTGTGCCGCGGCACTTGGGGGGGGGGGGGGGGGGGGGGGGGGGGGGGGTGGTCCGAGACCCCCCCGTACCGTGCCCCCTTCTTGGGGGCACGGGCCGGCACTTGATTCCTTGGCAACGAGTTATTATTGCTAGCGGGTTGGATCGTTACAATTGGCAAAAGTATGAAAGTTTATGGATCTTGGAACATCAATCCCTAAATAGAAAATTTTCTGTCAAACGAAGGAAACTCTTGTCTATGTTGTGACATCTATTAGTTTGACAAAAAAGCATAAAGGAACAAGAAAAATCGGTCAATTTTGTACAGAAGAATGTCAAGAATTTAGTTTCTAGTATATACATCATGAAAGTCTTTAAACTGCAACAGTACCATAAGAACAAGATTTGGAGAGAGGAAACAGGCCACTGGAGAAAATGATAAGGAAATAACATTTGCCTACCTTGCTCTGCAGCAGCTCTGATAGCATTAATGTTTGCAGTTCCATTGATTTTATACATTTGAGTATTTGACCCAAAACCTCCAACACATGATATCTGTAAGAATATTTTTCCATCCTGATTAGGTCGACGAATTACAATGTAGCATAAATGACACAGTGACCGCAAATTATCATGAATACATTGCAGATATGTCTTTTTTTACGAAACACTTCAGGTGAAATCCTCTCCTACTATTATAAACTTTGAGGATAACACAACGTGACATCTTCCAGAATAAAGGGAGTTGCCAGTAAGTGTTAATCATTGGCCAGATAAAATTTTTAACAGGTATAAGATGTCTTCACAATCCACTAGTAGATTAAAGCGCAAACAAATACCAGCAACAAGGCATATAGATAAAAACAAAGACAAGGCTATATAGATATGAATAAAGGAAGTTAAATATTTTTAACTGAAATTCCAAACAGTTCCAGTGGCACAGTTGATCTTTTCCAATTAAACTGGCAGTTAAGATTTAAGTCACTGTAAACAAGTTTGAAAGAATTTCATCGAAAGCTGGGACACACTCGCCAGATTGAACTAAAAATTAGGCAATATAATTCAATATTAACCAAACTTTCTGAATTTCCAATAGCAGACAAAGCAGTTTTAAAATAAAGGAACTGAATGAAATAAAATTAACTAATACTAGAATTAATTTATAATTCATATTGTTTGCAACTCTTTACTATGTCTAAATACCTTTGACAATGGTAATAAGCAAGAAAAAACACATACCACAGAACTAACGCCATTCATAACATCCTTCAATGAATCAGGTACAAGAAGGTTACCTACGATAAGCAATAGTAAGACCCAAAGAAGGAAAAAGAAAAAAACAAATGGAGCAAATGAAAAAGGAAAAAAGAGGGGTAAACAATTGATGTTCTTCCTCTTTGAGATTCAACCTTGATGCCACTCAACTTTATCAGCCCAAGATTCGCGTATAGATGACCTTCCAGATCTGACAATCAAACAAAGGCACAATATTAGTTGCCTCTGAAAAGCGCAATACATTATACTATTGGAGTGTGAATTAGTAGAATATGAAATAAATTTTTTAAAAAATATTGATTTAACAGATTTAGCCACTTAATGCTAAAATCAAGAAACCAAAGGGAAATACATATTACCCAATGACAGGAATCAGCCAATTTCAACAGAATTATGTCGCATTCATTGATGGAATAAAAATTCATCCATAAATGTGACCTCAAAATACAAATGGTAATAAAACCACCAAAATAATCTTTTGCACAACATCTTGTAAATCACATTGCATCTAACTATTCTAGAGCAAGATAGATGAATAGAAATTTAGCACAAAGCTTAAACCCTCAAACGTGAAAGGCAAAAGAGCAGCACACTTTAATCAAAAGGATAAGAACATTTTAGTAGGGACTAGACAAAAGAAAGGAGTAAATTTCTCCTTTAAACAAATCTCAGCATTTGAAAGTTTGGCGTGAGTGCAAATTTATTACTATAGTTATACAGAAGGGCATCTTCAAATTAGAGTAATGTTTAAGGTCAAACCATCTGATTATAACTTCCATGTGTAACTTGACCTCCATGTTTGATTTTGACTTACTGACATGTGTAACAGATATGCCGCTACTTTATCCCATACAGGGCATTATTTGGAGCTAGTCTCTCTAAAATCTATTTGTGAAATTCAACTCCTATTCAGTGTTAATTGCAGAATTTACTCTATCCTCTGTTTTTATCTGTTTCTAGACTTTTTGCCACACCAATGGGAATGGAGGTATTATGAGACTTCAGACACCAATTTGCTGCACTAGACTAAATGAGTGTACCCAATAACATGCTGCAAAATTTCATCATGCTAATCAACAGCATACAATTGAAAGATCTCATCAAGCAATATGGCCCAAAATAAAATGCATATAGTTCTCAAAGAAGAGCATAATTGACATGGCTACAAACAGAGAAAAAAATAGGCCCCAACATAAAATGGACATAGTTTAGTTCTCAAGATGTGTATACCTGCTAAGGCTAGAAACAGACAAGCCTCGATCCAAAGCCTCCTTGCAAACATGTGAACCAACAAATCCATTCCCGCCCAACACAAGCAACTGCACATGCATAATGAATTAATCTGGTTTTTTCTCAAGTTTAATCCAGCAACTACATGCTAATCATGTCAACACCATACTAGGATTGCAATCCGACTAAACAACTAACAGATATTTGCGTCAATTGGAGGTGCATAATAAACAAGAAAAGAAACAAAAGAAAAGATTGGTAAGAAAATTCAGCTCCCATCACCATTCCAACAATGCAAATTCTTCGGTCATTGCCAGCAGAAACTTTTCATTTTCTCAATAATTCATGTAGGTGGAAATCAGGAAATGCAGCCTACAGTAACGAAACTACAAAAGGAGTTACCAGAGCAAATTGCTCAATGGAAACTGAACGGTTGTGCAAGCTTCAATTTCCTTTTGGCTTAGTTCTACAAATCCCAAGAAGACACTGAATTTCAAAATTCTCGCTGCTCTTCAAAGCAGGAGGGTCAAAAGTGGGAGTTTTATGAATGACATGCAGATGTGACGCGGAAAAGAAAAGCACACCGTCTGATAGTGATCTAATATTGGACGACATCCAAACTTAAACAGAAACAGCAACCACATCAAATCGAAATGAAGCAGTACCTTATCTGAAGGTGGTGGTGGAGCTTTTACTGTCTCAGCTTCCTCTACTTTGAAGGGTTCGTCGACAAGATTCTGGTCATTGGAAGTATCAGTAGAAAAGGCTCTTCCGCTACTCCACTGACCTGATGAGCTGTGTAACATTCCCACAAAATAGTTAATTAGACAGCAACAAAATAATCGGATAATGGATACCTAACTTGAATTATTTACATCTCAACTTAATTAAAAGCAAGAAAATCATGGAAAAGCTGACAATTCTCCAAAACCCTCGTCTTCCAAACATGCATCTACTCATCTACAGCTGGATTTTTTTTTTAAGTCCTATTGTTTCTGTTCACATCAATTTTTCCGTTAACGGGCCAAAAAAGTTTCATAATACAGATCAATACAGAGTTGAAACTGGTAAAAAGTATCAAAACTGATGAAACTTCAAAAGTTAGTCAATCGTAAGAATTAGGCAGAAAAAACTAGTCAACGCAGGATGAAACGGCTGGAACTTCAAATCGGACATGGTTTCAGAATGTTTTGGCGGAAATATATCAGTTTTGATCAAATTGGACTAGTATTAGTATAAACCACAAACATATCCGGATAGTCACAAGCTACTCACCTTACAAGCGAAATACACATAAATATTTAAAGCAAGTAGAAAAATGTCACAAGAACATTCTTACATATGTGCTCTATTCTCTTTATTTCAATAGGTAAAACATCATAATGGCCAAAATAAAAAGATCAGAGACGAAAAAGATATAAATACACCCAAAACAATTATGTGTTAGCGACAGGTAAAGTTGGGCTACTGAAATCAACAAATCAACAATTGTATGGAGCACCCTCAACTATAGACCATTCCAAAACACGCCCCTTCACATTATTCTTGTTGGCATTCCTTCAGCTTTTAATTCTTTTGATTTAAGCTATTCCCGTTGAATAAATCGAGCATTGCATCGAATTTTAATAACTCGACCATAATTTTTTTAAAAAAAAAAGAAAAAAAATTTGAGGGGTTTATTTCAAAATTGACTACAGTTACGTGAACCAACATACATTTTTGCTCAAAAAAAAAAGAAAAAAAAGAAAAAGATCGCAACGACTATTAGAGATTACAATTCACTGCCAAAACCCTAATTCCTCACTTCACTATTTTAACTTTTTTTTTTCAGGAATTGTTAGCATTATTATAATTATCCAACAATGTAAACATCCACAACATTCACTATATAAGAATCATAACCCAAAAAAACAAAAAAACAAAAAAACAAAAAAATCAAAGAGATGAGATTACCAGAATCGGGAGAGGGAGGGAGAAGAGCGGAGGATCAAGCGAGAGGCGATCGACCTCATTTTCTTCTTCTTTTTTTTCTTTTTTTGATAAATTCTCCTGATGATGGGGTTTTGGTATCAAATGAGGAGAGTGGGGAAGAAGCAAAAGGCGCTTCTGCGTTGTGGGTTTTGTTTTAGTATATCAGTTGATGATGGAGCAATCACAAATAACAACAAAGTGAGAAAAATGGAGATTCTAGAGAGAGAGAGAATGAGAGTCGGTTTAGTGCTTTGAGTTTTTAGTGAGAGAGAGGAGAGAGAAGGGGGAGAGGGGACAGGTGGCAGGGAGAGGGGAAGTCTGCCGGGGTTTGTTAATACGTGTGGCTCTCGGTTAGGGAACGCTGCTCTGTCGACGCGCACCCGCTCGGTCTCTGTTTTGTACGCTGGTCACCCATTTGTTTGTTTTTTTTTAGTTTTTTTTAGTTTTTTTTAGTTTTTTTTTTTGGAGAGGGAGGTAGCACGCTACCTGCTTTATTCATTAAGTAAATGAATTTGGCTACATAAGATGATGCAGCTAGGGCCTCAAAAAGAGAACAAGATAAAAAAAAAGGAACTAAAAAAAGAGCAGAAAAGAAGCGAAAAGAGACGCGCACACACAGGGTGTATCAGACATAACATCACCCGACTGAACAAAATTCGGCCCAGTCCTTCGCCAGTACTCTAATACGATGAGCAGAAGAGAGAGTATTTGTGGGTAGATTTCAAAAAATAATATTATTGGTCCTCCAACTATGACTTGCGGTGACACTTTAGTCCTCAAATTTTAATTCCTTATAATTTTTATTTTTAATATTAGTTTTCGAACTTTAATTAGCTGTAAACTTTAGCTCGAACTATATGAGGTGTTTGGTTCGTCGGAAAAACGTAGAAAAAAAAATTTCGAGAAATTTTTTTTCATGAAAAACATTTTTTGTTTTTTAGTTTTGCGTCTGTTTGGATTAAAAAAACTAGCATTTTTGAAAATTTATTTTTCAAATTTCATGGCAAATTAATATTTTTATTTTAAATTTTTTTTTTAGAAAAAGGAAAATGCTAGTTTTAGATAAAATTTGGAAAAAAGTTTTTAAAAAAATTAGTTTCCTTTGAAACCAAACAGACAGAAAACTGAAAAGAAAACTTTTTTACACGCTTTTCCGAGAAACCAAATAGCCCCTAATGCATGTGAAACTTTAATTCTCCAATTTTTCTAAATTATAGTAATGAAAATTTAAGTATTATATTACTTAGATATTAGTAATTTATCGATACTTATTAAAAAAAAAAAGGATAATATCTAATTTGCCCCTATAAACTTCTGAAATATCTAATTTACTCATATTTTTTTTGTATCAAATATACCCCTCGTATAATTCTCTGTTGTTATTATCCGTTAAGTTATCTCATGTTAAACCTGGATTAAATTTCTACATGAGTTAAAAAAAAAAAATTAAATATCTCTTTTACCCTTAACTTGAGGCAGAAGGATATATTTGAAAAGATAAAAAATTAAAATACTTCTTTTACCCTTATATTAAGGGCAAATGAGAAAAATACGTGACGGTAGAAGGATATATTCGAAAGGGTAAAATAATAATTTCACCAGAGATAATAATTATTGTTAACAGTTCACTAACAGAGCTTAACTCTTGAAATATATTTAAAATAACTTGAAATGTTGGAAGGGTATTTTTAATATTAGCTTTCCAAGAGGGGTATCTCAAAAAATCGTGAACTTTTCAATAATATATAAGCAATTGCCCCCTGAAAAAAATAGGCTATGGGACTTGAAAATACCACGTATCTCATAGTTCGAGCCTGAAAATATAACTTGAAGTTTGAAGACTAAAATATCACGCACCGCATAATTCGAAACAAAAATTATAACGAATTAAAATTTGAGCACTAAACTATCACGCACCTCATAGTTTGAGGACCAAAATATAATTTACCATTTAATTAATTGAAAATAAAAATGTATAAAACTTGATTAAATAATAAATTACTTAACAGAAGTTTAGGTCTCATCTGTTATCATGTTTGTTTTTTATTTTTTTGAATAAAATTTTTTATATCAAAAGGGTAACCGACGCCATCAGCAAGTCATTTTTTGTAAAGTTTTTGCATCTAAATTCAACAATTATGTCCCAAATTTTGTGCCCATTTAAAAACAAGAGCAAGATGCAGCAAACATAGTAGAAAAAATGCCAGGGTTCAATGAGATAAAGGGTGAAAGTGCAAGGTTGGTTTTGCAATTTAGCCTTGTGTTTTTCTATTTCTTCATAAAGATTTCAATTACAATGAACAATTGCAACCAGGAAATTAATGAGCCAACACTTATTTTATACAGAATAATAACAGTGGAATCAAAAAAAGTTATGAATATTGATTCTAGGGTTCCCTACATTTTGTATGGGTGGCGATAAATTTCGCAAAAAATGCCCTCAAATTGCTTTATCCAGCCACTTTGGAAGTTTCAAAGAAGCCCTCAATCCAAGTTTTGTAAGGATCACAGCATACAATATATGCAGCAAAAAAACAAAGAATCCACAGTTGAGTAGAAGCTGTTCAACAACAGAAAAGATGAATTAACAGCATCGAAGCGCAATATCGCACACGAATTCAGCGAAAGAACTGCGAGATTTGAATGATGTAAAAATTACCAGAGTTCCAAATAAGAGATATATGGCGCCCATCGTTGGAACGACATTGACTCCTATGGCCGTCAGTATGTAGGTGAGCGAAGCATGAATGTTAATGGTGATCTGCAGATGATCAATTGTTTAGTCTCCAGAAATGTTCACAGTTGAAGGTTAGGATGCGTGTTTTGGAAATAGGTAAATTGTACCACAGATCACTAACATTTCCAAGAGGTTTTAGTTTCTCAACAATCTTCAAAATGAGAACTTTAATTTCTGCAGCAATCTTTACCCTTTTCATTGACTAAAGTAAATTGATGTTGCAAAATGAGAACTTACAAAAACTGCTCGTCTACCAGTAAGATGATGATTATGTGGATATTTCAATCCAATTTGATGGAAAAACAAACTGAAAAGGGTCAGATTATAACAGAGTGCAACGGGTAGGGACCCAATTGTCATAACTGAAAGGTTCGGGATCAGACTGAACTAAGCAAAAAGTTGAGGACCCCTGATGTAATTTATTCTTTAAAAACATACCAAGTCAAGTATATTCTCTCGTATAAGGAAAGAGGAGATCAAAACATATCCAACAGCTCCCATTGCTCGGACCTGCATGATAAGATTAGAAACACTCAATACTCAGAAATTTCATTGTTAAGCATGTTCAATAAATCGAACAAATAGGTAAGAGCATTACAATCGAGCAGAGGAAGATGGATGTTACCCAATTTGCGCCAAGCCTGGAAAGAGGATGAAAGTGCATATGCATATTCGGTCAATTCTAATATAATAGATGGAGCGAGTGATGAATAAATACGACAGTTCTAAAACATACCTATACTAGAGATAACGGCAGCTAATCAAGAGAGGAAAAGGAGTGGATTTAATCTTAAGAGTTCTCACCTCCATAGAGAACCCATAGCAAAACCAACGAGTCCATGCATAAGCTGCAGATAGATTATGACAGAGCGCATTAGTCTCAAGAGCTTAGATTTGGAGAATTCATTGATACATTCAAACAAGCATGCACTTGAACTGTGTAGTAGAGAGATTTATGTACGTTGACATAATAAAGTGTGATAAGTTCTCTAGAATCTGACTTAAACCTACTCCAAAGGCCAGGCTATGCATGGCTTGGTAATAGACGATGAATTTGAATATAAGAACAAAATTAGGTACTGGAATCCAGAAAGAATTAATTAAATGAAGAGTCCGGCTACTATACTCTTATGAGTACGATAACCTTCGTACTCATAACTGATTTTCGAGGATAGAGATGGATGAAAACGAGTTTTGTTCATAGTTTTACTTCGGACTTGCGATGACCATAACTTATCACTAATTGTCATAATACACATAGAACCACATTGAATGTTTACTTCTTGCTTGGGATATCACAGATCATCCATTTTACAAAGTTTTCAAACATACAGAAGCCCCATATTGAGTTTCATAGTTCAACTTCATTAAATTTATTTTATTATAACGCATGTTTTTCATCGTTTGAGGTGGCTTCAGCCCTTTCGCGGAAATTCCCCACTTTAAGTACATTACCCTGGAAACTAGATGCTAGATGACTTACGTACTGCACAAGAAACATATTTCATAAAAGAATGCTCTTTTTTTCCGAAAGGAATGGGTAATGTTTCAATGGAACCAAACCAAGAAAAAAATCATTCTGAAGGTAACTAAAGAAAGCAAAACAAAAGCTTTCTATGCTGAAATGTTAGGAGAGAAGTAGGATTGCCCATGCCACCCGTGCCGACCTGTGCTGCCTGTGTCATACCGTGCTGAGGCCGTGCTGGCATGTGGCATGGGGTCATGTCGACACTACATTGAAAAATGATTTTTATTTTTTTGAATTTTTGGTGGTGTTCTTGAGATTTCTTGAGGTGAAAAGTTTTATAAAGGTTTTTCCATTACATATGTAATCCTGTAAATCTACTAATATTTGGAGCAATTAGCGAGTTCCATTACATAATGAGATCAATTTCTAGTGAAAAAAAATACAAAAAAGAAAATTTCCCCCAAATTTCTCTTATCATTTAAGATATAGTTTACCCATATGTTTTCCAATACATTTTTACCCAAATATGACTTTAATTTTGTTTTCATGCAAATGCTTTCAGAGTATGTATAAAATGATTTCTTTTAGTTATTAAGATGTTTACGACTCTCATTATAAAAATTGTGTGAGATATAATATTTGAGACATTTTATATAGGGGCAATTGCCTATATACCCCTATAAAGTTCCCCCCTTTCATATCTACCCCTCAAAAAATCTGCTTTCTAATATACCCTTCTAAAAACCCAAATTCTTTCCAATAAACCTCGGAAATAGGGGTATATAAGAAAGAAAGAAAGAGAAACTTTTTGGGGTATATTTGAAACCAAGGGGTAAATAGGAAATATCACTAGTTTACAAGGGTAAAAAAGCAATTATCTCTTTTATATAACATTAGAGATATTAAAAATAAAAAATAAAAAAAGTTAATTTTTTATGAAAATTTAATTAAAAAAAACCTGTGTCAATGCATACCAATGTGCCACTGGCTTGTCACTAGCACGAGTGGGCGTGCCAACATTGGCACATTGTGCCATGCTGTGCCACTGGCACAACAACATGGCCGTGTCACTGGCATGTATTCTTGGTGAGAACTAATGTCTAACATATTATTGTTAAGAGAGAGACAAAGAAATAGATGGTTCATCCATGTAGAAAGATGTAGCGTGGCTACCGAACAAGTAGCAATCAAGAAACACTAAAATACAAACTAAGCATTTTCTCAACCAACACACTTAGCCATTTCATAACTTCTAGCAACCAATAAATTTTGAATTGAATCAGGTTGGATGGACATAGATTGACCATGGGGGAAGCATTGGACATGAGTTTGCTTGGCCGTAGTCTTATTGTAAGAAGTAAATATTACATGACGAAGCGAAAGGATTAGCGTAAGAAAGCATATAATGAACGTAATCTGATATATCCTCAAGAATCAAGATTGATTAAAAAGACTTTAGAAGATTAAAATGGTAGTTCAAGCCTAGAAGATATATTATCTCCTAAAGAACAGATAGTTATGCATGCGCTACTAGAAAAAGTTCTAAAAATTTATGTGGCTTAAAAAAGTTACTTTTGATCTTTAGTGTTCAATTAAATATTAATCTATAAATTTACATTAGAAGAAGAAGCAACGTGGAACTGGCGTAGGGCACAGCCAACCACCCCCACCACCTGAGAGAGAGAGAGAGAGATAGAGAGAGAGATTGCTGAGATCAGCCACAATATGGAGTTAACTATTGGTATGGAATGGGAAAGAATGGCTCACCCAGTTTGTTGATTTCCAAACAAATCCTGTATATCTCACCAAAATATTATTCTCTATACCCCTTAAATCCTGGACTTTCAGGATTTCATAAGCTCTCCAATCTCCACAAGTCCACATCATTGGAGAGTTGATTTTCTAATATATTTTCAACAGTTCACGGTAATGGTCTCAGCAGTGTTTTAAATAGCGGCCGCTATAGCGGATTTTAGGTGCTACCGCTACGCTATAATATGTAAAGCGGTATATAGCGGATCGGGTTCATAGCGGCCGCTTTAGCGGCATAGGGCCCGCTAAAGCGGCCGCTATAAAGCGGTTGGAAAGCGGGCGCTATGAGTCCAAACCTTTAAAAAGTGCAAACGGGTTAAAATAGCTTATCGGGTCGGATTCTTAAATGAAATATAAAGATCAAACCCTGTTCCTGATGAATAAGATTATAATTATTTACCTAAGATATCTTTTTTGACATCCATTTACAAATTATTTAGATTGTTAATGGATTATAGATTTTCAAGTTTTATGTCTTTTTGGTTTGCTAAATATTTTAAAGTTAATCTTAAATTCTTAATAGATATTGACACTAAATATATAGGCTTGCAATATATATTTAAAAAGAATGATTAGTTGTCTTTTCTTCAAAATCATATGTATCTTTTATAAGGTTAAATTTGCTTTTATGAAACCCGCTATGGGTTCATAGCGCCCGCTATCCGCTTTCCGCTATGAGACTCTTCAAACGCTATGTACCCGCTATCCGCTATTTACAACCTTGGGTCTCAGCACTTTTCATGGGCCCATATACAATCATGGGCCTATATACAAATTACTCAAAGAATTAGTCCGTAAGCTCATTATAAGGGTCTAAAATTTTAACAACTTCAGCAGTACAAAAGCGCCATATTGGAAAAACAACAATCACTGATTGGACATTATATTCCAATAAATTGGGGTTCACTGACAAAACCTTTTCAGCAATTCAGTTATACTTTCAATCGGCCCTCTATTAATCTAAATAAAGACCATCTTCTAGTGCTGTATTTTACGTCTTATTTGTTTAATTGACACTTGTGGCACCTTCCAATTCAAATCATGCCTACATATAAATCACTATGGCCTCAATTAGGGCTTGCTTCTGTACTTTAAGTCATTATTCTTAATTTAATTCTCCATTCTTGCTATTTCCCAGTCCCCACTTGCTAGAGATACAAGAAATTATTATTGACGTCATATTACTAACCATCTTATCTTTCTCATATCAGTCAAACTTCCTGGGTTGAATGTGTTAGTTAGATGTCCAGTTATCTAAAACCAGGACATCACAATTACTTACAATAAGTTCACCAAGAAAAGTTAAAGAGTGCTGGAAATCATACCGAATTAAAGCTTACATACAACAAACTAAAGATGAACTCAAAAGGAAATACAATACAAAGAAAAGACAGAAGTATAGAACTTATGGCATGAAAGTTCAAAAGTACTAACCAAATACGTTGATGCTTTAACTGGACCGGACAATGTGAGTAATAGCAATGCAGTAGCCACCTACAAAATGTATACAAAGATAAACTAAAATTGAAGAAATCAATAGCCAACCATAAAATCAAAGGAAATTATTGTTGAAGGAGGCTAAAAGAAAGAAGTCTAGCTTGAAGCTTACCATGGTTTTCCTACCAGCTGCCACTCCCCATCTCATTGAAGAGATCACTATGGGCAACGAGAAAAAACAACCAAAGTAGTTCTGCAGGTGCATAAATACAATGTACAAAGTTCTAAGTTGGATATTACAAAAATTGAAATAATGCATGTAATATTGATAACAAACCTCAGGTGTTGTTTGCAAGGAGAAAAACAACAAAAAAAAGACATCAAATTGTTAATTGAAAGGTATACAACATAACGTACAGCTAATAAGAAACTGAGGAAGGTATTTGAATGCCATAAGAACCTTCATAACAATTTTGTATGTGGATATGAAGCTAAAAGCAGTATAGGCCTATAGCATTCAGAAAGCAGAAGATAGCAATGGTTTAAGGTGCTGACGGTAAAACTAAGATAAGCTAGAAAAAGATATAATTGAGGATATCTGTCTTGGAACCTCTTAATGGATGCCCCCTTGAAGAAGAGATTAAAAATGATATTGTTTCCTATAGTAATAGCTGAATGGTCAGAGTCAAGAAGTGCTAAAGTGTTTTTCTGTGACAATTATGTACTCGTAAAATTAGACGGCATGCTTTATAGAATAGCCACAAGACCAAGGATATTTTGAAACCGTAGATATTAAACAGTTTGAAAAAAAATAAGCATAGCTAAGACGAAGGTGCTGGTATGTCTGACTGGCTTCACTACGAAAGATGGAGCTGCCAGTGACTGAACTTTCTATAGGAGCATGGTTATACAGTTTACTACAGTTGGTCACACTAGTCCAAGCACATCAACATAAGATCATATAGTGCACAGGTAACGAGCGATCGAAGTCACCTAGAATACCACGCAAGAAGGAGAGAGAGAATAAAAGAACTACTCAAATAGCAATTTAGGAAACAGCACAACAAAATGCCAAAAGGCCCTAAGGGATGCACCACAAAAGGAATGTTTTACTGTTACTTCCGCATTCATCTTACAAGATAACTATCGCCATACATGATTAACTATCAGTAGCTCTTACTACGATCCTTTCTTAGAATTTTTTTACAGTAACAATGTGCTCCTCTTACCAGGTAACGTTTCGTTCATTTCATGCTTTGACTAAACCCAAATTTGAGCAATACCCAAATGACCTAATCCACTATATCATAACAAAGGTATTACCGAATTCGGCGAAAAGAAGCTCACCTCGACGGTGCGAGGAGCATGACGATGCATCTAAACTCCATGAAATGAACGCTTTACTGTTTTACTACAACATTCATCTGATTAACTTGGCATTAACACTATGCTCCTCTTACCAGGTAATATTCAAAATCAAATTCGAGCAATACCCAAATGATCGAATCGCCACAGCAATGACAAAGATGCTATCGAACTCGGCGAGGAGAAGCTCACCTCGACGGCGAGGGAGTTGCTCAGGAAGTAGGCGAGGCCGGCGACGGAGGCGAACATGGCGCACTCCACCAGCCTCAGCGTCTTCTCGAACACCACCTCCCCCCCTTCCGCGCCCAAATCCTCAAACCCTCGCAGAACCCCATCCCCTTCCTCCGCGTCCCGCTCCTCACGCTTCTCAGCCCCGCAGATCGAAACCCTAGAAGGGGTTTTAGGGTGCGGGCGCAAGGTTTGAAATGGAGAGAGAGTGGAAGAGGAGAGGAGGAGGGTGAGGTTAGGGTTTGAAGGGAGAGAGAGGTGAGGAGGAGGGGAATGGGGGGAGGGAGAAGAGAGCTTTGGAGGGCGAAGAGGAGAAGGTGGTGGAGAGAAGCAGAGGAGTTGATGGTGCGAGAGAGTCATAGGAGAGAACAGGAGAGAGACAAACGAACTGGGAAAAACTAAGTCGCAATTTTAGCTTGGCGTGTAATACGACAGAGAAATAAAAAAAGAAATTCTTTTTTTTCACGAGACGGATCCAAATTTGTGCCGTATAGTGAACAAGATAATTGGACTTGCCGCGTGCCGGTAGATGATATGGGAGGCTAGAAATGAGGCCATTTTTAGTAAGTTATAGTCTAATTTTTTTCTTACGATTTCTAAGTGTAAATCGTTGTTGAACCTTTGGAAGCTGACTTTTACTTCGGCCGGGCCTTAATGTGCTAGTTTGACCTAGATTGCCTTTTTTTTTTGGTCGATTTCGCCCCCTCTGAGGTCCTTGTTGCCTCACTCTTGTAGCTTAGTTCATGTTTTTAATGAATGAAGCGGGTAGCATGCTACC
The DNA here is from genome assembly GCA_016920855.1 of Puya raimondii. NCBI lineage: Eukaryota > Viridiplantae > Streptophyta > Magnoliopsida > Poales > Bromeliaceae > Puya > Puya raimondii. Next base: position 87,126,436 of record JABWPP010000050.1, read on the forward strand.
TTTTTCTCAAAAAAAAAAATTGGGCCATTTTTTTCGGATCAAATTCTGTTACGGTATGTAGCGGAGTTTTTGGGCTAATAAGCCAGCCAAAAAATTTAAATATAAAATTAGGCATCTAAAATTATTATTTTAAAAGTAGACCGGTAAAAGCGGTGAATCATTCACCGCTTTTAAATACGGTGAATAATTCACCGCTTTTACCCTAATTTATATATTTCTTATATCCAAGCTTTAAAAGATATATAATATTAAATATTAAAAATAGTTATAATCTTTTGAAGAAAGCGGTGAATGATTTACCGCATTTAGAATGCGGTAATTCATTCACCGCATATGCCTAATTTTGTAAATAAATTTTTTATAAGACTATTTTGACAATTATAAAAATTTGTAAGCCTATTAATAAAAAAAACTTCGTCTGTAGCCCCCGGACTAGTTTAATTAGTACTAAGGGAACAGATTTATCCGATCCTGAACGGATATAGTTTCGGATACGGATATAAAAATAAAAATCTGACAAATTTAGATTCGGGTATGGATTTTATCTGTATCGGACCCGAACCGAACCCAGCCCGAACCCGACTCTTAAATATTTGATGTTATATTTGAATTTGTATTTAAATATTTACTAATTTAGACTTAATGTAATATATTTTGCAACATGGTAAAGAGAAATAATTGTTTTCGGGTTTGGGTTTTTCGAGTTCGGTTTCAGATTTCAGATTTTGGTCGGATTTAGATTTGGATATGAATTTTTAAAACTCATCGGATTTGGATTCAGGTACGGGTTCGAATTTTTGGTTTGTAGTCAAGTTCAGGTTTGAGTTTTTTAGTATCCGTCCCGAATCTGACCCGTTTGACATCCCTATAAATATAGGGTACCTGAAGCAATGCATGATGAGAAAGTCTCCTCTATAGGAGTTATGACTAGGGGTGTTAACGAGCTGAACACGAGCAAGCTGGGGTCGGCTCGTGTTCGGGTCGTTTCATAAACGAGCCGAACACGAGCTGGCTCATTTAAGTATCGAGGCAAAAAATTCGGCTCATGTTCGGCTCGTTTATTAACGAGCCGAACACGAGCCGAATACGAGCTGGTTCATGAATAAGAATTTAAAAAGATTAAAAAGAATATATATAGAAAATATATTTATAAGATCTTACCTATTACACCTTGATCTAATGGTTGAAATTTTACATGTAAATGAACCATTTTATAATTGAGTTGGACTTTATATTTAGATTGGGCGAAAAATCAAATAATAAAAATTTATATTATATAATATATAATTATTTATTTATATATATAAATATAAAATATATATATTCGAGCTGTTATCGAGCCGAACACGAGCGAGCTGACCCCAGCTCGTGTTCGGCTCGTTTATTAAACGAGCTGAAAATTTCAGCTCGTGTTCGGCTCGTTTACTAAACGAGCGATTCGATCTCGAGCTCATTTCGTGCCGAACACGAGCTGGCTCGCGAACAGCGAGCTGGATTGCCACCCCTAGTTATGACACACAAGATTTATACCAAATAAATTATATTGAGCCATACAATGTGATAAATTATCTAATGAAATGCTAGGCTAAAATACAGAAAATCTTCCTGTAAATATCCGCTTTGTCAATTTTTTGTTGACTTTCCAAAACCTATATTTTTTTTCTCTTAAAAATTAATAAATATTTTCATAGTGTTACAACATTAATGGAAAGGGCAAAATAACCAAGTTACCATTACTTGTTCTATAAAGAAAAATATAAATTTTTAATATATTTATGTGAATTTTAAGAGTATTTTCAGTATAAAGTATAAGAAGTAGATGGAATATTGATGGAACTCTGACGAAGGGTGGCTAAAATGCATCAACTTGCAATTTTAAAGGGATAAAATGTAGATTTTTGAAAGTCAGAGAGGAAAAATATGCGAGTATTTACAGGAGGGTTTTATTGTATTTTAGCCTAAAATTTGACAATCGTACAACAAACTGAAATATAAGAAAAACTAAGAAATATTTGATCAAATAAGAATATTTGTAAGGACAAAGAGGTAAAATAAAATATTAGTAGCTTTGTAATGAATAATTGAAGCTACCGAACAATTCAATAAAAGGGAACGAGTGTTAACAATGGCATTTAACAACTACAAAGTGAATTGATACTTAGATCGAAAGACATACTTTAATACTAAAAGGAATATTCTTGCAGTATAATATCACTTCTAATAACTTGATATTCTAAGGTAGCAGTGCGTTGCATGCGGATAGAATAAGTTTCAAAATGTCACTTTTCCTTTTTTCTAATAATCCCAAAAAGTCTATTTTTAATAAACTCTGCTAAGATTGTGAATCTTTTATTTTGATCGCATAATATTGTTCCTACAGTGGACCAGTGAATCACTATTCATCATATAAAATGCATGAATTTCAAATCATGTGAATAGTGGATTCAATGATCTCATCATATAAATAGTTTTCCGTTAGAGATTTGTCTAAAAATGGTCTTTCTTTAGATTAGCTTTAGATAAATACTATTAAAAAAGGAAAACATATATATGGGCACATTATTTTGGTTTCAGTTTCCCATTGCTCTCTTTCTTGGTCAGGAGTCATGTTCACAATCCTCTGGATTGAAGGCTAGCTGTGATTGGAGTACATCAAAAGTAAATCGAGTATTTGCTTGTTGGTATGCCCCAAGGACACTGAAATTATCTTCCGGCATCATTGCAAAGCAAAATATTCCCTTCTCCCATAAAATGAGAAACAACTCTCGCCACAGGATACGCATCTGGGCCCCTTGTAAATGCAATGTCATGCTCGGCATTAAGCTCTCATAACTTGGCTGGAAAAGCCAACAAAGTTTAAGATTTGCCTTGTATTTCTGTGGGTCCACTTCAACTAATTTCTTACGGCGGAAATAATCTCTAAGCTCTTTCTTCACTCGTTCAAAAGCTGGGGTTATCAAGTGAGTGATGAATGTGCCGGAGTCCACAAAGAACCCGCCCGATCCATTCGGCTTTCGTGCGAACATTCCTGGCTCAAACCCAAGTCGTTTGTTACCAACACTAATGTCATTTAAGGTGATGCAATAGAAGCATACACCTTGTATGGGTACTATTGGTGTGGTTTGGACTGACCCTCTTTGAACAATGTTGCTTCCGAATCGTAAAAAGCTTATACTGTTTGAACCTACCGGGGGAAGACAGTATGAAAAGCGGCCTTGGCTGCCATGATTGATAAGTTGCCTTGCAAATGATTCCTCGGACAAACCTAATGCCATTAATCCTGATGGATATCCATGGTTGTCGCCAATTAAATGTGTATCGTGTGAGCAACCAAAGACAAGCCCCTCAACAAACTCGAGGTGGTCACCATGGCTTGAATGGAAGCCAAAGGTGTCTTTTGAGAGCGTGCCACTTGTGTGGGACCCATCAATATAGGGGATTTGGTAGTGGCAACGGCTGTTGATGCAATGGTAATAGCTTTGCGGGCAGGGGTTTTGGTCAGAGCAGGAGATGTCGACGAAGGAAGGGGATTGGAGAGGGTCGAAGTAAGGATCATTTTGCACGTAGCAATTGATACATGGCTTGCATTGGGTCCAAGAAAGATGACTGCCTGTATCTAGGTCTAAGTGGTAGCCAATAGTGCCATTGCCAGTGCCAATCATCACAAAAACCATGTACAATGCTTCATAGTAGATGATAGGGGGGCGAATAGTGGTTATTTCATGGCCAAGTAGCATTGATTCAACATTGTTCAGTTGGAGGAATCGGTTCTCAGAAAGGCGGAGGGACTCTTCAAAGCGTTGTGAATTGGTGAGATTAGGGTTGTAAACTGGGGACCGAGGAGAGTGACGATATATGAGCTCGAAGCTTAAGATTCTTTTAAGTGCTTCAATAGTTTCAGAGGAAAAGAGTAGGATGGATATTAAAAGAAGAAAGATAACATGTGAATGGATGACTTTGGCCATGGTTGAAGAAGTAAATCATGGAAAACAGGAAAAGATATATACATATATATGTAAGACTAATATAGATAAAGCTAAAAAAGGTAAGCAGACAAAAAGAAAAAGAAAATTCATAAGATATCTCGGATGTAAGAAAGAAATCTGTGGATACCATAGGCAATCCACTACATAATGGCTTCTCTAAAATATAAAGGGTTAGTTACTTTTGGAGGTTAGAATTAAATTTACTGGAGTTACTAAAAAGGAGTTATAGTGGCCAGTAAAAACATTTGGGAGCTAATTGAGAACTCTAAATTTAATTCAAAGTTTTTTTTTCAATGCCATAAAAATTTGCTTAAAATGGCATTATTTCAAATAAAAGAACTTTATATGCAATGTGCTTGGACACTTAACTTAATTTGAATTTTATTAAAAGGAAGTACCTCAATTTAAAGTAAAATTTTGAGAGCGAGGCAATGATGAATGATTAACATGTTTTGCTCTTACTTTACTCCAAAATTTTATAGATTTAAGCTTATTTCATTTCACACCCCAAAAATTACATAAGAATGAGATTATTTTGTTGTACTATGCAAGTCTATAAAAGCTATTCAAATAACTCTTTCGAAAAAAATAAATCGCACTAATAAAAATTTCTTGCTTCTAGCAAATATCACACTTTTATAAGGTCCAAAAAAATGCCTTAATATCGTCTCACTACCAAGTAAAACTGAATATGGTCACTTGGATGTCAAAAGATATTGTTTATGATAAAAGAATTTCTTTAGGGACCACTTAAGTAGTTTAAAAAGGTGATTGTGTAGTGAACCGCAATTCGGAAGCATATTGAACTTTGGCCAAGTTGGACAAAGTTTAGTTCAGGAGTAAGTTGAACGTGTTTAGAATTGAGTTCCGAGGGTTTTGGAACGATTAGAAGTGGATTTGGTGAGTCCACATTGTGTCCCGAGAGTGTTGGAATGATTAGAGGAAAGTTGGGAGAATTTTGATATACGATTGTATGTTGGAATATAATTATTCCGTAAGGGATAAACTATAATTCTCCAACTTAGGAAGTGTTCTTATGTGTAGAAGAGTTTCGGTTGTGTTGGATTTGATTTGGAGAGAAAACAGAATGAAAAACGGAGTTTTAGAGCGAAAATGAGAAGAAAATAAAAATGCTGAAAATACTGTTCACAGTGTCCGGGTCCGGACCCTGAGATTGGGATCCGGACCCCAGCTGCGAAAATGCTGAAATTGCTTAAGGGTTCCGGACCCGGGATGCAAGGTCCGGACCCCACGGACCCAGAAGCTCCAGAATTGGGGTATTTTGGTCATTTCATGTGGTAGGCTTATGAGGGGAGGTTGGGGGGTTGTCTTCTTCATTTTTTCTCTTCTTCCTCTACTTCTCCTCTCCATCTCCTCTACTTTCTCTCTCTAGAGACCTCTCCAAAACTTGGAGAAATGAAGGATTTGAGCTTGGAAAAGGCTTCCAAGGTGGGAAATGAGCTTCTTGGAGCAAGAATAAGTTAGAGGAGCTTGGGCAAGAGATGAGTTCTTGATGATTTGGGTTTAAACCTTGGAATTGATCTCTTATTTTGAGGTTTTTGGAAACCCTTGGCAATCTAGACCACAAATGGTGGGGATTGGCCATGTGATTTTGGGCTCTTACATGCATGCATGTAAACCCTAGGTTGAAAGAGGGATTTTCTTATGGAGGGATTTAAAAATGTTTTAACCCTTTAGAACCTTAGTTGAGGGTTAGGAAATCATGTGGGACAACTCGATTTCGAGTGATTCTAAGAAATGAAATTGTTTTGAGTTCGACTCGGAGTAACGAATTCTTCTTGTATTATAGGGCAAGAAGCTAAGAGATTCAAAGTGTACGACCCGATTGCAAGTGTCTACAAGCAATTGGGGTATCATAAGGTGGGTTTGTGTTGCACCGAAGTGATTAGGTCACTTCCATGTCTAGGGTAAAATAACCATAATGATAATGGTAGTTGCATGTTATCCTAGTGTTTAATTATGCATGTTGGCATAAGTGACTTGTGAAGTGAAATTGAGCAATGTGCTCATTTTGCATGTAAGTAGAATTATGTGTTTTATACTTACACATCATGAAGGAATGTTTGCATGTATGAAAACCTTGTATGCCTAAGTGATAAATAGGTAGATAAACAAGTACATGCATGTTACCCTAGTGTTTAATTGTGCATGTTGGCATAAAGAATTTGTGAAATGGATTTGAGCTATGTGCTCATTTTACATGTATGAGGAAGCATGTGTTTCATGTTCATATTTCATGAAAGGAAATAAATTATGCATGTCAACATGAGTGCTTAAATTAAGCGAATTGAGCTATAAGCTCAAAGTGCATGTGAATAGAATGATGCGCATCATATTTAAACATCAAGTGAGAGTGTTGCATGTGATTGGTAAGTTTTCTAGAGGTAAAAGAGAATAGGAAAAATGAACTTAGAGAACCTAGTGTCATTGAACATAGGTTGACAATGATGATATGAACCTAGTGTTGTTGAACATAGGTTGGAAATGGCAATATGAACCTAGTGTTGTTGAACATAGGTTGGACATGATGATATGAAATTAGTGTTGTTGAACATAGGTTGACAATGATGATATGAAACCTAGTGTCATTGAACATAGGTTGGAAATGACGATGTGAAACCTAGTGTCATTGAACATAGGTTGGAAACGATGACATGAAACCTAGCATTGTGAAACATAGATAGGGAAAGTGAACAAGTGGACTTGTTAAACCCTATGAACCCATGAAAGAAAACTTACATGTTGCTGGAATGTAAGTAATTGGTTAAAGCAGCGATTCTGCTAGTATGTATATGACCGGTGGGTCATTGATGAGTATCTAGATTTTGATGCATTGTGCATGTGACTAAAGCTTGCAAGGGCCAAATGAGCTCAATTAGCAATTGCTCGTGGGGGTCGCTCCCCCAGGGCATTGGTCCTCCGGAGGTATAACCAAGCGAGAGTCGCTTTGCTATTTTGGGAGCCGATTGAGTGATGGATGTGATGCACGACCCCAGGTCATGGATGCATAGCACGACTGGGTGGGGTGATGGATGCTGGACACTACCCATGAGGCGCGGCGCAAGCTGGGGCCGTACCTTATGTAGGTCCTTGAGAAAATGGGTTGGTGGAGCGGCGATTTCGACACCAATGCCTAAAGAAAAAAAAATGTAAATGAACGTGAATGATGGAATTTATGGGATGAACCTAGGAGAAAATGAAAGATGTCATTTATATAGGTTGCATCCATTCATATTTAAATTCAAGCATGTAATTGTAATTTTGCATGGTTAATTATGAGCTAACCTATGCATGTTGAGAATGACAATGATGGAACTTGTGGGATGAACCTAGGAGAAAATGAAATATATCATTTATATAAGTTGCATCCATTCATGTTTATTTACAAGCATGTAAATATATCTATGCATAGTTAATTGTAATCTAACCTATGCTTGTGTTGTTTTCTTTGGACTTGGTGGGTCGAGCTTCTCCCTTGGGTGGCCTTACCCACTGGGAACTATGTTTATAGTTCTCACCCCACGTTTTTCAGGTCCATTCGCGAGTGAGGCGGCGTAGCGAAGCAAGGGCGTGGCGTAATAGATAGTGGCCCTTCCTTATTTTGGTTATGTGCATAGATTACCCGAATCTTGAACATGAAAAGTATAAGAGTTATGTAAAGTGATGTGTAGTTAAGTGTAACTACTATTTGAGAACTTGGATGTAATGAATGTAAAGAAAAGAAAAATTTGGCATGTACAAATGTGCAAATGTGGTGTAATAGAAGTAGATGCTTCTTTTGTTGATGCTTCCATTGTGCAACTCATGTATTCGGTTCCTGTTTGGAACATTGTATTGATGCTTGTGTTGTGACGCCTTGGGCGGATAGGGGAGACTCTGTCCGTTCGGCGGGTCTGGTGCACGCGCCCGTGCGGGTTGTCCTTCCACCTAGTTGGTGTTAAGGCACGGCGGGGCGTGACAGATTGGCTATTTGTAACTCGATTTTGCTACCAAAATAATAAAACAAAACTTGGGAAATCTTCTTATTTATTATAGTTTTAAATTAAAAGTTAGTCTCATTATATAGTGAAGCTCGCAAATTGCTTCAATTATTAGGAGATTTAGGAGATCTACATATTTTAAGTGTGGAAAAATCTTTCTTGAACTTTTCAACTCGAAATAACTCAAAAGACTCAAATATTCCAAAAAGAAATAATATATAGTAAATTAATATATTATACAAGGCATACGTACATTTAGATAAGGTCCAGATACTCTAAATTTTGTGTATCCGAAATAATGTATAGAGACAAACTCTTCTTGGTAGGAGTATGCCACAAAAGATTTATAGTAAATTAATATATTGTACCATGTAAAATAATAAATAATCTAATTAAATACAATGCAACAATTTTACATCGAAATGACATAATTTTTTTGTGTGGTTCTTGTAATAGTATGCAAGAGCCTAAAACCACTACTTTAGAATCCCCTAATTCTAAGTCACTATTGACTCAAGACGGGAGGCACGAGTCCCATAATTAAGTTCATATCTATTTTAGTTAATTCGCGCTTAATTTGTGAATTATTCGCCAAGTTTTGAAATCCGAATTAAATAATCCGTATACGTACTTTTCTCAAAAATTCGGATTAATTCGCATTTTTTTGGACTTAAACTAATTATTCGCGAATTAAACGCCCCGTCCGAATTTTTCGCCCAAAAAAACGGGGCCTCTGCTTCGGCTCTTCGCACGCGGGCCACGCGGCGCGCTCGCCAGTAAAAGCCTCAAAACGGAAAAATAAAGAAGAAAAAAATCATTGCCCACCAAAAAAAAAAAAAAAAAAAAACACTTCTCCACTCCTATCCCTTCTCCTTCCCCCTTCCCGTGCAGCCGCTTGCTGATTGCCATCAGAAGCCCCCACAGGGCCACACGCCGCGCAACATCGAAGAACCCTTCTCGCCCCGGGCTGCGCACGGCTCCCCATCGGAACGTCCCACGAGGCCGAGCATCGAAAGTTTGGATCTTCGGAACAACTCCGGCCACGCACTGCTCGCCATCGGAACCCTCCGCGAGGCCGAGCATCGGAAGATCGGAAACACCCCGGCCGCGCATCGCTCGCCACCGTAACCCCCCACGAGGCCGAGCGCGGCTCACCATCAGAATTTTGGAACCACCCGGCTTAATTTTGTAGTTATTTATTTTCATATTCTTAAAATTATGAATATTTATGCTAATCGTATAAATCTAGAGAAAAAAAACTTAATTTAATAGCCGAATTTTTGATCCCGAATGTTTAATTGGTGAACGTATAGTATCCATATAAATCACATATCCGAATAATCGACGAATCCATTTTTTTAGCCGTATTTTTCAACGAATTTAAGAATTAGGATACGAATTTTATTCGTATTAAATCCGTACCGAATTTTTGCCGAATCCGAATTAACTAACTATGGTTCATATAGAGGCTCAAATTCTTAACCTCATAGCGATTATTTAAAAGCTTTTAACCCGTTTGGTTTGAAGTTAGAAATCATAAAATCAAAATGTGAACTATAAGCTGTGATCTACTATCTTTAAAAGTATATTTTGAAAAATATAACAATAAGATATGTTCGACACTGTGAGAATTCAAATTTTGGAAATTTGGAATTCTGTGTTCCTCTCCTCTGTCACTGTGTTTTCGATCTGTATACGTACATATATACTGGTATATATATATATATAAGTGTATATAAGTTGTTTTATATGTGTTTTATTAATTGTTGAGTTTTGTCGCGGAGAGTGAACGGCTTAACGGCGCGATCCGGAGTCCGATTCTGACGATCCAAAATGGTAGATTCGATGTCTCGGCAGTGCTGAACGCGATGGCATGGTCCGTTTCGACATGCAACGAACGGATTGAGAGATCTTCCATCTTCTTCATCGAGAGGTCGAATGGTATATTTTTTGGTTTCGCGATCTGGACCCTATTTCTCGCACCGTTTTGCGTGAGGTTGCTTGTGGAGGGGTGTCTGGGCATTTTGTGCTGGCTGTGAGGGACCCAGGGGTATTTTGCTGAGTTTGAGGGGCTAAATTGCATTTGTGCAAAGGTTTATGTGTGTTTGTGTGTGTGTGTGTGAGAGAGAGAGCTCCCCTCTCTTCCTCTCTCCCCCTCAGCCCCCCCCTGAGGTGAGCCCCAGCCTCCCCAGCTCCACAGCCACCTCCCCTAGCTCGGCCGGCCGCCGCCGGCCATCCCCTGGCCGGCGCCACCCCTGCCAACTTCCCTCTCTTTTTCTTCTTCTTCTTCTTCTTCTCCTTCTTCTTCTTTTTCTTCTTCTCCTTCCCTGCGGTGTGCACCCAGAGGGAACCCATGCATGGGCTTCCCCTGAGGTGGCACGACCGCCGGTGACTTGCCCCGCCGTCGGGAGCCGCCGCCGTGGGCCGCCGAGCTGTCGCAGCTGCTGCTAGGGCACCAGCAGGCCGTGGCTAGTGGGCCCGAGCTGCCGCCGCCTCCCCCCGCCTGGGAGGGTGAGCACCGTCACCCTCCGGTCCTCCGGCGCCGCCCGCTTCCTCCCCGGCCGTCGCCGTGCCGCCGGAGCGCCGCCGCGCCGCAGCGGGTTGCTGCGAGGAGTGCGGGCAGTGGGTGGATGATCCGAGCCGCCGCCGCCTCCCACCGCCGCAGCGACCTCCCGCCGGCATCTGGAGGACCGCCGCAGCCGTCGCCTCCTTCCCCGGCCGCCCCCGTGCCGCCTGCGGCTCTTGCCTGCTGCTTGCGGGCAGGAGCAGCCGGAGGCTGAGCCGCCGCCGCCTCCCGCCGCCTTGGTGAGTGCGCGCCGCCATCCTTGGGACCTCCGACGCCGCCCCCTGCCTCCCCAGCCCTCGCCGTGCCGCCGAAGCGCTGCCGCGGGCTCGGACTGGACAGCTAGGGCAGCCACGGTCGAGCTTGCTCCGCCGCCGCCACCGCCGGTTATTTTTGTCGCGGTCACCGTCAGGCCGACGTCCGGCGACCTCCTCTTGCCGGTGCTCGCGTCGCCGCCGGCCGCCGTCGCCGTCTGTTGCCGCGCCGCCGTGCCTTAGCCAACCCGAGACCTCTGTTTCTCCCCGCGTCGCCGCCGCCGCTTCTCGCCGCCGGCTGAGGTGAGCCCCCTCTTCCTTGCCTCCCCCGCAGCCGACCCTGGCCGCCGCTGGCCGTGCATGCCGGCCGGCAGCCGGTCGGAGCTGGTTGGTCCGGCCAGGGTCTCATTTTGATGGTTTTTGGCCGTACTCTTGTGTTTGAGCTCCCTGTTGCCTCCCGAAGCTTGGGAAGGTGAGCACGATGATTGCAGCGATGCGCTGATCATCATGCTCACCTTAGTTTTCAGTTTGGGTGAGCCTTTGTGCTGTTCGGCCGATGTCGAGCTTTTGCATTGTATGTCCTTACTATTTTTATGGGATTTCTGGGCTTGCGACTGGTCCTGTCGTAGTGGTGCTGTGAGCACGGCCTCCGTTACATCGTTACCTATCCGCTGGTGCTTGCGGAAGGTCGTGCGGACGTACGGATTGCTCTAGCGGCCTAGTTTATTGCTCTTATGCATGTTTATGTTGCTTGTTTTGGGTTTTTGTTGATTGTGGCAGTGTTGCGACACTGTGGGCAGCAAGGGCTTGACCCTTGAGACCCTGTGGACTGGTTGTCCAACCCCTTCGCCCTTCGCGGAGATCCGGTTTCTTTTCCGACGTGTTTTTTGATAAATTAATCGGCGAAACGCGAGTTTCTAGTCATGCGACTCACTCGCTGTCTTTGTGAGTGACTTAGCTTTGTCGTTTAGCCTCGTTGGCTGTTCCTCATCACTGTCCCAAAGTTTCGAGGACAGCGGATGAGTGACGGGGGGTTCCGGTGCCAATTCGGCATTTTTTCGAGAACCCGGGAAGCCTTTTCGGGTGCGTTGGTGGTCGTGGCACCCCGAGCTTGTGCTCGCTGTCCCGTCACTTGGTTTTGTGTGTTCGGGGACAGCGAGGGACTTGGTTGGCTGTTTGGTACCCCTCTGGGGCTTAGTGTGGTTCGGGATCGTCCCGGTGGGTTTTCCGGGCGATTCGTCGGTTTCGGGTTGTGAGAGCTATATGTTTAGCGTCGACTTGGTGGACCTTGACCCTGTGAGTCTTTCGTAGGTCTTGTCGCGGTTCCCAAGAGCCGTCAGTGTTAGGCTTGATCTTACCTACAGGTGGGTACTTCGATCCGGAGTCGGTTCAGTGGACTACGGTGATACCTTTCTATCCCTTCTCTTGCATTTCAGTTATTAGTTCACTTGACTCCCGTTGACTCTACTTATGTGTTCTTGGATAGTAGAGTAGTTGTGGTTTGCATGATTTTTGAGACGACCCAGTTGGTCGGTGGTGATCGCCTGTTGTTCCGAGCGATCCTCGTTGTGGTTTATCAGTTGCTTTACGGCTCGTTGCCGTTCTGTGGATTGAGCATTCGCATCGATCGTCACAGCTCTTCTAGCACTTCACGTACACCAGCGGTCTGATCCACCGCCTGGGGGTGTTCTTTTCCGAAAAAAGGGTCGTTGAGTTGTTCCGACCCGTGAGCCTTGATGCAGTGCGTCCAGAAGGTTTATGTGCCGAGAGATGAGCAGGTGACAGTGCCAGTGATACGTCCCGGTGGTTATGATTGGGTTTACTTTGTGGTTATCTCCTTTGATGCATATACCAGTTGCTTACAATAGCATAGTTGTTCAGTTGTATGTCAGCCTTATACTTACTTGTGCTACTGTATACCTTATCTATCCTTTTGTTGACCCTCGTGCCGGTGTGTACACCTCGCCTTCGTCGGCTTGCGGTACCCACTGGGAGGGGAGACATGTTTACATGTTCTCACCCCCCGCCCTCGTTGTTGTTTTCAGGTGAGCAGGGTGGTGGGAGTCGGGACGTTGCGAGGCACGCCTAGATAGTAGCTCTAGAGGTTCCGACTTGTGAGGCTACTCCCCCAGATTTGGTTATTACCCTTATCCTCTAGCAGTTAGTTGGATATGGTTCAGTTACACTGTGGTTGTTTTATCTAGCATGTTATATTTTGGATGATTTTTTGCATGCTTAGATCTCGTGGTTTCGGTTTAATTTCCATGTGAGGATGTCGATGCTTTTAGATCTCTAATTGTGGCTTCATATCGTGCATCTTGGTTTTCTACCCCTCGTGGTAGCGTTTTCAAATGAAGGTTTCCGTGTGGGAAACAGTTTTCAAACGAATTTCCGATCGATCGACTTTTGAGATTTCAAAAGAGAGTTATCGTGTGGAGAACGATTTTCGAATGATTCTTGAATGCTTGATATTAGGGTTTCAAAATAAAGCTTCTAGGTAAGGAGCAATTTTCTAGAATGATCTGCTGTTTGTGCATCGCATCATTCTTCGCCTGAGGACCTGCTTAGATTCATACAGGTTTAAGGACGGTTAGCTGTATGAATCATGTTTTGTGATATGATTGTTGTGTGGTGAATGAATGGTGGTTGTGATCCTGTTGTATGTTGTGTACGCCGTGCAAATACAGGGGAGGCTCTGTCCGTGTGTACAGTGGACCCTGTATTTGTGGCGGGTCTGTACGTGGCGCGGGCTAGGCTTTCAAAAAAAAAAAATTGGCACGTATTTCCGCATCAAAAACTAGCCCGGGGCGTGACAGACACAGAACACTCAAGATTTATAGCCACATCCTTAATACATAGTGCTAGTGGCGGATCCACCTTAACTTCAGTGTGGGCTATTGACCCCACTGATGTAAACAAACGAAGGGCCCCTCTGCCTTTTATTCGCTGTTTGGCCCTATTTTGGGGCCAGTTGACCCCAAAGTGGGGAAAACAAAAAAGATGCGGGCCCAAATGGTAGTAGGCCGATAATAAGACATAGAGGGTTACAAAACGAACAAAAAAAAAAAGGTAATGGGTCTGACAAAATATCGAACCCCACAAACTCATTTCTTCCTTAGATAAGCCTCATCGAAATAAAATAGTAAAGGTTTAGATCAGATTGTAAATATTAAAAAATTGGGGAGTGAAGTGAAAAACCGATAAGGGGCCAAATAGTGCAACCCCTAAAATTTTAGTATAGTGTAGTGGTGGTGTTGTACTATAAATATTCCCGTGTGTCGACTTAATCACTCTATTTTTAGGTTAAACACCTAAACTTTTAGAAAAATATTATATGTACATTCTGAAATAGAGTGTACATCTTACACCCTTTTATTACAGGATTTAGAAAAAATTTTAGACATTGAGTATAAAAAAAATGGACAAGATAAGAACAATTCTTGGCCTTTAGAGGAGGTGTAAGATATAAAAGGAGTGTACAGATAGCAGTAGTACCTCCAGCTGAGAAATCTCTTAATTTGGCACATAAAATATCGCACTGTTTGCATAAAAACCTCTTTTTATCAGTTACTCTCTCGCCATTTTTATCTCCAAACAATGCTTTTATCGTGTGAAATTACAGCTCTTACGATATCCAGCACTGCCAAACCTCAAAAATAGCGATTTTATTTTATTAAAAAAGGTCCATTTTCATAAAAATGATGCAAGTTTCTGAAAGTTATATAATAAAACTTCGGTTTCTACGCCTTAGGAATGGATCGGGGGTTTTGTTTCTAGGGGGTTTCAAACTAAATGAACACTTGAAAACTTAAATTGAAGAATAGATTAGCTCAACAACAAAGATCGAGGTTACGACGAGAATTCATTCATGATCGGTGAGATTTTGGAGAAATTGGTGCGATTGACCATGGAGTTAGACGATTCATCGATGACTACCTAATTGCTCGGTTTCTTCGACAATTAGCAACGAACCAAGGTGGGTGTTTGTCACGCCCCGGGGTCCTTTTAGAAAACCAGCTTGAAATCGGGCTATCTTTATAAATCAGAGTAAGCGGAAAACTGCCCAATTTTTTTTTTTTTTTAGAAACCTTGACCCCCAAGGACATGCAACAGATCCGCCACAAATACAGAAAATTTTCGAAACAAACGGATAGAGTCTCCCCTGTATTTGCACGGCGTAGCACATGTACAATGGACAACCATTTTCTCAACTCACACACACACAACAACAGGATGTATAAGAAATGATAATTATCATCATACAGCTACCGGTCCTTAATCACATCCATTCCATTCACATTCATTCATTCTTATTAGTTGGAAACGTCTCCCACACGGAGACTTCATTTGAAACCTAACTTCAAAGAAAAGCCTCGAGAAAACTATTTTAAAAATCGTTTTCCACACGAAAAACTTTATTTTGGAAACCGCTACCACAAGAGGTAGAGAACTGTCGATCGAAATCCAAAACTTAAGCCACATAAGTCCAAAATCCACGAGTATTCAAAACTCATCAGCGCATCGTCCCAAAAATCCACAAGTATAAGCATCAACTGAACCACATATGCCCTCTACTAACAGGTATAGGGGGTAAACTATACTATCACATGTATGACTAATACTAAATATGGAGTATAGTCAAAAACGTATACCGTAGATCGAGACCTCTACAACGGCCCACTAACAACGACCTCACGTTGCGTCCCGACCAATCCTGTCCGCGTCACTTGAAAAATAGTGGGGGTGAGAACATGTAAACACGTCTCCCCTCCCAGTGGGTACCGCAAGCCGACGAAGGCAAGCGTACTCACCGATAATCAGGTATAGATAAAGAAAGATCTACAATAGAAATGTAAGTGTAAAGAGAAGAACTGTAAGTATGCAACGACCACCACTGTAACTATATGCATCAGCCAGACGAAAAGTCCAAATGTACCCAATCTATACCGCCGTGTCGGTCTAAGAACCTCAGGCAAAAGCCACTCTCCGCTCGCTCACCTGGCATGTAACCCTAGCAATGGCCGCTGGGCTCACGGGTCGGAAGTACGACCACTTTTTCGAAAAAAGAATACCCTCATGCGGGAGATCAGCCCGCTGGTGTACGTGAAATGCTCTCGAGCTGTGGCGATCAATGCGAATATGATCAATAGCCAACCGTCGACGAATAGCCGACAATCACCGCCCCTCGGGGCACACCAACCAATAGGTCATCGAACTGTAAGAAAATATGAGTACCGACTACTCAGGCCAACTAGGATGGAACAACTCAACATCCTCTCAAATGTATGCAAGTGCTGACCACTCAAGTCAACTGAAAAGTACGAGGTCAACAACGACAAGAGTACCGGAGAGCCGACCACTTTGGTCATCTAGAATGTATCTACGAGAACCGACCACTCAGGTCAACAACGACTCGTCCAAGAGAACCAACCACTCAGGTCGACAATGATGTATGCACAAGAACCGACCACTCTGGTCAACAATGCCACGTCTACGAGAACCGACCACTCAGGTCAACAACGATGTACATGATCATGCATAGATAATCACTACCGCTCTACTTCTATGTCATGGTAAACAAAAGATGAACACGCTAAGTAGAGCTAAAGTCAAAGTCATGTGGTGTAAGGACAACTCAGCCCTAGGATCCACCCTGACAGCTAAACAACAAGGCTAGGGCATCACTGTTCCGGCAGCCGGGCGGCACGACAGGGGGAGCTCTGGGCAGGGGAGGGTCGCTGCACTCAAGGGAGTCGGCCGGTGGCCCTGGCCAGCGGCGGGAGGCGGCGGCGATGGGGGCCAACAATAGGCCACGGCTAGGACATCGCAGATCTCGGCAACGACGGGTCGGGACGGCAAGGGGCGGTGTCGGTGGCCTCTTTGGGACCTCCGGCGTCGCCCAGTTGCGGCGCGGCGCGACGACGGCGGCCGGGTCCCTCCCCACGGTCGCACATGCACTGTGGCCAAATTCCTAGCCGCGGTGGCTCCACAGGGCATGACGGCGCCGGAGAAAGCCAGGGGAGGGTCGTCGGGGTCAGGGTGGTCAGTGGTGATGGACCCGATGGCCAGCGACACAGCAGCATGGGAACTCGGGCTCCCTCCCCCTTCATAGCACCAAAAAGAGAGAGAGAAAGAGAGAGGGAAGAGGAGGGCCTTTTTCCTCCTTCTCCGGCGATCGGCGGCGGCCATGGCGGCGGCGGCACACACCTCGCAGGTGGGAAAGGGGGAGGAGGAGGAGAAGGCCTAGGGTTTAGGTTCCAAAACCCTAAATCCAAAACCAAAAACTATAAAACCATAACTCAAAGAAAAATTGCACCAAAGTCCTCTGATGCTCGAACTTCACCAATCAATCCCTCTCCACTGGATTCCTCTCGCAGAAAGACCCCCGCCCGCAAGATTTCATGCAAAACAGAGCACCGAATGCTTCTAAAAAGCAAGAACATCGAAGAATAAAAGCCCTTTCAGCGATAAAATCTCTTTTTCTCAAAAATTGTGCATCAAACATAAAATCTGTCAGTGCCATTGGCTCCGGCACAGTCGGACCATCGGAAAGAGCTATTGGATCGCCCAAATCGGAGTCTGATTCGCGTCCGAAGCCCATCTCTCTTCTCGATCCTTTTCGAAAACGCAGGTTACTATTCACTTTAAGTGAAAAGTAATAATTGCGCAAAAAACTTTATTTTAAATCATTTTTTTGCTAAAATTTGACGGGCAAGTTTAAAATTAAAATGCACATGATAACATTGAAAAAGGTGTCAAACATACATAGGGAAAAACTCGGTCCTCACATCATTCCCCCCTTAAAAGAAGTTTCGTCCTCGAAACTTGCATACACCTCTCCTACAGCAAATCTGGAGATCAAACACACATCATTAGCTCTAACCCCGAAGTTACTTCGCGCTCCTCGAAGCTCAAATCCATCGCGAAGCCTACAGCCGTAGGGTTAATCACGTGGGGGAGACGCGAATGTACTTGCGAGGCAAAGTGACAAGGAACACATAGTGCACCCGGGCGAGACTTGGAGGTAGAGCCAAACTGTGCGCCACCGGGCCAACATGCTCTAGGATCTCGAATGGTCCCACAACCCGCAGACTGAGTTCGTCCCGCAAACTGAACCGCTTGATCTTTCCCTGAACGGCGACACCTTGAGCAGCACCTGCTCACCGACCTGAAACTCTAGGTCATGCCGTCGCTGGTCCGTGTAGCTCCTCTGTCGACTCAACGCGGTCAACCACCGCTCTCTGGTGACACAAAACCTCGCCTCGGCGTCCTCCGATAAGTCTGGCCCAAACAGTCGGCGTTCACCGACGTCGTCTCAATAGGTGGGGGCCCGACATCGATGCCCATACAACGCCTCATACGGCGCCATCACAAAGCTCACCTGGTAGCTGTTGCTGCGGGCGAACTCTACGAGCAGCAAGTACTGGAACAATCCCACTCCGTAAACCAGGACGTATGCCCAAAGCATGTTCTCAAGGGTCTGGATGACCCGCTTAGACTGGCCATCGCCCGGAGGGTAGAAAGCCGTACAGAAGTTCAGCTACGCACCCATAGCCTGCTACAGGCTCCACCAGAACTGGGTGACGAAGCAAGTGTCCCGATCCGACATAATCGACACCGGTACCCCGAAACAAACCGTGAGACATCACACTAGACCGCGAAGTCCTTACCAAGCTGCCCAACATCTGTCTCTACGAGACCTTGTCGCTGCCGTCCTTAGAGGACCCTAGCGATCGATGTCCTCAGCAACACTAAACACCGGTCTCCAAGAGACCCAGGGGCACCTGTCACCCATGATCGGAACATCATCATCTGCACCATGACATTCATGATGCACCATGCCACACCGTACGCCAT
Source organism: Puya raimondii (assembly GCA_016920855.1). Taxonomy (NCBI): domain Eukaryota; kingdom Viridiplantae; phylum Streptophyta; class Magnoliopsida; order Poales; family Bromeliaceae; genus Puya; species Puya raimondii. Next base: position 87,145,097 of record JABWPP010000050.1, read on the forward strand.
CGCACACGGCGACTTCTGAGCATACAACCTAGCTCATGTCACCTGTCGGATATAATTACACCCTCCGGTGGTATGACCAAGATCGCAATACCTATCACACGTCTTACTTGTGCGAGGCACTACTACCGGACTGGTAAGCGACCAAGCCCACAATAGAACGTCCACCATATGCAGTGCTCATAGATCAACTGCACAAGTACCACTTGAGAATTGCCCAGGCCTCACCACGGGTCGAAGACGACCACGCCTCAAGCCTTTCCACAAGACAACCTATAGAGATTGTCTCACAAGAAAAAAATACATCGACCCAATTCTGAGGCTCCTAAAAGGGATAGGGTATTTCGTCCCAACTTTCAACACTACGTCGTCTGCAGCCAACGTACTCATCGAAAGTAAGGCGAATTACTCGCAGATCCATCTCCAACATCAAGTTGAAGAAGTGACACAAGAACCACACCAACCGTTACCTCTATACCGCACCGGAGTGCACCGTAACACCATCGAATCCTCGACTTCACAAGCCGATTTTCGAAGCTAGATCAGCCTTTGAGCCAACTCCCTAGGAGTCTTACGGCTCACCACAACAACAGACGGTAGCCCGCGACATAAAGTTGCCACCCGCATAAGCCAGTGCGATTGCAACAAGATCTCTGCACTTCACCTAACCAGTTACTAACCCTCCGAGATTCTCAAGTAATCCCGTGGAGTAGCTCGCAATATTCCAAAAGCCTATCGAACCCACAACACACCAAACAAGGTTTCAGGGCAACCGCACACGATGTGTGCACCACAAGGACCCGCACCAGAACTGCGTCCCAAAGTATTTCCAGGACACGCCCGCCGGATATGTAAACAGGCAGAAAGTCGAGGCATCTGCAATGATAGTTTAGTGAGTGACGACCGCACCGCGCAATCTACGTGCGCAACTCGACCAGAACATAGCACACGAGTCGGGAGAACCCGCTCGGATATCAGCACAGACCAACACGTCCTGTCTGGGACTCTACACCGAGTCCCACCATAAACCTGATCCATACTGCCAATTCTAAGGCCGGGAGTCATGCCGCCAAAGCTAGGCGGGTCAGATCTCCCTAACATACTGCACCCATGCAAAAATCGGGTTCACCCCTCTCTCCGTGACACTGTGCAACCAAAAGAAAAAAAGGGGGATGCGATAGGTGTCACAGTCCTACCCATCAAGCCTGGGGCATAACCCATACTACAGCCGCACAAGTGACCGGTAACAAAGCCTCGGGTTGGACACCAGTAGCCCTCGCAGTAGCCGCGTTCGAAGCCACTCAATGCACCGTCTCCGCAGAGACACCCGCAGCAGCACTCGTGCTCTATGTAGGGAGGGTGGCCTAGGCAATGACAGCTGAGACGATCGCCTCGGCCCAGTAAGTGATATCACCTGGCCACTCAAGGCCCCCACCTGACAGGAGTGGCAATGCCTTGTGAACGTCACCCCGCCACTCAAGGTTTGCACAGGTACATTGCCACCACTCCCGGCAGAGACACAAGCCTGTGCGGAAATTGTAACACATACGAAAATAACAACCATGCACCTCGAGACTATTAAAGCTTGACCAGAACACCGGGACTCAATCCCAACAACCCCGCACTCGCGTGCCTATCACCCTAGGTCATCCTATGGGTCATCCTAACCAGTGGTTCAGTTGCATTTACAAGAAAATCGTGAGTGAGTTCAAGATTGTACCTTTTGCTCTGATACCATCTTAATCTGTCACGCCCCGGGATCCTTTTAGAAAGCCATCTTGAAATCGGGCTATCTTTATAAATCAGAGTAAGCGAATAACTGCCCAATTTTTTTTTTGAAAACCTTGACCCCCAAGGACGTGCAACAGATCCGCCACAAATACAAAAAATTTTCGAAACAAATAGACAGAGTCTCCCCTGTATTTGAACGGCATAGCACATGTACAGTGGACAACCATTTCCTCAACTCACACACACTCAACAACATGATGTACAAGAATTGATAATTATCATCATACAACTACCGGTCCTTAATCATATCCATTCCATTCACATTCATTTATTCCTATTAATTGGAAACGTCTCCCACACGGAGACTTCCTTTGAAACCTAACTTCAAAGAAAAGCCTCGAGAAAACTATTTTGAAAATCGTTTTCCACACGGAAACCTTTATTTTGGAAACCGCTACCACAAGAGGTAGAGAACTGTCGATCGAAATTCAAAACTGAAACCACATAAGTCCAAAATCCATGAGTATTCAAAACTCATAAGCGCATCGTCCCAAAAAACCACAAGTATAAGCATCAAATGAACAACATATGTCCTCGACTAACAGGTATAGGGGGTAAACTATACTATCACATGTATGACTAATACTAAATATGGAGTATAGTAAAAAATGTGTACTGTAGATCGAGACCTCTACGACGGCCCACTAACTACGACCTCACGCTGCGTCCCGACCAATCCTGTCCGCGTCACCTGAAAAATAGTGGGGGTGAGAACATGCAAACACGTCTTCCCTCCCAGTGGGTACCGCAAGCCGACGAAGGCAAGCGTACTCACCGGTAATCAGGTATAGATAAAGAAAGATTTACAATAGCAATATAAGTGTAAAGAGAAGAACTGTAAGTATGCAACGACCGCCACTGTAACTATATGCATCAGCCAGACGAAAAGTCCAAATGTACCCAATCTATACCGCCGTGTCGGTCTAAGGACCTCAGGCAAAAGCCACTCTCCGCTCGCTCACCTGGCATGTAACCCTAGCAATGGCTGCTGGGCTCACGGGTCGGAAGTACGACCACTTTCTCGAAAAAGAACACCCTCTTGCGGGGGATCAGCCCGCTGGTGTACGTGAAATGCTCTCGAGCTGTGGCGATCAAAGCGAATATGATTAATAGCCAACCGTTGACGAATAGCCGACAATCACCGCCCCTCGGGGCACACCAACCAATAGGTCATCGAACTTTAAGAAAATACGAGTACCGACTACTCAGGTCAACTAGGATGGAACAACTCAACATCCTCTCAAATGTATGCAAGTGCCGACCACTCAAGTCAACTGAAAAGTACGAGGTCAACAACGACAAGAGTACTGGAGAACCGACCATTTTGGTCATCTAGAATGTATCTACGAGAACCGACCACTCAGATCAACAATGACTCGTCCAAGAGAACCAATCACTCAGGTCGACAATGATGTATGCACAAGAACCGACCACTCTGGTCAACAATGCCACGTCTACGAGAACCGACCACTCAGGTCAACAACGATGTACATGATCATGCATAGATAATCACTACCGCTCTACTTCTATGTCATGGCAAACAAAAGATGAACACGCTAAGTAGAGCTAACGTCAAAGTCATGTGGTGTAAGGCTCAAATACTAGGCATATGCAGAAAGTAAGAGATAACGGTGGAGGGAACATCACCGAGCGTGCACCACTGAACCGACTTCGGATCGAAGTACCTACCTGTGTCTGTCGCCGCAGCAAGCTCCTGCGAGATGAGAGACGACGACCGGACCCTGATCCGCAATGCAGCAAATCAATCCAACAAGTCGATTTGACTCATCTCGATGCAAGGATCCCCGTGCTAGCTGTCCGGAGCGCGATCGACGGCTGGACGGCTTCGAAACAGTGGAAAAGCCCTCCAAAAGCATGCTCCCGAAAGCGGCCAAGCCTCGCACGTGCACCGGAGCTCCTCGGATCGCAGCGAAGATGAGCATGGGTCTCCACCAGGCACCCGGAGCGCCGTGCTCACCTTCTGGATGACGCCGAGGTCCCTGCCGGCCAGGAGGAAGGGCTCGACCAACTCAGCCCTAGGATCCACCCTGGCAGCTAAACAACAAGGCTAGGGCATCACTGTTCCGGCAGCCGAGCGGCACGGCAGGGGGAGCTCCGGGCAAGGGAGGGTCGCCGCACTCAAGGGAGTCGGCCGGTGGCCCTGGCCAGCGGCGGGAGGCGGCGGCGATGGGGGCCAACAATGGGCCGCGGCTAGGGCATCGCGGATCTCGGCAACGGCGGGTAGGGATGGCGAGGGGCGGCGTCGGTGGCCTCTCTGGAACCTCCGGCGTTACCCAGTGGCGGCGCGGCGCGACGGCAGCGGCCGGGTCCCTCCCCACGACTGCACATGCACTGCAGCCAAATCCCTGTCTGCGGTGGCTCCACAGGGCACGACGGCACCGGAGGAAGCCAGGGGAGGGTCGCCGGGGTCAGGGTGGTCGGCGGCGATGGACCCGGTGGCCCACGACACAGCAGCAAAGGAACTCGGGCTCCCTCCTCCTTCACAGCACCAAAAAGAGAGAGAGAGAAAGAGAGAGGGAAGAGGAGGGCCTTTTTCCTCCTTCTCCGGCGACCGGCGGCGGCCATGGCGGCGGCGGCACATACCTCGCAGGTGTGGAAGGGGGAGGAGGAGGAGAAGGCCTAGGGTTTGGGTTCCAAAATCCTAAATCCAAAACCAAAAACTATAAAACCATAACTCAGGGAAAAATTGCGCCAAAGTCCTCTGATGCTCGAACTTCACCAATCAGTCCCTCTCCACTGGATTCCTCTCACAGAAAGACCCCCGCCTGCAAGATTTCACGCAAAACGGAGTACCGAAGAACATCGAAGAATAAAAGCCCTTTCAGCGATAAAATCTGTTTTGCTCAAAAACTGTGCGTCAAACATAAAATCTGTCAGTGCCATAGGCTCCGGCACAGTCGGACCATTGAAAATGAGCTATTGGATCGCCCAAATCGGAGTCCGATTCGCGTCCGAAGCCCATCTCTCTTCTCGATCCTTTCCGAAAACGTAGGTTACTATTCACTTTAAGTGAAAAGTAATAATCGCGATAACATTGAAATGCACACGATAACATTGAAAAAGGTGTCAAACATACATAGGGAAAAACTCAGTCCTCACAGTGTTGCCCTCCGAAATGGTTGGAATTTTTCTCTGTGTAATTTCTCCATTTCATCCTTTTATGAATAAGTTGGTTATGTGTTCTAGGGTGTGTTGCTATTTCTTCATCCTTCCTCGACATCCGTGCGCTCTAGTAATTAGTTTTCCTTACTCTTGAGATATCATGGTTCACATGCACAAGTAGAAAATGAAATCTATGCTATTTGGCAACCCTAGAACTTACAAATGACTAGTAGTCGAGACTAGTTTATCTTAGGCAAAGTGAATTCATAATGGAATTTTGAACATTAGCATAGTGCCACATATGGACATTGTGATCATACGTGAACTTGAATGTCATGTATAACTAGAAAGCAACAACTATCCATTATGAAAGATTGTACATATAACATGTCATATATTGCCATAGTTGCATTTCTTTTATGATTAGCATGCTAAGGATTAGTAAATCCTAGATTTTTTTTTTCCACCATATTATGGTAATGGGTTCTCTTGTACATGAGATTCTAACTTTGTTAGAACTCTTTTAGATTTTCTTGGAGTTCCTTGGAGATCAGGTGTCATCTCCAAAAGGGGATTTGAGCTAAGACGGGGAATATCACCGAAATATGTTTGATCTTCTCTTTGTCTAAAACTTTTTTTGGTTGCTTGCTTGTATTATGAGTTGTGTGTAAGTTAGAATGTATTCTAATTGCATGCTAGGGGATCTATTGGGTCAAAATGGCATGTGAGCATTTGACTTAGGAGGATTTTAACCCTTTATTATTTGAAAAAAAAATACTTAACATATGCATAAGTATTATGTGAACCTGTGAACATATGAACAAGAGTGGCATTTAACCTATGTTGAAACCTAAGTTGTGAACATAGTGGCACATGAACTCTAGGCAAAATTTGAACTAGAGAACAAGAGAACATGAATTTGATTTTCGTGGATAACCCTATAAGTCATGAACTTAGGGTGAAATAATGAAACAAGTTGTGACCTTCCTGAAGTGTCATAAGGAAGAAGTTCAATCCTCTCGACTCCCGATGCCATACTTGGAGAAGTTCAATCTCTCTCGACCCGAAGTGCCTACTAAGTGGAGAGAAGTCTGATCCCCTTTGACTCTTCATGAGGTGTGTAAATGAAAGGAAATCAAACTAATAAATTGGTTAAAGTTCAGAAATAAATTGAGATAATAGTGTAGGCTAATGACATAATAAATCATTGTGGCATATTGTGTATATATTAAGAAATTGTAGTGGTAATTGATTTCTTGTGTTTCTATTGTAAATATAGATGTTTTGTTATTACTATTATCTACTAATGCCTCATTTGGACCAAGTAAGTATAGTGCCACTTTCGGCCGTTGCACCTACTGAGAACTTACTTAAAGTTCTTATCCCATTGTTGTTTATCCTTTTTCAGATCCTACTATCGCCGATGAGACACGGTGTCACGCCCCAACTTTCCAGGGGGTCACCCATCCTAGGACTACTCTAGCCCTATTAAGCTTAACTCTCTTAACCTCTTAGGCGTAGCCACCGCCCAAAATGCTATAGCTGGGTTGAGAGGTTTAGTCTTATTATACCTTATATATAGGACGATTCCAAATTCTGGGGTCTCACATTCTCCCTCTCCTTAAGCCCTGACGTCCTCGTCAGGCTCAGCTACACTCACAATACCAGGCGATGTGAGACTTGTCTCGCTAGCCTTAGGCTCTTAGCCGACCTTATGGGGAGTCACGCTCCACCCACAACAGCCATCACCCACACTCCGCTAGCTGTGTAACGTTGGCTCAGCGGAGACTCATCTCACACTTCCAGCTGATATTTGGCTCTGATACCAACTGTAACGCCCCAACTTCCCAGAGGGTCATTCATCTTAGGACTACTCTAGCCCTAGCACGCTTAACTCATTTAACCTGTTGGGCCTAACCACCGCGCAAAATGTTATAGCTGGGTTGAGAGGTTTAGTTCTATTATACTTTATATATAGGACTTCCAAATCCTGGGGTCTCACACACGGGACCGCGTTAAGGGTGTCGCGGAGTAGTTAGATCATTGTGAGTCAATCTAGTGGATACCTTTTTACATGGATAAACCAAATTAATTATGATATATTTGGAAAGAACAAAGTGTTGTAAACCTTTAAGTAAAAGAATTGCAATAGTTTTAATTTTAGAAGTATTACTGTGATGCTCTATTGTACCCATATCATGTATACTATTGTACATGTTGGTGCATATTTCCACTTGGTACTAGTAGAAAAAACTTTGTCTGTTTGGCGGGTCTATTGCACATGTGGGTCCAGTTGGCAAGACTGGGGGCGTGATAGATAAGAATGGTATCAGAGCTTAGGTAAGAATGGTATCAGAGCTTAGAAAAATATTTTTAGGTGATTTTGGTGAAAACATAAGCTTTAGAATGACTATAAGGACTTAGAAATATAAGGGAGGGCGAATTTTGGCGAAAGTGAATAATTGAGTCTTATGGTGTTCCGAAATAGAACGTTGGAGACCGATCGAGGGAATGCATCTTTCATTCTTTGGATAATCAAGTTGGCGGCCGACAACGTGATGCCGAGAATGAGAGGAAGTGTCCCCCAAGGATTTTCACTTAATTGGGTCTACTTTCTTCTCTTATATGACGCTATAGAGTCTAAATGGAAGACTTGAACTAAATTATATTGATGTTGTGGTGTTGCAGGATAGCAATGGCACCCCGTGGACGATCTAGGACAAGGTCCATGTCGACATGACCTAAGACACCTGAGCGCTCTAGTTCGAGCAAGGTGCGGGAGTTGCACGACCAGATTGTGACATTAATCAATATGGTCGAGAGGCAACATGAGGCCTCCCGACGTCAGAAGGAGCATATCAGAAGGCTCCATGATTTCATTGCGCTGCACAGATGACTCAGGAACCCTTCCCTCTGCCGCCTATGTGGAGTACCACGGAGGGCATAGCGATGGCGGCCGTGCCCATCTCGACGTGTCCCGCTCCATCGAGGGCGATTAGGGAGGCACCTCTCAAAACAAATTCTGATACCTCCACCGCGGCGCACAAAGCAAGCGCGGGATAGTCTCACTAACTTTCGAAAATTCAACCTGCCGATCTACAATGGTGATATACAGATCCATTGGTGGTCGAATCTTGGGTCGACACTATGGAAAAGCCGTTTGATGATCTCCTCATTCCAGACTAGGAAAATGTCCAAATGGCTGCACAGTACTTGACCAAGACGATCGACAAGTGGTGGAAGATGGAGAAGGGCAAGTGAACCATGGGCTCCCACCCCCGACTTGGGAGGAGTTTTGGGGACTCCTCTTTGACATATACTTTCCTGACAGTGTGAAGTAATAAATAGACTCCACTAGGGGAACAACATAGTACAGGAGTATAAGAAGAAGTTCTGCCACATAGTGAGTTGCATCCCATTTGTCATAGTGGACGAGGCAAATAAGGCTCGGTGCTTCGAGCAAGGCCTTCGACTGGGCATTTATGCAAAGGTCCAGCCCCTTGATCTGCAGAGCTTCCGAGTGGTCGTGGATCGCACCTGACAAGTGGAGAGGGGTAAGACTATTTTGCGCTGAGAGCGCAGGGCTTTTGACAAGGTCAAGGAGGACAAAAAGAAGCAGCCCTCAGGTGGTTCTGGGGTATCAATCGAGTTCTAAACGGAGTCACATAATATTCTTTCCATTGTGGACCACTAGAGCTACTATCCATCATATAAAATGCACTAATTTCAACACAATATGAAATATAGATTCAATGATCTCATGATATGAACAATTTTCTTTAAAAATTTATTCTCTAAAGAAAGTCTTACTTTGGATTAGGTTTAGATAAATACTATTAGGGAAGAAAAACAAGCATATGGGTATATTATTTTAGTTTTTAGTCTCCTATTTCTCTCTTTTAAGGTTGGGAGTCATGTTCACAATTTTCTGGATTGAAAGCTAGCTGTAATTGCAATACATCAAATGTAAATCGAGTATTTGCTTGTTGGTACGCCCCAAGAATAGTCCAAGTCTCCTGTGGCAGCATTACAAAGCAGAATATTCCCTTTTGTTGAACAATGTCGAACAAGTTCTGCCATGCGATACGCATCTCGGCCCCTTGCAAATGAAATGTCATACTCGGCATTAAGCTCTGATAATGTGGTTGGAAAAGCCAACAAAGTTTAAGTGAGACTCCATATTTCGTTGGGTCCACTTCAACTAAATTCCTATGCTGGAAATAAGCCCTAAGAACTTTCTTCACCCGTTCGAAAGCTGGGGTTATTAACTGAGTGACTGCTGCGCCAGAGTCCACAACGAACCCACCCGACCCATTCGGCTTTCGTGCAAATATTTTTGGCTCAAATCCAAGTCGTTTGGTGCCAACACTGATGTCATTTAAGATAATATAGTAGAAGCACACACCTTGGACCGGTACTATTGGTGTAGTTTGGACTGGACCTCTTTGCATAATGTCATCTCCAAATCGTAAAAAGCTCCTACTTGTTGAACGTCTTGAGGGAAGACAATATGAGAAGCGGCCCCGACTGCCATGATTAATGAGTTGCATTGCAAATGATTCCTCGGACAAACCTAATGAAATTAATCCTGATGGGTAACCATGGTTGGGTACAGCTAGTTGGCTATCATGCGAGCAGCCAAAGATGAGCCCCTCAACAAACTCAAGGTGGTCACCATGGCTAGAACGGAAGCCAAAAGTGTCTTTCGAGAGTGTGCCTCTTGTGTAGGACCTATCAAAATAGTCAATCTGATAGTGGCAACGGTTGTTTATGCAATGGTAATGCCCTGGAGGGCAGGGGTCTTGGTGGGAGCAAGAGATGTCAATGAAGGAAGGGGATTGGCGAGGGTCAAAGTAAGGATCATTTTGTGGGTAGCAATTTATGCATGGCTTGCATTGGGTCCAACTAAGAGCACTACCTGTGTCAATATTTAAGTAGTAGCCAATAGTACCGTTGCCGGTGCCAATCGTCAAAAAAACCATGTATAATGAACTATAGTAGATGATATTAGGGCGTATAGCAGTTATTTCATAGCCAACTGACATTTCTTGAGAGTTGTTTAGTTGGAGGAATCGATTCTTGAAATAGTGAAGGGAGTCTTCAAAGCGCTGTGAATCGGTGAGGTTAGGGTTGTAAATAGGGGACCGAGGTGAGTAACGATAGATGAGCTCAAAGCTTAAGGATTTTTTTAGTGCTTCAGTAGTTTCAGAGGAGAAAAGTAGGATAGATATTGAAAGAAGAAAGGTAAAATGTGAATAGATAGTTTTGGCCATGATTGATGTTTGTGAGTTTAGAATTACATTGTGGACAAGAGGAAACATATATATATATATATATGTATGTATGTATGTATGTATGTATACATACATACATATGTATGTATGTATACATACATATATATATATATATATATATAGTAGGGCTATTGTGCTATTAAGAGCACAATAGTCCTTGTGCTCCAAACTTTTTAGCCACCCATCAATTTTGATGGGTGGTTAAGATTAGAGAGAGGAGAGAAATCCAAAGAGAAGAGAAATTGAGATATCAAATTTCTCTCCAATTTCTTCTCTTTTTTATCCTAACCACTCATCAAAATTGATGGGTGGCTAAAAAGTTTGGAGCACAAGGGCTGTTATGCTCTTAATAACACAATAGCCCTACTATATATATATATAGATGTATCTATGTATATATATATATATATATATATATATATATATGTATGTATGTATGTATGTATGTATGTTGTTTGTATGTATGTATAGAGTGAGGCTATGATGCTTTCAGAAGCATAAGGCCTCTGTGCTACCTTTTTTTTATTTATAATTTTAATAATGAGATGTTGGAATCGACGATCCACTTTGTTAGACTTAATCTACACTATTTGAATATTTCTGCATCTTTCAAGTTGCAATAATCTCATATTGACTATTGAAATAATTAATTTTTGAGACCTTTTGATCACGAAACTTGACACTAGATATTTCAAATAGTTTAGATTAAGTCTAATGGAGTGGATCATTGATTTGAATGTCGCATCATCGAAAAAAAAGCGAAAGCACAAAAGTTTCCCCATGTTTTTAGAAGCATAGTACGTAGCCTCATTCTCTCTCTCTCTCTCTCTCTCTCTCTCTCTCTAATATATATATATATGTATGTATGTATATGTCGTGTAAGTATGTATGTTTATATAAAGACAAAACTAGATAAAACTAGAAAAGAGAGGGAACAAAATAGAAAAAGAGAATCCATAAGATATCTTTGGCACAGAAAAGACAATTGTAGATTCCCACTGCAAAATGGCTTCTCTTGAACATTATATGTAGATAATATTTAAGTGGTTAGTTACTTTTGGAGGTTAGAACTACATGCGTCATAGTCAATGAAAAGTAGTCCTAGTGGTCTCAGTAAAAAAAAGAAGTTTAGGACCCATTTGGGAACTGTGAATTTAATGCTGAATTTTTTTTTCCAATGGCATAAAATTTGCTCAAAGTAACATTATTTCGAAGGAAAACATATCGATCAGTCCCAGATGATTAGCATGTACACCTAAAACTCTATTTGCTGTGTATACCCAAACTCTGAGAATGATCAATATTCATGAAAATATTGTTTAGTATGTACACCCAAAAATTATTCTTCTTTAGATATACCTTACAAGATGAATGCCACTAGATACCAAGAGAAAATAAATGGCAATATTATTATGTAACAATATCTTGAATTCTACTTTGCTATTGCATATCATGAGCACAATTCTTAGGAATGAAGGCTATCTACAATTTCACACAAGTTGATCGAGTATGTTTTTGCTGAAATGCCTCGAGAATGCTGATATCTTTTCGATAACACCATCGCCCAGTAAAACAAAATTTTCTACTAATCAATACAGAACAATTGCTCTTGCCATATCTATATATAATTTCTTCGTCCCCTCTTCTCTTCTCCTGGTGATGCGAAAATGTGTAGCAATAACTAAGATACCATGTCACTGCCATATTATATGTAACTTGTAATTGATCAGTCTAATTATACCCAGCCAACTTTATTACATAGTAGAACTTTCTTACAACGAAATTATAACGTATTGAATTTTGACTAAACTGATAAAGTATAGATTAAGTCATTCTAGACATGATTAAAAGAGGTTTTGAGAAGCTTAGACTGAGTTTAGATTGAATTGAAAGCAATTCGGATCGAAACAGAGTTCCAAAAGAAAGGAAATCTAAGTTCTAGAATTTTTCGACGTCGGAAACATGAATTCGAGGCGTTCAAAATGGTTTTAGACAACCCAGTGGAGCATCCAAAACAAGCGACGCTCTTTCAGAGGGTGAGGTTGGTGAAGAGGCCAGCTTTCAGGTGTCTTAATAGTGCTGTGGGTGCCCAGAACTTTTCGAACCCTACTTGAGGGCGTCTGGAACCCTTTCGGACTCCCAACCCGAGAGCTCGGATGCGCGAAGAATTAAACATTCGGATTTCGAATGACCCTGCGGGCATCCGAATGACCCTGCTAGCGCCCGGAATATCTTTGGGTACCCTCACGGGCGTCCAAATGGCTTTCGGACGCTCAACCAAAGAGCACTGGTTGTGCGGCACAATAAACAATCATACGCCCGATCTCTCTTTCGGGCGCTCAAATTATGAATCAGACAGACTGGGCGGGCGTCCGGACCATCGACCGGACAAAGCTATGATGCTTTCGGGTGCCCACCTGAAACCTGACGTAAAGACTGAGGACCAGTTAGTTGCAAATAAAAAGAGTTGGGAGGCTTTATGGGCTATTGTAGCACCTCTATATAACCCCACATCACAGCCAAACTCTAATCTCTTTCTTATTTCCTCCTCTCTCATTCTCACTCTCCTCTTTCTCTCTCTAGAAAAAAAGGAGAATCCTAAATCTTTATTATTGGAGCTTATAGATCCATCTCCTTGATAGCTTGAGGAAGATCAAAGGCATCAAGAGGAAGCTCTTGGAGGGAGAAGAAATCCACTTCACCAACATTACTCTTTCCAGAAAGAAAAGAGATGAGTTGAAATTTTAGGGTTTTGAATCTTAAGGGCCATTTGAAACATCATCTCCAGATCAATAACTTCTAAATTATGAAACACAATTTTGTTACTAGTTTAAGACACTGGTTTTGCCCTATATTTAACTAAGATTACATTCATGTTTGCTTGACTGTTCATAGTTTTGCTAATTTTGGAAAAAAATTTTAAGGCTGTTAGATTGTTAGATTCTGTTAAGATCATGACAGGGTTCAATATGTATTATTAAATCTAAGTCAAATTTCCTATGCACAGAGACAAATTTGGTGAATTACATCATGGCATTTCAGAAATGCTAGCAATTATAATGACAATAAGACCAATCGAATTCTATTAATATTCATTTCCAAGCAAACCATGAATTTAAAGATGAAAAAAAAGACAAAAAAGATGCACTCAATTCAAGAATTGACCAGTATTTTAGAAGTACAGGTCCAGATACCTCGAAGTCATTTCAGATCGATGATAAAACATCAGAATCGGTTATCAATTCTGTTAAACATGACCTATCATGAAACAACTAATAACCAAAGTTCATGATTTCTTAATAATTTACTTAGTGATCAAGTGGTTTCAAGTATAGCTTATATATGCTGTTGAAAATTATTAATTTCGAGACCGATTGAACATCAAGTAAATATTATTAAAAAAATCAAAAAACTGGTTCATAGAAAATTCACATGCACCTGTAAATCTTGTTTAAAACCATTGATCATCATTCAAATGTTCCATCATCCAATATCACATCAACTTTTAGGCCCCATTTGGATATTGGAATAAGTTATTCTTAAATAATTTATTCAGCGTAAAGTTTTTCTTATTTGATTGGAGGCATTATAGGCAAAAAGTTTGATTTTTTTGCTCCTTGAAGGGTTTTATTATAAATGATTTGGTAGAATAGCATACTTCACCTAAAAATTGACTAGAATTTGGACTATGTTATACCATTTTAGTTGTTTGATCATATTTCTCATCTACCAAATACTGCAACTTTTTTAGTAAATAAAAAATATATTCAGAATAAAATATATATGAATTTCAAGACCAATCTCGTAAAAATAAGTTTTTATTATCTCTATTTGATCTCAATTATCCTCTCGCTCCCGTGGAGCCTCCCAGGAGATGATCGACTCTTCCCTTCCATCTTCAACATCTGAAGCAAGAAATCATTCCACGAATCAATTAGCCCAGGAAGGCACCAATGCGCGCAATCATTATACATAGTAACATTGTCATGCGGGAGGTGCCCGTACCGGCTTGAGTGCCAGTCGGGCCTCCGCAACATCACCTCTGTGACATCCATCAACCGAAACTTGAGCCCTCTAGCCGGCCCTCCCTCTCCGCACTCCTGAACTCCTCCACCTGCGTCATGTACATCTCCAAATTGATCCCCTCCACTTCTCATTGCTCCAGATAGGCCGCATATGCATGTAGTCCCCGCCCTTGTCCCACTCACCGTCCTCGAAGTGTGACGACACCTATGTCTGCAGCAATGTCATGCCTTTGTAGCCCGCCAAATTGAGCGAGGTTTGAAATGTTGTCCTGAAGGCCATTCTGTAGCCGTGGTACATGGTTAAGCCTGTCACATTCGGGTTGAGACAATAGTGGCACCCGATAACCCGATGGTTCTCACCTACGGACACCGTCACGAAGTCGAAATATTTGATTTGGGTCATGTAGTTCGAATCGGGCTCGTCCAGGTAGAGGTTGAAGAGGCCGGTCAGGGTCGGGCCTGTGGGATTTCGAATTTTGAAAATTTGAAATCTGTGTTTCTCTCCCCTGATACTATATTTTCGATCTGTATACGTATATATATACGGGTATTTATATATATATATATATGTATATAAGTGGTATTTAGTGGATTTTAGGGTTTTTGAGTTTTTGTCGTGGAGAGTGAACGGCTTAACGGCGCGATCCGGAGTCCAAATCTGACAATCCAAAATGGTAGGTTCGATGTCTCGGCAGTGCTGAACGTGATGGCGTGAACCGTTTCGACATGCGACGAACGGTTTGAGAGTTTTTCCATCTTCTTCGCCGAGAGGTCGATTGGTACATTTTGCAGTTTCGCGATTTGGACCCTGTTCTCGCACCGTTTCGCGTGAGGTTGCTTGTGGAGGGGTGTCTGGGCATTTTTTTCCTGCTGTGAAGGGCCCAGGAGAAATTTGCAAGATTTGAGGGGTGTATTTGCATTTGTGCTTTTGTGTTTAAGTGCATTGTGTGTGTGTGTGAGAGAGAGAGCTCTCCTCTCTTCCTCTCTCCCCCTCAGCCCACCCAGAGGTGAGCCCCAGCTCCCCCAGCCTCCCTGCTCCCTCCCCGAGCTCGGCCGGCCGCCGCCGGCCATCCCCTGGCCGGAGCAATCCCGGCCAAGCTCACTCTCCCCTTTTCTTTTCTTCTCCTTCTTCTTTCTTCTTCTTCTTGCTCCCTGTGGTGTGCACCCAGGGGAAACCCATGCATGGGCTTCCCCTGAGGTGGCACACCTGCCGGAGCCCTGCGCAGCCGCCGGGAGCCGCCGCCGTGGGCCGCTGAGCCGCCGCAGCTGCTGCTAGGGCAGCTGCGGGCAGGGTGTTGGTGGCCCGAGCCGCCGCCGGTTCCTGCCGCCTTGGAGGGTGAGCACCGTCACCCTCATGTTCACCGGCGCCGCCCCCTTCTTCCCCGGTCGTCGCCGTGCCTCCGGAGCGCCGCCGCGCCGCAGCTGGCTGCTGCTGGGTGTGCGGGCAGCGGGCTCGAGATCCGAGCCGCCGCCGTCTCCCGCCGCCGCAGCGACTTCCCACTGGCATCTGGTGGACCGCCGCAGTCGTCATCTTCCTCCCCGGCCGCCCCCGTGCCGCCGGTGCGCTGCCGCGCCACCTGCGGCTCCTGCATGCAAGCTGTAGGCAGGAGCAGCTGGAGGTCGCACCGCCGGCGCCTCCCGCCGCCTCGGAGGGTACGCGCCGACACCCTCGGGACCGCCGCAACCGGTCCTTCCCTTCCTGGCCGTCGCCGTGCCGCCGGAGCGCCGCCGCAGCCGCCGCTAGCTTGGCTGGTGCAGCTAGGGCAGCCGCGGCCGCACTCTTTCCGCCGCCGCCGCCGTTGGTCTTTTTTGTCGCGGTCTCCGGCAGAACGACGACCGGCGACCCCCTCTTGCCGTTGCTCGCGTCTCCGCCGGCAGCCGTCGCCGTTCGTTGCCGGCGCCGCCGTGCCCTAGCCTCGGGTAGCCAACCCGAGAGTGGGTCTCTTCCCCGCGCCGCCGCCGCCACTTCCCGCCGCCGGTTGAGGTGAGCCCCCTCTTCCTTGGAACCTCCTCTGCCGACCCTGGCCGCCGCTGGCCGTGCATGCCGGCCGGCAGCCGGCCGGAGCTGGTTGCTCCGGCCGGGGTCTTGTTTTGATGGTTTTTGGCCGCGTTGAATTGTTTGAGCTCCCTGTTGCCTCCCGAAGCTCGGGAAGGTGAGCACGATGATCGCAGCAATGCGCTGATCATCATGCTCACCTTAGTTTTCTGTTCGGTTGAGCCGTTTTGCTGTTTAGCCGATGTCGAGCAATTTCTTTGTATGTTTTGCTATTTTTATGGCTTGTTTGGGCCAGCGACTGTTCCTATTGCAGTGAGGCTGTGAGCACAGCCTCCGTTATGTCGTTGCCTATCCGCTGGTGCTTGCAGAAGATCGTGCGGACGAACGGAGCGCTCGAACGGCCTTAATTATGCTTGCTTATTGCATGTGTTCACTATTTTTATGCAATTACTGTGCTTGCGACTAGTCCTGTCGCAGTGGGGCTGTGAGCACGGCCTCCGTGACGTCGTTACCTATCCGCTGGTGCTTGCGGAAGGTCGTGCGGATGTACGGTTTGCTCAAACGGCTTTGTTTAGTGCTCGTATGTTTATAATTATGGCTTGTTTGTGGACTTTGGCGATTGTGGCAGTGTTGCGACCCTGCGGGCAGCAAGGGCTTGGTCCTTAGGGCCCTATGGACTGGTTGTCCAACCCCTTCGCCCTTTTGCGGAGATCCGGATTCATTTCCGACGCGTTTTTCGATGAAATAGTCGGCGAAACGCGTGTTTCTAGTCGTGCGACTCACTCGCTGTCTTCGTGAGTGACTTGGCTTCGTTGTTTAGCCTTGTTGGCTGTTCCTCATCTCTGTCCTGAAGTTTCGAGGACAGCGGATGAGTGACGAGGGGTTCCGGTGCCAATTCGGCGCTTTTCGGAAACCCGGGAAACCGTTTTGGGTGCGTTTGGTGTTCGTGGCACCCCGAGCTTGTGCTCGCTGTCCCATCACTTGGTTTTGTGTGTTCGGGGACAGCGAGAGACCTGGTTTGGTTGTTGGTACCCCTGTGGGGCTTAGTGTGGTTTCGGGATCGTCCCGGTGGGTTTCCGGGCGATCCGTCGGTTTCGGGAATGTGTGAGATTTGTGTTTTGCGTCGACTTGGTGGACCTTAACCCTGTGAGTCTTTCGTAGGTCCTGTCGTGGTTTTCGAGAGCCGTCGGGGTTAGATTTGATCCTTCGACAGGTGGGTACTTCGATCCGGAGTCGGTTCAGTGGACTACGGTGATACCTTTCTATCCCTTCTCTTGCATTTCAGTTTTTAGTTCACTTGACTCCCGTTGACTCTACTTATGTGTGCTTGGATAGTAGAGTAGTTGTGGCTTGCATGATTCTTGAGACGACCCAGTTGGTCGAGGTGATCGCCTGTAGTTCCGAGCGATCCTCGTTGTGGTTTACTAGTTGCTTCACGGCTCGTTGCCGTTCTGTGGATTGAGCATTCGCATCGATCGTCACAGCTCTTCTAGCACTTCACGTACACCGCGGTCTGATCCACCGTTTGGGGGTGTTCTTTTTTGAAAAAGGGTCGTTGAGTTTGTGCCGACCCGTGAGCCTTGATGCAGTGCGTCCAGAAGGTTTATGTGCCGAGAGATGAGCAGGTGACAGTGCCAGGGATCCGTCCCGATGGCTATGATTGGGTTTACTTTGTGGTTATCTCCATTGATGCATATACTAGTTGCTTACAGTAGTATAGTTGTTCAGTTGTATGTCAGCCTCATACTTACTTGTGCTACTGTTTACCATATCTATCCTTTGTTGACCTTCGTGCCGGTGTGTACACCTCGCCTTCGTCGGCTTACGGTACCCACTGGGACGGAAGACATGTTTACATGTTCTCACCCCCCGCCCTTGTTGTTGTTTTCATGTGAGCAGGGTGGTGAGAGTCGGGACGCAGCGAGGCACGCCTAGATAGTAGCTCTAGCGGTTCCGACTTGTGAGGCTACTTCTCCAGATTTGGTTATTACCCTTATCATCTACCAGTTAGTTATGGATATGGTTCAGTTACACTGTGGTTGCTTTATCTAGCATGATATGTTTTGGTACAGTTATATGTTGCATGCTTATATCTCGTGGTTTTCGTTTAGTATTCATGTGAGGTTTTTATGCTTAGACGTTTGGATGTCGGTACCTGTATTCTATCATCGTGGCTTTTATCGCATGTCTTGGTTTTCTACCCCTCGTGGTAGCGTTTTCGAATAAAGGTTTCCGTGTGGAAAACAGTTTTCAAATGAATTTCCGATCGATCGACTTTTGAGATTTCAAAAGAGAGTTCTCGTGTGGAGAACAATTTTCAAATGATTCTTCAATGTTTGAGATTAGGGTTTCAAAATAAAGCTCCTGTGTGAGGAGCAATTTTCTAGAATGATCTGTTGTATGTGCATTGCATCATCCTTCGCCTAAGGACTTGCTTAGATTCATACAGGTTTAAGGACTGTTAGCTGTATGAATCTCTTGTGTTGTTGTGTTGTTGTGATGAATGAATGGTGGTCGTGATCCTGTTGTATTTTGTGGAAGCCGTACAAATACAGGGGAGGCTCTGTCCGTGTGTACGGTGGACCCTGTATTTGTGGCGGGTCTGTACGTGACGCGGGCTAGGCTTTCAAAAAAAAAAATTGGCACGTTTTTCCGCATCTAGAACTAGCCCGGGGCATGACAGATTAAGATGGTATCAGAGAGTAAAGGGTACAAACACTCATTCATTCATATACTTGTAACTGAACCACTAGTTAGGCTGACCCATAGGGAGACCTAGGATGTATAGGTGCGCGAGTTCGAGGGGTTTATTTTCGGCTTGTGTTTTTGTGGGAGTTGCCGACCCCTTTCTCTTGCGCAGGTTTCTGTATTTTGTAGATGGCTTGTGGTCGTGGTAGACCACCTCGTCCGGGTCGTGGTGGTAGGCGTGCGCCTGCGGAGCGGTCTGCTGGTGTTCTGTTTCGGGCTATTGCGGCTGGTTCGAGTGAGGAGCTGGCAGAAGGCGGACAGCCTAGTGTGGACCGTACCCTGTGTGCTTGAGGTCGAGGCGAGGGGTCAGCTGACGACCCTCTCCAGCATGTTCCGGCTTATTCCGGTAGTTTTTGCAGCAGCAGGCTACGGCGACTGCCGCTCCAGCCCCTCCTACTCCTTCGCCGAGTACCCCGATGACTGCAGACCCTCATGTGGCATCCACGCCGTTGTGGCCACTACCGCGACGACGACAGCGACTACGTCGGCTGTTTCGCGTGTGGACGCCGACCCCGTGTTTGGGGGTGGTGGCCACATTCGTGCTCGATTGGCGAGTTTCCTGAGTTTTGATCTGCCTTGTTCGCAGACTCGTGCTCCTTCTAGAAGTGGTGGTGGAGTACCAGACAGATCCCAAGTGGCAGGGTGTTTTTCCCTTGCGTAACCACTCGTTGGCTGGTGGTGGCCCTTGTGGGCTAGGTGACGTCACTTGGTGGATCTGTGTTGTTGTTGGGCTGTTCTTGCCCTGACCCCACTTTTCGTGTTGAGCACAAGGGCCCCTGTGAGCGTCTCTACGGAGACGGTGCTTTGAGCGATTTCGACCGTAGTTTGGGTGTTACCCTCTCTGTTTTGTTGGGTAGGGCGGTGAAGCCTACCCCTCTGACGTATTGCTGGTAGAATCGTCAGTGTTGGTCTTTCGACCTTTAGCTAGTTCTTGCGTCAAACAGACGTGTACTAGACTGAGTGGACACTGTTCATTGTCGGGTTTTCGTTGGTGCCTACATGATTTGCGGCTATCCTAACGCCTAAATTGGTATGCTTTAGGATTTCTGGTGTTATTTGTAGGCTTTTCGTGTTGCCGCGAGATCTTCCAGGTTCATGCTGGAGGTCTCACCGCGTTCGACGTTGGTTAGTCGACGCTGGATTGGTTCTTCCTTCGCTTTGGTTCGTGTGGTTATCGACCCTTTGCCGCCTGTAGCCGTCGGTTTGTTGCTGGAAGCCGAAGACTTCTAGGGAGTTGGCTCAGGACAGACTTTATTTTGTGGGTCGGTTTGCTGTTTTTCGTTAATTCGGTGACTCGTCTGTGTTTTTCGTCCAGCTTTTGAGTTGGTTGACCTGGTACCTTTGTGGTGTTGCCAACTGGTCGTTGGCCTTTGATCTTGGGATATTTCATTTTCTTTTGATAAGTACGTTGGCTGCAGACAACGTAGTGTCAAAAGTTAGGACGAAATACCCTATCCCTTTTTGGGACTCTCTGGATTGGGTTGGTGCTTTCTCTTGCGAGACAATCTCTTGTCGTCGTCTTGTGAGAAAGCTGTGTGGTGGTCATCCCTGATTTAGTAATGAGCCTTGAGCTGATCCTGGAGTGGTTTTGCGCAGTTGATTCGCCATCACTGCGGTCGGTTTGACTCCGGTTGAGTTGGTTGCCTTTTAGCTCAGTTTCGGGATGACGGGAGCCTGGTTGTTGGCTCCGAGGTCTCTGTGCTTGTGTTTGCGTACAGGATTTTCGCCGCGACTTTCGTGTAGTCTTGGTTTGGAACGCGTGTCCGCTCACTTGGATTTGATGTTTGGCATCACTGGTGATTTTATCGCTTGTTGCGTTTGGCAACCCTGTGCACCAGAGTGATGGACTCGCAAGGTTTCGTTGGATTGTTTGTGAGTTCGAGTCCTGCGAGATGTCGGTGATGTTTTGGTACCCTCTACCGCAGATCTTCGATCTCTTCGACCATTTTTAGGGAGCCTCGGTACTCTCGAAGTTTGATCTGCAGCCAGATTATCTTCAGCTGAAGATCAGGGCCGAGGACGTTGCGATGACGGCCTTCCGGACTCGTTACGGGCTTTACGAGGTCACGGTTATGCCGTTTGGTTTGGCGAACGTCCAGGCAGCTGGGTGGTTTTGATGAACTGGGTTCTCGGTAGTTCTTCGATCAATTTGTCGTGGTCTCCTTTGACGGCATACTAATCTATTCGAGAAGTTTCTTTCTTGGTTCGCATCGTGACGCAGGTTGGTATTGCGGTGAAACCAAAGAAGGTGGACTCTGTAGTGGATTGGCCTGTTCCGACTTTTGTGGCGGAGTTTAGGAGCCTCCTCGGCTTGGCGAGTTGTTACCGGTGATTTGTTGAGGATTTCTCAAGATCGCCGCCCCTTTGAGCAAGCTGACGAGGAAGGGCGTGAGGTTTCTGTAGACTCCCGCTTGTCTGATGAGCTTCTGGGAGCTGATGGACTGTTTGACTCGTGCCCCTATCTTAGCATTGTCGCAGCCTGGTGTGGTTTTGTGGTCTACTGCGATGCACCTTGGATAGGATTGGGGTGCGTGCTCTTTCAGCATGAGAAGGTCATCGCGTATGCTTCGCGCCAGTTGATGGACTATGAGAAGATCTATCTGGCGCTCGATCTCGAGTTAGCAGCAGTGGTGTTCGCTTCCAAGCTTTGGAGACACTGCCTGTACGGAGCGACTGGTAGTGGAGTTTCGTCGACTTGAGTTGGAGACTTTACCTTGGAGCTATCGCACAGTTGTTGACTTTGGAGGTGCAGCCCACCTTGTCGGATCGGATTTTCGGTGGGCAACTGATGGATCCGCACTTGCAGAGAGTGCGAGTAGACGCCGAGCAGGGCAGAGATGGTGACTTCATGTTACATGCTGATGGTTTCCTTCGAGGGCGGAGGTGTGTGCCCAGTGATCAGAATTTGAGGTGAGAGTTTTTGACCGAGGCACACTGGTCGCAGTACACCGTTCATCCAGGAGGGACGAAGATGTACCGCGACTCGAGGCAGAGTTTCTGGATGTAGCTCAGCATGTGGCACAGTGCCTAGTTTGTCAGCAGGTGAAGGCTGAGCATCAGCGACCAGCAGGGAAGCTTCGACCGTTGCCTGTACCTGTAGGGAAGTGGGAGCAGATCACCATGGATTTCGTCACCGGGTTGCCTCGTTCTCAGCGAGGTCATGTTGCGATCTGGGTTTTTGTGGACTGTTTGACGAAAGCAGCTCACTTCCTACCGGTACACGCGACTTAGTCTCGGGATCGACTGGCGCAGCTCTACTTGGATGAGATCGTCAGGCTGTTTGGAGTGCCAGTATCGATCGTTTTGGATTGGGGTCCTCGCTTCGTTTCCCAGTTCCGGAGGAGCTTGCAGCAGGCACTGGGGGACGAGGCTCGACGTCAGCTCAGCTTACCACCCTCAGAGTGATGGGCAGTCGGAGCGAGTCTTCCAGACTCTCAAGGATATGCTCCGGGCATGCGTTTTAGGATTTTTTTTGGTGAGGGTTGGTTCAGATACCTTTCCTTGGTGGAGTTCGTTTTCTTCGACAGCTTCCAGGCGAGCATTGGGATTGGCACCGCGCGAGGCGTTGTATGGACATCGTTGTCGATCACTGATCTGTTGGGTTGACGGGAGTGAGCGTCGTGTGATCGGCCCGACAATAGTACAACTGAGGGAGGATCTCAGCTGCGGTGAGGTGCCTTTGAGGTTTTTGGCTCGCAAGGCAAAGCAGTGGAGGAATCGGAGCTTTCTGTTTGTGCGAGTGCTGTGGACGAATCACGAGGAGCGTGAGACTTCTTGGGTGCTGGAGTCTGCTTTGCGTGTGAGGTATCCGCTGTTGTTCGCGGATGGTGTGTGAGTAAGTTTCGGGGATGAAACTTCTTGTTAGGTGGGAGTGATGTGGGATTTCGAATTTTGAAAATTTGAAATCTGTGTTTCTCTCCCCTGTTACTGTGTTTTCGATCTGTATACGTATATATATACAGGTATTTATATATATATATATATATATGTATATAAGTGGTATTTAGTGGATTTTAGGGTTTTTGAGTTTTTGTCGCGGAGAGTGAACGACTTAACGGCGCGATCCGGAATCCAAACCTGACAATCCAAAATAGTAGGTTCGATGTCTTGGCAGTGCTGAACGCGATGGCGCAAACCTTTTCGACATGCGACGAACGGTTTGAGAGTTTTTCCATCTTCTTCGCCGAGAGGTCAATTGGTATATATTTGCAGTTTCGCAATTTGGACCCTGTTCTCGCACCGTTTCGCGTGAGGTTGCTTGTGGAGGGGTGTCTGGGCATTTTGTTCCTGCTGTGAAGGGCCCAGGAGCAATTTGCAAGATTTGAGGGGTGTATTTGCATTTGTGCTTTTGTGTTTAAGTGCATTGTGTGTGTGTGAGAGAGAGATAGCTCTCCTCTCTTCCTCTCTCCCCCTCAGCCCACCCAGAGGTGAGCCCCAGCTCCCCTAGCCTCCCTGCTCCCTCCCAGAGCTCGGCCGGCCGCCGCCGGCCATCCCCTGGCCGGAGCAACCCCGGCCAAGCTCACTCTCCCATTTTCTTTTCTTCTCCTTCTTCTTTCTTCTTCTTCTTGCTCCCTGTGGTGTGCACCCAGGGGAAACCCATGCATGGGCTTCCCCTGAGGTGGCACACCTGCCGGAGCCCTGCGCCGCCGCCGGGAGCCGCCGCCGTGGGCCGCTGAGCCGCCGCAGCTGCTACTAGGGCAGCTGCGGGCAGGGTGTTGGTGGCCCGAGCCGCCGCCGGTTCCTGCCGCCTTGGAGGGTGAGCACCGTCACCCTCATGTTCCCCGGCGCCGCCCCCTTCTTCCCCGGCCGTCGCCGTGCCGCCGGAGCACCGCCGCGCCGCAGCTGGCTGCTGTTGGGTGTGCGGGCAGCGGGCTCGAGATCCGAGCCGCCGCCGCCTCCCGCCACCGCAGCGACTTCCCGCCGGCATCTGGTGGACCGCCGCAGTCGTCGCCTTCCTCCCCGGCCGCCCCCGTGCCGCCAGTGCGCTGCCGCGCCACCTGCGGCTCCTGCATGCAAGCTGCAGGCAGGAGTAGCTGGAGGTCGCGCCGCCGCCGCCTCCCGCCACCTCGGAGGGTGCGCGCCGACACCCTCGGGACCGCCGCCGCCGGTCCTTCCCTTCCTGGCCGTCGTCGTGCCGCCGGAGCGCCGCCGCAGCCGTCGCTAGCTTGGCTGGTGCAGCTAGGGCAGCCGCGGCCGCACTCTCTCCGCCGTCGCCGCCGTTGGTCTTTTTTGTCGCGGTCTCCGGCAGAACGACGGCCGGCGACCCCCTCTTGCCGTTGCTCGCGTCGCCGCCGGCCGCCGTCACCGTTCGTTGCTGGCGCCGCCGTGCCCTAGCCTCGGGTAGCCAACCCGAGAGTGGGTGTGAGACCCCAGATTAGTCCTATATATGAGATATAATAGGGCTAAACTCTCAACCCGGCTTAAGCATTTTCGGTGGTGGATAGGCCGAAGAGGTTGAGAGAGTTAAGCGTGCTAGGACGGGAGTAGTCCTAGGATGGGTGACCCCCTGGGAAGTCCGGGGCGTCACAGTTGGTATCATAGCCAATTACCAGCCGGAAGTGTGAGATGGGTCTCGGCTGAGCCGGGTCTGAATGACAGGCTAGCGAGACGTCTCACATCGCCTGGTACTTGTGAGTCTGAGCCTGACGAGGACGTCAGGGCTTAAAGGGGGGGAGATTGTGAGACCCCAGATTAGTCCTATATATGAGATATAATAGGGCTAAACTCTCAACCCGGCTTAAGCATTTTCGGTGGTGGATAGGCCGAAGAGGTTGAGAGAGTTAAGCGTGCTAGGACGGGAGTAGTCCTAGGATGGGTGACCCCCTGGGAAGTCCGGGGCGTCACAGTTGGTATCATAGCCAATTACCAGCCGGAAGTGTGAGATGGGTCTCGGCTGAGCCGGGTCTGAATGACAGGCTAGCGAGACGTCTCACATCGCCTGGTACTTGTGAGTCTGAGCCTGACGAGGACGTCAGGGCTTAAAGGGGGGGGAGATTGTGAGACCCCAGATTAGTCCTATATATGAGATATAATAGGGCTAAACTCTCAACCCGGCTTAAGCATTTTCGGTGGTGGATAGGCCGAAGAGGTTGAGAGAGTTAAGCGTGCTAGGACGGGAGTAGTCCTAGGATGGGTGACCCCCTGGGAAGTCCGGGGCGTCACAGTTTATTGTGAGACCCCAGATTAGTCCTATATATGAGATATAATAGGGCTAAACTCTCAACCCGGCTTAAGCATTTTAGGTGGTGGCTAGGCCCAAGAGGTTGAGAGAGTTAAGCGTGCTAGGACGGGAGTAGTCCTAGGATGGGTGACCCCCTGGGAAATTGGGGCGTCACAGTTGGTATCAGAGCCAATTACCAGCCGGAAGTGTGAGATGGGTCTCGGCTGAGCCGGGTCTGAATGACAGGCTAGCGAGACGTCTCACATCGCCTGGTACTTGTGAGTCTGAGCCTGACGAGGACGTCAGGGCTTAAAGGGGGGGAGATTGTGAGACCCCAGATTAGTCCTATATATGAGATATAATAGGGCTAAACTCTCAACCCGGCTTAAGCATTTTCGGTGGTGGATAGGCCGAAGAGGTTGAGATAGTTAAGCGTGCTAGGACGGGAGTAGTCCTAGGATGGGTGACCCCCTGGGAAGTCCGGGGCGTCACAGTTTATTGTGAGACCCCAGATTAGTCCTATATATGAGATATAATAGGGCTAAACTCTCAACCCGGCTTAAGCATTTTAGGTGGTGGCTAGGCCCAAGAGGTTGAGAGAGTTAAGCGTGCTAGGACGGGAGTAGTCCTAGGATGGGTGACCCCCTGGGAAATTGGGGCGTCACAGTTGGTATCAGAGCCAATTACCAGCCGGAAGTGTGAGATGGGTCTCGGCTGAGCCGGGTCTGAATGACAGGCTAGCGAGACGTCTCACATCGCCTGGTACTTGTGAGTCTGAGCCTGACGAGGACGTCAGGGCTTAAAGGGGGGGAGATTGTGAGACCCCAGATTAGTCCTATATATGAGATATAATAGGGCTAAACTCTCAACCCGGCTTAAGTATTTTGGGTGGTGGCTAGGCCCAAGAGGTTGAGAGAGTTAAGCGTGCTAGGACGGGAGTAGTCCTAGGATGGGTGACCCCCTGGGAAGTTGGGGCGTCACAGTGGGTCTCTTCCCCGCGCCGCCGCCGCCGCTTCCCTCCGCCGGCTGAGGTGAGCCCCCTCTTCCTTGCCACCTCCTCTGCCGACCCTGGCCGCCGCTGGCCGTGCATGCCGGCCGGCAGCCGGCCGGAGCTGGTTGCTCCGGCTGGGGTCTTATTTTGATGGTTTTTGGCCGCGTTGAATTGTTTGAGCTCCCTGTTGCCTCCCGAAGCTCGGGAAGGTGAGCACGATGATCGCAGCGATGCGCTGATCATCATGCTCACCTTAATTTTCTGTTCGGTTGAGCCGTTTTGCTGTTTAGCCGATGTCGAGCAATTTCTTTGTATGTTTTGCTATTTTTATGGCTTGTTTGGGCCAGCGACTGTTCCTGTCGCAGTGAGGCTGTGAGCACAGCCTCCGTTACGTCGTTGCCTATCCGCTGGTGCTTGCGGAAGGTCGTGCGGACGAACGGAGCGCTCGAACGGCCTTAATTATGCTTGCTTATTGCATGTGTTCACTGTTTTTATGCAATTACTGTGCTTGCGACTAGTCCTGTCGCAGTGGGGCTGTGAGCACGGCCTCCGTGACGTCGTTACCTATCCGCTGGTGCTTGCGGAAGGTCGTGCGGATGTACGGTTTGCTCAAACGGCTTTGTTTAGTGCTCGTATGTTTATAATTATGGCTTGTTTGTGGACTTTGGCGATTGTGGCAGTGTTGCGACCCTGCGGGCAGCAAGGGCTTGGTCCTTAGGGCCCTGTGGACTGGTTGTCCAACCCCTTCACCCTTTTGCGGAGATCCGGATTTATTTCCGACGCGTTTTTCGATGAAATAGTCGGCGAAACGCGTGTTTCTAGTCGTGCGACTCACTCGCTGTCTTCGTGAGTGACTTGGCTTCGTTGTTTAGCCTTGTTGGCTGTTCCTCATCGCTGTCCCGAAGTTTCGAGGACAGCGGATGAGTGACGAGGGGTTCCGATGCCAATTCGGCGCTTTTCGAAAACCCGGGAAGCCGTTTCGGGTGCGTTTGGTGTTCGTGGCACCCCGAGCTTGTGCTCGCTGTCCCATCACTTGGTTTTGTGTGTTCGGGGACAGCGAGGGACCTGGTTTGGTTGTTGGTACCCCTGTGGGGCTTAGTGTGGTTTCGGGATCGTCCCGGTGGGTTTCCGGGCGATCCGTCGGTTTCGGGAATGTGTGAGCTTTGTGTTTTGCGTCGACTTGGTGGACCTTGACCCTGTGAGTCTTTCGTAGGTCCTGTCACGGTTCCCGAGAGCCGTCGGGGTTAGATTTGATCCTTCGACAGGTGGGTACTTCGATCCGGAGTCGGTTCAGTGGACTACGGTGATACCTTTCTATCCCTTCTCTTGCATTTCAGTTTTTAGTTCACTTGACTCCCGTTGACTCTACTTATGTGTGCTTGGATAGTAGAGTAGTTGTGGTTTGCATGATTCTTGAGACGACCCAGTTGGTCGAGGTGATCGCCTGTAGTTCCGAGCGATCCTCGTTGTGGTTTACCAGTTGCTTCACGGCTCGTTGCCGTTCTGTGGATTGAGCATTCGCATCGATCGTCACAGCTCTTCTAGCACTTCACGTACACCGCGGTCTGATCCACCGTTTGGGGGTGTTCTTTTCCGAAAATGGGTCGTTGAGTTTGTGCCGACCCGTGAGCCTTGATGCAGTGCGTCCAGAAGGTTTATGTGCCGAGAGATGAGCAGGTGACGATGCCAGGGATTCGTCCCGGTGGCTATGATTGGGTTTACTTTGTGGTTATCTCCATTGATGCATATACTAGTTGCTTACAGTAGTATAGTTGTTCAGTTGTATGTCAGCCTCATACTTACTTGTGCTACTATTTACCATATCTATCCTTTGTTGACCCTCGTGCCGGTGTGTACATCTCGCCTTCGTCGGCTTGCGGTACCCACTGGGAGGGGAGACATGTTTACATGTTCTCACCCCCCGCCCTCGTTGTTGTTTTCATGTGAGCAGGGTGGTGAGAGTCGGGACGCAGCGAGGCACGCCTAGATAGTAGCTCTGGAGGTTCCGACTTGTGAGGCTACTTCCCCAGATTTGGTTATTACCCTTATCATCTATCAGTTAGTTATGGATATGGTTCAGTTACACTGTGGTTGCTTTATCTAGCATGATATGTTTTGGTACAGTTATATGTTGCATGCTTATATCTCGTGGTTTTCGTTTAGTATTCATGTGAGGTTTTTATGCTTAGACGTTTGGATGTCGGTACCTGTATTCTATCATCGTGGCTTTTATCGCATGTCTTGGTTTTCTACCCCTCGTGGTAGTGTTTTCGAATAAAGGTTTCCGTGTGGGAAACAGTTTTCAAATGAATTTCCGATCGATCGACTTTTGAGATTTCAAAAGAGAGTTCTCGTGTGGAGAAGAGTTTTCAAATGATTCTTCAATGTTTGAGATTAGAGTTTCAAAATAAAGCTCCTGTGTGAGGAGCAGTTTTCTAGAATGATCTGTTGTATGTGCATTGCATCATCCTTCGCCTAAGGACTTGCTTAGATTCATACAGGTTTAAGGACTGTTAGCTGTATGAATCTCTTGTGTTGTTGTGTTGTTGTGATGAATGAATGGTGGTTGTGATCCTGTTGTATGTTGTGGACGCCGTGCAAATGTAGGGGAGGCTCTGTCCGTGTGTACAGTGGTCCCTGTATTTGTGGCGGGTCTGTACGTGACGCGGGCTAGGCTTTCAAAAAAAAAAAAATTGGCACGTTTTTCCGCATCTAGAACTAGCCCGGGGCGTGATAGGGCCCTTCGGGTCTGCTTCTACAGACCCAACTAGGTAAGGGGACTATAAGTTGGCTAGAGTGAAGTTGTGGGTCGGATACGACCACCACCGCGACTTGTCGTTCTGATGTACTGGAGATATCCACTCACTACAAGAAAATCGCAATATAAGGACGATTTTTAGACGACGTGTCACGCCCCGCCGGCCCTTTAACACCAACTAGGTGGAAAGGATAACCGCACGGGCGCGTGCCCCAGACCCGCCGAATGGATAGAGTCTTTTCTACCCGCCCAAGGCGTCACAACACAAGCTTTCCACAATGTTCCAACTAGGAACGGAGTACAAGAGTTGCGCAAGGAAAGCATTAACATAAAGAAGTTCTACTTCTATTACATCACATTTCTCATTTATACATGCCAAAATTTTCTTTTCATTCCATACAACATGTTCCAAAATTATGGAATATACAATATTCATACATCATATGAAAATCCCCTAGACTAACATAGTCCCAAAACTAGGGTACAACTCTATGTATCACCAAAATGGAAGGGTCGCTATCTAAAGAGCCAAACCCTTGCCTCGCTCCGCCGCCTCACTCGCGGAAGGACCTGGAAAATGGGGGGTGAGAACTATAAACATAGTTCCCAGTGGGTAAGGCCACCCAAGAGAGAAGCTCGACCCACCAGGTCCAAAGAAACACCATATGCATAAGTTAGAATATATGTAACTATGCAACAATTATTTACATGCTTAGTAAATAAACATAAAGGATGCAACCAAATGAAATATAATTTATCATTCTCTCCTAGGTTCATCCTATGTCTCACATTGACTAAGTTCTTTTACTTGTCATTTACTTATGGTTTCGGAATCGCCGTCTCACCATATTTGTTCCAACATTCAAGGAGTGAAATCGTCACCTCCAATTCGAGTAGCGAAATCGTCGCACACTCGGGATAGCAAAATCGTCGCACATCCCAATCATCACCGCCAACTCATGACATAGGTAGCGAAATCGTCGCATACCCGGGATAGCAAAATCGTCGCACATCCCAATCATCACCGCCAACTCATGGCATAGGTAGCGAAATCGTCGCATACCCGGAATAGCAAAATCGTCGCACATCCCAATCATCACCGCCAACTCATGGCATAGGTAGCGAAATCGTCGCATACCCGGGATAGCAAAATCCTCGCACATCCCATCATTCACATTACTTGCCAACCTAAATCTCATGATCTTAGGTTCAAGTCACTATGCCTCACCTATGTTCAATAACACTAGGTTTACTTTTCACCCTCAACCTAGGTCCATGACTCTAGGTTCCAATTCATGTCCAACCTATGTTCAATGACACTAGGTTTAATACTCACATGTCCAACCTATGTTCAATGACACTAGGTTAAATTCTCATATGTCCAACCTATGTTCAATAACACTAGGTTTAATCATACATGCAACCATGCAACAAGTACCTATAATTGAGTTATACTTGAAATATACATCATGCAATAGGAGTTAATTATTCTACCTATCATGATTTTATCCTTTGCCAACATGCAACATTCTAGGGTTCTCAACACATACCATTTTATGTTTAAATGGATAATTACCCTAGACATGGAAGTGACCTAATCACTTCGGTAAACACAAACCCACCTCAAGAGCTTTTAAATCCTTGTATTCTTCAAGCTCCTAAGTGTCCAAGCTTTGAGTTCTTGCTTCAACCCAAGCTTCTACAAGAAAACGGTTCGTTACTCGTTACGAACCCTAAAATCAACTCAATATATGAAATCAAGTGCTCCAACATGATTTCCTAAGCCTCAATTGCAATTATCGAAGGTCCAAATATTTTTAGAACCTCTCATTGCAAAAGCCCCAAATCTACCTAGGGTTTGCATGCATGCAAGCCAAACCCTAGATTTCATGGCCAAACACCCACCATTTGTGGTTTAGATTGCCAAGGGTTCCCAAAAATCTCATTTCAAAGGATTAAATCCAAGGTTTGAACCCAAAACGTGAGGTACTAACCTTAATCACGAAATCCCCAAGCTCCTTCTTGCACCAAGAAGCTTCTTTTCTCCTTTGGAAGCTTTTCCCAAGATCAATCCACATTTTCTCCAAGTTTTGGAGAGATCTCTAGAGAGAGAAAGTGGGAGAGATGGAGAGGAGGAGTGGAGAAGATGATCTCTGAGAAAGGGGAGTGTTTCCAGCCTTTCTATTACCCCCACACATGTGAAAGGACCAAAATGCCCCTCTCCACAAACAACACAACCAACCAGCCAAATCTGGACATTGTATACCGGTATGTGCATTTGCATACCGGTATACGGGTGCTGATTCCGGTATACCTCAGGGATTCCGCAGAACCCGAGAGCTGATTTCACTGCTTCGCACACAGTATACCGGTATGCCATTTTCACATACCGGTATACCCCGAAAAATTCCACAAACCCGAGAGCTAGGTTTCTCGGTTTCGACACGGCATTCCGGTATCCCATTTCACATACCGGTATACCAAGCTCTAATTCCGGTATTGGAGTTCACATACCGGAATCCAGTACAGACTTTACCAATTCTGCAGTTTTAACTTGTCGAAGTCCGTTTTCACGCCTCTTTTGCGCCGAAAACACTTCGCGCATGTCCTAAACTTGGCCGAAGCCTCACACATAGCCTCTCTTGCCATTTTCTCACTAGAACTCTACAATTTGTAGAAGTTCAGTACGATGCACTGAAATTCAGTGTACTACATTCCACCCCCCTTAAAGAGAGTTTCGGCCGCGAAACTAAAATCATACCTCAGCTGGACTCAGCGAAGAGGTAAGGAAACCGCTCCTTCATCGAGCTTTCCAATTTCCATGTAGCCTCGCGCTCACCGTGATTCGTCCATTGTACTTTTACATAAGGAATTTCACGGTTCCTCAAACTTTTCACCTCGCGATCCATGATACACAAGGGAAACTCCTCATAAGTCATATCCTCATGAAGCTATAGGCACATACTCGAGGACGTGCGCCGGATCATACATATACTTGCGGAGGGTCGATAAATGAAACACATTGTGTATCCCCGCAAGTTTCGGCGGCAAGGCTAGCCGATATGCCACGGATCCCACACGCTCCAAAACCTCATAAGGTCCAATGTAACGGGGACTCAACTTACCCCGAATACCAAATCGCTTCACCCCTCTCATGGGTGATACTTTCAAGAAGACGCGGTCTCCTACCGCGAATTCCAAATCTCGTCGACGCCGATCCGCATAACTCTTTTGTCTAGATTGCGCCGTCGATAAGCGTTCGCGTGCCAAGCGGACCTTTTCCTCCGCTTCACGCAACACGTCTGGTCCTAAGACCCTTCTCTCGCCGACTTCACTCCAATGAATAGGAGAGCGGCATTTTCTTCCATACAAAACCTCATAAGGTGCCATTCCGATGCTAGATTGATAGCTATTATTATAAGCGAACTCAGCCATCGGCAAATGTGTAGGCCATGCACCCTTGAAGTCCAAC
Source organism: Puya raimondii (assembly GCA_016920855.1). Classification (NCBI taxonomy): domain Eukaryota; kingdom Viridiplantae; phylum Streptophyta; class Magnoliopsida; order Poales; family Bromeliaceae; genus Puya; species Puya raimondii. The sequence goes on from JABWPP010000050.1 coordinate 87,177,452, forward strand.
ACACACGCTCGTAGCATATCCTCCAAAATCTGAATTGTCCTTTCCGATTGACCGTCAGTTTGAGGATGAAATGCTGAACTGAAATCGAGCCGTGTACCCAAAGCTTCTTGCAAGCTTTTCCAAAAATGCGATGTGAAACGGGGATCTCGATCTGAAACTATCGAGGTCGGGACCCCGTGCAATCGCACAATCTCGTCCAGGTAGACTTGTGCTAACTTGTCTCCTGACCAAGTGGTGTGGATTGGCAAAAAGTGTGCCGACTTTGACAAACGATCCACCACCACCCATATCGCATCGTGGCCACCTAGCGATCGAGGTAAGCCCACAACAAAATCCATCGCGATATTCTCCCACTTCCAAACTGGAATGGGCAATCCCTGTAACTTTCCCGCCGGAAAGCGGCGCTTGGCCTTTACTTGTTGGCATACTAAGCATTGTGCCACGAAGCGTCCAACATCAAGTTTCATCCCCGGCCACCAATAATGCAATTTGAGGTCCTTATACATTTTGGTGCCGCCCGAGTGAATCGCGTAGGGAGAAGTGTGAGCTTCTTTCAAGATCTCCCTACGAATGTCCTCAACTTTCGGCACGCACAATCGATTTCGAAATCGAATTGCGCCCTTCGAATCTACATGATAATCACCGGCATGCCCGCTCTCGATAGTACCCCGTACCTTTTGGAGTTCCGGATCACCGGATTGCTTTTCTTTTATTTGCTCCAACAAGGTCGGCCATATCTCGAGATTCATAAGTCTAGCGGGGACGCCCGGGGCCACGATCTCCAAGTCAAATCGGCCCATTTCCTTGATTAACGGCATTTGTCCCGTCATCTCAATTGCGAAGTTTTCCACAGACTTTCTACTGAGCGTATCGGCCACCACATTGGCTCTACCGGGGTGGTACAAGATGGTCAAGTCGTAATCTTTTATCAACTCCAACCACCTCCGCTGCCTCAAATTCAACTCCTTCTGAGTGAATAAATACTTTAAGCTTTTGTGATCCGTGTAAACCTCACAATGCTCCCCGTACAAGTAGTGTCTCCACAACTTAAGTGCGAAGACCACCGCCGCAAGCTCTAAGTCGTGGGTGGGGTAATTTTGCTCATAGCTCTTTAGCTGTCGAGAGGCATATGCTATTACTTGTCCTCTTTGCATAAGCACACACCCAAGACCACGTCGTGATGCATCACTATACACCACAAAGCCCTCCCCCGCAATCGGCAAGGCGAGAACCGGAGCCGAAGTTAACCTTTCCTTGAGCTCCTTGAAGCTTTGGTCGCATTCCTCGCTCCAAACATATTTGGCTCCCTTGCGGGTAAGACGCGTTAGTGGACCGGAGATTTTTGAAAATCCCTCCACGAACCGCCGATAGTACCCCGCAAGACCCAAAAAGCTTCGTACCTCCGTGACATTGGTCGGGCGAGGCCAATCCTTGACTGCCTCTACTTTCATAGGGTCCACAGATACTCCTCCTGCGGAAATTACGTGACCCAAGAAAGCGACCTCACGGATCCAGAATTCGCACTTTTTCAATTTGGTGAATAACTTGTTCTCTCGAAGAACTTGAAGCACAATCCTCAGGTGCTCTTTATGTTCCTCTTCACTCCGAGAGTAGACAAGAATATCATCTATGAACACAACCACAAATTGATCCAATAGTGGTTTGAACACACGGTTCATTAAATCCATGAACGCTGCCGGGGCATTGGTAAGCCCAAAAGGCATAACCGTGAATTCATAATGTCCATACCGCGTTCTAAACGCGGTCTTATGCACATCCTCCGGTTTGATCTTCAATTGGTGATAACCGGATTGCAAATCAATCTTTGAGTACACCCGAGACCCTTGCAACTGATCGAATAAGTCATCAATTCGGGGTAACGGGTACTTATTCTTGACGGTCACCTTATTCAACTCGCGGTAATCCACACATAACCGCAGCGAACCGTCCTTTTTCCGCACAAATAGAACAGGGGCTCCCCAAGGTGACACACTTGGCTTCACGAAACCCTTGTCCATTAAATCTTGTAATTGTGCTTTCAATTTCTTCAGTTCTGCGGGTGCCATCCTGTACGGGGCCTTAGAGATTGGTGCCGTACCCGGGAGCAAATCAACCACAAATTCTATTTCCCGGTCCGGTGGCATTCCGGGCAACTCCGCCGGAAACACATCCGGAAACTCTTGGACTATAGGAATGTCCTCAAGTCCCAACATTTCCTTTCGGTCATCCACTACCGTCGCCAAGTAGGCAATGCAACCACTAGCAATGAGCTTTCTTGCTTGCGACGTGGACACCATTGAAGCAAAGAGCGAACTCTTACACCCACGGTACACAAACTCTTTGTGCCCGGGTTCTTTAAACTTCACTATCCGGCTCTCACAATCGATAGTAGCATGATACCTCGAGAGCCAATCCATTCCTAGGATCAAATCATATTCATTCATTCGATTTAATACCAGCAAATCAGCTGGCATGATCCAGTTCTCAACCCTCACGGGGCAATCCATACACACATGATGTATACAAAAAGTGTGTTCAGGTACTTGCACAGTTCTTGCATACGTGGCATCTACAATTTCTATTCCATATGCAATAGCAAAAGATCGAGCAATGAATGAATGCGATGCACCAGTATCAAATAAAGCTCTACATCGAATGCCTTTAATTAACACAATACCTGCCACAACGTCATCCTGGGCAGAAGGCTCCTCCACCTGAGAGGCGAATACCCGACCACTGGGCGCTGGTCGCTGGCCCTCCACTGGTCTCGGCGGCTGTGCACGGCCTGCCGACATCGCCGCGGGTGGGATGCCCGCAAGCTGCCTCGGTGGCGCAAACGCCGACGCCGACGACGGTGCTCGGCTATCGTCCGTCGGACAATTGTACCGCATATGCCCTTGCTGTCCGCATTTGTAGCCCGTCCCTCACGATAGTCACATTGTTGAGGGCCGTGGGGGCCGCTACAAATTGGGCATTGGGTTGAGGGTCGGTTCCGTTGGGACCCTCGGGATTGATTTTGCGGCTGCGAGTGCTTCGGGGGCCGCTTAGAGCTAGATTGCCCCCCCGAGCCACCCGCCGGTCGCTTCTTTCCCTTCTCTTTATCTTTTTCTTTCTCCCACGATTCGCGCTCCTCGCGCGCACATGCATTCCCGTGCTCCACCCAAAGAGCACGGTCCAAGACCTCCGCAAAGGTCCTAAGTTTGAGGGCGTGCACCGCCCGAAAGATATCCGGTCGAAGTCCGCGCACGAAACAATCGACCTTGTCCAACTCTCTGCGGACAACGTGCGGCACGCAATTAATGATGTACGAGAACTCTCTCTCGTACTCGCGCACCGAGCAGTTCCCTTGCTTCAACTTGCGGAACCTTTCTTGAAGCTTCCTTTTCTCGCTATCGGGGAAGTAGGTGGCGAACACCATACCCCGAAACTCTTCCCATGACGGTGGCGGAAGGCTAGAGAGTCTATCCCGTCGGACTCCCTTCCACCACACCTTCGCCGATCGCTCTAAACAATGAACGGCGAGATGCACTTTGTCCCTCTCCAAGGTATAAAGGTCCTCGAAGAGCGTCTCGATAGCGTCGATCCATGTCTCTACGTCCCACGGATCCACGTTCTCCCCGCTAAAGATAGGCGGGTTGAACTTCTTAAACCTCATGAGAGCCGAAAGTGCGCGCTCTCGCTCCGCATCCTCTATTTCGGAATCGGGTATAGGGGTACCCGACCCCTCGGCCACAACCGGTGGCGCAGGTGGCACCACGGCCGGCGCCGGTGTCACCTCCTCGGCCGGTGCCGAAGCAGAGCCGGAGGTACTCCCGTCCTCACCTCCCCAGTCGCAGCCGCCTGCTGCGCCATCATATCCTGGAGCCATTTAATTTGCTCCTCCTGTCGCTGCATGGCTTCGGCCTGTTGCCGAACCACGCCCATCAACTCGGTCAACTCATTGCGAAGAGCCCAGTTCTCGCCCTCCCCGAGTTGTTCGGGAGCCGCGCCCGATCCTCCGGGCCCGGTCTTCGCAGAAGGCCGACCACGTACCATTATCCTGAAAACACAATGACTTCGGTCATTTCATGACCTTCAAAGTCATTCGCAACATAACATTTCACGAAAATAAACGTGAACCCAATCTAGGCGAAAGTCACACAAGGGTCCTTATTCCCCTCACTTGGTTTTCATGTTGTCGGCCGCCAACACGAACACGCTTGGTGAAGAATAAGACACACCTCGAATCTACCTCTATTTCCAACTAGAGGCATAAGGACATAACCCAATCTCTTATCTTTCGCCACATCAAAGATCTCGTCACTCACGAGCCTACACTCTTAGGGTCATTTCCATCCTTGGGTTCTTAGGTCAACCTAGACCGTTTCTATGCTCTGACACCACCTCAGTCTGTCACGCCCCGCCGGCCCTTTAACACCAACTAGGTGGAAAGGATAACCGCACGGGCGCGTGCCCCAGACCCGCCGAACGGATAGAGTCTTTTCTACCCGCCCAAGGCGTCACAACACAAGCTTTCCACAATGTTCCAACTAGGAACGGAGTACAAGAGTTGCGCAAGGAAAGCATCAACATAAAGAAGTTCTACTTCTATTACATCACATTTCTCATTTATACATGCCAAATTTTTCTTTTCATTCCATACAACATGTTCCAAAATTATGGAATATACAATATTCATACATCATATGAAAATCCCCTAGACTAACATAGTCCCAAAACTAGGGTACAACTCTATGTATCACCAAAATGGAAGGGTCGCTATCTAAAGAGCCAAACCCTTGCCTCGCTCCGCCGCCTCACTCGCGGAAGGACCTGGAAAATGGGGGGTGAGAACTATAAACATAGTTCCCAGTGGGTAAGGCCACCCAAGAGAGAAGCTCGACCCACCAGGTCCAAAGAAACACCATATGCATAAGTTAGAATATATGTAACTATGCAACAATTATTTACATGCTTAGTAAATAAACATAAAGGATGCAACCAAATGAAATATAATTTATCATTCTCTCCTAGGTTCATCCTATGTCTCACATTGACTAAGTTCTTTTACTTGTCATTTACTTATGGTTTCGGAATCGCCGTCTCACCATATTTGTTCCAACATTCAAGGAGTGAAATCGTCACCTCCAATTCGAGTAGCGAAATCGTCGCACACTCGGGATAGCAAAATCGTCGCACATCCCAATCATCACCGCCAACTCATGGCATAGGTAGCGAAATCGTCGCATACCCGGGATAGCAAAATCGTCGCACATCCCAATCATCACCGCCAACTCATGGCATAGGTAGCGAAATCGTCGCATACCCGGGATAGCAAAATCGTCGCACATCCCAATCATCACCGCCAACTCATGGCATAGGTAGCGAAATCGTCGCATACCCGGGATAGCAAAATCGTCGCACATCCCATCATTCACATTACTTGCCAACCTAAATCTCATGATCTTAGGTTCAAGTCACTATGCCTCACCTATGTTCAATAACACTAGGTTTACTTTTCACCCTCAACCTAGGTCCATGACTCTAGGTTCCAATTCATGTCCAACCTATGTTCAATGACACTAGGTTTAATACTCACATGTCCAACCTATGTTCAATGACACTAGGTTAAATTCTCATATGTCCAACCTATGTTCAATAACACTAGGTTTAATCATACATGCAACCATGCAACAAGTACCTATAATTGAGTTATACTTGAAATATACATCATGCAATAGGAGTTAATTATTCTACCTATCATGATTTTATCCTTTGCCAACATGCAACATTCTAGGGTTCTCAATACATACTATTTTATGTTTAAATAAATAATTACCCTAGACATGGAAGTGACCTAATCACTTCGGTAAACACAAACCCACCTCAAGAGCTTTTAAATCCTTGTATTCTTCAAGCTCCTAAGTGTCCAAGCTTTGAGTTCTTGCTTCAACCCAAGCTTCTACAAGAAAACGGTTCGTTACTCGTTACGAACCCTAAAATCAACTCAATATATGAAATCAAGTGCTCCAACATGATTTCCTAAGCCTCAATTGCAATTATCGAAGGTCCAAATATTTTTAGAACCTCTCATTGCAAAAGCCCCAAATCTACCTAGGGTTTGCATGCATGCAAGCCAAACCCTAGATTTCATGGCCAAACACCCACCATTTGTGGTTTAGATTGCCAAGGGTTCCCAAAAACCTCATTTCAAAGGATTAAATCCAAGGTTTGAACCCAAAACGTGAGGTATTAACCTTAATCACGAAATCCCCAAGCTCCTTCTTGCACCAAGAAGCTTCTTTTCTCCTTTGGAAGCTTTTCCCAAGATCAATCCACCTTTTCTCCAAGTTTTGGAGAGATCTCTAGAGAGAGAAAGTGGGAGAGATGGAGAGGAGGAGTGGAGAAGATGATCTCTGAGAAAGGGGAGTGTTTCCAGCCTTTCTAATACCCCCACACATGTGAAAGGACCAAAATGCCCCTCTCCACAAACAACACAACCAACCAGCCAAATCTGGACATTGTATACCGGTATGTGCATTTGCATACCGGTATACGGGTGCTGATTCCGGTATACCTCAGGGATTCCGCAGAACCCGAGAGCTGATTTCACTGCTTCGCACACAGTATACCGGTATGCCATTTTCACATACCGGTATACCCCGAAAAATTCCACAAACCCGAGAGCTAGGTTTCTCGGTTTCGACACGGCATTCCGGTATCCCATTTCACATACCGGTATACCAAGCTCCAATTCCGGTATTGGAGTTCACATACCGGAATCCAGTGCAGACTTTACCAATTCTGCAGTTTTAACTTGTCGAAGTCCGTTTTCACGCCTCTTTTGCGCCGAAAACACTTCGCGCATGTCCTAAACTTGGCCGAAGCCTCACACATAGCCTCTCTTGCCATTTTCTCACTAGAACTCTACAATTTGTAGAAGTTCAGTACGATGCACTAAAATTCAGTGTACTACACGACGCTTGGGGTAAGCGTCCCCAAGCGTTCCTATAATGTAGCAAATACTGACGCTTCAAAAAGCGTCATCATATGAGTCATATATTATATTAAAATAATTTATTAAATGATAAACTTTACTACTATTTTTAATTTTCCGACGCTTTAAAGCGTCAGGATTCTAAAAAATTCTGACGCTTTAAAGCGTCAAAATATATTTTACCGACGCTTGGCATAAGCGTCGGTATATATCTAGCGACTCTTTATTTACTGACGCTTTGACCGACGCTTTCAAATGCGACACTAGATTATATTGGGACGCTTTTAAGCATTGTTAGCTATAAAAAAAATTGTCCTTAAATGTAATTTTTTTTGTAGTGACTGCATATGTTACCTGTCAAATTAATGCGATGTTCGTACAAAAAGTATTAATCAAAGCTAGCAATCAATATTGCTAGCAATCAATTAATCCATATATATGTCACCTGTCAAAAAGTATTAATCAAAGCTAGCAATCAATGAGGAGAGAAGAACTCTACGCGAAAAAAAAAAAAAAGCAAAAAAAAAAAAATATATTAAACATAATTAAGACGAGTTGAGCTCCTGTGCTTTTAAAAGCACAGAAACATTTGTGCTTATGATTTTTAGCCGTCGGATCGCGTCAAAATATGTACAGCACTAATAAAGAGGAATTAACAAGACACACTATTAATAGCACTGCACGGATCTTGAGGTGATCTGATGGCTAAAAAGTCACAAACAGAAATATTTATGTGCTCTTAAAAATACAGGAGTTCAATTGTAATTAAGACTATCAAATTATTAATAAACCAAGACCCTTCACTGACCATATTTGTTAGCCGAACTTTTTAGTTTACTATTCTATAAAAGCTTATATAATTTGGGTATTAGAGGTGGGAGTTGAGATGTCATGGCATTAATCGATTGTATGGTTGCATGTATCATTTGGAAGATGCACTTTTATGTTGAGAGCAAGGTTTATTGAATCTTATCACTATTCAATGACTAAATTTGATCAGATTTAATTAACTTTATCCGTCACCATTAGAAACAGATTTTATTCATTACTAATTAGGAAAACTAAGAACAAATCAATTGACATCTAAATCTGGATACAGAAACATTATTAAAAGAACATCCATGATGATTCAGAATATCTTTAATGCCTACAAACCCCAGAATGCCCTAAACCCTAAACACCCAAAAAACCAGAGTTTGAGTCTCATATTTCGAAACTCACCGGTGGGGATCGATTCCTCGACCAGTATTTGTTAGCAAGCTAGGGTAGCGTTCTCTAACTACCGTATTTGATGAAATTAAGAAAGGTCATTTTTCGAGTTATCCTAATGTAAATGTATGTTTTCTGTTAGATGTGTCTCAAAATTTGATTATCAGTTTTGAATTTGCGCCCCTGATTCGACGACAACTTCGCGATGCGACAAATTTGAAAAATAAATTGTGAAGGAAAAAGTGAATGTCTATGATTGGCTATGGGCATGGGGCGTCCTATAGTGGAGATATTCGTGGAGGAACTTTTGAATTTTCCAAAAACATTGTACAAGTCCCTTTTTGATAGTGAAGTTCTCTACTCTTTCACCCGTGGTTTTTCCCTACAAAGAATTTTTTCACGTAAATTCTTATATTCCATTTAATTTTACTATTTCTGGGTCTGTCTACTTTGCGATCGCTTTCTATAGTTTCTGAGATGTAACAATGACACTTTGCTAAGTGATCATTCTTCCTAATTAAATTACAAAATGTACAAATTTGGAGAACGAAATAACAACCACACCCATGCAATTAATGCAAGAGTAGAGTCATGCTTGCACAAATCATGGTAGTTAGAGAGTCTACAACATAATCACCAACATATATATATGTAACGGGCAATGTTACTTGTGACACCTCAATAGTTCCATCTTGGATGATGAAATTATAATTGAAGATGTAAGAATTAAGTATTCTAGTATAGGGGTGGCAATCCGGCTCGCCGTTCGCGAGCCAGCTCGTGTTCGGCTCGAAATGAGCTCGAGATCGGCTCGCTCGTTTAGTAAACGAGCCGAGCACGAGCTGAGTTTTTCAGCTCGTTTAATAAACGAGCCGAACACGAGCTGGGGTCAGCTCGCTCGTGTTCGGCTCGATAACAGCTCGAATATATATATTTTATATTTATATAATTTATATATTTTATATTTATATATATATATATATATATATATATATATATATATATATGAATATTTATATATATAATATATATTTTTATTATTTAACTTTTAGCAAAAATTAAAATATAAAATCAAATTTAATTATAAAAAGACTCATTTATATACAAAATTTTAATCATTAGATTAAAGTTTAATAGGCAAGATTTTATAAATTTATTTTTTATATATATCCAAACTATTTTTTTAAATTTATTATTCGTGGGTCAGCTTGTGAGCCCGCTCGTTATCGGCTCGTTAATAAACGAGCCGAACACGAGCTGGATTTTTCGGCTCGATATTTTAATGAGCCAGCTCGTGTTCGGCTCGTTTATTAAACGAGCTGAACATGAGCCGACCCCGACTCGCTCGTGTTCGGCTCGTTGACACCCCTACTCTAGTATTAATAAGAATTGATAATTGAGTATATAAGGACTAAATACTCCAGTATTAATAATAAGACTTAAGCATACTGAATTAGCGGTTTGGATCTAACGAATTGTTAGCGCTAGAGGGTTGGATTGTTATATTTGATGTCATAGTCGATTTTGTCATTCCGAAGTATGAAATGAATTTCACATTGCTTGTGATCTTGGGCTAGAAAACTTATATAGAGATTTGAAACTCTATTATAGTAATATTACCGGTCTTAAGAATTTTTAATCGGTGGTTTAGGCTAATTGAACAAATTACTAATGCTAGCGGACTTGGTCTTTACATTAGTAGTCCTGATTTTGATATTACGTAGATGTATATTTATTTGAATCTAGTGATCACCTCTCTCATGCAACGCAGTTCATATAAATTAAACATCATAAGTGGAGAGTCTACAACATAGTAAGATCACAGAGAAATTGGGAGCATAATAAGATGTGACATTACTATTAATTTACTTGCCAAATTCAACAAAGTCACACATCATAAGATGAGAGATAGATGCCTTAGCAACTTAATTAATAATAATAATTGGCAATTCGTCATGCCACACTATTTTTTTTTGGGTTCGTTGGCTACAGCTCATTGTAAACATATCGAATAGCAAATATATCCCTACAAAGTTCAATCTTTTATTTTTATCCCTACAAAAGTCCAGTGATATTCATATTTGCCCCTCTGATTTGTTACCATTAGAGCACTGTTTATTTTTCAACAGCAGTTAAGTGAAATGATATTTTTACCCTTGCAAAATATATCCCTCCAAAAGCCCTACTATTAGAATTATGCAGAAATGTCCTCCCAAAAAAATAGATTACCACTAATATAAGAAGGATAAAAGGTCAATTTAACTCATTCACTAACCAGGGTTAAGTATTTTACTCATAGTTAACTATATTTTCTAATGGATCCTAACAGTAGGGATATATTTGAAAACGGTAGGACTTTTGCAGGATAAAAATAAAAAGTTAAATTTTGTAGGAATATATCTGCTATTCGATATGTTTACAGGGAGTTGTACGCAATTAATCCTTTTTTTTGTTAGGAAAAAAATGGTAACACCATTTTTATAATCCTTAGAATTGAAAAAAGTCGCGTTATATCTGTACGAGACTATGAGGAGTGACACAAAAAGCTAACTCGATCAAAGTACCATTTATTTGAGTCATTAAAAGAGAACAGCAATGAAGTCCTAATTTTGAGGACTCAAAATGAATAACTAATTAGGCATAAATTTGAGAAGCAAAAATTTCAGGGCAAAATGTATGGATAGCTCATGTATCGTGCCAACATTGCGATTTTGTTTCTGAACTTTTTCGTGCGAACATTTTAGTTTTTGGAGATGAGTAGTGAGTCCTAATTTTATCCTATCATCAATGCATGATTCACTATTTCAAGTTACTTTAGAATTCTGAATTTTTGATGATCAGAGATTACTAACTGCAATTTATTAAAAGTTTAGTTATTTAAATCAACCAAAAATAGAGTGATTGAGGGTTTTTGGGATAGTTTCTTTACAAGTAACTAGTTAAGAAACCTGCACGATGCGGCGGGACGGTATTATTACTGTTAATTGTCATAATATATAGATTAATATTTTCAACTGAGCTTAGCGTTTAAAATTTAGAATACTAGGTTTAAGGTTTAGAATAATGATAATAGAGAGTAAAAACCAAAACATTTAACACAAAACATTTACTATGAATATTTTACATTAGAGATTTGTTCTCTAAAAATAATCTTACTTTAGATTAGCTTTAGATAAATACTATTAGAAAAGGAAAACATATATATGGGGCACATTATTTTTGGTTTTAGTTTCCCATTGCTTCATTCATGGTTGGGAGTCATGTTCATGGTTGGGAGTCATGTTCACATTATTTTTTGTTTTAGTTTCCCATTGCTTCATTCATGGTTGGGAGTCATGTTCACAATTCTCTGGATTGAAGGCAAGCTGTGATTGTAGCACATCAAAAGTAAATCGAGTATTTGCTTGTTGGTATGCCCCGAGAACACTTGGATTGTCTTGTGGCAACATTGCAAAGCAAAATATTCCCTTCTCCCACATAATGAGGAACAACTGTCGCCACATGATACGCATCTGGGCCCCTTGTAAATGCAATGTCATGCTCGGCATTAAGCTCTCATAACTTCGCTGGAAAAGCCAACAAAGTTTAAGATTTATCTGGTATCTCTGTGGGTCCACTTCAACCAATTTCTTATGGCGGAAATAATCTCTAAGCACTAACTTCACTCGTTCAAAAGCTGGGGTTATCAAGCGAGTGATAAATGTGCCAGAGTCCACAAAGAACCCGCCCGACCCATTCGGCTTTCGCGCGAACATTCCTGGCTCAAACCCAAGTCGTTTGTTGCTAATACTAATGTCATTTAAGGTGATGTAATAGAAGCACACACCTTGTGTAGGTACTATCGGTGTGGTTTGGACTGACCCTCTTTGCACGATGTTGCTTCCGAATCGTAAAAAGCTTATACTGTTTGAACCTATAGGGGGAAGACAGTATGAAAAGCGGCCTTGGCTACCATGATTGATAAGTTGCCTTGCAAATGATTCCTCGGACAAACCTAATGCCATTAATCCTGATGGATAACCATCGTTGTTGCCATAATGTGTATCATGTGAGCAACCAAAGACAAGCCCCTCAACAAACTCGAGGTGGTCACCATGGCTTGAATGGAAGCCAAAGGTGTCTTTCGAGAGTGTGCCACTTGTGTGGGACCCATCAATATAGCCGATCTGGTAGTGGCAACGGTTGTTGATGCAATGGTAATAGCTTTGTGGGCAAGGGTTCTGGTCAGAGCAGGAGATGTCGACGAAGGAAGGGGATTGGCGAGGATCGAAGTAAGGATCATTTTGCACGTAGCAATTGATGCATGGCTTGCATTGGGTCCAAGTAAGATAGCTGCCTGTATCTAGGTCTAAATGGTAACCAATGCTGCCATTGCCGGTGCCAATCGTCACAAAAACCATGTATAATGCTTCATACATGACAATACGGGAGCGAATAGTGGTTATGTCATGGCCAACTAGCATTGATTCAGCATTGTTTAGTTGGAGGAATCGGTTCTCAGAAAGGCGGAGAGACTCTTCAAAGCGTTGTGAATCGGTGAGGTTAGGTTTGTAAACAGGGGACCGAGGAGAGTGACGATATATGAGCTCGAAGCTTAATATTCTTTTAAGTGCTTCAATAGTTTCAGAGGAAAAGAGTAGGATGGATATTAAAAGAAGAAAGGTAACATGTGAATAGATGACTTTGATCATGGTTGATGTTTTGCAAAGAAGTAAATAATGAAAAGATGTATACCTATATATGTAAGACTAAAGGGATAAAGCAAAAAAAAGCAAGCAGACAAAAAGAAAAAGAAAATCCATATCTTGGATGTAAGAAAGAAATCTGTGGATTCAGTAGGCAATCCACTACATAATGGCTTCTCTAAAGTATAAAGGGTTAGTTACTTTTGAGGCTAGAACTAAATTTGCTGGAGTTATTAAAAAGTAGTTACAGTGGTTAGTAAAAACATTTGGGATCTAATTAAGAACTCTCAATTTAATTCAAAGTTTTTTTTTTCAATGGCATAAAATTTGCTTAAAATAGCATTATTTCAAATGAAAAAACTTCATGTAATGTGTTCGGACATTCTAACTTACTTTGAATTTTACTAAAAGTACTTCAATTTTAAAGAAAAAAGTCTGAGAAAGAGGCAGTGATGAATGGCTAAGATGTTTTTACTCTCACTTTACTCCAAAATTTTATAGATTTAAGCTATTTCATTTTACCCCAAAAATTATATAAGAATGAGATTATTTTATTTATTATGCAAGTCTAAAAAAGCCATCCAAATAACTCTTTTGAAAAAAAATAAAAATAGTACTAATAAAAGTTCCGGCTTCTAACAAATATCACACTCTTATATATAAGGTTCCCAATAATGTCCTCTCACTACCAAGTAAAACTGAATATGGTCACTTGGATGTCAAAAAGTATTGTTTATGATAAAAAAAAATTCCTTAGGGACCACATAAGTAGTTCAAAAGGTGATTGGCTATTTGTAACTCGATTTTGCTACCAAAATGATAAAATAAAACTGGGGAAACTTCTTATTTGTAGTTATGAATTAAAAGTTAGTCTAATTATGTAGTGAAGCTCACAAATTGTTTTAATTATTAGTAGATTTAGAAGACCTACATATTTAAGGGTAGAGAAACGAGGAAAAGGGAGAGTCCACGTTGCCCCAACGCGCTCCTCGACCTTCGTTCGCGCTCTGGATGGCGGGCACAATCTTCACCTATCAGCTCACACTGCTGGTTGGTCTCGGAACATCGCGAGTTTCGGTAACAAGTCAAAAACTCACTTTTACTAATATTGTAATGCAATTAAATATTTAGTTAAGACTTTTATGCAATTTGGGCCTTGCGGATTGCCTCAAGTAGAGTGATATCACTGTTTGTGATCTCTGGACTAGTTATCCAATGTTCAGTGGCCCTTGCAAAATTAATTTAAGATTTTGGTGCGTTCTCTGGCAAAATCACCGATGGAACACAGTACTAATCCGAGTTTCACATTTTTGTCAACACGAATCCCTGTGTTAGTCACGGAGCTTGTTTGCTGGTCGCTATCACTGTTTCGTGTGTCTAGAGATAGTAAGTGAGCGGCGGAGGGTTCCGGAGCCAAAATTGGCATTTCCGAAAACTTGTTTCGATATTATTATTAGTAATCGTATTTAACAGTGTTAGATCATATGTTTGCTACCTGGGCACACAATTTGGTGCATCTCAGGTCAGCAGGTGGTTTGCGATGTAAATCGGTACCTTCCGGGGCACTTTGGGGATTTCGAAAGTGTTTTGGTGGATTTTCGAGTAATTCTGGTGGTTTCGGGAATCGGTAAAAGGATTTGATTTTCCAATAGTGGTTGGGATATGTGATTGTAAATTTGAGTTGTCTAGGATTAGACTTTGAGTTTGTTGATCTTTCGTAGATCCGGTCAACGATCTAGTGCACCTTGAAAATTAGGTGCATCTTCTGACACAGATGGGTGCTTCGATCTAAAGTCAGTATTGTAGTGCTAGCTCGGTGATATTCTCTCCTATCTCCTTCCCTTGTTTACACACTCAGCACATGTTGAGCACTGCACCACTAGACTTCACCTTCTGTTACTTTACTTCTGCATTTATATGCTATACTGATGTAGTAGTAGAGTGGTGCTTATTGGTGTCATTGCATGATCTCTATCTGTTGGACCTGATTGGTCGATGTCAATGGTATCAATGAGACATAGTGACTTATTTCGGCTAGGTGATGATTGTGTTTTGATCTCGGCTATTTGTCGTTCTGTTTGCTATTGAGCATATTGCACCAATCTTTGCATCTCACGAAGCATGTCACGTACACCAACGGTTTGACCACCACAACAATGTTCTTTTCCGGAAGAGCAGTCGTATATCCGACTAGTGAGCCCTATGCAAGGTGTTTAGCTGGGTTTATATGCCGATGGGTGAGCAGTTTAGTGGCATCGCCTTAGGTCTTTAGATTGATATGGTAGGGTGATTGGGTATTTGCACTTTATGTACAATTGATACAATTATTATTATTGTACAGTAGCGACATGTGCTTTACTATTGTTTATATCCTAGTTTATCAATTGTTGCTATACTTGTATACATATTTCCTTTATCTAAAACTATTTTTCGTTTGTCAGTGAGTACACTTGCCATTGTCAGCTTGCGGTATCCACTGGAAGATCTCTTGCCGGTTTCTTACCCTCCCTCCCATCCCTTCTTATTTCAAGTAATCTTAGCAGCGAGGATCGTGACGGTGCATGAGGTATGGTTAACTAGTGAGCTCTAGAGATCATATGCATTCACCGATTAACTTTGGTTATTCCATTCTTACGCCTTTTATGAGCTCTAGAGATCATGTGCGTTCACCAATTAACTTTGGTTATTCCATTCTTACCACTTTTATTTATTTGCTAATAAAGTAGAATGAGTTGTGGTTCAGTTATGTGATTGATTGAATGTTTAATTTGAGAACGAACAAATGGTGGTCTATAGTTATTCCCCTATGTGATGGTTTAAGAGATTTTATCACTTCGTGGTTTTATGACAAAATAGTTTTCTACCCCTCGTAATAGTCGAATTAAAAAAAAATGAGTTTCCATTGGGAAACAATTTTCAAAATGGGGGGCTGGGGTTGGGGGTGTTTGTTGGGGGGGTGTGGGGTTGTTGTGTGTTGTGGTAAGTGATGAAATAGAGGGAAGCTACTTAATTAAATTAGATTTAATTATTCAAGTGAGTTATTACTGATAGTTCTAATTGGATTAGGATCCAGAATCAGTTTAAGAATTATGCACGAGATTTAAATTCCCTAATCAAATTAGTGGATAATATTTAATCATAAACATTTTTTAAATGAGATTTAAATATGTATGCAGTAATTTTATTAGATAAGATTAATTAATATAGAGAGATTAGTATTTATCTCTAATTGGATTAGAAAATAATTAAATATTCATAATATCTTATGAGATAACATTTAACTACTAGTTGGTTAAATGTGAATATTTAATTATAAAATTTATTAAAAAGAGAAAATGTTATTAAATAATATTTTCCTAAATAGAATATATATATTAATGGAAGGAAAAAAAGGAAGGAAAAACTTTAAATATCACCCATGTGGTTTCGTACTTTCTCACTTTAGTGCCATGTGGGTTAAAGTGTATCACTTTAGTACCATGTGGTTTCGTTTTTCTCTTTTTCTTATTCCTTTAATTAATTTTTTCGTTAAATTAGTGTGAAAGTTAAAATCATATGGTACTAAAATAAATATTCGATAAATTAGAGGTGGGTTATCTAAATTTTTTTCTATATAATTTAACGAAAAAATTAATGAAAGAAATAAGAAAAAAAAAACGAAATTACAAGGTACTAAAGTGATATACTTTAAATCACAGGACACTAAAGTGAGAAAGTGCGAAACCACAGAGATGATATTTAAAGTTTTTCTAAAAAAAAAAGTTGAGCCGTATGGAACTATGTACGGTACGTATTGGATTGTATGGAAGCTCGCATGCGTAGGTGGCTAGCACCTTAACTACAGAGAGAGAAGATTTATCATTAAAAGGTTGCCTAATCTATGGAGATCTTTCTCTTAATTTCTCTCTTGCGCGCGTATTTTTTCTTCGATCAATTTCTCTACTTTTTATTGACTTGTGGATCATAAAGAGACTGCTATAGTACTAGGGGTGCAAATGAGCCGAACACGAACGAGCGCGGTCTTGCTCATTTTCGGCTCGTATTAGATTCGAGTTGAATTCGAGTTGGCTCGAATTAATTTCGAGCTAAAATTTGGCCTGTTCGAGTTCGAGCCGAATTTGAGCCGGCTCGAAATAGCTTTTTTTTTCTTTTTTTTTTTCTTTTTCGAGCTAGTTACGAGCCATGTTCGAATTTAGCTCGAAATTGTTTGATTTCCAGCCAGCTTGTTTATAGCTCGAAATTCTTTTTTTTTCTTCGTTATTTTTATTTTTAATTTCAAAATGTTTATGAATATTTGTTAATATTATACTATATAATTTAACCACAACTATCATTATAACTACAATCCAAATAAAATACCAATCCTCAAAATTACAATCAATATACAAATAAAACTATAATGAACATAATTATAATTTATAAGCAACACACTTGCTCGAAATAACATTCTTAATTTATGCAATAGATTTTTCTTAAAGTACTCTCTTCTCTTTGACTTAGTGCTCCACATGTCACATATTTTGTATTTTATATTTTTCATTAACTATATATATATATATATATATATATATATAGAGTTGGGCTGGAATGCTCCAGCCCAGTTTTGCCACCCATTTTGTAGCCATCAGATTGCATCGAGATTCGTGCACATTAGGTGTTGGAATTGTGGAAAACGGCTCCGTTTGGAATTCCTCCGTTCCCCCCCCCTCTCTCTCTCTCTCTCTCTCTCTCTCTCTCTCTCTCTCTCTCTCTCTCTCTCTCTCTCTCTCTCTCTCTCTCTCTCTCTATATATATATATATATATATATATATATATATATATATATATACGAACTAGTTCGAGCCGAACACGAACGAGCGGAGGCTTGCTCGTGTTCGGTTTGAAATTATTTTCGAGCGAAAAAATAATTTCGAACGAGCTATTTTCGAGCCTATTTCGAATCGAACACGAGCTGGCTCGCGAGTGGCGAGCCAGACTTGCATCCCTAGCTAGTACTATCCAGATGGTTTGCGACTCATACGTTTCATGAGACAAAGGTTGGTAAAGAATTGGACATGTATGTGTTAATAAAGCTAGGCTATCTAGTATAGATTGTTGGAGAATATGAATGGAGATCAAGTAAAGTATGATTTTGAGGCGTGTAAGTTCATTTTCTTTAAAGTGATATTTGCCCCACTTGAATGTATGCTATCGGATTACCAGCAAATCACCTCCAGGATACAACAAGACCGCCGAAAGACTTCAAACAACACTTTTGAAGACTTTCCCTCAAGAACTTCTCTCCTAAGAATCAGTATGAAAAATTAGGAAGGAGAAATGATTGATTATGTTGCCCTTGAAGCCTTCAAACATCTTCTATTTATAGAAGATGAATGGATACGATGAAAGGACACAACCTTAAATATTATATTTCTTCACAAACAAAATGGTACACCTTTTCAGGAATGTTTGAGAGATTCATTCTTCACCAATAGTGAAGGGATATATCTTTTCACAAATATTGGAGAGACGTATCTGTCACGCCCCGGGCTGGTTTAATAAGAATCTTTATATCTTTTAAAAGTCAGAGTTGCGGAAAACGGGTCAATTTTTTTTTTGAAAGTCTAGCCCGCGTAGTGAATAGACCCGCCACAAATACAGGCACCTCTGTCTACACGGACAGAGTCTCCCCTGTATTTGCACGACGTACCAACAATATACAACAGGATAACAATCACACTTACATTCACGATAATCCACACAATACAACCATAGAGTATATTTGCATTCAGCTATCCCTACCTGCCTCTAAGCACTCCTTAAGCGAAGGATGATGCAATGCACAGTACAACAAGCATCCTATTAAAAGTGCTTCCCACTCGAAAGCTTTATTTTCAAACTCTAATAAGCATTAAAGAAATCCAAGAAAACCTTTTTAAAACTATTCCCACACGGAACTTCATTTTGAAAAACCAGCTACCGCGAAGGGTAGACACCCACACGAAGAAATCCGAGTCAGATGCTAATAATCAAAACTAAAATCCAATCTCATGCATAATAAGTCATCATCTCATACAAGTTATAAACATTCAATATTGATCATCTAACTGAACCATTTTAATTAGTTCTAAGACTAATACAAGTAAGGAGATAACCGGGTAGGGACCGCTAATGCAGTCTAGCTAGATCGTCCTCGCATCGTACCACGAACTGACTCCTCGCCCATGCCACCTGAAAAATGGGGAGTGAGAAACCACAACGAGGTTTCCCAATGGGTACAACTGAACCACAGGGGCATGTCGTAATCATTGAGAAACAAAGGATATATGATAACAATATAATCCGAGATCTACAGTAGCTGTGTCAGTATGAACAGAATAAATAATCAAAACGCTACTGTACAGGAAAACTAAACTGCATATGCATCAATGGAATGAAAACTCAAAATACCCAATCAGTATCCCACCATATTGGTCCGCAGACCTCAGGCGTATCCGTCACTCATCCGCACTCATCCGCATCCGATCCATTCATGCGCCCGCAGGTCAACCTATCTGGATAGTACACCCTTTGTCGGTGGCCAAACCGACCTGATGTCATGAATAATGCCGTGCTGTGACTGGTCATGCAATATGCTCAATAACAAAACCGGCAAGAAGCCGATACCTGGCCGAAGCCACATCTCAGGCGAAAGGAACGCCGTATCCTGATCAACAGATCAAATCAAAGTCAGCAAGAAGCCGATACCTGGCCGAAGCCACATCTCAGGCGAAAGGAACGCCGCATCTTGATCAAACAGATCAAATCCAAGCCGGCAAGAGGCCGGTACCTGGCCGAAGCCACAACAGATCGAAACACACAACAAGAGAGTCGATGTGTTGCCTGGACAAGAAGTCCACAGATCATCAATGTGTAATCCTGCTCTACATGTCCATGACCACAAATATACTATGCAAGTAAGGTAAGTATGAACGAATGCTGTAAAGAAGGAATCAACATGTAGAGCTATATCAAAGGAGAGACAGGGAACAGTGATACCGACTACTCCGAAGGCTCCCCACCTATCGTACTCGCGTCGGGAACCTGGGCGCGAAGCAGATCAACTGGACCTACGATAGGTCCACGAGTCAGA
This sequence comes from Puya raimondii, assembly GCA_016920855.1. Taxonomy (NCBI): domain Eukaryota; kingdom Viridiplantae; phylum Streptophyta; class Magnoliopsida; order Poales; family Bromeliaceae; genus Puya; species Puya raimondii. The sequence continues at coordinate 87,197,434 of JABWPP010000050.1, forward strand.
GATATGTCCCAAAGGACTCTACATATGCATCTCACACAAATCCCAAAACCCTAGACTCGGTTTTCCAAACCGATCTCCGAACAACACCGGAAGTCCCGAAATCGCACCGGGACGTCCCCGGGACACATGAACAGTCCCGAAAGATACCGACTCGCTCCACGAGTCAACTGCTGCCCCAAAACACCTCCATTTGGGTGTCTTGGCAGCAAACGCAAGATCGAACATCGAAATGATCATCGTCGGATAATCGTTTCGATCCGGGTTTCCGTAAGTGTCGATTTCGACACCGGAATCCTCTGCCGCTCACCGGGCATCTCTGAATACACGAGACGGCCGAGACAACCAGCCAACAAGGCTCAACGGCAGCCCACAAGTCACACACATTGTGTCGGAAATTTTCGAGCCGAAAACCACGTTTCGCCGACGGATTTCGTCGGGAAATGCTCCGAAAACTCTTTTTTGAAATAATGGAGGGCAGCGGACCTTGGACAATCAGTCCACAGGTCATACGCAGCTTGTGCATGCTGCCCACAGTGATCAAATCGCAACTAAGCCCCTAACATTCAATAATATTGCAACATAACATGCATTAGAGAGAAATTATGGGTCGATACCTCGAGCCGAGCATTTTTGAAGCCCGCCGAGACACACCCTGCTAGGTCTCGACAAGACAGAGGCCGTGCTCGCTGTCCAGAGCATAGCGAACAGCCAACGAGTGCACGGGAGCGACCGGAACCTCGATCGGAAAGGTGGTCCGGAAGCGACAATCAAGAATCCGTTGTTTTGAGCCCCGCCGACAACGGAATAGGTGAGCACGGACGTTAACGGCATGTCAGGAGGGCCGTGCTCACCAGCGGGACCCATGGAGATGGTTCGGACAGCCGGAACAGTGAGTTCGGCCAAGACAGGGCTCAGCGAGGGCTAAAACCGAGAGCACCTATGTCGTGCCGGCCGGCGGCGGCCACTGCGGAGGGCGCTCCGGCGGGGGAGGGATGCGGCTGGTCGAGGACCACCAGCCGAGGTGTCAGCCGGCGGCGGGGAGCGGCGCCGGCGACGGGCGGTGATGCCCTAGCTGCCCGGTTTGTGCAGGGAGCTAGGGCGGAGCTCCGGCAACAACGGCGGCGTTAGGGCGGCGCCGGAAAGCGACGGGGAGCACACCGGGGTCACGAGGGAGGAGAGGGAGGCCGGTCCGAGCAGCGGCGGCGGCGCGCAAGGTCGCACGGCGCCAGCAAATTTCCAGGTCACACGCGGCCACGGCAGTTTCCGGCGTGAGCGGCGGCGACGGTGACCGTCAGATCCGGGTGCGGCGGTGCCGGAGGTTCAAGGGAGACCGGCGGGAGGCTTCAGGAGGCGGCGGCGGCGGCTCTCTGCCAACACCAGCCTGCACGAGCCCCGGGCGGACCAACCGGGCTGCAGGAGCGGCGGCGGCGCTCGGCAGAGGACGGGGCCACCAGGGAGGGCCCGCCGGAGGTCGGGGCAACGCCGGCGATGGCCAGGAAGTCAAGGCTCACCCTCTCTCTGGTTCCAACCCGAGGGGAAGGTAGATGTGAGAGAGAGAAGGGAGGTGAAGATGAGGGAGAGGCTGGCAGCAACTCTGGCCGGCGGCGGCTGGCCGGCGGCGCGCAGGAAGGTGGGCACGAGGTGGGGGAGGGGGTTAGGGTTGCTGTAGAGGGAGGAGGTGGCTTAGGGTTAGGGTTTCATGAAGCAAACCCTAAAATCCCATTTATACATCTTGGCTCTTTTGCACAAAAGCCCACAAAAACTCAGTTTTCCCTCCTAGGTCCCTCACAGCGGGTGTAAATCGCGTGCGCGCACCTCCACAAGTGATTTCACGCATTTTGACACATGAATTATTGGAACTTTAGCAAAATTACCTTTTTGTGAACTTCGCCCCATCGCGAACATGATGCAGTTCCAAGAGATCCGTTCACCGGATTCGCGAACGGACGGCACCAGCGCGTTCAGCACTGCCGAATTATCGAACTCACAATTTTGTTTCATTCGATTTGATTGTCGATTCACGACAAACTCATTGTCAATCCGATCCATCTATACATCATGTGTATAACTACCAATGATCGCTTCCAAATCTCCTCGATTAGCGAAAACGCGGCCTAAGTCCTTCCACACCAACTTCCTTTCGCATGATAGGTCCTTGTCCGAGGGTTCATACGCAAAGCGGAGCTACGGTAAGCTTTGCGAGTCTAAAACAATGAAGAATAAAAGTCTATTTTTCGACAAGATCAAGTTTTCTTGAAAACCGTGCATCAAATCCAAAATCTGTTAGTGCCATCGAGTCCAGAATAGCCGGACAGTTGAAAACGAGATATTGGACCACTAAGAACGGAGTCCGATACACTCCGGAAGCCATCTCTAATCATCGGTCTATCCGGAAAACCAGAGTTACTATTCACTTAAGTGAATTTTCAAAATCGCGTAACTCTTTCATTTTAAATCATTTTCTCCCGAAACTTGACAGTGATTATGTAATTAAAATACACACATAAACATCGTCAACGGAGAGTTAAATTGCATAGTAAAATTCTCGGTCTTTACAGTATCCCTCCATGATGAGATGCATCCTTTTATAAGAAAGGCACATCTTTTCGTAATAAATGAAGAGACACATCTTTACATAATAACAAATTAAATGAAGAGACACAACCATAATGGAATGAAGAGACAACCATTTATTAATTTAATTCTTCAAGTTATTCTTTCACTTCCACTATTACAATCTACACTAACAACCCCCCACTAGATTGTAATACTGATTTAAAAATAGACTTATGCTTACAAGAAAGGTGTCTTTCGATTAAACCTTCAATTAGTGTAATTATCTCAAAGATCCACAAAATCAATGGTGGCCAAAGCTTAAACCAAGATTCTTTTTTATCAGAACCGGAAATAACATACACATAGGTCTATAAATTTAATTGAGAAGTTCACTGAATAGGTTTAGCACCTTTATGGCCATGTGCTACCTCCTGATTTCATGAACATTTATAAAAGCAAGCCCTAAACTTTTGCCAAAAGCGGCACCACTTCTTATGCTTTTATAGGTGAAGTTCCTTTTCTACTGCCTCTGTTACGATAAGCATCAAATAAACTTGAACTTCACTAAGAATAATATCACTCATCCTCTAATTCCGTAATAGTATACACTGGATATTTATACTACATTCCTAGTGTATTGACAGTCACTTATCAATAACTTGTTTTTACCTATTAAACATTTTCACTAGTGATGTAACTAGATAAAAGCTTGGGTTCCCATTATTGGTGACTTTTAAAAGAAAGACTTCAAACCCAATCCTACGTATGTAGATTTTACTATATCTCTCGAGATTTCTTTTGTGAAAGGGTCTGCTAAATTACTACATGACCTCACATATATAATAATAATTATTATTATTCCTTCTTTTATCAATTCTTTAACATAGTCAAGCCTTAAACCTATATGTCTAGACTTGCCATCATATACCTGGCTGAGTGCCCTAGACATTGTTGCTTGACAATCATAGTGCAAAGAGATGGGCGGCATCGATTCTGGCCACAACTTTATATCAAACAGTAAATTTTTCAGCCACTCCGCTTCTTTGCTTGCAGCTGCCAATGCTATAAATTCATATTCTATTGTAGAATGTGTTACACACGTCTATTTTTTTGAAGCTCGGGAGATTGCTCCACCTCCTAAAATAAATACCTATCCAGATGTAAATTTATTATCACTTAAGCTAGTTATCCAACTAGCATCGGTAAAATCTTTTAGCACTGAAAATTATTGTAAAATAATCTCAAGTGTTTTAGTTCTTTTAAGATATCCAAAAACTCTGCTTATAGTCTTCCAATGATCAGTACTAGGATTACTTGTATATCTAGAAAGTTTGCAAACTGCAAATGCGATATCTGGTTTAGTGCAATGTGCTGCATACATCAAACTGCTTATTGCACTTGTATATTCTATTTGAGCAATCGCTCTTCCAGAATTTTCGACTAATTTAACCAAAACATCATATAGGGTACTTACTTCTTTGATTCCCAAATGATTATATTTTAAAATCATTTTTTTAATGTAGTGCATCTGAGATAAAGCATAACCTCCACTGTGTTTCTTCACTTTTACTCCTAAGATAGTATCTACTTCATTTAAATCTTTCATTTTGAATATAGAAGTTAGATACTTCTTAGTCTCATTTATTCCATTCATATTTGTCCCAATTATAAGTATGTCATCAACATATAGACATATTATCACACCATATTCTTCTATGAATTTAGAATAAATGCACTTATCCGCATTATTGTATTTAAATCCATGGGACAATATTATAGAATCAAACTTTTCATGCCATTGTTTTGGCGCTCGCTTCAAGCCATATAATGACTTAATTAATTTACAAACTTTCTTTTCATTTCCAGATAATATAAAGCCTTCAGGTTGATCTATGTAGACTTCTTCATCTAGTTCACCATTTAAAAATATTATTTTAACATCCATTTGATGTATAAAAAGATTATAAATTGAACCGAGTGCTAATAACACTCTAATGGATGTTATCCTAGCCATTGGTGCAAAAGTGTCGAAGTAATCCACACCCTCTTTTTGCCTATATCCTTTAGCTACTAATCTCACTTTAAACGTTTGTATAGATCGATTCGTATTTTAGTTTTTTCTAAATACCCATTTGCATCCAATTGATTTTGATCCAGACGGTAAGTCAACTAGGACCGAAGTATTATTTGATAATAACGAGTCCATTTTATCATTCACTGCCTCTTTCCAGAATGTCGCGTCTCTAGAAGTCAGTCTCTCCTTCTTGCTCCTCAACCGACTTCTCTTTTTCCTAAACCCTATGCATAAGAGCTTCTTCTTTTTCCTACTTCTCAAGCCTTTCGACGAGAGATCAAATTGGGAGCTTCATTTGGGGAACCACGGCCTAGTGAACCTCCTAGTTGGGAGATCGACCCTAGGATCAAGGTGAGGTGAGTGTTCTAGTTGGATGATTTGCGTTGATTCTTGAGTGTCTTTTGGATTTCAAGTTCTTCATAATGTTTTGGTTTGATTTTTGGAAATGGGTTGGAAATCCATGGATTTTCAAACCCACCTTTGTGCTAGCTTGCAAATGGTCAAGCATCCTCAAATTATTGGTGATCGATTAAAGTATATTCAAAAGATTTCGATAAAACTATCATCTTCAATTTTGACCCTAAAACCTTAGAAGTCAATCAAGGATTTGGTTATTCATGGTTCTTTTTGTGAGACCCCAGGATTTGGAATAGTTTTATATATAAGATATAATAGGACTAAACTTCTTAATCCGACTATAGCATTTTGGGTAGTGATTAGGTCTAAGAGGTTAAGAGAGTTAAGCATGCTAGGGCTAGAGTAGTCCTAGGATGGGTGACCTCTTGGGAAGTGGGACGTCACATTTTTGCCTTGCCTTAGTGTGATTTGGGAGCCTCGAGTGATTGAGGTCTAGAATCTGAGGTTTAAATTCCAGAACCAACTCATTAGAATAGGGAGAATGCCTATGGTTTATGAAACCTGAATGCGATTTTCAGAACCTAGGTGTGGTTCCATAAACTCAACATCAGTTTCCAAAACATGACATTTCAAAAACTTTAGTAACAATTTTTTATGAATTATTTCAGTCGAGGATCATGTCCTAGCTTAGTTTGTGACCTATTTATGCACTTTATATATATATAAGTCCCAGCGAGGATTGAAGAGCCGTAGATGCATCTCGATCGTCCTGAGAGCTACTTGAGATGGGTGCTTAATCCAAGGTGGGTTTAGTGAAACCCCCAGTGAATCAGTTTTCTTCTCTCACCATTTACCCTTCAGTCTACTATATCTTACTAGCCTTGCATACCTATTGCTCAGGATATATTTTTTATGTACTCATAGTAGACATTTGATAGCATGCTTAAATGCTTAATCTCATAAATAGGTTGTAGCCATTTATTTGTTGTAGAAAGCATGCTAGTTGAATACTGATAAATGCATCATGATCTTTATGGACTAGTAATAGCAGCGATGTTTATATTGGCTAGAATGGCCGCCCTAGTTGTTGACATCTTCAATTGCTACAATTATTATTGATCATAGAGCATGATGACTGATGTTATGCTCCTCTGTCACTACTATGGTGGTCCGATCAATCTCATGGTAGTATGAAAAGTTATGACAGCTAAGCATAAGCGGCTTGAGACTGAAAAGTTAAGACCTCACATAAGACTGAAAAGTTAGGGCGTATATTGGGTTAATGACTAGCAAATCGCATAAGATAATTGATACATGATCATATGATGCTCGTAGCTCATATCAGATGAAATTTACCTTCATATTTGCAGCATAGATCACTGTTACTTGTACATATTACCCGCAGTTCCTTTCAGTTACACCCTGTTATTACTAACATTTTCATTGACCAGTCAGTGCAATTTGCACTCATTAGCATTTTGAACCCACTAGAAAACTATAAAATGTTTCTCACCACACTGTTTTCCAAGTATGTTGGGCGAGGTAGAGTGAGACGCCATGTGCGGATCGTGCACTAATAGATCCTCCCCCTCACGGATGCATATTTTGGGTTTTATTTTCAAGGTGAAATTGTAATCAGCATTGTAGTAAGTTTGGAATATCACTAATATTTTTTTAAGATTAAAATGTCTGTTGGAAAAATATTGTCCTAAGTTTAGATTTGTTTTTTTATATCTTGCATTAAATTACAGGCACTTTGTTCTCCAATGTCGTTGACGGATGGAAAGAACTTTGTCCATAATGGTAGGTCTCTCGCGCACTCTATTAAGCTTTCATGCCAGAGCGTGACATTTCCTTCCTAACAAAATTAGTCTTCAGGAAAAGTTTTTATACTAGATTCTATGAAAAAGTAGTATTTTCATTTTTGTGAATTTTGTTTATTCGTTAAGGTCCTATTTGGTTCCTTAAAAAAATACCCCAGAAAATTTGTTTTAGGATGAAAGTTTTTTTTCTACGTGTTTGGTATGCTAGAAAATTAGATTCATATTTCATGGAAAACTTTCCTTTTCATTTTCTCATTTTTTTTAAGGAAAAACGGAAACTTTTTTCCTCACAAACATTTGAGAAATAAAAAATATATATTTTTTTTCTTTTCTAATATATTGGTGTACATTTACAACCCAACCCGGCCACCGTCTTGCACCATTATCTCTATCTCCCCCAATCTCTCTCTCTCTCTCTCTCTCTCTCTCTCTCTCTCTCTCTCTCTCTCTCTCTCTCTATATATATATATATATATATATATATATATATATAGAGAGAGAGAGAAATAAGTTCCTATGCTTTTAAAAGTACCTAGTCATTGGTACTTGTAGGTTTTCGACCCTTGGATTAAGAGATGTGCGGTTATGATGATAGTGGTCCCTTAGGGTTGAGTGGGTGGTCGGTTGAACAGTATGATCTAGTGGATGGAAATAGTCAAAGGGATATATCTATCAGTGGAAAACTTACAAGCACCAAGTGCTTGATGCTTTTACAAGCACCATAGCCGAACTCTATATATGTGTGTGTGTGTGTGTGTGTATATATATGTATGTATGTATGTATATATATAGAGAGAGTCTGGCTACTATAATTTTATGAGTACAATCGTTTTCATACTCGTAAGTTATTTTCGATCATAGTGCTTCCAAATTGACAATTCGTACCATTCAACATGATTTAGAGCATTTCAAATTCTAAAAATCAAATTTCATATTTTATCGACATCATTGTCTTACGATAAAACTCAAAATTGATAACTTTTAACGGCCGGTATGAGATACTTGCTAGTTTATCGATGTAAAAGGATCAAAATTGGTTGAATTTTGAATAGAAAATTCTATTCACTATTTAGATAAAGATCAATAACTCCGATCTTAAATTGAAGGATCCAATCATCCATTTTTAGGTTGTTGTCCAATTTCAACTGTTCATTTTATACCCGCTTGAAGGACTTTATTATAATTTCAAAATATTACAAATTTTATTTTCTAAAAATTTCAACTGCTCTAGATCATATTTAATGATGTGGATCATCGATTCGGAAGCTCTATTATTGAAAACAACGTATGAGTATAAAGAGCTCTACACTCATAGTCATACTCTCTCTCTCTATATATATAATCTTTTACCCGTTATCTCCACTATCTTCATCTCTTTCGTCAAATTATTTTATCTATACCAGAATATAATTAAAATTTATTTTTATTTAATGATTTATTATTTATATTGTAAAGAGTTTGTGAGTATTCTGTTAAATTTTAAAAGTTGGTAATCTCACATTCCTTTCATAGAAAGTGTTTATATACCAAAATTTTCAACTAACCAAAAAAGTAAAATAGAAATGAAAAATTATTTTTTATTTTTTTCTTACCAACCAAACACATATATATGAAAATTTATTTTTTTTTCGTCGAACCAAACAACAGAAACTAGAAAAAACAATTTCCACAAAATTTTTTTTTTCCTTCAGACGTTAGTTTTCAACTGTTTTTTGAGGAACCAAACAAGCCCTAAGCAAAAATTGTGGCAAAAGGCGTTTTTCATGGAAAATATTTCTTTCTAGAATATAGTATTCCATGCTTTTCCGAACCAAACACCTTCTTCAAAAAAGGAACCTCGAACATAGTTTTTCGGTTGGAAAAGTATTTCCATTCATTTGGTTTCTAGGAAAAGTAGTTTTCCTAGAAAAGTTTTGTTTTCCTTCAAATCTCATGAAAAAGTGGTGTTTTTTATTTTTCAGATTTTTATCCATATAACAAAAACTATAAAAAAATGATGTTTTCCATGGAAAACTCTTCTCCTAGAAAAGTTTTCTATGCTTTTTCAAGGAACCGGTCACCTCTTAATAAATCTTAATTTACCTTCATTTCATATGTTTATCTGTGTTAGATTTGCTTATGTTGTCGTATCCTGCTTTTTTTTTTTTACAGTAGACACTACAACAGAATTAGGTTATAGGGACGCATTGTTGGGACGCATTGTTGGGACACTTTTGTATAGGTGTCTCATTTATGCCAAAAAAAAATTTAAAAAATCTACTAAGGCCTAAATATAAAGCCCAATCCAATCAAAAATAAAAAGTTCCTCTACTCAACCGACCCCACCCAGCCCACTCGGCCCGATTACAAATAGAAAAGAAAAAAAAAAAAAATTGATCACCATCTCCTCTTCTCCTCCTCCGCCGCCGCAGCCGACGAGGTAGGGTTACGGCGGCTGGAGTTCGGCCGCAAGGATCTCGCAGGGATCGTAGAGGGCTACGATCGCTACGTGTCCCTCCGCCACAGGTCGCTGGAGGAGTGGGTGCCAAACATCAAGACGGCCCCATATATAACGACCCCACATATAGCAACACTTTTAAAAAGTGCGGCAATTTAGCCAGCATCACTTTTTTTTATCTGTACCGACATTTAAAAGTGTCGCTATACACCGTTTTTGTTGTAGTGAGAGAAGGTTTTATCAAAAAAGAAAATCAATTTCAATATTTTATTATGAATTCCCAACACATCTACTCGCATTGTTTATGTTGTTTATAACCCAACATTGAAAAGATTTGGCACAGAAAGTATGCTTCTCTAAAAGAGGCTAAGTCCAAATCATGGATTTCATCTAAAAGCACAATGTGAAAGATGAGAAAGTGCCATAGATGAATTGATGTTGATACTTCTCGGTAATAGTCAGAGGTCATCCTCCATTATTTCCAATAATCTCAAAAGACTATTTTTACTAAGAGTCCCATAAGATTAGGAATATTCACTTGGGTCGCATAATATTCTTTTCATTGTGGACCACTAGATCCACCATCCATCATATAAAATGCACGAATGTCAACACAGTATGAATTATGGATTCAATTATCTCATGATATGAGTAGTTTCCTTGAAAATGTTATTCTCTAAAGAAGGTCTTACTTTGGATTAAGTTTAGATAAATACTATTAGGGAAGAAAAGCATGCATATGGGCACATTATTTTAGTATTTAGCCTCCTATTTCTCTCTTTTAAGGTTGGGAGTCATGTTCACAATTTTCTGGATTGAAGGCTAGCTGTAATTGCAACACATCAAAAGTAAATCGAGTATTTGCTTGTTGGTACGCCCCAAGAATAGTCCAAGTCTCCAGCGGCAGCATTGCAAAGCAAAATATTCCCTTCTGTTGAACAATGTAGAACAAGTTCTGCCATGCTATACTCATCTCGGCCCTATGCAAATGAAATGTCATACTTGGCATTAAGCTCTGATAATGTGGCTGGAAAAGCCAACAAAGTTTAAGTGAGAGTCCATATTTCGTTGGGTCCACTTCAACTAAATTCCTACGCCGGAAATAAGACCTAAGAACTTTCTTCACCCGTTCGAAAGCCGGGGTTATCAGTCGAGAGACTGCTGCCCCGGAGTCCACAATAAACCCGCCTGACCCATTCGGCTTTCGTGCAAACATTCCTGACTCAAATCCAAGTCGTTTGGTACCAACACTGATGTCATTTAAGATAATATAGTAGAAGCACACACCTTGGCTTGGTACTATTGGTGTGGTTTGGACTGGACCTCTTTGCACAATATCATCTCCGAATCGTAAAAAGCTCATACTTGTTGAACCTCTTGAGGGAAGGCAGTATGAGAAGCGGCCCTGACTGTTATGATTGATGAGTTGCCTTGCAAATGAATCCTCAGACAAACCTAATGCAATTAACCCTGATGGATAACCATGGTTGGTTATAGCTAGTTGGCTATCATGCGAGCAGCCAAATACGAGCCCCTCAACAAACTCAAGGTGGCCACCATGGCTAGAACGAAAGCCGAAGGTGTCCTTCGAGAGTGTGCCTCTTGTGTAGGACCCATCGACATAGCCAACCTGATAGTGGCAACGGTTGTTTATGCAATGGTAATACGCTTGCGGGCAAGGGTTTTGGTGGGAGCAAGAGATGTCAGTGAAGGAAGGGGATTGGTGAGGGTCAAAATAAGGATCATTTTGTGGGTAGCAATTTATACATGGCTTGCATTGAGTCCAAGTAAGAGGACTACCTGTGTCAATGTTTAAGTAGTAGCCAATAGTACCATTGCCAGTGCCAATCGTCAAAAAAACCATGTATAATGACTCATAGTAAGTGATAGGGGGGCGAATAGCAGTTATTTCATAGCCAACTAACATTGCTTGAGAGTTGTTTAGTTGGAGGAATCGATTCTCAAAATGGCAGAGGGAGTCTTCAAAGCATTGTGAATCAGTAAGGTTAGAGTTGTAAATAGGGGACCGAGGTGAGTAACGATAGATGAGCTCAAAGCTTAAGGATCTTTTCAGTCCTTCAGTAGTTTCAGAGGAGAATAGTAGGATAGATATTGAAAGAAGAAAGGTAAAATGTGAATAGATGGTTTTGGCCATGATTGATGTTTTTTGAGTTTAGAATTGCATTGTGGACAAGAGGAAGCATATATATATATATATACATATATGTATATGTATATATATACATATATATGTATATGTATATATATATATACATATGTATATATACATATACATGTATATGTATATATGTATATACATATATACATATATACATATACATATATACATCATAGCCTCACTGTGTGTGTGTGTGTGTGTGTGTGTGTGTGTGTTTATGTATAGAGTGAGGCTACGTTGCTTTTAGAAGCATAAGGCCTCCATGCTTCCTTTTTTTTATAATGAGACGTTGGAATTGATGCTCCATTATGTTTGACATGATCTACACTATTTGAAGTATTGAGAAATCAAGTTTTATGACTTTTTGATCTCATTTAACTTGCGATTGAGTGGTCCCAGAATAAACGGCTGGAAATAAAAATCTCATAAAAAGTAATGATAGAGGACTTAAATTTTAAATCAAAGATCTTACTTTAAGAGTAAAAAAATTATTATTTCAAAATTTCATCTAATTTGAATATTTCTGCATCTTTAAACTTGCAATTACCTCATATTTACTATTAAAATAATTAATTTTTGAGACTTTTTTATCACTGGATAAATGAAATAAAGAATCATGAAACTTGACGTCTAGATACTTCAAATAGTGTAGATTAAGTTAACAAAGTGGATCTTTGATTTGGATGTCACATCATTGAAAAAAAAAGAGCAAAAGCACGGAAGCCCCCTTACTTTTAAAAGCATAGTAGCCTCATTCTCTCTCTCTCTCTCTATATATGTGTGTATGTATATGTATGTATGTATGTATGTACATGTGTGTGTAAGTATGTATGTATATATAAGAAAAAACTAGATAAATATAGAAAAGATAGGCAACCAAATAAAAGAAGAGAATCCATAAGATGTCTTCGGCGCAGAAAAGACAATTGTAGATTCCCACTACATAATGGCTTCTCCTAAACAAACAACATTATATGTAGATAATATTTAAATGGTTAGTTACTTTTGGAGTTAGACCTACATGCGTGAAAGTCAATGCAAAGTAGTCCTAGTGATCTCACTAAAAAAGTTTAGGACCCATTTGGGAACTGTAAATTTAATGCAGAGTTTTTTTTTTCAATGGCATAAAATTTTCTCAAAATAACTTTATTTTGAAGAAAAACATATTGATCAGTGCCATATGATTTGCATGTACACCTAAAACCCTATTTGGTGTGTATACCCAAACTCCGAGTTTCAATATTCACTAAAACATTGTTTGGTATGTACACCCAAAAATTATTCTTGTTTTGATAAACTTCACAAGATGAATGCCACTAGATATGAAAAGAAAATAAATGGCAATATTATTTTGTAACAATATCTAGAACTCTGCTTTGCTATTGCTATTGAATTCTCCGGAATGAAGGCTGTCTACAATTGCACAAATGCTGATCGAGTATGTTTCTGCTGAAATGCCTCGAGAATGCTGATATCTTTCCAATAACACCATTGCCCAATAAAACAAAATTTTCTACTTATCAATACAGAACAATTGCTCTAGTCGAATCTATATGTAATTTCTTCATCCCCTTTGTTGAGAATGGATAAGATCTATTAACCTAATCTCTCATCTGTTGAGATTAATTAGGATCTATTAGTTTGAAAGTTTGTTACAGCTACTTGGGTTGTTATTCTTGTATATATGTAAGCTCATGTAGTAAATGAAATGTTAAGTCTCTTTTGCCTTTTCTTCCAAACATATCTCCATCTATTTAATTTTCACATGGTATCAGAGCATAGGTTTTATTTGCTCATCTCTTCTTCAATTACCTTTATGTAATCTACTGCAATGGAGAATAAAAATACTTCCTCCAATGCTAAGGCAGATGATATTACAAGTCCTTTTTATCTTCATCACTCTGATAATCCAGGAACTCATTTGGTGTCTCAACCACTCAACGGCGAGAATTATGCAACCTGGAGCCGAGCAATGTTAATGGCCTTGAGTGCTAAAAATAAATCCGGTTTCATTGACGAATCAATTGTAAAGCCACCAGTCAGCGATTCAACTTATGAAGCATGGATACGATGCAACAACATGATTTCTTCCTGGATTCTTAACTCCTTATCAAAAGAGCTTGCTACCTGCGCAATATATGTTGAATATGCCTATGAGATTTGGAACGATCTTAAAGAGCGTTTTTCACAATCAAATGCTCCTCGCATCTATCAACTCCAGCGTGAGATTTGTTCGCTGCTTCAAGAACAATCATCGGTAACAGCTTACTACACCAAACTCAAATCTCTTCGGGATGAACTAGCAATCTATCGTCTAATTCCAACTTGTAATTGTGGGGCCAACAAAACTCTCATAGATTATCAACAACAAGAGCGCACTATGCAATTCCTAATGGGGCTTAATGAATCATTTGCCCATGTACGCGGTCAGATTTTATTAATGGATCCACTTCCACAAATCAATCGTGCCTTTTCTCTTGTTCTACAAGAGGAAAGACAACGAGAAGTTACTATATTGGTCCCTTTAGTTCCGGAGGCTGCAGCTTTTTTTACAAGGCCTCAGAATAAAAACAATGATAAAAATTATAATAAAAGAAGAAATGAATCTCAACGAGAGCGTTTCTTCTGTGCTCATTGTGGCTGTCGGGGCACACTATAGAGAGGTGTTATAAGCTGCATGGATATCCTGGCGGGCATCATTTTCATAAAGGAGGAAATTCATCATCTATAAATCAAGCTATGTCAAGCCAACAAGCATCATCTCCAAATTCTTTATCTTTCAACTTCACAGCCGAACAATATAAGCAATTGCTTGCTCTAATTAACAAGCCTCCTTCTATGGCAAATCAAGTAGGCATCTTAAAATCCCCAAACTCTAATGAGAATTCAGCTATTTCAGGTATTGCACTCACAACTTCATCACAATCTTCTTCCTCATGGATAATAGATACCAGTGCAACTGATCACATTGTTAGTTCGGTATTGTTGTTAACTACCATAACATCACATGTTTCTAGTTCGGTTATTTTACCGGATGGTAACTTGGCTTCTGTCACTCATATTGGAACTGTGATATTGACTTCTTCTTTGACACTTCACAATGTTTTATGTGTTCCTTCCTTTAAATTTAATCTCATATCAGCTAGCAAGCTAACACGTGATTCTCATTGTGCAATAACTTTTCTTTCTGATTCTTTTCTAATTCAGGACCAGAGTACGAAGATGACGATTGGAATGGATAAAGAATATGCTGGCCTTTATTATCTCACAGTTCCCAGATCGTTGCCATCCATCCACGCCGTCGTTACACCTTCCTTCGAGTTATGGCATCGGAGACTAGGTCAACCCCTCACGTTCTCGTCTTGAACTTTTAGCACCAGTGCTTTCTGAAATTTCTTTTTCTTCTAATAATGAACCATGTTCTATTTGTCCTCTAGCAAAACAATCTCGTTTATCATTTCCTCTCAGTTCTATTTGTAGTTCACTACCATTTGAACTATTGCATTGTGATATTTGGGGTCCCTACCGAACACCATCTCGCATTGGAGCACGCTATTTTTTTAGTATTGTCGATGATTTTACTCGGTGCACATGGGTATTTCTTATGCGCTATAAATATGAAACTCGAGGACTTTTGCAATAAAAAATTTCTATGGTTGATACACAATTTGGCTTGAAAATTAAGAAAATACGTACCGACAATGGAGTCAAATTTAACATGGCTAAATTTTTCAATACTCATGGTACTTTACACCAACTAAGTTGTGTAGCAACTCCACAGCAAAATGGGGTCGCTGAACGTAAACATAGACATATTTTGAATGTTGCTCGTGCTTTACATTTTCAAGCATCTCTTCCTATTCATTTTTTGGGTGATTGTGTGTTAACTGCTACTTATTTAATTAATCGAACACCTACTCCATTACTTTCTGGCAAAACACCATATGAGATGTTATTTAACTCCCATCCTCGTTATTCACACTTAAGAGTTCTTGGTTGCCTATGTTACACTAAAAGTGTGGTTGGTCTCCAAAACAAATTTGATGCTCGTGCAAAGAAATGTGTGTTTCTTGGTTATCCATATGGTCAAAAAGGTTATCTAGTTTTTGATCTTATACAACAAAAGACTTTTGTTAGTAGAGATGTTGTGTTTCATGAATCAATCTTTCCATATAGTTCTTCGTCTCTTTCTGAGGTTTCATCCACCGTTATACCACATTCATTACCCGACTTGAGCATTTCGATGCCATACTTGAACACCATTGAGCCTACGCCAAGTGCTTCAACCCCTGATACTACTTCACCATCCCCATCTCCACCTCCATTACCACACCGCCCACGTCGCTCCACTCGCCATACGCAACCCCCTACATATTTAAAGGATTATGATTGCCCAACTTTACCATCTCCAATCGTCTCTTCGCTCGGCTCTGCTTCTGTAAGTACGTCTCATCCTCTTTCCGATTATTTATCCTTTTCTCGTTTCTCACCATCGCATTATGCCTATAGTATTGCCATTTCTTCTGTCCTTGAACCAACTACTTTTGAGCAAGTTGTTGTTGATTCCAAATGGCGTGAAGCTATGGAAGCTGAAATTCAAGCCTTACAAGCTAATCATACTTGGACACTTACTCACCTTCCGTTTGATAAAAAGGCTATTGGCTGCAAGTGGGTATATAAGATCAAATACAATTCAGATGGCACTATTGAGCGTTACAAAGCAAGCTTAGTGGCGAAGGGCTACAATCAGAAAGAGGGCCTTGATTTCCAAGAGACTTTTGCTCCGGTAGCTAAATTAGCGACAGTTCGTTGTCTTTTAGCTATTGCCGCGGCTAAAAATTGGCATTTACATCAACTCAACATGAATAATGCTTTCTTGCATGGTGACTTAGTTGAAGAAGTCTTTATGGAGCTTCCACCTTGTTTTCGGCGAAAGGGGGAGACTCGTGTATGTCGCCTAAACAAATCATTATATGGTTTAAAACAAGCATCGCGACAATGGTTTGCTAAATTTTCTTCATGTTTATTAGCAGCTGGTTATTTGCAATCTAAAGCAGACTATTCTCTCTTTACTAAAGCAAATGGGACATCATTTACTGCTGTGTTAATATATGTGGATGATGTTATCTTAGCCGGAAATGACATGCAAGCTATTGTTAATCTCAAAAAATTGTTGCAAACTCAATTTAAGATTAAAGATCTTGGTTTGCTGAAATATTTTTTGGGCATTGAAGTGGCGCGATCCAAGCAGGGAATTTTCCTTTCTCAACGCAAATATGCTCTTGAAATACTTAAAGACAGTGGTCTACTTGGAGCTTGTCCGATTGAGTTTCCTATGGAGCAACATTTGAAATTAAGCAGGAATGAGGGAGCCTTTTTAACTGATCCACAAAGCTACAGGAGACTTGTAGGCCGACTTATTTATCTAACTATTACTCGTCCTGATTTGGCTTACTCTATTCAGGTGCTTAGTCGCTTCATGGATGAACCACGACAACCTCATAAAGACGCAGCAATATGAGTATTGCGTTATATAAAAAAGACCTCTGGCCAAGGGATACTTCTTTCTTCAAATAGCCCATTGCAACTGAATGCATATTGTGATTCAGATTGGGCGAGTTGTTCTGATTCTCGTTGTTCCATTACAGGTTATTGCGTATTATTGGGATCCTCACCCATTTCGTGGAAATCAAAGAAGCAACATACTGTATCAAGATCTTCAGCCGAGGCCGAGTATAGGGCTATGGCAAATACTTGTTGTGAGATTACATGGTTGTTATGCCTTTTGCATGATTTAAATGTGCCAAACCAGCAAGCTGTCATGATGTATTGTGACAACAAAGCAGCATTGCACATTGCAGCAAATCCGGTGTTTCACGAGCGAACAAAACACATTGAAATAGATTGCCACATTATTCGCGAAAAATACAGTCAGGGGTCATCAAAACAGAGCATGTATTAAGTGCTAATCAAATTGCGGATCTTTTCACAAAACCTCTAGGCGCCATGCAGTTTAATCGGTTAATTGGCAAGTTGGGTGTACAAAATATTCATGCACCTATACAACCCAACTTGAGGGGGAGTGTTGAGAATAGATAAGATCTATTAACCTAATCTCTCATCTGTTGAGATTAATTAGGATCTATTAGTTTGAAAGTTTGTTACAGCTACTTGGGTTGTTATTCTTGTATATATGTAAGCTCATGTAGTGAATGAAATGTTAAGTCTCTTATGCCTTTTCTTCCAAACATATCTCCATCTATTTAATTTTCACACCCTTTTCTCTTCTCCTAGTGGTGCAAAGATGATGTAACAATAACTAAGATACCATATCATTGCCACATTATATGTTACTTGTAATTAATCAGTCTAATTATACCAAGTCAACTTTATTAGATGGTGGAAATTTATTACAACAAAATTATAAAGTTCCGAACTTTCGCTAAATTGACAAAGTGTGGATTAAGTCATACTAAACATGATTAAAATAGATTTTGATAAGCTTAGACTGAGTTTGGATCGAATTGAACTAATTCGAATCGAAATATAGTTCCAAAAGAAAGGAAATGTGAGTTTTAGAATTTAAAATAGATGCCCGGAACAGGAATTCGAGCGCTTAAAATGGTTTTCAACAGCCCAGTAGAGCATTGGAACAAGCAGACACTCTTTTAGAGAGTGAGGTTGGTGAGAAGGCTAGCTTTCAAGCGTCCGAATAGCCTTGTGGACACTCGAAACTTTTTGGACCCTACTTGAGAGCGTCTGGAATCCTTCCGGACTTCCAACTTGAGAGCTCAGATGCACAAAAAATTAAACGTTCAACGTCCGAATGACCCTACGGGCTCCAGGAATATCTTTCGAGCAGATCTTTGCAGGCATCCAAATGACTTTTGGATGCTCAATCCGAGAGCACTGATCATGCGACACTATAAACAATTGGATGCCCAATCTCTCTTTCGGCCACTTGAATTGTGAGCCATAGCTACGACGCTTTTGGGCACCCGAAATTTCGAGCAAGACCGATACCTGGCATAAAGACTAAGGATCAGTTAGTTGCAAATAAAAAGTGTTGGGGGGTTCATGTGCTATTGTAGCACCTCTATATAACCTCACATTACAGCCATACCCTAATCTCTTCCCTATTTCCTCCTCTCTCACTCTCCCTCTCCTCTTTCTCTCTGTAGAAGAGAAGGAGAACCCTAAATCTCCATCGTTGGAGCTTGGAGATCCATATCCTTGTGAGCTTGGAAAAGGTCAAAGGCATCAAGAGGAAGCTTTTGGAGGGAGAAGAAATCAACTTCACCCACATTACTCTTGCTAGAAAGAGAAGAGGTGAGTTAAAATTTTAGGGTTTAGTTTGGGGGTTTTTTAAATGAGAGATTTTTAGTTCTAACTCTGTTAAAACTCTTTTTTTTAGGGTTTTCTTGGAGTTCTTTGGAGATCAAGAACCATCTATTAATAAAATACTCCGTTAATGATGTTTCTATGTGTATTCTAATTATAAAATCGTACGTCAAATTTCAGCGAAAAATGAAGCCGTTACGCGATTTTCAGTTTTGACTTAAGTGAATAGTAAACGGCGTTTCGTTTTGTGACGTATGCGTATTGATGGCTTCGGGGGCGAGTCGGGCACCGTTTTGAATGATCCAATAGGTCGTTTTCAATGGTCCAGCAGTGCCGGAGGCGATGGTGAAATCAGATTTCAGTTTCGGCAAGCCGAATGTGGGAATTTGGAGGTTTTTGACATATCGACAATGCACAACTTAGGTTTTCAGGGGGGAAAACATAATATTTTATGTGTGGATCTGAATGAAATCATTTGTGGAGAGGCTTCTATGCGAAATACACCTTATGTGGGGGGGTCGCTAAGAAAATCTGAAGGGCGAGGGAGTTATGCGTAATTTTTTCCTCATTTCATGCATGAAACACTTGGGGGCTAGGGTTTCTTTTCCTCAACCCTAACCCTAGCCGCCTCCAACTCCTTCCCCTGCTGTGGCACCCTCTCCACAGCAGCCGCACCTCCCCCTTGGCCGCCGCCGGCCTTCTACATCGCCGGAATCCGGAGAAGGTGAGGCAGAACCTCCCTCCCTCTCTCTTTTTCTCTCTCCCCCTTGATCCTCGGCTTAAACGGAGTCCTTCTCTCTCTATTCTCTCGGTTTCTAAAGTTTGTGGGCATGGGAGAGACCTTCATCGGCCCCTTGCTTCATCCCTCGCGCTGCCCACCAGGCATCGGCGATTCCTGCGCCGCAGCACTTGGTGCGAGGTGTTTGCTGCTTTGGGCCGCCTTCATTGCCTCCCTTGGGCCTTGCCCAACCTGCAGCAACGTCCCCGGACCCTCCACCACGTCCGTGGATAGCCCGTGAACCGCTGCTGCGAGGTGCAGTCCCAGCAGTCCCATACATTGCTTCGACTTGCGTCGATCGGCATTCCCTGGCAGATCTGGACCTTGCAGAGCGTGGCTAAGGTAAGAATCATCCTCCACTGGTCATCTTCGTCGCAGGGCTCACCTAGATTCTCAGCGTTTTGTGGCTGGTTCGCAGATCGCGACGAGTTGTCGCGCGCAGGCTGCGGCAAGGCATTGATCGCGGATTCGCTGCAGAGCGAGCGTGACTTCCGTTCGGGGCTGGTGTGGGAGGAGTCCAGCACCTTGGGATCATGAGGATCTCACCTTCGCTGTGTTTCCAAAGTCTCTGGAACGGCGGTAAGGCCCTAACTTCGTAATTGTCGTAAACTATCACACGTTTGAGATTGTTGTCGCGCGTTACGTGTTCGGATTGCATCGCAGCGATGTTTTCGCATCATCACTGCTGCGGGCAGCATGTGTACCAGATATTTTGTGTCATTATTCATTGTCCGCTGCCCGTGAACCTCATGGTTCGATTAACGGGACAATCGGTGCTTATATCGCCACGTTTAGTGTCGTTGGAGCCTTGTTTTTGGCTCCGGTTGCAGAACTCGTGTCGCTGCTGGTTGCAGCGAGTGTGACACTTCGTGGGCTGTCATTAACGAGCCCTCGAGACTCATGAATCGATGCTTTGCGATACGGGGGTTTCCGGAGCCAAAACGGCAATGATCGGGACCCCGTTTGCGACATAAACTGTATAGGATCAATCGCTCTTGCACCAAATGATGTGCCGTTGTTCCGATGCCCAAAGACGAGTGTTTCGGGACAGCAAATAAGCTAGGATTAAATCTGGAATGCTTCGGCATGTCTCGGGGCTCAACAGAGCTTTATAACGTGAATTTCGGGCGGTTTCGGGTGCGACCTCGCGTCGTAATTGTTGCTGCTGTTCGCAGCAGGGTTTTGGCTGATTTGCGAAGAGCCAGAGGAAGGTTGGACACCCTGGATTACAGCAAGAAAGCATGGTGGGTTCCGGGACCAAATACGGCACCCCGGAAGCCAAACGGCTAGTTTCCGGAACCCCGACTTTTTGTTTAAGCGCACTTATTGTGCGGCTGTCCCAAGAGCATTAAAATGATGCTTTGGGACAGCAAGCAAGGTAGATTAGTGATGAGGCTTACTTTGGGTTACCCCATGGGTTGATGCGACATTCTGTCGAGCCGGCGCGACAATCGGGCTATTTTTCGGTGACCGTCAATCGAAATCCAAAAATCCGATTGTCCAACGGTTAGACTCACTTAGAGTCTTAGCTTATGGGTAATTAGTGGGTTAGACTAATTATGGCTTCGTTTGGGGACTATGCATAGGTCCGGGTGATAGCGGAAGGCAGCGGCAAGCGGTCGACAACCCGTGTACTTCGTACGGTATAGGTGGGTACTTCGATCCGAAGTCGGTTCAGTGGTGCACGCTCGGTGATGTTCCCTTCATCCCTATCCTTTATTGCTTGCATATACTTGTCTATTCCAGTACTCGAGCCTTTCACCACATAGCTTCGACCTTGCTCTACTTATTGCATTCTCTCTGGCACTCATGACTTAGAGTAGAGCGGTAGTGACATTGATATACATCTACTAGTTCACCTGAGTGGTCGGTGCCTGTATACCCCTTGTGACATTGACATCATACCTACTAGTTGACCTGAGTGGTCGGTGCCTGTATACCCCTTGTGACATTGACATACCTACTAGTTGATCTGAGTGGTCGGTACTTGCATACACTTGAGAGGATGTTGAGTTGTTCCATCCTAGTTGACCTGAGTGGTCGGTACTCGTATTCCCTTACAATTTGATGACCTATTGGTCGGTGTGCCCCGAGGGGCGGTGATTGTCGGCTATTCACTGACGGTTGGCTATTGATCATATTCGCATCGATCGCCACAGCTCGAGAGCATTTCACGTACACCAGCGGGCTGATCCCCCGCAGGAGGGTGTTCTTTTCCGGAAAAGTGGTCGGTCGCCGACCTGTGATCCCGGTGGTGGTTTTCGCCAGGGTTGTATGCCAGGATGAGCGGCTTCGTGGCATTGCCTGAGGTCCTTGACCGACACGGCGGTTTAGATTGGGTATATTTGGACTATTCGTCCGGTTGACGCATATAGCTACAGTAGCGGTTGTTGCATGCATACTTACAGTTCCTTTCTTTTCACTTGTATTGCTACTGTAGGCCTTACTTTACATTACTTCACCTATATTTGATTATCTCTTCCTTTGCCGGTGAGTACACTTGTCTTCGTCGGCTTGCGGTACCTACTGGGAGGGAGAGACATGTTTACAAGTTCTCATCCCCCACTACCATTTTTCAGGTGACTTCGGAGGTGGGAGTCGGGACGGTGCGCGAGGCGCGACGGGCGAGTGACTCTTTGAGCCCGACTAGTTAGCGGTCTAGTTTTCCTACCTTTCCATTTACTTATGCATTAGACCTTGTGGTTCAGTGGATTTTGGAATTTGATTTCGGCATAAACTTTGTAATAACTAACTTGAATAGGTTTTCTGTGGATTTTTGTGGAAAATGATATCTCCTACCCATCGAGGTAGCCGTTTTCGAAAGAAAAGGTTTTTCATACAAATATGACTCTTAGTGTTTCAAAAATAAGGTTCCCGTGTGGGAAATTGTTTCAACTAATAAATGTAATTGTTTATGTATCGTAATTGTGAATGGTTGTGGGTGGATGGAAATGTTTGTACATTGTATATTGTGCGACGCCGTGCAAATACAGGGGAGACTCTCTCCGTTTGTCACGGAGAATCTCTGTATTTGTGGTGGGTCTGTTGCACGTCCTTGGGTCAAGATTTATATTAAAAAAAAGGCACTTTCCGCTGAACTCTGAATTTTCAAAACAGCCCGATGATTTTGGCTTATAGAAAGGGACCCCGGGGCGTGACAGAGATTCGAACCAAGGTGGGGAATATCATCGAAATGAGTTTGATCTCCCTTTTGTCTAAAGCTTTCTTTGAATATATGCATGTATTATTAATAATACGTAAACTAAATATATTTTAGTTGCATGTTAGGAGATCTAATAGGTCAAAATGACTTATGAGTATTTGACATAGAAAAAATAGGATTTGTTTAATCTATTATATGTTAAAAGGGGGTATTATGTAATATACATATATGGGTAAACATGTAAATCTTGAGACATACGTAGGTTGGAACCTAAGGTGTAATATAGTGGCATATAAACTTAGGCAAAACTTCAAGTATAGAATAAGAGAACATAGAAATGAACCTTGTGATAATCCTAGAGGTCATGAACTTAGGGTGTAATACTGAGATAAGTGCGACCTTCCGGAAGTGTCATAAAAGGGAGAAGTTCAATCCTCTCGACTCGCGTTGTCGTACTTGGAAAATTTTGATCTCCTTCGACCCCAAATGCCTACAGATTGGAGAGGAGTTCGATCTCCCACGATTCTCTATGAGGTGTGCAATAAGAAGTGGAAACCAAACTAATAAGTTGGTTTTAATTAAAAAATGAATTGTGGTGAATGTATAAGTAAATGACATAATAAATTGTTGTGGCATATTGTATATATTGAGACATTGTAAATATATCTTGCTTATTTGCATTTCTATTATAGTAGTAGATGTTGTTTATTATTACTTGCTACGAATGCTTCTTTTCGACAGAGTGAGTGTAGAGCGCCATGTTCGGCGGTTGCACACACTGAAAACTTATCTTAAGTTCTAATCCCTTTATTGTTTACCCCTTTTCAAAGCCTACGATTGCTGAGAGGCGCAATACCACGACAAGGGCATCACAGAGTAGTTAGATCGTGTGAGTGGTCTAGAGTGTACCTTTTTTTTATGAACAAGAAAAATTTATAATATTTTGGGAAGAATTAAGTTTCGTAAACTTTGAAGAGTGTGCTTGTAATGGTTTAAATTTAGAAGTATTTACTTTGATGCTTTATGTACCCATATCATATATGCTATGTATAGGTTGGTATATGTTCCGCTTCGTGCGAGTAGAAATTTTTTTGTCCGTTCAGTAGGTCTATTGCACGTGCTCGAGTGGGTCTAATTGAATGGACCAGGAGCATGACAGATAAGAGTAGTATCAAAGTCTAAAAAAAGTTTCTAGGTGGTTTGGTTAAACTTGAGCCTTACGATGACTTTAAGGACTTAGAAACGTGAGAGCATGAACTTCAGTGAAAGTGAATAATTGAGCCTTGTAGTGTTCCCAAATAAGATGTTAGGGACCGATTGAGAGAGATATTCCTTTCATTTTTTAGATAATTACATTGGCTGCCGACAACTGATGTCGGGAATAGGAGAGGGTGTCCCTCAGGAACTCTTGCTTAATTGGATCTATTTCATTCTCTTATGCGACATTATAGGGTCTAAGTGGAAGACTTGGACTAAAACTGTTGTTGATGCTGTGGTGCTGCGGGATAGCAATGGCACCCGTGGACGACTAAGGATGGGGTCCATGTCAACACCACATGAGGCACTTTAGCGTTCGGGGTCGAGCGAGATGTGGGAGCTGCACGACCAAATAGCCACACTTATAGGTGTGTGTGGTCGAGAGGCAAGTTAAGGCTTTCCAATGCCAGGAGTAGCAAATCAAGAGGCTTCATAACATTATTAAGCAGCAAGCAGGAGCTACACATGCGACCCAGGAACCCACTCTATCGCCTCCTGCACGGAATGCCGCGAAGCACATCACGGTGGTGGCCGCACCCATTCTGCGTGCCCGGCACTATCAGGGGCAACAAGGGAGGCATTCTGACACCTCCGCCATGACACATATGGCCCAACAACCAAAGCAGGATCAGACTCAAGAGAGCCTCACTAACTTTTGAAGTTTAACCTGTCGATCTTCAATGACGAGTGCATGGACCCATTAGTGGTCGAATCTTAGGTCGACACCATGGAGAAACTTTTCGTAGATCTTTTCATCCCGGACTGGGAAGATCCATTTGGCTACTTACTTGCGAAGCAAGATAGGCTATCAGTGGTGGAGGATGAAGAAGAATAAGCGGTTCGCTAGCATGCCACCTCCGACTTGGGAGGAGTCCCAGGGACTCTTTTTTGGATCCTACTTCCCCGATAATGCAAAGCAGCAAATAGAGGAGAATTTTAAGACCCTCTGCGAGGAAAGCCGCACGGTACAAGAGCATGAGCAGGAGTTCTCCCACATCATGAGTTACATCCATTCGTAGTGCAGGATGAGGTGAACGATGATCAGTTCTTCAAGCGAGGTCTTCGACCGAGCATCTATGTGAAGATCCAACCCTGAAACCTAGAAACCTTTTGGGTGGTGGTGGACCGCACCCAATTGGTAGAGAGAGGTGATGCCATGGTGATCCAAGAGTGTGAGGCCCTGGAGAAAGCAAGGAAAAGGAGAAAAAACGGTTCTCAGGCGATTTTGGGAGCCAATCATGCTCCAAGCGGCCTACCAAGCACCCACACCCGCATTCACAATCGCACCGATCCTATGCTTCTCGGTCCCATGTCCGGTGTGTGATCTATGGCTTGGCGCACTGGCCCCAGCAGTGAGAGCAGCAAGAGGGGATCATGCTACATATGTGGACAGCCAAGCCACTTAGCTGTCGACTGCTACAGGGGCGGTGATCCCATCCATCACTTCAGTTCCATCCACCTCGAGGCAGTTTTTGAGGGCACTATTTGCCGCTTCCTCGAGAGGGTGTACCTCTATGTCCTGACAGCCTGAGGAGACATGACAGACAACAAATGGGCGGGTATTGGCCACTCAGGTAGAGGACCAGCCGGCAGCCGATGACGTCTTAGCATATATTATTTTACCAAATTATATAAGATGTAGAGTATTGTTTGATACGGGTACATCACATTATTCATAAGCAGGGCATTTGCTACTACTCATAGGAACTATTCGATTAATGCCCCATCAGCTTGTATGGATCTTATGAATCACGTTTTCAAGCCATTTCTAGATTGATTTGTCATGGTCTTCATTGACAACTTATTGGTCTACTCCTGAAGTAAAGAGGAATATGAAGAACACCTTAGAGAGGTTTTGCAAATTCTTTGGGAGTGAAAGATATTCACCAAATTAAAGAAATGTGAATTTGGGCTCCGAAAAGTTGTATTCTAGGGGCAAGTGACTTTCAAGATTGGGGTTTTGGTGGACCATAAAAAGGTAGCAGCAATTAAGGATTGGCCCTGGCCTACAAATGTCACTGAAGTTCGAAGCTTCATCAGGCTTGTGGGGTGCTACTGGTAGTTTGTGGTGGGGTTTTCAAAAATTACCACTCCGCTTACGCGCCTTTCTCACAAGGAAGCAAATTTTGATTGGAGCGATAAGTGCAATCAAAGTTTTCAATCATTGTATAACAAGTTGACATTGGCTCCAACTCTCACCTTGTCCATGGCGAAAAAGGGATTCATGGTATACAATGATACATCCTAAAATAGTCACGGGTGTGTCTTGATGCAAAAGGAGAAGGTATCAGCCTATGCCTCTCGGCAACTTAAGAGCTATGAGAAAAACAATCCCACCCATGATTTTGAATTGGTTGTCGTGATTTTCGCCTAAAAGAGAATGCCAAAAACCCTCTTTGTGAAAATCCAAAAGCATTTAAACTGATTCAAAGTCAAATTTTAGGAAAATAGAGATTTCGTGCTCTGGACCGGGCACTCGGAAGAAGGGTCCGGAAGTGTTCTAACTTTGGACTCATCAATCTAGGCATCTCAAATGCACGAAGTTGCATTCGAAAGAAGTTTTGGTCACCTAAATCTTCTTTCCGACATCCGGATAGAAAGATGAAGGCCGAGCCCATTGTTCTGGGCATCCGGATTCTATGAAAATGCGCCTAGAAAAGTTTTTGGATGCCCAAAAGTTGGTTTGGACACCAAAAAATTCTGAAAATTGAATTTGAATTGACTTGTGTGTTTCAGATTCATTGTTCAGAACCGAAATCATAAAATTGGTACTTTTGAACGCTCGAAAGCAGTTTCGGATGCCCGAATTTCAAATGATTGCATATTGTTTTCCATTGTGCGAGCAGTTGAGAGTTGGTCGCAAGAATTGGGCGTCTGGAAAACCTCTGATGAATGTTGGCGCTATATTATTGCAGAAGCGAATGTCTAGAAACCTATTTAGGGCACCCGAGAGTGCATAATTGTAGAAATGGCTAGTTTTCAGATTTTGGTTATAACAGAGGGTTTTGGTGGTTCAGATCTATATACTTGTAGTACTCAATACTCTTAGCTATGTACTATGTCTCTAAGCTTGAGTGAACAATGTAGTGAGATACAATTTGTAAAAGAGAGTACTAAGCTTGTAATAGTATGATCTTTTTGTGAGAAGAAAAGTTTATTATTGTAAAGGTATGGTACTTGTTGGCAAAAGCATCATCTAGTAGAGATCCAACGTTTTCTTGTGTTGAGAAGTTGGCGAGGACGTAGACAAAGTGTCGAACCTCGAAACAAACTGATCGCGTGCTCCTTGAGTTTGAATTTTTCTAACTCTTCTCATTTCCATTTATTGTGGATTTCTTGGATTAATTTAATTGTATTTTTATTTTAGAAACGTAATTCTACCCCTTTGAGAAAAACATATCTAATGGAGATCCAACATTCTCTTGTGTTGAGAAGTTGGCGAGGACGTAAGCAAAGCGCCGAATCTCAAAACAAATTGATCGCATACTTCTTGAGTTTGAATTTCTCTAATTCTTCTAATTTTTATTTATTGTAGATTTCTTAGATTGGTTTTATTGCATTTTTATTTTAGAAACTTAATTCACCTCCCCCCCCCCTCGACCTCGATTGCCGTTTCGTTGCTCATCCATATCATATATGCTATGTATAGGTTGATATATGTTCTGCTTCACGTCGGGAGGGGAAACCTTGCCCTTTCAGCAGGTCTATTGTACGTGCTCGAGCGGACCCAATTGGTGGGACTCGAGGCGTGTCAAAAATTTCAAAATTTGAGTCAAAAAATTGCAAGAAACTAATGTTTGAAAATGTAAAGTATCATCTGCCTCATAGTTTTAGAACTATTGATACAATTTTAGCCTAATTTCCAAACCAAACATTACATCAGCTATTGATTTAGCTCAAAAAGTGCATACATCAACATATCTAAATATAGCCCAATATCGGACATGAACCCAAAGATAAATCAGCATTTCTCTAAATATAGCATAATATATCTCAAACCCTATTGTGAAATAACCATTGTAAAAGCTTAAACTGTTAGAGAACAGTGTTTATATATTTTTTATATTTAATACTCTCCCTCATATTTGGCTTCGAGACTTTTTGCACATTGTACTCTAAAAACTTAAGCTGTTAGAGAATATTGTTTAGCAAGGCCCATGACGTGGACTTGAATTAAATGGAAGGAAACTAGCTAATAACGCTAGGAGCTTAGCGTGACTCGAACTCAAGACCGACTACTCAGATACCATGTGAAATAACCGTTGTACTCTAAAAGCTTAAGCTGTTAGAGAACGGTGTTTATATATTTTTATATTTAATACCTATTATAAACAAATATAAAAGCTTTTCATCCCACTTCTGAAAAGATGCACATAATGTGAATCTTACTTTACGTATAGAGTCTTAATAAAGTAGTTTGTTAGTATGTCCTTCATATAAAGCATTACAGATTATAAGTATAAAGAGTAGTTTATCAGCTTGTGAAGTGTATAATTCAGACAAGGTCTTTAGGAATACTTTAATCGTCATTCACTTAAGCCAAACTCTCCTTTACCTCCTGAGCCAAACTCCCTAATTATTACAATCTTAAGGGACATTTAGAACATCATCTCCAGGTGAATAACTTCAAACTTATGATACACAATTTTGTTACTAGTTTAAGACATTGGTTTTGCCCTACATTTAGCTAAGATTACATTTACGTTTGCCTGACCATTTATAGTTTTACTAATTTTGGAAAAAGAAATTTTAAGACTGTTAGATTGTTAGATTCTGTTGAGACCATGACAGAGTTCAAATTTGTACTATTAAATCTTAGTCAAATTTCGTATGCACAAAGAGAAATTAATTTGGTGACCTACATCATGGCATTTAAGAAATGCTAGCAATTATAATGACAATAAGACTACTTGAATTTTACTGATATTCATTTCCAAACAAATCATGAGTTTAAAGAGAAACCCGTTAAGAGTTTTCTTTTAGTCTTTGCCCTAGAGGCGACAGATGATGATTTTGTACTCTGAACTTTGTATTCCCTTTTTCGATAGTGAAGTTCTCTCCTCCCTCGCCCATGATTTTTTCCCTGTAAAGAATTTTTCACGTAAATCTATGTGTTCTTCTATTTTCTGCTTGTGGTTTGCTTATTTTGTGTTCACCATTTTCGTTTCTGTTTGTGCGCTCGTCGTGACATAGAAGTACATTTCTTTGAAACTTCCAAGTCATTTCTAATGGTAGAACATCGGAATTATAAACCATCTAATACCAAACTTTGTGATTTTTTAACATTATTTACTTACTGATCAAGTGGTCTCCAATATATTTTATATATACCGCTGAAAATTATTAATTTTGAGACTAGTTGAATATTAAAAAATAACATTACGAACAAAAGATGGTTCCTAAAAAATTCACATGCACCTGTAAATCTTATTTAGAATCATTCATCATCGTTCACATGTTCCAACATCCAATAAGACGTAGACTATTAGGGTCCCTTTGGATATTGGAATAAGTTATTCTTAAATAATTTATTCGGCATAAAATTTTTCTTATATGCTTGGAGGCATTAGAGGCAAAAAAAATTAACTTTTACCCCTTAATAAAGGTTTTGTTACACATGATTTGATAGGATAACATATTTCATCTAAAGGTGATTTATTTTATTCAAAAAAATTGACTAGAAAATGCAATACATTATCCCATTCTAGCTGTGTGATCATATTTCTCATGTACCAAATACTGCAACTTTTTGAATAAATTAAAAATATATCCAGAATAAAATGTATACGAATCCAAACATGGCCTTATAAAGGCATTATGGCGCAACTTTTCAAGACAAATCTCGTAAAAACAAGTTTTTATTGTGTTTATCTGATCCCGAGTTTCCTCTCCCTCCCGCGAAGCCTCCCAGTAGATGATCGACTCCCCCCTTCCATCTTCAACATCTGAAGCAAGAAATCGTTCCACGAATCGATCGGCCCAGGCAGGCACCAGTGCACGCAATCATTATACATAGTAACATTGTCATGCGGGAGGTGCCCGTACCGGCTCGGGTGCCCGTCGGGCCTCCGCAACATCACCTCAGTGACATCCATCAGCCGAAACCTGAGGCCTCTCGCCCGGCCCTCCCTCTCCGCACTCCTGAACTCCTCCACCTGCGTCATGTACATCTCCAAATTGATCCCCTCGAGCCGCGTCTCGTTGCTCCCGACCGGCCGCGTGCGCACACAATCCCCGCCCTTGTCCCACTCCCCATTCTCGAAGTGCGACGGCGAGTATGTCCGCAGAAATGTCATGCCTTTGTAGCCCGCCAAATTGAGCAGGGTTTGAAATGTTGTCCTGAAGGCCATTCTGTAGCCGTGGTACATGGTTAAGTCTGTCACATTCGGGTTGAGACAATAGTAGCACCCGGTAACCCGATGGTTCTCGTGATACAGGGTCGGGCGAAAGAACCAGTGGCCCGCGGACACGATCACGTAGTCGAAATCTTTGATCTGGGCCGTCCAATTTGAATCAGGCTCGTCCAGGTAGAGGTTGAAGAGGCCGGTCAAGGTGGGGCCCTTCGGGTCCGCTTCTACGGACCGAACCAGGTAAGGGGACCAGAAGTTGGCTAGGGTGAAGTTGTGGGTCGGGTACGACCACCGTCGCGACTTGTCATCGGATGTAGAGGAGATATCCACTGCGTATGTTACCTGTCAAATTAATGCAATGTTCGTACAAAAAGTATTAATCAAAGCAAGCAATCAATTTTGAGGAGAGAAGAACTCTACCCAAAAAATTTAAAAAAATGTAAAAAAGAAATAAAAGTATATTAAGCATAATTAAGACGAGTTGAGCTCCCGTGCTTTCAAAAGCACAGGAACATTTGTCCTTATGATTTTTTAGCTGGCGGATCGCCTCGAAATCCGTGCAGCACTAATGAAGAGGATTTAACAGGACAAACCATTAATAGTACTGTACAGATCTTGAGACGATCTGATAGCTAAAGAGTCACAAGAAGAAATATTCATGTGCTTTTAAAAGCACAGGAGCTCAACTCTAATTAAGACCATCAAATTATTAATAATATCGACCCTTCACGGACCATATTAATTGGCCGAACTTTTTTAGGTTACCATTTTGTAAGAGCTTGCATAATTTGGGTATTAGTAGAGGTGGGAGTTGAGATGTCATGGCATTAATTGATTGTTTGGTTGTATCATTTGGAAGATGCATTTTTATATTGAGAGCAAGGATTATTGAATCTTGTCACTATTCAGTGACTAAATTTGATTAGATTTAATGAATGTTATCTGTCAATATTAGGATCAGATCTGTTAATTAGAACCCTATGTTATTCATTACTAATTAGGATAAAATTAATAAAGGTCATTATTCGAGTTATTCCTATATAAATGTATGTTTTTCTTTAACTACAGAGTCCTAATCTTTATCCATTTCCCATGTAATTATTATGTTGACAAGAGATTTGTGTTGATGTTGATGGATAAAAAGTGGAAGTGAATAAGGGATTACCCCAAACTAAGTGATAATAAAGGGTGTTAGGTGGTCCAAATTACATATATGCATTTCTATTAACGGAAAGAACCCAAAGTATTTGCTTTTGAATTAATGGTTGGTGAGATGTAACAATGACGCTTTGCTGAGTGATCATTCTTCCTAATAAAATTACAAAATGTACAAATTTGGATAACGAAATGCCAACCTCACTCATGCAATTAATGCAGGAGTAGATCTCATTCTTTCACAAATCATAGTAGTTAAAGAGTCTATATACCCACTCAACCCTACGGGGCCCACTATCAACCTAACCGTAACCACTCTCATCCTAGCCGCACATCTTTTCATCCGAACGGTAGAAAACTTAGGAGGACGAAGGCTCCCATCCTCCTAAAAGGATAGTAGCTGGATTATATATATATATATATATATATATATATATAGAGTTTTGCTAGAATACTATCGGTAGTAAACCGAGCGGTTTACTACCGATTTGTTTTCGATGCTGGAGCTTCCAAATCGACGATCGGCACCGTTGAACATGATCTAGACCATTCAAACTATCTGGAAATCAAATTTCATATATATATATAGAACTAGGCTAAAATACTATTAATAGCACCAAGTCATTGGTGCTACCAAGTTTTCGGCCATTGGATTAAAAGATGTGCGGTTAGGATGATGTGGGCCCCCTAGAGTTGAGTGGGTGGTTGGTTGAATAGTATGATCTAACGTGTGAAAATAATCAAAGGGGTAGATCTAACGGTGGAAAACTTGGTAGCACCAAGTGCTTCGTGCTATTGATAGCATAGTAGTCGAACTATATATATATATATATATATATATATATATATATATATATATAACAGGTCATGTTAGTTGTGACACCCCGATAGTTCTATCTTGGATGGCGAAATTATAATTAAATATAAAAAATAAGTACCCAAGTACTACTAAGAAGTGATAATTGAGTATACGAGGAGTAAGTACTCTAGTATTAATAAAAAGATTTAAGCGTACTGAACCAGCGGTTTGAATCTAACCAATTATTAGTGCTAAAGAGTTGGATTGTTATATTGGTATCATAAGTCGATTTGTCATTCAGAAGTATGAAATGAGTTTTATATTGTTTGGTGATCTTGGGTTAGAAAATTTGCACGATGAAGATGTCGGGGTAGTATGATTGGATAGATTTGACACTCTATTACATTGCGATTTTGTTTCTGTACTTTTCGTGCCAACATTTCAGTTTTTGGAGATGAGTAGAAGACCTAATTTTGTCCTATCATAAATATGATTCACTATTTCAGGTTACTTTAAAAGTTTGGCTTTTTAATGATCAAAGATTACTAAGTGCAATATATTAAAGTTAGTTGTTTAAACCAAAAATAGAGTGATTAAGTTGCAAAATGGGGATATTAATTTATAACACAGCGACCATCACTACACTTTATCAGAATTTTACTTCACTCCTTAATCTTTTAATTTTGACAATGTGGTCCTAAACTTTTTTTATTTATTTAAATCCAGGTCTCAGCTATCGAAAATTTAGTTTACTCTAAGGGCATGTTTGGTTCATGATTGGAATTGGAAAGGGAAATGGAATTGGATTGCTTTGGAATGAAAAATGGAATGATGAATCATCCAAAAATATTTGGTTCATTATTGGAATGGAAATCGGAATGAGCCTCTACGATTTTGATGGGGGATTTTGATTAAGAGAGATGAAGGAGAGAAGGGAGGTGTTTATAAGAGAGAATTTTGGATAATTTACTTTGGAATGGGTCAATCCGGAGTTCAAAGCCGGATTGGGCCATAAATGGATTTGGCCATTCCCATTCCGGAGTGGAATGGGAATCGGAATCCGATTCCTGTGAAACAAACAAAAACTATCGGAATCGACGAATTCTATTCCGATTCCATAGTCTAAAGTAGGTGAACCAAACATGCCCTAAATGGAAACTACCATGCCGACACCATTAAATAATATTATTTGCCCGTAAAATGGAGCTTTTTTTTATTTGGAATAATTATTTATATACTCTTACTTTTTTTTGTTTTAAAAATATCCTTTATATATTTCTCTGTTATTCAAAATTAATTTCGCTGTTAGTACCCATTAAGTCATCTCGGGTTAAAGCTGGATTAAATTTCTACTAGAATTAAAAAGAATCAAATACCTCTTTCGCCGCTAACCTAAGGACATATAAGAAAAGGTGATTATGATAGAAGGGTATATTTGAAAGGGCAAAAAATCAAAATACTTTTTTGTACCTCTAACTTAAGGGCAAATAAGTAAAAGGTGGTGATAGTAGAATGGTATATTTGAAAAGGCAAAACTGTAATTTCACAAAGATAACAGCTGTTCCTAACAGTTCACTAACAGAATTTAACTTTAGCAGTATATTTGAAAGAACTTGTAACGTTAAAAGGATATTTTTTTATATTAACCCTCTATGGGGAGTGAATAAGAAAGTCTGAAACTTTGCTGGAGTATATAAGCAATTGCCCCTTCTTATTTATTTTATCTAGTTATTTCTTTACTGCAAGACTTAATTAACACAAATAATAAAGTGAACAACGTAAAATTAATTAAGAGGTTGAGGACTAAAGTGAAAATTTGGTTAAACGTCAAGGAAAATGCTTCTTGTACACCCAAAAAGAGAGTGTAGATCTTACACCCACTATTCTAAAGTTAATAAAAATTTAAATATTTTTTAGTAAAAATAAAAAAATTGATGTGACAAGTAAAGTACCATTAACGATCTTGAATTAAGTGGATATAAGATGTATATTCCATTTTAGAATGTACCGGTAGTATTGCTAAATGGTTAAATTATAGATCTCTCTCTTTCCTTACGTAGAGTCCATGCAATTCTTATTATTACCTTAGAGAGGAGGCACATCAAGGATTGCATTTGGTTCCTCCCCACAGAGTCCCCCAGAAACGCCAGGGACTTGCCGCGGACGAGCTCGAGGAACTGCGCGGGGTTGAAGACCGGCAGCTCGCACCCGTCGGGCCTCCACCGCCACTTCATGAACCCGTCGTCGGGCCGCCCGAACTTCATGCAGTTCTGGTGCTCGTGGATCGCCCAGCACGTCCCGTTCGTGTAGTACGGCGCGTTCGGGTTCGGGACCCACTCCCCTCTGAATATGTCGCATTTCGCACCGCTATGCCTTCTCGTTACGCTCCTCACGGAAGGCGAAGGAGATGGCATGGGAGGAGATGGTGAAGTTGCAGTAGTACTACTACTGCTACTGCTACTGCTTTTCCATAAGGGGAATAAGTATACTGGAACAATGGTGAGAATAACTAAGGAGAATGATAGAACAAGAACTATTCTAGTGGTGTTCTCTTGAAGAGTTCTCCTCATTATTTTTGTATAGAAAAGCTCATTAGACTTCATTGGAGAGGTTATTGAAGAGAGAAAACAAGTGTTACAAAGTGCATGAAATGAGCTTAACACTATCATATGGCACAAGGGCATTTGTTTTGCCTCCTTATATAGAGAACTTTCCGAGGTCCATCTTGCATATAACACCCTGCTTTGTGGGAGTTTCTATTCTAACCTTCAATGTTTTGCTCGAAAATATATATGTCGGATATCGTTGGCGCTGACCATTAATTCCAAAAAGCGCAAATTGATAGAAATACACAACTAATTTATTTAAAGCGTACAGACACGGCGCCCACGGGTATCGATTGCAACTCGGCCTAACTAGCCTAACGCCACTTGCAATGTGACTTGGCCCAACCCAGCTTCTCGCCATTTCGAACATGACTCAACCTTACCTGGCCTTCCGCCGTAGGGTACGATGCTGGCCCCTTTCAGCTAACAATATATATATATATATATATAGTAGAGCTATTATACTTTCGGAAGCATATATATAAGGGAGTTGGTGCTTCTGACCTTTTAGTCCTCGGATCAACCCCTTTGACCATTTGTAACTTTTGAATTAATATTATTACTCTGTGGGGACCACTCAATCCTAGGGAGATCACTCAACCATAGGAATGACCACTATCATCCCAACCGTACAGTTTTTGATCTAAGGGCCAAAAAGTCGGAAGCACGAACTCCGTTATACTTTTGAAAGCATAGTAGCTCTACACACACACACACACATATAGGGGTGGCAATCCAGCTCGCTGTTCGCGAGCCAGCTCGTGTTCGGCTGGAAATGAGCTCGAGATCGAATCGCTCATTTAGTAAACGAGCCGAACACGATTTTTTAGCTTATTTAATAAACAAGCCGGACACGAGCTGGGGTCAGCTTGCTCGCGTTCGGCTTGATAACAGCTCGAATACATATATTTATATTTATATATATAAATAAATAATTATATATATATGTAATTTTTTATTATTTTATTTTTAGCCCAACCTAAATATAAAGTCCAACTCAATTATAAAAAGCTAATTTATATATAAAATTTCAACCATTATATCAAAGTCTAATGAGTAAGATCTCATAAATTTATTTTCTATATATAGATATCCTTCCTAATCCTTTTAACTTGTTGTTTATGAGCCAGCTCGTGTTCGGCTCGTGTTCAGCTTGTTAATAAACGAGCCGGACACAAGCTGAATTTTTTTACTCGATACTTAAACGAGCCAGCTCGTGTTCGGCTCGTTTAATTCGGCTCCTTGACACCCCTATATATATATATATATATATATATATATATATATATATATATATATATATATATATATATATATATATATATATATATATATATATATATATATATATATATATATATATATATATATATATATATATATATATATATATATATATATATATATATATATATATATATATATATATATATATATATATATATATATAATACTTTCTCTCACGTCTAGATATTTAAACTCGAGATAGTTTTGATAGGCGCAAGACGTAAATATTAATTAAAAGGAATAACATTAATAACGCTAAGAGTCTAATAAGATTCAAACTCCGAATCTTTTAGCATGATATATCATATATGTTAAATAAATATAAAAAATTATTATTCTCTAAAAATTTAATCTATCGTGTATTTATCATTTATACTCTCAATCGTTACACGGCAAACTTGCTAGCGAGTCAGACACATTGGAACACTCCAAAAGTCACATATTTAATACTAGTAATTTGAACTGAAGTATTTTGGAAGGTGATTTAGGCAAATTAACATTTTGCAAGCTATATTAAATAAGCTGGATTTTCAAAATATTTTCAACTTATGATTAATATTTTTCTATTTTATTTTTTTAGAGGCAGTTGGATTGGTCGATATTTGCTATATATTTTAATGATACTTGGGCTCTTTTGATAATGCCTAAAAGTTAAAGCAATTAAATTTCATATTAATGCCTTTTTTCCCGCAAGTTTTTAACAACTATTATGCAAGTATTACGTTTTGAGGGACTTATTCATAATAATTGATAATTCTGGGTATTAAAATACAAAAAGAGACTGCAGACACCCTGTGAGGCCCATGGGTAGAGTTTTCATTAGAATTGATAATTAATTTAATTTAACAGAACTCTAATGACATATTGGTTGTGATTTGGATACAGATTTATCACAAATTGATATTAAAATTTGATCAAAACCGTGCATCATTATTATTATTATTATTATTATTATTATTATTATTATTATGTGGTAGTAACTAATATATATATAAGTGGCTAATTAAGAAACTATATATTAGGTGTAGTTTATGTGTTATATATATAGGTGGCTTGTTCATGTCACTTATTTTCTGGTTGGTATGCAATGCTTGTCACATTCTCTCTTCACCCCCGCTGTGTATGTTATCAGCCTCAATCTGCATGGCTAAGCTGATGGCTCCACCAAAATTTGGTTGGTGAAAATGTATTGACACACCCTCAACTATAGGCAGGTTTTAAATAGGCCAAACATCTTTTTTCAACCTTCAATTCATTAAACTTAATTAGTCTTTGCCATGCCCTGGGGCCACCCTGTAACGTCCTGCTTCCCAAGGGGGTCACCCATCTTAAAACTATTATAGCTCTAGTATGCTTAACACTCTTAACCTCTTGGATCTTACCATCGTGTAAAATAGTATACCCGGGTTAAGAGCTTTAGTTCTATTATACTTTATACATAGGAGTATTATTCCAAATCATAGGGGTGCTACATTCCTCCCGCTTTAAGCCTTGGCATCCTCATCAGGCTCAAACACACTCACAAGTATCAGGCAATGTGAGACTCGCCTCGCTAGCTTTAGCCGACCTTGTGGGGAGCCGTGCTCTACCCACAACGATCGTCAACTAGGAAGCTTGCTCTACCGGCCGGTGTATAACCCTAACTCAGCCGAGACTCATCTCATAATTTCAGCTGGTGGTTGGCTCTGATACAACTGTGATGCTTTCCTTCCTAGGGGGTCACCCATCATAGAACTACTCTAGCTCTAGCACGCTTAACCCTCTTAATCTCTTAGATCTAGCCACCACCCAAAATGCTATAGCCGGATTAAGAGATTTAGTCATACTATATCTTATTTATAAGACTATTCCAAATCCTAGGGGTGCCACACTTACACCCTGGCAATGCCACGGTGTAGAGGTGTAGAGATAGTGGCAGACTGCGTCGCAGCTTGTGGGCAATTGGCCCGAGCATGCACCTCATGTCTGCACTCATCACATCTGCCATGTCAGGCACAGGCGAAAGGACAACTAGCGCAATGGGCCGCAGAAGCCACACTACTGTGGACCACACTGCTGCTACTCGCCCGTAGGCTCGCTACTGGCCCTGCCCTGAGATCGGGAGTGCTTAGGTAGTCTCTTGTTGTTTAACGAGCTACCCCCATTCCCAGAGTGGGGCCACTTCTTCTCCTTGGCCCCTTCCATCGCCTCCGCCCAGCATGGGCTACCTTAGCCCCATGCTATGTGAAGGCTTGGTTCACTATCTCCTTGAGTGTTTGTAACTTCGCAGCCTAGACTATTTTGGAGATATCCGGTCGCAGGCCCTTATCGAATATTAGGGCCTTGTGTTGGTCACTCATGATAGTGAATGGAATGTAATTCACGAGATAGGAGAACTCCCACTCGTACTCCAGCACTGTTCAATTCCCCTGCTAGTTGCCATTTGACGATGTCACAGAAGAAAGCAAAAAAGCTTCTCCTTAAACGCCAACCATGAGGGAAAAGGGTTGTCGACACTGTGGTCCCTCTGAAGATCCTTAATTCGGTGTAGTGTAGGCTGATCCCTCTAAGAAGTGCATAGCCAAAGGGACTTTCTCTCGCTCCTCAATAAAAAGGTCGACGAAGAGACTCTCCATGATATCAACCCATTTTTCAACAAGCCATGAGTTGACTAGCTCTCCATCGTAGGTTGGCAGGTTAAATTTAGTAAAGTCCTCCAGGTTGACCCTAGCTTGGGCTCCTTTGCCGCGAGCCATCCTCGTGGTCGCAACCGTCGAGTTTGCCACCGCAACGATCTCCGGAGGCGCTCCGGTTGTAGTTGCAATGGTAATTCCCACTGCCACAGGTGGTACTGTATCAGGAGGAAGGTCAGCAATCCCTCTAGGGTTCTGAACAAGAGGCAGGGCCTGGCTAGTCTGAACAACCGCCTTTTACCGAACCAGTTTGTGTACCAAACCCATGAGTGCCGTCAGCTGCTTCTTGAGCCGTCGAACTTTATCTGAGCCATCGAGCTCACCAGCTTTATCGCGCTCACCACCACCACTAGCAGAACGGGTGTGTGCCATATTCTGTAATCCAATCAAAGAATCCTAATTAGGGCGCAACCACTTGACTCAACAATTCGATCTCCTAACTTCAAAAGCACCCTGTATTCTCGTATGTGTAAGTACCTTAGGTCCACCTAGGGTCCAGCCCTAAATCATCCTAGGAATTCAACCTGAGGCTCTAATATCAACTTAATCTGTCACGCTCCGAGGCTAATTTAAAGAGGGTTTTCTCCGAAGGGCTTTAAATTTTTTTTTTTGAAAATCAGAGTATGCAAACAAAACTAGTCAGGGCACGAACAGACCGGCTACATGTAAAAAGGATTCACTGTCCATACTGATAGTCTTCCCTATACATGCGCGACATTAGGATATAATCAATCAAAGCCATACATGATCTTATCAACAACAAATGAAAACATTCAACCAAACATACATGTATAAAAAGATGATGATGATCAGAATTAAATCTCGTCTTATTCCCCACAAGCATTCATCGAACAAAATCTCCATTTTTAATACTCATTCCACCAAGAAAACGATGGAAATCTCTGTTTTTTCTGTAAAATGATTGACAATATCATTACATTACCAAAACAATATTTCTTATTAATAAACACACTATCATTCATAATTTGATTAAAAAAACATCTCAACAATAAAAAATAAAAAAATAAAACCAAGATTAGGATCCACTATGTTCAACCTGTCTTTTTATTTCTTAACCGAATCATAATGGCCAACTATATAGTTGTAATATACTGGACTTTTGCAAATTAGTAAGGTTTCAGTATAAAATAGAAAGTGATACAATTTAGAGGGTTCTGTAGTTTTTTTTGGATGAGTTGGTTCATTTTGGCGCGAAATGGGCATAGAAATGGAATCTAAAAGTGAATTATGTTGAAACTTTAGTTTCAAAGGGATTCCGTGTCACGCCCCGCCGGGCCTTTAACACAAACTAGTGGAATCTAAAAGTGAATTATGTTGAAACTTTAGTTTCAAAGGGATAACCGCACGGGTGCATGCCCCATACCCGCCGAACGGATAGAGTCTTTTCTACCCGCCCAAGGCGTCACAACACATGCTTATCCACAATGTTCCAACTAAGAACGGAACACAAGAGTTGCACAAGGAAAGCATCAACATAAAGAAGTTCTACTTCTATTACATCACATTGCACATTTATACATGCCCAAATTTTTTTTTTCTTTTTATTCCATACACCATGTTCCAAAATTATGGAATATATAAGTTTCATACATGTAATGAAAATACCCTATGCTATCAAAGTCCAAGACTAGGGGTACAACTCTATATATCACCAAAATGGAAGGGCCGCTATCTAGAGAGCCAAACCCTTGTCTCGCTCTGCCGCCTCACTCGCGGATGGACCTGAAAAAACGTGGGGTGAAAACTATAAACATAGTTCGTAGTGGGTAAGGCCGCCTAAGAGAGAAGCTCGGCCCACCAGGTCCAAAGAAATACCATATGCATAAGTTAGATCACAAATAACTATGTAACAAATATTTACATGCTTGTAAATAAACATAAAGGATGCAACCAAATATATTGTAAATTATCATTCTCTCATAGGTTCATCCTATAATTCACATTGACTAAGTTCAATTACTTGTCATTTACTTATGATTTCGGAATCGCCGTCTCACCATAATGGTTCCAACATCCAAGGAGTGAAATCGTCACCTCCTAGTTCGAGTAGCGAAATCGTCGCGTACTCGGGATAGCAAAATCGTCGCATACCCCGTCTCAACACCGCCATCACATGGCATAGGTAGCGAACTCGTCGCATACCCGGGATAGCAACCTCGTCGCACCTCCCCTCTGTCACCGCCAACTC
This sequence comes from Puya raimondii, assembly GCA_016920855.1. NCBI lineage: Eukaryota > Viridiplantae > Streptophyta > Magnoliopsida > Poales > Bromeliaceae > Puya > Puya raimondii. The sequence goes on from JABWPP010000050.1 coordinate 87,238,477, forward strand.
ATGGCACTGGTAGCGAACTCGGCGCATACCTGGGATAGCAACCTCGTTGCACATCCCATCTCAACACCGCCAACTCATGGCTTGGTAGCGAATCGTCGCCTACCCGGGATAGCAAAATCGTCGCACATCCCGTTTCAACACCGCCAACTCATGGCATGGTAGCGAAATCGTCGCCTACCCGGGATAGCAAAATCGTCGCACATCCCGTTTTTTCACATTTTCACTTGCCAACCTAAGTCTCATGACCTTAGGATCAAGTCACTAAGTCTCACTTCAATGACACTAGGTTTACTTTCTCATTCTCAACCTAGGTTCCATGACTCTAGGTTCCAATCTCATGTCCAACCTATGTTCAATAACACTAGGTTCTATTCTCACATGTTCCAACCTATGTTCAATAACACTAGGTTTCATTCTCACATGTTCCAACCTATGTTCAATAACACTAGGTTCTATTCTCACATGTTCCAACCTATGTTCAATAACACTAGGTTTTATCCTCACATGTTCCAACCTATGTTCAATAACACTAGGTTTTATTCTCACATGTTCCAACCTATGTTCAATAACACTAGGTTTCAATCATACATGCAACCATGCAACAAGTATAGATAATTAAATTATACTTGAATTCTATATCATGCAATAGGAGCTCATTGTTCTACCTATCATGATTTTACCTTCGCCAACATGCAAGTTCTAGGGTTCACAACACATACCATTTTATTTTTAAATGGATATTTACCCTAGACATGGAAGTGACCTAAACACTTCGGTAAACACAAACCCACCTCAAGAGCTTCCAAATTTTTGTATTCTTCATGCTCCTAAGTGTCCAAGCCTTGAGTTTTTGCTTCAACCCAAGCTTCTACAAGAAAACGGTTCGTTACTCGTTACGAACCCATAATTCAACTCAATACATGAAATCAAGTATTCTAACATGATTTTCTATGCCTCAATTGTAATTTCTGAAGGTCCAAATATTTTTAGAACCATCCAAGGCAAAAACCCTTATTTCACCTAGGTTTCACATGCATACATGTAGAACCACCAAATTTCTTGGCCAATCTCCATATTTTGTGTTCAAGATTGCCTAGGGTTCCCAAAAAGCTCATAACAAGGGATTAAATCCAAGGTTTGAACCCAAAACGTAAGAAACTAACCTTAACCACGAGTTCCCCAAGCTTCTTCTTGCACTAAGAAGCTTCTTTTCTCCTTTGGAAGCCTTTTCCAAGATCAATCCACCCTTTTCTCTAAGTTTTGGAGAGATCTCTAGAGAAAGAAAGTGAAGGAGATTGAGAGGAGAAGTGGAGGAGGAAGATGACTAAGAAATGGGGTGTTCCCTGCCTTTCAAACACTCCCTCGAGTGTGAAAAGACTCTTTTGCCCATCTTCACACTTAACACCTTCAACTAGCCAAAATTGGATTTTTGCAACACTGTATACCGGTATGTGCATTTGCATACCGGTATACGGGTGTTAGTTCCGGTATTCCCCGAGGGATTCCGCAGAACCCGAGAGCTGGGTTTTCGGTTTCGACCATCGCATTCCGGTATATCTCATCACATACCGGTACTAATCACTTCAGTACCGGTATGGAGGTCCACATACCGGAATCAGCTGCAGACTTCACAAGTTCAGCAGTTTTAACTTCTCTAAGTCTGTTTTCGCGCCTCATTTGCGCCGAAAATACTTCGCACAAGTCCCAGACTTGGCCGAAGCCTCACATATAGCCTCTCATGCTATTTTTCCACCGGAACTCCACAATTTGTAGAAGTTCGGTATGACGCACTGAAATTCAGTGTACTACATTCCTCCCCCCTTAAAGAGAGTTTTGGCCGCGAAACTAAATCATACCTCAGCTGGACTCAGCGAAGAGGTAAGAAAACCGCTCCCTCATTGAGCTTTCCAATTCCCACGTAGCTTCGCGCTCACCGTGATTCGTCCACTGCACCTTTACATAAGAAATTTCACGGTTCCTCAAATTCTTCACCTCGCGATCCATGATACACAAGGAAATTCCTCATAAGTCATATTCTCATGAAGCTCCATAGGCACATACTCGAGAACGTGCACCGGATCATACATGTACTTGCGGAGCGTCGATACATGGAACACATTGTGTATCCCCGCAAGTTTTGGCGGCAAAGCTAGCTGATATGCCAAAGATCCCACACGCTCCAAAATCTCATAAGGTCTAATGTAACGGGGACTCAACTTATCCCGAACACCAAATCGCTTCACCCCTCTCATGGGTGATACTTTCAAGAAGACGCGGTCTCCTACCGCGAATTTCAAATCTCGTCGACATCGATCCGCATAGCTCTTTTGCCTGGATTGCGCCGTCGATAAGCGTTCGTGTGCCAAGCGGACCTTTTCCTCCACTTCATGCAACACATCCGGTCCTAAGACCCTTCTCTTGCCGACCTCACTCCGATGAATCGGAGAGTGGCATTTCCTTCCATACAAGGCCTCAAACGGTGCCATACCGATGCTAGATTGATAGCTATTATTAAAAGCGAATTCAGCCATCGATAAATGAGTAGGCCATGCACCCTTGAAGTCCAACACACACGCTCGTAGCATATCCTCCAAAATCTGAATTGTCCTTTCCGATTGACCGTCAGTTTGAGGATGAAAAGCTGAACTGAAATTGAGTCGTGTACCCAAAGCTTCTTGCAAGCTTTTCTAAAAATGTGATGTAAAACGGAGATCTCGATCTGAAACTATCGAGATCGGGACCCCGTGCAACCGCATAATCTCGTCCAGGTAGACTTGTGCTAACTTGTCTCCCGACCAAGTGGTGTGGATTGGCAAAAAATGTGCCGACTTTGTCAATCGATCCACCACCACCTAAATCGCGTCGTGGCCACCTAGTGATCGAGGTAAGCCCACAATAAAGTCCATCGCAATATTCTCCCACTTCCAAACTAGAATGGGCAACCCTTGCAGTTTTTCCGCTGGAAAGCGACGCTCGGCCTTCACCTGTTGGCATACTAAACATTGTGCCACGAAGCGTCCAACATCAAGTTTCATCTCCGGCCACCAATAATGCAATTTAAGATCCTTATACATTTTGGTGCCGCCCGAGTGAATCGCATAGGGAGAAGTGTGAGCTTCTTTCAAGATCTCCCCACAAATGTCCTCGACTTTAGGCACGCACAATCGATTTCGGAATCGAATTGCGCCCTTCGAGTCCACATGAAAATCACCGGCGCGCCCGCTCTCTATAGCACTCCACACCTTTTGGAGTTCCGGATCACCGGATTGCTTTTCTTTTATTTGCTCCAACAAGGTCGGCCAAATCTCAAGATTCATGAGTTTAGCAAGGACGCCCGGGGCCACGATCTCCAAGTCAAACCGGCCAATTTCCTTGATCAACGGCATTTGTCCCGTCATCTCAATTGCGAAGTTCTCCACGAATTTTCTACTGAGCGCGTCGGTCACCACATTGGCTCTACCGGGGTGGTACAAGATGGTTAAGTCGTAATCTTTTATCAACTCCAACCACCTCCGTTGCCTCAAGTTCAACTCCTTTTGAGTGAATAAGTACTTTAAGATTTTATGATCCGTGTAAACCTCACAATGTTCCCCGTACAAGTAGTGTCTCACAACTTAAGTGCGAAAACCACCGCCGCAAGCTCTAAGTCGTGGGTGGGATAGTTTTGCTCATAGCTCTTTAGCTGTCGAGAGGCGTATGCTATCACTTGTCCTCGTTGCATAAGTACACACCCAAGACCACACCGTGATGCATCACTATACACCACAAAACCCTCCCCCCGCAATCGGCAAGGCGAGAACCGAAGCCGAAGTCAACCTTTCCTTTAGCTCCTTAAAGCTTTGGTCGCATTCCTCGCTCCAAACATATTTGGCTCCCTTGCGGGTAAGACGCGTTAGTGGACCGGAGATTTTTAAAAATCCCTCCACGAACCGCCGATAGTATCCCGCAAGACCCAAAAAGCTTCCCACCTCCGTGACATTGGTCGGGCGAGGCCAATCCTTGATTGCCTCAACTTTCATAGGGTCCACCGATACTCCTCCCGCGAAAATCACATGACCCAAGAAAGCGACCTCACGGATCCAAAATTCGCACTTTTTCAACTTGGCGAATAGCTTGTTCTCTCGAAGAACTTGAAGCACAATCCTTAGGTGCTTTTTATGTTCCTCTTCACTCCGAGAGTAGACGAGAATATCATCTATGAACACCACCACGAATTGATCTAATAGTGGTTTAAACACACGGTTCATTAAATCCATGAACGCCGCCGGAGCATTGGTAAGCCCGAAAGGTATAACCGTGAATTCATAGTGTCCATACCGCGTCCTAAACGCGGTCTTATGCACATCCTCCGGTTTGATCTTCAATTTGTGATAACGGGATTGCAAATCAATCTTTGAATACACCCGAGACCCTTGCAACTGATCGAATAAGTCATCAATTTGGGGTAACGGGTACTTATTCTTGACGGTCACTTTATTCAACTCGCGTTAATCCACACATAACCGCAACGAACCGTCCTTTTTCGGCACAAATAGAACATGGGCTCCCCAAGGTGACACACTTGACTTTACGAAACCCTTGTCCATCAAATCTTGCAGTTGTGCTTTCAATTCCTTCAGTTCCGCGGGTGCCATCCTGTACGGGGCCTTAGAGATCGGCGCCGTACCCGGGAGCAAATCGATCACAAATTCTATTTCCCGATCCGGTGGCATTCCGGGCAACTCTGTCGGAAATACATCCGGGAACTCATGGACTATAGGGATGTCCTCGAGCCCCAACACTTCCTTTCGGTCATCCACTACCGTCGCCAAGTAGGCAATGCAACTGCTAGCAATAAGCTTCCTTGCTTGCGACGTGGACACCATTGACGCAAAGAGCGAACTCTTGCACCCACGGTACACAAACTCCTTGTGTCTGGGTTCCTTAAACCTCACTATCCGGCTCTCACAATCAATAGTAGCGTGATATCTTGAGAGCCAATCCACCCCTAGGATCAAATCATACTCGTTCATTCGATTTAACACTAGCAAATCAGCTGGCATGATCCAGTTTTCAACCCTCACGGGGCAATCTATACACACGTGATGTACGCAAAAGGTGTGTTCAGGTACTTGCACAGTTCTTGCATGTGTGGCATCTACAATTTCTATTCCATGTGCAATAGCAAATGATCGAGCAATGAATGAATGCGATGCACCAGTATCAAACAAAGCTGTAGTACACTGAATTTCAGTGCATCGTACTGAACTTCTACAAATTGTAGAGTTCTAGTGAGAAAATGGCATAGGAGGCTATGTGTGAGGCTTCGACCAAGTTTAGGACTTATGCGATGTGTTTTCGGCGCAAAAGAGGCGTGAAAACGGACCTCGATAAGTTAAAACTGCAGAATTGGTAAAGTCTGCACTGGATTCCGGTATGTGAACTCCAATATCGGAATTGGAGCTTGGTATACCGGTATGTGAGGAGGGTATACCGGAATGCCAGGAGAAACCGAGAAACCCAACTCTCGGGTTTGCGGGATTCCTTGAGGGTATACCGGTATGCGAAAATGGGATACCGGTATGTGATGTTCGAAACAGTGAGCCTTGCTCTCGGGTTTTGCGGAATCCCTGAGGTATACCGGAATGTGTACCCGTATACCGGTATGCAAAATGCACATACCGGTATACAATGCCCAGAGTGGGCTGGGTGTTGTGTTTTGATTGGAGAAGGGCATTTAGGTCTTTTCACATGCCATGGGGTATTTGAAAGGCAGGGAACACTCCCCCTTTCACAGGACCTTCTTCTCCACACTCCCCTCCCTCTCCTCTCACTTTCTCTCTCTAGAGATCTCTCCAAAAGCTTGGAGAAGTGGTGGATTGATCTTGGAAAAGGCTTCCAAAGGAGAAAAGAAGCTTCTTGGTGCAAGAAGGAGCTTGGGGATTTCGTGATTAAGGTTAGTACCTCACGTTTTGGGTTCAAACCTTAGATTTAATCCTTTGAAATGAGGTTTTTGGGAACCCTTGGCAACCTAAACCACAAATGGTGGTTGTTTGGCCACGAAATCTAGGGTTTGGCTTGCATGCATGCAAACCCTAGGTAGAATGAGGGCTTTTGCAATGAAGGGTTCTAAAAATATTTGGACCTTCGATAATTGCAATTGAGACATAAAAATCCATGTTAGAACACTTGATTTCGTATTTTGAGATGGATTTAGGGTTCGTAATGAGTAACGAACCTTTTTCTTGTTGAAGCTTGGGTTGAAGCAAGAACTCCAAGCTTGGACACTTAGGAGCTTGAAGAACACAAGATTTGGAAGCTCTTGAGGTGGGTTTTATGGTTACCGAAGTGATTAGGTCACTTCCATGTCTAGGGTAATTATCCATTTAAGAACAAAATGGTATATGTATGTGAACCCTAGGACTTGCATGTTGGCAATGGTAGAAATCATGATGGGTAGAACAATGAACTCCTATTGCATGATATGAATATTCAAGTATAATTCAATTATCTATACTTGTTTTATGGTTGCATGTGAGAATCTAACCTAATGTTGTTGAATATAGGTTGGAATATGTATGATTAAACCTAGTGTCATTGAACATAGGTTGGAACAAGTGACATTTAACCTAGTGTCATTGAACATAGGTTGGAATGTGTGAGAACTTAACCTAATGTTATTGAATATAGGTTGGAACATGTGAGATGTAAACCTAGTGTCATTGAACATAGGTTGGACATGTGATTGGAACCTAGAGTCATGGAACCTAGGTTGATAAATGAGAAAGTAAGCCTAGTGTTATCAAACATAGGCGAGGCTTAGTGACTTGAACCTAAGATCATGAGATTTAGGTTGGCAAGTGAGAAATGTGAACGACGGGATGTGTGACGATTTTGCTATCCCGGGTAGGCGACGATTTCGCTACCATGCCATGAGTTGGCCATATTGAGACGGGATGTGTGACGATTTTGCTATCCCGGGTATGCGACGATTTCGCTACCATGCCACGAGTTGGCGGTGCCGACATGGATGTGCGACGATTTTGCTATCCCGGGTGTGCGACGATTTCGCTACCGCGCCATGGATTGGCGGTGTCGAAGGGGGTATGCGACGATTTCGCTATCCCGAGTATGCGACGATTTCGCTACTCGAATAGGAGGTGACGATTTCACTCCTCGAATGTTGAAACAACTATGGTGCGACGGCCATTCCGCAACCATAAGTAAATGACAAGTAAAAGAACTTAGTCAATGTGGAATATAGGATGAACCTAGGAGAGAATGATAAATTATGTTTCATTTTGGTTGCATCCTTTATGTTTATTTACTAAGCATGTAAATATTGTTGCATAGTTATATATATGATCTAACTTATGCATGTGGTATTTCTTTGGACCTGGTGGGTCGAGCTCTTCCCTTGGGTGGCCTTACCCACTGGGAACTATGTTATAGTTCTCACCCCCCATTTTCCCAGGTCTTTCCGCGAGTGAGGCAGCGGAGCGAGGCAAGGGTTTGGCTTTGTAGATAGCGACCCTTCCATTTTGGTGATACATAGAGTTGTACCCCGAGCTTTGGACTATGATAGCATAGGGGATTTGTATTACATGTATAAACTTTGTATATTCCATATTTTGGAACATGTTGTATGGAATGAAAAGAAAAAGTTAGCATGTATAATTGTGGAATGTGATGTAATAGAAGTAGAGCTTTTATGGTTGATGCTTTCCTTGTGCAACTCTTGTACTCCGTTCCTAGTTGGAACATTGTGGATAAGCTTGTGTTGTGACGCCTTGGGCGGGTAGAAAGGACTCTATCCGTTCGGCGGGTCTGGGGCATGCGCCCGTGCGGTTATCCTTTCCACCTAGTTGGTGTTAAAGGGCCGGCGGGGCGTGACAGACTGAGGTGGTATCAGAGCATAGAAACGGTCTAGGTTGACCTAAGAAACCCTAGGATGGAAATGACCTAGGAGAGTAGGCTCGTGAGTGACGAGATCTTTGATGTGGCGAAAGATAAGTGATTGGGTTATGTCCTTATGCCTCTAGTTGGAAATAGAGGTAGATTCGAGGTGTGTCTTATTCTTCACAAAGTGTGTTCATGTTGGCGGCCGACAACATGAAAACCAAGTGAGGGGAATAAGGACCCTTGTGTGACTTTCACCTAGATTGGGTTCACGTTTATTTTCGTGAAATGTTATATCGCGAATGACCTTGAATGTCATGAAATGACCAAAGTCCTTGTGTTTTCAGGATAATGGTACGTGGACGGCCTCCTAAGAGTGCTGGGCCCGGAGGATCGGGCGCGGCTCCCGAACAACTCGGGGAGGGCGAGAACTCGGCTCTTCGTAATGAGTTGACCGAGTTGATGGGCGTGGTTCGGCAACAGGCCGAAGCCATGCAACGACAGGAGGAGCAAATTAAAAGGCTCCAAGACGAGATGGCGCGGCAGACGGCTGCGACTAGGGAGGAGAGAACGGAAGTACCCCCGGCCTCTGCTTCGGCACCGGCCGAGGAGGTGACACCGGCGCCAGCCGTGGTGCCACCTGCGCCACCGGTTGTAGCCGAGGGGTCGGGTGCCCCTATACCCGATTCCGACATGGAGGATACGGAGCGAGAGCGCGCGCTTGCGGCTCTAATGAGGTTCAAAAAGTTCAACCCGCCTATCTTTAGCGGGGAGAACGTAGATCCGTGGGACGTAGAAACATGGATCGACGCTATCGAGACGCTCTTCGAGGACCTTTATACCTTGGAGAGGGACAAGGTGCACCTCGCCGTTCATTGTCTAGAGCGGTCGGCGAAGGTGTGGTGGAAAGGGGTTCGGCGTGATCGACTCCCTAGCCTTCCACCACCATCGTGGGAGGAGTTTCGGGGCATGGTGTTCGCCACCTACTTCCCCGATAGTGAGAAAAGAAAGCTACAGGAGAGGTTCCGCAAGTTAAAACAAGGGAACCGCTCGGTACGCGAGTACGAGAGGGAGTTCTCGTACATCATTAATTGCGTGCCGCACGTTGTTCGCGGGGAGCTAGACAAGGTTGATTGCTTCGTGCGCGGACTTCGACCGGATATCTTTCGGGCGGTGCACGCCCTTAAGTTGCGGACCTTCGCGGAGGTCTTGGACCGTGCTCTTTGGGTGGAGCACGGGAATGCTTGTGCGCGCGAGGAGCGCGATTCTTGGGAGAAAGAAAAAGAAAAAGGGAAGAAGCGACCGGCGGGTGGCTCGGGTGGGCAATCTAGCTCTAAGCGGCCCCCGAAGCACTCGCAATCCCAAAATCAGCCTCGAGGGTCCCGACGGAACCGACCCCCGACCCCGTGCCCGATTTGTAGCGGCCCCCACGCCCCTCAGCAGTGTGAACATCGTGAGGGCCGGTGCTACAAGTGCGGACAGCAAGGGCACCTGCGGTACAACTGTCCGATGGATGATGGCCGAGCACCGTCATCGGCATCGGCATTTGCATCCCCGAGGCAGCTTGCGGGCATCCCACCCGCGGCGATGTCGGCAGGCCGAGCACAGCCGCCGAGACCAGTGGAGGGCCAGCGGCCGGCACCCAGTGGACGAGTATTCGCCTCGCAGGTGGAGGAGCCTGCTACTCAGGAGGACGTCGTGGCAGGTATTGTGTTGATTAAAGGCATTCGATGTAGAGCTTTGTTTGATACTGGTGCATCGCATTCATTCATTGCTCGATCATTTGCTATAGCACATGGAATAGAAATCATAGATGCCACACATGCAAGAACGGTACAAGTACCCGAACACACTTTTTGTGTACATCACGCGTGTATGGGTTGTCCTGTGAGGATAGAAAATTGGATCATGCCAGCTGACTTGCTGGTATTAAATCGAATGAACGAATACGATTTGATCCTAGGAATGGATTGGCTCTCTAAGTATCATGCTACTATCGATTGTGAGAGCCGGATAGTGAAGTTTAAAGAACCCGGGCACAAAGAGTTTGTGTACCGTGGGTGTAAGAGTTCGCTCTTTGCTTCAATGGTGTCCACGTCGCAAGCAAGAAAGCTCATTGCTAGTGGTTGCATTGCCTACTTGGCGACGGTAGTGGATGACCGTAAGGAAGTGTTGGGGCTCGAGGACATTCCTATAGTCCAAGAGTTCCCGGATGTGTTTCCGACGGAGTTGCCCGGAATGCCACCGGATCGGGAAATAGAATTTGTGGTAGATTTGCTCCCGGGTACGGCGCCGATCTCTAAGGCCTCGTACAGGATGGCACCCGCGGAGTTAAAAGAATTAAAAGCACAATTGCAAGATTTGATGGACAAGGGTTTCGTAAAACCAAGTGTGTCACCTTGGGGAGCCCCTGTTCTATTTGTGCGGAAAAAGGACGGTTCGCTGCGGTTATGTGTGGATTACCGCGAGTTGAACAAAGTGACCGTCAAGAATAAGTACCCGTTACCACGAATTGATGACTTGTTCGATCAGTTGCAAGGGTCTCGGGTATATTCAAAGATTGATTTACAATCCGGTTATCATCAATTGAAGATCAAACCGGAGGATGTGCATAAGACCGCGTTTAGGACGCGGTATGGACATTATGAATTCACGGTTATGCCTTTTGGGCTTACCAATGCCCCGGCAGCGTTCATGGATTTAATGAACCGTGTGTTCAAACCACTATTGGATCAATTTGTGGTTGTGTTCATAGATGATATTCTTGTCTACTCTCGGAGTGAAGAGGAACATAAAGAGCACTTGAGGATTGTGCTTCAAGTCCTTCGAGAGAACAAGTTGTTCGCCAAATTGAAAAGTGCGAATTTTGGATCCGTGAGGTCGCTTTCTTGGGTCACGTAATTTCCGCAGGAGGAGTAGCTGTGGACCCTATGAAAGTAGAGGCAGTCAAGGATTGGCCTCGCCCGACCAATGTCACGGAAGTACGAAGCTTTTTGGGTCTTGCGGGGTACTATCGGCGGTTCGTGGAGGGATTTTCAAAAATCTCCGGTCCACTAACGCGTCTTACCCGCAAGGGAGCCAAATATATTTGGAGCGAGGAATGCGACCAAAGCTTTAAGGAGCTAAAGGAAAGGTTGACTTCGGCTCCGGTACTCGCCTTGCCGATTGCGGGGGAGGGTTTTGTGGTGTATAGTGATGCATCACATCGTGGTCTTGGGTGTGTGCTTATGCAAAGAGGACAAGTAATAGCATATGCCTCTCGACAGCTGAAGAGCTATGAGCAGAATTATCCCACCCACGACTTAGAGCTTGCGGCGGTGGTTTTCGCACTCAAGTTGTGGAGACACTACTTGTACGGGGAGCATTGTGAGGTCTACACGGATCACAAAAGCCTAAAGTATTTATTCACTCAAAAAGAGTTGAATTTGAGGCAGCGGAGGTGGTTGGAGTTGATAAAAGATTACGACTTGACCATCTTGTACCACCCGGGTAGAGCCAATGTGGTGGCCGATGCGCTCAGTAGAAAATCCGTGGAGAACTTCGCGATTGAGATGACGGGACAAATGCCGTTAATCAAGGAAATGGGCCGGTTTGACTTGGAAGTCGTGGCCCCGGGCGTCCCCGCTAAACTTATGAGTCTCGAGGTGTGGCCGACCTTGTTGGAGCAAATAAAGGAAAAGCAATCCGGTGATCCGGAGCTCCAAAAGGTGCGGGGTACTATCGAGAGCGGGCATGCCGGTGATTATCATGTAGATTCGAGGGGCGCAATTCGATTTCGAAATCGATTGTGCGTGCCGAAGGTTGAGGACATTCGTAGGGAGATCTTGAAAGAAGCTCACACTTCTCCCTATGCGATTCACCCGGGCGGCACCAAAATGTATAAGGATCTCAAATTGCATTATTGGTGGCCGGGGATGAAACTTGATGTTGGACGCTTTGTGGCACAATGCTTAGTATGCCAACAAGTAAAGGCCGAGCGTCGCTTTCCGGCGGGAAAATTGCAAGGATTGCCAATCCCGGTTTGGAAGTGGGAAAACATCGCAATGGATTTTGTTGTGGGCTTACCTCGATCGTTAGGTGGCCACGATGCGATATGGGTGGTGGTGGATCGTTTGTCAAAATCGGCACACTTTTTGCCAATCCACACCACTTGGTCGGGAGACAAGTTGGCGCAAGTCTACCTCGACGAGATTGTGCGGTTGCACGGGGTTCCGACCTCGATAGTTTCAGATCGAGACCCCCGTTTTACATCGCACTTTTGGAAAAGCTTGCAAGAAGCTTTGGGTACACGGCTCGATTTCAGTTCAGCATTTCATCCTCAAACTGACGGTCAATCGGAAAGAACAATTCCAGATTTTGGAGGATATGCTACGAGCGTGTGTGTTGGACTTCAAAGGTGCGTGGCCTACTCATTTGCCGATGGCTGAATTTGCTTACAATAATAGCTATCAAGCTAGCATCGGTATGGCACCTTTTGAGGTTTTGTATGGAAGAAAATGCCGCTCTCCTATTCATTGGAGTGAAGTCGGCGAGAGAAGGGTCTTAGGACCGGACGTGTTGCGTGAAGCGGAGGAAAAGGTCCGCTTGGCACGCGAACGCTTGTCGACGGCGCAATCTAGACAAAAGAGTTATGCCGATCGACGTCGACGAGATTTGGAGTTCGCGGTAGGAGACCGCGTCTTCTTGAAAGTGTCACCCATGAGAGGGGTGAAGCGATTTGGTGTTCGGGGTAAGTTGAGTCCCCGTTATATCGGACCTTATGAGGTTTTGGAGCGTGTGGGATCCGTGGCATATCGGCTAGCTTTGCCGCCAAAACTTGCGGGGGTACACAATGTGTTCCATGTATCGACCCTCCGCAAGTATGTATATGATCCGGCGCACGTCCTCGAGTATGTACCTATGGAACTTCATGAGGATATGACTTATGAGGAGTTCCCCTTGTGCATCGTGGATCACGAGGTGAAAAGTTTGAGGAACCGTGAAATCCCTTATGTGAAAGTACAATGGACAAATCACGGTGAGCGCGAGGCTACATGGGAATTGGAAAGCTCAATGAAAGAGCGGTTTCCTTACCTCTTCGCTGAGTCCAGCTGAGGTATGATTTTAGTTTCGCGGCCGAAACTCTCTTTAAGGGGGGTGGAATGTAGTACACTGAATTTCAGTGCATCGTACTGAACTTCTACAAATTGTAGAGTTCTAGTGAGAAAATGGCATAAGAGGCTATGTGTGAGGCTTCGACCAAGTTTAGGACTTATGCGATGTGTTTTCGGCGCAAAAGAGGCGTGAAAACGGACCTCGATAAGTTAAAACTGCAGAATTGGTAAAGTCTGCACTGGATTCCGGTATGTGAACTCCAATACCGGAATTGGAGCTTGGTATACCGGTATGTGAGGAGGGTATACCGGAATGCCAGGAGAAACCGAGAAACCCAACTCTCGGGTTTGCGGGATTCCTTGAGGGTATACCGGTATGCGAAAATGGGATACCGGTATGTGATGTTCGAAACAGTGAGCCTTGCTCTCGGGTTTTGCGGAATCCCTGAGGTATACCGGAATGTGTACCCGTATACCGGTATGCAAAATGCACATACCGGTATACAATGCCCAGAGTGGGCTGGGTGTTGTGTTTTGATTGGAGAAGGGCATTTAGGTCTTTTCACATGCCATGGGGTATTTGAAAGGCAGGGAACACTCCCCCTTTCACAGGACCTTCTTCTCCACACTCCCCTCCCTCTCCTCTCACTTTCTCTCTCTAGAGATCTCTCCAAAAGCTTGGAGAAGTGGTGGATTGATCTTGGAAAAGGCTTCCAAAGGAGAAAAGAAGCTTCTTGGTGCAAGAAGGAGCTTGGGGATTTCGTGATTAAGGTTAGTACCTCACGTTTTGGGTTCAAACCTTGGATTTAATCCTTTGAAATGAGGTTTTTGGGAACCCTTGGCAACCTAAACCACAAATGGTGGTTGTTTGGCCACGAAATCTAGGGTTTGGCTTGCATGCATGCAAACCCTAGGTAGAATGAGGGCTTTTGCAATGAAGGGTTCTAAAAATATTTGGACCTTCGATAATTGCAATTGAGACATAAAAATCCATGTTAGAACACTTGATTTCGTATTTTGAGATGGATTTAGGGTTCGTAATGAGTAACGAACCTTTTTCTTGTTGAAGCTTGGGTTGAAGCAAGAACTCCAAGCTTGGACACTTAGGAGCTTGAAGAACACAAGATTTGGAAGCTCTTGAGGTGGGTTTTATGGTTACCGAAGTGATTAGGTCACTTCCATGTCTAGGGTAATTATCCATTTAAGAACAAAATGGTATATGTATGTGAACCCTAGGACTTGCATGTTGGCAATGGTAGAAATCATGATGGGTAGAACAATGAACTCCTATTGCATGATATGAATATTCAAGTATAATTCAATTATCTATACTTGTTTTATGGTTGCATGTGAGAATCTAACCTAATGTTGTTGAATATAGGTTGGAATATGTATGATTAAACCTAGTGTCATTGAACATAGGTTGGAACAAGTGACATTTAACCTAGTGTCATTGAACATAGGTTGGAATGTGTGAGAACTTAACCTAATGTTATTGAATATAGGTTGGAACATGTGAGATGTAAACCTAGTGTCATTGAACATAGGTTGGACATGTGATTGGAACCTAGAGTCATGGAACCTAGGTTGATAAATGAGAAAGTAAGCCTAGTGTTATCAAACATAGGCGAGGCTTAGTGACTTGAACCTAAGATCATGAGATTTAGGTTGGCAAGTGAGAAATGTGAACGACGGGATGTGTGACGATTTTGCTATCCCGGGTAGGCGACGATTTCGCTACCATGCCATGAGTTGGCCATATTGAGACGGGATGTGTGACGATTTTGCTATCCCGGGTATGCGACGATTTCGCTACCATGCCACGAGTTGGCGGTGCCGACATGGATGTGCGACGATTTTGCTATCCCGGGTGTGCGACGATTTCGCTACCGCGCCATGGATTGGCGGTGTCGAAGGGGGTATGCGACGATTTCGCTATCCCGAGTATGCGACGATTTCGCTACTCGAATAGGAGGTGACGATTTCACTCCTCGAATGTTGAAACAACTATGGTGCGACGGCCATTCCGCAACCATAAGTAAATGACAAGTAAAAGAACTTAGTCAATGTGGAATATAGGATGAACCTAGGAGAGAATGATAAATTATGTTTCATTTTGGTTGCATCCTTTATGTTTATTTACTAAGCATGTAAATATTGTTGCATAGTTATATATATGATCTAACTTATGCATGTGGTATTTCTTTGGACCTGGTGGGTCGAGCTCTTCCCTTGGGTGGCCTTACCCACTGGGAACTATGTTATAGTTCTCACCCCCCATTTTCCCAGGTCTTTCCGCGAGTGAGGCAGCGGAGCGAGGCAAGGGTTTGGCTTTGTAGATAGCGACCCTTCCATTTTGGTGATACATAGAGTTGTACCCCGAGCTTTGGACTATGATAGCATAGGGGATTTGTATTACATGTATAAACTTTGTATATTCCATATTTTGGAACATGTTGTATGGAATGAAAAGAAAAAGTTAGCATGTATAATTGTGGAATGTGATGTAATAGAAGTAGAGCTTTTATGGTTGATGCTTTCCTTATGCAACTCTTGTACTCCGTTCCTAGTTGGAACATTGTGGATAAGCTTGTGTTGTGACGCCTTGGGCGGGTAGAAAGGACTCTATCCGTTCGGCGGGTCTGGGGCATGCGCCCGTGCGGTTATCCTTTCCACCTAGTTGGTGTTAAAGGGCCGGCGGGGCGTGACAAAAGCTCTACACCAAATGCCTTTAATTAACACAATACCTGCCATGACATCCTCCTGGGCAGAAGGCTCCTCCACCTGTGAGGCGAATACCCGTCCACTGGGCGCTGGCCGCTGGCCCTCAACTGGTCTCGGTGGCTGTGTATGGCCTGCCGACATCGCCGCGGGTGGGATGCCCGCAAGCTGTCTCGGTGGTGCAAACGCCGATGCTGACGACGGTGCTCGGCCATCATCCATCGGGCAGTTGAACCACATGTGACCCGACTGTCCGCACTTGTAGCACCGACCCTCACGATAATCACATTGCTGAGGGTGGTGGGGGCCGCAACAAATCGGGCACTGGGTTGAGGGTCGGTTCCGCCGGGACCCTCGCGATTGGTTTTGCGACTGCGAGTGCTTCGGGGGTCGCTTTGAGCTAGACTGCCCACCCGAGCCACCCGCCGGTCGCTTCTTTCTCTTTTCTTTTTCTTTTTCCTTTTCTCTCTCCCAAGACTCGCGCTCCTCACGCGCACATGCATTCCCGTGCTCTACCCAAAGAGCACGGTCCAAGACCTCCGCAAAGGTCTGTAGCTTGAGGGCGTGCACCGCCTGAAAGATCTCCGGTCGAAGCCCGCACACAAAGCAGTCGACCTTGTCCAACTCTCCGTGGACAACGTGCGGTACGCAATTGATGATGTACGAGAACTCTCTCTCTCTCGTACTCGCGCACGGTGCGGTTCCCTTGCTTCAACTTACGAAACCTTTCTTGGAGTTTCCTTTTCTCACTATCGGGAAAGTAGGCAGCGAATACCATACCCTAGAACTTCTCCCATGTCGGTGGCGGAAGGCTAGGGAGTCGATCACGCCAGACTCCCTTCCACCACACCTTCGCCGATCGCTCTAAACAATGAGCGGCGAGATGCACTTTGTCCCTCTCCAAGGTATAGAGATCCTCGAAGAGCGTCTCAATAGCATCGATCAACGTCTCTACCTCCCATGGATCCACGTTCTCCCCGTTGAAGATAGGCGGGTTGAACTTCTTAAACCTCGTGAGAGCCGCAAGTGCGCGCTCTCGCTCCGCATCCTCCATCGCAGCGTCGGGCATAGGAGCACCCGACCCGCCGGCTACAATCGGTGATACCGGTGGCGCCACAGCCGGCGCCGGTGTCACCTCCTCCCTAACCGCAGCAGCTTGCTGTGCCATCTCGTCTTGGAGCTTTTTAATTTGCTCCTCCTGTCGCTGCATGGCTTCGGCCTGCCGCCGAACCACGCCCATCAACTCGGTCAACAAATTACGAAGACCCGAGTTCTCGCCCTCCCCGAGTTGTTCGGGAGCCGCGCTCGATCTTCCGAGCCCAGCCCTCGTAGGAGGCCGTCCACGTACCATTATCTCCTGAAAAAACAACGACTTTGGTCATTTCGTGACATTCAAAGTCATTTGCAACATAACATTTCACGAAAATAAACGTGAACTCAATCTAGGCGAAAGTCACACAAGGGTCCTTATTCCCCTCACTTGGTTTTCATGTTGTCGGCCGCCAACATGAACACTCTTGGTGAAGAATAAGACACACCTCGAATCTACCTATATTTCCAACTAGAGACATAAGGACATAACCCAATCATTTATCTTTCGTCACATCAAAGATCTCATCACTCACGAGCCTACACTCCTAGGGTCATTTCCATCCTAGGGTTTCTTAGGTCCACCTAGACCATTTCTACTCTCTGATACCACCTTAGTCTGTCACGCCCCGCCGCGCCTTTAACACCAACTAGGTGGAAAGGATAACCGCACGGGCGCATGCCGCAGACCCGCCGAACGGATAGAGTCTTTTCTACCCGCCCAAGGCGTCACAACACATGCTTATCCACAATGTTCCAACTAGGAACGGAGCACAAGAGTTGCACAAGAAAAGCATCAACATAAAGAAGTTCTAATTCTATTACATCACATTGCACATTTATACATGCCCAAATTTTTTTTTCTTTCTTTTTATTCCACACACCATGTCCAAAACTATGGAATATATAAGTTTCATACATGTAATGAAAATACCCTATGCTATCAAAGTCCAAGACTAGGGGTACAACTCTATATATCACCAAAATGGAAGGGCCGCTATCTAGAGAGCCAAACCCTTGCCTCGCTCCGCCGCCTCACTCGCGGATAGACCTGAAAAACGTGGGGTGAGAACTATAAACATAGTTCCCAGTGGGTAAGACCACCCAAGAGAGAAGCTCGGCCCACCAGGTCCAAAGAAACACCATATGCATAAGTTAGATCACAAATAACTATGCAACAAATATTTACATGCTTATAAATAAACATAAATGATGCAACCAAATGAATTGTAAATTATCATTCTCTCCTAGGTTCATTCTATAATTCACATTGACTAAGTTCAATTACTTGTCATTTACTTATGGTTTCGGAATCGCCGTCTCACCATAATGGTTCCAACATCCAATGAGTGAAATCGTCACCTCCTAGTTCGAGTAGCGAAATCGTCGCATACTCGGGGTAACAAAATCGTCGCATACCCCATCTCAACACCGCCATTACATAGCATAGGTAGCGAACTCGTCGCATACCCGGGATAGCAACCTCGTCGCACATCCTCTCTGTCACCGCTAACTCATGGCACTGGTTGTGAACTCGTCGCATACCGAGGATAGCAACCTCGTTGCACATCCCATCTCAACACCGCCAACTCATGGCTTGGTAGCGAAAACATCGCCTACCCGGGATAGCAAAATCGTCGCACATCCCGTTTCAACACCGCCAACTCATGACATGGTAGCGAAATCGTCGCCTACTCGGGATAGCAAAATCGTCGCACATTCCGTTTTTTCATATTTCCACTTGCCAACCTAAGTCTCATGACCTTAGGTTCAAGTCACTAAGTCTCACCTATGTTCAATGACACTAGGTTTACTTTCTCATTCTCAACCTAGGTTCCATGACTCTAGGTTCCAATCTCATGTCCAACCTATGTTCAATAACACTAGGTTCTATTCTCACATATTCCAACCTATGTTCAATAACACTAGGTTCTATTCTCACATGTTCCAACCTATGTTCAATAACACTAGGTTTCATTCTCACATGTTCCAACCTATGTTCAATAACACTAGGTTCTATTCTCACATGTTCCAACCTATGTTCAATAACATTAGGTTTTATTCTCACATGTTCCAACCTATGTTCAATAACACTAGGTTTCAATCATACATGCAACCATGCAACAAGTATAGATAATTGAATTATACTTGAATTCTATATCATGCAATAGGAGCTCATTGTTCTACCTATCATGATTTTACCTTCGCCAACATGCAAGTTCTAGGGTTCACAACACATATCATTTTATGTTTAAATGGATATTTACCCTAGACATGGAAGTGACCTAATCACTTCAGTAAACACAAACCCACCTCAAAGGTTTCCAAATTTTTGTATTCTTTAAGCTCATAAGTGTCCAAGCCTTGCGTTCTTCCTTCAACCCAAGCTTCTACAAGAAAACGGTTCGTTACTCATTACGAACCCATAATTCAACTCAATACATGAAATCAAGTGTTCTAACATGATTTCCTATGCCTCAATTGTAATTCCCGAAGGTCCAAATATTTTTAGAACCTTCCAAGGCAAAAACTCTCATTTTACCTAGGTTTCACATGCATGCATGTAGAACCACCAAATTTCTTGGCCAATCTCCACATTTTGTGTTCAAGATTGCCTAGGGTTCCCAAAAACCTCATAACAAGGAATTAAATCCAAGGTTTGAACCCAAAACGTGAGAAACTAACCTTAACCACGAGTTTTCCAAGCTTCTTCTTGCACCAAGAAGCTTCTTTTCTCCTTTGGAAGTCTTTTCCAAGATCAATCCACCCTTTTTTCCAAGTTTTGGAGAGATCTCTATAGAGAGAAAGTGAAGGAGATGGAGAGAAGAAGTGGAGGAGGAAGATGACTGAGAAAGGGGGTGTTCCCTGCCTTTCAAACACTCCCTCGAGTATGAAAAGACTCTTTTGCCCCTCCCCACACTTAACACCTTCAACTAGCCAAAACTGAATTTTTGCAACACTGTATACCGGTATGTGCATTTGCATACCGGTATACGGGTGTTAGTTCCGGTATTCCCCGAGGGATTCCGTAGAACCCGAGAGCTAGGTTTTCGATTTCGACCATCGCATTCCGGTATACCTCATCACATACCGGTACTAATCACTTCAGTACCGGTATGGAGGTCCACATACCGGAATCAGCTGCAGACTTCACAAGTTCAGCAGTTTTAACTTCTCTAAGTCTGTTTTCGCGCCTCATTTGCGCCGAAAACCTTTCGCACAAGTCCCAGACTTGGCCGAAGCCTCACATATAGCCTCTCATGCTATTTTTCCAGCGGAACTCCACAATTTGTAGAAGTTCGGTACGACGCACTGAAATTCAGTGTACTACACTCTGGATGCTCGGAACTTTGCGAATACGCGAAAATTTCTAGGCAGCTCGAATTTGTGATGTTCGGAGTGCTCGGATTGCCCTGTGGGCGCCCGAAACATCCGGACAAGAGAACCGGGCACCTAGAATTGTGTGGGTGGTGTCCAAAAGGTGACAGCTTGAGAGTCTGGGAATGGACTTATGGGCGCCCGAACGTATTCCGGGTGCCTGAAACTTGATGCGAGGTGAAAGGTAGATTTATTATAATTTCTTAGATTTTAGGGGTTTAATTGGAATTGTAACAACTCTAAGTTATCCCCCAACTTTAGCTACCCTTTTTACCCTCTTCCAATTGTTTACCCTCTTCCAATTGAGAACCCTAGTTCTCTCCCTCTTTTTTTTCTATCTCCTTCATCTCTCTCACTTTCTCTTTCTCTATTTCTTCCACTAAATTCTAACATTTTCTTCTTTTTAAATACTTTTAATCCCTCCAATGTTAAAGTTTGAGCTAGGATACAGGGAGGAGAGCTCTTGGACGAACAACCCTTGTGTTCCAACAAGTTTAAGCATAGTAGAGGTAAGGTTTAGTGTTTTGGATATATATATTAATGGTTTTTGGGATAGTTTCTTTATAAGAAATGATATTGGGAGAATTTTGGAGGTAGTTATGTTAGGGTTCCTCCTTGGCTGAGATTTGATGTGTGGAATCTCTTTGTCTAAGATTGTTTTGAGGACAAAGGATCTTAAATCAAGACTATAATGAGTTTCGACATCTATTGGTTGGTGCTAGTACTCCGAAAGTGGTGAACTAACTCTATGTCTTCTTATTCATATTTCTAATTTATTTTCTAATTCATATTTCTATGTTCTAACAGCATAAGTACTCATGGTTGACCTACTATTTCCTTCACATATTGTTACAAATGAGCATATGATAGAATTCCTATATATTGAGTAGTTACTTATGTGGACACCTAATGCTTGGTTCCTCATAAGTCTTGTTGTTACTACATTCTAGAGTTGTGTACTATGTCATGGATCATATGGTTGTCTAGTATAAAAAGAGAGTTATTAGATCTTATTGATCATGAGCATATGGCTATAGGCTGAATGAGCCTAATTGAGCTTAACTACTTACTCATCTTTGGGGTCACGCCCTCACGTGTTGGCTCTCTAGAGGTGTAGGCACGTGGCAAAGCGATTGTTCGAGCCGCCTATAGTTAAGAGCCTTAATGGGTTCATGTGCGATTGTTCGATGTCCCACTATGCATGGCGCGGGTTTAACCAGATTATGAGTCGATCGTTTACATTGGGCGACATCGTGTTACTAGCATGTATTTGTTATCAGCTATTAAATTGATGTATAATGAAATGATTATCATTTGTAGTTCTACATTGCATAGAGGCATAATAATAGAATAGTAGTTGATAGCTTATTGTACTTGTCACTTTATCGTTCTTACTACAGCCTATACTGTAGAGGACTTTAGTAGACCTAGTGGTGTAGGTCGTCCCTATCGGTGACTGTACCCACTAGGAACTATTTTTTAATAGTTCTCACACCCTTTACTGCTTTTTTTTTTCTTTCAGAGCCATTATCTTTGGCTGGTGATCATGATAAGAAAATTGCGAGCTAGATAGCATTTTCTTGTCCTAGACGAGCTCTAGTGGAGTGACTTTCTTGTGGAGATGGAGCTTCCTTGTTGTATAGAAAATTGATGTATATATTATTTTGGGTTGGTTAGTTGTATGGCTATAACTTGTAATAGTGTAGTTATGTTTTGGTTCTGATACAATAACTCATATATTTTCTCATATATGTCCATTGTATATGAGATTAACGTATTGGTTGTCTTACTTTTCGTGTGCAGGGGTGTCCCTGTGTATACGACAGGTCTACTCGCGTGCCCGAGAAGCTTCCGCTATAACCGGAGCGTGATAAATTATGTTGGTATCAAAGCCTAGGAATGTCTTCAGGTGAACTTAGTAAAACATAGACTGTAATTAATGGAGTTTAGGGGAGTTAGTTGCAATTTTGCAACTCAATATTTAAGGGGATCACCGCCCGCTTTCTCCCTCACCAGTGAACACATACACACACTTCTCTCCTCTCTCATTCCCTCCTCCTCTCTCCAGAAATCCTTCTCCAACACTTGGAGATTTGAAGAAATTAAGTTTGAAGAAGCTTCTCGGAGTGGAGGACAAACTTTTTGGAGCAAGAGGAAGCTTAGAGAGCTTGAGACATAGATGAGTTTTTAGAGTTTAGAGTAAGAATTTTGGATTTAACCCTAGAGGATGGATTTTTACAAACTTTAGATAATCTAGACTACAAATTATAATGATTTGTCAAGAGATTTGGAGGTTTTAGTGTTGGTTTAGGAAACCTTAGATAAAATTAGGATTTTTGTATTTTAAGGGTTTAAAATTTTTTTAACCTTTAAAAACTCTAATTGAAGGTTAGAGAAACTGAGGGGGACAACTTCGTTTTGAGGAACAACAAGGTCTTGACGGTCAATTTCAAGATTCGAGCCGGTTTTAGATGTTTTTGGGCGAATCGGCTCAGAGAGGAGAAAATCGCTTACAAGGGCCTCATTGCAAGTGTCTACAAGCAATTGGGGGTGACTTGAGGTGGGTTATGCTTCACCAAAGTGATTTGGTCACTTTTCATGTCTAGAGAGTAAATTTACATTAAATTGATGCATGTGAAATAGGTAGTTTAATTAGTTATGTATGGTTGGGACATATATTACTAAATGTGAATAGCTACCAATGAACAAGTAATGCATGAGTTAACACTTATATATTTATGCAATGACTAGGATGATATAATGACAGTCTCTATGGGCATGCATTAGAGAATGGACTTGCATGTGCGTTAAATATAGTGCTATCTAACATAGGTTGGAAAATATAGTGGGTGGAATACCACTTGGACATGATTGTCATGAAACCTAGAAAGGTTGACAATGTAGGGTGAAACAAAATATACCCCTTGAGACCATGAAAAAGGCAATTTCAGAATATTGAAACATACGGTCAGGGTGTGTGGCGATGCCACCTAATACCGAGGTGAGAGGTGAGATGGACGATTTTCGCTACCTATGGACCTGTGGCCGAGGGTGTGCGGGGATGCCACCTAAAGCCAAGGTGAATGGGCGATTTCACTATCTATGGACTTATAGCCGGAGGTGGGCGATACCACCTAATGCCAAGGTAAAAGTGGCGATTCTGCTAATGATTGACTCATGATTAGAGTCGGGTGATATTGATAGGGTAATTAAAATAGTAAGTGAAACATAGTTTAACTTACATGAATAGATTTCATTATGATGGATAGGCATAAGCACGGTTATTTCTATTTGTATATAGTAGAGACTTATATGTTGATTACAAGTTGTATATTCATATATGCTTATGTTGCCTCCTTTTAACCTGGTCAGTCGAGCTCTTTCCTAGGGTAGCCGTACCAACTAAGAATTATGTTTATAGTTCTCACCTCTATATTTTTTTAGGTCCATCCGTGGGCGACATGGCGAAGCGAGGGAAGGGCGTAGCACAATAGATAGAGGCCAGTCTCTTTCCATTTTGGTGTTCGACATAAATGTACCTTTTTAAAAAATATAAAGAAAAGAAAAAAAATTGTAATGAAATATTTTCAGTTGTATTTGGAAACCATGTATATGTATGAATGAATGATGTAATAGAAAGTTTTTACTTTATGTCATTTGATATCTTTCTTATACAATCCATATGTATTATTTCTGGTTAGAATGTATTGTATATACAGCTTGTGCCTTGGCGGATAGGAAAAACTCTGTTCGTTCGGCAGGTCTGTGCACATGCCCGTTGGTGCTTCCGTTGCCAGTTCGGAGCATGACATAGATAGCATTTTCTTGTCCTGGACGAGCTCTAGTGGACTGATCCTCTTGTGAAGATGAAGTTTACTTATCGTATATAGGAAAAAAAAAATATGCATATGTTATTTTGGGTTGATTAATTCTATGACTATAACTTGTAATAGTATAATTATACTTTTGTTTTTATACAACAACTCATATTTTTTTCTTTATATGTGATATGTACAGATTACGTGTGGGTTGTCTTACATTTCGTATATGCGAAGGTGTCCTTGTGCATACGACGAGTTTGTTAGCGTGCCCGGAAAGCTTTTCCTGTAACCCGGGACGTCACAATTTGAGCCCTACTCATACCTCTAAGACTCATGGGGAGTCACTATTGCGCCCTAGCACCCACCTCAGTCGTCTGTTAGGAAGTCGCTTCCGCATCCTAGCACCCAAGGGGAGTTGCTACTATACCCTGACACCTTTATTTTTGTGATACCTCTGAAGGATACTACTTTTGAAGTCATGATCTCCACAAGTTTTGACAGACTCGGCGAGTATGATCACATTCTCTTATACAGGAGAGCCCACTAACATACCATGATAGCAAAATCAAGGATCTACTAATCTCTAGCATGCTTGTCGCAAAAGAAATGCAACAACGATAATATATGACATACTACTTGTACAATGTTCCAATATGCATAGATGTTGGTTTTAAGTTTTACTTGATGTTCAGATTCTTGTATAATTATAACATTTGTGTGTGACAACTATATTAATATCAAATAGCCCATAACAAATCAACTATGTCCATGAGAAACTAGTTTCTATTACTAGTTATAAACAACTTTTAGGAATACCAAATAATATAGGTATCATTCTCTAATTATGCATACGAATCATGAGTTCTCAAGAAAAAGTTGCCCAATTAGTACTTTTTGAAGCATGCATACCAAGTAAGAATAGAAAATAACATTAAACCCTAAAACACATGACCAAAGTAACATACAATTATCCAATTGGGGGAATTTAGATATGAGGAGAAAGCCAACCACTTCGAAAGACACCACCAACCTAGGTAAGTTGCTAATTGCCCAAGGAATCAAGCAATTAGATAGTCACCGCTAAATTGTCCAACTTCATGGCCAACGACAGTTTCTTCTCCAAAATCACACCAATTATCGATGATTCCTCTTCGTAAACTCGATCTAAGTTGTTGAGCGCGTTAATATTTCCTTCAATTAGAGTTTTCAATGGTTAGTTTGTTTTGAAAACCCTTAGGAACAAAATTCCCAATTTCATCCCTAAGGTTTCTATTATTCCCAACAAAACCTTATGCTATTTGCAAATCTCCCAAAAACTCTAGTATGGATTCTTTAGAGTTTCCTAAAAATCCAATTTTGTCAAAGTTACTCTCAAACCCTAACTTAAAGCACAGGGGACTAATCTAAGCACCTTGTTCTTTTAGTTCCTTTCTTATCCTAGAAGCTTTCCCCACTTTCTGGAGACCTCTATCCAACCAAATCTTCTCAAAAATCTCCTTAGAAGTGCAGCAATTTGGTAAAGGGACTAAGGTATTAGGGTTGGAGAGAAAGAGAGAATTTTCTTTTGTTGGAGAAGAAAGTGAGGATATGGCTATGCGAGTCTTTTATAGGCTTGCACAATTGCAACTTAACCCGCAAGAAGAGAGAAATTGCAACTTTTATGTATTGCTCCTAGACTGCTGGAAGTCAGGACTTCCTATAGAAAGTTTGGATCTCGAAGGATACCATCAATGCTACACGGATGAGTTCGGACTTCCCCATCAGAACTCCGAAACTCAAAGGTTTCCTGAAACCCAACAAAGCTGAAGTCTGAACTCCCAGAAGGAGACCCGGATCTCGAAGGTTTTAACTCATTTTGCTTGAAGTCTGGATTCTGAGCCAAGATCTGGACTTTAATGTTTGTAGCTAGACAGGAAGTTTTGGGGTCCATACTTCTTCACCAAGGTCTGAATATTGATGTTCTGGGGACTTCAACCAATTTTCGTCCTGAAACTTTATTTTCGCGTCATTTTTGCCCCAACTCAATTCCAACTTGTCCAAAACCCTAATAAATTCTTTAGAATGGTTTTATACACTATTTTCCCTGCACTTTACCCAATTTGGCAAAGTTTAGTAAGGTATACTAAGTTTCAGTATATTATAAGTATCAAAGACTATTTTATACTAAGACTTAGCTAATTTGTAAAAGCTTAGTATAAAAGCTTAGTATACTACAGGACCCTTAAAAAAAATGTGAAATTGATAGAAATAAGATATTTTGATTAGTACGATATTTTCTTAACAAAAGAGTTATTTCAATAGGTCCTAAACTTTTTTATTGACCACTTTAACTACTTTTTATTGACTTTGACACGTGTAGTTCTAGCCTCCAAAAGTAACTAAATATTTAAATATTATCAACAGATAATGGTGTTAGTTCTAGAAAAACCATTATATACTAGATTGCCTACTGAATCCATAACTTTCTTTTCTATGCCAAAGAAATCTTATAGATTCTCTGTTTCTATTTATCTTAGAAATCTTAGAGATTCTCTTTTTTTATTTATCTTAGAAATCTTATAGATTCTCTTCTTTCTTTTTTTTATCTTCCTATTTGCTCTAGTATTTTCTACTTTTGTCTTATATAAATATATGAACCTATCTTTTCTTGTAGTCCACAATTTACTTCTTTATACAGAACATCAACCATGGCCAAAACCATCCATTCACATGTTACCTTTATTCTTTTAATATCTATCCTACTCTTCCCCTGTGAAATTGCTGAAGCACTTAAAAGATCCTTAAGCTTCGAGCTCATCTATCGTGACTCACCTCGGTCCCCCATTTATATCCCTAACCTCACCGACTCACAACGCTTTGAAAAGTCCCTTCGCCTTTCCGAGAACCGATTCCTCCAACTAAATAACTCTCAATTCATGTTAGCTGACTATAAAATAAACTCCATTCGCCCCCCTGTCCTGAACTATGATAAATTATACATGATTCTTGTGACCGTCGGCACTGACAATGGCGCCATTAGCTACTACTTAAAAATAGACACAAGCATTGGTCTTAGTTGGATCCAATGTGAGCCATGCATCAATTGCTACCCACAAAATGATCCTTACTTCAATCCTCACAAATCTCCTTCCTTCGTTGACATCTTCTGTTCTGATCAGAACCCCTGCCCACAAAATTATCATTGCATCAATAGCCGTTGCAACTACGAATATAACTATCTCGATGGGTCCCACACTAGAGGCACACTCTCAAAAGACACCTTTGGATTCCGTTCGAGCCATGGTGACCACCTTGTGTTGGTTAAAGGGCTTATCTTTGGCTGTTCACATGATACCCATCTAGTTGAAGACAACCATGGTTATCCATCAGGATTAATGGCATTGGGTTTGTCTCAGGAATCGTTTGCGAGGCAACTTATCAATCATGGCAGCCAGGGCCGCTTCTCTTACTGTCTTCCCCCAATGGGTTCAACAAGTATAAGCTTTTTACGATTCGGAGACAATATTGTGCAAAGAGGGCCGGTGAAAACTACACCGATAATACCAGCCCAAGGAATCCACTTCTACTATATTACCTTAAAGGGCATCACTATTGGTACCCAACGACTTACAATTTCTCCAGTAGTGTTTGCACGAAAGCCAGATGGGTCGGGTGGGTTCATTGTGGACTCCGGCACACTCATCACTCGCTTGATAAATCCAGCTTTTGAACAGGTGAAGGCAGTAGTTCGAAAATATTTTCGCATTAGGACTTTCCTTCCAATGGATCCAACAAAATATGGGCTCTCATTTAAACTTTGTTGGCTTATCAAGCCAGGTTATGATCGCTTAATGCCGAACATGACATTGCATTTACAAGGGGCCAAGATGCATATCATGTGGCGGCAGTTGTTCTACATTGCACAAGAGAAGGGAGTATTCTGCTTTGCAATGTTGCCGTTGGATAATTTGAGTATTCTCGGGGTGTACCAACAAGCAAATACTCGATTTACTTTTAATGTGCTGCAATCACAGCTAGCCTTTAATCCAGAGAATTGTGAACATGACTCCCAAACCTAAATAAGAAGAATTGCAGAATAAAACCAAAATAATGTGCCCATATCTATGTTTTCCTTTTTTAATCGTATTTTCTAAAGTTGATCTAAAGATCTTTAATGGAAATTATTTGTACCATCAGATCACTGAATTAACTATTCACATTGCTTTAAAATTTGTTCATTGTATATGATGGATGGTGGATTCAGTGGTCCACTACGGGAACAATATTATATGGTCAAGATAAAGATTCCCAATTTAAGTGGACTTTCTTAAAAGTATACTTTTTGAAATGATTAGAAATAAGGAAAATAACATTTGAAACTTAATTTATATATCCACATGCAAGTCCACTACTTAGAAATATCAATTTACAAAGAGTTGCATTATACTATCAAACTATTTCTTGTAGTATTAGAATGTCTTCGATCTTAGTATCAGTTATTCTATGGAGTTGGTAAATGCCATTGCTAATACTCCTTCCCATTTACTAAATTGTTTAGTACGATACTTCAATTGGTGGCTTCCTCTATAAGTAGTTAGCCGATGTCACAATCCAAACCCCAATGCTTGAGATGAGGCTACTGCACTCTATAACTATGAAATATAATGTTGGTGTAAAATATCCAAAAAATAGAGGTTAGCTACAAAATAAAATGAAAAAAGTATCGACGAGTCGATCAAGCCGAGGCACGGATATCTCGCTCTCTTTAAGGAGATTCAAGCCCTCTACGGTTGGCAAAGCCTTTGAACCGATGCAGCAGAACACTAACTCGTCCCCTCCAGGATACAACGGCTCGACCCTCGTCGTGTGGCTTCACCAACTCTGCACAAGTAGATGAGCCCAAAGCTCACCAAAAGAAACACCCTTTCTTTGACCTTCTCTCTCTCAAGTAGGATAATAGTAGTTTTCTTCTTACTTTCATTGTTATGTTATATTCTACAAAACAAAAGCCCTCCTCAATTTATAGGCACCTCAAGCCTATAGGTTACGAGAGATCAAAGCTAAATGTTATACAACATTTAATGCAAGTTCATAATGTGAGAATTCGAATTTTTGGAAATTTGGATTCTGAGTTCCTCTCCCCTGATACTGTGTTTTTGGTCAGTATACGTATATATATACAAGTATTTATATATATATATATATATATATATATATATATATATATATATATATATATATATATATATATATATATATATATATATATATATATATATATATATATATATATATATATATATATATATATATATATATATATATATATATATATATATATGTATATAAGTGAGTTTTAGTGGTATTTAGTGTTTTTCGGATTTTCGTCGCGAAGAGTGAACGGCTTAACGGCGCGAACCGGAGTCCGATTCTGACAATCCAAAATGGTAAGTTCGATGTCTCGGCAGTGCTGAACGCGATGGCGCAATCCGCGTCGACATGTGATGAACGGTTTGGGAGATCTTCCATCTTCTTCGTCGAGAGGTCGAGTGTCACATTTTTTTGGTTTCGCGTTTTAGACCCTGTTCTCGCACCGTTTCACGTGAGATTGCTTGTGGAGGGGTGTCTGGGCTCTTTGTACCTGCTGTGAGGGACTAAGGAGTAATTAGTTGAGTTTGGAGGGCTTTTTGGCAATTGTGAGAGTGGTTGAGAGTGGTTGAACCACTCCCTCCCACTCCCTCTCACTCCTCTCACTCCCTCTCTCACTTCCTCTCTTTCCCCCTGCTCCCAGAGGTGAGCACCAGCTCCCCCTGCCTCTTGGCCTCCTCCCCGAGCTCTGCCGGTCACCGCCGGCCACCGCCTGGCCGGAGCAACCCCGGCAATCTCTCTCTCTCCCTTTTCTTCTTCTTCTCCTTCTTCTTCTTCCTCTTCTTCTTCCCTGCAGTGTGCACCTAGGGGAAACCCATGCATGGGCTTCCCCTGAGGTGGCACGACCACCGGAGTGGCGCGCCGCCGCCGGGAGCCGCCGCTGTGGGCCGCCGGAGCTGTGGAAGCCACTACTGGAGGAGCTGCGGGCCGAGCTTGGTGGGGCCGCACCACCGCCGCCTCCCGACGCCTGCGAGGGTGAGCATCGTCACCCTCGGGACCTCCGCTGCCGGACCTTCCCTCCCCGGCCATCGTCGTGCAGCCGGAGAGCCGCCAGAGCCGCCGCGGGCTCGGGTTTGGCAGCTTGGGCTGTTGCGGCCATGTCTGCTCCGCCGCCGCCACCCGCCGCCATTTTTTGTCGCGGTCACCTCCCAACCGTCAGCCGGCGACCTCCTCTTGCCGGTGCTCGCGTCGCCGCCGACCGCCGTCCGCCGTCGCCGTTTGTTGCCGGAGCCGCCGTGCCCTAGTATCGGGTAGCCAACCCGAGAGCAACCTTGCTCCCCGCGCCGCCGCCGCCGATTCCTGCCGCCACCTGAGGTGAGCCCCCACTTCCTCACCTCCCCCGCACTCACCCCTGGCCGCCGGCGGCCATGCATGTCGGCCGACAGCCGGCCGGAGCTAGCTGCTCCGGCCGGGGGTCATTTTTGTGGTGTTTTTATTTTGCACGCTTGTTTGAGCTCTCTGTTGCCTCCCGAAGCTCGGGAAGGTGAGCACGATGATCGCGGCGACGCGCTGATCATTATGCTCACCCTAGTTTCCCTTTTTGGTGGGTTATTTTGCTGCGTAGCTGTTGTCGAGCCATTTTGCCTTGTTTGCGCTGTTTTTATGCATTTTCCCGGCCTGCGACTGTTCTTGTCGCAGAGGGGCTGTGAGCATGGCTTCCGTTATGTCGTTGCCTATCCGCTGGTGCTTGCGGAAGGTCGTGCGGATGTACGGTTTGCTCACACGGCCTTAGTAGTGCTTGCTTTTGTGCGTGTGCTCACTATTTTTATGGGATTTTCTGGCTTGCGACTAGTCCTATTGCAGTGGGACTGTGAGCACGGTCTCCGTGATGTCGTTATCTATCCGCTGGTGCTTGCGGAAGGTCGTGCGAATGTACGGATTGCTCGATCGGCTTTGTTTAGTGCTTGTATGTTGATAATTGTCGCTTGTTTGTGGACTTTGGCGTTTGTGGCAGCGTTGCGACGCTGTGGGCAGCAAGGGCATGATCCTTGAGGCCCTGTTTTGGACTGGTTGTCCAACCCCTTCGCCCTTCGCGGAGTTTCGGACTCGTTTTCGACGCATTTTTCGATGAAATAATCGGCGAAACGCGTGTTTCTAGTTGTGAGACTTGCTCGCTGATTTTGCGGGCAACTTGGCTTCATCATTTAGCCTTGTTGGCTGTTCCTCATCGCTGTCCCGAAGTTCTGAGGACAGCGGATGAGTGATGTGGGGTTCCGGTGCCAATTCGGCATTTTTCGAGAACCCGGGAAGCCTTTTCGGGTGCGTTTGTTGTCGTGGCACCCCGAGCTCGTGCTCGCTGTCCCGTCACTTGGTTTTGTGTGTTCGGGGACAGTGAGGGACCTTGTTGGCTGTTTGGTACCCCTGTAGAGCTTAGTGTGGTTTCGGGATTGTCCCGGTGGGTTTCCCGGACGATCCGTCGGTTCCGGGATGTGTGAGCTTTGTGTTTAGCGTCGACTTGGTGGACCTTGACCCTGTGAGTCTTTCGTAGGTCCTGTCGCGGTTCCCGAGAGCCGTCGGTGTTAGACTCGATCTTTCGACAGGTGGGTACTTCGATCCGGAGTCGGTTCAGTGGACTACGGTGATACCTTTCTATCCCTTCTCTTGCATTTCAGTTATTAGTTCACTTGACTCCTGTTGACTCTACTTATATGCGTGATTGGATAGTAGTAGTTATGGTTTGCATGGTTCTTGAGACGACCCAGTTGGTCGGTGGTGATCGCATGTTATTCCGAGCGATCCTAGTTGTGGTTTTTGGTTGCTTCTTGGCTCGTTGCCGTTCTGTGGATTGAGCATTTGCATCGATCGTCACAGCTCTTCTAGCACATCACGTACACCAGCGGTCTGATCCACCGCCTGGGGGTGTTCTTTTCCGAAAAAGGGTCGTTGAGATTGGTTCCGACCCGTGAGCCTTCTTGCGTTTGCGTGCAGAAGGTTGAGGTGCCGAGAGATGAGCAGGTTGTGACAGTGCCCGGGGTGCGTCCCGGTGGTTTCAGATTGGGTTTACTTTGTGGTTATCTCCTTTGATGCATACCAGTTGCTTACAGTAGCATAGTTGTTTCAGTTGTATGTCAGCCTCATACTTACTTGTGCTACTGTATACCATATCTAGCTTTTGTTGACCCTCGTGCCGGTGTGTACACCTCGACTTCGTCGGCTTGCGGTACCCACTGGGAGGGGAGACATGTTTACATGTTCTCACCCCCCGCCCTCGTTGTTGTTTTCAGGTGAGCAGGGTGGTGAGTGTCGGGACGCTGCGAGGCACGCCTAGGTAGTAGCTCTAGAGGTTCCGACTCGTGAGGCTACTTTTCCAGATTTGGTTATCACCCTACCTTTTTCTACTAGATATGAATTGTGGTTCAGTTATCCTTTGGGCTTTATCTAGCATGTTATATTTTGGTGCAGCTTTATGTTGGATGTTTACCATGCATGCTTATATCACGTGGTTTTCGTTCAGTATACATGTGAGGTTTTCTTGTTTAGACTTGTGGATATAGATGCTTTCAGATCTATCTTGGTGGCCTTTTATCGCATGTCTTGGTTTTCAACCCCTCGTGGTAGCGTTTTCGAATAAAGGTTTCCGTGTGGGAAACAGTTTTCAAATGGATTTCTAATCGTTCGGCTTTTGTGATTTCAAAAGAGAGTTCTCGTGTGGAGAACAGTTTTTAAATGATTCTCGAATGATTGAGATTAGGGTTTCAAAGAAAGCTTCTGGATAAGAAGCAGTTTTCTAGAATGACTGTTGCTTGTGCATGGCATCATCCTTCGCCTAAGAACTTGCTTAGATTCATACAGGTTTAAGGACGGCTAGCTGTATGAATCTCTTGTGATGTTGTGTTGTTGTGATGAATGAATGGTGGTTGTGATCTTGTTGTATGTTGTGGACGCCGTGCAAATACAGGGGAGGCTCTGTCCGTGTGTACAGTGGACCCTGTATTTGTGGCGGGTCTGTACGTGGTGCGGGCTAGGCTTTCAAAAAAAAAAAAATTGGCACGTTCTTCCGCATCTAGAACTAGCCCGGGACATGACACATAACTTGTAAGTTAGAAAAATTAAATGCAAAGGAGTTTACAAAAAACTTACATTCATTCATTAGATATAGGTATAAATGCATTGGTTAAAAACAAAGGAGTTATAGGTATAAAAGTATGTTGCATAAGTTAAAAAATATAGGTTAAGTGAATGGTTAATTCACATGTAACTTAATCATCATGGATGAATATATAGGTTATCAAATTTAAAACCTATTAATAATAAAATGTAACAACATTCCCCCACTCAATTTATTATTATATGAGAGTTCGATGGCCAAAGAGAGATCATTATACATAGTAAAGGTGTGCTCTGCATTGAACCTTTACTTAGTGAAACAGTAATCTCTATTCCAGAGCCAGAGTGGTCTCAGACTTGAACTTTAGCTGCTTAGGGGAAATAGAGAGTCACTGCTCACATATAACAATCCAGGTGTTGACATGAGCTTTACTAGCTAGCATGTTACGGCCTTGTGCTGATGTCACGCCCCGGGCTAGTTCTAGATGCGGAAAAACGTGCCAAATTTTTTTTTTTTGAAAGCCTAGCCCGCGCCACGTACAGACCCGCCACAAATACAGGGTCCACTGAACACACGGACAGAGCCTCCCTTGTATTTGCACGGCGCCCACGACATATAACAGGATCACAACCACCATTCATTCATCACAACCGCATAACAACACAACGAGAGATTCATACAGCTAACAGTCCTTAAACCTGTATGAATCTAAGCAAATCCTTAGGCGAAGGATGATGCGATAGACAAGCAACAAACATTCTAGAAAGCTGCTCCTTACCCAGAAGCTTTATTTGAAACCCTAATTTCAATCATCCAAGAATCATTTGAAAACTGTCCTCCACACGAGAACTCTCTTTTGAAATCACAAAAAACCGAACAATCAGAAATCCATTTGAAAACTGTTTCCCACACAGAAACCTTTATTTCACGACGCTACCACGAGGGGTAGAAAGCCAAAATATTCGATAAATGAAACGATCGAAAAATATGGATACAACCAACTAGTCCAAGCATGCAATCATCACATAATGATAATGAATGATCAATAACACATAAGCATGCTAGAGTAAGCCCAAAGGATAACTGAACCACAAATCACATCTAATAGGTGAAGGTAGGGTGATAACCAAATCTGGGGAAGTAGCCTCACGAGTCGGAACCTCTAGAGCTAAGATCTAGGCGTGCCTCGCAGCGTCCCGACACTCACCACCCTGCTCACCTGAAAACAGCAACGAGGGCGGGGGGTGAGAACATGTACACATGTCTCCCCTCCCAGTGGGTACCGCAAGCCGACGAAGGCGAGGTGTACACACCGGCACGAGGGTCAACAAAGATAGATATGGTATACAGTAGCACAAGTAAGTATGAGGCTGACATACAACTGAAACAACTATGCTACTGTAAGCAACTAGTATATGCATCAAAGGAGATAACCACAAAGTAAACCCAATCTGGAACCACCGGGACGCACCCCGGGCACTGTCACAACCTGCTCAACCAACTGGCACAAACCTTCTGCACGCAACGCAGTAAGGCTCACGGGTCGGGACCGCTCTCCACAACCCTTTTCCGAAAAAGAACAACCCTAGGCGGTGGATCAGACCGCGGGTGTACGTGATGTGCTAGAAGAGTTGTGACGATCGATGCACATGCTCAATCCACAGAACGGCAACGAGCCGTGAAACAACTGAATAAACCACAACGAGGATCGCTCGGAACAACGGCGATCACCATCGACCAGCTGGGTCGTCTCAAGAATCATGCAAACCACAACTAGGATCGCTCGGAACAACAGGCAATCACTACCGACCAACTAGGTCGTCTCAAGAACCATGCAAGCCACAACTAGGATCGCTCGGAACAACAGGCGATCACTACCGACCAACTGGGTCGTCTCAAGAACCATGCAAGACACAACTAGGATCGCTCGGAACAACAGGCGATCACTACCGACCAACTGGGTCGTCTCAAGAACCATGCAAGCCACAACTAGGATCGCTCGGAACAACAGGCGATCACTACCGACCAACTGGGTCGTCTCAAGAACCATGCAAGCCACAACTACTCTACTATCCAAGCACGCATATAAGTAGAGTCAACGGGAGTCAAGTGAACTAATAACTGAAATGCGAAAGAAGGGATAGAAAGGTATCACCGTAGTCCACTGAACCGACTCCGGATCGAAGTACCCACCTGTAGGTAAGATCCAATCTAACACCGACGGCTCTCAGGAACCGCGACAGGACCTACGAAAGACTCACAGGGTCAAGGTCCACCAAGTCGACGCTAAACACAAAGCTCACTCATCCCGAAACCGACGGATCGCCCGAAAAACCCACCGGGACGATCCCGAAACCACACAAAGCCCCAGAGGGGTACCAAACAGCCAACAAGGTCCCTCTCTGTCCCCGAACACACAAAACCAAGTGACGGGACAGCGAGCACAAGCTCGGGGTGCCACGAACATCAAACGCACCCGAAAAGGCTTCCCGGGTTTCCGAAAAATGCCGAATTGGCACCGGAACCCCACATCACTCATCCGCTGCCCTCGAAACTTCGGGACAGCGATGAGGAACAGCCAACGAGGCTACACAATGAAGCCAAGTCGCTCGCGAAAACAGCGAGTGAGTCGCACAACTAGAAACGTGCGTTTCGCCGATTATTTCATCGAAAAATGCGTCGGAAACAAATCCAAAACTCCACGAAGGGCGAGGGGGTTGGACAACCAGTCCACAGGGTCCCAAAGACCATACCCTTGCTGCCCACAACGTCGCAAGATCGCCACAAAAGCCAAAGCCCACAATCAAGCAACATATACAAACATACAAGCAATAAACGAAGCTGCTAGAGCAAACCGTACGTCTGCACGACCTTCCGCAAGCACCAGCGGATAGATAACGACGTCACTGATACCGTGCTCACAACCCCACTGCGACAAGACTAGTCGCAAGCCGGGAAATCCCAAAAAAATAGTGAGCGCGCGCACAAAAGCAAGTATAACTAAGGCCGTGTGAGCAAACCGTACATCCGCACGACCTTCCGCAAGCACCAGCGGATCGGCAACGACGTAATGGAGGCCATGCTCACAGCCTTACTGCGACAAGAACAGTCGCAGTCCGGGAAAGTGCATAAAAACAGAGCTAACAAGGCAAAATGGCTCGACAACGGCTACGCGGCAAAATACTCCACCAAAATAGAAAACCAGGGCGAGCATGATGATCAGCACGTCGCTGCGATCCTTGTGCTTACCTTCCCGAGCTTCGAGAGGCAACAGAAAGCTCAAACAAGCGCGCAAACAAAAAATACCACAAAAAGGACCCCTGGCCGGAGCAGCTAGCTCCGGCCGGCTGCCGGCCGACATGCAAGGCCGGCGGCGGCCAGGGGTGAGTGCGGGGGAGGTGAGGAAGTGGGGGCTCACCTCAGGTGGCGGCAGGAACCGGCGGTGGCGGCGCGGGGAGCAAGGTTGCTCTCGGGTTGGCTACCCGAGACTAGGGCACGGTGGCGCCGGCAGCAAACGGCGACGGCGGCCGGCGGCGACCTGAGCATCGGTGAGAGGGGCCCGCCGAACACCGGTTGGCCGGTGACCACGATAAAAACAGAGGCGGGTGGCGGCGGCGGAGCTGGCCCAGCCGCGGATGCCCTAGCGGCCCCGCCGAGGCTTGCGGCGGCTCCGGCGGCTCTCCGGCGACACTGCGATGGCCGGGGAGGCAGGGTCCGGCAGCGGAGGTCCCGAGGGTGACCATGCTCACCCTCTCCGGCGTCGGGAGGCGGCGGCGGCGCGGCCCCAACAAGCTCGGCCAGTAGCACTCTCTGCCAGTGCTGCTGCGGCTCCGGCGGCCCACGGCGGCGGCTCCCGGCGGCGGCGCTCCACTCCGACGGTCGTGCCACCTCAGGGGAAGCCCATGCATGAGTTTCCCCTGGGTGCACACCGCAGGGAGAAGAAGAGGAAGAAGAAGAAGGAGAAGAAGAAGAAAAGGGAGAGGAAGACTAAGCCGGGGGTTGCTCCGGCTAGGCGGTGGTCGGCGGCGGCCGGAGAGGCTCTGGAGGCAGAGCCAAGAGGCAGGGGGAGAGAGGGCTCTGGTTGGGGCTGAGGAAGAGAGAGGGAGAGTGAGGGAGAGGTTGAGTGTGAGAGGGGAAAAGAGAGGGGGTGGGTGAGGTTCATTAAACACCCTCACCTACCCTCACCTCACGTACCCTTTCTACCCTGGATTTCCCCCCCACAGCAGGGTAAAAAGCCCCCCACACCCCTCCAAATTCAAATTCGCGCGAAACGGTGCGAAAAACGGGGTCCAGATCGCGAAACATTAAACGTACCATTCGAGCACTCAGAGAAAAATATGCAATAACTTTCAATCCGTCCGTCGCACGTCGACACGGATCACGCCATCGCGTTCAGCACTGCCGAGACATCGAACCTACCATTTTGGATCGTCAGAAACGAACTCCGGATCGCGCCGTTAAGCCGTTCTCTCTCCGCGACGAAAAACCAAAAACTATAAATCCACTAAAACTCACTTATATACATATATATATATATATATAATATATATATATATATATATATATATATATATATATATATATATATATATATATATATATATATATATATATATATATTATAAAAATACATGTATATATATATATATAAATACATGCGCTAGGTATAATATATAATATATAAATACATGTATATATATATATATATATATAAATACATGTATATATATATATATATATAAATACATGTATATATATATATATAAATACATGTATATATATATATATAAATACATGTA
The DNA here is from genome assembly GCA_016920855.1 of Puya raimondii. Classification (NCBI taxonomy): domain Eukaryota; kingdom Viridiplantae; phylum Streptophyta; class Magnoliopsida; order Poales; family Bromeliaceae; genus Puya; species Puya raimondii. Next base: position 87,276,431 of record JABWPP010000050.1, read on the forward strand.
TATATATATAAATACATGTATATATATATATATATATATATATATATATATATACGTATACAGATCAAAAACACAGTATCAGGGGAGAGGAACACAGAATTCCAAATTTCCAAAATTCGAATTCTCACATCACCTCCCACCTAACAAGAAGTTTCGTACCCCCGAAACTTACCCACATTGACTTCTTCTCACCTCACCAATCGGCCGGCCCACACGCTTCGCCTCCACGCAGTCCATCTACAACCAGCCGCCGGATGTACCGCAACATGAAAAAGTTTCCCTTCCGTTGCTAAGGGGAAGAGAGGAGGGAAGAGGGAGGAGGAGAAAAAAGAAGGGCACAACAAATACAGAGAAGTTCAAAGAGTTAATGGGGAGAAAATCTTTGCAGAGAAAGAAAAATGGTGTAAATCCAAGGAAAAAAGAGTGCAACGGCGCATAAAGAGTGAAACTCATTTTCCTAGAAGTGTAAAGAATGCAGAAATAGTGTAATTTTGTCCCAAAGAGTACAACTTTCAGATTTAAAACAGGTGTAAATTTTGTTTTTAAAAAATAGTATAACTTTATTTTAACAGTAGAATATCATCAATGATAGATCATTCGCTATAATTATTTGATCTTTTTGTAGGAAAAAGGAAATTAGGAGAGTGGAAAGCCAGGAACCAGATTTTTTAGTTCTCAACTATCCATTTTACAAATTGAAATACGACCAACTCCCTTACCCTCTATCGCTAGACACCCGAGGTAAGAGGAAAGTAACTAGAGGGAAAAGCGAGCTTCTTGGACGAAAGCAGTCCCAGACGGAGGAAGAGGGGTATAGAAGAGCTCTAGCTAAGAAGAACCTATAAAATGGGCGTGGAGGAAGACTTCCCAGTCCGAGAGAGAGAGGGCTGTGGGAAGGACAGATAAGAAAACTCAGATTGGAGAGTAAAGAACTGCGAGCCCCGAGGGTGGAGAATCCGAGAGGACCAACGAGAAGCTCCAGGCCATGAGGAAGGATAATACTAGAGAAGACCAGGGTTGCGCTCCAGCGAAACACCACATCTCGGAGGTGCATCCACGAAGGGTCGGAGGGACGGGCCCCGCCCTCCCGAAAAACAAGAGGGTCCACCATCCCCCAGCGTGAGCCCGGAGGAGATGGGACTCCCGAGGAGGGCAATGCCGGCCGAGGTAGACAAGCGAGAGCGAGGGCGTCACCGGTAGAGGCAGAGGCGAAGGTTATGCACGTGCACCGCCGTTTGGTAGCTTTAAACCTTTACCCCGAGAGGATCGCCGCTTGAGAGACTTCAGAGAGACCCTCGGAAAGAAAAGAAAAAGAAGGAGAGAGATACGAGAAACCCAAGGAAGAGAGAGAAAAAAGAAAAGGTATTTTGAACCAATCCCCTGAAAATCCGAACCGAATATGCAAAATTGAAAATCACGGCCCCAGTTTTTGGCAAACCCCCTCAAAACTTCCAGAATTTTTAATACAAATTGGCCTGAAAAACTAAATACTGGTATAATGCCCCTACATCACTCAAGATACGCACACCCAACCCCCCAGCTCAACCCAACTTAAATCCACTTAAATGGCAAACCCTCCCTACATTGATATTAACACAATTTGGAGGGTATCCATGTAATTTAGTTCTCTAAACAAGCGGAAACCAGCACCCATTTCCCATATTCAGAATATCCACCCCCCTTCCCCCCACCCACACCCCACATCCCAAACCATACAAAAAACACAACAACAACAAAACAAAAACATCCCCATAACCCGTCTGACCCCTCAAGCTCCAAACCATACAAAAGGTGTCCCCCGGTTAAAAAACCAGTTTCTGGCTTGTGGAGGAGCTGAAGATGAGGGCTGATCTACGTGGAGAAACTGCAACTGCCGTCCCGCCTACCGTAAAGTTAACAACAGAACATCCACTTGGTCGAGGTGGAACCCCCCCTGGTACCTGGTAAGTACTGAACCTTGGGTACTGGCACTGGTAACTGGTACTTGGTACTGGCACTTGATAATGTGTCTACGGAATGATAAGGAAAGTAACTCCTCTATCGTTGATGAAGAAATGAAAGATGGCCTCGGCGGCGGACTATACCCCAGTCTGTAAAAACCCCCGACGTCGATGGTCCACCATGTTTTCCGGCTGGCCCCGTGGGAGCTACAGAAACACTGGAAGACGTAGGTTAGTGTCCCTCAAAAATAAAAAGAATTAAGGAAATTTGATCGGCAACTTGCGGACAGGGCTTCTTTAATACTCCGCCATATAAAAATATTGGCAGGACACGTCTAATCGTATAATGTGATCTCTGCACAACATCGACCTGAAATAATAAAGCACCATTATAAAAAATAACACTAAACTTTCTGTTAATATATAAAAAATACAAACGAGGCAGAAATATTATATCTTAAAATCATACCAATACTCTCTCGATCATGTCCACGTGGCTGACTTACGCGAGAAGCTGGGGCGCTGTACTGGGCCTAAATATCCATCTGCCCTGGTGATGCCCTCCAATACCACTGCATGTAAACAGTGCTAGCTCGTTATAGGATCTGGATCTACTTCAGGCGTCCACCTCTACTAATGTCCATCCTCAATCTTATCATCCCAACGCTAAATATAAGAAGCATGAAAACGCCGCCCCAATTCTCAAACCAAATGCCCCCCCCCGTGAAGTGATGCGAGGTATGTTGCAACCCACATGATTCAGGAAGTGCATCCCTGGATCGAATAACCCAAACTGCCGAAACTCCAACGATCCCCAGAAGATTGACAAGCTCAATAATATGGAAACCATCCCAACCCGCCCTCGGTCCTAGATCCCCCCAAATCTAAAGACCCCGAACGTACACAGAAAGATGGAAGTGTAACTCTAATACTGCAAGGTTATAGACTCAAAAGCCACCCATGTTAATCTATTGTGAAAAAATAAATACAAATATAACTTACTACCCTCTCGTTTTAAATATAACCCCACAGTTATAATAAATTGAGTTACTTTCATTTACACCTGAGACTCTACTATGAATCAAGCCTGATCACGATAAAACAATGTCAGTAGTCCTGAAACATATCTCGAAAAGCCAGCCTAGTATTCCCCCTGATTCATTTATATCAATATTAGGCATGATTAAATAGTATATAGAACAATCTGAAATGCAAAAAAAAACATAAACCCCCTAGAACCTAGTGGCATGTCGACAAGCTCAGGCTGCGGTCCAACAATCTCGTCAGGGCGACCAATTGCAGGGTGGTCCCATGCCCATACTATACAAAAAAGATAGTTAGAAACTTACAGCAAAAAACATGACTTATAAAAAGCTAGTAAGAACAATGTACCTGAAGTAATGTCCCAAAAGCAACAATCACTCCACATTTCCCCCTCATGCAAGCATTTCCTAATGCCCGATCAAGTAGATGAGCTAGCGTAGCTCACAGCCCCACCATGGACGCAGAGTCCTGTAATAACAGCGACATCCATCAAAGTAATAGTCATCTCCCCGTGTCGCATATGGAAAGTCTGCGTCTCCCTCCGCCACCTCTCGACTAATGATCCCAATAAGGACTGATCTAGCTGTAGGCGCCGCAATCGTGATACATAAAAAAATCCTGCTCGTCGCAACAGGTCCAAAACTGCAGGATGCTCAACTTGCCATCGGTTCAATTTACGACCATGCTCCGTAAATTGAACAGGAGAATAACCCTGCATGATTATGAATGTTAGTTCAATATTAGTACATAGTTTACCAGTAAATTTGAAATGTTTAAAAAACATCACCTCCTCTCTAATCAAAGTGGATCTATAGTGTGGCTGCTCAGTCAGCACAGATGTATCAATCGGTCCCGGCTCCTCGTGATCGTCCATCTGAAATAGTGAAATAAAATCAGTGAGAAACATTGTGGCTGTAATATGAGTACATTAACATAAAATAATAATTAAAAAAAGGCAACAACAATTTTCATATCAAATAACCTAGCGACGACGTCTCTCGCTTCTTTGCTGATTTTCAGGACATGTGCTTTTATAATGGCCGTATTGTTTACACATACTACACTTGCCCCTCCTGTTCCCAACGCCTTCATCCATAACATCGCGAATGCGAGTAGATTTTGGTCATCCCTTTTTCCTTCTCTCGCGTGGTGGAAGTATAGGTGAACCATATGTCTCGACCCAATAACGACGATCGGGAACGGGATGGAACTGCGGTTCATAAGCCTTATGATAGGATGTGGTAGAATACCAATCTGAGCATAAGGCATAGTAATCTATGTTCATGTGTGAAGAACTACAACATGACAAAATATGTGAACAAGGAATTCCTGTGAGTTGCAAACACAAACATGAACAACTAGAATCTCTTCCATTGATAACCACTTGATATTGCAAATCCCCCCCAGTAAATACCTGGAACTCCTGAACTCCAAATCGCCGAACTGTATATGCTCTAGCACATGTCATCCGGCTATTGATGATTTTATCAACAGTCGATACAAACTGTGTAGACATTGCGACTCCTTCCTTACGATGCGTTAGAAAAAAATTCAACCAGTCGATGAAATGTTGCCATCACAAAAGCTGTAATTGGTAAGGCACGAACCCCCCTCAACACCCCATTTAAACTTTCTGATCGGTTCGTTGTCATAATACCGAATCGTCGACCACCATCGAAAGCTTTAGCCCAGTATGTCCTATCGGCATGAAGTTTGTCAACCCAAAGCCAAGCATCTTCATCCATAGCCTTCAATTCTTCCTTTAATGCGTAATATTCTCGTTCTTCTGATGCACTCCCAATTCTCCAAAATTTCGTAAGCAAGTGTTTTGCTTTGAAATGAATATTCATATTAGCCTTCATATGTCGCAAACACCATCGATGAACATGACCTTCTGATCGTGGGTATACAAGTGCAACAAGATTTGCTAGCCCTTTAAAACGATCCGAAATGAGTGTAATAACTCGAGATCGTGTTATGTACCTTCGTAGGCAACTTAGAAACCACTCCCAACTCGAGCTATTCTCCCCCTCACAAATTGCGAACGCTAGCGGATACAGGTGTCCATCGGCATCGACACCTGTGGCAATTAATGCGTGGCCTCTGTATTTTCCATACAAATGGGTAGCATCGATACTAAGTAATGGGCGGCAATACTCCCAACCATGAATCGAAGGTCCAAAAGCCCAAAAGGCTCGTGAAAACATTCTTGTAGTACTTGTCACACTAATGAAATCAATCTTCGTAATAGTTCCGGGGTTTGTTGCTTCTAACATGGAAAAGTATCGAGGAAGGTCACAATATGATTGCTCCCAACTACCGTATATAATTTGTAGTGCTTTATTTTGTGCCCGTGTCACGCCCCGGGCCCTCGTGGGAGCCTACCAGGCACGTGCACAGACCCGCCGTGTACCTCAAACAACACAATGTACACAAGGCATCTATGCTAAAAACAATCAAGTAGGATAAAGAATACATCCTAACAAGGTAATCAGAGCGAGAACATAGTTCTACAACTAAAATAAAATTAACACAGCTAAAATCTCAAGATATACAAGAATTTATACATCTTATCAACTGGTAGATCAATCAACAAATCTATAAATCTTTCATTCAACATACAATGAAAGGAAAACCCATGGTATGCCTACAACAACACCGTAGAGGCTCTAGCTAGCTGCTAACCCCTCGCCGCGATCCCAAGCCTCTCCTGCTGCGGAAGGCTCTGAAAAACCCAACAACAATGGGGGTGAGAACTATTATTCAATAGTTCCCAGTGGGTAAGCCGCCGAGAGTGGCGAATTACACCGCTAGGTCAACTGAGGCAAGATAGCATAACCGAAACATAAAGCATAAATATATCAAATGCTAAACAGATAGTTCTACAACTATCATGCCTCCAATGACTAAATCATCTACATGAACATGGATATGCTCTATTGTCATAAGCTTAACATTCATTACACAGTTTACATGCATGTCAAATTAATGCCATGTTTATAGGTTAAAAGAATCTTTCTATTCTTATCATCATAATATCATGCTTCTATACTAAACATCATGAGTATAGGATAATGCCACTACGGATGCCCATGCAAGAATGACTAATACAATTGTCCAACTATGTTGCATGCATCCAAAAGAGGTCAAGCTAAGTAATGCCACGATATGCGACTCACTACTAAGTCCATACTCTACATGTATATGCATCAAGCAACTAATGTACTATGTCCAGTTTACTTAGCTTTTACCCAATCCACAAGGGACTTACACAAGGTAACGTCCCAGCTTGTGCCGTGCCTAATGGCCCCGTGGTAGTCAACATTCTCGCTAGAATGAGACACTCCCCCAACGGCGATCCACTTCGGCGCCCATATAACCTGCACACAGGCGATCAACATCGCGAAAGGCCCACTCCGGAGTTGCCGGCTTGCAGGGAGCGACCCTCACAAGCATGTGCGAATGAGCACAATGGCGTGAACAAGCATAGTCAACAGCATAGGAAATACGTCCATCATGTCTCTAACATGGAATAGTCAGCCGAAATCCAAAAATCTAACATTATGTCATAATGTCAACCTAGTTATTCACCTAAGTGAAAAGTCATATGTTCAACCTCACACTATGTCGAAATATGTCACATTATGTTTACTACATTCAATAGCCAACATGCTAAATGTCAACACTATCATGTTGTTCTCAATATGTCCGTTGGTAAGTCCCTACCCATATGTCCATGTCTCTAACATGTAGATGTTCATTTCTTGTTTACTAAGTTCATGAACCATGCATTATTCTAATGCTATAAATCATGCATTCTACTAATGCCCAATCCATGCATTCTACGATGCCATATGTCATGCATTCTCTAATGCTATAATCCATGCATTCTACAATGCCAACAGGTCCATAATCATGCCATGCATAAGCTACAACAACCTCTACTACATAAAGTATAGAGCTATCAAGCCAGTGTTTAATTAACCAAATGGACTCATGTTAAACCAATTATAATATCAAATGCAAATAGTATCCCTTTCCTCATGTCTTAAACATGAAATCAATCCACGACCAAAAGGTCGAGCCAAAGCCAACGATGCCCGTCAAAGTTGCCCACCTAAATGAGGTGCAACAACTTATCCTGCATATATCAAATCCTCTCTTTTCTCTATACAAACATACATATATTGCATTTGCCATAATTCCTCATTTCTCTATACAAGCATACTTTGGTATGCAAGAAAGTTCAATAGTCCACCACTCAAGTGGTGTCTCAAATGATGCTCATCCCTAGCATGCATAGTATACTTAGCATTTCCTAATGCGTCATTACACTAATAGTGCCAATACCCTAGCATGCATAATATTCTCATAATGCCACACTATATGAAATATGCATTTTCATAAACAACTTGCATGTCTCATGCAATCACAATTATCATCATGCCATAATTAACATAATTATGCATCTAATCAATCCTATAACAAGATAGGAGACATAGGGGGAGTTCACCCATTTCGGTGAGGTCAAACCCACCGGATACCCGACGAAACCTCGCAGTACTTCGAAACGAAGTTGTCCCCCGAGCTTCTCATACCCTAAGATAATTTTCCAAGGGGTTAGGGGCATCGAACAAGCAATTTCGAAAACCACCAAAAATCAATGAGGTAAAAGGGTGAAAATTACCTTGAGCAAGTAAAACTTGTTCTAGGTCCAAATTGAGGTTAGAGATCATCAAATCCAACCTACAACAACGTTCTACACCCATCAATTCCACCTCAAGAGCTCTCATTCAAGAAACCCCAAATAAAACCCTAATTTTTAAGAAACTAGGTTTTCTAAGCAAATCTCATGCAAAACACAATTAGAGGTTGTAAAAGGGTTTACTAACCTCAAATCAAGCTTCCACTCAAGCTCACACAAGCTAGGGTTGAAGATCCATCCTCCAACAAGCTCATCTCCTCAGCCCCGAGCTCCCTCCAAGCCTAGGAGTCCACCTCCATGGGAAAAATGGAGAGAAAGGAGATCAAAACCAAGATCTAGGGGTTGGGGGAAGAGAAAATCTAGAGAGAGAGAGAGGGAAACCCTACCTCAACTCCTTCTCCTCCATTCTCAGCCAACACAACAAGAGAGGGGTGAAGGGGTACTTAAACCCAAGCAACAAAATCCAACTAGGCCCCTCAAAAAGCCCAAATTGCAAAACTGCACAAAAATGCATTCTGCAGCACTGTATACCGGTATGCGCATGTGTATACCGGTATACTGTGCAAAATTTGCAAAATCCGAGCCTCGGCCAGCAAACTGCGCAATCACATACCGGTATGCCAATTCCAGTACCGGTATGCAGTGCATTCCGGTATGCCAATTCCAGTACCCGAATGCAGTGCATTCCGGTATGCCAATTCCAGTACCCGAATGCAGTGCAAATTCTGCACTTTATGCAGAATTTGCTCTCCGGAGTCCGTTTTTCCCCCCTTTTACCCCCCCCCCCCACCCCCCCCCTCAACCCCCTCACCAAACTCAACCCAAAACTCCAGAATAGTACAAGCCACTATTCTCACACTAGAACTCCGCAATTTGCAAAAGTTCAGCGTACTACATACTCCCCTCCTAAAAAGGAGTTTCGTCCGCGAAACTACGGATCAACAACAACAAAGAAACAACAAAATCAGAGGAGATAAGAACATCGTCCTCGCAGTGAAGCCTCCAGCTCTCACACCATGCATCGCGTCCAAGATGTTGCTCCAAAGCATCTTGTAGTAGGAATAGTGATAATCCCGAATTCCTACATTCCACAAATCCAATCCGCAACTACTGCTCCTTGAAGTTTAGATCTTCATGCAGCTCTAAAGAAACAGCCTCCACCCTCCAGGTAGACTTCAAATACCTTCAATAGATCTGAAGTAGAACAACTACACATGCCATTAGGCCCAATTGCCTCAGGGTCTCAAATAATCCCAAGAATCTAAAACTTAGATTCCTCAAACATAAATCTCTTGGATTTCCTTAATCAAGTATCCCAATCAGATCATCAGGTTCAGATGCTCAGACTTCTATCTCGCACCGAGGATCATCCAATGGTCCAAATTCTAAAATGATAGAGCTAAACGCCCTATGCAATCACACAAATTGCCCAAGTATACTTGTGCGAAACTCTTCTCAATCCAACTCAAGTGAATAGTTACTTCTATTCAGAATCTCTCAAAAATCAGCCCGTCTAGCTCGAAAGCGAGACAATCCAATTCTGGAATCTCCGGTAATCGTCCTCTATCCATACCAAGTAGATAGCCTTCACATGGCATATCACATAATTCCTGTCATCACCGGTGCAACTTGTCAATTCCATTATCAAGACACTTTTTGACAATCCACTAGGAATCCATCAGTCGATGCACTCCCGGAGCTGAAGATGAGGGCTGATCTACGTGGAGAGACTGCAACTGCCGTCGGCGCCTACGATAAACAACATCAGCTGGTCGAGGTGGATCCTCTGGTACTGGTCACTAGTACTAGTACTGGTAAACTGGTACTGGTACTGGTACATGGCACTGATAATGGTGTCTGGATGATAAGGTGACTCCTCTATCGGTGAAGATGGCCTCGGCGGACTATACAGTGGTACATGGCCCGACGTCGATGGTCCACCATGTTCGGCTGGCCGTGGAGCTACAGACACTGGAAGCGTAGGTAGAGTCTCCAAAACTGCTTTCCATTTGATCGGCAACTTGCGACAGGGCTTCTAATACTCCGCCATATGGAATATCTGGCAGGACACGTCTAATCGTATAATAGTGTGATCTCTGCACAACATCGACCTGAAATAAAAGCACCATTATAAAAAATAACACTAAACTTTCTTTATATATAAAAAATAAATATAAAGAAATATTATATCTTAAAATCATACCAATACTCTCTCGACATGTCCACGTGGCTGATACGCGAGAAGTGGGGCGCTGTACTGGCCTAAATATCCATCTCCTGGTGATCCTCCAATACCACTGCATGTAAACAGTGCTAGCTCGTATAGGATCTGGATCTACTTCAGGGTCCACCTCTACTATGTCCCTCAATCTATCATTCCCAACGCTGAATATAAGAAGCATGAAACGCCGCCCAATTTCTCATCTGCTCTCTACCTCGTGAAGTGATGCGAGGTATGGCAACCACTGCTTCAGGTATAAAATGCTGTTCGAAGACCAAACTGCCGAAGCACACGATCTGGAAGATGCAGCTCAATAATATGGAAGCAGACTAAGGTGGTCCTAGATCGCCAAATCTGGGACCCCGCTACACAGAAAGGTGGAAGTGTCTCTAATACTGCATCGGTTATAAGGCCCTCCATGTAATCTATTGTGAAAAATACATAGGGTTACTTACCCTCTCGTTTTTAAAATATAATTTACAGTTATAATAAGATTGAGTTACTTTTTCATTTACCTGAGACTCTAGCTGCTGATCAAGCTGATCACGATAAAAATCAATGTCAGTAGTCCTGACATTATCTCGAAAAGCCAGCCTAGTATTCCCCATCCCCTACCTGATTCATTTATATCATATTAGGCATGATTAAATAGTTAATATAATATATAGAAAACTGAAAAATATGGTTGAAAAAAAAAACAAAACTTACCTAGAACCTAGTGGCATGTCGACAAGCTCAGGCTGCGGTCCCAACAACTCAGGGCGAAACCAATGTGCAGGTGGTCCCATCCCATATCTATACAAAAAGATAGTTAGAAAATTACAAGCAAAAGTCATTAACTTATAAAAAGCTAGTAAGGCAAAAATGTACCTGAATTATTGTCCCAAAGCAACAACACTTCCACCTTCCCCCTCAATGTAATGGGGGCAAGCATTTTTTTTGCTAATGCCCGAATAGAGATTGAGCAGTTACTAGCGTATCAAGCTGCACTAACCCATGCCAAAACTCACCACAAACGTTCAAAATCAATTCTAACAAGTGCAAACCACTATTTTCAAATGCACTATATTCCCGCTTTGGATTTTGATCCAAAACAAAACTAGCCAATCCTATCTGAAAACAGTATAATATGCTCTAGCTGTAGCTCGTCAACAATAAGCAGGAGAGTGTGCATCTAGGGCGATATCATGAAAAATGATAGTATAACCAATCTGTATCTTTAATCTCACCGACCTTAACTATAATCCTCAGGAACCACCGCCGAGAAGTAGCTCGCAGAGCTGTGGCCACTGATATGAAAAAAAACGCCCCTCCGGTCACACCATGCCCCACCAATGGACGCAGAGTCCTGTAATAACAGCGGGACATCCATCAAAGTAATAGTCATCTCCCCGACATGTCGCATATGAAAGTCCAGATTGCGTCTCCCTCCGCCACCCTCTCGACTAATGATCCCAATTAAGGACTGATCTAGCTGTAGGCGCCGCAATCGTGATACATAAAAAAAATCCTGCTCGTCGCTACAGGTCCCCAAAACTGCAGGAAAAATGCTCAAAACATTGCCATCGGTTCAATTTACGGTCCCCAATGCTCCGTAAAATTGAACAGGAATCTGCAGGAGAATAACCCCTGCATGATTATGAAAATGTTAGTTCAATATTAGTACATAGTTTACCAGTAAATTTGAAATGTTTTTTTAAAAAACATCACCTCCTCTCTAATCAAAGTGGGATCCTTATGGTGTGGCTGCTCAGTCAGCACATGAGAATGTATCGTTCCCTCCCCCCCAAAATTCGTCCCGGCTCCTCGTGATCGTCCATCTGAAATAGTGAAATAAAAATCAGTGAGAAACATTTGTGGCTGTAATATGAGTACATTAACATAAAATAAATAATAAAAAAAAGGCAACAACAATTTTTTTTTCATATCAAATAACCTAGCGACGACGTCTCTCGCTTCTTTGCTGATTTTCAGGACATGTGCTTTTATAATGGCCGTATTGTTTACACATACTAAACACTTGCCTTCCCCTCCCCTCCTGTTCCCAACGCCTTCATCCATAACATTGCGAATGCGAGTAGATTTTTGGTCGTCCCTTTTTCCTTCTCTCTCGCGTGGTGGAAGTATAGGTGAACCATATGTCTCGACCCAAATAACGAACGATCGGGGAAACGGGATGGAACTGCGGTTCAATAAGCCTTATGGATAGGATGCGGTAGAAAACCAATGAGAACATAAATGCCAAAGGCAATCTAAGTAATTCTATGTTCATGTTGTGAAGAACTACAACATGACAAAATATGTGAACAAGGAATTTCCTATGAGTTGCAAAAACACAAACATGAACAACTAGAAATCTTTTCCATTGATAATCACTTATATTGCTAAATTTGCCAAATATTATTGCAAAAAATCCCCCCCAGTAAATACCTGTGAAAACTATTCCTGTTAAACTCCAAATCGCCCGAACTGTATAATGCTCTTAGCACATGTCATCACCAAATCCGGCTATTTGGATGATTTACATAATCAAAACAGTCGATACAAACCATGTGTAACAGCGAAATTAAATTGCGACTACCTTCCTTAACTGATATTTAGAATAATAATTCTTCAACCATCGATTGAAATGTTTCCAATCACAAAAGCTCGGGAATTGTAAGGCAAACCCCAGTTAATCAACATAGATTCAAAATCAAGTCAAACTGGGTTGGTGTGATATGGGTTCTGACATAATACACCGAACTCCCCGACCGTAATCGAAAGCTTTAGCCCAAAAAAAAAAAAATGTCACTAATCGATGCAATTGTTTTTGTTCAACCACAAAAAAGCATCTTCATCCACATGCCTTCAATTCTTCCTTTAATGCGTAAATATTCCTCGTCATCCTGCTCCCTGATCCCGCCACTCCCAAACCTGTCCGCCCAAAAATAAACAAGCAAGTGTTTTTTTTTTTCTTTTCCTGTGAAAGAATAATTAATCAAAAGCCTTCATATGTCGCCAAACACCAACGATGAAATGACCTTGAGCGATCAAAAAAAAACCAAAGTTGCAACAACAATTTGCTAGCCCCCTTTAAAACGATCCCCCAAAAATGAGTTGGTAAAACTCAGAATCCGTGTTATGACCACCTTCGTAGGCAAACTCAAACCAATCCCCAACTTGACCACTATCGATTCCCCCCCCTAAAGCCAAAAATTTATCGGCAGACTCGAGTGGATACAGGTGTCCATTTTCTCGTTGATGTCTTCAAAATCTTAAATGAGTGGTAATCTTCTCCGTTCCTTTTTCTTCCATACTCAAATCTTCTAGCAATCGATAAAGTACAAATCGTTCCAATAACTCCCCCAAAATTGAGCATTTTATCAGTAAAAACCCCTAAATTCGTGAAAAAACTCCTAAGCAAGTGTCACTTCAAAGTCATACTTTGAAATATAATAGGAGAGGTAAATAGTTCCGGGGTTGTTTTCTTCATGATCTAAACTTCGCTATTCGAGACGTGGTCAACAAAATCTTGCTCAACTACCGTATATAAAGTAAGTATACCATTCTGTGCCCGGCGCCAAGTGGGGGGCCTTACTATATTCTAAAATGCTAACGTGCTTTCTCACTCTGAACTCGAGAAATTGAATTTAATCATAGGATCTCAAAGTTAAAGCCTTGCTGTCAACAATATTCTTTAGTAAATGGTTTATAATAAATTGACATATGAAAGGAACCACCAAGTGACAGTCTTTAAAACCATTGTATTCAAATGGATTGGAAACCATGCAAATGTTGTGGGACCTCTATAAGTCCCTTTACTTTTAAAAAAAAATGGGACTACCTTTCGGTTTGAGATATGTAATCTCCAAAGGGCAAGAATTGGACCACACATCTCCACAGTGTCAATTAGATTGTATTTGACTCTTAGGCCCTTTAAGCTTCCTGTATTATTCAAATGTTGCCAAGCTTCTAAAGTATTCACCAAATACTGATTGAATTTATCAAAAATTATTCGAATTTTTTTAGCCACTCCAGGGAATCATAATGTTGGTTAAGGACCCTGATCATTTAAATATTATTTTGTATTCAGTATATGCATCAACAACGTGTTTTTGCTTGAATCTAATTCATTACCCATGAGAAAAAACGTTGTCGTTGATCTTCAAATTCTCCCCCTCGAATTTCCACCGGGTCCGGAAAACATCATCGTTTGTTGACGGTTTTGAATTTTTTCAATCCATTCAACTAATTCATCATCTCGAAATGGGGGGCAATGCGAGTGTGTTCAAAAACCAACCGTCATGATCAGGATCCAAAAAGAATGCGGAACAAAAAAGGATCCTCGTCAATCTAAACTAGACTCATCATCAATTCTGGCCTTAGAATTCTCTTCAGACCTTTCAATAACATACTCCTCATCACTCTCTTAATTTCCAATAATGTCCTCATTATCAATTGTAGTTCTCACTTATCCCAATCGGTGCATTCACGAATACTAGATTGATGGACCCTTCACTTTGATTAATGAGGGATAGTCATCCTGCAAAGATATTTAAGATTAACTATTCGTATTGGTCCAATTTTTTTTATATAACAAATAAAACAATCACCCTACCGGAGAATTTTGACGAACCGATCCTACTCACGGAATTCCATCATAGTAGATGGCAATGATAGATGCACTAATGGCACACATGGGAGTTCAAAAATTCTCTGTAGCACTTACATATAAAGTTAATAATTTTTTCGCGCACCTAAACTAATTGAGGGAATTGAATTATGTAAAAAATTATTTTTAAAGATCATTACTCTATACCTTGACGTAGCCCAAAAACTCGTTCGCGATTGACAGTAATTCCTTTGATAATCACTAGGTGAAGCATTTTCCGTATAGTTAACGGCAATTGGACGGTCTTCCATCGTAGGTGTCATCAATTAATTATTTCTCCGTAAAACAAATTTAGGTCTCCTGATGGAACGGAAATAAACTCCATCAGGCTCGTCACTCAAATGGTGCAATTGTCACTTGATATGTAAGTAAATTCCATTGTTCCCATTGACATCGAACCACTATGCGGAGACCCATCGGTTCCACTAAGATGTGGGGGGGATAGTGGGCGTAGTAACCTTGTATATTTCCATCTCAAATTCTCTATACGAAATGTCGATAACGCACCTGTGGGCCCAAAGCAACGGATAAAAACAATTCTTTTGTAGTACCTATGCCACGGAATGGTGTCCATGGACATTATCGTTCCGACTAAGGTTTTCCCCCGTTCCCAAAAAGTGGAACACCTCACCGGTACATAGAGTTCTAGCGAGGAATGTGGATAATAATAGTTCTGGCGTACTACAGCCCGCCAAGCCTTACTATATGATATGCTAACGTGCTTCTCACTCTGAACTCGAGATTGAATTTCCATAGGACTCATAGTAAGCCTTGCCTTCAATGTAGGTAGTATAAATTGACATATGAAAGAAGATGTACAGTTTCGATGCATTGTATTTAAAATTGGAACCATGCATGTGTGCGGACCTCTATAAGTCTTTACTTTAAAAAATGGACTACCTTTCGGTTGAGAGGCATGTAATCTCCAAGGGCAAGAATTGACCACACATCTCACAGTGTATCTAGTTGTATTTGACTTAACAACTTTAAGCTGCACATTATGTTCAATGTGCCAAGCTTCTAAAGCATTCACCAAGGATGATTTATCAGAAAATGTTCGATTAGCCCATGACTCATCATTTGGAGGACCCTGATCAATATTTTGTTCAGTATATGCATCAACAACGTTTTGATGAATTAATTCATTACCATGAGAAGAAACCGTTGTCGTTGATCTTCAAATTCCTCGAATTCCACCGGGTCCGGTACATCATCGTTGTTGACATTTGAATTTTCAATCCATTCAACACCTTCATCTCGAATGGCGCATGCGAGTGTGTTCAAATCACCGTCATGATCAGGATCCAAAGAATGCGGAACAAAGGATTCCTCGTCATCACTAGACTCATCATCAATTCGCCTTAGATTCTCTTCATCACTTTCAATAACATACTCCTCATCACTTCCAATTATTTCCTCATTATCAATTGTAGTTCTCACTTCCCAATCGGTGCATTCACGAATACTAGACGATGGACCTTCACCTTGATTATGAGGGATAGTCATCCTGCAAAGATATTTAAGATTAACTATTCGTATTGGTCCAATTTTTATATAACTAAATCAAACAATCACCTACCGCTTATTTTGACGAACCGATGGAGACGGATCCATCATAGTAGATGGCAATGATGCACTAACTGGCACACATGGGAGTTCAAATTCTCTGTAGCACTTACAATATAAAGTTAATAATTTCGCGCACCTAAACTAATTGAGGAATTATGAAAAATATTTTTAAAGATCATTACTCTATACCTTGACGTAGGAACTCGTTCGCAATTGACGTAATTCCTTTGATAATCACTAGGTAGCATTTCCGTATAGTTAACGGTACTTGGACGGTCTTGTGTCGTCAACACATATTTCTCTACGTATAACTTTATACATCCATGGAACGGAAATAAACTCATCACTCCAAATAGTGCATTGTCACTTGATATGTTAAGTAATTCCCATTCGTTGGCTCCCATTGGACATCGAACCGTTATGCGGAGACGGTCTTCCACTCGATCATAGTTAGTAACCTTGTATATTTCCATCTCAAATTCCCGAAATGTGATATCGTGTCGGATACCAACCAATTCTTTACGACCACCAATGTATCGTGGTACATTATCATTCACGACTAAATTTCCGTCCCAATGGATACAAAAAGGAACACCTTCGCCGGACATAGAGTTCTAAAGTAAACAATATTATCAAAATATACGTGAGTTGTCCTCTCTATACAAAATCTCTAAAAACTATATAAATATTAGGCATTTGTATGAAATAATATAATAAAATTAACAAAAGCACTACATTCATGATATATTAACATAGGCATTCTCTAACATACAACAAAGGGAAGGGTGAGAGATGAAATTACCATTTTGCGAACATGTTCGAACGAGAGTGATCTGTGAGAGAGAGAGAGTGCGAACACGGTCGGAGGAGAGTGATCTGTGAGAGAGAGAGAGATCTGAGAGAGAGAGATCTGTGTGAGAGAGAGTGAGAGAGAGAGAGTGATCTGTGAGTGTGAGAGAGAGAGAGTGATCACAGAGAGAGAGAGGGGGGGTTCACAGAGAGAGAGAGAGGGGGGGTTCACAGAGAGAAAGAGGGGGGGTTCACAGAGAGAGAGAGAGGGGGGGGTTTCTGTGAGGGGGGCTGATGGGGGGTAAAGAGAGAGAGTGAGAGGGGAGAGAGAAAGGCTGCGGCGGCGGCGGGGAGGCGGCGGCGGGGAGGCGGCGACGGGGATGCGGCGGCGGGGCCACAGAGAGAGAGAGAGCGACGTGGAGGGGTTCACAGAGAGAGAGAGAGGGGGTTTCTGTGGGGGGGTGATGGGGGTGCAGAGAGAGAGTGAGAGGAAGAGAGAGAGGCTGCGGCGGCGGGGGGAGGCGGCGGGTGGGCAACAGAGAGAGAGAGAGAGAGAGGGAGAGAGATAGCGACCGAGTAAGAGTGGGGAAGACTCGGGCATATATTTCAAACAAACACGGTAAATGGTTCACCGTGTATAGACACGGTAATCCATTCACCGTGTTTAGACGCGGTGAACCATTCACCGCGTCTAAACACGATGAATAGTTCACCGCGTCTAAACACGGTGAATGGATAACCGTGTCTAAACACGGTAATCCATTAACCGTGTTTAGTGTTTTTATTTCCAGAGGCAAGGTGGTATAAGTGACGAAACACGGTGAACCGTTCACCGTGTTTAGACACGGTGAATGGTTCACCGTGTTCAACTTATTCCACCCGAGCTCAGCCTGCTTGAGTGGCGCTGAGGTGGCGCCTACGTGGCGGGGATAGGGCCATTTCCGCAATTACAAATTTGATAGGGCCATTTGCGAAAAAAAAATTCTTGAGGGGGCCAATGCAAAAAAAGCCCTTTAAATGCGGTAAACCATTCACCGCATTAATAAGAGATATAAGAATTGTACGTGAATTATATAAGAAATAGAGAAAAAAAGTGAGGTTGTTAGGATTATTCGTGGTTTATTAAAAAATTTATTTGATTGTTAGGATTGTATGGATAGACTATTATAATTTTTAGTTTGTTAAGATTTAATGTGATTTGTTAAAAATTTTATGTGGTTGTTAGGATTATATATATGATATAGGGAAAAAATAGGATATAGGAAAAAATAAATAAACGAAAAACGGTGAATGATTTACCGCTTTTGTTGAAAATGAGGAAGGCGGTAAATCATTCACCGTCTTTATGAAGACGGTAAATCATAAATCATTCACCGCCTTTAATAGAAAATTCCACCGTGGCTCCGAGGTGAGGGTTAGTTTGCTAATTTTATTTTTCAGAGAGTTATTTAGCCAAATACGAAATTTTACAGGGTTAGTTTCGAAAAAAGTCCGGCGAGTGGCGACTGGCGAGGCGACACCGCGCTAAGCCGCTCCATTTCGATCGGGAATCGGAGCTTGATCTCGAGTTTCTCTTCGATCGTATTCGTTGGTAAGGATTAAGGTTCTAGGGTTTACTATTTTCTTTCTCTCGTAAAGCAATAGCTCGATTGATTTGAATATAGTAGACGTGTACGATACGATTTAATCCGAATCCCCTCGAATGATTTGCTGTTCCCGTCGGTATGGATTTTATTTTATTTTTATTAATTAGATGGAAACAGTCAGAGGTATATTCCATTTTGATGCCAAAAATCTTAAGAAATTTGCTAGTTTATAGTTTTATTTTTAAATTTGTTCTTACTTTTAATGAGTAAATCCAAGTTCCAATTTCTCTTTACAGCGTTTATGTAGCTGAATCGAAACCCTAATTAGTAGTTGATTGGATATAGGCGACTGTAGAAGGTGATCGATTTCACTACGTTTTTCACTACGTTGGTAATCTGTGTAAATCTTGCTTGATTTTATGTAGAAGCACTGCAATGTATTCGTAGTGATCAGTGAAACCCTACTTGTTTTCGTAGTTCTAATTCTCTGCATTATGGACGACATACAAAATGGATGATTGTTAAATAGTAGTTGATGCCTCAAATTATTATTATTTTTCTGTTTTTCATTTGGTGGAGTGTTCATTTGAATTTTAAATGGTGAGGCAGGTGGACAAATTGGGGAGCATCAGTTTTTGGTACTCTGGCTCTGTTGATTCTGTTAAAAATATCTTCTGTAGGTTTAAACAGTAAATTCAAGTTATATGTTCCTTTTAGAGTAGTCACTTATATATAGATTCAATAAAATTTCGTACTGTTCAGATCCATACTATATAAGTTGATCAGTTTCCACAATATACATCTCTGTAAACCCTGCCTGATTTAGTTTAGAAACCTCTCAATGTTTTGAGTGATTGGAGTTCAATTTCTACGTACTGCAAACCAACCTACACAAAGGATTATTGTGTTATGTTGCTGATGATTTTAAAATAGCAAAATCTTTTTATTTCCTTGGACAGAATATATCACTTTAATTGGTGAGAAAGAAAGGCACACAGAATGGGGAGCACGAAGGAGGAGAAGTTCAGATTCTGCATCGACAGGGGCGGCACATTCACGGACGTATATGCAGAAATACCCGGTCAGTCGGATGGCTATGTAATGAAGCTCTTATCTGTGGACCCGTCAAACTACGATGATGCTCCGATCGAAGGGATCAGAAGGATTCTCGAAGAGTTCACCGGAGAGAAAATCCCCCGATCTTCGAAGATCCCAACTGATAAGATCGAGTGGATTCGAATGGGAACCACGGTGGCAACCAATGCTCTTTTAGAGAGGAAAGGCGAGAGGATCGCCCTCTGCGTAACTAAAGGCTTTAGAGATTTGCTTCAGATTGGAAACCAAGCCCGGCCAAACATCTTCGATCTAACAGTCACAAAGCCCTCAAATCTATACGAGGAGGTTATAGAGGTTGATGAGAGGATCGAGCTTGTTCTTGATAAAGAAAAGGATCCTTCTTCCTCAATCGAAGGGATATCAGGGGAGTTAATTAGAGTTGCAAAGCCTCTAAATGAAGAAGCACTCAAGCCATTGTTAAAAGGTCTGCTCGTTAAAGGAATTAACTGTTTGGCAGTTGTTTTGATGCATTCGTACACCTACCCACATCACGAACTCTTGGTCGAGAAGTTGGCTTTGGGCATGAGCTTCAGGCATGTCTCTTTGTCTTCATCTTTGACTCCAATGGTTCGCGCTGTGCCCCGTGGACTAACTGCAAGTGTCGACGCTTACCTTACGCCAGTAATTAAGGAATACTTATCAGGGTTCCTGTCTAGGTTCGAGGTGGGTTCAGAAAAGGTAAATGTATTGTTTATGCAATCAGATGGAGGTCTCGCACCAGAACAAAGATTTTCTGGGCATAAGGCTGTATTGTCAGGTCCCGCCGGAGGGGTTGTTGGTTACTCACAAACCCTATTTGGGCTCGAGACATCAAAACCACTAATTGGTTTTGATATGGGTGGTACTTCTACTGATGTGAGCCGTTACAGTGGAAGCTACGAGCAGGTTCTTGAGACTCAGATTGCTGGGGTAATGATTCAAGCACCTCAGTTGGACATCAACACAGTGGCTGCCGGTGGTGGATCCAAGCTTAAATTTCAATTTGGGTCCTTCAGGGTGGGACCTGATTCAGTTGGGGCACACCCTGGCCCTGTATGTTACAGGAAAGGTGGAGAATTAGCAGTCACCGATGCTAATTTGATCTTAGGAACAGTTATTCCTGACTATTTTCCGTCAATATTTGGTCCCAATGAAGATCATCCTTTGGATATTGAAGCTACAAGAAAAGCATTCGAGAAGCTAGCGAGTGAAATAAACTCTTACAGGAAGAGCCAGGACCCGTCGGTGAAGGATATGACCGTTGAGGAGATTGCTCTAGGGTTTGTAAATGTGGCAAATGAAACTATGTGTCGGCCTATTCGCCAATTGACGGAAATGAAAGGGCATGAAACACGAACCCATGCACTTGCGTGCTTTGGTGGCGCGGGCCCACAGCATGCATGTGCTATAGCAAGGTCCTTAGGGATGTCCGAGGTCCTAATTCATCGGTATTGTGGGATATTGAGTGCTTATGGAATGGGTCTAGCTGATGTTGTTGAAGAGGTTCAGGAGCCATATTCCTCCGTTTATGATGCTGATTCTGTTGCTGAGGCCTCTCGAAGGGAGGGTCTTTTAATAGAACAGATAAAACAAAAGCTTGGAGAACAAGGATTCAGTGATGAAAGCATTCGTACTGAATCTTATTTGAACTTGAGGTACGAGGGCACTGATACAGCCATTATGGTTAAAAGACCAGGAGGAGAAAATGCTAATGATTATGCTGCGGAGTTTCTTAGGATATTCCAACAAGAGTATGGCTTTAAACTGCAAAACAGAAAGATACTCATATGTGATGTTAGGGTTCGTGGTATTGGCACTACAAGCATCTTGAAACCACGGGAGCTTGAGCCAGTGTTGACAAATCCTGTACCAGAAGGCTCTTACAAGATTTATTTTGATAAAGAGTGGTACGAGACTCCACTATTCAAGCTTGAAAATTTGGGTTATGGCCATGTTCTACGAGGACCTGCAATTATAATGAATGGAAACAGTACAGTGATCATAGAACCAAAATGTAAAGCCGTTATCTCTAAGTACGGTAACATAAAAAATTGAGATTAATTCACCTACAAGCGATGCAAAGATCGACGGAAAGGTAGCAGATGTAGTACAACTTTCCATCTTCAACAATCGGTTTATGGGCATTGCCGAGCAAATGGGCCGGACCCTTCAAAGAACCTCAATATCCACAAACATCAAAGAACGGCTTGATTTCTCTTGTGCTCTCTTTGGGCCGGATGGAGGGCTAGTGGCAAATGCCCCACATGTACCTGTGCATTTGGGAGCTATGTCTAGTACCGTTCGTTGGCAACTTAATTACTGGGGCGATAATCTTAACTAAGGTGATGTTCTTGTTACCAATCATCCTTCTGCAGGAGGAAGCCATCTTCCAGATATAACAGTTATCACACCAGTTTTTGATAATAACAAAATAGTATTTTTTGTGGCTAGTAGAGGACACCATGCAGAGATTGGTGGAATTACTCCGGGAAGCATGCCGCCTTTCTCGAAGTCCATTTGGGAAGAAGGCGCGGCAATTAAAGCATTCAAACTTGTAGAGAAAAGTGTTTTTCAAGAAGAAGGTATAGTTCGCTTACTTCAGTTGCAGTGTTTGAATGAAAATTCAGCTAAAAGAGTTCCTGGGACCCGCAGGATACAAGATAACTTATCGGATCTCCGGGCCCAGGTGGCTGCAAACCAGAGAGGGATAACACTCATCAAAGAGCTCATCAATCAGTACGGTTTGGCTACCGTTCAATCTTATATGACACATGTTCAAAACAATGCAGAAGAAGCCGTGAGGCAAATGTTAAAACAAGTTGCTTCTAGAGTTGAAAAAGAGAAGGGAACTTATATTATTGAAGAAGAAGACTATATGGATGATGGTTCCGTAATCCATTTGAAGCTGAGCATCGAGTCTACTAAAAAAAAGGTGAAGCTATTTCTGATTTTGAAGGTACGAGTTCGGAGGTTTACGGGAATTGGAATGCGCCTGAGGCGGTAACAGCAGCGGCTGTTATATACTGCTTGCGATGTTTGGTTAACGTTGATATCCCATTGAATCAAGGGTGCTTAGCCCCTGTGAAAATCTTCATTCCGGAAGGTTCTTTCCTTTCTCCGAGCGATAAGGCTGCTGTTGTGGGTGGCAACGTGCTCACTTCTCAAAGGGTAACAGACGTAATTTTGACTGCATTTCAAGCGTGTGCGTGCTCTCAAGGTTGCATGAATAATTTAACATTTGGGGACGACACTTTTGGATACTACGAAACTATTGGGGGTGGGTGTGGAGCGGGGCCCACCTGGGATGGTACCAGTGCGGTTCAATGCCACATGACCAATACCAGGATGACCGACCCAGAAATATTCGAGCAGCGGTATCCTGTTATTCTGCATGGGTTTGGAATTCGAGAGAATAGCGGTGGGGCTGGATTCCATAGAGGGGGTGACGGGATTGTTAGGGAAATAGAGTTTCGGCGCCCTGTGGTGGTAAGCATACTTTCTGAGAGGCGAGTTCACGTGCCGAGAGGATTGAAGGGAGGAAAAGATGGGGCCCGAGGTGCAAATTATCTGACCAGGAAGGATAAGCGGAGGGTTTATCTCGGCGGGAAAAACACTGTCGAGGTTGACGCAGGTGAGATTCTTCAAATTTTTACTCCCGGGGGTGGTGGCTTCGGCTCCCCTCCTTGATTCTCCTTACGCTGTATTGTGAGATTCTTATCTCTACTTCGAGTTTTTCTCTGGAATAAAAGTAATTCTCTTGTATCGAGCACAAAGTGCAAGCTATGGATCTGGGCTTAAAAAGAGTATACTGTATTCAGAGGCTGGTCCCTCTATATCAGAGGATTCAGAGCAATAGTTGTAATAGCAATTACGTAATTGAATTGGAATTACCAATAAACATGTGGCATTAACATGGAACTTATTCAGTTTAGTTCGTGTTATCTGTTGATTTAATGATTAAGCTGGTTGATCTTGGCAGTTGTATTTGATCTGTTTCCTTCCTTGCACAGTTTGTAACCTACTGTTGTATCAAGCATAGATGTTTAAAATACTTCACTAGTTGCATTTGTTGTGACATATTTGAATATTTTTATGCTATGGAAGGAACAGATAACTTGTTTGTTGGATATTTTTGATTCCTACGTTTGCTATCAGGTGGATTTCGCAGGTCCGTAATGTTTTCTTGTTCTAACCAAAACTGGCTTTGGAGATTTTGTTTTGCTTTATTTTGTTTGTATTGGATTATAACGTGGTACCAATTCATTTCTAGAATAAGGTGTTGTTAGCAGTACAAACACTTTTATCTTTTTGCAAGTAGCTGGGGATGAACATGGAACCTCGCCGTGTTGGAATAAGCCCCCTCAACTAGGTTCTTTTGGATAGGTACCTATCAACTTTGATTCTTTTTCAAGTTTTCAATTAAGTTACTTTCATCAACCAATTTTTTTGTTTGATCTCTTTGTTTGATCTAGGTTTCAGGTTTTGTACTTTGCCTTGAAGGCTTTGAGGGAATCGGGGCACACCGCGGTGTACGATGCCGTTGAGAGGCCGCTGCAGATCGCACAAACCGCGGCGATCATGGAGGTGACGAGATCTCAGTGTTGCCTCCTTTTTTTTTCGATTTTTAATTTTTTTTCCTGATTTGTTCGATCTATTTTTCTGATTTTTTGGTGCTCAGATTCTCCATGGACTTGTAGGTGAGAAAAATATTCTACTCTCTTGCTATTACTCTAATTCGTTATGATCTGTAGTGATTGTTGTTACTGGATTTTTGTGGGAAAAAAAGGATTGGTGAGATCTCCGGTATCGGCGACTTTGCCGCAAATTGGGTCGAGGCTGTATGTTACTTGGGGCATCTTGTGGAGTTTCCCTGAGGTATCACTAAGATGAATTTTGTATATTTTCAGTGAAAAATAGTAGGATTTTATGTTAACCGTTGCTATTTCTTGCAGACCAGGACGCATATTCTTGTTAGCTCCTTGGTTATCAGCTGGTCAATTATAGAGGTAATAATAAATTTTGTGAAATTGTACTGTTTTTATTACCAAATTAGTTTCTAAGTTACAAAATTTGTCTTTTTGACCAGTGAGCTGATCGTTGTAATGCTCAGAGATGTTTCTTTCGTACTATATTCACTGTATATACAAATAATCATTAGCTTATAATAGAAAGAAAGATAAGGAATGCAGTTTAGAAAATGGAAAATGGTTGATCTCAAGGCATATGCTTTATAATCAAAGCAAGGTGGACATGATAGCTTCTTATTAAATCACTGAATTGTTATAATTGGGAACTCGCTGCCTATGGCTTGTATTTCCCTGAACAGTAACTTGCAAATAAAGTTACGACAGATGCCGTTTTACTGGGACAACTAGGAAAGATTAACAATTACAGTGATTAACATATAATGTATATTCCAAACGCAAGTTCAATACATTTTTTATTTTATTTTTTTAACCATCTTGGGTTTTCTGATAGAAATTGATTTTTATTAATTGACTCTTGCAAAAGCAAGTTCTTTCCTTGTCTGCATCTTCAACTATTTTCCTCTTTCTGTTTTCTTGTTTCTCTCCCTCCCTGCACACATGACAGGATACATCAACTGGGTCCCTTCGGAGTTTATTTTCCAAAATAATCTTTCAACGGAGCAACTGAACCGTATGCTCTTCTTTTTTAGATAATCAGGTACTCCTTTGGCGTGAAAGAAGCTTTTGGATTTACACCTTCCTGGCTTTTGTGGCTTAGGTAAATATAGTTCTACTGAAGCTGAGTCTATGGACTTATTATATTTTCTACAATTGCAGCCCTTGTTTTCCTCTCTTTTTTCTCTTTTTTTTTTTACTCAATGTAACACTAACAACAATGACTATGCGGATTGAACATTTGCAGGTACAGCACTTTCCACTTATTGTATCCAACCGGCATCACCAGTGAGGTTGGCCTAATTTATATTGCCTTGCCATTCATTAAAGTAATCAGATCATACATGACAATAGATTTATTTAAAGCCTAGTCACTGGATTGGTTATTGTGCTATGAATTTCGACTATTTCCCCTAATGCCTCACTTTTTTCTTTTATTAATGTGACAGGCATCCGAAAAATACTGCATTAGGATGCCCAACAAGTGGAACTTCTCTTTCGATTACTTCTATGCGGCAATTCTTGCACTTGGAATCTATGTCCCAGGTATCTTTGCTCACTTTTTCCACGTTGCATCTGGTGGTATTTTTGAAATTTGTTAGATTAGTTGGTTTTATTGTTCGATGAATTGTCATTGCAGGTAGCCCACACATGTACACCTACATGCTCGGGCAGCTGAAGAAGGCGCTCTCAAAGTCTAAAACTGCATAAACCCTAAGCAGTTAAACCTGTAGAGCATCATTATTTGATGCTAATCTTGGTGCAGCGCCGAATTCTCTACTACTGCAGTTTATTTGAAGAAAGGAGATGCTGACAAAGCTAGGGCTATAGCAATTGTGTGTGATTTTGATTTCTTCCTGTTTCGATTTCATGTTTTAGTTGTTCAATGGGTTATTCTTGTAGGTTCTTTTTGTTTGTTTAATTGTTCTGTTTTCCATTAAAAAGCTTGATGCTGCTAAGAATTTGCTTTTCATGAGCTCACTGGTTCATGATAGTCTTATTTGTATGTTTATCTGAGTAGTTTGTTATATTCAGTGTGAGCTCTGGTCTCTCAAATTATTCTTGTGATTCCTTGGATGTCTAATTAAGAATCAGCAAGGATAGGAAAAATATCAGAAACTAAAATCTGTTCACCCTCGAGTATCGCAAGTTGTAGTAACTAGACTGAGAGACACTGATTGTGCATTTGTATAGCTTTCATCAGCTGGTTCCAACAAGTAGTATGTGCACAGGCCACTTGAAAAGCTCAATAGCTGCAAATGATTTCCATTAGTCCATAACCCCTATCAAAACTCAAAAAAGGCCTTATTTGCGAAAACCAAGTAATCCAGATTGAGTTTGATTGAACTGGTACAGATAAATTTTTTTGTAATCATGATCGAGAAGAATCTCACATTGAGGTAGAATTAGTAGCAGAATATCAAACCAGAGTATTCAGGTATCAAATAGGGTTTATTTTATTTTGCTTGTCACCTAAATTAGCTTCAATCACTTCAACGAAATCAATATTGTACAAATTTACTTTGAATCACCTCCGGTTCAGGTACTCTTTATTTTTTACGCTTTATCAATATAAACCACAGAAAAACAACTAAAAAGAGTATAGGCCAACTTCTTCAGGATCTATCTAATTATGAACAGGAAAGAGCAGAGCATTTCATCAGTTTACCAATAAAGCTTTGTGTAAATTATGTATTGAAGCTCAATCTGACAATTCTACATGAAGAGAGTTCACTCCTCTGCCAATTCTACACAAAGAGAATTCAAGTGTACATAAACATATTTGAAGAACTACAAAAATTAGTTACATCTAACACCATACAAATTTTACATGGACTAATAAAATGACTCTCATTTTAAAGGTTGTTATCTCGACAGATTTACTGACATAGTATCGACTGTGGAGTCCTGGAATCCAAGGATCTTAATTGGCCAAACAAATGAACTACAAAATTAATAAACCAAAATAGAATGAGCAAAAGAAGGAAAATTCTCCCCACTGATGAACCATCAGAAACTAGATTTCTGAAAAGTAGCAGCAGGTAGCTTCATCATTCACAACAACAAACAGAAAACTCATATAGTTAGAGGTCATATTGGTTTCTTCAGTTCATCGCCTTGATGTCGAGATTTTGCATCTCCCTTATCTTCCATGACTTGCTTCACCCCTTCCTGATACCCTTCTATGAAGCTTTTCAGCGCATCTCTATAAGCAGAAGCGCGCGTCATGTAAATTCGCTGCAATGCAGGTCTCAACGTCTCCATCCCACCTCTCGCCGCCACCGCAAGATCCTCCAAAGGCGACGGTTCATCTCGGTCTGCTGATTTTCCATTTTCTTTCCGAATTGGATCTTCGTCATCTCCCACATCTTTTTTATAGTCGTTCGGTCTAAGGTCGGGGCCGATATCTCGTACCCAGCTAGCTGCATAAAGCCGAGATGCTTCCTTCAAAACGTACCAGCGCTCTTTCCAGGTGAGTTTCCTTCGTTTCTTGAAATGCGGGGGGTCCGGTAAGGATGATGGAAAAGCAATTTCTTTCAGATCGTAGCGAATATAATCACATATTTTGCGAGAAACGACCTTTAGCTTCATCTTGCTGCTATAATCTTCTGGTTCTCTCTCAATTAAGTATTCAAACTAC
Organism: Puya raimondii; assembly: GCA_016920855.1. Taxonomy (NCBI): domain Eukaryota; kingdom Viridiplantae; phylum Streptophyta; class Magnoliopsida; order Poales; family Bromeliaceae; genus Puya; species Puya raimondii. The sequence continues at coordinate 87,304,317 of JABWPP010000050.1, forward strand.
TTCAATCTACAAGAATCCAAAATTAAAAAAAATCCATAAATAGGCTTGAGCATCTGTGAGATCAATAAGTGTTCTATTCACTAATTTAAAAGCAACAGGTTAAGCATTAAAATGCGAAAACATAAATAAACTGCAATTCAACTTCAAAGCGAGAAACGACCTTTAGCTTCATCTTGCTGCTATAATCTTCTGGTTCTCTCTCAATTAAGTATTCAAACTACTTCAATCTACAAGAATCCAAAATTAAAAAAAATCCATAAATAGGCTTGAGCATCTGTGAGATCAATAAGTGTTCTATTCACTAATTTAAAAGCAACAGGTTAAGCATTAAAATGCGAAAACATAAATAAACTGCAATTCAACTTCAAAGTATCCTGCTTCATTGAAAGATCTCAGCAATAGATATAACTTGTTTGCTCATAACAAATTACAGGGAAAAAAAGGGGGAAAAAGAGCAACAGTTTTGGGCCTGGCACTTCATGATTATGACAATCTCTAGCATCTTTGCACATTCATGATGTTTTTACCCTTTTCTTAAGAGGATATATAAAAACAAAAAAGCAAAATTGAGAGGATAAATTCACTGTGTTAATCAACGCATAATTTTAGGGACAAATTTAACCTGTATCAACTAGAAGATACCCAAACAATTGGATTTTTTTTATTTTTAAAAAAGATGCAAAATATAAATTACACAAGAGTGTGTGTGTGAGAGAGAGAGGGGTTCGAACCGTACGCTGGATCGCTGCATCTCGCGAGAGGCTCCTCGTTGGGAAGGAGAATGGTGAGGGATTTGGGTTTTGGGTTTTTTTTTTTCTTTTTCAATTATTACCCTGCACCAGGTGTAGTAGTACATTTTGTACACCGAATTCTTATAAGTAAAGATCTCTAAATTAAATTAAAGTCTAAACTACTCTATGTGCTTTGTAACATATAAAATGCCCGCATTTTAAAAACGTACAAACTTTGAATTCAATATTTTTTTCTTTAATGTCTCTGTCTATATTATTGATTTTTAGAACTATTTATACATAATTTTTTATTATGTAGAAGTTTGAGACAAGCATGCTTTACATTAAAAAAACTGAAACTTTAAAAATATTATTTGTGAATATTTATAATTAATTTAATTTTGTATAATAATCTAACTTGGTATAAAAAAATAAGAATTATAGTTATTTATTTAAAATTTATTTTATTTTAAAAAATTAAATTATTTAGAATCTTTAATTGGCCCACTATGTCATCCATGGATGGCCCAAGTATGGTGAGGCTTTTGGGTTTCTTAACTGGACCGGACCGGGAAGGCCGGTTTTGCGAAATCGGCCATTTTAAATAGGCCACTCTAACTTCAATAATTTTTTTAAAAAAATTAAATTTAAAATTCTGCATACTAAATTTTTATATATTATTACGGTTCATAAAATTATGTAATAAAATTAAATAACAATAGTAAGGCTTCGTTAGGTATTGCGGGGAGATTGCGTTACGTACTGTGGAAAAGTACGATAGAAAAATATTCTATTTATTTTCGTACGTAATATTGCGTTCCGCATATCACGATGAGTCGGTTACGATATATTTTCTACGGTCCCACTGGAGAACGCAAAATCATATCCCTATATACTTTTACCCCAACTCCATTGCATATCCCTATTAAATTTTTTTTAACATAAAAGATGTTAGAGTACAAAGCGCGATACTACTAGAAACTGGGCCTCGGCCCATTTTATTCTAATAACAAAACACAACAAGACGTGCGCATACACATGCATCGGGACTGAAAACGACTTTGAAATATTTATCCCCTGCACTCGCCTCCATATTGTGATCATGCGAAAAATAGAAGGAATAGATCTCGTAACGCAGCATACAACTGCTGTAGTGGACTTAACACCCGACACTGCCCTGGCAATAGCCAATGACCTCCTCCGCCGTTGCCGACAGGCACTGGGTGCACGCCAGCAGCTGCAAATCCTGTGTAGCCAGACCGTAGATCGTAGTACTCGGTGTAAACTTCGCCTTCCCTTTCGCAAACCCTTTGTTCCCTACAGTTGAATCTAGAATATTAAAATATTACTATTTGGCAGCTTCAAATTTTAGAGATTGTTGCTGTAAATATTGTATAATTAGAGATACAAACAATCGAATATGTCACCGTTATTGCCCTGAAGAAGAGATTTTTTTTACTGTATAAATATGCTATCTGATTACTGTATATCTAACTACGGTCAATTTGAACATAGATCGAAATACAAGAAAAAATAACTAATACATGCATAGCCATTAAGATTAATTAATAATTCATATAATATCAGCAAAAGTTTTTAGAGTAATCGGTTGTTTTTAAGACCTGGCGCCACGGCCTCCGCCTGCACTCGCCCCAGCCCTTCGCGGCGGCGTCGAACACCGCGGGATCCGTCGCGTTCTCGACGTTGTAGTAAATGAACTCGTACCCAATATCAACTTTCCCTACAAAATTCACATTGTCGTAGCGCATGAAGCAGTAGTCGTACCATATCCTCCCGTCGGCGTCCCCCGCGCACGTCTTTGGGAGCTTCTGTTACGGCCTTTGTGTTGGCGAATTTCGTGGAGTCATATGAAGTCTTGAAGGGTCGAAGAAGAAGATGTCAAGTTCAAAGGCTCAAAGGCTCGTCTACGAAGCTCACGGCTCCCAGATATGATTATTCATAGTTAATGGTGATTTGTGCAAGATATCCTAGTGCAAGGTCCGGAACCCGTAAGCCTCCCTGGCCGTCACGCAGGGAGGGTCCGGATCCTGAGGCAAGGTCCGGACTTTGATGTTTAAAAAAGAGCAAAAGTCCGGACCCTGAAGTAAGGTCCGGATCCTGAACCCGTCACGAACTTTCCAAATTCAGCTTTTTCAATTCTAGTTTGTTTCTAATGTCTCCTAAACCTATAAATAAGATGTGTGGGTTTTTCTAAATTGTGACTAAGAGAGAATACCTTTCGGAAACCCTAGAAACTTATTTTTGGAGCCTTCCGTTCATCTTTTCGAGGGCAAGTTTCTTTCTCTCTTACATCAACTTGGTTCTTAGGGTTTGAATCCTGATATTCTTTTGAGAATCAAGTTGATAATTGCTTAGAAGGTCTTCCCTCGTATCTTATGAGTTTCTAAGCCATAAAATCACAACCAACTATTCCTCTACAAGTTCCGGACGGAGTGTGTGTGTCACGCCCCGCCGTCCCCTTCATCCATATAGATGGAGAAGGCTTCGCACGAGCGCGTGCACCAGACCCGCCGAACGGACAGAGTTTTCCCTATCCGTCCAAGGCGTCACAAACATGTATACATCACACATTCCAAATAGGAACATAATACAGTGATTGTATAAGGAAAATACCAAAAGAAATATGAAAACTATACTATTACAACCATTTATATCCACAACATTTGGTTTACATTCATTTCCAACCACATACAATCCAAAATATGAAATGCCAGTTTTTCTTTTATACTCAAACATCTCGTTCCAAAATGGTACTTCTATCGAACACCAAAACGAAGGGGTCTCTATCTATGACCTCGCGTCCAAATCCTCACACCGGCGCGTCGCCTGCTAATAGACCTGTAAAAATGGGTGTGAGAACTATAAACATAGTTTCCAGTGGGTACGGCCCACCCAAGAAAAAAGCTCGACCCACCAGGTCCAAAGGAGGCAACGTAAGCATAATAGAATAAACTGACTATTACATAAACTGAGCATATAAACATTTACTGTATGCAAGTAATTTAATTGTGCTTATGCCTCATAATAAATGCAATAATGAAATCTATCATGTGATGGAAACTATATTCAACTCACTATTTCATTACCCAATTCCAAATCTAGATGCCATACCTCAACCCCATAACTTGTGACTTAACTCTTGGGTGGTGAAACCCTCTCACCCACCCTCTAGGTCTCAAGTCCACAAATAGGGTTCTTTACATCCATAAGGTTTATGCTCACATATGATACAATCAAAGAAATGAGATACACCCTTGTCCCACAATAATACATCAAGTAAGGTTTACCAAGGCTCAAGGTAACAGCTCACCCAATCCCTCAAGGACCTACATCAAGTACGGCCATAGCTTGCGCCGCGCCTCATGGATAGTGTCCAGCATCCATCACCCCACCCAGTCGTGCTATGCATCCATGACCTGGGGTCGTGCATCGCATCCATCACCCAATCGGCTCTCAAAATAGCAAAGCGAGGATTCTCGCTTGGTTATAACTCCGGAGGACCAATGCCCTGGGGGAGTGACCCCCACGAGCAACTGCTAATTGAGCTCATTTAGCCCTTGCAAGCTCTAGTCACATACATAATGCATCAAAGTCTAGATGCTCATCATTGACCCACCGGTCATATACAAACTAGCAGAATCGCTGTTTTAACCAATCACTTACCTTCTAGCAACATGCAAGTTTTCTTTCAAGGATTCATAGGGTTTAACAATTCCACTTGTTCATTTTTCCTATCTAAGTTTCACAACATCAACATTCTAGGATCACTCAATTCACTTGGTTCACAATTGAGTTCCATGGCACTAGGTTTAATACCTTCACATTCCAACCTATGTTTAACCACACTAGGTTTAATACCCTCACATTCCAACCTATGTTTAATAACACTAGGTTTAACATGCATGCGTCACATTTCAAATGCATACTATTATGAAATATTTGAATTCTCTTACATGCAAGGTGAGCCCATGGCTCAAATCACTTAAGCATATGTCCAATGGCAAAATGCACATTACTATACTAGGATTTCATATCATCCACATTCGAGTGACAACTCAACCTTTTTTGTTTACAATCTAATTCCATGGCACTAGGTTTTCTAGTGTTCGCTTGTTGAGTTCACTAATGTCCCTAGTAAACTTCAACCTATTACATCCATTCATATCTAGGCATACATATACACCTATATGTTCCACATACCTAATGTCATTGTCCAATGGTAGTTATTTAATCTAGTAGCATATGATTTCACACTTCATATTTACTCAATAATAATCTACCATTACATGCATGCATCAATAAAGTCATTTTATACTTTATTCTTTCGACATGGAAGCGATCAAGTCACTTCGGTGAAGCACAACCCACCTCACACGCTTTCTAATTGCTTGTAGACACTTGCAATTAGAATTGCAATTAGAATCCCAACGACGATTCGCCGCGCTTTAAGCCTCACGAACCCAAATCTTCACAAAATCTCTCAATCGGACGCCATAACCTCGTCGTAGTCCAAAACGAAGTTGTCCTCCGCGTCGAATTATCCTTCAATTAAGGTTTTACAAGATCAATTTAGATCAAAACCCATTAGGGACAAAAACCCCAAGCTCTAGGTTTTCAAGTTCTCATGAGCATCCAACATCAAGATGAATATTTTAATCAAACTAATTTAGAATCACTTAGAGATCTCAAATATCTCATTTACAAAGGATTTAACTAAAACTCTCATTCAAATTATGAAACCTCACCTTGGCCACCATGGTCAAGAAGCTCAAATCCATCATTAGAGAGCTCTCTCCAAGCATCTTCTCCAACTTGAAGCTCCAAAATCTCCCATTTCTCCTCTTTAATGGAGAGGTTGAAAGAGAGAGGGAGAGAGAAGTGTTGGAGAGGAAGGGAGAGTGTGAGCTAAAGGAGAAAGAAGCCCTCTCATTTCTCTCTCGGTTGGGAGTGCACGAGTGAGGGAGAGGAGGTGGTGTGGGTTTACATAGAGGCCCCTCAACAATTGCAACTTACAGTTTAGTACAGTTCAGAATCTGATAACTTCAGTTTGAGTCCTTCTGAATATTCGTTTGCGCCCAAATTTGACAGGCAGGCTCAATTAAAGTTAATTAGAAGAACGTGATCTTAACTTTTCAGTTTCGAATCAGTTTTGGTCACCGAAAGCTCTACCGACTAAAATCCCTAGCAGATTGTCGTTATATTTTATTTTCACTTTTCGGGTGTCGGAATGACATGAAACTTTAAACCTATCCTCAGAAAAATAATTCTGACATATTTTCAAATTTTCATAATTTTCTGACACTGTGAATTTTCTGCTAAAAGTTTAGTCCTGTTCCGACAGAAAATTTTAAATCTACTGTTTTCATTCCAATTTCAGCATAACTTATTCCCAATATATTTTACTTCTGTAAGTCCAATAAAAATAGTATATCACACTATTTTTATTTTCACTTACTTCTATATTAAAAATCCGGTACACTACAGTGTGCGCGTGGACTTCGCGTGTAGGCCGAGGATTCGGTGGACGCTCGTGGATTCGAGGCATTGCTGCTACGAGGAGTCGTAGCGGGATCGATTAGAGGAGTTCAATCGATCGGGGACCAATGAAGACGATCTACTTCGAGTCTAGAGTAAAGATTGAGTCGAGAATTTGGTAAATCACCTTGTACTCTATTTTACTTAGTAGATTTTTCGTGTGATCGGTTCCGTAGATTTTTTTACTCCTCTTGGAGTTTTTCCACGTAAAATTCTCGGTGTGTTGGCTTTAATTTTTCGCATTTAATTTTTATTGTATCGAGTTGGTTGTTTTATTATTTACACCTATTCACCCCCCCTCTAGGTGTTCGTTTACCTATTAGATTCTTGGGCAATTATAACTTACAAGTGGTATCAGAGTGAGTATAGATTGTAAACTATGACCGAGGGTGGTAACATTAATCGACCTCCACTTTTCGATGGCACAAATTATGCTTATTAGAAAGTTCGCATGAGAGCTTTTCTAATTGCCATCGATGAGCGGGTTTGATAATTCATAGAATTTGGATGGAATCATCCCACTCAAATTATCGATAATGTTAGCGTCCCCAAACCTAGAAATAAATGGACGAAAGAAGGAATTGATTTATCATCTTTTAATGGAAGGGGAATTGACGCCTTATTTAATGTTTTAACGCAAACCGAGTTTTCACGCGTCTCGGCGTGTGAAACCGCAAAAGAAATTTGGGACACTCTCCAAGTTACGCATGAGGGTACAAGCTTAGTAAATGTTCAAAAACTTCAAATGCTAACAAGCAAGTTCGATTCTATTTGCATGGAGGAACATGAAACCTTTACCGAGTATTATATTCATCTACAAGACATTGTTAACACATGCGCTAACTTGGGAGAAAAAAATTTCGAACCCAAAGTTGTTAGAAAAATTTTAAGAACCCTTCCGAAAAGATTTCGTCCAAAAGTTGTCGCCATTGAAACGATAAAACATCCGGACGATTTAAAAGTGGAAGAGTTAGTTGATACTTTACAAACTTATGAAATGACTTTTCCTACTAATTCATCTTCTTCCAAGTCTTCTTCTAAAGGTGCAGGTATAGCTCGAAGGACAAAGACTCGGGTACATCATCCTCGGATTCGGACACGGACACTACATTGGAGGAATTTGAAAAACAATTGGCGCTTTTAACGAAGAAGTTCCGTCGAAATTTTAGAAAGAAACAAGCAATCAAACCTTCCTCCTCCTCGAAACAATCTAAGTCCAAAGGAAGTAAATTCATCCAAATCAAGAAAATCCGAGGGTTCTTCTAAGGAAAAGAAGAACACCGAAGGACAAATCCAATGCTATAAATGTAGGGAATTTGGCCACATCGCATCGAATTGTCCAAACAAAAAGTCTTCGAAAAAGAAGGCTATGCAAGCCATCACTTGGAATGATTCATCTTCCGATGAATCAACCTCTAGTGATGAGGATATGAATGCTACTGCTTTAATTGCATCTAATTCTCTGTTTATGTGTTTAGCATCTACTTCAACTGACTCTACTTCTTTGTCTCTTTTGCATGAAAAATCTACATCGGAGAATGAATCGAGTGATGAAGAGTCGGATGAAGACGACATTGCCGCCACCTACCATCAACTATTGGTGGAATCTAAGAAGATGGCAAAACACAACAAGAAATTGAGGAGGATTACTTGAGCTTGAAGAAGAAAATTAAAAATTGGCAACGCATCTAAAGACGGTTGAAGATGAGCGAGAGAGTTTGATCAAGTCTAATGATGCTCTACTAGATAAGTGTAAACTACTTTAAAAGGAAAAGAAATCTCACTTAGACAAAATAAATTTTCTTTCCAAGCAGTACACTGAATCTAGAGAGTCCAACATAGAAATGACTAAGATGATTTTCCAACTCAAATCCGATTTTAATAGATTTTCGTCTAGTACTAGCAAACTTGATAAAATATTGGGACTTGGTCAAACTAACAAATTCGGACTTGGTTATGAACGAACTTATGTTGAACAAGTCCAGAAAATGATTATAGAAAATCCCAAACAAGCTCCTCAAACGATTCAAGGTACGTCTCCTCGTCAAGAAAATAAATTTGCTAATAAAATTTGTCATCGGTGTGGTGTTGTAGGGCACATCAAAAGGAATTGCAAGCAAGGCACGAAGCACGCTACAACATCAAGGCGACAAGTTTCAAAGCAAAAGTTTAATCGCCGCCAAGACAAACTCATAAGATGAAAAAGAAGATCCCTCAAACAAACCGGAAGCAACGACGAGCAAATACTCAACAAAAATTGAAGGAGGATCCAAAGAAGCAAGCGTGGAAACCAAAGAAGTATGATCCAAAGAAGTACCTTCCCACGAAGGCCTCCAGGCAACAAACCTCAATATCAAATCGGCCGTCGCAATCCAAAACACGTAAGGTTTGGGTGCGCAAAGGTGAACTCTTTCCTTGCCTAGTCATACACACTTCGCTACATGCTTATGATAATTCGTCTTGGTATTTAGACAGCGGTTGTTCCCGACACATGACCGAAGATAAAAATTACTTTACTACTTTAAATAAGATCTCCAGAGGACTTGTTGTCTTTGGAGAGGTCTTCAAAAGTTGTTAGAAAGGAAACAATCACTATACCAGATGGCCCTACGTTGAATGATGTCTTTTATGTTGAAGGGCTCAAGACTAATCTCATAAGCATTAGTCAATTGTGTGATGACGGATATTCTGTGCAATTCTCTGCTAAAGAATGTATTGTGACTGGTGGTGATAATTCTTTCTTTTTAAAAGTGTCACGCTCCGGGGGTCCTTTTAGAAAGCCAATTTGAAATCGGGCTATCTTTATAAATCAGAGTTAGCGGAAAGCTACCCATTTTTTTCCTTGAAACCTTGGCCCCTAAGGGTGCAACAGACCCGCCACAAATACAGAAAATTCTTGAAACAAATAGACGGAGTCTCCCCTGTATTTGCACGACGTAGCACATAGTACAATTTAACAACTAGAGCTCCACTCACACACACAACAACAGGTTGTACAAGGTTCAATATATTTCAACATACAGCCAGCCGTCCTTAGTCACATCTATTCCACATTCATCCTATTAGTTGAAATTGTCTCCCACACGAAGACTTCCTTTTTAAAATTCTAACTTTGCGAAAAGCCTCGAGAAAACCATTTAAAAATCGTTTCCTACACGGAAACCTTAATTTGAAAGCGCTACCACGATGGGTAGAAAACCGTCGATCGAAAACCAAGTTTGAAAACCATAAGTCCAAACCACAAATATCCAAAATCAGGAGTATCCAAAATCTCATAAGTAAATCATTCAAAATCCGCAAGCGTAAAGTATCAACTGAACCACATGTGTAACATCTACTATCAGGTATAGGGGTAAGAACTATGCTATCCACATGTATGTCTAATGCTATATAAGGGTATAGTCCAAAACGTATACCGTACGTCGGAAAACTCAATCTCAACTAGCTTCGGCCTCACACTGCATCCCGACCGCTCCCACCCGCGTCACTTGCGGAAAAAGGGGGTGAGAAACCAACAAGGGTTTTCCAGTGGGTACCGCAAGCCGACGAAGGCAAGCATACTCACCGGTAACAGGTATAAGTAAAGAAATAGCAATATAAGTGTAAGAGATGAACTGTAAGTAGATATGCAACAACCGCTACTGTAGCTATATGCGTCAACCGGACGAAGAGTCCAAAAGTACCCAATCTACACCGCCGTGTCGGTCTAAGGACCTCAGGCAAGTCACACCTGCTCTCTATGGCATATAACCCTAGCAATGGCCGCTGGGCTCACGGGTTGGTACTCCAACTACTTTTTCGAAAAAGAACACCCTCTTGTGGGGCATCAGACCGTTGGTGTTTGTGAAATGCTGTCGAGCTGTGGCGATCGATGCGAATATGATCAATAGCCAGCCGTCGGGGAATAGCTGACAATCACCGCCCCTCAGGGCACACCTACCAACAGGTCATCGAAACAGTACAAGTAAATGGGCACCGACCACTTAGGTCAACTAGAAAGTGTAATATTAATGTCACTAACAGTATACGGGCACCGACCACTCAGGTCAACTAGTATGAATGTACAGATACCGCTACCGCTCTACTTCTATGTCAAAGAACAACGAGAGAGAAATAGACTAAGTAGAGCAAGGGTGTACCGAAGTCATGTGTGGTATAAGGCTCAAGTACGAGATACATGCAAGAAGTAAGAGATAGGGATGAAGGGAACATCACCGAGCGTGCACCACTAAACCGACTTTGGATCGAAGTACCTACTTGTGTCCGTCGCCACGTCTAGCTCCTACGATGCGAGGGACGTCGACAGGATCTACGACAGGTCCACCGAGTCAGGATCTAATCCTATAGACTCAAAACACATCTCTTACAAAACCCAAACCGCCCGCGGAATTGGTTTCCCAAAACCTATTCCTGTACTCGCCGGGAATCCCGAAAATGCACCGGGATGCCCTCGGGACCCACGAAATGTTCCAAAACGTACCGACTCACACCGGGAGTCACTTGTTATCCCGAAACACACCAATTTGAGTGTCTGGGCAGCAAACACAAGCCTCTAGATCATCTCGGTCATCGCCGATCGACCGGTCCACTCCGGGCTTCCGGAAGTGTCCACTCTGGCACCGAAAGCCTCCGCCGCTCATCGGGTCACCTCCGAACACACGAGTCGACCATGCCGGACAGCCAACAAGGCTAGGCGATGATTTTCGGGGCAACCACACAGCCGGAAACCCATCGCGATGCAAAACTGCGTTCTACCAACAATTTCGCTGAAAAATGCACCGAAACCCTATTCCGATTTACACGAGGGCTTCGGAAGTTGTACAACAAGTCCAGAGGGTAATAAACAGTGACCACGTGCTGTCCGAGGCAGCCTACAATGCCCAAATTACAGGATGGCCCCTAAAGAAGTTACTATTCACAACTTAATATACATAAAAGCAATATTTAGGGCCGTTACCGAAATCCGTGCTCCTCCAAGACAGAGCGAGGGCACCGGCTGATAGGTGACGACATGCCGGACATCGTGCTCACTGTTCGGAGAATGCACGATAGCCGAGGAGCACTGTGGAGCTTCTCCAAGTTCAGCGACCAAGTGGCTCCGGGAGCGGAGGAGCCAAAACTCAGCGACGGAGGGGGCACCGACAGAAATGGAGGTGAGCACGGCATTCAGCAAGTCGAGGGAATCACCGTGCTCACTTTCGAATCAATCGGGGAGCTTCGGATCTCTAGAAACTGCGAACAGGGCACCTTTGAGCACTAGCTCAAGGTGTAGGGAGCAGGGGGCTCTCCGGCCGGCTGCCGGCGCGCGCGCCGGCTGGAGTCGACGGCGGAGGGGGAGGGGAGTGTGGTGCTCCCCCTAGCCGGCGGCGAGGAGTGGCGGCGGCGGCGGCGGGTGAGGCTCGGCCAGGACAAGTGCAGGCTGGAGCCGAGCCTTGCACGGCGGCGACGGCGGCGGCCGAGGGAGGCAGGTGTAAGATTTTTGATTTTTTTAAACATTTAAACATTGTTTTCTCTCTCTCTTTCTCTCTACATGTATATATATTTATAAGTATATATATGTATATATATGGGTATTGGTATGTGTTGTTGTGTGTTGGAGGAGAAGTGACGGCTTTTGTTGTGAATCGGCGACCGTTTCTAGAGATCTAAAATCGCAGGTTCGATATTTCGGCAGTACTGATTGCGATGGCGCGATCCATTCGTGAATTTGACCATCGGATCGTGGGATATTGCGAGATCATCGCCGAGAGGTCGAAAATTGCTTTTTGATCTTTTCGCGAAGAGGTCCATATTTTATGTACCGTTTCGTGTGGAATCATGCGTGGAGGGGTGTCGACGTGTTTTACACGCGCTGTGGAGGGCTGAGGTTGAAATCCTAGGGTTTCAGTATTCTTTTTGCGTTTATACCGTATGTGTATAAAAGTGCATGTTAGGGTTTTGGCTTGAGGAAACCCTAACCCTAGCTCCTCCCTTGCATCCGAGCCCCCTCTGCCGATCCCCAGCTCGTGTGCCGTCCCCCGCGCGCAGCCGCCGCCGTCGTCGACCTGCCCTGGCCGGCCGGAGCTGCGGCCGAGCTCTTCTTCTTCTTCCTCTTCTCTTCCACCTTCCTTGAACCGTGCCACCGTCGCCTTCCGCCGTCGCAGCGACCTTCCTCCAGCCTCAGGAGGACTGCCGCCGCCGCAGCCTGCCTCCCCGGCCGCCCCCATGCCGCCGGAGCGCCGCCGCAGCCCATGTTGCCGCCGCTGGGGCCTTCTCTGGCAGCAGCGGCCGAGGCTTCCAAGCCGCCGCCGCCGCTGCCTTTTGCCGTCGCGGTCACCCTCCTTCTGGCCTCCGGCGACGTGCCGCCGTCGGTGCTCGCCATCCCGACCGCCGCCGCCGTCGTTTGGTGCTGGTGCGGACGTGCCCTAGCCGACCCGAGAGCGGGGTTTTTCCCCCCTGCGCTGCCGCCGCCGCTCCTCGTCGTCGGTTGAGGTGAGCTTCCTCCTCTCCTCCTCCCCTGCGTCCGATCTGAGCCGCCGCGTGCGCCGCCTGGCCGCCGGCTGCCGGCCGGAGCTAATTGCTCCAGCTGAGCTCGGATCCTTGCTTGTTTGGAGCCGCGCGCACTGCATCGGGCCTCTTGCTACCTCCCGATCTTCGGGGAGGTGAGCACGGTGACCGCGGTGACGCGCTGATCATCGTGCTCACCTCGGTTGACAGCAGGGTTGTCCCATTTTACTGTTTTGGCAGTGTCGAGCCCTATTAGTTTATGTGATTGCTATTTTCTTGGGTCGTTTGAATCCCGCGATTGTTTTTGTCACTCCGGGCTGTGAGCATCCCCTCCGCTGCGTCGAGACCTGTCCGCTGGTGTTTGCGGAAGGTCGTGCGGACGAGCGGAGTGCTCTAACGGCCGTTTTGAATGCTTAAGTATATACATAATTGATTGTTTAGGGCTTTTGTGCGATTGTCGCAGCGTGGCATTGCTGCGGGCAACAAGGGTTTAACCCTTGTGACCCTGTGGACTGGTTGTCCAGACTCGAGACGCCCTCGCGGAAATCTGTTTTGATTTCCGACGCGTTTTCCGACAAATTAGTCGGCGGAACGCGCGTTTCGGTCGTGAGACTCACTTGTTGGGATCGTGAGCGATCTGGCTTCATCACAAAGCCTTGTCGGCTGTTCTTCTTCGCTGTCCTGAAACTCCGAGGACAGCGGGTGAGCGACGGAGGGTTTCGGTGCGAAAATCGGCATCTTTCGGGAACCTGAAAAGCCGTTTTTGGGTGCGTTTGTGTTCGTGGCACCCCAGACTTGTGTCCGCTGTCCGAACACCTTTTTTGGTGTGGTTGCGGACAGCGGATGACTTGCGTTGCTTGTTGGTACCCTCTGGGGCTTGGTTTGGATTCGGAATCGTTTCGGTGGGTTTCCTGGACATTCTGACGGTTTCGGGTTTGTGTGTTCTTCGTGTTTGGTGTCGACTCGATGGGCCTTGACCTTGTGAGTCTTTCATAGGTCCAGTCGACGTTCCTGAGAGCCGTCGGTGTTAGGCTCTTCTGTTCTTCAGGTGGGTGCTTCGATCCGGAGTCAGTTCAGTGGACTATCGGTGATACCTTTCTTCCCCCTTCCCTTGCATGATTGGTTATTAGTTCACTAGACTCCCGTATTCTCTCTGCTTATGTGAGCTTGCCATTAGTAGAGTAGTGTGGATGTTGCATGATTTATTGAGATGGCCTGGTTGGCTGGTGGTGATCGCCTGTTGTTCCGAGTGATCCTTGGACTTGGTCCCGTTGCTATTCTCGGCTTGTTGCCATTCTGTGGATTGAGCATTATGCATCGATCGTCACAGCTCGTCTAGCACTTCACGTACACCAGCGGTCTGATCCACCGCAGGAGGGTGTTCTTTTCCGAAAAAGGGTCGTGCGTTTTCGACCCGTGAGCCTCTTGCCAGCTGCTTCTGCAGAGGTTATGTGCCGGTGGGTGAGCGTATTGTGACAGTGTCTGCGATCTGCGGATCTGGGGGGCACGATGATGATTGGGTTTATTCATTTACTTATCTACAGTTGATGCATATGCTATAGTTGCAGTAGCTTAGTCTTTCATACCTGTTATATTGTGTTTATCTGTGCTACTGCTTTCGTATACCTATCTATTTGTTGATCCTCCTTGCCGGTGTGTGCACCTTGCCTTCGTCGGCTTGCGGCACCCACTGGGAGGGGAGACATGTTTACATGTTCTCACCCCCCGCCATCTTTTTTCAGGTGATTTCGGTGGTAGGAGTCGGGACGTGGTGAGGCGCGATAGCTAGCGAGCTTAGAGGTCCCGACCAGTATCTCGTATGATTTGGTTTACCCTGACCCTCTCTTTTAGTAGACATTACTTTGTGGTTCAGTTACACTGTTTGCTTGATTATCGTATTGGATTATTATAGTTTTATTTGTCCATTGTGGACTTGTGACCTTCCGGTTGTTCTTACTCTATGGATTTCTACCCCACGTGGTAGCTGGTTTTCAAAACAGGGTTTCCTTGTGGGAAACAGTTTTCAAATGTCTTTACGATCGATCGACTTTTGATTTTCAAAAGAGAGTTCCCGTGTGGGGAACAGTTTCAAAATGATATGTAAATGATTAAAATTAGGGTTTCAAAATAAAGCTTTCGGATGGGAAGCACCTTTAATAGAATGTTCTGTTGTACTGTGCATTGCATCATCCTTCGCCTAAGGAGTGCTTAGAGGCATGCAGGTATATAAGGATGGCTAGCTGTATGAAAACTCTTGTGTGGATGTTTGTGTATGGTTGGTGAATGAATAGTGATTGTGATTCTGTAATATTTCGTGGTACGCCATGCAAATATAGGGAAGGCTTTGTCCGTGTAGACAGAGGGACCTGTATTTGTGGCGGGTCTATACGTCGCTCGTGAAAGATAGGGGGTAGCCCTAGGATCTATCTAGAGTATATCAATCACCTAGAGGGGGGTGAATAGGTGTATAAACAAAAATCACAAATCTCAATGCGATAAAGTAATGCGGAAAATAAAATCAGCACACCGAGATTTACGTGGGAAACTCCACCTTGGAGAAAAAACCACGGGACCAACACGCGAAAAAACAATCCACTAAGAGTAAAGAATTACAAGGTGATTACCGACTCCACGGACTTAACCTCTCCCTTCTCTTCAACGGATCACGCGCACCAATGGGTTGTCCACGCCCCACGTCCGAATCCACGAAAGCCACGTCCCGAATCCACGAGACGCCCAACTTCGAATCCACGAAGCCTTCAACACGTCGAATCCACGACGCCCACTCGAATCCACGAGCGCCAACGATTCGAATCCACGAACCGTCTTGATCACGCCGAATCCACGACGCCACTCCGTCCGGAGCAAAATAAATAACGTTGATGATGGTTTATTGCTTAGAATATCATTGAAGATTTGTGGGAATAATCTCTAAGCAATCCTCAAATTGATTCTAAAAGAATATTAGAAATTAGGGCACCATGAATCAATTTGAGAGAAGCTTGATGTAGAAGATGAGAAAAACGGTCACCAACAAGCTTCTAGGGTTTCTAAAAAGTATTCTATGCTTAACCACCTTTTAGAGACACCCCCACATTATATTTATAGGTTAGAAGCAATCCGAAATAGATTAGGACTAAAAAATAGTTTTTAGAAAGGTTTGGAAGCAAACCGATTTCGACTAGGATTGAAAAACTGATTTTAGAAAGGTTTGGAACCAAATTAGGATTGCTAAGATATTTTAAGAAATTTACCATCTTATTTACAGGTTTGTGGGACATTAGAATCAGAGTAGGATTGAAAAAATAACTTTCCAAAACTTCGCGACGGGTCGGGGTCCGGACCTTGGATCGTAGGGTCCGGACCCGGAAACAATTCCGCGTTTCATTGTCCGGACCGCAGCCAACAGGGTCCGGACCCGCTCTGCGAAACACTTTGGGGTCCGGACCTCAGCCCTCAGGGTCCGGACCTCCGCCCTCAGGGTCCGGACCTCAACCTTAGGGTCCGGACCCTCCCTGCGTGACAGCCAGGGAGGCGTACGGGTTCCGGACCTCACCTCAGGGTCCGGACCGGGTCTGCGAACCAGCATAACCTGCTCACGGGTTCCGGACCTCATGTTCCAGGGTCCGGATCCTGGAAGTTGGAAAACTTATTTTTTATATTTTAACTCAATTTTTATCTATTCTAATGTCTTCCAAACACTTGTAAATGATCATAAATCATCATCAAGATTATTTAAACTTACCAAGCATCGTGAATTCATACGTGGAGTCTTCGAGTCTTTGTTGTTCGTCTTTTCTTCTTTGAACCTTCAAGACTCCGACTCACTTCACGAAATATGCCAATATAAAATCCGTAACAGCTCGGGCTGGGCTTTCAAAAAAAAAAAATTTTGACACATTTTTCTGCAACTAAAACTAGCCTGGGGCGTGACAGTAGGGGTCGGCAACGGCGGGCTGCCTGAGGCCGAGGGAGGTGGCGGCAAAGGTCGGCGGCGGCCCTGTGAGGCTGGACTCCCCTCTGCCCTAGCTTGGCCGAGGGAGGATTCCGGCTACTTCGGTGGCGCCGGCGGGGCACGGGGACGCCGGGGGAGGTGCCCGGAGGTCGGGGAGGCTGAGAGCAACCCAGAGGAGGTGGGCTCGGGTTCCCCTTGTGCTCGGGCTCACCGAGAGAGGAGAGGAGGGAAGAAGATGGTGAGGGAGAAGGTGATGGGAGGGAGAATGTGGCTTTTCTTTCTCTCTCTTTCATTGTCTCTCTTTCTTTCTCTAATTCTTTCCTTCTCTTTCTTTTTCTTCCTTTCTATTTCTCTTTTTCTTTCATTTTTTTAATCTTTTCTCCTTTTCTCTTTCTTTTTCTCCCTCTCTTTCTTTATTTTCTTTCTTTTTGTTTTTGTTTTTCTTTTCCCTGATGTCCCTGCAGCAGCAACAACTGCTGCTGCGCCTGCAGTAAGAGCAGCATCAGCAGTAGTAGGAGGGTGAGAGGGAGAGAGGGAAGGAGGGAAAAGAAAAAAAGACAAGGAAGAGACAACGAAGTAAAGAAAAGAAGAAAAATGAGAAGAAGGAAAAAAAAAACTTGCTTTCTTCTTCTTCTTCTCTTTTTCTCCTTGCTTTCTTTTTCTCTTGCAAAAATCTGAGAGAGGGAGAGAGAGAAAGAGAGAGAAAGGGGATAAGAACAAACCCCTCATAGTGGAATTCCACTAAAATGATCATTTTGCACTTTAGCTCGTTAGTTTTGCTATTTGCAATTTAGTCCTTCGTAGTGAAAACTTGGCCCAATTCATTCGTTTTCACATCAATTTCGCGCCAAAACGGTTTCACCTCATTTAAGCTTCGCGCTTACACGCTAACCAGCAACCTACACTGCGTCCAAAAGACGAAAATAGTATTCCACATCCTCCCATCCTTTTAAAAAGTTTCATCCTCGAAACTAATAGGTTAACCTCACTCCATAACCGCAATTAGGCAGGGGAGAAAAGAATTTTCTCTGCTCAGATTCCAACTCTCAAATAGCTTCTTGTTCCTTTTCTAACTCAAGTCCTCGATTCATTTTTCTGTCAAGCTGGACTCCGGACCGATCGTTTCTTGCACCTCAAATACTCGGCTAATCTAATAGAGCGAGGCCGCTTGTATGCAAAAGGTCAACTATTCGTTTCCTCGGAGTTGAGACATGAAAACTCCAGTCAATCTCAGCGGCAGTAAAAATTTGATGCGCCACTGTTCTAAGTATTCCAAGATCTCAAAAGGTCTCCATAGGGCTGATTAACATTCCTTCCCTTTCAAATCACAGAAGCACAGAATCTCCAATATGAGTACTATAGCTTGTTGCCATGCATCTATAAAGCTCTTTTGTCGATGTAGAACTCTTGCTCGGTGTGGTCAAACCGTCTTCACTTTTTTTTTTCCAGAGCCCAAAGTTTATCGTTCACCCACGTTTCTAAAATACAAAGGTGATCGACACTTTCATCCGTATAATGCCTTGCATGTAGCCATCTTGACCCTCGTCGGGCAACTGTGATTATCAACAAACTCTGTAACGCTAAGTGTCACTACCACCCTCCTCCAAAAGACGAGACAAATCTTGGATCTCTAGTAGATCCAATTGAGATGGGCACTCCACGTGGCCTCATTACCTTGTCAATCAACACATGAGCGAGTATCTCCATGGACCCCGTCACCTGAGCTGGCATACAATATGCAGACTTTGTCAATCGAGCTATGATAAGCCGAATTGCATCATGTCCACTCTAAGATCGCCGCAATCCAACGACAACATCTGTCGTGATCATCTCTTAACTTGGAATTGCATCATGTCCCTTTCGCTCACTATCCCTCTTTTTTCTCTCTCTTTTTTCACTCCTATCCACTAGTAGTGCGCCTTCAAACCGTCATACATCATAATTCCTCCAAGGTGAACTGCGTAAGGAAAACTGTGAGCCTTTCTTAAAATGTCCTTATGGAGCACGGAATCTCCCGGCACACGCAACCGATCTCGTAATTAAGGAACTCTAAAGGCATCAATATCATACCCAAGTCCTCCATGGATTTGCGACTCAAAACATCTGTCATCACGTTACAGGATGATATAGGATAGGCACGTTGTAATCCTTCGATAATCCAAACCAACGGTGCTGTCACAAGATTGGTTCCCTCTATAAAATCAAGTACTTAAGACGCTTCTGCTCAGTGTAAATTTCACAATGTGTTTCATACAAGTGATGATGCCATATCTTCGACGGAAACACCGCAACGGCGAGCTTTCAAGTATGCATAGGGTAATTTTCTTGTATTTTGGTAATTATCATGACGCGTACATACTTACCTTACCATGTTACATTAGTACTCGTCCATTTTTTTTTGGATCTATCGTGACACCATTCGCCAAAATCACGTGTCCAAGAAATCTACTTCCTAGAGTTAAAGCTCGTATTTCTCTAGTTAAGCGAGGATATCATGACACTCTGTCATTTTGCTCATCAAACCTCGAAATGCACCAGGGCATTTCTCTATCCACATGGCATCTTTGTAAACTCGTAATATCCATACCACATGCTGAATATCGACCTTGGTACCTCCTCTGATCTTAACTTCCCTATTGTTAAAAGCTTTACATCTAATCACAAGCTCGTCGATATGTGACAAGGATACTTATTCTTAATAGTCACGCTATTCAGTTCCCTGTAATCCACACACAAGTCAAGTGCTCCTTTCTTCTACATAACTAACCCCAGCGCTCTATGTGTTGCCATGCTAAATTTCACAAATCCTTTATCCACCAAGTTCCATGGTTGTGCTTTTAGCTTTCTAAGCTCTATTGTTGCCATTCATACGGCGTCTTCAAGATTAGCGCAGTCCTTGAAACTACGCCAAACACCAACCCTATCTCCATGTCCATTGGCACACCAGGTAGCTAATTAGTCGCAATTTATCAGACTACAGGAATGTGCTTGAATCTCAGTACCGCCATAAGCACCTCAACCACAGCCGTCAAAAAGGGTATTCCACAACAACTCATCATTTGTCTCGCTCTTGACAAAGAAAGCATCGTGGCGAAAAGGGTGTTCAAACAACTCCTATAAACAAAGTCCTTCTACCCTCACTCGTAGAAGACCACAGTCTTCACCCCACAATTTATCATCGTACATTAGTGAGCAAGTCAGTCCATCCTCAACGCAACATCAAAATCTTGCAACAGTCTCAGGACTAATAGGTCTGCGTGCACTATCCACCGACCCAACGACACCGGTATCAACTAATGCAATACCTTGATTCCAAGAATTCTACTGATCTGTCGTCATAAAATCCATTGCCATGGAGTCCTCCGTTTGTGTTACTAAAACTTGATCACTCCACCCTTATAGTAGCTGATCAACATGGGGAGCCACTATTGCTCGATCTTTCAAGGCAAAATTGTTAAGATCCCCGTCCTCAGCCGTATGAAGTTTGGTGTCACTACTGTTGACAGGGCTGAGCATGTTGCCCACGGACTCACAGACCGTCGGGCCTTAACTGCTCATGATAGACACACTAGCCTTCATAATGAATTCTAAGATATCTCTAAACCCAATCCGATAAGAAGGTATCAAAGAATCAGATGAAAACTAGAGATACAGGCGGAAACTTTCAAAGATAACCTAAAACTATAAAAACGGAGGTTGAAACAATTAAATTTGGGTCGCAAACTCAGCCGGAATGGCTATGCTATTCAACGCGTAGATCTCAAAAAGTGTTCTCCGGATTGGGCTGCACGCTGAAATCGGATACTCGAGCGAAAAGTTATGACCGGTTGAAGTTTGCTCGCACGGATTACAACGTTTACTCGAACCCAATAGAATTTTCGGCTCAGCAAAACTACACTGCATGTCTCCGAACAGCAAATTAGCTGCATCACTAGGTCTGCGGCTGATGCGGCGTTCCAGAGATAACGCACAGAATCTGATCCTGTCACTGCAATTGTCTATACTCCACCAACTAACCTAATTCCACTGAGCCGCCGTCCTACCGAGATGGTCTCCCTAAACTGGACAACCCAGTCTCACCCTCTATTGGCCATTTTCTACCATTGCCTCATACCAATTCCTTTGCTAATCCTTTCCAATTTAGGGCACGTATTCCATCCAGAAAGCATGCAATTCTCCACCTCTCACATCCGTTATAAGCACACTTCCTTCGTCTAGTGGCTTCAGTCAAACTAACCACTGTGCCAATAGCTCATGTGTCCCACTTGATCTGATTAGCTTCAACTTTGCAAGTAGGGCAATCTGATCCTGTCACTGCAATTGTCTATACTCCACCAACTAACCTAATTCCACTGAGCCGCCGTCCTACCGAGATGGTCTCCCTAAACTGGACAACCCAGTCTCTCACCCTCTATTGGCCATTTTCTACCATTGCCTCATACCAATTCCTTTGCTAATCCTTTCCAATTTAGGGCACGTATTCCATCCAGAAAGCATGCAATTCTCCACCTCTCACATCCGTTATAAGCACACTTCCTTCGTCTAGTGGCTTCAGTCAAACTAACCACTGTGCCAATAGCTCATGTGTCCCACTTGATCTGATTAGCTTCAACTTTGCAAGTAGGGCAATCTGATCCTGTCACTGCAATTGTCTATACTCCACCAACTAACCTAATTCCACTGAGCCGCCGTCCTACCGAGATGGTCTCCCTAAACTGGACAACCCAGTCTCACCCTCTATTGGCCATTTTCTACCATTGCCTCATACCAATTCCTTTGCTAATCCTTTCCAATTTAGGGCACGTATTCCATCCAGAAAGCATGCAATTCTCCACCTCTCACATCCGTTATAAGCACACTTCCTTCGTCTAGTGGCTTCAGTCAAACTAACCACTGTGCCAATAGCTCATGTGTCCCACTTGATCTGATTAGCTTCAACTTTGCAAGTAGGGCAAATGTGGTCCGTCTCATTAGTCGCTCATGCCAGGCCATCACAAGTGTCTAAAACAAAACATATATCAATCACCAGAAACACCTAACTGGACCCAACTCGACCCAATCAAGCGAAAGTCCAGAAGGACCTCACTCTTTTCTTCTGTGATATTATGTTATCTGCAGCCAACATAATTATCCAGGAAGAAAAGATGCGTATCCTTCGATCACTCTTCAGTTCCTTTTGAAGAGTTTACAGGAATCAATTTAACAACTTTCGCCAAAAGTCACATCACTCACGTCCTAAATCCTAAGGTTCAGCAGTTCCTAAGGTTCCTAAGTCCATGTGACCTATTCTATGCTCTGATACCACCCAAATCTGTCATGCCCCGAGTCCACATCGGAAGCCTATTGGGACGTCAACAGACCCGCCGAACAGATAGAATTTTTCCTGTCCGAGCGAAGCGTCAACACAATCGAACAGCACAAGAGAATTCACGAGATCACAATTGAGGGGTTTCCACGATGCTAGAAATAAGATCAGGTACTGAATAGATAAACAACATGTATCAGAGCACTATTTCTAAGCTATACAGCTGTACATCATGTACTGCATCAAATAAAATGCAACCCCAAAAGAAAAGTACAAAGAAAAAGGCCCTGGCCCTCGCACTCTATCTGGTGGTCCTCTAATATATAAGCATGTTGGTAGGAGATGCTAACTATTGTGTGATCCCCCTCACCTCGATCAGCCGTTAGTAAGCCTACCCCTGAAAAGTAAACCACCAAAGGGTGTGAGAACTACTGAACAGTAGTTCCCAGTGGGTACGGTCGATGATAACCACGACCTTCCCACTAGGTCTACTGAAGGCTAGAATAGTGGATGAACAATAAAATATGCGGTAAATGAGTAACTGAATATAACTGGCTATAATGTATACAGGTAAATGATCTGAAAAGGTAAATGAGTAATCGTAAGTGACAGTAAAGATAACTGGCTCTGATCTGAACAGATAAATGTAAAGTATAGTAAATGAATAACTGCATGTAATATAAATAGATCTCTATACCTGCAGTACTATCATGTCCCTGTACATGTAGTGAGAGAAAAAGAAAGAAGCTGAGTAGTGTATGCATCAGTGTAACTACTACTAAACAAATGCTGTAATAGTACCCAGTCGTAACGACCGACGCGTATGTCCGGTCAAGCCTGCGCCCGCCTAGTGCCCAGATCGCACTCCCACAAGTGCACCATCAACACCTAGGCTCTGCCCCCCAGCTCGAACACCACTTCCGCAGGTGGGTCGTCTTTCCAAGGGCACACATATCTCTGCTATAACTGGCCAGCGTCCGGAGCGGCACTCGAAGGGGAGCGACCCCTACCGAGTCTAATAGCAAATACCTCTGTCAAATTCACTGTGGCTCTGCAGGCTATAGTCTATGTCATGGCCAACAATATCACGATACCCAATACACTGTCCTCAGCGTAATCATAGTGTACACATGAAGTCAAATGTCGCAAGAGAATATGCATACTACTCAATGGAGTCAGAGGTCGCGATGTCACAATACTCAATGGAGTCAACTGCTCTCTCTCTATGTCCAAATATCTGCACACTACCGCCGCACTACCCGTGGCCTCTATCACAGAGTTCATGGCATGTACAAGAGAAATAGATAAGGGATGCCTCACATAGATGGGTCATATAGACGACTCACATAGATGTCTCACATAGTTCATGATTTGTACAACATATATGGGCAATAGATGACTCAACAATATACACAAGATGTCGACTGGCCTCCCATGACCTAAGTTAGAATGCCTAATATGAGATATGGCTAACAGTCATTATGTCACGTCTATAATGGGATGGTCAAGAATCATAAGAAACGATCTTTGGTCTCCACTCAATCATAGAATGTCCAAAAAAAATCTGTCCACACATGTCTCACGAATCTTCAGCCACAAAGTATCCAAAAGAGCAGTCCTCAAAGGTCTCACAAAGCCTCGACCTCATGTGACTCATGGCATGCTCAATACAAGGAAAAGAAAATAACTCATGTTAATGCTTCAGATACGATATACGTTGTCAAAATAGACATACTCATACTTCATGTTCAAGTTCATGCCTCCTATTCATGCTCATGTTCATGCTCAAGTACTATGTCTCATGTTCATGCGTCGAATATCTAAATATGATGATCAATACTGTATAATTCATGCACGGATGCTCAAGTACTATATACGGTGCCAAATAGACATAGAAGAAAATTCGCCGTTTTCGGCGACTCGGAACCCACCTCAACTGGCTACGTCGGCTCCGACAAGGAAAGCGCCACTCACATACTTTTCCTCGGCTCACGACCACCCGAAAATACTAAATAAAGCAAAACGTCCGGAATTACGACATACTAGCAGATTGTCTAATTGATCCTAATTCGCTTCAATTGAACGCAAATTACCTTACAATTCGACTAGCCGAACGTGCATCGCGAACTAAATCACACGCCTTGACACCCTGCAAGGTCCTTTGTGCTCTCTATTAGACCTGGTGGGCCGAGCTTCTCGCTTGGGTGGCCGTACCCACTGGGAACTATGGTTATAGTTCTTACTCCTATGTTTTTCAGGTCCCTCGGTGGGTTGATGCGGTGGAGCGTGGAAAAGGTGTAGTGAACCGCAATTCGGAAGCATATTGAACTTTGGCAAAGTTGGACAAAGTTTAGTTCAGGAGTAAGTTGAACGTGTTTAGAATTGAGTTCCGAGGGTTTCAGAACGATTAGAAGTGGATTTGGTGAGTCCATATTGTGTCCCGAGAGTGTTGGAATAATTAGAGAAAACTTGAGAGAATTTTGAGATAACGATTGTATGTTGGAATATAATTATTCCGTAAGGGATAAACTATAATTCTCCAACTCAGGAAGTGTTTTTATGTATAGAAGAGTTTCGATTGTGTTGGATTTGATTTGGAGAGAAAACGGAATGAAAAATAGAGTTTTAGAGCAAAAATGAGAAGAAAATAAAAAAGGCTGAAAACACTGTTCACAGTGTTCGGGTCCGGACCCTGGGGTTGGGATCCGGACCACAGCTGCAAAAATGCTGAAATTGCTCACGGGTTCCGGACCCGGGATGCAAGGTCCGGACCCCACGGATCCAGAAGCTCCAGAATGGGGGTATTTTGGTCATTTCATGTGGTAGGCTTATGAGGGGAGGTTGGGGGGTTGTCTTCTTCATTTTCCCTCTTCTTCCTCTACTTCTCCTCCCCCTCTTCTCTACTTTCTCTCTCTAGAGACGCCTCCAAAACTTAGAGAAATGAAGGATTTGAGCTTGGAAAAGGCTTTCAAGGTGGGAAAAGAGCTTCTTGGAGCAAGAATAAGCTAGAGGAGCTTGGGCTAGAGGTGAGTTCTTGATGATTTGGGTTTAAACCTTGGAATTGATCTCTTATTTTGAGGTTTTTGAAAACCTTTGGCAATCTAGACCACAAATGGTGGGGATTGGCCATATGATTTTGGGCTCTTACATGCATGCATGTAAACCCTAGGTTGAAAGAGGGATTTTCTTATGGAGGGGTTTAAAAATATTTTAACCCTATAGAACCCTAGTTGGGGGTTAGTGGAACATGTGGGACAACTCCATTTTGAGTGATTCCAAGAGATGGGATCGTTATGAGTTCGACTCGGATTAACGAATCCTTCATGTGTGTTAGGGCATGGAGCTTGAAGACTAAGCTTGAGGCCAAGAAAAAGAGCCAAATTGCAAGTGTCTACAAGCAATTAGGGAGCTTTGTGAGGTGGGTTTGTGTTTACCGAAGTGATTAGGTCACTTCCATGCCAAAGAGTAAAGTATAATTTATTTTACTTGATGCATGTAATGGTAGGTTAATTGGTAAGTGGTAAATATGAATGTGTAGATCATATGATGTTAATACCATTAACTACCATGAATTGAAACTATAGGCATGTAAAACACATAGATATAAATGGACATGTGTATGCCTAGGTGTGGATATAGCGGTGAGCTAGTTTTCTCTATATGCTAGAGAACTTGACATATGGTTAAACAAGGGGTAGAGGCCATGTAAAGTTGGAAATCCTAGGTATGGACAACTAGGATAAGAAAGAACTGTAATGTGCATGTTGGCATTGGGTGTATATCCAAGTGATTTGAGCCATGGGTTCACCTCGCATGTAAGAGAATTCGAGTATTTCATAATATATATATATACTTGAAAGGTGATGTATGCATGTTAAACCTAGTGTCATTGAACATAGGTTGGAATGTGATGGTATTAAACCTAGTGTCATTGAACATATGTTGGAATGTGATGGTATTAAACCTAGTGTTATTAAACATAGGTTAGATCAGGTGATGAACCTAGAGTGGGTAAACCTAGGTTGCATAACATAGTGGTAGAAAGACCACTTGGTTTGTAATGTGTGTGAACCTAGAGTCGTTGAACCTAGGTTGAGATAACATAGTGATAGAAAGATCACTTAAACAGGACATTGAACCTAGTGTCATTGGACATAGGTTGAAAAACATAGTGGTAGGCTAACCACTTGGACATGAGAATATGAACTTAGAAGATGTTGATATCATAGGGTAATGATGAACCCTTGAGACGTGGAAAGTGGATTTCGGAATCTCAGAACTAGTGACTTGTGGATGATCTTGGTATCAGCGGGTGGGTGCGACGATTTCGCCGCCAAGAGGCTGGATACCTGAGGCGAGTGCGACGATTCGCCGCCCGGTGATTGAAGTCGTTGTTCGGCGAGTGCGACGGTCCGCCGTCGGGTAACTGAAGCTATTGTTCGGCGAGTGCGACGATTCGCCGCCGGGTGACTAAAGCCATCGTTCGGCGTGTGCGACGATTTCGCCGCCAGGTGGTAAAGTCAAGAGGGGCGGTGGCCCAATGATATTGGACTCTAGAGTGAGTCGGGTAAGGTTTGACTAAAGTAAGTAAACCTTAGAGGGGCGGTGGCCCAATGATATTTGACTCTAGAGTGAGTCGGGTAATGTAGAGAACCGCAATTCGGAAGCATATTGAACTTTGGCCAAGTTGGACAAAGTTTAGTTCAAGAGCAAGTTGAACGTGTTTAGAATTGAGTTCCGAGGGTTTCGGAACGATTAGAAGTGGATTTGGTGAGTCCACGTTGTGTCCCGAAAGTGTTGGAATGATTAGGGAAAAGTTGGGAGAATTTTGAGATTACGATTGTATGTTGGAATATAATTATTCCGTAAGGGATAAACTATAATTCTCCAACTTAGGAAGTGTTCTTATGTGTAAAAGGGTTTCGGTTGTGTTGGATTTGATTTGGAGAGAAAACGGAATGAAAAACGGAGTTTTAGAGCGAAAATGAGAAGAAAAATAAAAAGGCTGAAACCACTGTTCACAGTGTCCGGGTCCGGACCGTGGGATTGGGGTCCGGACTCCAGCTGCGAAAATGCTGAAATTGCTTACGTGTTCCGGACTCGGGATGCAAGGTCCGGACCCCACGGACCCAGGAACTCCAGAATAGGGGTATTTTGGTCATTTCATGTGGTAGGCTTATGAGGGGAGGTTGGGGGCTTATCTTCTTCATTTTCCCCCTTCTTCCTCTACTTCTCCTCTCCCTCTCCTCTACTTTCTCTCTCTAGAGAGCTCTCCAAAGCTTGAAGAAAAGAGTGATTCAAGTTTGGAGAAGAAATCCAAGGTGGGAAAGAAGCTTCTTGGAGCAAGAATAAGCTAAAGGAGCTTGGGCAAGAGGTGAGTTCTTGATGATTTGGGTTTAAACCTTGGAATTGATCTCTTGTTTTGAGGTTTTTGGAAACCCTTGGCAATCTAGACCAAAAATGGTGGGGATTGGCCATATGATTTTAGGCTATTACATGCATGCATGTAAACCCTAAGTTGAAAGAGGGATTTTCTTATGGAGGGGTTTAAAAATATTTTGACCCCATAGAACCCTAGTTGGGGGTTAGTGGAACATGTGGGACAACTCTATTTTGAGTGATTCCAAGAGATGGGATCGTTATGAGTTCGACTCGGATTAACGAATCCTTCATGTGTGTTAGGGCAAGGAGCTTGAAGACTAAGCTTGAGGCCAAGGAAAAGAGCCTAATTGCAAGTGTCTACAAGCAATTAGGGATCTTTGTGAGGTGGGTTTGTGTTTACCGAAGTGATTAGGTCACTTCCATGTCGAAAGAGTAAAGTATATTTTATTTTACTTGATGCATGTAATGGTAGGTTAATTGGCAAGTGGTATATATATATGAATGTGTAGATCATATGATGTTAATACCATACCTACCATAGATTGGAATTGTAGGCATGTGGAACACATTGTTACAAATGGACGTGTGTATGCCTAGGTGAGAACATAGCGGTGAGCTAGTTTTCTCTACATGATAGAGAACTTGACATGTGGTTAAACAAGGGCTATAGGCCACGTAAATTGGAAATCCTAGCGGTGGACAACTAGGATAAGAAAGAACTATAATGTGCATGTTGGCATTAGATATGAGCCATGGGCTCACCTTGCATGTAAAAGAATCTAAGTATTTCATAATAATATATATACTTGAGAGATGATGCATGCATGTTAAACCTAGTGTTATTAAACATAGGTTGGAATGTGATGGTACATAACCTAGTGTTATTAAACATAGGTTGGAATGTGAAATGAACCTAGTGTTATTAAACATAGGTCGGAATGTATGTGAACCTAGAGTCGTTGAACCTAGGTTGAGATAACATAGTGATAGGAAGATCACTTAAACAGGACATTGAACCTAGTGTCATTGGACATAGGTTGGAAAATACAGTGGTAGGCTAACCACTTGGGCATGAGAATATGAACCTAGAAGAGGTTGATATCTTAGGGTAAAAGATGAACCCTTTGAGACTTTGGAATGGATTCCGGAATCCCTAGACTGATACTTGCAAGTATGTGTGGTTCTCCTCGCCTGGCAAGTGATTGTGGCTGCGGGTATGTGTGGTTCTCCTCGCCCGGCAGCAGATTACACTTGCGGGTATGTGTGGTTCTCCTCGCCCGGCAAGTGACTCATAACTGCGGGTATGTGTGGTTCTCCTCGCTCGACAGTGATTTGAGTAGCGGAGGTGTTTGTGGTATATCCCTCACCTGCCGAGTGGATTGTAGGCTGAGGTGTATGTGGCATGTTCATCTCCTCAGGCCTGGACATAGGCGGTAATCCGCTGATATTTGACTCAAGAGTGAGTCGGTGAAGGTTTGACTAAATAAGTAAACCTTAGCTGGGCGGTGGCCCAAGGATATATGACTCAAGAGTGAGTCGGTGAAGGTTGACTAAATAAGTAAACCTTAGCTGGGCTGTGGCCCAAGGATGTTTGACTCTAGAGTGAGTCGGGTGAAGGTTTGACAAAATAAGTAAACCTTAGGAGGGTGGTAACCCGTTAATAATGAACTCGAGAGCGAGTCACGTACGGCTTAGCTAAGGTAAATGAACCTTAGGAGCAGATTGATTATGAAATGGGTAGTGGAATAGCAGTTAAAAATATATTGCATGGATTTCATTATCGCATTTGTTGAAGCATAGCATGTTTACTTTCGTATATTGTAAAGTTATATGCTTATGGTTATGTATATGTACTAACCCATGCTCGTATGCTTCCTTTGGACCTGGTGGGTCGAGCTCCTCTCTTGGGTGGCCTTACCCACTGGGAACTATTTTATATAGTTCTCATCCCACTATTTTTCAGGTCCTCACGTGTCACGCCCCGGGCCCTCGCGGGAGCCTACCAGGCACGTGCACAGACCCGCCGTGTACCTCAAACAACACAATGTACACAAGGCGTCTATGCTAACAACAATCAAGTAGGATAAAGAATACATCCTAAACAAGGTAATCAGAGCGAGAACATAGTTCTACATCTAAAATAAAATCCACACAACTAAAATCTCAAGATATACAATAGCATTATACATCTTTACAACAACAGATCAACCAAACAAATCTATACATCTTTCATTCAACATACAATGAAAGGAAAACCCATGGTATGCCTACAACAACACCGTAGAGGCTTTAGCTAGCTGCTAACTCCTCGCCGCGATCCCAAGCCTCTCCTGCTGCGGAAGGCTCTGAAATAAAAACAACAAACCCCAGGGGGATGAGAACTATTATTCAATAGTTCCCAGTGGGTAAGCCGCCGAGAGTGGCGAATTACACCGCTAGGTCAACTGAGGCAAGATAGTTTAAACTGAAACATAAAGCATAAAAATATTAAATGCTAACAGATAGATCTACAACTATCATGCCTCCAATGACTAAACCATCTACATGAACATGAACATGCTCTATTGTCATATGCTCGACAATTAATTTCATGGTTTACGTGCATGTCAAATTAATGCCATGATCAATTACATATGTCCTAATGTCACAACTCACTATATGTCAAGTTTTACTATTACATATAGGACTTGTCTCCAACTACAAGTAGGTAATGTATATTCAATTTGCTACTACATGTATGAACTATGTGACTTGTTCTCAACAATATGAAGGTTATGTTCACTACATGTAATGCCACAATGTCACCACCCTATACTATGTCCATACACTACATGTAATGCATTAATTGATTAGGGTGTCAAAAGTCACATTCCGGTTAAAATAACCTCTTACCATATGAATATTCACCTTGCATACACCATAACTGTGTAGCCATAAAATAATATAATAGCGGGATGTTCATCTTGTGCCGTGCCTAATGGCTCCGTGGTAGTCAACACCTCACGCTTTGGTGAGCCTTACCCACGGCGGTTCCATTTCGGCGCTCTCTCAAACACACGGGCGAAATAACTGTCGCTAGGCCAACTCCGGAGTGCCGGCTTGTAGGGAGCGACCCTCACAAGCATGTGTAAACGAGCATAGTGGCTAACAAGTAACAATCATCCATAATAATATCATAGGTTTAATTTCACGTTATGTCAAAACATATCACTTTATGTTTACTACATCCAATAGCCAATATGCTAAATGTCAACATCTTCATGTTGTTCTCAATGTTCGATGGTATGTCCCTACCAATATGTCCATGTCTCTAACATGTAAATGTCCATCTCTTTGTTTACTAAATTCATAAACCATGCATTATTCTAATGTCATGTACTATGCATTCCACCAATGCCAAAACTATGCATTCTACAAATGCCCAAAATCATGCATTCTACGATGCCATATGTCATGCATTCTCTAATGCTATAATCCATGCATTCTACAATGCCAACGAGTCCATATTCATGCCATGCATAAGCTACAACAACCTCTACTTCATAGAGTATAAAACTATCATGCAAGTGTTTAAATAACCCAATGGACTCACATTCAACCAATTACAATTATCAATGCAAATAGAATTCCATTCCTCATGTCTTAAACATGGAATCAATCCACGACCAAAAGGTCGAGTCCAAGGCCAACAACGCCCGTCACAATTGCTCACCTAGTTGAGGTGCAACATACACTTGTCATATCTTCTCTTTTCTCTATACAAGCATACTTTAGTATGCAAAGAGAATTCACTAATCCACTACTCAAGTAGTGTCTCAAATGATGCTCATTTCAATCATGCATAACTTAATTAGCATTTCCTAATGCATCAATACACTATTAGTGTAAATACCTTAGTATGCATGTTATTCTCATAATGCCACTCTATGGGTACCATGCATTTTCATATACAACATATATGTCTTACGCAATCACAATTATCATCATGCCATAATTATCACAATTATGCATCTAATCACTCCTATAATTAAAATAAGAGACATAGGGGGAGTTCACCCATTTCGGTGAGGTCAGACCCATCGGATGCCCGTCGAAACCTCGCAGTACTTCGAAACGAAGTTGTCCCTCGAGCTTCTCATACCCTAAGATAATTTTCCAAGGGGTTAGGGGTATCGAACAAGCAATTCGAAAACTACCCAAAAATCAATGAGGTAAATGGGTGGAAATTACCTTGAGCAAGTAAAACTTGTTCTAAGTCCCATTGGAGGTTAGAGATCTTCCAATCTAACCTACAACAACATTCTACACCCATCAATTCCACCTCAAGGGCTCACAATCACGAAACCTAAATCAAACCCTAATTTTCCAAGAAACTAGGTTTACATGCTAATCTTAAACAAAACCACAAATAGAGGAGTTGTAAGATAATTACTCACCTCATAAGAGCTCCAAACCAAGCAAAAAGAGGCTAGGGTTGGAGATTCATCCACCAACCGGCTCTCCTCGTCCATCCCGAGCTCCCCACAAAGCGTAGAAGCACTCCTCCATGAAGAAAATGGAGGAAGGAGAGATCAAATCCAAGATCTAGGGGGTTAGGGAGAGAAATCCTAGAGAGAGAGAGAGGAAAAACCCTACCTCAACTCCTCCTCCATCCTCAGCCCAAAACAGCAAAGAGGGGGGGGAGGGGGGGGGGGGGTGAAGGGGTACTTAACCCAATGTAACAAAATCCACATAGGCCCCTCAAAACTCAGAAATTGCAAAACTGCACGAAATGCATTCTGCAGCATTGTATACCGGTATGCGCATGGGCATACCGGTATCCAACCAAAAATCCCGCAAACCCGAGCCTCGGCCAAGCAGTCTGCGCAAAGGGATTCCGGTATGCGACTTCCCCATACCGGTACTAATCACATCTGTACCGGTATGCGAATTGTACATACCGGAATGCCCGTGTATTCCGGTATCAACTGCGGAATCCCGCAGAACCCGAGAGCTGCGCACAACCAGTTTTCACTGGATTCCGGTATACCTAACCCAGATACCGGTATGCAATGCAAAATCTGCACTTTTGCAGATTTCGACTCCCGGAGTCCGTTTTCGCACTTTTCAAGTCCCGAAAATACTCCGAAGCTCACCAAACTCAACCCAAAATTCCAGAATAGTATAAGGCACTATTCTCTCACTAGAACTCCGCAATTTGCTAAAGTTCAGTGTACTACATCACGTGAGCGGCGCGGCGGCGCGAGGGAAGGGCGTAACTCAGTAGTTAGCGTCCTACCATTGTGACCAGAATAGAAGTACCCTTTTACTGCGTAGTATAGGGGTGTTCGAGCGTATGGAAATGTAATAATAAATTGATTGTATTTGGAAAGATTGAACAAAGACAGAAAAATGTAACATATGGTTGTATTGCGAATGCTTGTAATAGCATAGTAGTTTATGATGCTTTCCTTATGCAATCTTTGTATGAATTCTGTTCCTGTTTGGAACCTCTTGAATTATACTGATTGTGACGCCTTGGACGTACAGGGGAAACTCTGTCCGTTCGGCAGATCTGGGTCATGTGCCCGTGCGTTTTTCCTTCCACCTAATTGGTGTTAAGGCACGGCGGGGCGTGATAGGTAAGGTTTGACTAAAGTAAGTAAACCTTAGAGGGGCGGTGGCCCAATGATGTTTGACTCAAGAGTGAGTCGGGTAAGGTTTGACTAGAGTAAGTAAACCTTAGAGGGGTGGTAACCCGTTGATGATTGACTTGAGAGTGAGTCGTGTGTGGCTTAGCTAAGGTGAATGAACTTTAGGAGCAGGTTGATTGTGAAATGGATAGTGGAATAGCAGTGAAAAATGTATTGCATGGATTTTATTATCGCATTTATTGAAGCATAAGCATGTTTACTATTTTTGCATATAGTAGAGTTATATGCTTGCAAGTTATGTATATGTACTAACCATACTTTTATGCTTCCTTTGGACCTGGTGGGTCGAGCTTCTCCCTTGGGTGGCCTTACTCACTGGAAACTATTTTAGATAGTTCTCATCTCACTATTTTTCAGGTCCACACGTGAGCGGCGCAGCGGCGCGAGGGGAGGACGTAGCCTGATAGTTAGCGTCCTACCACTATGACCAGGATAGATGTACCCTCTACTGCGTAGCTTAGGGGTATTGGAATGAAAGGAATGTAATAACAATTTGGTTGTATTGTGAATGCTTGTAATAGCATAGTAATTTATGATGCTTTCTTTATGCAATCTATGTATGAATTCTGTTCCTGTTTGGAACCTCTTGAATTGTACTGGTTGTGACGCCTTGGACGTACAGAGGAAACTCTGTCCGTTCGGCGGGTCTGTGTGCGTGCCCGCACCGACCAAATTGGCGGTCTCGGGGCGTGACGGATTAAGGTGGTATCAGAGCGTAGAAATGGTCTAGGTGGACCTAAGAAACCTTAGGATGGAAAAGACCCTAGGAGTGTAAGCTCGTGAGAGACGAGGACTTGTGATGTGCGGCGAAAGTGTAACCGATTGGGTCGTGTATTGGTTATGCCTCTAATAGAATGTTAGAGGTAGATTTAAGGCGTGGTTTATTCTCAGCTAAGTGTGTTCATGTTGGCGCGCGACAACATGAACCCAAGGGATGAGAATAGGCGCCCTTGTGTGACTTTCGCCTAATTTGTGTCCGTAATTTGAATCATGTTTGTACTTGGCCTAGAAGGTCGAGGATGTTGACGGAAGTTGTCGTGTTTCAGGATACGATGGCGTCACGTGGGCGACCTCTGACGAGATTAACGCGGGATGGACCTAGTGAGGTCCATGTGCAATCTGAGGGCAAGTTCTTCAGGTGTGAGCAACCGGGCCATACGCGGGATGAGTGCCCGCAGGTGGATAGCCGGGCCCTGACACTTGCGACGGCCTCTTCTGCTCCAAGACAGCTCGCGGGTGTGCCACCTGCGGCAAGGTCTGGGGAGCATGCATCGATGTTGAAGCAACCTGAGGGTTCGCGTCGGGCGCGAAGTGGCCATGGGTACGCGACTCAGGTGATGGAATCTACTGCTGTCGACGGCGTCGTGGCAGGTATAAAGATAGTAGGGACCAAACATATGGATAGGCATTGGGTACCCAGGCATGCTCGTGTCATGGAAGTGTATCGCCTACCAAAACGGATATGTGATTAGACGGTGCCGGCGAGTGGCTGGTGTTGAGCCAAGGAGAGGGCTCAAGGTAGGAATGGAAATGGTGGACTAACTCTCAAGGCAATGTGTGTAGCCAATTGCGAGAGTCGAGTCATAACACTCGAGGACATCGTGGTAGTCCAAGAGTTCCGGATGTCGATCCGGTGGACCGAATGGTGAAAGTGGAACCACTGTTGTGGAAATAGTAAGACAGTCGCTAAGCTTTGACGAGTGGGTCTTGTAGTACCTCAACCCGAGGTGAGGGAATTGTGCTAGTGTACTTGTGCACTTAGGCAAGATTGCCTAGTGCTTGTGTTTTGCATGGAAAACTATAGTAGCGTAAGAACGCTCAAGTATAGGTACGGGTGAAGTACCTGATTTTGTTCAGCCGAGAGGGTTGTTGGCAGTAACACTTGAGCATTATTAAGTGTGAAGGAGGCCATGGACCGCTCGAAGGGCTGGTGGCTCGCACTAGGTGCTTAGGAGCCGATAGAGATATGTGTCGCTCGGTAGAGCGTGTTAGTCGTGTGTGACGACGGTGGCGGGTATTGCTTGGGGACGATCCGTGCTCAGACCATGTGTGGACTGTGGAGCCTGGGGCCGTATGGACAGGCGCAGTCAGCTATGTGTGACAGCAGCCCGAGACCTGAGAGTAGGGCAGAGATTTATGGTCGGGGCGGTAGTCCAAGCGATGACCCGAGAACGTGGAATGCCACATGTGAGACAGTGTGATCGATAGTACACCGAGGGTGTAGATATGACCCAACCCGAGGATTTGCTGTGGTTTGGGGTCTTGGTTGCTCCTGGTTGGAGTGTGTGCGCGAAGTTCCAAGTGAGGACTCCGCCAGGTAATGATTGGATCTACGTTTGCGAGCGAGAGACGTTACGCAACGTTGAGACAGTTTAGGTAGTATGCCTACATGAGAGTTTTGGTCTGTGGACCATCTGTGATAAACCGAAGTAAGCGGTTCAGTCAATGGCTCTGATAGTAAGAGAGCGTTGATCGTGTCCAGGAGGAATGAGGGTAGTGACCTGAGGAGCGGAGGCTTGGTCATACCGCTCGCCTAATTGGAACCGCCGAGTCTGGCGTTGTTGATGAGATGAAATCGGATTACGAACGGAGTGTTCGTGTGGACTCGTCGCGAAAACGACGTGACGTTGAACCGTGGCAAATGAAAGTAAAGTGATGTGCTCTTATGAGACATTGGGATAGTAAAAGCCACATGGGGTTTTAAGGACTATGCTCTCAAAGTGGACTGAAACTTGTGGATGTGCCTAATGTGCCATCTCGCTGTAGAGCTGGGAGTACACGTATGGTAGGGTCACTCGTGATCGAGCGATGCACCAATGATATTGCCCCTAAGTAATGCCGGTGATCAGATCAGGGTGAGTTCCATAATGGGACAGTAAATGTGAATGAGAGTCACATGCGACGATTAGACTCTCGAATGGCCAAGGTGTTGGACCAGTTGTAGTCGTTGACAGAATAAGTTGACGATACAAAGTGTTGGGACAGGGTAATAGAGTGATACCCTGTGGATCCTTGTGTGAATCGAGGGGGTCTGCCCGAATGCAATTTGTGTGGTGGTGGACCATTTGACTAGTTGGTTCATTCTTGTCGGATCCACACCACGAGGATGAAGGGTAGTCCTGACCTCAGAGGAAACCTAGTAGCATTTATAGTGTTCGTCGTCTATTGATGACGGTTGACGATGACACGGGCCTGATAAAAAAAAAAAATGTTTTCGGGCGATCGTCGGTTGAATGGAAATGTATGCGGTAGATGACCGCAATTCCTTGGAAATGCCTCCCGAGCAGGGGGTGAAGTTGGAGTGAAGTTCGAGGCAAGATAAATCCTCGATGTGCCGGACTGTGAGAAGTATTGGAGCGTGTGGGGTCGTTACATATCGACTTGCGCTGCCACCGACTTGCGGGAGTTCATAATGTATTTCATGTAATCACATTCCGCAAGCATGATCGTGATCGAACCCACATCCTTCGTTATGAGCCGCTTGAGCAATCACAAAAAGCGTGAAGCCGCTACGGAGTGGGAGAACGCAACGATACCCTCATTTACTCGACAAGTCGAGTGGAGGTGTGATCTTAGTTTCGCGGACGAAACTCCTTTTAAGGAGGGAGGAATGTAGTGAACCGCAATTCGGAAGCATATTGAACTTTGGCTAAGTTGGACAAAGTTTAGTTTAGGAGTAAGTTGAACGTGTTTAGAATTGAGTTCCGAGGGTTTCGGAACGATTAGAAGTGGATTTGGTGAGTCCATGTTGTGTCCCGAGAGTGTTGGAATAATTAGAGGAAACATGGGAGAATTTTGAGATACGATTGTATGTTGGAATATAATTATTCCTAAGGGATAAACTATAATTCTCCAACTCAGGAAGTGTTTTTATGTATAGAAGAGTTTTGGTTGTGTTGGATTTGATTTGGAGAGAAAACAGAATGAAAAACGGAGTTTTAGAGCGAAAATGAGAAGAAGATAAAAAAGGCTCAAAACACTGTTCACAGTGTCCGGGTCCGGACCCTGGGGTTGGGATTCGGACCCCAGCTGCGAAAATGCTGAAATTGCTCACGGGTTCCGGACCCGGGATGCAAGGTCTGGACCCCACGGACCCAGAAGCTCCAGAATGGGGGTATTTTGGTCATTTCATGTGGTAGGCTTATGAGGGGAGGTTGGGGGGTTGTCTTCTTCATTTCCCCTCTTCTTCCTCTACTTCTCCTCTCCCTCTTCTTCCTCTACTTCTCCTCTCCCTCTCCTCTACTTTCTCTCTCTAGAGATCCCTCCAAAACTTGGAGAAATGAAGGATTTGAGCTTGAAAAAGACTTCCAAGGCGGGAAAAGAGCTTCTTGGAGCAAGAATAAGCTAGATGAGCTTGGACTAGAGGTGAGTTCTTGATGATTTGGGTTTAAACCTTAGAATTGATATCTTATTTTGAGATTTTTGGAAACCCTTGGTAATCTAGACCACAAATGATGGAGATTGGCCATGTGATTTTGGGCTCTTATATGCATGCATGTAAACCCTAGGTTGAAAGAGAGGTTTTCTTATGGAGGGGTTTAAAAATATTTTAACCCCATAGAACCCTAGTTGGGGGTTAGTGGAACATGTGGGACAACTCCATTTTGAGTGATTCCAAGAGATGGGATCGTTATGAGTTCGACTCGGTTTAACGAATCCTTCATGTGTGTTAGGGCAAGGAGCTTGAAGACTAAGCTTGAGGCCAAGGAAAAGAGCCTAATTGCAAGTGTCTACAAGCAATTAGGGAGCTTTGTGAGGTGGATTTATGTTTACCGAAGTGATTAAGTCACTTCCATGCCAAAGAGTAAAGTATAATTTATTTTACTTGATGCATGTAATGGTAGGTTAATTGGTAAGTGGTAAATATGAATGTGTAGATCATATGATGTTAATACTATTAACTACCATGGATTGGAACTATAGGCATGTGAAACACATAGATACAAATGGACATGTGTATGCCTAGGTGTGGATATAGCGGTGAGCTAGTTTTCTCTATATGCTAGAGAACTTGACATGTAGTTAAACAAGGGCTAGAGGCCATGTAAAGTTGGAAATCCTAGGTATGGACAACTAGGATAAGAAAGAACTGTAATGTGCATGTTGGCATTGGGTGTATATTCAAGTGATTTGAGCCATGGGTTCACCTTGAATGTAAGAGAATTCGAGTATTTCATAATATATATATATACTTGAAAGGTGATGTATGCATGTTAAACCTAGTGTCATTGAATATAGGTTGGAATGTGATGGTATTAAACCTAGTGTCATTGAACATAGGTTGGAATGTGATGGTATTAAACCTAGTGTCATTGAACATAGGTTGGAATGTGATGGTATTAAACCTATTGTTATTAAACATAGGTTGGATCAGGTGATGAACCTAGAGTGGGTAAACCTAGGTTGTATAACATAGTGGTAGAAAGACCACTTGGTTTGTAATGTGTGTGAACCTAGAGTCGTTGAACCTAGGTTGAGATAACATAGTGATAGGAAGATCACTTAAACAGGACATTGAACCTAGTGTCATTGGACATAGGTTGGAAAACATAGTGGTAGGCTAACCACTTGGACATGAGAATATGAACCTAGAAGAAGTTGATATCATAGGGTAATGATGAACCCTTGAGACGTGGAAAGTGGATTCCGGAATCTCAGAACTGGTGACTTGTGGATGATCTTGGTATCAGCGGGTGGGTGCGACGATTTCGCCGCCAAGAGGCTGGATACCTGAGGCGAGTGCGACGATTCACCGCCCGGTGATTGAAGTCATTGTTCGGCGAGTGCGACGGTTCGCCTCCGGGTGACTGAAGCTATTGTTCGGCGAGTGCGACGATTCGCCGCCGGGTGACTAAAGCCATCGTTCGGCGCGTGCGACGATTTCACCGCCAGGTGGTAAAGTCAAGAGTGGCGGTGGCCCAATGATATTGGACTCTAGAGTGAGTCGGGTAAGGTTTGACTAAAGTAAGTAAACCTTAGAGGGGCGGTGGCCCAATGATATTTGACTCTAGAGTGAGTCGCGTAAGGTTTGACTAAAGTAAGTAAACCTTAGAGGGGCGGTGGCCCAATGATGTTTGACTCAAGAGTGAGTCGGGTAAGGTTTGACTAGAGTAAGTAAACCTTAGAGGGGTGGTAACCCGTTGATGATTGACTCGAGAGTGAGTCGTGTGTGGCTTAGCTAAGGTGAATGAACCTTAGGAGCAGGTTGATTGTGAAATGGATAGTGGAATAGCAGTGAAAAATGTATTGCATGGATTTCATTATCGCATTTATTGAAGCATAAGCATGTTTACTGTTTTTGCATATAGTAGAGTTATATGCTTGCAAGTTATGTATATGTACTAACAATGCTTTTATGCTTCCTTTGGACCTGGTGGGTCGAGCTTCTCCCTTGGGTGGCCTTACCCACTGGGAACTATTTTAGATAGTTCTCATCCCACTATTTTTCAGGTCCACACGTGAGCGGCGCGGCGGCGCGAGGGGAGGACGTAGCCTGATAGTTAGCGTCCTACCACTATGACCAGGATAGATGTACCCTCTACTGCGTAGCTTAGGGGTATTGGAATGAAAGGAATGTAATAACAATTTGGTTGTATTGTGAATGCTTGTAATAGCATAGTAATTTATGATGCTTTCCTTATGCAATCTATGTATGAATTCTGTTCATGTTTGGAACCTCTTGAATTGTACTGGTTGTGACGCCTTGGACGTACAGGGGAAACTCTGTCCGTTCGGCGGGTCTGTGTGCGTGCCCGCACCGACCAAATTGGAGGTCTCAGGGCGTGACAAAAGGCATAGCGGAGTAGTTCGCATCCTTCCTATTTTGTTTATTGCTTCTATAGTTGTACCCCTATTTTGGAACGATGTAATGTTGGATACTTTAAGCTCATTTTGAGTTGTAAGTTGTGGACAAAAAACATGTATGTAATTGGATGGAAATATTGTAATAGAAGTAGATCTTTTACTTTACTTGTTGATACTCTCCTTATGCATGCATGTATCCAATTCATGTTTGGAATGGTTGATGTATATGTGCTTGTGACGCCTTGGGCGGGTTGGAAAAACCCTGTCCGTTCGGCGGGTCTGGTTCACGTGCCTGGCGCGTGCTTCCGCTGTGGGCTCGGGCGTGACAGCCATCCACGACTATCCCACATACTACTATCACCATCTACTATAGAAGCAGAATGGCCATATCACTTACTCCTTATTATAGAGGAAAAGGAACCATGACTAATGGCGTTAATATGCTTGCCGCCATATGTCCTAACGAGTACCGGGCAGCGTTCCCACGCTCGCATGAATAGGTTCACTTCTTGCATGGCGGAACATTAGAACTTCCGCACACTCTCCGAACAGAAGTGGCAAGAGAGTTCCATACCATTATCATCTTGCACGTGGCACTCCATGTCTTCGGGTCACTGCTTGGACTACCGTCCCGACCGTAAATCTCAGCTAAGCCCTACCCTCAGGTCCTGGGCCGCTGTTACATAGTAATGACTGTGCCTGTCCCTAAGGCCCTAGGCTCACAGTCCTCACATGGTCTAAGCACAGGAAATCCAAGCAATACCCCCTAATAGTGGCCATGCGACCAAGACGCTTCTCGCGCAATATACTCTGGCCATCCAACACTTAGGTACTTACCTGAAAATTAACCTTACAAGAAGGATTCTTGATGTAGTTCGAATAATCGAATATTTAGCTTGTACTTCCTGAACCCGAGGCTCCTCTACCGAGCAACAACTCTATCAGCCCCCGGGAATCTGTAAGAAATTACCAGCCTCTCGAGCAGTCCTGGGCTTTCTTTGTACTTTGCAAACGTTCAAATGCCACGAACAACAAACCCTCACTGGCTGAACCTTCAATCTGTGCCCCATAAGCAACTCTGTAATCGAGCGCCCTATGCCTCTACTCTATCCCATGTTGGCCACAATCACCAAGCTATCCCGCTTCAAGATATCTCACAAAGGACTACTATGCTCCTTCTTAGACTCCTCATGAGTCCTTCCACACTCAATGTTAAGTCCAACTTTTGTGGATAGCTAGCAATCCGTCCATAATGAAGTACCCCATGTTTCCAACCATCATTTGACTAGTTCTGATTCACACTACACCTACGGAGAGCCCAAAAAAATCATACTACTCTCCAATTGGTAAACACTTGAAGTTGAGTGAGATCATCCCTCCAAGTACTACACATGAAGTCAAAAAGATCGGCACTCCAATTGGGCATTTCCGGATGGTCGTGACCTAACTCATCACGACACCCAAGTTCAACAACTTCAGGGACTATTGTATCTATGCATCACACATCCAAGTACTTCTTAGTTCATATCCGACCAAGAGCTCTCACCTCGTAAAATTCCTCTTTAGGTCTCAACTTAGGTACAATATCACTATTTCCACATCTTAGGTTCCAATTTAGGCTAGATACCACACGTATCTCAGTCCATGTTCCAAAGTCCACATGCACCTCATCATTTGTCCCATTTTCCATATAAAAGGATGAAAACCCTAATTCGTTCTAGCACACAACTAAATCATTTAGTTTAATTGCTGGCAACAATACACACTAGTATTCCAGGGACAAAGGATAGATCAAACTGCTTCAATAACATTCCTTCTCTCTTTCTTAGATCATTCTCAAGAATGACCTAGGTTCAAATCTATACTAATAGGTCATTCCAACCTTTACACCTCCTCACAAGATTTTCCATGCCGTGATCATAACAGTAAGGTTCGACAGATTTACTCCAATAGTATCTTATACATCATCAATTGCATATTAAATAGTTTATTCACAGATTGTCGACACTCTTCAATATACCCCAAATTAGGCGCTACGTGTATACATCTCATTGGTTAGGCTAATCACCTGGTCAGTCTACCAAACTTACAATCTCATAGGAGCTTATCTACCAATACATTCTACATAGGGTGAAGCACTTTATACTTAATCATCAACTTGAATCGACCTATTTCTATGAGCCAAAAAGTCACGTCTCTCACGTCTTAATTGCTAGGGTCTGCCAAATCCTAGAGTTTTCTAGGTCCAC
This sequence comes from Puya raimondii, assembly GCA_016920855.1. NCBI lineage: Eukaryota > Viridiplantae > Streptophyta > Magnoliopsida > Poales > Bromeliaceae > Puya > Puya raimondii. The sequence goes on from JABWPP010000050.1 coordinate 87,346,478, forward strand.
TTGACTTATTCCTAAGCTATGATACCACCTTAATTTGTCACGCCCCGATTCCACAGCAGAAGCCCACTAAGACGTCAACAGATCCGCCGAACGAATGGAGTTTTCCCTATCTGAACGAAGCGTCAACAAATTAGAATAGTAGCTAAGCAATTCTAATCCCAGATTCATCCACAAAACTATTTTTGGAGTCTATAACTAACATCCAACCTATATCAGAGAACTATAAATAACAGTAAAACTACTATAAATCATTGTACATAAATTCGCAACTCTATAATATAACTACACATATGAAATGCCCTGGCCTATAATCCAAAAGCTATCTAGCTGGGTGCTCCTCTACAACTAGAAGACACGGATAGCAGTCGCTATCTACAGTGCGATCCCCTTACCTCGTACAACCACCGCTTAGATGACCCTAAAAAGTAAATCACCAGAGAGTGTGAGAACTACTAATCAATAGCTCCCAATGGGTACGGTCGGCGATAACCACGGCCTTCCCACTAGGTCTACCAGAGGCAAGAATTAAAAAAAAAGAAAAGAAAAGTAAAGCATACTATCAAATGAGCTACATAGTATAATATGAACAAATATACTTTTACTAACTATCATGCCTTTATACATGTAATGTCCGACAATTGCTGTCTGACATATGCATCAAAATGTTACACCACGCAAAGTAAGTAACCCCCTCGTGCATCAACTAGAGTCTTTAATAATCAATGTAAGGAATCACCCACTCATACACATGCAGTCCAATCAACACACTGCAACTCATTTATAAACTGACTAACTCGTAGGTCACATATGTAAGGAATAGAAGACAAAGTGACTAAAGTATGCATCAACACTGATACTAATAAATAAATACAGTAATAGTACTCAATCGCAACGACTGACTGATAGGTCCAGTCAAGCCTGCACCTGCCTAGTGCCCGAGCCGCACTCTCGTAGGTGCGGTCAGTAACACATAGGCTATACCCCCAGCCCGATCACCACTCCTGCAGGTGGGTTGTCATCCCAAGGGCAAATATCTCTGCTATGGCTAGCCAGCATCCAGAGCAGCACTCGAAGGAAAGCGACCCCTAACGAGTATCATAACGCGTAACTCTGTCAAGCTCAATGTAGCTCTGCAGGCTATGGTCTATGTAATGATAAAAAAGATCACAAGTAACCAATCTGGTGCCCTCGGCACAATCAAAGAGTGTCAACTAATTCATATATCATAGTAGACAATCATATACCTCTCAATATTCCAAATCTAACCATTATCGTCGCGCTAATCCACGGTATCTACCACATAGACCATAGCATGTACAAAGTAAATACTCAATGTGTAACCCACTATTTATTCATACATAATTCCGATCCATCTCGGCCTAATATAATCCATATAATATGAAGCAATAGTAGAAATACAACATGCTAAGATAATGCGATCCGTTGCTAATATAATTATCATAACTTCATTCTGATATGTAATTGTCATAATGTCCATCTCTCTATTAGTATCCAACTCTATCATATGAACTAGAATGTGTATGATCCACATGAACATTAGATATCTCACTAAATATGCATATGATATCAAATAGCCCCTCTCGGCCTAACTTAGTGTATGCAAAATAGTACACTGATTAATAATTACTATACCAAGACAATTCAGCCTATTGATCATATAATTAGATATAAATTAATATTCACATGCGTACACTAAATAATCCATTTCTTCTATTCAATTCCAAACTAACACAATTCTCTACTAACATATAACCACATATATATACACCTACATATGCACCGTGACCTATTGCCCAATTATTCCAACATCGATTAGTGTTCACATGCTACATCCCATTTTCATTTTTCACTTACCTCTATTTCCATCACAACCTCAAAACATGCCACCTGTACACATACACAACATATATATATATATATAGAGAGCTAGGCTGGTATACTATCGGTAGCACCGAAGCCTCCGTGCTACCAAGTTATTTTCAATGATGCGGCTTCCAAATCGACGATCGGCTCCGCTAGACTTGATCTACACTATTGAAAGTATTTGGAAACTATATTTCATAATTTTTTGACATTATTTGGCTAGTGATCAAAAGGTCTCAAAGTTGGCAATTTTAATGGTAGATGAGATGCGTTTGTGAATTTAACGGTGTGAAATAATTCAAATCTGATGAAATTTTGATAGAAAATTCTTTGAACTATTTAGAGTAAGATCAGTACCCCTGATCTTAAATTTAAGTCTTTTATCATCATTTTTTATGAGATTTTTATTTTCGACCGTTCATTTTTCGACTACTCGTTTGATAGGTAAATGATATCGTAAAATTATGAAATTTAGTTTCCAAATACTTTCAATAGTGTAGATCAAGTCTAACGGAACCGATCGTTGATTTGGAAGCCGCATCATTGAAAACAACTTGGTAGCACGGAGGCCTCCGTGCTACCGATAGTATAGCAGACTAGCTCTATATATATATATATATATATATATATAGACTTGATCTACACTATTGAAAGTATTTGGAAACTAAATTTCATAATTTTTCAACATTATTTGGCTAGTGATCAAAAGGTCTCAAAATTGATAATTTTAATGGTCGATGTGATGCGTTTGTGAGTTTAACGGTGTAAAACAATCCAAATCTGATGAAATTTTTATAGAAATTTTTTTTTTCACTATTTAGAGTAAGATCAGTACCTCTGATCTTAAATTCAAGTTTTTTATCATCATTTTTTATGAGATTTTTATTTTCAGCCGTTCATTTTTAGACTACTCGTTTGATAGGTAAATGATGTCGAAAAATTATGAAATTTAGTTTCCAAATACTTTCAATAGTGTAGATCAAGTCTAACGGAGCCGATCGTCGATTTGGAAGCTGCATCATTGAAAACAACTTGGTAGCACGGAGGCCTCCATTCTACCGATAGTATACCAGCCGGACTCTCTCTCTCTCTCTCTCTCTATATATATATATATATATATGCAAAATAGATGTAGAAGGAAGTTCGTCGTTTTCGGCGACACGGAACCCACCTCGGATGCGGAATCAAGGATAGAAATGATCGTCGAAATGCTGAGTTGCTCGCTACTGCTCTCCCTAGTCACGTGGCAGCCACTGCACTCCAAAATGGTCAGAAAAACCTCTTGTCGAAAATAGCGCGATTTCGGCTCCTAAATCGCATAGAATTCGGTTTCAAAATTCCAATTTCTAAAAAAAGTCCATCAAAAACTCTTTCTCTTCATCATACTTACAAGAATCCATTGCAAGAGTCCAAACGAGAAAATAAAAATATTATAAGACTAACCCCGATGTTGAAACGACGAAAAAAATTCTACGCAGGCGTGATTTCGATCTGCTCACGGAATAACCCAAGATCTTCAAAACCCTTTCTTTCTTCTCTTTTTTTTTCTCTCTCTTTCTAAACATAGCAGGTGGAGGAGAGGATAAGCTTCAAGAGCATTTCCCTGGTTGCTTAGTGAAAATCCACTAATTAATATAACAAAATGCTAAAAGGTCCCTAACAATTCAAGTATTCTAATTGTACTCTAATTCTGATCTGATACGTCCAATTGAAGCCCTTCTGAATGTTCATTTGTACTCAAATTTGACGTATAGATTTCATTAAAGTTAATCAGAAGTAATTTATCTTAACTTTTCAGTTTTGAATCAATTTTAGTCACTAAAAACTCTACCGACTAAAATATTTAACAGATTGCTGTTAGGCTCCGTTTTCACTGCTCGGTCATCAAACTGACACGAAACTTTAAATCTAGTCTTAAAAAAATAGTTTCAACAAATTTTCAAATTTTTAAAATTTTTCGCCATTGTGAACTTTTCAGCTAAAATATAAGCCCTATTCCTTATAAAAATTCAAAATCTCTTTTTTTATTCCAATTTCACCACGAATCATGCCAGAATTATCTTTTACTTCTCTAAGTCTAAGAAAATTAGTATCTCATACTATTTTTATTCATATTTGCTTTTATATTAAAAATCCGGTATACTACACTTAACCTCTCGAGTCTAGTTACCGCCCAAAAGCTATAGCCGGGTTAAGAGGTTTAGTCTTACTATATCTTATACATACGTTATACCAAATCCTAGGGGTGTCAAAAAATAGAGTTAGATTCAAAGCCTCAGTTCTTAAATCTTATTCTAATCTGGTTTGAACAAATATAACCAATTCTAATACTGTAAATATGTAAGAATGTAGTACACTGAATTTCAGTGCATCGTACCGAACTTCTACAAATTGTGGAGTTCTGGTGGAAAAATAGCAAGAGAGGCTATGTGTGAGGCTTCAGCCAAGTTTGGGACTTGTGAGAAGTGTTTTCGGCGCGAAAACGGACTTCGAAAAGTCAAAAACTGCTGAACTTGTGAAGTCTGCACTGGATTCCGGTATGTGGATCTCCATACCGGTACTGAAGTGATTAGTACCGGTATGTGATGAGTATACCGGAATGCCATGGTTGAAACCAAAAACCCAGCTCTCGGGTTTTGCGAAATTCTCCGGGGAATACCGGAATTGTCACCGTATACCGGTATGTGATGAGTATACCGAAATGCTGTGGTCGAAACAGAAAACCCAGCTCTCGGGTTCTGCGGAATCCTTCGAGGTATACCGGAATAACACCCGTATACCGGTATGCAATGCACATACCGGTATACAGCGTTACGAACTTCCAGTTTTGGCTGGTTGAAGGTGTTAAGTGTGGAGAGGGGCAAATGAGTCTTTTCACACTCGTGGGTGTGTTAGAAAGGCAGGGAACACCCCCCTTTCTCAGTCATCTTCTCTTCCACTTCTCCTCTCCATCTCTATCACTTTCTCTCTCTAGAGATCTCTCCAACACTTGGAGAAAAGGGTGGATTGATCTTGGAAAAGGCTTCCAAAGGAGAAAAGAAGCTTCTTGGTGCAAGAAGGAGCTTGGGAAATTCGTGGTTAAGGTTAGTTCCCCACGTTTTGGGTTCAAACCTTGGATTTATTCCTTTATTATGAGATTTTTGGGAACCCTAGGCAATCTAAAACACAAAATGTGGAGATTGGCCAAGGAATTTTGAGATTCTACATGCATGCATGTGAAACCTAGGTCAAATGAGGGTTTTTGCCTTGGGAGGTTGTAAAAATATTTGGACCTTCGGAAATTACAATTGAGGCATAGGAAATCATGTTGGAACACTTGATTTCGAGTATTGAGTTGAATTATGGGTTCGTAACGAGTAACGAACCGTTTTCTTGTAGAAGCTTGAGTTGAAGCAAGAACTCAAGGCTTGGACACTTAGGAGCTTGAAGAATACAAGAATTTGGAAGCTCTTGAGGTGGGTTTGTGTTTACCGAAGTGATTAGGTCACTTCCATGTCTAGGGTAAATATCCATTTAAAGATAAAATGGTATGTGTTGTGAACCCTAAAATTTACATGTTGGCAAAGGTAAAATTATGATAGGTAGAGCAATGAGCTCCTATTGTATGATATAGAATTCAAGTATAATTCAATTATCTATACTTGTTGCATGGTTGCATGTATGATTGAACCTAGTGTCATTGAACATAGGTTGGAACATGTGAGAATGAAACCTAGTGTCATTGAACATAGGTTGGAACATGTGAGAATAGAACCTAGTGTTATTGAACATAGGTTGGAACTTGTGAGAATGAAACCTAGTGTCATTGAACCTAGGTTGACAATGAGAAAGTAAACCTAGTGCCATTGAACATAGGTGAGACTTAGTGACTTGAACCTAAGGTCATGAGACTTAGGTTAACAAGTGAAGAAAATGTGAACAACGGGATGTGCGACGGTTTTGCTATCCCGGGTATGCGACGATTTCGCTACCATGCCATGAGTTGGCGGTGTTGAGACGGGATGTGCAACGATTTTGCTATCCCGGGTAGGCGACGATTTCGCTACCATGCCATGAGTTGGCGGTGTTGACACGGGATGTGCGACGATTTTGCTATCCCGGGTATGCGACGATTTCGCTACCACGCCATGAGTTGGCGGTGTCGAGATGGGATGTGCGACGAGGTTGCTATCCCGGGTATGCGACGAGTTCGCTACCCGTGCCATGTGATGGCGGTGTTGAGATGGGGTATGCGACGATTTTGCTATCCCGAGTATGCGACGAGTTCGCTACTCGAACTAGGAGGTGACGAGTTCACTCCTTGAATGTTGGGACCATTATGGTGAGACGGCGATTCCGAAACCATAAGTAAATGACAAGTAATTGAACTTAGTCAATGTGAAATATAGGATGAATCTAGGAGAGAATGATAATTTACATTTCATTTTGTTGCATCCATTATGTTTATTTACAAGCATGTAAATAATTGTTGCATAGTTATTTGTGATCTAACTTATGCATATGGTGTTTCTTTGGACCTGGTGGGTCGAGCTTCTCTCTTGGCTGGCCTTACCCACTGGGAACTATGTTTATAGTTCTCACCCCACATTTTTCAGGTCCTTCCGCGAGTGAGGCGGCGGAGCGAGGCAAGGGTTTGGCTCTTTAGATAGCGGCCCTTCCATTTTGGTGGCACATAGAGTTGTACCCCTAGTCTTGGACTTTGATAGTATAGGGGATTTTCATTTCATGTATGGAAACTTGTATATTCCATAGTTTTGGAACATGGTGTATGGAATGAAAAAGAAAAATTTGGGCATGTATAAATGTACAATGTGATGTAATAGAAGTAGAACTTCTTTATGTTGATGCTTTCCTTGTGCAACTCTTGTACTCCGTTCCTAGTTGGAACCTTGTGGACATGCTTGTGTTGTGACGCTTTGGGCGGGTAGAAGAGACTCTATCCGTTCGGCGGGTCTGGGGCACGCGCTCGTGCGGTTTGTCCTTCCACCTAGTTGGTGTTAAGGCACGGCGGGGCGTGACAAAGAATCACCATGAAAACATTTAGAAAATACCTTATCATCGTGAATTCAATTAGTGAAGAATTTGAACCTTCAACTTTAGTTTTCTCTGAGTTCTTCACATAATCTTTGAGTTTTTAGATATTAAAATTACGTACCAAACTTTTCAAGACTCCGACTTAAATTATGAAATATCCCAACATAAAATTCGTAACATATTGGTTTGATTTCCTGCATTTTATTTTGAGAAACCTAATTCACCCCCCCAGGTTTCCATTTTGATCCTCATGGTGAACATCTAGATGGAAAGATGACCGAGATAGAGTCTCGTAATGTGGAATTCCTTTCAAGGAACTTCTAAGCATTGGTGAAGTGCGAAAAGACATCAGATTATACGAGATATAGGACGACACCACCCCATCTACTGGTGAAGATGATCGATCACTTCCTAAAGTCGCTAAAGGAAGTGGTAGCAATCATCCGGCTAGTGGGAGCATACCCTTTGAAGTCGGCAGTCAAGGCTCTCAATTGCATAGATGTGAACATGTAACATTCTCGTTCAGCATTTCAAGATTGAAGGAGATATTTTCATGCGCACTACTCCGCTTGATGATGATGATGATGATGAGTTGCTACTTATAAAAAAGCACTAAAAACACCAGCTTGCAATAAGCGGATCGGTGCTATGAGGGATGAGATGGACTCTATGAGTAAGAACCAAGTGTAGGAGTTGGTTCATCTTCCACATAGGCGCAAGTCTATTGGAATAAATAGGTTCTAAAAATTAAGCGTAAAGTGGATCAATAGACAAATAAAAGGCTTAACTCGATGCCAATGACTACACTCAAAAATAAGGAATAAATTACAATAAGATATTTGTCCCCGTTGTGAGATTTGCCTCCGTATTGTAAGTTAGGGGGGAGCCCTAGGATCTATCTAGAGTATATCAATCACCTAGAGGGGAGTGAATAGGTGTATAAACAAAAATCACAAATCTCAATGCGATAAAGTAATGCGGAAAATAAAATCAGCACACCGAGATTTACGTGGGAAACTCCACCTTGGAGAAAAACCCACGGGACCAACACGCGAAAAAACAATCCACTAAGAGTAAAGAATTACAAGGTGATTACCGACTCCACGGACTTAACCTCTCCCCTCTCTTCAGCGGATCACGCGCACCAACAGGTTGTCCACGCCCCACGTTCGAATCCACGGACGCCACGCCTCGAATCCACGAGACGCCCAACTTCGAATCCTCGAAGCCCTCTACACGTCGAATCCACGACGTCCACCCGAATCCACGAGCGCACTCCGTCCGGAGCAAGAATAATAAGGTTGATGACGATTTATTGCTTAGAATATTATGAAAGATCTGTGGGAATATTCTCTAAGCAATCCTCAAATTGATTCTAAAAGAATATTAAGAATTAGGGCACCATGAATCAATTTGAGAGAAGCTTGATGTAGAAGATGAGAAAAACGGTTACCTACAAGCTTCTAGGGTTTCTAAAAGATAATCTATGCTTAACCACGTTTTAGAGACACCCCCACATCTTATTTAGGTTTGGGAGACATTAGAATCAGAGTAGGATTGAAAAAATAACTTTCCAAAAATCCGCGACGGGTCGGGGTCCGGACCTTGGATTGCAGGGTCCGGACTCTGAAACGTTTCAGCTTTTCATTGTCCGGACCGCAGCCATCAGGGTCCGGACCCGGTTTACGAAACAGCCTGATAGGCTTACGGGTTCCGGACCGCAGCTCCCAGGGTCTGGACCCCGTAGCATGAATTTTTCCGATTCGATTATAAATCATTAAAAACCTATTCTAATGTCTTCCAAACACATGTAAATGTTCATAAATCATCATCAAGATTATTTAAACTTACCAAGCATCGTGAATTCATACGTTGAGTCTTCGAGTCTTCAAACTTCGTATCTTCTTCTTTGAACCTTCAAGACTCCGACTCACTTCACGAAATATGCCAATATAAAATCCGTAACAATCTCCCCCTTTGGCAATTTCGTGACAAAACCCAAAATTACATAAAACACTCACGATGCTCTTCTCTCCAAAATTGAAATTCATTGCCATCACCAAAACAATGAACTTCTCACGTGAAAGATCCAGATAAAATTCAAAATTACAATTTTGTAACTCCTAAAAACAAACTCTATAACTTAGACAAACATGGAGTCTTGAAGTCTTGAAAGACCTGCAAAAAATTTTCATTCTCCACGAACAAAGTTAGTAGAAAAAATATATCTAAATCTCTCCCCCTTTGTTCATGCGTCTAAGTTCATCACCTCTCTCCCCCTTTTTGTCAAAAATTGCCAAAAAAAAACACCCAAAAATAGAGAGAGTTGAAAGAAATTAAATAAAACACAAGTTCAAAACATTTTTCAATTTTGAAACCACTTGTGATAAAAACGTCAAACATTGTTAGTGCATGAGGAGTATAAATTCACATTGACTTCTTTCAATCCCTATTAATTTCATAAGAATTAAGAACTTTACTACACAATCACCATAATGTAGATAAAATATTACACGATTTCTTAATTCATATAAACTTCAAAATCAAGTTATAAAAAATAATCTAAAGGCTCAAAAGCTATCAAGATGTAAACGGATTATGAAGATGACTTAAGGGATTCATCAAAGAGACAGAAATTTTGTTGCATAAACGTTCAAATTGAGATAAAACAAACATCGCACAGGGGTGGCTCTTTGAGCATCTTTCATGTATGTGGACCACCTTATAACTCCGAAAAATAAAATTTGTGACATTTTTTTCTTTTGCATGCTTTTGCACTTATATATTTTTTTTTTCGGATATGCAATTCAATTCTCATGTGGTAACTGCACACACTAACCGGACGACCGGGGTTGTAGCTCTTTCCTCCATGTGGTGGTAGTTTTCACACTCCTTTAAGGATGCAACTCTTTCCACATCTTTCAAAGCATATGAGCATTTTTTTTTAACATAATAATAACTCCCCCTCGCTTAAGCAATCTCTTAGTTGAAAGAACATGTGACAAAATTTAGTCCATAAGAGAATGACTATTCATCAAATTCAACACACACAACCGAGATAGGTTAAGCTCCTAGAGATTACACAAGATTACATAAATTTGATGAATATAAGTATTAAGAATTCTCATAATAAATTATCTTCAAATATAATAAAAATAAAGTAAAAACCGATAATTAATATGAGATTAATTAGGAGTGAATGAAAGTGAACCTATTGATGTTCAAGGCACTATTTAATGTTCTAATCATTCAAAGAATCTAAAAATCGTAACAATGAAAGCACCAAAACGTGTAATGCAATAAACAAAAGATATGCAATAGAAACCGATCAAAGCACTACACTAAGTCAAAACAAATTAAGACTTTAGAGAAGGAAAGATATCACCTTTCCGAACCCAAACTTGTCGGATTGTTGGTTGTCTTGATTTGTTGACGTTGGGCACGGTTTGTTTTGACTTTTGATCAACCGTGGATCTCACCATCGCATTCCGCTTTTGAGGATTTGGTTGTTGTGGCTTTGACTTTCGGTTGACCTTGGGTACTCGACCTTTTTGATGTTGCTTTTGAAACCATGAAGGTTGTCGAGTGATGGAAGATGCCGATAGATGTTTAGAAGATGCCACTTGAGTTTTCTTTTTAAGGCATGTCTTCTTGATATGTCCTTTCTTTCCGCATCTATGGCATGTTTTCTCTTTTATACTTGTTGAGACTTTGGGTGCTGATTTTTTAACCTTCTCAACATGTTTTCGCTCATATCCAAGTCCAAGTTTATCCGTTTGACCCAATCCGAGCATACTATCAAGCTTTTTCGAACCGGAGGAGAATTTTTGTATGTCGGACTTGAGTTGATGAACTTGTTTGGTCAAAACTTGGTTGGATGTGTGAACTTCTTTGTATTGTTGCTCTAGAAAACCAATCTTATCTTGATATGATTTGATCATTGTCTCCGATTGGTTTAGCTTCTCCTTGAGGATTCCATTGTTCTTCAATGATGTGTCATGTTCATCCTCAAGAGCTTTAGTCGTTGCTTTCAAGCTTTTGTTTTCGTCTTCAATTTCTAATAAGCGCGTCCTCAACTTTTTGTTATGCTTAGCCATTTTCCTTGATTCATCAAGAAGTTGTTGGTATGCCTCGGCTAAGCCCTCATCATCTGACTCTCCCTCACTCGAGCCATCGTCGCTCGACGTTTCATGCACAGAGGAAGAAGCAAAAGGGTTAGCAATAGTAGATGATAAACAAAAAGCGAAAGGAGAAGAAGAAACATGTGAAGATAAGGCAATAGCATCATTGGTTTTTTCTTCACTAGAACTCGAATCATTGGAAGTAGAGTTATCCCAAGTTCTAGCTTGTAGCGCCTTCTTTTTATAGGATTTTTTAGTGGGACAATCCGTGGAGATATGGCCATAGCCTCGGCATTTGTAACACTGGATTTCTCCCTCAAACTCATCCTTTTCTTTAGAAGACTTTGCAATCTTCTTCTCTTTAGAGGATTTAGAATGTGAAGATCCATTAGAAGAAGATTTGGATGTAGATCGATTTGACTTGTTCTTCCGGAAATTCTGACGAAATTTCTTCGTGAGACGCGCCAATTGATGTTCAAAGTCGGCGAGCGAAATATCTTCGTCGGAATCCGAGTCGTCGTCTTTCTCCTTCGTAGATTTGAGTGCAATACCTGTACTCTTAGAAGAAGATTCATTAGTAGGAAAAGTCATTTCATATGTTTGTAAAGCGCCTACTAATTCTTCTACTTTCATCTCGTCCGGATGTTTTATAGTCTCAATGGCCGCAACCTTCGGACGAAATCTTTCGGGAAGAGTTCTCAAAATTTTTCTTACAAACTTAGATTCCGAGATTTTCTCTCCCAAGTTTGCGCATGTATTTACTATGTCTTGAAGACGAGTATAGTACTCGGTAAAGGCCTCATGATCGTCCATGAAAATTGAATCAAATTTACTTGTTAGCATTTGAAGTTTTTGGACCTTTACCAAGCTAGTTCCCTCATGCGTAATGTAGTGTACCGGATTTTTTTAATATAAAAGTAAGTGAAAAGAAAAATAGTGTGAGATACTATTTTTATTAGACTTAGAGAAGTAAAAATAAGTTGGAAATGAATTGTGCTGAAATTGGAATGAAAACAGGAGATTTGAAATTTTCTGTAAGGAAGGGGACTGATTTTTTAGCAGAAAATTCACAGTGTCAGAAAATTATGAAAATTTCAGGATATATCAGAATTATTTTTCTGAGGCTAGATTAAAAGTTTCGTGTCGTTCCGACACCCGGAAAGTGAAAATAAAATATAACAGCAATCTGCTAGAGGTTTTAGTCGGTAGAGCTTTCGGTGACCAAAAAATGGTCCGAAACTGGATAGTGATGATCAGTTCTTCTTATTAACTTAAACCGAGTATGACTGTCAAATTTGGGCGCAAACGGATATTCAGAAGGTCTGAAACGAAAAGTATCAGATTCTGAATTGGACTAAAATTTATATGCTTAATTCTTTTGGACTTATAAGCAATTGTTACATTGCTTAGCCCCTAAGTTAAGGACTCCATTCTCTTATCCACTCCAACATGTACGTAGAAAGAGAGGGAGAGAGGAGAAGGAAGGGAAAATAAGAGAAAGAGAAGAAGAAGAAAATAGAAAGATTTTTTGGGTCGTTTGACGAGCCGATTGAACCCCGCGCGCGTAGGATTTTTCCGGCACTTCGATTGCGAGGTAGTATTTTATTATTATAATTTCGAATATAATTTTTTGGTGGATTTTTAATATTGGATGGATGTTAAGAGAGGTAGTATTCTAAACCAATTAATCGAAAGATTAATCATGAAATTTGGAGTATTCATGTAGAACTTGAACCCTAGGCTTAGAAAATAGAATTTTGTCTCTAAGAGGTTTTGATCTAAATTGATCTTGTAAAATCTTAATTGAAGGTTAATTCGACGCGGTGGACAACTTTGTTTTGGACTACGACGAGGTTTGGCGTCCGATTGAGAGATTTTGCGAAATATGATTCGTTAGGCTTGGGTCGAGACTTTTCGGCGGAGATAAATCGCGAAACTTGGTTTTCCGGCCCTAGACGTCGATACGAGGTGGGGGGTGCTATCCGAAATGGTTGAATTTCTTCCTATGTCTAAATCCTACTTTTGAGCATATATGTATATATGTATGAAATTGCATGTAATAGGGTTCAATTATTTCTTATTCCAGAAACTGGTATGCCTCCTAAATTAGTTGTGAATAATCATGATTGAAAACTTGAAACTTAGGACGCATAAACCTAGTGCTATGTGAACCCTAGTGAAGTATTGAACTAGTAGAGAAACTAGTGGATTGGACATAGAAAATAAAGTGTGGACATTGAAACAAAGCGAAACACTAGTGTCATTGTGATAGTGAATGTGAACCTAGTGATGGAACGTGGATTAGGTCGTTGCATAAGCCTAATGTGTTATTTGTTATAGTTCCATGTATTATGAGCATTGCATATTTGCTTATGTCCACATGTTGTGATGTTTGTACATTCGATTGATGCACACGACATATTTGAGTAGAATCTTTAGTATGAGTGGAGAAAATTGGGCATGTGTAGCGTGACAACTAGTGCTTTGATATTATAGAGCATGCGAGGGATTGAAAGATATCCTCTGGACCATGCTAGGGATTGAAAGAGATCCCGTGATGTTGTGGTTGTCACCGTGGTTAGTGGCATGAATCTACTGGCATGTGTTGTTTGAACCTTGAGCGCCAAAGAGATATTGGGTCATTGCATTTGTAGTATGGCACATTGTGTCTTGCCATTGTTGAGCATTGCATGACATTACATTGGTTATTCCCCACCGGTAGGTGGAAGGTCCTCGAGTTTGGAGGGCAGATCATACTCGCATAGTCTGTTGTTGGCTTGTGGAGGTCGCGACTCCCAAGCCGTGAGCTCCGGAGTGTCACGCGAACACGGGTGTGAAGGGCCCCGGGAGCCCTCCCCGGCAGGCGGTCACGGTGGCTGGCTAGGAGTGAAAGACCTCTCCCCCACGTGACTTGGTGTGGTGAGTTGTGGCTTGACCTACGGGTGAGCCGGTGCGATTGGGTCCAAGATGAAATAGACAAGTTGATTGACCATATTGTGTTTTGTACCCTATGCATGTGTTGCATCTTATGTAGAGAGTGAGCATAGTGAGATTACATGTTGTGTGTGGGGTCGATCATGATATTCTTGTGAGTTGGGCTTGATCTTGTGAGAAGCCTATTGGGTCAAGAATGAATTGGGTCAAGAGTGTGTGAGGGACACTGTTGAATATATTGGACCATGACATTCATTCCTTATTGTAAGGCATAGTAGTATTCATTGTTGCATGTTGTATGTTTAGTAGTAGTAGACTACATATTCAGTTGTGTTATATATCGCATTGCTATCTCTTTTTGTATTACTATGCCTTGTTGGACCTAGTGGGAAAGTCGGCGAGGTCGGTGGCCGAACCCACTGGGAACTTCTTTTAGTTCTCATCCCACTATTTTGCAGAGCCATCCATTAGCGGAGCAGCACCGGACCGAGGCGTGGGCGTCGCGCCCTAGATAGCAAGGTTATCCTGTGTAGATTACCCTTGTTATGACAAGTAAAAGAATAGAATGTAAAGCTGTTGTTAAATTAATGTATTCGAGAGCAAAATATATATATTGTGAAAAATGTATGTAAAATGTGGATGAATAGAATGTTGTAATAGTTAGTTTACATTAATGCTCTTGTGATATGCCCTCGTGCAAAACTGTGCATGTTGTATTTCCTGGGTGAAATTCATTGTACCTGTTTTGTTTACGCCTTGGGCGGACAGGGGAAACTCTGTCCGTTCGGCGGTCTGTGCGCGTGCCCGAACCGACCAAAGTGGCGGTGCCGGGGCGTGACAGATAGAGGTGGTATCAGAGCAAGAATGAGTCTAGGAGGGCCTAGGAGACCTTAGGATTGATGGCCTTAAGGACTTAGGCTCGTGAGAGACGAGGACTTATGTTACGTGGCGAAAGATGAATTGATTTGGTCGTGTATTCTAGATGCCTCCAAACGGATGTAGAGGTAGATTCAAAGTGTAGTTTATTCTCAATCGAGTGTGTTCATGTTGGGTGCACACAACATGAAACCTAGTGATGAGAATATGCGCCTTTGTGTAACTTTCGCCTAATTGGGTCTATTGTATGGAACCCTGTTTTGTATTTGACCCTCAAGGTTGATGATTTGACCAAGGTCATGGTATCGCTTGGTCGACCTCTAATGAGGCCTGGACTAGAAAGGTAGGTGGTGACCCCGAGCAATCCGGGGCGAGCGGAGATGTAGAACTTCGTGGATTATTGGCTGTGCTCATAGGAGTAGTGCAGCGGCAGGGGAAGCGGAGTAAAGAGCTCTATAAGATATTGGCGCGGCAAGTGGCTGTGTCCTGAATTGGTTAAGAGCCATTTGTGTCTCTAGTCAGTGCACTTAATGTGACTGAGTGGAGTGGCTGCGGCAAGGGTGCTTGTAGTAACACGTCGTGTATCATCGGGGAGCTGCGGCAGGGAGACCACACCGTGAGAGAGTTTAAGAGGGAATGCTCTTATATGGTCAATTGTATTCCGTATATGGTTCGGAATGACAAGAACGAGGCCAATTGCTTCAAGTGAGGATTTCAGCTAGAAAGCTTCAAGGAAATTCACTCACTCAAGTTGCAAGCTTTTGCTGAGGTGATGGACTAGGCCTTATGGGTAGCCGTGGGGTTTGCGACGAGCGCCAAGTGGCCAATGGTATGCGACCCTGGTCGAGGCAGGTATGGTTTAGTTGAAGAAATCGTATGTAGAGGTTGATTTGACACTAGAGCATAGCATGCATTTATCATCTGGTCGCTTGCTACTATTCAAGGATAAAAATAATAGGGACCAAACGTATGGGTAGCTTTTAGTACCCGGGGCATGCTTGTGTCATGAAAATGTATCGCCTACCAAAGCGGGTAGATGATGGTATAGTGCCAATGAGTTGCTCGTGATGAGCTGAGGATAGGGCTCGAGGTAGGGATGGAAATGGTGGACCGACTCTCAAGGCAATGTGAATAATCAATTGCGAGAGCCGAGACATGACGCTCAAAGACATCTTTGTAGTCTGAGAGTTCGAACATTGCTCTGGCGGATCGACAGTTGAGTGAAAATCACTGTCGTAGAATTGGTAAGACTGTCGCTAAATTCTGACGAGTAGGCCTTGTAGTACCTCAAACTAAGGTGGGTAGTGGTACTCACGTAGTGAGTAAGCATAAACAAGGTAGCTTAGTACTTGTAGTTAGCACGAAAACGTATAGAAGCGTAGAACGCTCTGGTTATCGTATTAGTAGAGTACAGGTTCGTTCAGCCGAGAGGGTTCGTTGGCAGTAGCACTTGAGCGTTGGTAAGTGTGAAGCGGGCCATGGACCGCTCGCAGGGCTGGTGGCTCGCACTAGGTGCTTAGGAGCCGATTGCTCGGTAGAGCGTGTCGTGTGAGGCGACGGTGCCGTGTGTTGCTTGGGGACGATCCGTGCCTAGACCATGTGTGGACTGTAGAGCCTGGAGCCATATGGTCAGGCGCAGTCAGCTGTGTTGACAGCGGCCCGAGACCTACGGGTGGGGCAGAGACTTATGGTCGGGGCGGTAGTCCGAGCATGACCCGAGAATGTGGAAGGCCACGTGTGAGGTTGTGTGATCGATAGTACACCGAGGGTGTAGATATGACCCAACCCGAGGACTTGTAGTAGTTTGGCATCTTGGTTACTCCTGGTTGGAGTATTTGTACGAGTTCCTAAGTGAGGACTCCGCCGAGTGACGATTGAGTCTGCGTTGGCGAGCGAGAGACGTTACGCGACGTTAAGATGTGAATTTAGGCAATAGGCCTATGCGAGAATTTTGGTCTGTGGACCATCTGCGACAAACCGAGATAAGCGGTTTAGTCGATAGCTCTAGTAGTAGGAGAGCATCACTTGTGCTTAGAGCATCGAGGGTAGTAACTTAAGGTGCGAAGACTCGGTCATACCATTCGTCTTGATGCTATGTCACCAACTGCCGAGTTTAGCAGTATCGGTAAGAGGGAGTCTAGTTCACGAATGAAGTGTTCGTGTGAGCTCGTCATGAGGACAACGTGATGTTAACCCGTGGCAGATGAAAGCGAAGCGACATGCTTCTTATGAGGCGTTGGAAAAGTAGAAGCCACGCGGGGATTTGAGGATTATGCTCCTAAGTGAGCTGGAGTTGAGGATGTGCCAAATGTACCATCTTGATTTGTGGCGAAGAATTCACAAGTGATAAGGCCACTTGTGATTGGTTGATGTATCGATGATATTGCTTTTAAGTGACACTGGTGAACGGACCAATATGAGTTCCATAATGGAACTATGAACTTGGAGGAGAGTCGCGCGTAGTGGCATAGACTCTCGAGTGGCCAAGATACCCAGCCTGCTAGGTGCAAGAGTGTGGATGTGAACTGCAAAAAAAAAATGTAGTATGCTGAACTTCAGTGCGCTATACCAAACTTTACCAAATTGGATAGAGTTTGGAGGAAGCCGATAATGGCTAGTGTGAATTTGAGTTCCGAAAATTTCGGAATGTGTGGGTGTGAGTTAAAGACCCGAAAACCAAAATTTGGAATTTTTGGAGATGTCACACTGGAGCTGGAATGCTCTCGGGTTCCGGACTTCCGGGTTACTGTGCGAGGTTGGGAAACGCAAGAGTTCGGACCTAGTAGTGGGATCCAGACCTGAGCTGTGCAGAATGCCTGAAATAGGGCATTTTGGTCCTTTCGCGTGGATTGTGGTTCGTGATAAGCCGTTTGAGAGCATATGACGTGCGAAAAATCACTGTTCGCATCTCGGCTTGTGCAGAGAAGCCGTGGACTCGCGTGTCTCTATGTGATAAGTTTAGTGAAGCTGCCCGGATTGGGAGGACGCAATGATGAAATGATACCCTCATCTATTGATAAATAGATTGAGGTGTGATCTTAGTTTCGCGGACGAAACTCCTTTTAAGGAGGGAGGAATGTAGTGTACCGGATTTTTTTAATATAAAAGTAAGTGAAAAGAAAAATAGTGTGAGATACTATTTTTATTAGACTTAGAGAAGTAAAAATAAGTTGGAAATGAATTGTGCTGAAATTGGAATGAAAACAGGAGATTTGAAATTTTCTGTAAGGAAGGGGGCTGATTTTTTAGCAGAAAATTCACAGTGTCAGAAAATTATGAAAATTTCAGGATATATCAGAATTATTTTTTTGAGGCTAGATTTAAAGTTTCGTGTCGTTCCGACACCCGGAAAGTGAAAATAAAATATAACAGCAATCTGCTAGAGGTTTTAGTCGGTAGAGCTTTCGGTGACCAAAAAATGGTCCGAAACTGGATAGTGATGATCAGTTCTTCTTATTAACTTAAACCGAGTATGACTGTCAAATTTGGGCACAAACGGATATTCAGAAGGTCTGAAACGAAAAGTATCAGATTCTGAATTGGACGAAAATTTATATGCTTAATTCTTTTGGACTTATAAGCAATTGTTACATTGCTTAGCCCCTAAGTTAAGGACTCCATTCTCTTATCCACTCCAACATGTACGTAGAGAGAGAGGGAGAGAGGAGAAGGAAGGGAAAAGAAGAGAAAGAGAAGAAGAAGAAAATAGAAAGATTTTTTGGGTCGTTTGACGAGCCGATTGAACCCCCGCGCACGTAGGATTTTTCCGGCACTTCGATTGCGAGGTAGTATTTTATTATTATAATTTCGAATATAATTTTTTGGTGGATTTTTAATATTGGATGGATGTTAAGAGAGGTAGTATTCTAAACCAATTAATCGAAAGATTAATCATGAAATTTGGAGTATTCATGTAGAACTTGAACCCTAGGCTTAGAAAATAGAATTTTGTCTCTAAGAGGTTTTGATCTAAATTGATCTTGTAAAATCTTAATTGAAGGTTAATTCGACGCGGTGGACAACTTCGTTTTGGACTACGACGAGGTTTGGCGTCCGATTGAGAGATTTTGCGAAATATGATTCGTTAGGCTTGGGTCGAGACTTTTCGGCGGAGATAAATCGCGAAACTTGGTTTTCCGGCCCTAGACGTCGATACGAGGTGGGGGGTGCTATCCGAAATGGTTGAATTTCTTCTTATGTCTAAATCCTACTTTTGAGCATATATGTATATATGTATGAAATTGCATGTAATAGGGTTCAATTATTTCTTATTCCAGAAACTGGCATGCCTCCTAAATTAGTTGTGAATAATCATGATTGAAAACTTGAAACTTAGGACGCATAAATCTAGTGCTATGTGAACCCTAGTGAAGTATTGAACTAGTAGAGAAACTAGTGGATTGGACATAGAAAATAAAGTGTGGACATTGAAACAAAGCGAAACACTAGTGTCATTGTGATAGTGAATGTGAACCTAGTGATGGAACGTGGATTAGGTCGTTGCATAAGCCTAATGTGTTATTTGTTATAGTTCCATGTATTATGAGCATTGCATATTTGCTTATGTCCACATGTTGTGATGTTTGTACATTCGATTGATGCACACGACATATTTGAGTAGAATCTTTAGTATGAGTGGAGAAAATTGGGCATGTGTAGCGTGACAACTAGTGCTTTGATATTATAGAGCATGCGAGGGATTGAAAGATATCCTCTGGACCATGCTAGGGATTGAAAGAGATCCCGTGATGTTGTGGTTGTCACCGTGGTTAGTGGCATGAATCTACTGGCATGTGTTGTTTGAACCTTGAGCGCCAAAGAGATATTGGGTCATTGCATTTGTAGTATGGCACATTGTGTCTTGCCATTGTTGAGCATTGCATGACATTACATTGGTTATTCCCCACCGGTAGGTGGAAGGTCCTCGAGTTTGGAGGGCAGATCATACTCGCATAGTCTGTTGTTGGCTTGTGGAGGTCGCGACTCCCAAGCCGTGAGCTCCGGAGTGTCACGCGAACACGGGTGTGAAGGGCCCCGGGAGCCCTCCCCGGCAGGCGGGTCACGGTGGCTGGCTAGGAGTGAAAGACCTCTCCCCCACGTGACTTGGTGTGGTGAGTTGTGGCTTGACCTACGGGTGAGCCGGTGCGATTGGGTCCAAGATGAAATAGACAAGTTGATTGACCATATTGTGTTTTGTACCCTATGCATGTGTTGCATCTTATGTAGAGAGTGAGCATAGTGAGATTACATGTTGTGTGTGGGGTCGATCATGATATTCTTGTGAGTTGGGCTTGATCTTGTGAGAAGCCTATTGGGTCAAGAATGAATTGGGTCAAGAGTGTGTGAGGGACACTGTTGAATATATTGGACCATGACATTCATTCCTTATTGTAAGGCATAGTAGTATTCATTGTTGCATGTTGTATGTTTAGTAGTAGTAGACTACATATTCAGTTGTGTTATATATCGCATTGCTATCTCCTTTTGTATTACTATGCCTTGTTGGACCTAGTGGGAAAGTCGGCGAGGTCGGTGGCCGAACCCACTGGGAACTTCTTTTAGTTCTCATCCCACTATTTTGCAGAGCCATCCATTAGCGGAGCAGCACCGGACCGAGGCGTGGGCGTCGCGCCCTAGATAGCAAGGTTATCCTGTGTAGATTACCCTTGTTATGACAAGTAAAAGAATAGAATGTAAAGCTGTTGTTAAATTAATGTATTCGAGAGCAAAATATATATATTGTGAAAAATGTATGTAAAATGTGGATGAATAGAATGTTGTAATAGTTAGTTTACATTAATGCTCTTGTGATATGCCCTCGTGCAAAACTGTGCTATGTTGTATTTCCTGGGTGAAATTCATTGTACCTGTTTTGTTTACGCCTTGGGCAGACAGGGGTGTAGTACACTGAACTTTAGCAAATTGCGGAGTTCTAGTGAGAGAATAGTGCCTTATACTATTCTGGAGTTTTGGGTTGAGTTTGGTGAGCTTCGGAGTGTTTTCGGGACTTGAAAAGGGCGAAAACGGACTCCGGAGAGCAAATTCTGCATAAAGTGCAGAATTTGTACTGCATTCAGGTACTGGAATTGGCATACCGGAATGCACTGCATACCGGTACTGGAATTGGCATACGGGAATGCACTGCATTCGGGTACTGGAATTGGCATACCGGAATGCACTGCATACCGGTACTGGAATTGGCATACCGGAATGTGATTGCGCAGTTTGCTGGCCGAGGCTCGGATTTTGCAAATTTTGCACAGTATACCGGTATACACATGCGCATACCGGTATACAGTGCTGCATAATGCATTTTCTGCAGTTTTGCAATTTTGGCTTTGTGAGGGGCTTTTGGGGATATTGTTACATCTTTTATAACTTACCCCTTCACCCCTCTTTGCTGTTTTGGCTGAGGATGGAGGAGAAGGAGTTGAGGTAGGTTTCCCTCTCTCTCTCTCTAGGTTTTCTTGCTCCCAACCCCTTAGATCATGGTTTTGATCTCTTTTCTCTCCATTTTCTTCATGGAGGAGTGCTCCTAGGCTTGGAGGGAGCTCGGGGCTGAGGAAAGGGGCTTGTTGGTGGATGGATCTTCAACCCTAGCTTGCTTGAGCTTGGTTGGAAGCTCGATTTGAGGTTAGTAAACTCTCTTACAACCTCTATTTGTGATTTTGCTTGTGATTTGTTTAGAATACCTAGTTTCATGAGAATTAGGGTTTATTTTGGGGTTTCTTGAATGGGAGCCCTTGAGGTGGAATTGATGGGTGTAGAACGTTGTTGTAGGTTGGATTTGATGATCTCTAACCTCAATTTGGACTTAGAACAAGTTTTATTTGCTTAAGGTAAATTCCACCCTTTTACCTCATTGTTTTTGGTGGTTTTCGAAATCGCTTGTTCGATACCCCTAACCCCTTGGAAAATTATCTTAGGGTATGAGAAGCTCGGGGGACAACTTCGTTTCGAAGTACTGCGAGGTTTCGACGGGTATCCGGTGGGTTTGACCTCACCGAAATGGGTGAACTCCCCCTATGTCTCCTATTTTGTTATAGGATTAATTAGATGCATAATTATGTTAATTATGGCATGATGATAATTGTGAATGCATGAGACATGCAAGTTGTTATGAAAATGCATATTTCATATAGTATGGCATTATGAGAATATTATGCATGCTAGGGTATTTGCACTATTAGTGTAATGACGCATTAGGAAATGCTAAGTATATTATGCATGCTAGGGATGAGCATCATTTGAGACACCACTTGAGTGGTGGACTAGTGAACTCTCTTGCATACC
This sequence comes from Puya raimondii, assembly GCA_016920855.1. Lineage (NCBI taxonomy): Eukaryota > Viridiplantae > Streptophyta > Magnoliopsida > Poales > Bromeliaceae > Puya > Puya raimondii. Next base: position 87,368,620 of record JABWPP010000050.1, read on the forward strand.
AAAGTATGCTTGTATAGAGAAAAGAGGAATTATGGCAAATGCAATATATGTATGTTTGTATAGAGAAAAGAGAGGATTTGATATATGCAGAATAAGTTGTTGCACCTCATTTAGGTGGGCAACTTTGACGGGCATCGTTGGCTTTGGCTCGACCTTTTGGTCGTGGATTGATTCCATGTTTAAGACATGAGGAATGAAATTCTATTTGCATTGATAATTGTAAATGGTTGAACGTGAGTCCATTGGGTTATTTAAACACTTGCATGATAGTTTTATACTCTATGAAGTAGAGGTTGTTGTAGCTTATGCATGGCATGTATATGGACTCGTTGGCATTGTAGAATGCATGGATTATAGCATTAGAGAATGCATGACATATGGCATCGTAGAATGCATGATTTTGGGCATTTGTAGAATGCATTGTTATGGCATTTGTAGAATGCATGGATTATAGCATTAGAGAATGCACGATTTATGGCATTAGAATAATGCATAGTTTTGGCATTAGTGGAATGCATAGTACATGACATTAGAATAATGCATGGTTTATGAACTTAGTAAACAAAGAGATGAACAGTTACATGTTAGAGACATGGACATATTGGTAGGGACATACCATCGAACATTGAGAACAACATGATGATGTTGACATTTAGCATATTGGCTATTGAATGTAGTAAACATAAAGTGACATGTTTTGACATAACGTGAAATTAAGCTTATGATATTACTATGGTTGATTGTTGCTTGTGGCCACTATGCTTATTCACACATGCTTGTGAGGGTCGCTCCCTACAAGCCGGCACTCCGGAGTTGGCCTCGAGACAGTTGTTTCGCCCGTGTGTTAGAGAGAGCGTCGAAATGGAACCGCCGTGGGTAAGGCTCACCGAAGCGTGAGGTGTTGACTACCACGGAGCCATTAGGCACGGCACAAGATGAACATCCCGCTATTATATTATTTTATGGCTACACAGTTATGGTGTATGCAAGGTGAATATTCATATGGTAAGAGGTTATTTTAACCGGAATGTGACTTTTGACACCCTAATCAATTAATGCATTACATGTAGTGTATGGACATAGTATAGGGTGGTGACATTGTGGCATTACATGTAGTGAACATAACCTTCATATTGTTGAGAACAAGTCACATAGTTCATACATGTAGTAGCAAATTGAATATACATTACATACTTGTAGTTGGAGACAAGTCCTATGTGTAATAGTAAAACTTGACATATAGTGAGTTATTACATTAGAGCTTATGAAACTGATCGTGGCATTAATTTGACATGCATGTAAACCATGAAATTAATTGTTGAGCATATGACAATAGAGCATGTTCATGTTCATGTAGATGGTTTAGTCATTGGAGGCATGATAGTTGTAGAACTATCTGTTAGCATTTAATATTTTTATGCTTTATGTTTTAGTTTAAAACTATCTTGCCTCAGTTGACCTAGCGGTGTAATTCGCCACTCTCGGCGGCTTACCCACTGGGAACTATTGAATAATAGTTTTCATCCCCCTGGGGTTTGTTGTTTTTATTTCAGAGCCTTCCGCAGCAGGAGAGGCTTGGGATCGCGGCGAGGGGTTAGCAGCTAGCTAGAGCCTCTACGGTGTTGTTGTAGGCATACCATGGGTTTTCCTTTCATTGTATGTTGAATGAAAGATGTATAGATTTGTTGATTGATCTACTAGTTGAAAAGATGTATAATGCTATTGTATATCTTGAGATTTTAGTTTTGTGGATTTTATTTTAGATGTAGAACTATGTTCTCGCTCTGATTACCTTGTTTAGGATGTATTCTTTATCCTACTTGATTGTTGTTAGCATAGACGCCTTGTGTACATTGTGTTGTTTGAGGTACACGGCGGGTCTGTACACGTGCCTGGTAGGCTCCCCCGAGGGCCCGGGGCGTGACAAGGGGAAACTCTGTCCGTTCGGCGGTCTGTGCGCGTGCCCGAACCGACCAAAGTGGCTGTGCCGGGGCGTGACACGTAACTTGGAGAGTATCCCAAATCTCCTTTGCCGTCTCACATGCCGAGACACGTGAGAACTCGGTTTGATTTAAAGAATTAAATAAGGCATTAATTCCCCTACCGTTTGTAAGAAGATAAATCAATCTCTTCCCTACTCCATTTATTTCGAGGTTTAGGGACGCTAACATTATCGACGATTTGAGTGGGATGAGTCCATCCAAATTCTATGGATTGCCACACTCATTCAACGATGGCCATTAGAAAAGCTCTCATGCGAACTTTCCAATAAGCATAGCTCGTGCCATCAAAGAACGGAGGTCGATTAATGTTACCACCTTCACCTATTATGAAAGATAAAGCCTAGATCCCGCTCTGATACCAATTGTAAGTTAGGGGGTAGCCCTAGGATCTATCTAGAGTATATCAATCACCTAGAGGGGGGTGAATAGGTGTATAAACAAAAATCACAAATCTCAATGCGATAAAGTAATGCGGAAAATAAAATCAGCACACCGAGATTTACGTGGAAACTCCACCTTGGAGAAAAACCCACGGGACCAACACGCGAAAAAACAATCCACTAAGAGTAAAGAATTACAAGGTGATTACCGACTCCACGGACTTAACCTCTCCCCTCTCTTCAGCGGATCACGCGCACCAACAGGTTGTCCACGCCCCACGTCCGAATCCACGGACGCCACGCCTCGAATCCACGAGACGCCCAACTTCGAATCCTCGAAGCCCTCTACACGTCGAATCCACGACGTCCACCCGAATCCACGAGCGCACTCCGTCCGGAGCAAGAATAATAAGGTTGATGACGATTTATTGCTTAGAATATCATGAAAGATCTGTGGAAATATTCTCTAAGCAATCCTCAAATTGATTCTAAAAGAATATTAAGAATTAGGGCACCATGAATCAATTTGAGAGAAGCTTGATGTAGAAGATGAGAAAAACGGTTACCTACAAGCTTCTAGAGTTTCTAAAAGATAATCTATGCTTAACCACATTTTAGAGACACCCCCACATCTTATTTAGGTTTGGGAGACATTAGAATCAGAGTAGGATTGAAAAAATAACTTTCTAAAAATTCGCGACGGGTCGGGGTCCGGACCTTGGATTGCAGGGTCCGGACTCTGAAACGTTTCAAGTTTTTATTGTCCGGACCGCAGCCATCAGGGTCCGGACCCGGTTTACGAAACAGCCTGATAGGCTTACGGGTTCCGGACCGCAGCTCCCAGGGTCCAGACCCCGTAGCATGAATTTTTCCGATTCGATTATAAATCATTAAAAATCTATTCTAATGTCTTCCAAACACATGTAAATGTTCATAAATCATCATCAAGATTATTTAAACTTTCCAAGTATCGTGAATTCATACGTTGAGTCTTCGAGTCTTCAAACTTCGTCTCTTATTCTTTGAACCTTCAAGACTCCGACTCACTTCACGAAATATGCCAATATAAAATCTGTAACACGTATGTCTAATTCTAGCCTTAATAGCAAGTATGATTTAGAATTATTCCAAATAGATTTCAAAATAACTTACCTCAATAAAAGATTAGCGGAGGAGCTTTATATGGATCAACCTGAGGGTTTTATACCCAAAGATCAAGAAGACAAGATTTGGCAACCATTGAGACAGGGCTATTTCTAGTTTCATAAAGCCATATTCTATTGGTTTGTCCACAATATAGGAAGACCATTGCGAGCATAGCAAGAAGTCAGAGAAGGGAAGTTTATTCCTCTCCTTGTATGTCAATGATATGCTATTAGTTGGAAATGACATAGATTTGATTAATACCATTAAGGAATGGTTGTCTCTTAACTTTGAGATAAAAGACATGGGTGAGGTGAGCTATGCGCTCGAAGTGAAGATTATCAAAGATTGCTCTAAAAGATTTCTTGGTTTGCCTCAAAAATCTTATAAGAATTCCTGGAGCTGTTTAAGATGCATCATTGTAAATCCGTTCACACTCTTCAATGGAGAAGAATGACACTTTGAGTCTTGATCAATGCCCTAACATGGATAAAGAGAAAGAGTAATGGATAGGATTTCTTATGGGAGTGCAGTTGGTAGTTTAATGTATGCTATAATGTGCACTCGCCCTGACACCTGCTTTGTTATTGGCTTGGTAAGTCGTTAACAGAGCAACTCAGGATCTTTTTATTGGCAAGCGGTCAAGAGAATCGTCTGATACGTGCAAGGAACTAGTGATCTCATTCTCTGCTTTTGAGCTGACGACTTGAAATTGAAAGTTTTTTAGTAATATTGATTGGGGCGGTGATAGAGATAAGTGCAGGTCCACATCAGGCTATATGTTTATGTGGAGGTGGGCCAGTTTCTTGGTGCAGCAAGAAGTAGAACTGCATTGCCTTGTCAATCATGGAGATGGACTATGTTGCTTGTTTGACAGCCATTCAAGAGGCTATTTGGCTAAGGGGATTTCTCCAACACCTCAACGTTTTAAGTCGAGCATATGCGCCTATTGAGATGTTCTTCGGTAGCACGGTAGTTCTAGAATACGTGAAGAATCCCAAGTATCATGGCAGGACCAAACATATAGAAAGCTATTTTCACTACTGTTGGAAGCGAATTGAGTGTCGCAAACGGTTGACCAGGTCAAAGCATTGACCAGTCAAAGTTGCCTTCGGATTATTGATCAATTCTCGGAATGACCTCGAACACATCGTGATCAAGCGATTTAGTTAAGTAGGGATCGGTTCAACCCGGTTCTCTCTCAATATGTAAAAAAGAATCGAGCTTAAGGCTTAAGGAATAGACTCAGCTGAAAGAGCCGAACTGATTATGTTTCACTAATATCAAAGATTTACAAGGATTATAAGGAAATTAAAACTAAACTAGAATCTATACCTAGAAAGCTCTTAAATAGTAAAAATGGAAAGGCTGCAGACTACCCCTAAAAAGCTCTTAAATGCCAAAAATTAAAGGTTTATAGACTACGTCATTCCTAGAAAGCAGTTTAAATGCTTGAATTGAAAAGGAATAAAAAAAAACAGTGGTTTCGTGTTTGTGGAAAGACCCTTATTGTAGGCAAATTTCTACTATTTATAGTAGAACGTTCTTCACCTGCGGTTATTGGACGGTTTACATTGTGGAGGGTATTTCGGCCCCGTCCCTCGTATCACAGGATGTACTCTGACCGGTTGCTTGCTAGCTACGGAACCCTTCTCCACGTTCTCAACCATTTCCGAAATCTCATTCATTTTTGGGCGCTTCTTTTTGGCTCCTGGTGCACTATGTGTCGCTCTTCGGTTCGTCCATATCAGTTAGCCATGCGTAGTGAGCCGTCTAATAGCTGGCACTATTTTTCCTGCGCCAACAACTATATTTGAGAGATGATCAGGCTAGCGAGGTCACTCTTAGACATATCTCCATCACTAGGATGGTGGTTGATCCGTTGACCAAACCGAAGATTGGGATGCGTTCCAGAACCACGTTAGGAGTTTGGATCTTCGTAGGTTTTGATATATTAACATTATTAATACTTTTATATTTTGTACTTTCTTAGTGAAATTTTTTTCTTTATGTGATTACTTAATTGATACTAGCAAGCAAATATTACGATAATGTCATAAGACTCTGATTAGCCCACTCACATAGGTGATCGCCTCGACAGCTAGGTGGTAAGCAGCATAAGATAAGATAAATCATTATATTAAACTTGGATAATTATAATATGATTTTTTTGTTCATATATATTATGAATAAAGTGTTGAAATAATTATAAAGTCGTTTTAATTAGTTTAAGATGAGACGTCGAGGAGTTGAATATGAGAATTCTTTTCTGAAATTCTATACCAAACCTAAATACTTGGGTTAGAGAGATAATATGAGTTGTGTAGTGTTCAGGTACCTTAGTAATACTTAGACCAAGGTTCGTATAGTGTTTGAGAGCGTGACACAACTCACTGAGTGGGAGCTCCGACATACTGTATGTGCTCCTCGATTGGTTAATAGAGTGATATATGTTCTTCCCTCTTGTCATTGTGGGAGCACTAAACTCTTTATACCCTCGACTTAGAATTACGTTATAAAGTGAAGGCCCAATGTAAATAATCTAGCATATATCTCAGGGTCATGAAAAAATATGATCTCGCGAAGCATGTCTACTAAAGTATTTGGACTGATACAAATTAATATGCGGAGCTAAGGAAGATGTTTCAATAACACACTATGTAAGTCTTGTGACTCATTAGCCGAGTGATTATTTCGGTTGTGCTATTTGAAATAATCATGAGTATGAAAAATAATTATAGAGTCAAATCTTGTCGTTACAAGAGAGAGAGATTTGTGATGCTTGATTTGGTGTATATTGAACCTTCTAGGCATAGATGATTAAGTCAAAGATGTGTTATCTTAGGTTGGTGGTGACTTAATATACCGCTCATGTAGTACACTGAATTTCAGTGCACCGTACCGAACTTCTACAAACTGTAGAGTTCCGGTGGAAGAATAGCATGAGAGGCTATATGTGAGGCTTTGGCCAAGTTCGGAACCTGTGCGAAGTGTTTTCGGCGCAATTGAGGCGCGAAAATGGACTTCGAAAAGGCTAAAACTGTTGAACTTGGGAAGTCTGCACTGGATTCTGGTATGTGAACTCCAATACCGGAATTGGAGTTAAGTATACCGGTACGTGCATAGGGAATACCGGAATGTCGTGGATGAACCGAAAACCCAGCTCTCGGGTTTTGCGGAATTCTCCGGGAAATACCGGAATGTCACTGTATACCGGTATGTGAAATAGAATACCGGTACGCGATGGCCGAAACAGTAAATCCAGCTCTCGGGATTCTGCGGGATTTCTGAGGTATACCGGTATGCATATGCGCATACCGGTATACAATGTCCAGTTTTGGGCTGGTTGTTGTGTTGTTTGTGGAGATGGGCAAAATAGTCTTTTCACATGATTTGGGGGTGTATGAATGGCTGAGACCTTCTCCCCTTCTCATTTGTCTTCCTCTCTACTTCTCCTCTCTACTCCTCTCACTTTCTCTCTCTAGAGATCTCTCCAAAGCTTGGAGAAGTGGTGGATTGGAGCTTGGAAAAGGCTTCCAAAGGAGAAAGGAAGCTTCTTGGTGCAAGAAGGAGCTTGGGGATTACGTGATTAAGGTTAGTACCTCACGTTTTGGGTTCAAACCTTGGATTTAATCCTTTGAAATGAGATTTTTGGGAACCCTTGGCAATCTAAAGCACAAAATGTGAGAGATTGGCCATGAAATCTAGGGTTTGGCTTGCATGCATGCAAACCCTAGGTAGATTTGGGGCTTTTGCAATGAGAGGTTCTAAAAATATTTGGACCTTCGAAAATTACAATTGAGGCATAGGAAATCATGTTAGAACACTTGATTTCACATGTTGAGTTGAATTTAGGGTTCGTAATGAGTAACGAACCGTTTTCTTGTAGAAGCTTGGGTTGAAGCAAGAACTCAAAGCTTGGACACTTAGGAGCTTGAAGAATACAAGGATTTGAAAGCTCTTGAGGTGGGTTTGTGTTTACCGAAATGATTAGGTCACTTCCATGTCTAGGGTAAATATCCATTTAAAGATAAAATGGTATGTGTTGTGAACCCTAGAATTACATGTTGGCAAAGGTAAAATCATGATAGGTTGAACAATGAGACCCTATTGCATGATGTACATATCAAGTATAATTCAATTAGTAATACTTGTTGCATGGTTGCATGTATGGTTAAACCTAGTGTCATTGAACATAGGTTGAACATGATGATTGAACCTAGTGTTATGGAACATAGGTTGAACATGTGAGATTGAAACTTAGTGTTATTGAACATAGGTTGGAACATGTGAGATTGAAACCTAGTGTCATTGAACATAGGTTGGACATGTGATTGGAACCTAGAGTCATGGAACCTAGGTTGAGAATGAGAAAGTAAGCCTAGTGTTATTGAACATAGGCGAGACTTAGTGACTTGAACCTAAGATCATGAGACTTAGGTTGGCAAGTGAAAAAAATGTGAACAACGGGATGTGCGACGATTTTGCTATCCCGGGTAGGCGACGATTTCGCTACCATGCCATGTAATGGCGGTGTTGAGCGGGATGTGCGACGATTTTGCTATCCCGGGTAGGCGACGATTTCGCTACCATGCCACGAGTTGGCGGTACCGACACGGGATGTGCGACGAGTTTGCAATCCCGGGTAGGCGACGATTTCGCTACCTCGCCTTGAGTTGGCGGTGTCGAGAGGGGATGTGCGACGAGGTTGCTATCCCGGATATGCGACGAGTTCGCTATCCATGCCATGTAATGGCGGTGTTGAGACGGGGTAGGCGACGATTTCGCTATCCCGAGTATGCGACGAATTCGCTACTCGAACTAGGAGGTGACGAGTTCACTCCTCGAATGTTGGAACAATTATGGTGAGACGGCGATTCCGAAACCATAAGTAAATGACAAGTAATTGAACTTAGTCAATGTGGAATATAGGATGAACCTAGGAGAGAATGATAAATTATATTTTATTTGGTTGCATCCTTTATGTTTATTTACAAGCATGTAAATAATTGTTGCATAGTTATATGTGATCTAACTTATGCATATGGTGTTTCTTTGGACCTGGTGGGTCGAGCTTCTCTCTTGGGTGGCCTTACCCACTGGGACCTATGTTTATAGTTCTCACCCCACATTTTTCAGGTCCTTCCGCGAGTGAGGCGGCGGAGCGAGGCAAGGGTTTAGCTCTCTAGATAGCGGCCCTTTCATTTTGGTTGTATGTAGAGTTGTACCCCTACTTTTGGACTATGATAGTATAGGGGATTTACATTCTTGTATGAATGTTGTATATTCCATAGTTTTGGAACATGGTGTATGGAATGAAAAGAAAATTTTGGACATGTATATTGTGCCATGTGATGTAAAAGAAGTAGAACTTCTTTATGTTGACGCTTTCCTTGTGCAACTCTTGTACTCCGTTCCTAGTTGGAACATTGTGGATAAGCTTGTGTTGTGACGCCTTGGGCGGATAGGAAAGACTCTATCCGTTCGGCGGGTCTGGTGCATGCGCCCGTGCGGTTATCCTTTCCACCTAGTTGGTGTTTAAGGCCTGGCGGGGCGTGACAGCTCATGTATTTATTTTTCATCAGGTTGCATGCTCTATTAACTGTATGAAGAGTAGAACATGAGAGAAACGACCAATGTGGCCAAGTAGGAGATGACGACATGTGGTGTGTCCACATTTGATTCAGTTAAACCTAATTGGTTTAGATACAACTCGATATAGTTTGTTCATATTGGGATTAATTAGATATGTTTTGGATAAGATTGAGTAGAGTGAAGTATGGATAAGGTTGAATTTAGATTCGTACCGATTATTTTGTTTATTATATCTCTTCATGCTTTATATATCTCTTTCCTTGATTTGTTTGGGAAGGATGATTGATTTTTCCTTCGCATCCATACTCGAATTTTCTATTCCTCGAGGAACACCATCGATCATTCCCGGGTTTTGGAGCATGAATATAGAAGAGGATCACACCCAACCCGCGATGCATGGAAGGAGACGAAGCAAAAAATCCAGCAGCATAAATGGACAATCAAAATAATCCAAGAAGACTAGTAAAACATGCAATCCGATCCGGTTTCGTTTCCTGAATATGTTAGATACCAGTTTTGTAAGTTTTCGCTACACATTTTATTCCAACTTCTAATTTAACTAATTTAATATCTCAAATAAAAAGATTCCAAATGAAAAATAGTTGTATATAATAATCATATGATAATTTGTTTATGGATAGCCACCTAAATTTGTAAAAAATTTATATTTTCTGCCTAAAAATTTCAAATTTTGCAGTTGACCACGTAGATTTATATTTAATAATTTAAAGTGACTGATACCAATAAAAATAGATAGGAATAAGAAAAATGATGTATGCTAATAATATAAAAGGTTCCTTTTAACGTCAAATTCTTTCTTATGTTAAGAAATTATTTATTGTCATTGGTTGGCAAAATAACTGCGATAATTACATTTAACTTTACATACTAAAGTGAATTTTGATATAAATTTTTTTATCTATATCACCGAAGCACATTTTTATTATTTCCTGGTCAATTGGCTAATGCTAATCACCTTAAATGATGGAATATTAGTGTAGGTGATTAATTATACAATTAGGAAATATAAATTGTAAATATCTAATTTTGGAAGTTTATTAGAATCCACAATGTTTTAAAACCTGGTCGAACTGGTCGGTTGGATCGTGACCTAATTAATAAGATTCAACCCTTTGAACCAGATAAGCCAAAAGTTCGCTTTGAATTATTCGAACTGACGGTTCAACTAGTGAACCGGTCTGATTATGAACAAATCAGCTGGATTGTTTTTAATTTTTAATTTTTTCTTTATTAGTGTAATTTTTAATTTTATTTATTATTAGTTTTTTTTTGGACAGATTTTGTGTTTTATTATGAAATATGAGACTTGAAAATGTGTATCTACTAAATTTGGCCTAAACATTAATATAATAATAATAATAATAATTAAATATAATAATAAAATAATAATATATTTATATAATAAAATTAAAAAATAATTAAATATTTGTGATGTTATGCTGGTATTACTGGTTAAATTAGTGGTTGACCCTCTCGCTGAACTAAGTAAATAATGAAAAAGCATCGAAAATCCTCCGTTAGTAAGTCTTGTATAGTTGAGGGGTGCCGTATTGAAAATATTTTACGGTAGCCGGAGAGAGACAGAGAAGAGGGGAGGAAGAAGAAGACGAAGGAGAGAAGGAGATGAAGGAGATGAAGGAGACTAGCGCATCGGCGAGCGATCCGAGGAAACCGTCGACGGCGAGGCCGTACGTGCCGCCGACGATCTCCCCTCAGGATCTCCCCATCGACTACGCCGGATTTCTCGCCGTCGTCCTCGGCGTAACCGGCGTCATGTTCCGAGTACGTGACATCTCTTCTTTCTCTTCAGATCTCGAGAGATCTCTAGATCATCTAAAATCTCTATGATTTATGGATTGATTGGGATTTGGATATCTTAGTGTTGGATCCTATTGTATGTCTTAGGGTTTGATTTGATTCACCAATTCCATCTGCTAACTCTACGATCTGAGTTCGATTGCTTGAGCCATCATCTATTTTTGATAGAGGGATGATTAGGTTATTGTTTATAATGATGTACGTTGAACGGAAAGAATGAAATGCATAGGGGACAATCCTTTTTCTTTTCTTGCGGCATGCTCTCAGATTTACGGATTTGCAGGGTCGGCCCTACTTAGTTGACTGACAGTGACAGAGGCTTGCGAAACAAAGTAGCGCCTTTGAAATTGAATCTTCATTAAGTAGTCTATCAGTGGTGCGAAGCGGCTTTGCCCCGGGGAGCGAAAGGTTATACCTTTGTAAGCGAACAGCGGGTCTTCTATGTAGGGTATATCCCCTCTGCTCTCTTAACGTCGAGCTAAGTGACTTTGCCTAGCGTAGTAGAATGAAGGCTATGCACCGACGCTTTCTTATCCCTAACCCTCTTCGCTAACTCGCTCGACTACTATTTCTTGGGCTTTATGAACTGTAGGAAGAAAGGGAGTCCCTGAAAATACCTTTTTATTTTTGAAAGGTACTCCAACCATTTGATGAGCAAACCCAAGGCGATAAGTGAAATCGCCTTTAAAGAGAGGCCATATTTCTAAAGTTGCATGTCTAGAGAGGAAGGTTTAGAAGATGTTCAATGAGGAAGGTTCAATTTCATTTATCTGCATAAAGAAGCACAATGTCACCTCAATATTTGAGGATTCGCGTTTCTCAGTGTATCTAATTACCTTGATTACTAAATACTCTTTGTCACAGCGAATCATCATATTATATTGTCATCAGCATTTGACATCATGGACAAAGAGTTCTTGTCTTATTTACATGTGGCAACCGTTTGATCAAGTATAATATGGTGCTAACATGATTTTTTGTGTACTTCATGAAGTTAATATTACCTTGATTGGTGAAGCGTATGGTGATGATGAATGGTGTTGAGCTGAGATGAATAGTCGTCAGATATATTCTTGGTCGGTTACATCTATATGGGTTATTCCCCAGTCTTATCTGGGGCTTGAGTTGAGGCTTAGTTCATGTGCTCAAGCTCGTTTATGAGACAAAACAGATCATTTGCAATGCTGTTGAGCCCCAATTGTGATCTTGATGTAAAATGATTGATTAATGGTCAAGCTTATACTTACTAGGGCATCAAGTTAAAATATGTCTTTAGTTTTGTGCGGTTACTCAGTAGGTTGAAGTATTTCCAGTGTATACCCCTATATCATCATGACTCATGAGGTGTGCATTGTCATGCTGATAAGTTATCAGAGAAGGTATAGTCTTATGGTGAGCTATATATTATCACGTTGTTCAAGGTTGTAAATAACGAATAGCGGGTACATAGCGTTTGGGGGGTAGCAAAACGGATAGCAAATAGCGGATAGTGGGCACGGCCGCGGCTGCTGTGGATCCATAGGGGGATTCATAATAAATTATTTAAATGTTATATTCTTAACTGTACTTATATTTAAATGATATTAATACCGTATCAGTTCCAAATATAGAAGTATATCACTTATATTCCAGATAGTATTTCTATTTGGCATAGTGATCCTTCATAGCCGTGGTGATCCTTAATGGTCACTGATAAACTTGTGTTGTCGCCGTATTGTGTTGCACCCCACATGAATAAAATCATGATTTTCTAGAATTATTTTTTAAGCTTGTAGTGATTTTAGAACCTAACTGACCTATCAAATCTTTAAAAAATTGAGGTAAAAAAATGAAAACGCTTTTTGTCCTGCTGTAGCGACCGCTACGGACGCTGTAGCGGTCACTATGATCCCAGTCTGCTATATTATGTTTTTAATAGTATAGCGCGATTATGCATTAAGCCACTATAGAAGCCGTTATACTGGCCATAACGGCTGCTATTTATAACACTGACGTTGTTATCAGAAAATGTATAGATCTAGTCATAATGATTTACACAGTGATTGCAAAAATAATAATATGATTTTTGTTGCTTTCTCACCACAACAAAATTGCCTTTTAGTAGCAATTATTCTATAAATTAGTGGTGATTATAATCACCGCTATTCTCTTTACCGGCAAGGTACTAATTGCCGCTATAGATGGGGTCGGTAAAAGTCCTAGTGGCAATTATGTTGGTTGCCGATAAAGGTCTCAACAATTGCTGTTAAATTTATATTATACAGACAATTATAAATGCTGCTCTAATCAACCAAAATCACTACTAAGTACATATCACACATTTATTGAAAATGAATTATTGTGACAATTATAATCATCAACCGAATGTTTCTTCATTACAGTAAAAAATGCGAAACTATTAGACCAATAATTGACATGCAATTTGTCTTAAAATGGTCACAAATCTGCTCTAAAAAAATATGTACAACAAACGCTCATAATGTTCAATGTATACACAATAAATTAAAATTTACAATAATATCGAGCAACGATTAGTCCAACAAAGGAAAAGTCAAATTTGCATCAAATAAGCTCCTATTTTCTCATCAAGTAAAAGAAATAGCGAGGGGAAAAAAAATTCTTTTTAATCCCGATTCCAGCCTTGTAATATTTCCCAATTCTTCTGACTTCACTATTTGCAGCAGCCTCTGCAACGAAGAATGGAAAAAGGAAGTGATTCAGTGAGCCAACCGACTTTAGTCTATTGTTATGTCAAACTAAAAACTGAACGCGGTAGATCCTTGACTAATATATTAAGTTACATGGTAGGCAATACATCCACCAAATCTAGATATGATCATCAGAATTCGATGAATCGCCAAAAATTTGCTGCAAAAAGTAGTGCGGTGGAGAAAAAGAAAGGTAAATGCTAATGGTACACCCCTTATAGGGGTGTACATCTTACACCTCTAAATCCTAGGTTCATAAAAACCTTTTCGTGTGTTAGAATTTTTTAAAAAAATTGACATGACAAGTGAAAACATGTGGGCCAATAAAAACCTATAGGTGTAAAAGAATTCTGGCTAGCATTGCTCAAAAAGAAAAAGAATTCTGGCTAAGTTGACAGTTAGAGTAGTAAGAGAAAAAGGAACCTTTAAACTTCCAGATTCTTCAGAAACAATGTACCACTTGCCTAAAACTTCAGAGACATCCTATATTATATGAGGAAAAGGTAATTAAAAAAGACAGTTTATGTAAATGCCATACAGCAACAAAGGCTAAGCCCATTTACATTGGGTAGGCAAAAGACCAATTACAATTCACACGAGATTTAACTTCAGATAAAAGGTGTCAAGCAAATAATATTCCATGAAATGAGTTTGCTGAATGTATTAGTACTGAACGTTGGTGCATATGGAATTAAAAATTGAAAAAACATATTAGCACCAAATTAATTGAGTATTCAAATTTCCCTGGTACAAAAGCAGATGGGTCATAGCTGCAGAAAATCAGCCCTTTTCCACCATTTCTCTCAACAAACTGCAACAGATACATCACACCAGCCAAGAAGCGATTCTGTAGTCACAATTTTGTCAGCCAAAAGCACAACGACAACAAGTTCAGACTAATAAATGTTTGGAGGGATAAGAATTTACACCTAGGGGGACAGTCACAATCAACCAATATAGTTTTATAATAGTGATTATTATTAAGGTAGAAGGTAAAAAACATGCAGCAGGATATCTGAATTACTGCAAACTATATGAAAACAAGCAAGATATGTATTTGACACAAATAGGTAGTAACTAAGACTTCACATGGAATAGTTTTCTGCATAACTAAACATGTGAAACAAATGAAGAGAACATGCAGAACCATGGAAATCAGATTGAGTGGAAGGTTGACCTGTTTCTCTTCCGCCACATTATTCTTATCATCCTGCAGAAGTAGGAAGCGCATTTACCATGAAGAACAAATCAAATTGCCCAATAGGGGGGGAAAAACTTCAAGTTCTATGTAACTCAGTTATGTGGGTTCACCAGATTCTGAACTAACTGAATGATGGTGTGCGGATCAGTAACTGTTTTAAACAATAGGAACTAGGATTTTTGACGAGCAATTTTACCAGGCATGTTACAAAAAATTGAAAAATAAATAAAGCAAAATCTGATTTAGCAGCTTCGTTCATTGTGACTTGCACCGTGCTTCTGAAGAAATAAAAACCTCTATTTAACCCCTCTCAATATTTACACCATTTCCCTTTCATTATATCTTCCATTAGGGAACTGTTATGTAATAGTAAAATAAGATAGAAACTATTAAAACAAGTAAGCTGGTTTTTAAGATCATATTCCAGTATTTGTAACCGTTCTTGAAAGTAATCAGTTTACACTAAACTTGGTGGATATATAAAGAGTATATGAGATAATTAGTTAGCTCAGAAATGCATATATGGAATTGCACTAAACTTTGAGCAGCTACTGCATTCAGTTACAATTTTAATGTCAAATTGCCAACGTACAGCATGACTTTGCTCTTTGCTCTAACAGTATTTGACATAGAGCATGTTATGGTAACAAAGCTTAGTAGTTATTCGATTTTTTTCTTCATTGAATTCTGCACATCGTCATGTAGAAATTGCCAACATATATTTTTCAAAGGAGCTAAGAAAGTCCTCAGCCTAGTTGTGTCAGAATCAGATGTACTGGTTACAATGCCTGCAGAAGGTCTTTATCTAGCTCTTTTACCATATGTTTATCAAGTATCAAGCATAAGGGACTCTTTAGTCCTGCTTCCGCTACTGCTTTATTTTTTGCACGAATAATAGAAAAAGATTAAAATTTATGTTGCAGGATAAAATATAGAAAGAAAAGAGTTTTAGAGCCTAAAAGGCAGGAGTTTTAGTTTGGTGCTTCTGATTTACTACAAAGAAAAACTATCGGAGGCAGTATTTTGAAGGAAGCAGAGATATTTGAGTATACTATGAAGGAAGCAGAACTATAGGGTATACTTTTTTTTCTTTTTTTCTTATAACACTAATTAGATAATACTTTTTGTCAGGAATATTATCATTGCGGCA
Organism: Puya raimondii; assembly: GCA_016920855.1. Classification (NCBI taxonomy): domain Eukaryota; kingdom Viridiplantae; phylum Streptophyta; class Magnoliopsida; order Poales; family Bromeliaceae; genus Puya; species Puya raimondii. Next base: position 87,384,639 of record JABWPP010000050.1, read on the forward strand.
TCTAGGACCTGCAGCATTATACAATATTGAAAAATAATTTTGAAGGTTATAAATTGAAAGATTGACAAATCAGACAAATACTATTAACTCGATAATTTCTGTGATATAGATGTGCTCTCAAATTTTCATTGTGTCCTATATATAACATATTATAACCCATCTTCTATGTACAACTAGCATTCTCATAATGGCATAACGTATTGATAAAATTGCATTGAAAATACTTTAGTAATCTATGAAAACGAACCACATTACTTTAGTAATCTATGAAAAGGAATCCACAAATAAGATATGCCCAATCTTTCATTCGTACAATATATTTAACAGTTTGTAACAAATTAACCATAAAATGTATATAGCAACCTTAATAAAGTCAAAATAAAAAATATTTTGATAATAATGTAAGAAAAATAATTCTTTTTTTAATCACGTTATTTTTTTGGCCCTTCTTTTAATAAAAGAAACTATCATCATGATTTAACAGAAAAAAAGAACAGTTGAAAGAAGGAAGTTTTGGTGCACTCACAACTTTTATTTGCTTGCTGCCAACTCTAAGGTCCTTCAGCAAGTTAATCGCTGCAACAATCGTGCAACCTATCTCAAAGACAAAATACATATCAAGGTTAAAAATAGACATTACGCTAATTTGCTATATGCAGACCGAGTTGAGCTCTATATGATCAATTCTTAGGGAATGAAGTCAATGACAACTAGGATCTAATTAATGATAAAAGGGCATTAATCATGAGTTTCTTCTGGAGACTCAAAATACCCCTCAAAATTAAAGTGTTCACCTGGCTTCTTCTGCGTAAGAGAATCCCAACAGCCGACAGATTGATCAAGCGAGGAATGCAAGTGGACCAACAGTGCATTTTCTGTGCCTACGACTCGGAATGCTGCGATCACTTATTATGCCATTGCGTGTTCTTTAGATTTCTTCTAGTTTGTTCTAATGTCTCCGAAGACCTCATTCTAGCTTCTGAAGATGTCCGCCAGCTCTGGGACCGTGCGACTAGCCTCTCTGACGATGCAAAGAGGTCATTAGCTCTAACCTCTATGTCGGCAATTTGGTGGGTCGTCTGGACAGAGAGGAATAATGTTATCTTCCGCGATCAACCCTACAACCCCCCGCGCTCTTTGGATCGCGTCAACCTCCTGGTGGCTTCCTGGCACTAGCCCCATTGATATCAACCTTAGCCACCTCTGTCACCTTCCCCTTTTTCTGTATCTTCTACTAACCCTTTCCTCTCCTCCCCCCCCCTCACCTCCACAGGAAGCCGTAGCTGCTTCCAACTTGTATGCTAAGTTCATGTTTTTCAATGAATGAAGCGGGTAGCTTGCTACCTTTTTCTCAAAAAAAAAAAAAAAAAAAAAAACCTAAGAGCACATGTAACACTGAATTTTACATGCCTTCACTATTGAAACCGTGAGGTCAAAATCAAATAAGTTGCCATAAACACAACTAGGGAATCTTCGAAAGTTGCTACAAATCAGCGCAACAATGTGATCAAAAAGACAAATACAGTATACTTGGTGAAACTCCTTTACAGTGGCTGAATTATGAAGATGAATCAAGGGATTATACCAGGATCTATGGTGATCTCTTTGGATCCATCATCGGAATTGGAGCTCACCACGTTCCAAGGTTTTTGGGGAGACAGGATCCAAAATTGAAGCTCAATTTCGCCGAAAACAGCACCAAAATCAGCAGAGAAAGAGGAGTGCCATGCTGGGGTTTGTGATTGAGCTTGGATTTGTGAAGAGGAGGACCGGTGACATAGGTGTTAATTGAGAGAAGCCATTAGGGGAATGGACCGAGGAGAGAAGCTAGGGTTAGGGCTTGGATCAAGAGGGAGGGAGAGGATGAGAGGGGTAGAGGGGGATGTGAGAGAGAGAGGGAGAGAGAGAGGGGGGGAGGAGACGAGGGTATCGGGCTTGGGTTTGGATGAAAGGGATAGAGTGTGCAAGAGGGTATCAGGCTTGGGTTCATGTGAGAGGGGGTTTTGGGGTTTAGATAGATCTATTTAATACCTAAATATACTCGTTAAAAATTTAATAATTTATAACTTAAAATGATTGCTGCTAAAGTATACTTAAACAGAAATAATAGTGGCCGTTTTATAATATCTGCCATTAAATTGCCACTAAAAAGCTAGTTTGTTATAGTTTCTTCGAGGTACTGGACTTTACGAGGACAATACATTCTGTTTAATTATTTCTGTCAGCATGGTCAGACCATAAGATATTTTGCAGAGCTTGTTGATTTGTTCTGGTAGTGCTTTATGTTATTGCAGTTCTGTCTTGACATTCTCTGTTTCCTTCTGCAGTACAAACTATGTTCGTGGTTGGCTATAATATTCTGCGCCCAGTCTTTTGCAAACATGAAGAATATTGAGAACGATCTGAAACAAATATCCATGGCTTTTATGTAAGTAAGACATCCAAAAGGCTGTTCTTTTGCAGATACTCTATTTAGACCATGGTACATTGCACATATTGATTCCAGAATGAGATAGAGCTGCCCTCTGCTTAGCCTCATGCGTTCTTTATGCTTGAATGCTTCATTTATTTCCTGCATTATCACAAAAAACACAATCTGAATCACTACGAGAGTGTAGATTCACATCAATTTACCAATAATTCATTCTTCTTACTAGCAATGTTGTAGCTTGGTTTGGCATTCTAGTGGCATCTTAATTGGATAGACCATAGAACAGGATTTTTAAGTGTCCATCGGTATAGGCCATGCCCACCATACTATTATACTGTGCTGACAAGATATTGGCACGATACGACCCTCGTGCTAGTGGCATGGCTTCAACTCCTTTTTCTTTGAAATTAGCGAGTCATTATCTCAATAAAGTGCAAAATATTTGACAAAGATATATATTAACCGATTAGGATATATTGCTCCCAAAGACAATATTGAAGATATTCAGAATGCGTATTGATATATTGTGTTTACTTTGAAAGTTACTGTTCCTGACCTTAATACACTATTTTACTACCACCCATTTTTAAACGGACAGATACATGCTACAGAGCTTTCTCAAGTATTTTGTTAAGATTGGTACAGAAACCTTTTCTTGTACCTTGTTTGCATAATTGGAATAGGTTGAAAGCCTTCACTCTATTACAGGAGTATACGAGTCCAAATATTCTTATAGCTAGGTTGATTGGTGAAAAAAATGGCAGTGTTTTCTTGTAGCAGTATCTATGCACCGTAATCTTGAGCAGCTGATGAAAGATTTTTATACCGCAAATATTACATGTATCAAAACATTGTAGAGTTTTAATTTACCGATGACTTTGAATTGTGGCAGGTTTGCAGTCATGGGTTTGGTGACCAATTACTTTGGGCCTAACCGTGCTGCCAATGTGAAGCGCTAGTTTCACCTTAACTGTCAGACTCGCTGGCTGCTATTAGCATAGGATTTTGGATCTTTGATATAAAGATATGGAGAAACTATTCCAAGCTATATATCGCAACTTGATTTTCTAGTCCTTTTAAGAGCATAATCTGTAATGGATGAATGCGGAGCAAATTGTTTCGTCTGAACTCTCTGAGTCACTTTAATTCCTTTTTTCACATGCTTTTGTATTGTTTTAATTGCATTAGATGCTGATTATGACTTTGTATTTGTTGGAGTTGACTTGAAGAAAGGCAAACATTTTTTTTCTCCCAAATCCTGTAGTACTTGAAAATTTTATTCAAAATTTAAGACCCATGTATGTATGTCACGTTCTGAGCCTCTTTGCGAGTAGGGGTGTCAACGAGCCGAACACGAGCGAGCTGAGGTCAGCTCGTTTCATAAACGAACCGAACACGAGCTGGCTCGTTTAAGTATCGAGCCAAAAAATTCGGCTCGTGTTCGGCTCGTTTATTGGCTCAGAAACAATAAGTTAAAATGATTAGAAATGATATATATATAGTAAATAAATTTATGAGATCTTATCCATTAGACTTTGATCTAATGGTTGAAATTTTACGTATAAATTAGTTTTTTATAATTGAGTTGAGTTTTAATTTAGATGGGGCTAAAAATCAAATAATAAAAAAATATATTTATATATAATTATTTATTTATATATATATAAATTATATAAATAATATAAATATTAAATATATATATTCGAGCTGTTATCGAGTCGAACACGAGCGAGCTGACCCCAGCTCGTGTTCGGCTCGTTTATTAAACGAGCTGAAAAATTCAGCTCATGTTCGGCTCGTTTACTAAACGAGCGAGTCGATCTCGAGCTCATTTCGAGCCGAACACGAGCTGGCTCTCGAACAGCGAGCTGGATTGCCACCCCTATTTGCGAGATGTATTTTTGGGAAGCCCTTTATTTCTAAAATAGAGGTAGCGGATATCGTACAAGCACGGCATAGAGATTCAAGTAAAATCTACAAATAAAATAACATATAATCTATATATAAATATAAATACATAATTTGACCGTTTTTGAAACCTTACGTGTTGAGCTCTCTGTCAAGGATTTAGTGATTTTTCAGTCTGGCCAAGTCCCTGACCTAACTTTGCTAAGTGGGCAGTAAAGGAGGCCCAAAACCAGCAGCCTTTCATGGGAGATGAAGGATTATGTAACTGCTGCAATCAATGCCTCCATAACTGCCAGTGGAAACCCAAGGGACATGGGCAACCCTTGGGTTCACTTTGCATTAATGTTGGGAGCTTTTTTGTATCCTAGTGGGTAAGTTCAATGTATCTAGGAGCCTATAAGTAGGAGGGTTGGCTAAGGCCTAAGTAGGGAGAGATAAGAGAAGTTGTATAGTGTAGTCTTATTTTTCTAAATAGTGGAGTACTTAATTTTTTGGGAACTTCTACCTCTCTTTCTTTTCTTCTTTTTGTATACTTAGTCGTAGGACGCGGAGGTCCATGCTAGCAACAGGGAGCTAGGCTTGCCCATCTTCAAGCAGGAAGACGGGCGCCGCACGGGCTTTGCGAGAAAAAAACGCTAAGGCCGTGACAGTTGGTATCAGAGCTGGTTCGAGCGAGGAACCATGTCATCGTCGGATACTATTGTCGTAGACGTTGTCCTTGAGCCCAAGCAGACCAAGCGGGAAAGAAGCAAGAGCCGCAGGCACTCGTGAAGAAGGCCGCATCCTTGGAGTATCGTGCGGGGCTGTAGAAGGATGTTACGACGAGAATGGAGGAGCAGTCCTCTGCATTTCTGCAAACTGTGAGTTTGTTGGATGAAGGGCTTCACTTTATGGAGAAGGATATTGTTGCAGCCATGGCAACATTCCGCCATCGTCTGAAGCAGTTTAAGGCGGATCTTGCCGGTCGCAATGACGAGTAGGATGCGCGGATCTTGCCGGTCGCAATGAAGCAGTTTAAGGCGGATCTTGCCGGTCCCAATTGACAACCCCCACACACAGTGTTCTCTTTATAACTGATCTTAGGAACTCCTCTAACTACTTCCTTCTATGTAATTCTAGATAGCTCCTTAAAATTGATATAACCTAGCCTTTCATGCCATAGGGTTTCAGTGTCTAATGTCGCTAGGTTACAATGTTCAGTTGAAGTACAAGGAACTATGTAGCAATTATTCTGTGACCTAATACCTTTTAAGAAGAAAGCATTATCACAACCAGTCACAGTGCACTCTTTAACGGAGAATTGTACAGAGTATCCATTGTCATACAGTTGACTAATACTTATGAGATTTGTCTTAAGCCCTTCAACATAAAGAACATCATTCAAAGTAGGGCCATCCGGAATCGTGATTGTTCCCTTTCCATCAACCTTTGATGACCGTCCATCTCCGAAAACAACTAGACCTCCGGAGATCTTGTTTAAAGAAGTAAAATAATTTTTATCTCCGGTCATGTGTCGGGAACATCCACTATCTAGATACCAAGACGAATTATCATAAGCATGTAGTGAAGTGTGTATGACAAGGCAAGGAAAGAGTTCACCTTTGCGCACCCAAACCTTACGTGTTTTGGGTTGCGTCGGCCTATTGGATCTTGACAATTGTTGAATTGAGGCCTTTGTGAGATCATGCTTCTTTGGAACGTGTTCTTTCGGTGTCCATGCTTGCTTCCTCGATTCAACCCTTGATATTTGTTGCGGGTTCACGCGTCGTTGCTCTCGGTTTAGTTGAGGAAAATTCTTCTTCAGTTTTTGAGGTTGTCGCGGCAGAGTTTTAGCATTTGTGACTAGTCGTTTTTAGGGATGTCAATGGATATGGATACCCGAATTTTATCCGAATTCAAACCCGAACGGAGCGGATTTTATCCGATGTAAATGGATATGGATTCGGGTATGGATATATAAAAAAAAATTCCGACAGATTCGGGTTCGGATATGGATATTTTTTAAAAACCCGAACCCGAACCCGAACCCGAACCCGACCCGACCCGAACCCAAACAAATTTAATATGATAAAATATATTAAAAAAATTTAAACCGCTAGATCTGAATCTAAAGGCCAAAAAATACTTATACTTTTATAATCTAAACCAAAATACATATATTTTTATAACCCAAACCCTAATATTCAAACTTCAAAACCCTTTCCATTTTTCAAGCCCTCTTTATTCTCCAAACCCTAATATTCAAACTTCAAAATCCTTTCCATTTTCCAAGCCCTCTTCATTCTCCAAACCCTAATAGTTAAAATATCAAAAGAGAACTACTTCAAAACCTTTCCATTTCCCAAACTCTCTCCAAAAATCTCAAAAGAATTGTAGATTTGTGTTTCTCTTCTTCTCCAAGAGGCCAAAAGGGCATTTTGGCTTGTTGCTTTCTCTCCAAGAACCACAAGCTCAAACCTAAGAAGAAAAAATGTGGGAATTTTTTTTCAAAAAAATTGAGAATTGAAGTTGCTTCTTTGGTGTGGGTTTTTTTTATTCTTCATATAGTCTTTTTTTTCTTATTTTTTAAGTTTAGTCTTTTAGTTCTTGTGGGTTGTTGAGCAAAGAAACTATTTTTTTTTTTAAAAAAGAAATTTTTGTTTTATTTTTCTCTTAATTAGTATTTTTAACTTTACTTTCTTAGATCTTGTGGGTTGTTGGGCAATGGAGCTACATTTATTTTTAACTTATTTTTTATTTTATTTTTCCCTTAGTTAATAATCTCTTAGTTCTCATGGGTTGTTGGGCTAAGAAACTATCTTTTCTTTTTTAATTTTTTTTAAAAAAATTGTTTTAAAATTTTCGTAATTAGTATTTTTAAGCAATGGAACTATCTTTTCTTTTTTAATTTTTTAGAAATTTTTTATTTTGTTTTTCTCTTAGTTAATAATCTCTTAGTTCTTATGGATTTTTGAGTTTGTACTTTTCATATTTGGATATCGTTATTATATGGCATGAATGTTTAATATTGTATTTGAAATTGTATTTTGAATGGCATGAATGTTTAATATTGTATTTGAATATATAATTTGAAATTTTAGTTTTTTGTATAATATATTTCGAAATTTGGTAAATATTATTTTCGGGTTCGGGTTTCGGATTTTTGGTCGGGTTCGGGTTTGGATATGGATTTTTAAAATCCGTCTGGTTCGGGTTCAGGTTCGGGTTCGGGTTTCGGATTTGGTAGTCGGGTTCGGGTTCGGGTTTTTAGAAACCCGCCCCGAACCCGACCCGTTGACATCCCTAGTCGTTTTGGTGTTGCGGCTTGCTTCATCCCTTATTTGCAATTTCTTTTGATGTGACCTACAACACCACACAGATGACAGGCTTTGTTAGCAAATTTATTCTTTTGTGTAGAGGTCATACCTTGGTTTGTTGCAGAAGATTGTGTCAAGTCCTTTGGGGCTAATTTCGAGACTTGTTCAACATAAATCCGTTCATATCCAAGTCCGAATCTGTTAGTTTGACCAAGTCCCAACATTTTATCTAGTTTAGAAGTGCTAGATGAAAACTTATTGAGATCATTTTTGAGTTGAAAAATCGTCTTAGTCAATTCCAAGTTGGATTCTCTAGACTCAATGTACTGTTTGGAAAGGAAATTTATTTTATCTAAATGAGATTTCTTTTCCTTTTCAAGTAGTTTACACTTATCTAGTAAGGAATTGTTTGACTTGATCAAACTTTCTCGCTCTTCCTCAAGTGACTTAGAGACGGTAGCGAAATTCTTGTTTTCTTCCTCGAGTTCAAGCAGTCTTCTCCTCAATTTCTTATTGTGTTTCGCCATCTTCTTAGATTCCATCAATAGTTGATGATAGGCAGCTGCAATATCGTCTTCTCCTGACTCCTCATCGCTTGTGTCGATCTCCGACGCAGATTTTTCATGCAAAAGAGATAAGGACGAAGAGTCAGTGGAAGTAGAGGCTAAACACATAAAAGGAGAGTTAGTTGCAAGTAAAGCAGTAGCATTAACGTCCTCATCACTAGAGGTGGACTCATCAGATGATGAATCATCCCATGTAATTGCTTGCATAGCCTTCTTTTTCGAAGACATTTTATTTGGACAATCCGAGGCGATGTGGCCAAATCCCCTGCACTTGTAGCATTGGATTTGTCCTTCGGAGCTCTTCTTCTCCTTGGAAGAACTTTCGGATTTCCTAGATTTAGAGAAATTACTCCCTTTATTCTTTGATTGCTTTGAGGAAGAAGTCGTTTTGTTCGCTTGTTTCTTTCTAAAGTTTCGTCGGAACTTCTTCGTTAGAAGCGCCAATTGTTTTTCAAAATCCTCCAAAGTAGTGTCCGAATCCGAATCTGAGGAGGACGTGTTCGAGTCTCCTTCCTTCGTGGATCTTAGAGCCATCCCTGTACCCTTGGCAGAAGACTTGGTAGAAGATGAATTAGTAGGAAAAGTCATCTCATAAGTTTGTAATGCACCAACTAATTCTTCTACTTTTAATTCATTCGGATGTTTCATTGTTTCAATGACCGCAACCTTTGGACAAAACCTCTCCGGAAGGGTTCTTAATATCTTACGAACAACTTTGGGTTCAGCAATTTTCTCTCCCAAGTTAGCACAAGTACTGACAATATCTTGTAAACGAGTATAGTACTGCGTAAAGGTTTCATGTTTCTCCATACGAATAGAGTCAAATTTGCTAGTTAGCATTTGGAGTTTTTGAACCTTTACTAAACTAGTACCCTCATGCGTCACTTGGAGAGTATCCCAAATTTCCTTCGTTGTTTCACACGTTGAAACGCGTGAGAACTCGATTTGCGTTAACGCATTAAATAAAGCATTAATACCCTTTCCGTTATATGAAGATTGATCAATTTCGTCTTTCATCCATTTATTTCTAGGTTTCGGGACGCTAACATTCTCGACTTCATGAGTTGGGTGTGTCCATCCAAATTCAATAGATTGCCACATACGCTCGTCGATGGCTATTAGAAAAGCTCTCAAACGAACCTTCCAATATGCATAATTAGTGCCATCGAAAAGCGGAGGTCGATTAATGTTACCGCCCTCGGCCATGATATACTACCTATTCCCGCTCTGATACCACTTGTAAGTTATGATACCCCAAGGATCTAATAGGTAAACACACACCTAGAGGGGGGGTGAATAGGTGTATACAATAAAACAAGCAACTCGATGCAATAAAATATAAGTGCGAAAAATTAAAGCAACACATCAAGAAATTTACGTGGGAAAACTCCAAAAGGAGTAAAAAACTCACGGGATCGATCACACGAAAATCCACTAAGTAAAAAAAGTACAAGGTGATTTACCGAATCCACGACTCAACCTTTACCCTAGACTTGAAGTAGATCCCTTTCGTTGGTCCCCGATCAATCGAACTCCTCCGATCGATCACACCGTGACTCCTCGCAGCAGCAATGCTCCATCTCCACGAGCGTCCACCGAATCCACGGCCTCACGCGAAGCCCTCGCGCAATTGCTCCGTACGGAGCCCCGAAAACAATAGTTGATGGTGATTTCAACGCTTAGAGAAGCAAAGAATATAAGAGAAAACTTTCTAAGCGACCATCGACTTGGTTCTAAGATGAAGATCAGAATTTAAACCCTAAGAATCAAGTCGACACAAGAGAGGAAGAAACTTGTCATCGAAAGATGAACGAACGGCTCCGAGACAAGTTTCTAGGGTTTCAAAAGGTAAATCTCTCTTAGGCACGTTTTAGAGAAGCCCCCATATCATATTTATAGGTTTAGGAGACATAGAATCAAAATAGGATTGAAAAAATGAAATTTCAAAAAATCGCGACGGGTCGGGGTCTGGACCTTGGATGCAGGGTCTGGACTCTGAAACATTCCAGCGTTTCATTGTCCGGACCGCAGCCTCAGGGTCCGGACCCTCTCTGCGAATCCGGACCTCAGCCCTCAGGGTCCGGACCCCGAGCATAAATTTTTCTGTTTCATTAAAATTTATCAAAAACCTATTCTAATATCTCCAAACACTTAAATTGAATGTGTAAATCACCATTAACGATATTAAACATACCTGGTGGGCAGTGAGTTTCATAGATGAGTCTTTGAGCCTTTGAACTTGACGTCGTCTTCTTCGACCCTTCAAGACTCCACACGACTCCACGAAATCCGCCAACAAAAATGCCGTAACAGCAATTCTGGAGTTTGAATTGCGTACCGGTACCTAATTGGAGTACCGGTACTGATTTGAGTTGTACTGGTACTGAGACGTTCAGGTACCGGAACTCAGGGTTAGGAAAATTTATGTTGCGTCTTTGCGTACCGGTACTCACTTTCGTGTACCGGTATTCAATGTGCAGATTTTCTAAATCTACTCTAATCCGAGTCTAATTGATTCTAAAGTCTATAAATACAATGTCAGAATTCTCTATAATATTGAAGCACTCAGAATTCATAAGAGAGAGCAACCCTTAAGGCTAGGTTTTTCGTTCTAAACCCTTCTCCACCAAATAGCCTCTTAGGTCAATTCAAGATTGCGTAATTCCAACATGTATATGTCGAATTGATTTACGATTTGCCTAAAGATCTTTTCTCTGGTTCTTAAACGATACTCTAAGCAAGGAATCACCATAGAAACAGTTCTTCGTTCTTGAAGACTGTCGTCGTGGATTCGGCGTGATCGTGACGGTTCATGGATTCGAATCGTCGGTGCTCGTAGACTCGAGTGGCGTCCATGGGTTCGGGTGTGGGGCGTGGACAACCCAGCGGCGTGCGCGAGATCCGTAGGAGATAAAAGAGAGGTTGAGTCCGTGGAGTCGGTAATCACCTTGTAATCTTTTATTCTTAGTGGATTGTTTTTCACGTGTTAGTCCCGTGGATTTTTCTTCTAGTTGGAGTTTTTTCTCGTAAATCTCGGTGTGCTATTTTAATTTTCACATTTATTTTGATAGCATTGAGATTTGTGTTTTTGACCTCTACACCTATTCACCCCCTTCTAGGTGATTGATAGTATCTAGATAGATCCTTGGGATCCCCATAACTTACAGAATAAGCCCTCTCTCTCTCTCTCAACTTCCAAGATTTGAATATAAATTCAATTCAACATTTCTAATTTGAATTTAAATAATTCAATTTACTCAATATTCAAATTTTACATTATTACATCACTCCCTCCTTACAAATAGTTTCATCCCAGAAACTTTTACATTGCCCCCGCAAATAACTGTGAATATTGCTCTTGCATATTAGTCTCGAGCTCCCACGTAGCCTCGCGTTCCTCATGATTCTCCAATTGAACCTTCACATATGGAATGCTCTGATTCCGCAGTTGCTTCACCTTACGCGCCAATATCCATTTCAGAGCCTCATTATAGCTTAGATCCTCCTGTAATGAATAGTTGCCAGACGAATTCGAAGTATACTTCCGAAGTATGGACACGTGGAATATATTATGCACTCGAACGAGACTCGGAAGAAGAGCAAACCTATATGCCACTGGACCAATGCACTCCAGAATCCCAAATGATCCAACAAACCGTAGACTAAGCTTGTTCCACAAATTGAACAGCTTGATTCCCCTAGACGGCGACACCTTGAGCAACACATGCTCATTGACCTAAAACTCTAGGTCACATTGTCGCTGATCTGCGTAGCTTCTCTACCTGCTCTATGTTGTGAGTAATCGCTGCCTCGCGATGCGATCCATGGCTTCTGCATCCTCCACTAAGTCTGGCCCGATCATCCGGCATTCACCGACATCATCCCAATAGATTGGGGACTGACATCGACGACTATATAATACCTCATATGGTATCATCTCAATGCTCGCCTGGTTACTGTGAGGCACCGAGTTTTGAAACACTATACTAAACTTGGGCCAATTGGACAAAGTATAAACATGCTTAAAAATGAGATTTGAGGGTTTTAGAATGATTAGAAGTGGATTAGAACTTCAAGGAGCGAAAACGAGAAATTTCGGAAAAATGCATTTTTTGAGCTCTGGACCTACGGGGTCCGGACCCTGGATCCCAAGGTCCGGACCCTGGCTGCATTCGCGAAAACTGGGTACGGGTTTCGGACCCTGGAAGCTAGGGTCCGGACCCTGCGCGTGCTGGCAGCCTAGAATGAGGGCATTTTGGTATTTTTGGGTGGAGGCTTTAAGGGGAAGCCTCCCCACTTCCCCCTCAGCCAAAACACACACACACACACACACGTTTGAGAGAGAGAGAGAAGCTCTCCCTCTCCCTCACAACCTCCTCTCCCTCTCTCTAGATCTCTCTCCCAAACTTGGGGTTTTGGTGGAGATCGAGCTCGGGAACGCGTGGAGGACGGTGAATCGAGCTCTAGCGCGCGTGGCGGCTTGGGAAGCTCGCGACTTGAGGTGAGATTTTGAGGTTTAAGGGTTAGGGTTTTGCTAAATCCCTTGAAATTGGTGTTTCTAGTACCCTAGATGATTCTATAGTAGTTTAATCATGATTTCTCCATGGATTTTGGGGTATTTGTGGAGAAATGGGAATCTAGGGTTAGAATTGGGGGTTTTGGGGTTTTGAGGTTTTGAACCAAATTGATCCTCTAGTTCTCTAATTGAAGGTCAGAGGAGAGCCCCAGACAACTTTGATTTGGAAATCGACGGGCGTTCGGTAATCAATTTCGAGTAACGAACCGAACGGGGCAACGTTGGCCACGGGAGCTCGATTGCAAGTGTCTACAAGCAATCGGAAGCGTTTCGAGGTGGGTTGTGCTTACCGAAGTGATTAGGTCACTTCCATGCCAAAGAGTAAAGTTTAATGTTATCTTATTGATGCATGTAATGGTAGACTAATTGGGTAAATGAGTAGGCATAGGTTATATGCTACTTAGGATAAATTATCTACCATTGGACGTATAACACTAGGCAAATGGTGACATATGAGTGTATATGTATATATGTGTGTCTATGCCTAGGTGTGGATGTGAACATAGGTCGATGAACTCTAGGAAGATTAGAGAACTCGACAAGTTGGATACAAGTGCTAGATGTCATGAATCCTAGGTGTGGACAACTAGGATAACAAATAACATGATTGGACATTGAACTTAGTGTCATTGAACATAGGTTGGAATGTGATGGTAGTAAACCTAGTGTCATTGAACATAGGTTGGAATGTGATGGTAGTAAACCTAGTGTCATTGAACATAGGTTGGAATGTGATGGTATTAAACCTAGTGTTATTAAACATAGGTTGGATCAAGTGATGAACCTAGGGTGGGTAAACCTAGGTGGAATAACATAGTGGTAGGTAGACCACTTGAGATGAGATGTCATGGAACCTAGTGTTATTAAACATAGGTTGGAAAACATAGTGGTAGGATGACCACTTGGACATGTGACTATGAACCTAGAAAGGTTGACTTGGAAATGGAGAGATGTGCACATCTAGTGATCTTGATGGGTTTTGGTATCAGCTCAGGCGTGTGCGACGATTTCGCCGCCGTAGGCTGGATACCCGGGGTGTGTGCGACGATTTCGCCGCCCAGTGACTTGTGCCATTGTTGGCGTGTGCGACGATTTTGCCGCCAGGTGGCTAAGTCTGGTAAAGGATTACGCCACTTAGTGACTTGAGCCATTGTTGGCGTGTGCGACGATGTCGCCGCCAGGTGGCTAAGTCAGGTAAGGCGGTAAGCTGTGGATAATTGACTCAAGAGTGAGTCGGGTTTGACCTTGGCTAAGGTAAGTAAAACCTTAGGAGAGAATTGCATATAAAGTGGATAGTGAAATAAAAGGTAGAAATGATAGATCTACTTGCATGGATTTCATATTGCATTTAGTTGAGGCATAAGCATGGATGATTTTATTACTTGCACATGGTATATGTTTATATATTGGACTAACCTGCTTATGTTGCCTCCTTTGGACCTGGTGGGTCGAGCTCTTCTCTTGGGTGGCCGTACCCACTGGGAACTATTTTATATAGTTCTCATCCCACTGTTTTTCAGGTCTACACGTGAGCGGCGCGGCGGCGCGAGGAAAGGGCGTAGCTCGATAGATAGCGCCCTACCACTTGTGACCAGAGATAGATGTACCCTGGGTCAGCATAGCTTAAGGGTATAGAATAGAAAAGAAAAGAATGAACAAAATGTAACTAATTGATTGTATTTGGATGAAAAAGGCAAAAGTGTAAATGTAATGTGAATGCAAATGAATGCTTGTAATAGCGTAGTTGTTTTACGTTTTCGATGCCTTCCTTATGCAATCTGTGTATGAATTATGTTCCTGTTTGGAACCTCGCGAATTGTATTGATTGCAACGCCTTGGACGTACAGGGGAAACTCTGTCCGTTCGGCGGTCTGTTGGCGCGCCCGAATCCGACCAAAGTGGCGGTGCCGGGGCGTGACAGATAAAGTTGTATCAGAGAGTAGAAATGGTCTAGGTGGACCTAGGAGACCCTAGGAGGATAAACCATAAGGACTTAAGCTCGTGAGAGACGAGAACTTGTGACTTGCGTCGAAAGGTGAATCGATTGGGTCGTGTGTTGTATGCCTCTAAAAAGGATATTAGAGGTAGATTCAAGGTGTGATTTATTCTCAGCCGAGGATGTTCATGTTGGCGGCCGACAACATGAAACCGAGTGATGAGAATAGGCGCCCTTGTGTGACTTTCGCCTGATTTGAGTCCGTGAGTGTAAACTATTGTACTTGACCTAGAAGGTCGAGGATTTTGACGGAAGTTGTCGTGTTTCAGGATACGATGGCGTCACGTGGGCGATCTCCGACGAGATTAACGCAGGATGGACCTAGTGAGGTCCCTGTGCAATCTGGGGCAAGTGGAGACCCGGAGCTTCGTGAACAGTTGGCCACACTCGTTGGAGTGGTGCAACAACAAGCTGAGACGGCACGGCGACAGCAGGAGGCTGTCGTGTGCCAGGAGGAGCAGATCAAGAGACTCCATGAAGCCGTGGAGCAAATAGCATGCCGTGTACCATCAGGAGCCGTAGCGGGTACCTCGCAAGTAGATGCTGGTGCCTGGGCCCCTGATTCTGCAGAATTGGAGGCCGAGAGGGAGCGGGCTTTAGCTGCCCTCATCACGTTCAAGGGATTCAATCCGCCTACCTTCGACGGAGAGACGGTGGATCCGTGGGTCGTGGAAACATGGATTGATTCCATGGAGACCCTGTTTGAGGATTTGTACACCCTGGAGCGGGACAAGGTGCATCTAGCCGCACATTGCTTGGAAAAGTCGGCGAAGGTGTGGTGGAAAGGGGTCAAGCGAGACCGATCTTCCAGTCTCCCTCATGTGACTTGGGAAGAGTTTCGGGGATTGGTGTTTTCTGCCTATTTCCCCGATAGTGAAAAGAGAAAGCTTCAAGAAAGGTTCAGGAAGCTGAAGCAAGGTGACCGCTCGGTGAGGGATTATGAGCGGGAATTCTCTCGCATTGTGAATTGTATCCCATACGTGGTGCGGGATGACAAAGACAAAGCCGACTGCTACGAGCGGGGACTTCGGCCAGAAATCTTTGTGGTGGTCCACTCATTTAAACTGCAGACTTTTGCTGAGGTGTTGGACCGGGCTTTATGGGTGGAGCAAGGCAATGCATGCGCGCGGGAGGAGCGCGGGGCCTATGGCGAGGAAAAGGAGGAAAGACGACCATCGAGTGGATCTGGTGGTCAATCAAGTTCCAGACAAGCTCCAACGTGTTCGCGCTCGCGATCACGTGCCCCGGGGACCTACCGTACTCGGTCCTCGGCGAGCTGTATTATTTGTGGAGGCCCTCATCACCCACAACAGTGTGAACTGCGAGAGGGCAAGTGTTTCAGGTGTGGGCAACCGGGCCATACACGGGATGAGTGCCCACAGGTGGATAGCCGGACCTTAACACTTGCGACGGCCTTTTCCGCTCCGAGACGGCTCGCGGGTGTGCCACCTGCGGCAAGGTCTAGGGAGCGTGCGCCGGTGTCGGGACAACCTGAGGGTTCACGTCGGGCGCCGAGTGGCCATGGATAGGCGATATAGGCTGAGGAGTCTACTGCTGCCGGCGACATCATGGCAGGTATGATTTAATTGTGCAATCATGCGCAAGGCATATTTGACGCTAAAGCATTGCATGCATTATCATGTGGTCAATTGCCGCTATACGGGCATGCGAATGTCATAGAGGCACGTATCCGCCTGCTGGAGCAGGCAGGGATGAAAATGGTGAACTGACTCTCGAAATTGAGGCAATGGGTATAGCCACTTCCGAGAGTCGAGTCATGACACTTGAGGATACGCGAGTAGTTCGCGAACTCTGGACATTGTTCCGGTGGATCGATGGCAGTAGTGGAACCACGGTTGTGAAATTAGTAAGGTAATCGCCAGGATTAGGCGAGTAGGCCTTGTAGTACCTCAAATTGAGGTGGGTAGTGTACTCACAAGGCGAGTGAGTTTGAGCTAGTAGCTTAGTGCATGCGGTTAGCACGGAAAAGCATAGAAGCGTAGAACGCTTTGGTTATTGTATTAGTAGAGTACAGATTTCGTTTAGCCGAGAGGGTTTGTTGGCAGTAGCACTTGAGCATTGCTAAGTGTGAAGCGGGCCATGGACCGCTCGTAGGGCTGGTGGCTCGCACTAGGTGCTTAGGAGCCGATAGAGGTTTGTGTGGCTCGGTAGAGCGTGTCGTGTGTGACGACTGTGGCGAGTATCGCTTGGGGATGACCCGTGCCCGGACCATGTGTGGACTGTGGAGCCTGGGGCCATATGGACAGGCGCAGCCAGCTGTGTGAGACAGCGGCCCGAGACCTACGGGTGGGGCAGAGAGTTGTGGTCGGGACGGTAGTCCGAGCTATGACCCGAGGATATGGAATACCACATGTGAGACTGTGTAATTGATAGAACACCGAGTGTGATTGTGACCCAACTCTAGGATTGTAGAGGTTTGGGTCTTGGTTGCTCCTGGTTGGAGCATGTATGCGAAGTCTCAAGTGAGGACTCCGCCGAGTGACGATTGGGTCTGCGCTTGCGAGCGAGAGACGTTGTGCGATGTTGAGACGGAGCTAAGCGGTAGGCCTAAGTAGGAATTTTGGTATGTGGACCATTCGTGATAAACCGAAATGAGCGGTTTAGTTGGAAGCTCTTGCGGTGAGAGCATCGCTTGTGTTTAGAGCATCGAGGGTAGTGACTTAAGGAGCGAAGGCTCGGTCATACTATTCGTCTTGATCCTAAGTCACCAACTGCCGAGTCTAGTAGTATCGATGAGATGGGATGTAGTTCACGAACGAAGTGTTCGTGTGAGCTTGTCATGAGAACGATGTGATGTGAACTCGTGGTATATGAAAGCGAGATGACATGCTCGTGTTTGAGGCGTTGGAAAAGTAGAAGCCACGCGTGGATTTGAGGGTTTTGCTCCTAAGTGAGCTGGAGTTGAGGATGTGCCAAGTGTGCTATCTTGAGTTGTGGCTGGGGATTCACAAGTGATAAGGCCACTTGTGTTTGGTAGATGAATCAATGATATTGCTTTTAGGCAATGACGGTGATCGAACCAATATGAGTTCCACAATGGAACTATGAACTTGGAGGAGAGTCGCTTGTGACGACATAGACTCTAGAATGGCCAAGGTGTTGGGCCAGTTATGTGAATGGGTGTAGATAGCACCAAAATCTGGTCGTTGACAGAATAAGTTTGTCGTCTATTGATGACAGTTGACGATGACGCAGTCCCGATGAGAAAAAGTTTTCGGGCGATCGTCGGTTGAATGGGAATGTATGCGGTAGAAGACCGCAGTCCCTTGGAAATGCCACCCGAGCAGAGGGTGAAGTTGGAGTGAAATTCGCGGCAAGATAAGTTTTCGATATGCCGGACTGTGAGAGGTGTTGGAGCATGTAGGGTCGTTACATATCGACTTGTGCTGCCACCGACTTGCGGGAATTCATAACGTATTACATGTATTGTATTCCGCAAGCAAGTTCATGATCGGACCCACGTCCTTCATTATGAGCCGCTTGAGCAATCACGAAGAGCGTGAGGCTACTAAGGTGTGATCTTAGTTTCGCGGACGAAACTCTTTTAAGGAGGGGAGAATGTGAGGCACCGAGTTTTGAAACACTATACTAAACTTGGGCCAATTGGACAAAGTACAATTGAGAAGTAATTTAAACATGCTTAAAAATGAGATTTGAGGGTTTTAGAATGATTAGAAGTGGATTAGAACTTCAAGGAGCGAAAACGAGAAATTTCGGAAAAATGCATTTTTTGAGCTCTGGACCTACGGGGTCCGGACCCTGGATCCCAAGGTCCGGACCCTGGCTGCATTCGCGAAAATTGGGTACGGGTTCCGGACCCTGGAAGCTAGGGTCCGGACCCTGCGCGTGCTGGCAGCCCAGAATGAGGGCATTTTGGTATTTTTGGGTGGAGGCTTTAAGGGGAAGCCTCCCCACTTCCCCCTCAGCCAAAACACACACACACTCACGTTTGAGAGAGAGAGAGAGAGAAGCTCTCCCTCTCCCTCACAACCTCCTCTCCCTCTCTCTAGATCTCTCTCCCAAACTTGGGGTTTTGGTGGAGATCGAGCTCGGGAACGCGTGGAGGACGGTGAATCGAGCTCTAGCGCGCGTGGCAGCTTGGGAAGCTCGCGACTTGAGGTGAGATTTTGAGGTTTAAGGGTTAGGGTTTTGCTAAATCCCTTGAAATTGGTGTTTCTAGTACCCTAGATGATTCTATAGTAGTTTAATCATGATTTCTCCATGGATTTTGGGGTATTTGTGGAGAAATGGGAATCTAGGGTTAGAATTGGAGGTTTTGGGGTTTTGAGGTTTTGAACCAAATTGATCCTCTAGTTCTCTAATTGAAGGTCAGAGGAGAGCCCCAGACAACTTTGATTTGGAAATCGACGGGCGTTCGGTAATCAATTTCGAGTAACGAACCGAACGGGGCAACGTTGGCCACGGGAGCCCGATTGCAAGTGTCTACAAGCAATCGGAAGCGTTTCGAGGTGGGTTGTGCTTACCGAAGTGATTAGGTCACTTCCATGCCAAAGAGTAAAGTTTAATGTTATCTTATTGATGCATGTAATGGTAGACTAATTGGGTAAATGAGTAGGCATAGGTTATATGCTACTTAGGATAAATTATCTACTATTGGACGTATAACGCTAGGCAAATGGTGACATATGAGTGTATATGTATATATGTGTGTGTATGCCTAGGTGTGGATGTGAACATAGGTCGATGAACTCTAGGAAGATTAGAGAACTCGACAAGTTGGATACAAGTGCTAGATGTCATGAATCCTAGGTGTGGACAACTAGGATAACAAATAACATGATTGGTTATTGAACCTAGTGTCATTGAACATAGGTTGGAATGTGATGGTAGTAAACCTAGTGTCATTGAACATAGGTTGGAATGTGATGGTATTAAACTTAGTGTTATTAAACATAGGTTGGATCAGGTGATGAACCTAGGGTGGGTAAACCTAGGTGGAATAACATAGTGGTAGGTAGACCACTTGAGATGAGATGTCATGGAACCTAGTGTTATTAAACATAGGTTGGAAAACATAGTGGTAGGATGACCACTTGGACATGTGACTATGAACCTAGAAAGGTTGACTTGGAAATGGAGAGATGTGCACATCTAGTGATCTTGATGGGTTTTGGTATTAGCTCAGGCGTGTGCGACGATTTCGCCGCCGTAGGCTGGATACCCGGGGTGTGTGCGACGATTTCGCCGCCCAGTGACTTGTGCCATTGTTGGCGTGTGCAACGATTTCGCCGCCAGGTGGCTAAGTGAGGTAAAGGATTACGCCACCTAGTGACTTGAGCCATTGTTGGCGTGTGCGACGATGTCGCCGCCAGGTGGCTAAGTCAGGTAAGGCGGTAAGCTGTGGATAATTGACTCAAGAGTGAGTCGGGTTTGACCTTGGCTAAGGTAAGTAAAACCTTAGGAGAGAATTGCATATAAAGTGGATAGTGAAATAAAAGGTAGAAATGATAGATCTACTTGCATGGATTTCATATTGCATTTAGTTGAGGCATAAGCATGGATGATTTTATTACTTGCACATGGTATATGTTTATATATTGGACTAACCTGCTTATGTTGCCTCCTTTGGACCTGGTGGGTCGAGCTCTTCTCTTGGGTGGCCGTACCCACTGGGAACTATTTTATATAGTTCTCATCCCACTGTTTTTCAGGTCCACACGTGAGCGGCGCGGCGGCGCGAGGAAAGGGCGTAGCTCGATAGATAGCGCTCTACCACTTGTGACCAGAGATAGATGTACCCTGGGTCAGCATAGCTTAAGGGTATAGAATAGAAAAGAAAGAATGAACAAAATGTAACTAATTGATTGTATTTGGATGAAAAAGGCAAAAGTGTAAATGTAATGTGAATGCAAATGAATGCTTGTAATAGCGTAGTTGTTTTACGTTTTCGATGCCTTCCTTATGCAATCTGTGTATGAATTCTGTTCCTATTTGGAACCTCGCGAATTGTATTGATTGCAACGCCTTGGACGTATAGGGGAAACTCTGTCCGTTCGGCGGTCTGTTTGCGCGCCCGAATCCGACCAAAGTGGCGGTGCCGGGGCGTGATAGTTACTGTTGTTGTAGGCGAACTCCACCAAGGGTAGATACTTGAACCACCCTTCACTGTAATCCAGGACACAAGTACGGAGCATGTCCTTGAGAGTCTAAATAACTGCGGATGGAAGGCAGTACTGAAGTTCAGTTTCGTACCCATTGCTTGCTGTAAGCTCCTCCAAAACTGGGATACGAAGCGTGTGTCCCGATCAAACACAATCGACACCGGCATTCCATGAAGCCGGACGATCTCATCGATGTAGAGTGGACCAAGTCGTGTGCACCGGCAGAAAGTGGGTTGACTTCGTCAACCAGTCCATGATGACCCAGATCGCGTCGTGGCCTCGCTGTGGCCGAGGCAATCCTGTGATGAAGTCCATAGTGATCTGCTCCCACTTCCACACGGGCACATGTAGTGGTTGTAGCTTCTCTGCCGGCCACTGGTGTTCAGCCTTCACCTGTTGACACATCAAGCACTGAGCCATGTGCTGAGCCACATTCATCTTCATTCCCGATCACCAGAATTTCTGCCTTAGATCTTGGTATATCTTGGTTCCACCGGGATGCACGGTATACAGAGATCGGTGCGCCTCGAATAGGATATCCTTTCTCAACTCTGAATCATCTTGCACACACCACCAACCTCGAAAGCGAAAAGAACCATCAGAGTGGATCGTGAAGTCCTCCATTTTTTCTTACTCGATATCCGCCCGCACTTTCTGCAAGTACGGATCCGACTTCCCTAGTAAAATCCTGTCCACCAAAGTAGGCTGTACCACCAAGGTCATCAACTTAGCAGTGGCCCTAGTGGGTATGACCTCCAACTGCAATCGATGAAACTCCTCCACCAAGCGATCCTGCTCGGTGATCATGACCGATAGTTCCGCATATGTCTGCTTCCGGCTCAAGGCGTCGGCCACTATGTTTGCTTTTTTCGGATGGTACTGGATAGAGAGGTCGTAATCTTTCTAGAGCTCGAGCCACCGCCTTTGCCTGAGATTCAACTCCTTATGTGTGAAAAAGGTACTTCAGGCTCTGATGGTCCGTGAACATCTCGCAGTGTGCCCTGTAGAGATAGTGCCTCCACAGCTTAAGGGTGAACACTACTGCCGCGAGCTCGAGGTTGTGAGTTGGATAGTTTCTCTCATAGTCGTTCAACTGGCGTGATGCGTAGGCAATAACACGATCCTGCTGAACCCAACCCATGAGACGTCGCAATAGACCACGAAGTCCTCACCGTGTCTCAGCAAAGCTAGAATGGGGATGCGTATCAGCCAGTCCTTGAGTTCCTCAAAACTCCTCTGGCACTCTAGAGTCCATTGGAACTTCTCATCTTTCCTTGTTAGCTTGTTCAATGGGGGTGCAATTTTAGAAAAGCCCTTGACGAATCGCCGGTAGTACCCCGCCAAACCTAGAAAGCTTCTGATCTCAGTCACAATGGTCAGTCGAGGACAATCGACCACCGAGTCTACCTTCTTCGGGTCCACAACGATACTTGATGAGTCACAGTGTGCCCCAGGAAGGACACCTCGTGGAGGCAGAACTCGCACTTCTTGAGTTTGGCGTAGAGCTTATTCTCCCGCAAGACCTGGAGAACTTGCCGAAGATGATCCTCATGCTTCCCATCGCTCCGCGAGTAGATCAGTATGTCGTCAATGAAGACCACGACAAACTGATCTAGATATGGCCTGAAAACTCTGTTCATTATGTTCATAAACACCGCTAGGGTATTAGTAAACCCGAAAGGCATCACAGTGAACTTGTAGTGGCCATAACGAGTCCTGAAGGCAGTTTTCGCTATATCATCCGCCTTGATCTTCAGTTGGTGATAACCAGATTGCAGATCGATTTTTGAGTAGACTGACGATCCCTATAGCTAATCAAAGAGATCGTCGATCCACGGAAGAGGGTACTTATTTTTCACCGTGACATTGTTGAGCTCCCGATAGTCTATGCATAGTCACAGACTACCGTCCTTCTTTTTGACGAAGAGGACAGGTGCACCCCTGGAAGATACACTAGGTCTGATGAATCCCATGTCCAAGAGATCCTTGAGCTGAGTCTTCAGCTACTTCAGCTCAGCGAAGGCCATTCGGTAAGGGGCTTTCGAGATAGGAGTGGTGGAGGAACCAAGTCGAAGAAGAACTTGATTTTTCAGTCCGGAGGCATCTGGGTAGCTCGTTGGGAAATACATCGAAAACTTCCAAGCTACCAGAATCTCCTCCAGTACTGGTGCCGTTCGGCAGATGACGTCCACCGAAGCCTGGTAGGCTACACATCCGCCAATCATAAGCTGCTTTGCCTTAGCCGAAGAGATGGTCATGGCGAAGACGAAGCTCTTACATGCTTGGTAGACAAAATTTTCCTTCCTGGGCACAGCGAAAGTCACCATCCTCCGCTCGCAATTGATGGAAGTATGGTGCCTGATGAGTCAATCCATTCAAAGCACCACGTCGAACTCCTTCACTACTATTAGCCCTAGGTTCGCTAGGAACATCCGGTTGCCCAACATCATCGGGCATGATCGAATGTATTTCTCCGCATCAAGAAAATCTCTAGGCATTTGTATCAGGAGTGCCCGTGACAGTAGCTTCGTCGCAAAGATCGCGTGCAAAAGAACGAGATATGAATGAGTAGGAAGCCTAGTGTCAAAAAGAGTTCTAGCTCGAGTACCAAAGAAAGAGGTAATATCTGCAACGACGTCCCCAGGTGCGTCCCTTTCTGGTTGGGACATGCTGTAGACACGCCCACGAGATACCTGACGTGCCCCCTCATTTTGGCGTGAGGTGGAGGGGCGCCTAGACGATGCTGTAGTAGTAGGAGCCCCACGGTTCTGGCACGGAGTAGCGGGAGATCAAGCAGCACTCTGGGCCGGCCCGTTGTCCCTGAGGCAATTATGTCGCATATGTCCATGTTGACCGCACCGGAAGCAATGATCCGGACGCTGAGGGCACGTGTTCATCGGGTGCCCCTTCCCGCAGATGACGTAGAGTCGGTCACCCTGCCACTGGCTGCCTAAACGTGTGCTCCTGGCTGACTGCTGGGTGTGGGGATGCTTGGGTGACTCTTACTAGAGGAAGATCTACCCGTAGATTTCGAATGAGGATGATTCTTATTCCCGTTTTTCTCCGTCAGCTCTCGCTCGGTTTGCACCTCATCTATGTCGCTGGATCATCAGGGCCCGATTCAAATACTCATCGAAGGTCATAACATCATGGAAAGCAATCAACCTCCTAATGTTTGGCCTCAAGCCCTTCACGAACAGCCTCGCCTTATGGTGCTGATAGCGAACCATGAAAGGGATCAGTCTGCCACGTGAGAAGTCTTGCTCATAAGCTGCCACTGTGCGATTTCCTTGCATGAGCCACTCAAGCTCCCGCTCTAGGTTCTGCTTGGTTCTCTCCTTGAAGTAGTGGCTATAGAGAAGCTCTCTGAACTCCTTCCAACATGGGTGGGCCACCGTACACTGAGTCTGTAGAAGATGCAGCCACCACCCGTAGGCCTCGTCCTCCAGAAAATGGGTTGGCAGGAAAAATTTCTCCTATTCCTCAATGTACAGGCAATTTTTCCATCTGATTGACCATTTCTCGACAGCCCATGGGTCATCGTCCTTGCCCGAGAACTTTGGCGGATGAAACTTCTTTATCCTCGCCAAACTCGCCCTCATACAGGCCTGCTCTGCTACCTGAGGGTCATCACCCTCAGCTGATGTAGTCGTCATCGTGGTCGCAGCCGTAGTCGCACCTGGTACTGACTCCGCAAGAGGGTCCGTGATAGCTGTTGTGCCCTGCGCAGGAGGTGGGCTTGGGCGGTAGCGGTAGCGGTAGCAGCTGCAGCTTGCTGCTGCATGACATGCTGAATGAGCCTAGTTAGGGCTGTCACCTGGCCCGCGAAGGTCGCCATCTGCTCACCGAGATGCTGAATCTGCTGAGTGTCAGCCTGCTGCTTGGTGCCTGCCTGGTCGCCACCACTACTCTCGGCAGAAGCACACGTCTACATATCTCCGGACGCCTCGGCATGTGGGCGTCCATTGCCACGGCCCCTAGGGGAGGTCTCTCACGTGCCATAATATGGAACACCACACAGAGTCAAAGTCAAGTTAAAAATAAATCGTCTAGACTCAACTCACCGGGACTCAAGCCCAATAAACCCCGCACTTACATGCCTATATACCTTAGGTCTTCCTATAGGTCAACCTAACCTATGGTTCAGTTAAAGACCTGTGAATGAAATTGTGGTTGTAACTTTGCTCTGATACCATCTTAATCTGTAATGCTCCCTGGCCCTTTTTGTAAATCCTTTTCAAAAAAAGGTCCAATTTGAAAACAGAGTCAGCAAAAAATGCCCAATTTTTGTTTCTTCTATAAACAACCTTGTCCACGGGAGGGACAGACCCGCTACAAATATAGGGATTCCTCTATCCACACGGACAGAATCTCCCCTATATTTGCTCGGCGTACTGCTTGGTACAACACAACTCATAATATCCACTCTCACAATCAACAAGTATAGAATGCATATGCTCATACAACTAACCAGTTCTTAGTAAATATGATGCATACCCTGTACATTCATTTAAGCACTCCTTAAGTGCGATGATGCGAATGCACAATACATCAATCATTTTATCATTTAAAAGTGTTTTCCATCTGGAAATTTAATTTTAAAAATCTAGGATATACGATAAAACCATAAAATAATTTTGAAAATTGTTTCTCCCACGAAAACTTAGTATTTTGAGGGGTAGAAAATATTTTGCCAGAAAATCACAACACCAAACCATGGCTATAAAATCATAAATCCATAGATAATAAACAAGAATCCACCATTTATTAAGCCAAATAAAGCAATCAGTTTAACCAAGTATTCACTAACTGAACCACGACAATATCTAAACTTATTTAATGAATATCAGTGGTAAGAAAGAATCATGAACCATAACGATTGAAAGAATAATCCGCGGACCTCTAGACTCACTAGCTATACCGCACCTCATGCACTATCCTGGCCCTCACCGTCTGTGTCACCTATAAAAATAGGGGTGAGAGACCAACCTAAGGATTCCTAGTGGGTACCGTAAGCCGATGATGGTAAGTGTACTCATTGGCAAACGAAGGATAATATAACCAGTAAGAGATATTTAAACGAGTACAGTAGCAATTGATAACCAAAAGGAAATGAATAATAAGTATGCACCAACCGCTGCTATAATCAAAAGTAAATACGTCAACTAGACGAAAAGTTCAAAAGTACCCAATTAATCCCCATGTTGGTCTAAAGACCTCAGGCAATGCCACCTCGTGCTCACCTACCTGGTATTTAACCCTAATGCAAAATGTACCTGCGCATTGGGCCCACAGGTCGAAAATACGATCACTTTTTCGAAAAAGAACACCATTGCGGTGGCCAAATCACTGGTGTACGCGAAATGCATATGAGCTGTGGCAATCGATGCAATATACTGAAAAGCCAACAGTCCTCAAATAGTCGAGATCAAATTCACCAGTAATCACCTGATTAAAATTGGTCAACCATATCTCACAGATATCAATTAACACTGACTAGTCAGGTCTAACAGATAATAATCATGGAATGACATCAATCTAACACCGCTCTACCACTAAGTCACGATAAATATGTATATATATATATATATATATATATATATATATATATATATATATATATATATATATATATATATATATATATATATATATATTGAGTTGAGCGGGAATACTATTAATAGTATTTGGGCTATTTTGTTATCGATTTTTTAGCCGTTAGATCTACACTCTAATCAATTCCACCCTTTAGATCATACTATTCAACCAACCACCCACTCAACCCTAGGGGGACCACCAATAAACCCTAGGGGACCACTATCATCCTAATCGTATAATTTTTCATTCAAGGGTTAAAAACTCGATAGCAAAAGAGCCCAAATACTATCAATAGTATTCCAGCCCAATTCTCTCTCTCTCTCTCTCTCTGTATATATATATATATATATATATATATATATATATATATATATATATATATATATATATATATATATATATATATATATATATATATATATATATATATATATATAAGAGTAGGATAGAGCAAATAGAAAATGAAGTCTAGTGGTGAAGTGCTCAATATACAATGTGTGTAATCAAGTAAAAGGAGAAGGGAAAGTACGTCACCGAGCTTCCACAATTATACCGACTTCAGATCAAGCACCCACCTGTATTAGACGAGGCACCTAACCCCCAAGGTGCTCCTGACCATTGGCCGGATCTGCAAAACATCTATTGAAAAATATGTTCCTTTTGCACAATCCCGAAAACAATCGAAAAATTGGTTCCTTTTACCGATTCCCGAAGATTGCCGGAATTTTTCGAAAACCCACCGGAACACTTTGGAAACCTAGGAAGTGCCCGGAAAAGTATCAATTCACACCATAAATCTCTCGCTGACCCGAAACACACCGATTTAGGTGCCCGAGTAGCAAACACATGAACTAACGCTAATAAATGCGTTTAAACAAAACTAAGCAGTATCGGATTCCCGGAAATGACGATTTTGGCTCCCGAACCCTACGCCGCTCACCCGTTGTCTCCGAACACACGAGACAGCGAGGGCAACCAGCCAACAAGGCTCGGCGACAGAAACGGGCATTTACATTGATAAAATGCGAAACTCGAACGGAAACCGCGTTTGATCGGCGATTTTGCCGATTAACGCACCGAAACCCTAAACCTAGGACGATCAGTGTAGAATACTGGACCTTATCAAATAGACAAGGTTACAGCATGGGTTGCTTGTCAGCACGCTCTTACAAGGCTTGTGCAAATTGGAGACGTTTTGGTGCGAAATTGACGCGAAAACGAGCTCGATCTCTCAATTTCCATTTAGTAAGGATTAAAGTGCAAATATGTATCTTTGAAGGACTTACTAGCACTTTTTGCAAATTAGTGGAATTCCACTAATGCAAGAGGGTTGTGCTTATCCCTTTTCACCTGTGGAACTTGAGAGAGAAAGAGAAAGAAGACAAGATGTAAAGAAAAAAGAAGGAGAAAGAAAATGGATTTTGAGGTTTCGGAATAATCCGACGGGCGGATCGATTTGCACGCGCGCACTGCGTTTGCGACGTAAGGAATTTTGTTTTTGGCTATTTGCAATTCCTTTTCTTTTTCTTTCTCTTTTTCTCTTTTTCCTCCCCTCCTCTCTCTCTTGCTGGCTGTGAAACAGCAGCACTGGCCACTTTGCAGCAACAGAAGCAGTCAGCTGCTGCTGCTGACTGACTCTGCAGCAGCAGCAGTAGCCAGCTGCTGCTGGCTTAGCAGCAGCAGCTAGCAGCTGCAGTTGCAGGGGCAGAGAGAGAGAGAAAGAGAGAGGGAGGGAGGTAATTGGCGCAATTCGCGCGTTCGGTGATCAAATTGGTTAGTTGGGGAGTGGGAATTTTACTTTACTTTGCTGAAATTGGAGGCAATCGGGGTGAATTTGATATAATTGTAACAAACTAGAATTTTGATCTTTCGTTGAATTTTAGGATTTTCTAAGTTCCGACTCACCTATAGAGCGTTTGGAGGATTTCACCGAGACTCTTGTCACTCCCCGCTAGTTCGGATTACCTCGCACGGATCATCGAGATAATTTGGATTAATTTTAATCTAAACTCTCCCTTGTTGATCAAAGCGGTGAATTGATGAATTTTAGTATTCCGTTGCTTTGCTAGTAGCCTCACTGACATCGGAGTTTCCTTAGTGGATTCCTTGGAGACGTGAGCTGAGGAGTGGTGTATTAGTGGTTGATTTTCATCGTTATTGGATTAGCGATCCGAGGTGGGTTCTGAGTTGTCGAAAATGACGGATTTCCCTCTAAGTCTATTTGCATACACATGCATATGTATATGGTCATATAGATTGATAAAGGGCTATGTTAGCATGGAATTGAGTGGAAGAATAGCTTTCTATCACGTGTATATGTGAGTAATGATTTATGCATGAGCACTGAGTCGACTAGGCATGACATATGTATATATGTATGTGGTTATATACGTTGATAGAGATGATATTAACATGAAATTGAGTAGAGGGTATGGATTCCAGCTCATTCACATATAGATACTAATTTAGGCCATACTGTGTGAATCATAGGTCTTATAATCGTGATATCGTGAATTGTTATCAATATCTCATATTGGATATTCTAGCTTAGGTCGTGGGAGGCCAGTTGACATCTTATGCATAATGGTGAGTCATTTATTATCTAGTTATATTGTACATGTCATAAATTATGTGATAGAGGCCGTGAGTAGTATGGCAGTAGTGTGCAAATGTTTGGACATAGAGAGAATATGAATATTCTATTGTGAAATCTGACTTAGAGACTACTCTATGATTATGCTGAGGACATTGGATTGGGTACTTATGATCTTTTCGATCATCACATAGACCACAGCCTGCAGGGCCATATTGAGATCGACAGTGATACGTGCTATGATACTCGGTAGGGGTCGCTCCCTTCAAGTGCCGCTCCGGATGTTGGCCAGTGATAGTAGAGACAGTAGCCTAGGTGTTGCCATCACACCTGCAGGAGTGTGTTCACGCACTGGGCAGGCGTAGGCTTGACCGGACCTATGAGTCGGTCGTTGCGATTGGATACTATTACAACATTTGTTTATTAATAGTAGCATTGATGCATGCATTAATTACCTTCTTTCCTTCCTTTTTACTACATGTACAGAGGCACGATAATTCAGTAGGTTTATAT
Source organism: Puya raimondii (assembly GCA_016920855.1). Lineage (NCBI taxonomy): Eukaryota > Viridiplantae > Streptophyta > Magnoliopsida > Poales > Bromeliaceae > Puya > Puya raimondii. The sequence continues at coordinate 87,414,259 of JABWPP010000050.1, forward strand.
ATTTGTTCATATTATATTCAGTTATTCATTTATAGCATACTTTACTATTCTCTCACTATTTTGGCATCTAGTAGACCTAGTGGGAAGGTCGTGATTATCGTAGACTGTACCCACTAGGAACTGCTGTTTAGTCGTTCTCACACCCTCTTGTGGTTTACTTTTCATAGACAGGTGTATCATCCGCTGACCGAGGTAAGGGGATCGCGCTTAGCTAGCACCTCCTTCCAGTGTACTTGAGGAATAGAGGACCACCAGCTAGCTGTTTCACTTATGCTATACATCAGGATTGGCGAGGCCAGGGCCTTTTATTTGTATATTTATCTTTCTGGTTAGCTGAGACTTCGGGATGTTGTACAGTGATGTATAGTAGTTTTGTTTATAGTGCTCTTCTCTGATACATGTAGTGATGTATAGTAGTTTTGTTTATAGTGCTATGCTCTAATACATGTAGTTCGTTTATTTCGTGACTTTATTCTCATACTTGTGATTTGGAAAAACTTTTAATTGTGATCTCTTGGGTTGCTTTGCTACTATTCTATTGTGTCGACGCTTCGTTCGGACAGAGGAAGCTCTGTTTGTTCGACGGGTCTGTTGACCTTCCCGTGGGCTTCCGCTGTGGACTCGGGGCGTGACAATCAGTCAAGAGGTCAAAAACTGTGAGTTCACACTACCCGAGGCAGCTCACATGGCCTATTTGGATAAAAGCCCCTTGTTAGGATATATTTAGCATATTAGGATATATTTAGCCTATATATTACATTACATATATAGTATATTCCAAATATACTATAAGGTTATATAGTAATATTATAAGATTATATGGTAACGATGGTTACTATATATACATCTCTTATAATTATATATACACATCAATGAAACCCTAAAGAATAAGCTCTTTTGCCCTTCTGATAATGCATAGATTAGAGATGAGAATAATACCTCCGCTCCGGGTCACAAAGAGCTCCGTGTCTATACGCGGCGTCACCTCTCCAGAACTAGTGCACCCAATGACCTTACTTCACCACCATATGAACCTTCCGCCTCCACCTATACAGCTACTGAGCAACCCGCATCGTCATCTACCTTGCCTACTTCACCTGTAGCTCCACCAATCCCTTCTCGCTTACACCCTATGCTCACACGGTCTATGACACAGAATTTGACTCAATCTACCTCGCTCCTGGCTTCTACACAGTCTTTACTTCCTACTGAGCCTACTTCTTTTGCTGAGGCCTCTTAAGATGCAGATTGGCGTACAACTATGACTGAGGAGTATAATGCCCTACTAGAAATTCTACTTGGAATCTTGTTCCTTCTCCATCATCAATAAATCTTATTGGTTGCAAGTGGGTATACAAGATCAAACAAAAAGCGGATGGTGCTCTTGAGCGTCTCAAAGCTCAGTTGGTAGCTCAGGGCTATAAGCAGCAACAAGGTGTTGACTTTGATGAGACGTTTTCTCCGGTTGTTAAGTCAACTACTAATCGTACTATTCTTTCGGTCGCTCTCTCTTCTGGGTGGGCACTTCGGCAGCGTGATGTGAAGAATGCATTTCTTCATGGCTCTCTCTTTGATGAAGTTTATATGAAACAACCACCTAGCTTTATACATCAATCATTTCCTAACCATGTCTATCGATTGAAGAAGGCAATTTATGGACTCAAGCAGGCACCTCGGGCTTAGTTTCAGCGGTTTACCTCCTTCCTTTCAGAGATTGGTTTTGTTGGTAGCACTGCAGATCCCTCGATGTTCACTTGCCGCTCACCCTCTAGGACTCTCATTCTCCTTCTATATGTTGATGATATTATTGTTACTGGGAGTTCTTCTTCTCTTGTTGCGTCTTTTATTCGTTCTCTACAGCGAGAGTTCGCGATGAAGGATTTAGGTCCTTTGTATTATTTTTTGGGCGTTGAAGTCACATACCTTTCTTCTGGTCTTTATCTGACACAACAGAAATATGCGCACCAACTCTTTGAGCGTCATGATTTTCTTGCCAGTAAGCCGGTTTCTACTCCTCTTTCTCCTACCGCTCGCCTCTCGTCTCATGAAGGGCGCCCTCTTGGTAATCTCTACATCTATCGTCAGATGGTTGGTGCGTTGCAATATCTTACTTTCACACGGCCAGGTATCTCCTATGCTGTCAATACCATTGCTCAGTATCTTCATGCACCTCGCGAACCTCACATGCAAGCTGTCAAACGTCTCCTTCGTTATGTTCGTGGAACACTATCATATGGTATTCCTATCTCCCGCTGTGATAATCCCTCGCTCATTGCCTTCTCTGACGCTGATTGGGCCGGTTGCCCAGATACACGTCGGTCAACCTCTGGATGTTGTACCTTTCTTAGACCTAATCTTATCTCGTGGTCGGCCAAGAGGCAACCTACTGTTTCTCGTTCTAGCTCTGAAGCGGAGTATCGCTCTGTGGCATACGCGCTTGCTGAGACTGTTTGGATTCGGCGCCTTCTTCATGATCTTGGAGTCTCTCTCTGGCGATCTATTTGTATCTATTGCGACAATCTTAGCACCACATATCTTGCTGCCAATCCTGTCTTACATGCTCGTACGAAGTATATTGAGCTTGATCATCATTTCCTGTGGGAGAAAGTTCAGTCGGGTGACTTGGATTTAGTCCATATCTCGTCTTAAAAGCAACTTGCTGATATCTTCACCAAACCTTTGTCAACTTCTCGATTTTTAACCTTGCAAACCAATCTTCGCATCCGTGCGAAGGATGCTCCGCTTGCGGGGGGGATGTTAGGATATATTTAGCATATTAGAATATATTTAGCATGTATACATTATATTACATATATAGTGGAACCTATATAGTATATTTCAAATATACTATAAGGTTATATGGTAATATGATAAGATTATATGGTAACGATGGTTACCATATATACATATCTTGTAATTATATATGTACATCAATGAAACCCTAAGGGATAAGCTCTTTTGCCCTTCTTTCACCCCTAAACTTATATCTATTTGGATTATATATGTAAAATATTAGGGTTTCGACTTGTTATTGAATTTTGCGAGCTTCGAAGCCTGACCAACGGTGCATGCTGATAGGTCTCGATGTGCCGAAGCCCAAGCTCACTGTCTGGAGAGCGAACGATGGCCGAGGAGCGCGTCGGGACTATAGTAATCGAAGTTTTCAAGGTCACCTAGAGCGATACAGCTGAATCTGCAAACCGGACCACCCCGACTGTAACGAAGGTTAGCACGGACGTCCACGACACCTCTGGAGGACGTGCTCACCTTCCGGAGGGTCGTCGGCAACCAGGGTGGCCAAAACAGAGAACCTAGCCCAAGAAAACCCTACTTTAGGACTGCTAGGACATCTCTGGCCACACTATGGGTTTTGGCAGCCGGAGGTGGTGTGGGCCAACCGGAGGAGGGCATGGCCGACGAGGGAGGACATGCGGGGTCGCTTGCCGGCGGCGGGAGGCGGAGGCGGTGGCGGCGCTCAAGAAGCTGCGGTCAACCCAAGATGAACTCGGGTTCGTTCTAGGGTTCCGACGATGGGGGTGGCCGTGGGATGTCGAGGCGGTGCCGGAGGCGAGTCCTCCTATGCCTGTAGCGACGGCGGGGCGCGGCGGCTACAGCAGCACAACAAGCTGCGGCAGAGCTTTGCCCTAAATTGCTTCAGGGGAGATACGCTGGCATGGGGGTCGACGGCTGCTCGGAGGAGGGTCGCCGGACCTCTAGGGTGCCGGTGGGGTGGGTCCTCGGAAAAAATACCCAATTTCTAATTTTGACTATTTCTCGATTTTCGCATTTTTTGTGCTTTCGACTCACCGAATCCAAAAACGGACTGCACCACGACTTCCGACACTGCCAGACCGTTAAATTAGTGTTTTTGTTTCATTTGAAATGGTTGCCGATTCGCGAAATAAGCTCTTTCTCTCTCAACTTCCAATATTTGAATATAAATTCAATTCAACATTTCCATTTTGAATTTAAATAATTCAATTCATTCAATATTCAAATTTTATAGTTATTATAGTTTCAAACCAAATTAACCATTAGAAACTTTAATTGAAGGGTAAATTGACATGAAAAATAATAAAATCTATTTTACGACAAGGTTGCAACCTCCAATTGGCATGATTGGACCGATTTTGAAGGTTTTTGGTCAAATTGGTCCTAGAGTTGGATGAATCGCTGACGACCATTCGATTAAGTGGTTCCTCTAGCAATTAGCAATAAATCGAGGTGCGTGGTGCCTTTCGAAGCGATTGAATTTCTCTCTATGCTTCATTTGAGTTCATGCATAAACATACTGGTTAAGTGTTCTAGAGTGTATTACTATTTCTTCATTCTTATTTGACATGCATGTACGCTAGTGATTACTTTTCCCTATTTTTCAGAGATTATGTTCACATGAATAAGTAGAGAATGCCACCTATCTTACTTGGTAACAGTAAAACTCGTATATAACTAGTAGTAGAAACTAGTTTTGTATGGACATAGTGGATTCAAAATGCAATACTAGATATTATCATAATTGCCACACATGGATATCGTGATCATGCATAAACTTGGACATCAAGTGCAACTAGAAAATGATGACAACACATATTGAACAAAGTAAATGTAGCATGTCATATATTGCCTTAGTTGCATTTCTTTTCGAATAAGTATACTAGGGATTGGTAGATCCTAGGTATTTGCAACATGGTATGGTAGTGCGTTCTCTTGTATAAAGGAACATGATCATACTTGCCAAGTTTGTCAAAACTTGTAGAGGTCGCAACTCCACAAACTGTGTCCTTCGAAACTGTCACGTTAAAAAGGGTGCTAGGGCGCAATAGCGAGTCCCCTTAGGTGCTAGGGTGTAAAATATTGGACATTGACAAATAGGCAAGGTTGCAGTATGGGTTGTTAGTCAACATGTTTTAGAATATTGGACTGAGTTGGAGACGTTTTGGCACGAAATAGGCGTGAAAACGGATTCAGAAATCGAAATCAGCTAAACCTGTGCTATTGGACGCATTTTCGAACGCCCGAAAATGGTTTAGGGCGCCCGGATGTGGTGAGTTGAGGATTTTGGTGGTTTCCGACCCTCATTTGGGACTCCCCGATTGAGCATTGTAGCAGCCCAAATATTTTTGGAGCAGTGTTTGGATAGGTGTCAGGGTATGAGTGTACACTGGTGACTCAGCATGGTTTCGGGCGCAGGTTCCGAATGCCCGAATTGATCCGGGCGCAGGCAAGGCAGGATTTGGACCATCGAAAGCAATGGAGGGCACTCGAAGGGAACTGTTTAAGAGGTTTCGGACGCCCGAATAAAGCTTCCGGGTGCCCGAAACTACTCATTTTGGCTGAGGTAAGAGTATTTAATACTTGGAGGACTTTTTAGCATATTGTTACATTATATAATGGATGACAGTAGTGCACCTGGGCATTCTTCTTCATTCTAATCTCCTACACAGCATGTTTTAGAGAGAGAAAGAGGGAGAGAGAAGAAGGGATCTTGGGTTATTCGACGAGTCGATCGAGACCGCGCGCACGTGTGATTTTTTTGGTACTTCAACAGCGAAGTTGGTATTATAGTAATATTGTTTTCTCATTGGGATTCCTATGATAAGATTTTGACAGTACCTTCTAGGAGAGGTGATTTTGATGGAATTTTTATGGAGGTGAGATTTAGAAATGGATTTATATGTGATTTAGAAGCTGAATTTTTGTGAATTTTGCCGAGAAAAATTTCGAGCATTTTGTGGGTGTTGTGGTTGCCATACGGACAAGGGATTACAGCTGAGCACCTCGCTTCTCCGACAATCATTCTTTTCCTTGATTTTGTGTCGCCGAAAACGGCATACTACCTTCTACGTCTTCTTCGCAAATATATGTATATGTATATCTATATATACTTGTTGTGATATGTGGTAGTATTGGATATTAGTAGAGGGATGGATATTATTGTGTATGCATGTGAATATGAATCTATGCTAGATTATATAGACAATAGGTCGCATTACCTTAGCATGTTGGATTCCTACTATTGTTTTGCATAGCATATATTAGGTTAGGCCGGCAGGGGCCATTGGACAATGCACGTATGGATTGTGAGATATACATTGATTATTTGCATTGTACATGCTATGATATATGTAATAGATGCCATGGGTTAGCGCGGCATTAGTGGACAGGTTTTGGATATTGAAAGATATATGATTGTACTATCGTGACTGATGAGTTGGTAGACTCAATGATCGTGCCAAGGGCACCAGAATAGTTACTTTTGATCTTTTTGATAATTGCATATAGACTAAGCCTGCAGAGCCACATTGAGCTTGACAGAGATACGCGCTATGAGACTCGGTGGGGGTCGCTCCTCTTCGAGTGCCGCTCCGAATGCTCGCCAGCGATAGCAAAGATAGTAGCCTAGGTGTTGACAACATACTTGCGAAAGTGTAGTCCAGGCACTAGGAAGGCGCAGGCTTGACCAGATCTATGAGTCGGTCGTTGTGATTGGGTATTATAGCATTTCTTTATCAGTATTAGAATTGATGCATGTATTAGTCATCTTAATTACTGCTCACTACATATATAAAGGCATGATAGTTTACTATATGCTAGACCAGTTCATATTATGTTATGTTACTCTCTTTTTAGTTTCTTTACTGCTTCTTCACTACTCTTGCCTCTAGTAGACCTAGTGGGTAGGTCGTGGTTGTTGCCGACTATACCCACTGGGAATTGCTCTTTAGTAGTTCTCACGCCCTCTTGTGGTTTACTTTTCAGATACTTCGGCGCTGACGATTGATCGAGGTAAGGGAATCGCGCCGTATATAGCGACTCCTATCCGTGTCTATGAGCTGTAGAAAAGAACCACCAGCTAGAGGACTTTTGGATAGTGTACTGTACATCAGGACTGGCGAGGCCACGAACTTTACTTGTATATATATTTATGTTGTGAGGAGTTGTGGTTGTATGATTTCATGTACAGTGATAGTGATAGTTCATTTTCTAAGTTATGCTCTGATACTTGAATGTTTAGTGGTAGACTCCTAGAACTTGTTGTTGGACGCTTTGTATGTGTAGAAAATTCTTGTACATACAGCAGTCTGTTGATGTACCCCGTGGGCTTCTACTGTGAACCAGGGACGTGACATGGGGCGCGGAAGCGACTCCCCAATAGACGACTGAGGTAGGTGCTAGGGCGCAGTAGCGGCTCTCTATGAGGCTTAGAGGTGCGAGTAGGGCTCAACCTTATGGTTGGCCGTTATGATTGGATAAAAAAATAAAGAGACATGTTTAACATATTGGGTCCTTAATTTAGTAATTTCATAAAGGCATAGTAGTAGTCCTTTTCATTCTTGTTCATAGATATGTGCAGTTATTTACTTCTTCGTTTATTATCTATTTACTGCTAATGTCTTGTTTACCTAGTAGGAAAGTCGCCATGGTTGGCGGTTGAACCATTGGGAACTTCTTGTGATTCTCATCCCCTGTTTTACAGATCCAATCACGACCGGAGTGGCGCAGGAACGCGGCAAGGGCATCGCACCTTAGATAGCAAAGTCACCCAATGCTAGATCACTCTTGCAAGAAAGTACAAGGATAGTTGTATTTTGAGAACAAATGGAAAGACTTTATTTTGGGACGGAAAACTAATATAACTAGAACTTATATATTTTAGTTTCATTTTGGGAAGAGAATCATGTAATATATATTTATACTTGGAGTAATGGCATGTAAAAGTTGAATGGTTCAAATTTGTAAGTAGTTAGGTTACTTAGTTGTTCTTGTGATGCCCACGTTATGTGAATCATATATGTATTGTTCCTACGAAAAATGTTATGCACAGATTTTGTGAACGCTTCTTGCGGACGAGGGTAACTCCGTCCGCTTAGCAATTCTATGCGCGCATCCGGGAGGCTTCCACTGTAGGCCTGGGACATGACAAATACATGCCTTTTACAACAGCACAGCAGTGAGCTGTGTTTGGAGTATGTTACCATTTTCATAGAATCATTTTGCAAAGGAACAAGTGAAGAAGCTGCATCTTGCAAACAAGTTACTCCATTTTGTACATGTCGTTCTCCAATGTCTTCTATAATTCTAATATGTCTTCCCCTTATATTCAGCCTCACAATCTCTCCTTTATCTATCTCATACTTTCATCAGCTGCACTTCCTTATTAGCTGCTGGAATTTACTGTTAAAGTGCACTTGAAAAAGTAATTACTGGCATCTAGCTAATAAGCAATTTTTCGCACATAAATGCATAATCCATTCAATCAGTTAGAAACTCCGCTTCTTTCCTGGATATGAATTTGTTCACATAAGATAAATTGCATTTGCACATCTATAGAAAAGAACATTAAAAGTAACAAGAAAAATAACTCAAAACGACTGCGTTAGACACATTAATATATATCAATTGCAACGACTTTGCTTTTAGACTACGCTATACAAGGCTCCACAAGCTAATAGAAAATTACGGACATTGTGCAGCATCCTCCATCCATAGAATTTTCTTCTTTTTCTTCATTTCAGTCGTCAGTCGACTATGATGAACATGTCAGCCAACAAAACGGCTCTAAAATTGAACATAAATAAAGAAACTAAAATTCAGTAAAAATTAAACGCATAGAGAAGTACAATTTACATCTGTCTATTCTATGAGAAAGGAGCGCCCTATCAGTAAGACTAGATTGGATACCAACAATATATATATAAACTAGCGTGGGTAAAAAGAAAAACTTACGTCGAAAAGGGAAAGGGGGAGAGGGTGTATCATCAGAGATTTTCCATCTGAATGGAGCTCTTAAGAGGGACGTACTCGCCGAGGTATCCGCCCAGGTGATCAAAGAGGGCGTTCTTGTCGATCGGCTGGCGGTGGAAGCTCTTGCAGACGTAGTAGAAGATGCTCTGGACGAGCAAGGCGAGGAGGTTGAGGAGGACGAGCAGGGCGACGAGGGCGCCGCCGATGAGGACCTTGCCCAGGGGGCTGACCCAGATGCTGCCCTCCTCATCGGGGTACTTGACGACGGCGGCGCGAAAGAGGCTCCCGACGAGGCCGCAGGCGGCGAGGTAGGCCGTGACGAGAACGGCGGCGACGCGGGTGCGGCCGCGGAGGAGCTGGCGGCTCTTGGCCATGGCGGCGAGGCCGCAGACGGGCTCGAGGACGGAGACGACGCTGGCGAGGTGCCAGAGGGCGGAGATGTAGACGTGGGCGGCGAGGAAGGCGACGACGACGGCGGCGAGGAGGAGGAGGGAGGCGGCGGAGCGGGCGTCGGAGAAGAGGAGGAGGACGAGGACGGAGAGGCCGAAGGCGGCGTTGTAGAGGAGCATGAGGAGGGAGACCCAGAGGAAGGTGCGGAAGAGGCGGGGGAAGATGGGGGGCACGGCGGAGAGGGTGGAGGCGAAGGAGACGGGCTTGGCGGCGTAGAGGGAGGCGACCGTGAAGACGACGGCGGCGGTGGAGAGGAGGGAGAAGGTGAAGAGGAAGAGGAGGTAGGCGAACTGGTAGAGGAGCAGAAGGGACCACTCGGAGGCGCGCGAGCTGGTGGTGGAAGAAGCCCTCCCGTCGCGGTCGTACGAGCGGAGGAGGTGCAGGAGGATGGGGTGGGTGAAGAGGGAGTGGGCCAGCACCGCGAAGGACAGAGGGAAGATCAGGGTGAGGGTGATCAGGGCGAAGGTGCGCGGCGATGCGCGCGGCACCGACACCGACTCTCGCAGCACGTCCCTCACCCCCAGGCGGAGACTCTCCGCCTCCTCCACCTGCACCAGATCCATTATTATTTATTCCCTTTCTCCCTTTCCTTCCTCCGACCTCCTTCACGCCCGCCCGCCCGCCCGCCCGCCCGCAAGTGATTGTGGTAAGGATTTGGGGTAATTCGATAAAACGATAGTCCGCCGAGGAATTGGGCGATCAATCGCTATTTCGATTGCGCTTGCGATTTCGATTTCGATTTCCGCGGTGACGCGGCAGGTGAATCGAGGGGGATGTGTTTGTTTGCGTGTCTTGGGAAGGCGGTGGACGCAGGAGGTCGGCACAGCGTCGGGTTTGGAGATGTGATATTTGTCGTTTAAAAGAAATAAAGAACAAAAAAAAGTGCGAGTGCTTGGATCACGGAGAAATCGACCAGATTGAGAATTTAGAATTTAGTTTGTTGTGCCAATGTTCGGACCGAACTGAAAATAGTTAAGCATCGACCCAACAAATCATACGACTTCTACCTTCCCTGTCAAACGAAATTCCTCTTTTACCTCCCCCAACCGACTATTTTATAATCATCTTGCCGTTCACGAGCCAATTTGTGTTCGGCTCAACAATGAGCTCAAGATCGATAGCTCGTGTAATAAATGAATCGAATGTGGGCTAGGATCAGTTTACTCGTGTTTATATATATATATATATATATATAGTTCGGCTATAATGCTATCAATAGCACCAAAAACTTGGTGCTAGCAAATTTTCGTCGTTAGATCTGCTCCTTTGACTACTTCCACCTCTCAAATCATACTATTCCACCAACCACCCACTAAAGCGTAGGAGATCATTATCATCCTAACGGCATATCCATTCATCCAAGGCCTGAAAACTTAATAGTACCACTTGGTACTACTAGAAGCATTCCAGCTTAATTCTAAAGAGTCCGGTTGAGGTGCTTCTAATAGCACCAAGTACTTGGTGCTACCAAGTTTTTCACCGTTAAATTTATCCATGTTTTTCACCGTTAAATTTATCCTTTTGACTATTTCCATCCGCTAGATCATACTATTCAACCAACCACCCACTCAACTCTAGAGGATCATTATCATCCTAACCGCACATCCATTCATCCAAGGGCCGAAACCCTAATAGTATCAAGCGCTTTGTACTATTAATAATATAGTAGCCTAACTCTCTCTCCCCCCCCTCTCTCTCTCTCTATATTTATATATATATACTCTCTCTCTCTCTCTCTATATATATATATATATATATATATATATATAGAGAGAGAGAGAGAGAGAGAGAGCAGGGCTAGCTACTGTGCTATTAGGAGCACAGCAGCCCTTGTGCTCATAAACTTCTAACCATCCAAACCATCCATCAATTTTGATGAATGGTTATGGTGAATCTCTTATTTCTCTCATTTCTCTCTCAATTTCTCTTTTTCTTGAATTTCTCCTCAATTTTTCTTCTGTCTCTCACCCTAATCATCCATCAAAATTGATGGATGGTTAGAAGTTTAGGAGTACAACGGCTGTTGTACACCTAATAGCATAGTAGCCCTACTATATATATATATATATATATATATATATATATAGAGTAGGGCTATTGTGCTATTAATAGCACAATAGCCCTTGTGCTATAAACTTTTTAACCACCCATCAATTTTGATGGGTGGTTAAGATGAGAGAGAGGAGAGAAATTGGAGAGAAGTTAGATGTCTCAATTTTTCTTCTCTTTGAATTTCTCTCCAATTTCTCTCATTTCTCTCATCTTAACCACCCTTCAAAATTGATGGGTGGTTAAAAAGCTTATAGCACAAGGGCTATTGTGCTATTAATAGCACAATAGCCCTACTCTATATATATATATATAGAGAGAGAGAGAGCTAGGCTCCTATAATATCTATAGTACCGGGACTCCGGTACTATAGTCTCATTTTCGATCTTAGGGTGTTCAAATCAACGATCCACACCCTTAAAACTTATCTAGGGTATTTGAAGTTTTTAGGAATAAAATTTTATATTTTTTCGACACAGTTTACTTTATGATCAAACAATTTCAAAATTGTCAATTTTCAATGGCTACTATGGCGAGTTTGTAGTTTAACGGTGTAGAAGAATCTAAAATTATTCAAATTTTGATAGAAAATACTTTAAACTATCTAGATCAAGGTTAGCATCTTTGATCTTGAATTTAAAAGTTCGATCCTCAAATTTTAAAGATTGTTCAATTTCCACTATTCATTTTGGAATGATTTATTTACTAAGTAAACGATGTTGAAAGAAATTAAAATTTTATTTCTAAGAACTTCATATACTCTAGATCATATTCAACGGTGTGGATCATTGATTTGAACACCCTAAGATCGAAATCAAGACTATAGTACCGGAGCTTCAGTACTATAGACAGTATAGTAGCATAATTCTATACATATATATATATATATATATATATATATAGAGTCCGGCTGGTATACTATCGGTAGCACGGAGGCCTCCGTGCTACCAAGTTGTTTTCGATGATGCGGCTTCCAAATCGACGATCGGCTCCGCTAGACTTGATCTACACTATTGAAAGTGTTTGGAAACTAAATTTCATAATTTTTCGATATCATTTACCTATCAAACGAGTAGTCGAAAAATGAATGGCTGAAAATAAAAATTTCATAAAAAATGATGATAAAAGGCTTAAATTTAAGATCAGAGATACTGATCTTACTCTAAATAGTTCAAAGAATTTTCTATAAAAATTTTATCAGATTTGGATTGTTTTACACCGTTAAACTTACAAACGCATCTCATCTACCATTGAAATTATCAATTTTGAGACCCTTTGATCACTAGCCAAATAATGTCGAAAAATTATGAAATTTAGTTTCCAAACACTTTCAATAGTGTAGATCAAGTCTAGCGGAGCCGATCGTCGATTTGGAAGCCGCAACATCGAAAACAACTTGGTAGCACGGAGGCCTCCGTGCTACCGATAGTATACCAGCCTAGCTCTCTCTCTCTCTCTCTCTCTATATATATATATATATATATATATATGTATAGAATTATGCTACTATACTATCGATAGTATCAAGCGCTTGGTGCTATTGAGTTTTCGACCGTTGGATGAAAGGATGTGCGGTTAGGATGATAGTGGTCGCCTAGGGTTGAGTAGGTGGCTGGTTGAATAGTATAATCTAACGGGTAAAAATGATCAAAGGGTAGATCTAATGGCAGAAAACTCGATAGTACCAAGAGCTTGGTACTATCGATAGTATAGTAGCCGGACTCATAGGCTCCTACACTATCTATAGTACCGGGGCTCCAGTACTATAGTCTCGTTTTCAACTTTAAAATGTTCAAATCAACGATCCATACCGTTAAAACTGATCTAAGATATTTGAAGCTTTTAGAAATAAAATTTTATATTTTTTCAACATAGTTTACTTTATGATCAAATCATTTAAAAATTGTCAATTTTCAATGGCTAGTATGGCGAGTTTTGTCACGCCCCGGGCTAGTTTAAGAAGCGGAAAACGTGTACATTTTTTTTTTTTGAAAGCATAGCCCGCGCCACGTACAGACCCGCCACAGATACAGGGTCTACTGTACACACGGACAGAACCTCCCCTGTATTTGCACGGCGTATACAACAACAACGACAGGATCACAACCACTCATGCATTCACCACTCAAACATCATCACAATTATGATTCATACAGCTAACCGTCTTTAAACCTGTATGAATCTAAGCAAGTCCTTAGGCGAAGAATGATGCGATGCACAAACAACAATCATTCTAGAAAACTGCTTCTTATCCAGAAGCTTTCTTTGAAACCCTAATATCAAGCATTCAAGAATCATTTGAAAACCGTTCTCCACACGAGAACTCTCTTTTGAAATCTCAAAAGTCGATCGATCGAAAATTCATTTGAAAACTGTTTCCCACACGGAAACTTTCATTCGAAAACGCTACCACGAGGGGTAGAAAACCAAGACATGCGATAAATGCCACGATGATAGAATAAAGGCACCGACATCCAAAAGTTTAAGCATGAAAACCTCACATGAATGCTAAACGAAATCCACGAGATCTAAGCATGCAAGACAATCATCCAACATATAACTGTACCAAAATATATCATGCTAGATAAAACAACCACAATGTAACTGAACCATATCCAACTAACTGCTAGATGATAAGGGTAATCACCAAATCTGGGGGAGTAGCCTCACAAGTCGGAACCTCTAGAGCTACTATCTAGGCGTGCCTCGCAACGTCCCGACTCCCACCACCCTGCTCACCTGAAAACAACAACGAGGGCGGGGGGTGAGAACATGTAAACATGTCTCCCCTCCCAGTGGGTACCGCAAGCCGACGAAGGCGAGGTGTACACACCAGCACGAGGGTCAACAAAAGATAGGTAAGGTATACAGTAGCACAAGTAAGTATGAGGCTGACATACAACTGAAACAACTATGCTACTGTAAGCAACTAGTATATGCATCAAAGGAGATAACCACAAAGTAAACCCAATCATAGCCACCGGGACGTATCCCTGGCACTGTCACCTGCTCAACTTTCGGCACATAAACCTTCTGGACGCACTGCGTCAAGGCTCACGGGTCGGTCGAAATCCACGACCCTTTTCCGGAAAAGAACACCCCCAAACGGTGGATCAGACCGCGGTGTACGTGAAGTGCTAGAAGAGCTGTGACGATCGATGCGAATGCTCAATCCACAGAACGGCAACGAGCCGTGAAGCAACTGATAAACCACGACGAGGATCGCACGGAACAACAAGCGATCACTACCGACCAACTGGGTCGTCTCAATAATCATGCAAACTACAACTACTCTACTATCCAAGCACGCATAAGTAGAGTCAAAGGGAGTCAAGTGAACTAATAACTGTAATGCAAGAGAAATGATAGAAAGGTATCACCGTAGTCCACTGAACCGACTCCGGATCGAAGTACCCACCTGTAGGTAAGATCAAGCCTAACACCGACGGCTCTCGGGAACCGCGACAGGACCTACGAAAGACTCACAGGGTCAAGGTCCACCAAGTCGACGCTAAACACATAACTCTCACATCCCGAAATCGACGGATCGCCCGGAAACCCATCGGGACGATTCCGAAACCACACTAAGCCCCAGAGGGGTACCAAACAGCCAACCAAGTCCCTCGCTGTCCCCGAACACACAAAACCAAGTGACGGGGCAGCGAGCACAAGCTCGGGGTGCCACGAACACCAACGCACCCGAAAAGGCTTCCCGGGTTCCCGAAAAAAAATACCGAATTGGCACCGGAACCCCCCGTCACTCATCCGCTGTCCTCGGAACTTCGGGACAGCGATGAGGAACAGCCAACAAAGCTAAACGACGAAGCCAAGTCACTCACGAGACAGCGAGTGAGTCGCACGACTAGAAACACGCGTTTCGCCGATTAATTTATCGAGAAACGCGTCGGAAATAAAACCGGATCTCCGCGAAGGGCGAAGGGGTTGGACAACCAGTCCACAGGGTCTCAAGGGTCAAGCCCTTGCTACCCGCAGCGTCGCAACGTTGCCACAAATGCCAAAGTCCCAAAACAAGCACAATTACATACATACAAGCAATAAAATAAGCCGTTCGAGCAATCCGTACGTCCGCACGACCTTCCGCAAGCACCAGCGGATAGGTAATGACGTGACGAAGGCCGTGCTCACAGCCCCACTGCGACAGGACTAGTCACAAGCACAGTAAACCCATAAAAACAGTGAACACATGCAATAAGCAAGCATAATTAAGGCCGTTCGAGCGCTCCGTTCGTCCGCACGACCTTCCGCAAGCACCAGCGAATAGGCAACGACGTAACGGAGGCCGTGCTCACAGCCCCACTGCGACAGGACAAGTCGCAAGCTCAGCAATTGCATAAAAACAGTGCCCACATAAGAGAAAAATGCTCGACAAAGGCCGAACAGCGCAACGGCTCACCCAAACAGGAAACTAAGGTGAGCATGATGATCAGCGCATTGCCGCGATCATCGTGCTCACCTTCTCGGACTTCGGGAGGCATCGGGGAGCTCAAACACTCACATGCGGCCAAAAAAGAGACCAAAAAGATCCTGGCCGGAGCAACTAGCTCCGGCCGGCTGCCGGCCGACATGCACGACCAGCGGCGGCCAGGGTCGGATGCGGGGGAGGTGAGGAAGAGGGTGCTCACCTCGGCCGACGGCAGGAAGCGGCGGCGGCGGCGCGGGGAGAAGAGGAGCTCTCGGGCGGCTAGGGCACGGCGGCGCCGGCAACGAACGGCGACGGCGGCCGGCGGCGACGCGAGCACCGGCACAAGGGTGTCGCCGGACGTCGTCCTGCCGTTGACCGCGACAAAGAAGACCGGCGGGCGGCGCCGGCGGAGGGATCATAGCCGTGGCTGCCCTAGGTGCCCATGCCGAGCCCGCGGCGGCTGCGGCGGCACGGTGACGGCCGGGGAGGCAGGGGGCGGCGCCGGAGGTCCGGGGGGGGGGTGGCGGCGCTCACCCTCCCAGTGGTCGGGAGGCGGCGGCGGCACGGGCCCATAGGCCTCGGCCAGCTGCTGCCCTAGCCGCAGCTGGCGGCAGGCTGGCGGCGCACGGCGGTGGCTCTCGGCGGCACGGCGGGTCTCCGGCGGTCGTTCCACCTCAGGGGAAGCCCATGCATGGGTTCCCCCTGGGTGCACACCGCAGGGAAGGAGGAGGAGGAGAAGAAGAAGAAGAAAGAGAAGAAAAGGGAGAGAGGAGCTTTGCCGGAGTTCCCGCCGGCCAGGGGTGGTCGGCGGCGGTCGGCGGCGCTCGGGGAGGTAGCTGAGGGGCTGAGGAAGGGGGTGGCTCACTCCTGTGAGCTGAGGGAAGAGAGAGGAAGTGGAGGTTCTCTCTCTCTCTCTCCACCAAACACACACACACACAAATAAATAAATGCACAAATGCATTTAAACCCCTCAAATAATAGAAAATACCCCTGGGTCCCTCACAGCAAGCACAAAATGCTCAGACACCCCTCCACAAGCAATCTCACGCGAAACGGTGCGAGAAACAGGGTCCAGATCGCGAAACCAAAAATATACCATTCGACCTCTCGGCGAAGAAGATGGAAGAACTTTCAATCCGTCTGTCGCATGTCAACACGGATCACGCCATCGCGTTCAGCACTGCCGAGACATCGAATCTACCATTTTGGATTGTCAGATTCGGACTCAGGATCGCGCCGTTAAGCCGTTCTCTCTCCGTGACAAAACTCAAAACAACTAAAATACATATAAATAACACTTATATACATATATATATATATATATATATATATATATATATATATATATATATATATATATATATATATATATATATATATATATATATATATATATATAAATACCCGTATATATATACGTATACAGATCAAAAACACAGTATCAGGGGAGAGGAACACAGATTCCAAATTTCCATTATTTTGAAATCTCACAAGTTTGCAGTTTAACGGTGTAGAAGGATCTAAATTTATTCAAATTTTGATAGAAAATACTTTAAACTATCTAGATCAAGATCAACAACCTTGATCTTGAATTTAAAAGTTCTATCCTCAAATTTTAAAGATTGTTCAATTTCAACCGTTCATTTTTGACATGATTTACTTACTAAGTAAACGATGTCGAAAAAAATTAATATTTTATTCCTAAGAACTTCATATACCCTAGATAATATTTAATGGTGTGGATCGTTGATTTGAACATCCTAAGATCGAAAACGAGACTATAGTACCGGAGCTTCAGTACTATAGATAGTATAGTAGCCTAATTATATATATATATATATATATATATATATATATATATATATATATATATATATATATATATATATATATATATATATATATATATATATATATATATATATGTAGAATCCAGCTACTATCTTTTTAGGAGGACGAGGCCTTCGTCCTCCAAAGTCATTTTAGATGATAGGAATTTCGAATCGATGATCAGAACTGTTAAAGTTGATCTAGAGTATTTAAAGTGTCTAGAAACTAAATTTCATGAATTTTAAAAATTATTTACGTAGTGATCAAAGGATCACAAAATCGACAATTTTTGACGGCTTATATAAGCCGTTTGCTTGTTTAACGGTGTAGAACAATCCAAACAGCTTGAATTTTTGATAGAAATTTTTTTATACTATTTAGATAACATTTAATAACTCTGATCATGAATTGAAAAAGTCTAACATCTATTTTCACAATGTTATTCGTTTTTGACCGTTCATTTTTAGACTCTTTAATGAACTTGATAACAAATTTTAAAATTTATGAAATTTAGTTTCTAGACGTTATAAATACACTAGATTAACTTTAACGGTTCCGATTATCGATTCGGGATTCCTATCATCTAAAACGACTTAGAAGGATGAGGGCCTCCGTCCTCCTAAAAGGATAGTAGCCGGACTATATATATATATATATATATATATATATATATATATATATATATATATATATATATATATATATATATATATATATATATATATATATATATATATATATATATATATATATATATATATATATATATATATATATATATACTACTTATAGTGCACATGCGATGCACATCACATTTAATTAAATTAAATTTATATTTATATTTTAAATTTAAATTATTATTGGTGGTATGTGTCTATTTATTATTTAATTTTTTTTCTAACTTTAGTTTATCTCCAAATAAGTTTTATATATTTTCAATTTAGTTATACTGTAAATATTTTTCATATGTATTTCGTAACATACAATTTTTTTTTGAATTTGAACCCGATTTAAAATTTGAATTAATTCAAAGTTTTAAATTAATAAATTTAAATTTAAATTTATGAACAAAACTCAAAATTTTAAATTTATTTTGAATTCATGAATATTGGTAGTTATTGGAGACTTAGATCTATTTATCAACCAATCTATTTTTTAAACTTAATTTATTTTCAAATTAGTTAATTATTTTCTATTTGAGATAATCTGTTGATAGTCCCAAAATTTAAATTTTAAAATTAATTTTAAATTTTGAATTAAAATATAGATTCACAGTAAATATCCTCCTATTAGCAAAAATTTGGATAAGCATGAATTTTTTTCTGTTTTAGAGATAAAGAAGAATTAAACAAATTTTGTATTAAAATATAGATTCACAGTAGATATTCTCCGGTTGGCAAAAATTTGGATAAGCATGAATTTTTATTTCCTGTTTTAGAGATAAAGAGGAATTGAAAGTTTGTTTCATTACGTTATTTATTTTGCGTAATGAAAGAGGAGCCAAATTTTTATTCCCTCCAAAAATGGTTCTGTCGACAGACCGAAATTTAAAATACGTGCTTTTATATATAGTATAGATATAGATATGCATATATATGCATATATATGTATATATATGTATATGTGTAGTACACTGAATTTCAGTGCGTCGTACCGAACTTCTACAAATTGTGGAGTTTCGGTGGAAATGTAGCATGAGAGGCTACGTGAGCGGCTTCGGCCAAGTTTGGGGCTTGTGCGAAGTGTTTTCGGCGCAAATGAGGTGCGAAAACGGACTTCGAAAAGTTAAAACTTCTAAACTTGTGAAGTCTGCAGTGGATTCTGGTATGAGGATGTCCATACCGGTACTGAAGTGATTAGTACCGGTATGTGGTGTGGTATACCGGAATGCGAGGGTTGAATATCCGAGAAACCAGCTCTCGGGTTTTGCGGAATTCCTCGGGGTATACCGGAACTAACACCCGTATACCGGTATGCAAATGCGAATACCGATATACAGTGCTGCGAAATCCCAGCTTTGGCTGGTTGTGTGTAGTGAAGTGTGAGGGGGGCAAAATGGTCTTTTCACATGTGTTGGGGTGTATGAAGGGCTGAGACCCTCTCCCCTTCTCATTGTCTTCCTCCTCTACTTCTCCTCTCCACCTCTCTCACTTTCTCTCTCTAGAGAACTCTCCAAAGCTTGGAGAAGTGGTGGAATGGAGCTTGGAAAAGGACTTCCAAGGTGCAAAGAAGCTTCTTGGTGCAAGTAGAAGCTTGGGGAACTCGTGGCTAAGGCGAGTTCCTCATGAATTGGGTTCAAACCTTGGATTTAATCCTTTGTTATGAGGTTTTTGGAAACCCTAGACAATCTAAACCACAAAACGTGGAGATTGGCCAAGAGATTTTGAGGTTCTACATGCATGCATGTGAAACCTAGGTGAAATGAGGGTTTTTGCAATGTGAGGTTCTAAAAATATTTGAACCTTCGGGAATTGCAATTGAGGCATAGAAAATCATGTTAGAACAAATGCTTTCATGTATTGAGTTGATTTAAGGGTTCGTAACGAGTAACGAACCATTTTCTTGTAGAAGCTTGGGTTGAAGCAAGAACTCAAGGCTTGGAGACTTAGGAGCTCAAAGAATTCAAGAATTTGGAAGCTCTTGAGGTGGATTTGTGTTTACCGAAGTGATTAGGTCACTTCCATGTCTAGGGTAAATAACCATTTAAAGATAAAATGGTGTAATGTGGAACCCTAGAACTTGCATGTGGGCAAAATGAGAATTATGATAGATAGAGCCATGAGCTCCTCTTGCATGTTAAAGAATTCAAGTATATTTCTATTATTTATACTTGTTATGCGAATGCATGTATGATTGGAACCTAGTGTTGAGAACATAGGTTGGAACATGTATGATTGGAACCTAGTGTCATTGAACATATGTTGGAACATGAGAATGGAACCTAGAGTCATGGAACCTAGGTTGAGAATGAGATAGTAAACCTAGTGTCATTGAACATAGGTTGGAACATGAGAATGGAACCTAGAGTCATGGAACCTAGGTTGAGAATGAGATAGTAAACCTAGTGTCATTGAACATATGTGAGACTTAATAACTTGAACCTAGGGTCATGAGACTTAGGTTGTCAAGTGTGAAATGTGAACATTAGGATATGCGACGATTTCGCTATCCCGGGTATGCGACGATTTCGCTACCCGTGCCATGAGTTGGCGGTGACGGATTGGGGTATGCGACGATTTCGCTACCCGTGCCATGAGTTGGCGGTGACAGATTGGGATGTGCGACGATTTCACTATCCCGGGTATGCGACGATTTCGATACCCGTGCCATGAGTTGGCGGTGACAGATTGGGATATGCGACGATTTCGCTATCCCGGGTATGCGACGATTTCGCTACACGTGCCACGTGATGGCGGTGTTGAAATGGGGTATGCGACGATTTCGCTATCCCGGGTATGCGACGATTTCGCTACCCGAACACGGAGGTGACGATTTCACTCCTTGGATGTTGGAACTATTATGGTGTTGCGGCGATTCCGAAACCATAAGTTAATGACAAGTAGTTGAACTTGGTCAATGTGAAATATAGGATGAACCTAGGAGAAAATAAAAATGGACATTTTATTTGGTTGTATCCTTTATGTTTATTTACAAGCATGTAAATATTTGTTGCATAGTTATTTGTGATCTAACTTATGCATATGGTGTTTCTTTGGACCTGGTGGGTCGAGCTTCTCTCTTGGGTGGCCTTACCCACTGGGAACTATGTTTATAGTTCTCACTCCACGTTTTTCAGGTCCTTCCGCGAGTGAGGCGGCGGAGCGAGGCAAGGGTTTGGCTCTATAGATAGCGGCCCTTCTATTTTGGTGATACATAGAGTTGTACCCCTAGTCTTGGACATTGATAGTATAGGGATTTTCATTAAATGTATGCAACTTGTATATTCCATAATTTTGGAACATGATGTATGGAATGGAAATGAAAGAAACAAAAAATTGGGCATGTATAAATGTGCAAATGTGATGTAATAGAAGTAGAACTTTTTTATGTTGATGCTTTCCTTCCAACTCTTGTACTCCGTTCCTAGTTGGAATCTTGTGGATATGCTTGTGTTGTGACGCCTTGGGCGGGTAGAAGAGACTCTATCCATTCGGCGGGTCTGGGGCATGCGCCCGTGCAGTTATCCTTTCCACCTAGTTGGTGTTAAAGACCCGACGGGGCGTGACAGACTGAGGTGGTATCAGAGCGTAGAAACGGTCTAGGTGGACCTAACAAAACCCTAGGATGGAAAAGACCCTAGGAGTGTAGGCTCGTGAGTGACGAGATCTTTGATTGTGGCGAAAGATAAGTGATTGGGTTATGTCCTTATACCTCTAGTTGGAAGTAGAGGTAGATTCGAGGTGTGTCTTATTCTTCACCAAGAGTGTTCGTGTTGGCGGTCGACAACATGAAACCAAGTGAGGGGAAAAAGAACCCTTTTGTGACTTTCCCCTAGATTGGGTTCACGTTTATTTTCGTGAAACGTTATGTTACAAATGACTTTGAATGTCATGAAATGACCAAAGTCGTTGTGTTTTCAGGAGATAATGGTACGTGGACGGCCTCCTACGAGGGCTGGGCTCGGAGGATCGAGCGCGGCTCCCGAAAAACTCGGGGAGGGCGAGAACTCGGGTCTTCATGATCAGTTGACCGAGTTGATGAGCGTGGTTCGGCGACAGGCCGAAACCATGCATCGACAGGAGGAGCAAATTAAAAAGCTCCAAGACGAAATGGCGCAGCAAGCGGCTGCGATTAGGGAGGAAAGATTGGGAGCGCCTCCGGCCTCTGCTTCGGCACCGGCCGAGGAGGTGACACCGGCGCCGGCTGTGGCGCCACCGGCACCACCGACTGTAGCCGATGGGTCGGGTGCTCCTACGCCCGACTCCGCGGTGGAGGATGCGGAGCGAGAGCGCGCACTTGCGGCTCTCATGAGGTTCAAGAAGTTCAACCCGCCTATCTTTAACGGGGAGAACGTGGATCCATGGGACGTAGAGATGTGGATCGATGCCATGGAGATGCTCTTTGAGGATTTATATACCTTGGAGAGGGACAAAGTGCACCTCGCCGCTCATTGTTTAGAGCGATCAGCGAAGGTGTGGTGGAAAGGAGTCCGGCGTGATCGACTCTCTAGCCTTCCGCCACCGACATGGGAGGAGTTTCGGGGTATGGTGTTCGCCGCCTACTTCCCCGATAGTGAGAAAAGGAAACTCCAAGAAAAGTTTCGAAAATTAAAGCAAGGGAACCGCACCGTGTGTGAGTACGAGAGGGAGTTCTCGTACATCATTAATTGTGTACCGCACGTTGTCCACGGAGAGTTGGACAAGGTCGATTGCTTCGTGTGCGGGCTTCGACCGGAGATCTTTCGGGCGGTGCACGCCTTCAAGCTACAGACCTTTGCGGAGGTCTTGGACCGTGCTCTTTGGGTGGAGCACGGGAATGCATGTGCGCGTGAGGAGCGCGAGTCTTGGGAAAGAGAGAAGGAAAAAGATAAAGAAAAGGGAAAGAAACGACCGGCGGGTGGCTCGGGTGGGCAATCTAGCTCTAAGCGGCCCCCGAAGCACTCGCAGTCGCAGAATCAGTCTCGTGGGTCCCAGAGGAATCGACCCTCGAGCCGGTGCCCGATTTGTAGCGGCCCCCACAACCCTCAGCAATGTGATTATCGTGAGGGCCGGTGCTACAAGTGCGGACAGCCGGGACATATGCGGTACAATTGTCCGATGGATGATGGCCGGGCGCCGTCGTCGGCATCGGCATTTGCATCGCCGAGACAGCTTGCGGGCATCCCACCCGCGGCGATGTCGGCAGGCCGTACACCGCAGCCGAGACCAGTTGAGGGCCAGCGGCCAGCGCCCAGTGGACGGGTGTTCGCCTCACAGGTGGAGGAGCCTTATGCCCAGGAGGATGTCGTGGCAGGTATTGTGTTAATTAAAGGCATTCGATGTAGAGCTTTGTTTGATACTGGAGCATCACATTCATTCATTGCTCGATCATTTGCTATTGCGCATGGAATAGAAATTGTAGAAGCCACGCATGCAAGAACTGTGCAAGTACCTGAACACACTTTTTGTGTACATCACGCGTGTGTAGATTGTCCAGTGAGAGTTGAAAACTGGATCATGCCAGCTGATTTGCTGGTGTTAAATCGAATGAATGAGTATGATTTAATCCTAGGAATGGATTGGCTCTCGAGATATCACGCTACTATTGATTGTGAGAGCCGGATAGTGAGATTTAAAGAACCCGGGGACAAGGAGTTTGTGTACCGTGGGTGCAAGAGTTCGCTCTTTGCATCATTGGTGTCCACGTCGCAAGCAAGAAAGCTCATTGCTAGGGGTTGCATTGCTTACTTAGCGACGGTGGTGGATGATCGAAAGGAAGTGTTGGGACTCGAGGACATTCATGTAGTCCAAGAGTTCCCGGATGTATTTTCGGCGGAATTACCCGGAATGCCACCGAATCGGGAAATAGAATTTGTGATTGATTTGCTCCCGGGTACGGTGCCGATTTCTAAGGCCCCGTACATGATGGCACCCGCGGAGCTAAAAGAATTAAAAGCACAACTACAAGATTTGATGGACAAGGGTTTCGTAAAGCCAAGTGTGTCACCTTGGGGAGCCCCTGTTCTATTTGTGCAGAAAAAGGACGGTTCACTGCGGTTATGTGTGGATTACCGTGAGTTGAACAAAGTGACCGTCAAGAATAAGTACCCGTTACCCCGAATTGATGACTTATTCGATCAGTTGCAAGGATCTCGGGTGTATTCAAAGATTGATTTGCAATCCGGTTATCACCAATTGAAGATTAAACCGGAGGATGTGCATAAGACCGCGTTTAGGACGCGGTATGGACATTATGAATTCACGGTTATGCCTTTCGGGCTTACCAATGCCCCGGCAGCGTTCATGGATTTAATGAACCGTGTGTTCAAACCACTATTGGATCAATTTGTGGTTGTGTTCATAGATGATATTCTTGTCTACTCTCGGAGTGAAGAGGAACATAAAGAGCACCTAAGGATTGTGCTTCAAGTTCTTCGAGAGAACAAGTTGTTCGCCAAGTTAAAGAAGTGCGAATTTTGGATTCGTGAGGTCGCTTTCTTGGGTCATGTGATTTCCGCGGGAGGAGTATCGGTGGACCCTATGAAAGTTGAGGCAATCAAGGATTGGCCTCGCCCGACCAATGTCACGGAAGTACGAAGCTTTTTGGGTCTTGCGGGGTACTATCGGCGGTTCGTGGAGGGATTTTCAAAAATCTCCGGTCCACTAACGCGTCTTACCCGCAAGGGAGCCAAATATGTTTGGAGCGAGGAATGCGACCAAAGCTTTAAGGAGCTAAAGGAAAGGTTGACTTCGGCTCCGGTTCTCGCCTTGCCGATTTCGGGGGAGGGCTTTGTGGTGTATAGTGATGCATCACGGCGTGGTCTTGGGTGTGTTCTTATGCAAAGAGGACAAGTGATAGCATATGCCTCTCGTCAGCTGAAGAGCTATGAGCAGAATTACCCCACCCACGACCTAGAACTTGCAGCGGTGGTCTTCGCACTTAAGTTGTGGAGACACTATTTGTACGGGGAGCATTGTGAGGTGTACACGGATCATAAAAGCTTAAAGTATTTGTTCACTCAAAAGGAGTTGAACTTGAGGCAGCGGAGATGGTTGGAGTTGATAAAGGATTACGACTTAACCATCTTGTACCACCCCGGTAGAGCCAATGTGGTGGTCGATGCGCTCAGTCGGAAATCCGTGGAGAACTTCGCAATTGAGATTACGGGACAAATGCCGTTGATCAAGGAAATGGGCCGATTTGACTTGGAAGTCGTGGCCCCGGGCGTCCCCGCTATACTCATGAATCTCGAAGTGTGGCCGACCTTGTTGGAGCAAATAAAAGAAAAGCAATCCGGTGATCCGGAACTCCAAAAGGTGCGGAGTGCTATCGAGAGTGGGCGCGCCGGTGATTTTCATGTGGACTCGAAGGGCGCCATTCGATTTCGAAATCGATTGTGCGTGCCTAAAGTCGAGGACATTTGTAGGGAGATCTTGAAAGAAGCTCACACTTCTCCCTATGCAATTCACCCGGGCGGCACCAAAATGTATAAGGATCTTAAATTGCATTATTGGTGGCCGGGGATGAAACTTGATGTTGGACGCTTTGTGGCACGATATTTAGTATGCCAACAAGTGAAGGCCGAGCGTCGCTTTCCAGCAGGGAAATTGCAAGGGCTGCCCATTCCAGTTTGGAAGTGGGAGAATATCGCAATGGACTTTGTTGTGGGCCTACCTCGGTCACAATGTGGCCACGACGCGATATGGGTGGTGGTGGATCGATTGACAAAGTCGGCACACTTTTTGCCAATCCACACCACTTGGTCGGGAGACAAGTTGGCACAAGTCTACCTGGACGAGATTATGCGGTTGCACGGGGTCCCGACCTCGATAGTTTCAGATCGAGATCCCCGTTTTACATCGCATTTTTGGAAAAGCTTGCAAGAAGCTTTGGGTACACGGCTCGATTTCAGTTCAGCATTTCATCCTCAAACTGACGGTCAATCGGAGAGGACAATTCAGATTTTGGAGGATATGCTGCGAGCGTGCGTGTTGGACTTCAAGGGTGCATGGCCTACTCATTTACCGATGGCTGAATTCGCTTATAATAATAGCTATCAGTCTAGCATCGGTATGGCACTGTTTGAGGCCCTGTATGGAAGAAAATGCCGCTCTCCTATCCATTAGAGCGAGGTCGGCGAGAGAAGGGTCTTAGGACCGGATGTGCTGCGTGAAGCGGAGGAAAAGGTCCGCTTGGCACGTGAGCGCTTATCGACGGCGTAATCCAGGCAAAAGAGCTATGCGGATAGACGTCGACGAGATTTAGAATTCGCGGTAGGAGACCGCGTCTTCTTAAAAGTATCACCCATGAGAAGGGTGAAGCGATTTGGTGTTCAGGGTAAGTTGAGTCCCCGTTACATTGGACCTTATGAGGTTTTGGAGCGTGTGGGATCCTTGGCATATCGGCTAGCCTTGCCGCCAAAACTTACGGGGATACACAATGTGTTTCATGTATCGACGCTCCGTAAGTACGTGTATGATCCAGCGCACGTTCTCGAGTATGTGCCTATGGAGCTTCATGAGGATATGACTTATGAGGAATTTCCCTTATGTATCATGGATCGCGAGGTGAAAAGTTTGAGGAACCGTAAAATTCCTTATGTAAAGGTACAATGGACGAATCACGGTGAGCGCGAAGCTACGTGGGTATTGGAAAGCTCAATGAAGGAGCGGTTTTCTTACCTCTTCGCTGAGTCTAGCTGAGGTATGATTTAGTTTCGCGGTCGAAACTCTCTTTAAGGGCGGAGGAATGTAGTATACTGAATTTCAGTGCGTCGTACCGAACTTCTACAAATTGTGGAGTTCCGGTGGAAATGTAGCATGAGAGGCTACGTGAGCGGCTTCGGCCAAGTTTGGGGCTTGTGCGAAGTATTTTCGGAGCAAATGAGGCGCGAAAACGGACTTCGAAAAGTTAAAACTGCTGAACTTGTGAAGTCTGCAGTGGATTCCGGTATGAGGATGTCTATACTGGTACTGAAGTGATTAGTACCGGTATGTGGTGTGGTATACCGGAATGCGAGGGTTGAATCCGAGAAACCAGCTCTCGGATTTTGCGGAATTCCTCGGGGTATACCGGAACTAACACCCGTATACCGGTATGCAAATGCGAATACCGGTATACAGTGCTGCGAAATCCCAGCTTTGGCTGGTTGTGTGTAGTGAAGTGTGAGGGGGGCAAAATGGTCTTTTCACATGTGTTGGGGTGTATGAAGGGCTGAGACCCTCTCCCCTTCTCATTGTCTTCCTCCTCTACTTCTCCTCTCCACCTCTCTCACTTTCTCTCTCTAGAGCTCTCCAAAGCTTGGAGAAGTGGTGGATTAGAGCTTGAAAAAGGACTTCCAAGGTGCAAAGAAGCTTCTTGGTGCAAGTAGAAGCTTGGGGAACTCGTGGCTAAGGTGAGTTCCTCATGAATTGGGTTCAAACCTTAGATTTAATCCTTTGTTATGAGGTTTTTGGAAACCCTAGGCAATCTAAACCACAAAACGTGGAGATTGGCCAAGAGATTTTGAGGTTCTACATGCATGCATGTGAAACCTAGGTGAAATGAGGATTTTTGCAATGTGAGGTTCTAAAAATATTTGAACCTTCGGGAATTGCAATTGAGGCATAGGAAATCATGTTAGAACAAATGATTTCATGTATTGAGTTGATTTAATGGTTCGTAACGAGTAACGAACCGTTTTCTTGTAGAAGCTTGGGTTGAAGCAAGAACTCAAGGCTTGGAGACTTAGGAGCTCAAAGAATTCAAGAATTTGGAAGCTCTTGAGGTGGGTTTGTGTTTACCGAAGTGATTAGGTCACTTCCATGTCTAGGGTAAATAACCATTTAAAGATAAAATGGTATAATGTGGAACCCTAGAACTTGTATGTGGGCAAAATGAGAATCATGATAGATAGAGCCATGAGCTCCTCTTGCATGTTAAAGAATTCAAGTATATTTCTATTATTTATACTTGTTATGCGAATGCATGTATGATTGGAACCTAGTGTTGAGAACATAGGTTGGAACATGTATGATTGGAACCTAGTGTCATTGAACATAGGTTGGAACATGAGAATGGAACCTAGAGTCATGGAACCTAGGTTGAGAATGAGATAGTAAACCTAGTGTCATTGAACATAGGTTGGAACATGAGAATGGAACCTAGAGTCATAGAACCAAGGTTGAGAATGAGATAGTAAACCTAGTGTCATTGAACATATGTGAGACTTAATAACTTGAACCTAGGGTCATGAGACTTAGGTTGTCAAGTGTGAAATGTGAACATTGGGATATGCGACGATTTCGCTATCCCGGGTATGGGACGATTTCACTACCCGTGCCATGAGTTGGCGGTGACGGATTGGGGTATGCGACGATTTCGCTATCCCGGGTATGCGACGATTTCGCTACCCGTGCCATGAGTTGGCGGTGACAGATTGGGATGTGCGACGATTTCGCTATCCCGGGTATGCGACGATTTTGCTACCCGTGCCATGAGTTGGCGGTGACAGATTGGGATATGCGACGATTTCGCTATCCCGGGTATGCGACGATTTCGCTACCCGTGCCATGTGATGGCGGTGTTGAAATGGGGTATGCGACGATTTCGCTATCCCGGGTATGCGACGATTTCGCTACCCGAACACGGAGGTGACGATTTCACTCCTTGGATGTTGGAACTATTATGGTGTTGCGGCGATTCCGAAACCATAAGTTAATGACAAGTAGTTGTACTTGGTCAATGTGAAATATAGGATGAACCTAGGAGAAAATGAAAATGGACATTTTATTTGGTTGCATCCTTTATGTTTATTTACAAGCATGTAAATATTTGTTGCATAGTTATTTGTGATCTAACTTATGCATATGGTGTTTCTTTGGACCTGGTGGGTCGAGCTTCTCTCTTGGGTGGCCTTACCCACGGGGAACTATGTTTATAGTTCTCACTCCACGTTTTTCAGGTCCTTCTGCGAGTGAGGCGGCGGAGCGAGGCAAGGGTTTGGCTCTATAGATAGCGGCCCTTCCATTTTGGTGATACATAGAGTTGTACCCCTAGTCTTGGACATTGATAGTATAGGGGTTTTCATTAAATGTATGCAACTTGTATATTCCATAATTTTGGAACATGATGTATGGAATGGAAATGAAAGAAAAAAAAAATTTGGGCATGTATAAATGTGCAAATGTGATGTAATAGAAGTAGAACTTCTTTATGTTGATGCTTTCCTTCCAACTCTTGTACTCCGTTCCTAGTTGGAACCTTGTGGATATGCTTGTGTTGTGACGCCTTGGGCGGGTAGAAGAGACTCTATCCGTTCGGCGAGTCTGGGGCATGCGCCCGTGCGGTTATCCTTTCCACCTAGTTGGTGTTAAAGGCCCGACGGGGCGTGACAATATGTTTATATGTATATATATGTATATGTATATATGTATATATATGTATATGTATATATGTATATATGTATATATATGTATATGTATATATGTACATATGTATATATATGTATATGTATATATATATATATGTATATGTATATGTATATATGTATATGTATATGTATATGTATATGTATATAGAGCTAGGCTGCTATACTATCGGTAGCACGGACGCCTCCGTACTACCAAGTTGTATTCGATGATGCGGCTTTCGAATCGACGATCGGCTCCGTTAGACATGATCTACGCTATTGAAAATATTTAGAAACCAAATTTCATATTTTTTTCGACATTATTTTACTAGTGATAAAAAAATTTCAAAATTGACAATTTTAATGGCCGATGTGATGCGTTTGTGAATTTAACGGTGTAAAATAATCTAAATCTGATGAAATTTTAATGAAAAATTCTCTTCACTATTTAGACTAAGATCTGTACCTTCGATCTTAAATTCAAATCTTTTATTGTCATTTTTTTATGAGATTTTTATTTTCAGCCGTTCATTTTTAGACTACTCGTTTGATAGGTAAATGATGTATAAAAATTATGAAATTTAGTTTTCTAATATTTTCAATAGTGTAGATCAAGTCTAACGGAGCCGATCGTTGATTCGGAAGCTGCATCATCGAAAACAACTTGGTAGCATGGAGGCCTCCGTACTACCGATATTATAGCAGCTGGACTCTATGTATGTGTGTGTGTGTGTGTCACGCCCCGGGTTCCAGCTCTATCGGGCTCGCCAACAGATCCGCCGTATATACAGGAAGCCCTGTGTATACGAAGTGATAGAAGCACCTGTAAACAGCACAAGAACCACTACAAGCGAGGAATAGAGCTACTAAAACAGAAATAAATAGCCACATGTACATACATGCAATCCAAGATGTATAACATAAACCAAAAGTAAAACATCATCACCTCACAACCCTGGCATAAGAAACGAAATACAACCGTATGTACATGACTATAAACAAAACTACTGTCTCCAAAATGGTACTACTCTAGCTCAGCGACTGGAGTGGATAGGGATCTAGCTCGCAACTTCCTTACCTCGATCTGTAGTGGCAGCAGGAATGGATGGCTATGCAAGAAAAGTGGTAAAAACGGGTGTGAGAACTACTGTAAAATAGAGTAGTCCTCAGTGGGTATCGTCACCAACGCCAACGGCCTACCCACTAAGTCTACAAAACTGAAAGGTAAAACAGGTAGGTAAAAGAGTAGAAGTAGAAAAGCTGAAAAGAAATCTACAGATAATATGCCACTACACTACTAATGCTCAAGTCATACTCTCACCGTATGTATGCATCAACCAACTATCGAACTGACAACAACTAACTCAATCCAAAAGGACCGCCACAAGGCCGCTCCAGCCTGTGCCAACCTACTACTGTGCACTACCCTCGAGGGTGGCCAACCTAAGTAGACTGCCCAAAAAGGCTGCTGTGATAAGAACGCGAAAAGGCCTCACTCAGGAGCGGCACTCGGGGTGCTACGCAGCCGAGCAAAAGAGCGTACTCTGTCGAGCTCAATCAGGCTCACGCAGGCTGTAGTCAATGCAAATGCTCAAACGGTCCAAGAACCAAAGCACACGTGCTCTCGGCACAATCTGATGCAAAAAGTAAAGATCTGGGTCCACTGTCAGTTCGGACGGCACTCGACAACACAAAACAGCCTAAACACTGCTGTAGAAATTCACTCAGTATCTCAGCACGAGCGTAATCTCAACCTACACTAATCCGAATATCCACGATGCACGAACAGCGGCGATACGAAGGTAAACACAGCTCCTGAAGCTAAATATGATAAAATTATCATATTTACTCCATACCTCAAGGAGAAGGCTCAAAAAGGGCAGGGTAGGACTCCCGCATCACCGCCTCCGGCTCCCAGGTCACTTCGCGTTCCTCATGATTGCTCCACTACACTTTCACATATGGAATGACCCGGTTACGCAATTCTTTCACCTCCCGAGCAAGAATTCGCACCGGTCGCTCCTCATATTTCAAGTCCTCTCCCAACTCCAGTGGGGTGAAGTGAATCACATGCGAAGGATCGAATACATATCTCCTCAATATCGAGACGTGGAAGACGTCATGAATGCCAGCAAGTTGTGGTGGGAGTGCAAACCTATATGCTACAGGCCCAACTCGCTCCAAAATCTCAAAGGGGCCAATGAATCGTGGACTGAGCTTTCCACGAACTCCAAATCTGCGTATCCCCCTGGACGGCGAGACTTTCAGAAAAACATGATCTCCAACCTAAAACTCCAAGTCTCGTCTTCTAGTATCAGAATAGCTCTTTTGTCGACTCTGGGCGGTTTCAAGATGTCGGCGCACAATTTTGACCTTTTCCTCTGCTTGTAGCAGAATATTAGGTCCCAAAGTCTTCATTTTTCCTACTTCACTCGAATATAGAGGTGATTGACACTTGCGTCCATACAACGCTTCAAACGGTGCCATCTGGATGCTGGCTAGATAGGTGTTGTTGTACGCAAACTCAGCTAGTCTCAAATGTCGATGCCACTCTCCTCCAAAATCCAGGACACAAGCTCTCAACATGTCCTCTAGGATCTGGATGGTCCGCTCTGTCTAACCATCTGTCTGTGGGTGAAACGCTGTACTAAAGTGGAGGTGGGTACCCAAAGCTGTCTGTAGGCTTTTCCAGAAATGCGAGACGAATCGTGGGTCTCTATCTGATACAATCGAGGTAGGCACTCCATGTAACCTCACTACCTCGTCCACGTAGAGCTGAGCAAGTTGATCTCTAGACAAGAAAGTCTGCACTGGTAAGAAGTGAGCATACTTGGTCAGTCTGTCCACTATCACCCAAATGGCATCAAATCCACCCTTCGTCCTCGGTAATCCCACGACGAAATCCATGGTGATCTGATCCCACTTCCACTCTGGCACTGGAAGACTCTGAAGCTTGCCAGCAGGTACTCGGTGCTCTGCTTTCACTTGCTGGCAAGTCAAATATTGAGCTACAAATCTTTCAATGTCCCTCTTCATTCCATTCCACCAGAAGTGTGCCTTCAAGTCTTTATACATTTTAGTTCCACCGGGGTGAACTGTATAAGGTATGGAATGAGCCTCCTTCAAAATCTCCTCTCGGATCTCAGAATCCATAGGCACACACAGTCGGTCCCTGTACCGTAGTACTCCCGAACTGTCAACTCCAAGTTCCCTATCTGACCGCTCTCAATCTGGTCTCGAATTCTCATCAAGTGGGGGTCCACACTCTGTTTCTCTCTAATCTTGTCCAACAGAGTAGGCTGTAAGACTATAGACATAAGTCTTGCAGTAGCCCCAGGGGACACCACCTCAAGTCCAAGTCGCCGCAACTCCTCAAGTAATGGCGCCTGCTGAGTGATCATCATACTAAGGCTCTGCACTGACTTCCTGCTCAACGCATCTGCCACTATGTTTGTCTTGCCGGGGTGATACTGGATGCTGACGTCATAATCCTTCAACAACTCCAACCACCGGCGTTGCCTCAGGTTCAATTCCTTCTGGGTGAACAGATACTTGAGACTTTTATGATCAGTGAAAATCTCACAGTGCTTCCCATACAGGTAGTGACGCCACAATTTCAGTGCGAACACCACAGCGGCAAGCTCTAAGTAATGCGTGGGGTAATTCTTTTCATAATCCTTCAACTGTCGTGAAGCATAAGCAATTATCCTACCATGCTGCATCAACACACAACCCAAATCGTTGTGTGACGCATCACTATAAATCACAAATCCTTCGCCCATAACTGGAAGGGCAAGGATAGGAGCTGACATCAGTCTTTGCTTCAACTCCTCGAAGCTCTTCTAGCAGTCCTCACTCCAGATAAACTTAATCCCCTTTCGAGTCAGTCGAATGAGGGGTGTGAAAAGTTTTGCAAAGCCTTCCACAAACTGACGGTAATATCCAGCTAATCCAAGGAAACTCCTCACCTTGGTAATCGTCGTCGGTCTGGGCCAATCCCGAATCGCATCAATCTTTTTCGGGTCAACTGCCACTCCAGTGGCTGAAATCACGTGGCCCAAGAAAGAAACCTCCTGAAGCCAAAACTCGCACTTCTTCAAATTGGCATACAACTTCTTCTCTCTCAGAAGTTGTAGCACGATCCTCAAGTGCTCCTCGTGCTTCGAATCACTTCGGGAGTAGATCAGGATATCATCTATAAACACCACCACAAATCTATCCAAGAACGGCTTAAATACTCGATTCATCAAATCCATAAATACGGCAGGGGCATTAGTCTGTCCAAACGACATCACTGTAAACTCATAATGCTCGTACCGTGTCCGAAAAGCTGTCTTGGAAATATCCTCGGCCTTCACCCTCAACTGGTGGTAACCCGACTGTAAGTCAATTTTCGAGAAGACACAAGATCCTTGCAGCTGATCGAAAAGATCATCGATGCGCTGCAAATGATACTTGTTCTTGATGGTCACCTTATTCAACTCTCGATAATCTACACAAAGTCTAAGTGAACCATCCTTCTTCTTAACGAATAACACCGGCGCTCCCCAAGGCGACACACTGGGTCTCACAAATCCCTTATCCATCAGATCCTAAAGCTGTGCCTTAAGCCCCCTCAACTCAGCTGGTGCCATTCTATAGGGTGCCTTCGAGATTGGCGCGGTTCCAGGAATCATATCAATCACAAACTCAATCTCCCTATCCGGCGGCATAGTCGTCAACTCAGGGAAAAACACATCCGAGAACTCGCGGACTATAGGGATATCCTTGAGTCCCGGTGCCGCCATAGGCACCTCAACAACGGTTGCCAGAAAGGCAGTGCATCCTCTAGTCATCATCTGTCTGGCTCTCGACGAAGAAATCATAGTCGCAAACAGTGTACTCCTGCAGCCCCTGTAAACGAACTCCTCCTGTCCAGGCTCGCGAAACGTCACCGTCCTAGCTCCGCAGTCGATCGTCGCAAGGTAACGTGCCAGCCAATCCATGCCGAGCACTACATCAAAATTCTGCAATTGCCCTAAGACCAACAGGTCTGCTGGCATAATCCAAGGTCCTAACTGTACTGGACAAGTCCAACAACACTCTGCCACATGCAAAATATGACCGGAGATCTGCACCTCTCGTGCATGTGGTAACGGCCCTATCTCTAGTCTATGCAGTGATGCAAATGCTCGACTAATAAATAAATTTGATGCACCGGTATTAAATAATGCATGAGTTCTAATACCATAAATCAAAATGATACATGCCACCACATGATCTGCTGCTGTGGAGTCCTCAACCTGAGCTGCATAAACTCTACCGCTCTGCGCCTGCTGTCGCCGCTCTGCCTGGCGCGGCACTGAAGCCCTATCTGCTTAGCTGTAGGTCGGTGGAGCTCCCAATATCGGCTGAGGTGTGGAAGGGGCCGATGCCGTCGACGGTGCTGGCAATGCTGCTCGTGGACAAGCTGACTGCATGTGCCCTGACTGCCCGCATCGGTAACATCGGCCTTCTCTCTGCTCACACTGTCGTGGCCAATGCGGTCCTCCGCAGATGACACAACGATGTGGCTTCCTTTGCTGCTGTCTCTGCTGACGGGACCTACTAGACCGCTGTCGCCTCGAGGGTCCACGACCCTGAGAGTGTGATCGCGAAGGCCTCGGGGGTCGTCCCCCACTAGTCTGTCCTCCATCATCAGGTGCCGGGCGCTTCCTATCCTGACTCTGCTCAAATGCTGCCGCTCGCTCTCTAACCACTATCGCTCCTCGCTCGACCCACAAAGCCTGCTCAATCGACGCATCCAAGGTCTGCAACCTCTGCGCCTATACCAAAGTGAAGATCTCATGTCGCAAACCCCGCTCAAATAGGTAAACTTTGTGAGCCTTGTCTCTCGCCGCGAAAGGCACACAATTCAATAGTTTGGTGAACTCCCAGGTGTACTCCTGTACCGATCAGTTCCCCTGCTGCAGATTCTTCAAGTCCTCCTCGAGTTTCTGTTTCACACTGTTTGGGAAATAGGCCCCGTACAGCATCCCTCGAAACTCGCTCCATACCAACTGCAGTGAATCCAAGGATCTGTTATCCCACATCCTTCTCCACCAAAGGTGTGCATCACCAGCCAAACAGTGGACGGCCAAGTGGACCTGCTCGCGCTCTGGTACGAAGAGGTCCTCGAATAACTTCTCCATCGTGCAAACCCATGCCTCAACAACCCACGGCTCGATGTTGCTACCGTCAAATCGGGGCGGATCAAATCTGCAGAAACGGGCCAACCTCTCAGTGATCCGCTCCTGCTCAGCCTCTGCCAGCTGCTCGCCTGACCTCGAAGTCTCACCACTGGGTCTAGGTGCTGCTGGTGCTACCGCTGGTGGGGATGCAACTACTGCTGGAGTACCCGCTGGAGTAGCCGACGGTGGTGTCTGCGGCTCTGGCGCGCGAGGCGCTGCACTCGGCTGCTGTGGGAAGACGTCGCATATCCTCTGTAATAATGCCCCCTGCTGTCTAGTCACCTTAGTCAGGGCAGCTAACTACTCCCTCAAGTCTAGCTGTGCATTCGGTCCCGCCTGCTCCGGCACATCCGGTGACGCGGGATTAGCCCGCATGGGTGGTCGACCTCGGCGTCTGGAAGGCATCCTGTGCACCTGCAACAAAACACATGTCAGTTACAACCACACGCAAAACAACTCTCGACCCAATCAAGCGAAAGTCTAGAAGGACATCTCTTTTCTCCCACGAAATTATGTCGTCTGCAGCCGACATAATTCATCTGGCAGGAAAAGACACATCTCCTTCAATCACTCTCCACACTCCTGGAAGAGTTTCGACCACTCAATCGCTGACTTTCGCAGCAAGTCACGTCTCTCACGTCTTGCTTTCCTAAGGTCTGCCAAAAGCCTAGAATTTTCTAAGTCCCGACGACCTATCCCTAAGCTCTGATACCAAATTAATCTGTCACGCCCCGGGTTCCAGCTCTACCAGGCTCGCCAACAGATCCGCCGTATACACAGGAAGCCCTGTGTATACAAAGCGATAGAAGCACCTGTAAACAGCACAAGAACCACTACAAGCGAGGAACAGAGCTACTAAAATAGAAATAAATAGCCACCTGTACATACATGCAATTCAAGATGTATAACATAAACCAAAAGTACAACATCATCACCTCACAACCCTGGCAGAAGAAACGAAATACAATCGTATGTACATGACTATAAACAAAACTACTGTCTCCAAAATGGTACTACTCTAGCTCAGTGACTGGAGTGGACAGGGATCTAGCTCGCGACTCCCTTACCTCGATCTGTAGCGGCAGCAGGAATGGATGGCTCTGCAAGAAAAGTGGTAACAACGGGCGTGAGAACTACTGTAAAACATAGTAGTCCTCAGTGGGTACCGTCACCGACGCCAACGGCCTACCCACTAAGTCTACAAAACTGAAAGGTAAAACAGGTAGGTAAAAGAGAAGAAGTAGGAAAGCTGAAATGAAATCTACAGATAATATGGCACTACACTACTAATGCTCAAGTCATACTCTCACCGTATGTATGCATCAACCAACTATCGAACTGACAACAATTAACTCAATCCAAAAGGACCGCCACAAGGCCGCTCCAGCCTGTGCCAACCTACTACTGTGCACTACCCTCGAGGGTGGCCAACCTAAGTAGACTGCCCAAAAAGGCTGCTGTGATAAGAACGCGAAAGGGCCTCACTCAGGAGCGACACTTGGGGGAGCTACGCAGCCGAGCAAAAGAGCGTACTCTGTCGAGCTCAATCAGGCTCACGCAGGCTGTAGTCAATGCAAATGCTCAAACGGTCCAAGAACCAAAGCACACGTGCCCTCGTCACAATCTGATGTAAAAAGTAAAGATCTGGATCCACCGTCAGTTCGGACGGCACCCGACAACACGAAACAGCCTAAACACTGCTGTAGAAATCCACTCGGCATCTCAGCACGAGCGTAATCTCAACCTACACTAATCCGAATATCCACGATGCACAAATAGGGGCGATACGAAGGTAAACACAGCTCCTGAAGCTAAATCTGATAGAATTATCGAAAAGTTCAATGTGTAGGTTTTCTCCTAAGTCAATTTTCAAATTCAGCATTGAATGATCATCTATAATAATTAGATCATGCTCCAAACCCAGATTTCATATAATACATGCAAATCCATAATTTGAGCTACTAACAGAATAATGATCAATTAACTAAACATGCTGAAATTCTACAAGACTTAGAAGGAATTCCGAAGATTTCGGTAGACATTAACCCACCTGGAGCGACACGGATCACACCGCAATCCACAAGCACCTTCCCCTAGCTCCAGTTGAAAGGGAAATGAAGATGAAATCCTAAATCCCTGTCGGATTTAACGAAATTAACATCCGAATAAACTTTCTAAGGAAAATCAATTATGCACGCAAAAATCGACTCAAGAAACAGTTTACATAACCACGGATCACTGTACCTAAAATTCAGCTAGAAGCAACATTGAAATAGCTAGACTTCAGTTGCGGACCAGCTGTATTCCCTGGGATTCTAGTAGGGTCAGCTCCCAGCTCCCCAAATGAAAAGAGGAAGTCAACTAAACATCCACAATTGAGCTGCTAGAAGGTTTAGATCCAAAACTGTCAAAAGTTTCTAAGTGTGCAGGAATCTCAGCATAGTAATCTCAAATGCCCAAATTTACATCATTACTAACCTGTAATCCCAGTGTAGAGAAGATGTCAATTGGATTCTATCACATCTTTCCTCCAATAGACTTCAATTTTACAATTAAGTCTAAATTGCATTAAGTGCAGCCTCCCCAAAAACAACTAGAGCTGCTGGTGCTACTACACTGCTGCTGGCAGGCTGCAGGGTGAGAAGAGGAATTTGGAGGATTTGGAGAGGGCTTGGCTAGGTAATATGGG
The DNA here is from genome assembly GCA_016920855.1 of Puya raimondii. Classification (NCBI taxonomy): domain Eukaryota; kingdom Viridiplantae; phylum Streptophyta; class Magnoliopsida; order Poales; family Bromeliaceae; genus Puya; species Puya raimondii. The sequence goes on from JABWPP010000050.1 coordinate 87,452,682, forward strand.
ATCCCAAGATGCAGTAGAAACCAGGAAGGGTTCCCCTAAACACTGCGAAATAGAATTGCATAAAAGAACCCACCATCAATCCACCAATTCCACCACATCTTCAATTTCAGCATAGGAGCTGAACTAGAAGGTGCAAAAACTTCTTTACTGACCTGAACTTCAGCTAAGTGCAAGAGTCCAAGAGCCCTCCTCCTTTAAGAGATTCTCAACATAATCCAATTTAGCTTCCCCCAACTCTAGCTAGAAGAATTGGACCAAAATGTAAAAGGAGTCAACACCAATGCAGAATTCAGCTTGGGTGTCCAACTTCATCTACCTAAATCAAGATAATCGTAAATTCGGTTAATTCAAATCATTCCCCAAATCCCTTTTTCCCTGCACCACTAGGAGTAAGAGCTTATTCTTGAGAATAAGCTTCCCCAACACTCCAACTCTCCTCACTGCTGTAGTGCTACTACCTGTGGCTAGTATTGCTGCAGCAAGCTGCCATAGCTGCAGTTGTAGCTCCTCAGCTGACAATAGCTTCTCTAGTTGCAATAAAAAAAACACTTGTAAAGATGAAGAAGTGGTGAGGGGAAGTTGGAGGTGATGTAGTTTATAAATTTTCATCTGCCAGCCCTTACAGCCAATGCTGCCAGCAGAAACTGCTGCTGTTGCTGCTGGCAGCATCAATGCTGCTGGCAGCAGCAGCAGCCTTGCATAGCAAGGAGAGGGAGGGAACCAGGGGGAGGAAAAGAAGAAGAAGGAAAAAAAAGAGGAGGAGTAATACCTCACTCCAGAGCTGAACCACTAGATCATCTCTCCACCAATTAACTACTGTTCTAGCAAGGTTGCTAGCTTCTCCCAGGTGTGGGTGGTGTGGCAGCCTGCGCAGGAAGAGAAGCAGCAGGGAGATGGAGGGAAGAAGGAGAAATAAATGGGAGAGAAGATGGGGAAGAAGAAGAAGAGAATGAGGGGATCAAATACTTGCTGGACACTATAGTCCAATTTTCCCAATTAGGTTGGTTGGAGTTACGTAGGTTGTGCCTTAGGTACCAAATGGAAAAAAAAACTGCACCAGCAGGGAATTAACTGGTGTTTCGGGTTAAATTTCGATGTCAATTTCGCGTCCAATTCAAGTTAGACTCGTCTCGACACTTTCCCGATGCACTAGTTAATTCATAGACTGTAATCATTACAGAAAAAATATTATTTTAATATTTTTTCGGGACACCACAGTGTGTGTGTGTGTGTATGTATATGTATATAGGGTTAATTGCATACAGGTCCCCGCAAATATAGTAAATAGCAAATATATCCCTGCAAAGTTTAACTTTTCAAAAATGTCCCTGCAAAAGTCCTACCGTCTGCAAAAATATCCCTACTGTTATATTCTGTTAGAAAAACTGAGTTAATCACAGTTAACATGTTTAACCATGGTTAGTTAATAATGTGAATTTACGATTTTACCCTCATCCTCATCCTCCTCTTCCTCTTCCTTGATCGGAACGATGCCACCCCCTCCCTCCTCCTCCTCCCTCCTCCGCCTCTGCCGCCGCCGCCGCCGCCGCTTCCTCTCCGCCGGCCGATCCCGCCTCCTCCTCTCCTCCCCCGATCCCAAGCCGAAGCCCTCGAAAAAACCCTCATCGTCCTCGTTTTGGAGGTCCCTCTGATCCCTCTCCCACATCGGGCGCCGCCGCTACGAGTGCGTCTTCTGCCTCCACGTCCACTCCATCGAGGGCCTCCCCGCCTCCCTCGCCGCCTACTCCCTCGCCGTCCATTGGCGCCGCGCCACCGACCCCGCCGACCCCGCCGCCGCCACCCACCCCGCCCAGCCCTTCCACGGCGTCGAGGCCCATCTTCAGGAGGAGCCGGCGCCGCCGCTCCTCGACGAGCGCGGGCACGGCGATCCACACGTCGAGGGACGCCACCACGGGGGGAAGCGGGGGCACCGCCGCCGGCCGCCGCCACCGCCGGCCGCCGCTGCCTTCTTCTTCTTTTTTTTGGAGGGACATATCTGTAAGGGCAAAAATGTCATTTCACTCATCTGCTGTTAAAATGTTAACAGAGTTCTAACAGAAACAGACCAGAGGGATATATCTGCATAACTAAGGACTTTTGCAGGGACATTTTTGAAAAGTTAAACTTTACAGGGATATATTTACTATTTACTATATTTGCGGGGATCTGTATGCAATTAACCCATGTATATATATATGTATATATACGTATATGTATGTATATGTATATGTATATGTATGTATGTATATATATATATATATATATATATGTATTATGTATGTATGTATATGCGCACACGCACCCACACGCACGCACGCACGCGGGTGCACACACATATGCTTCTGTGCTATTAGGAGCACAATAGCCCTTGTGCTCCTAAACTTCTAACTATCCATTAATTTTGATGGACGCTTAGAATAATCTTTCATTTCTCTCTCAATTTCTCCTATCTCTCCCTTAATTTCTCCTATCTCTTTCTCCTCCACCATCACCTCACCCCCACCTCTACAGCAAAATTAGTATCTCTGGTCGAAAATTTTAGTATTATATCATAACTTTTTGTGAGATTTTTATTTTTAGCCGCTGATTTTGAGTTCTTTCGATCACTAGTTAAATGATATCGAAAACTACAAAATTTATTTTCTGAATAATTCAAATACGCTAGATCAAGTTTAACGGAGTCAATCGTCCGTTCGGAAGTTCCATTATCGAAGACGGCTTATGAGCACGGAAGCCTCCGTACTGCTAATAGCACACAAGTCCTACTTTCTCTCTCTCTATATGTATACACACACAAAAACTAGTTAATGCACATGTGAGCGCGTGTAAGAAACTTGAGCAATAAAATATTTATAATTTATTAAGTATATATATTTTTACAAATAAAATTATTTTATAATATAATTTAAAAACTTGGATAATTATTCTAATGAAAAATGATGTAAATTTGGGTGCTACGACAATTTTATAATAAAATTGTATTGATATAGTAAATAGATAAACATATTTTATTAACTGGTCAAATTTTTATGGCTCTTACGCCATCTATTTATTTACATAAATAAATTGAGTTACTTTTCATAAATACACATCTTTTATAAGCACATATAGCTCTCAGTTACTCACAAAAATATTTACTCAAAGAGTATGTAAAAGACCATAGAAATCACTATAATTAATAAAATAAATAATTTTGTTTATTAAGAGAGTAAAATCAATATAATTTTTAAAATAATTATGCTTATTAAGAGAGTACTCTTAATATAGTGTCCCAGAGAGTTAGCTGTCGGAATGACTATAGTAGTATTAGTTGGTTGACACATCTGTAGAGTGTCGAGACGAGTCAGATTTGTTTTGACGTAAAATAGACGTGAAAACAGACTTAGAGCACTGGAACTAGCCAAAACTGAAGTTCTGGCTAGTTTTGGCCGCCCAGAACCTCAGTGCAGAATTTCGTTTGCTATTGGAGTCATTTTGGGCCCTCAATCGGGCGCCCAACTGTGAGCCTGAATTTGCTTAGTGAACTACTTCGTGATTACAGACCGTTGTTGAGGCGTGGCAGGTGGCAGGTTTGGATATGGGTGCAGGTTAAGCTTCCGGATCCGCTTGTCTGGGCCTTGACTGCATTTTGGGCAGATTCGGAGAAGTTGGATTAGGGCGCCCAAATCCTGGATTTTCTACAGTTATAGGTTAGCTTCTATTTTTCTTTGGGCTCATTTTACCTCATCTATGCCTCTATAAAAACTTGTGGACATTCTCCATTGACTCTTTTCCATTCCTCTTCACTATGAATTCCAATTCCTCAGTTAAATCCCTCTCCAAATCCCTCCAAACCTCCCCTCATTCCTGCGGTTATTGTAGTAGCAGCAAGAACAGCAGCAACAGCAGCAACAGCAGCAGTAGCAACTTGGGGTTTTGGGTAGAATTGGGGTTTCAAACTGCTGTTGTAGGCTTGATTCGTGATCTTGGATATTGGAGGAGAGCTTGTGGAGCAAGTTTTTCATCTAAATTCCAGGTTTGTAACTTTAAATTGGAGTAAAAGTGATTGTTGAGCTGAATTTTGAAGTTTTTGTAGATTTTCTTCGATTTCTTGATTCGATTCTTTCTAGCAGAGTTATTGGTGAATTTTTGTAGGTTTTTCCTTCACTTCTTTTAGATTTGGAGGTTTTCCTACTGGATTTACAAGTTAATTATACTGATTTTAGAGTAATTGAAGCAATTTTGAGGTTTATGCTGAAATTGAGAAAATTGATGGATTTGAGCCATGTTTTCTCCATCCGAATCTTGCAACTGTGCGTTGGGGAGGACTTGATCTGTTTTTCTTGTATATCCTAGGGAGTTAGAGCTGATTATGGCTGGTGGATGAGATAGATAGATTTGATTTTTAGCTAATTCCATCTTTTGTAATCGAAATGCATGTTATAGCTCGTTATTAACCTTTGTTGCTCTAGCTGGATTTCCTACTTACATTTCTAGATTTTGGAGGAGTTTTTCTTAATTCCTAGGCAGTGAGGAAAGGGTTGGAGCTGATCGATTTATTGCCATAGTTGGATTAGCTCACGAGGCATGTTTAATTTACCGAAAACGTCGGAATTCTTACTATGCCTCGTAAATTCCTGCATGCATGCTATTTATTTGCTAAATTGGAATGTTCTAGCTTAGAATCTTGAGAATTACATGTGTGATATTAAATTTCTGGTTTAGAACATGTTGAACCTACATGTAGAAGATTTTAAATGCTGAAATTAGGCCTTAAACTTGGATAAAAACTGCACTATGTTATTTTATGCTCCGACGGTAATATCTAGCTTCATTAGTTATTTTTTACCTATTTTTCACTCTAGTTAGAGGGTTGTGAGTATTCGGATTAGTGTAAGGTGACTTTACGCTTGTACTGGGGGCCGAGTGGATTTTTACAACACTTGTTAGATTGAGTTGTATAGTAGGGTGCCGTTGGGGTAACGGTGGTCCCGAATCTTTGAGTTTTGCACTGAATTGTGTCTGGGGCACGTGGGTTACAATTTTATGATCTGATTGATTATTTGCATTGACTACAGTTTGTATGAGGCAGATTTGAACTCGACAGAGACGGTTTTTGCTCGGCTGGGTAGCTTTCCCGAGTGCCACACCGGAGTGAGGCTTTACGCATTGGTGTTGCAGCAGCCCTTTTGGGCGACATACTTGTGCGGGCCACCCTGAGGGTGGTGTCCTGGTGGTAGGATGCCCAGGCTTGACCGGATCTTGTAGGCGGTTATTTGGATTGGGTTTGGATAGTGAGTACCCGATTCATCCATTATATCTTGTAATTTCATTTTGAACACTAGTAGTATAGAAAAATAGCAGCTGTAGACTCTTTTCTAGTTTTTACTATTTTTAGCTCTTCTACTTACCCAATTCTTTACTTCTTACATTCGTAGATCTAATGGGTAGGCCGTTGGCGTCAGTGACGGTACCCACTGGGGACTACTTGCTTTATTAGTTTTCACGCCTTTTGTTGCTACCTTCTCTTGCAGAGCCTTCCACCCCTGTCATTGCTACTAATTGAGATAAGAGAGTCGCGAGTTAGATCCCTATCTATTTGTGCTGGCCGAGCTAGCGAAGTACCCATAGCGGCAGTTTTGGGGAGTAGTTCATTGTACATACAAATGTTTATGTTTTTACTTTCAGCTTAGATAGGTGGTTTTGTATTTGATGGATATGCATCAGATGTACTATTTTGGGACTTGTGTATGTACAATAGACTATGTTTTAGCTTTTAGCAGTTTTATTCCAGCTCTGCTACTTATTTGTTGTATTGTGTACATGTACTTCTTTTGCTTCATGTACACAGGACTTTCTGTGTATGCGGCAGGTCTGTTGGTGTAGTGCACTGAACTTTAGCAAATTACGGAGTTCTAGTGAGAGAATAGTATTAAATACTATTCTGGAAGTCTTGGCGGAGTTTTGAGAGCTTAGAAGCGTTTTCGAGGCTTAGCAAGCGCGAAAAGGGCTTCGGTGATCAAAATCTACAAAACTGCAGGTTTTGTATTGAGTACCGGTATTGGAAATAGGGTACCGAAACTCAGTAGAGTGTAGGTTTGCGCAGCTCTCGGGTTTTGCGAAACTCGGCTAAGGTACCGGTACTGATTTAAGTAGTACCGGTACTGAAATGTGAGGTACCGAAACGTAGTAGAGAAACCAAAAATCCAACGTTCGAGTTTTGCGGGATTAGATCCAGGGTACCGGAACTGCCCGAGTACCGGTACTCTAATCCGCGTACCGCTACCCAGTGGTGCTGAAACTGTTTCATGCAGTTTTATAATTTTGGCTTTTGAAGGGGCTTCTAGGGATATTGTCATATCATATACAATACCCCTTCACCCCTCTCACTGCCCTTTGTGCTAGAGTTAGAGAGAAGAAAGGTAGGTTCCTTCCTCTCCCTCTCTCTTGGATTTCTTCCCCAAATCCTCTAATTCTTGGGTTTGATCTCCTTTTCTTCATTTTCTTCATGGAAGCTTGCCTCTAGGCCTTGGAGAGGAGCTCAGGATTGAAGGAAGAGACTTATTTGAGGATCAAACTTCAACCCTAGCATTTTATAGCTTGGTTTGGAGCTTGAATTGAGGTTGGTAGTTCTCTTGCTTCCTTTATTTGTGAGTTTTGCAAGAAATGTGGTAGAAAACCTACTTATGTTGAAACTAGGGTTTATTTTGGGGTTTTCGTTTTGGAAGCTTTTGGGGTGGAATTGATGAGTGTAGGATACTCTTGTAGGTTGGATTTGAAGCCCCATTGCTTTGATTTGGATCTTGAACGAGTTTTCCTTGAGTTAAGGTTAACTTTCCCGCGTTGCATCAACACACACCCAAGACCTTGATGTGAGGCATCGCTATACACCACGAAACTCTCCCCCTGAATTGGTAGGGCGAGAATTGGAGCTGTTGTTAACCTTTCCTTCAACTCCGCGAAACATGGATCACACTCGTTGTTCCAAATAAACTTGGCTCTCTTGTGTGTAAGGAGCGTTAGTGGAAGAGTGATCTTCGAAAATCCCTCCACGAACCGCCTATAATAGCCCGCAAGACCAAGAAAACTGCGGACCTCCGTGACGCTTGACGGGCGAGGCCAATCCTTGATTGCCTCCACTTTTCCCGGGTCGACAGATATTCCACCTTCAGACATTACATGACCCAAGAAGGCGACTTCACGAAGCCAAAAATCGCACTTCTTTAACTTCGCATAGAGTTTCTCCTCCCGAAGGACTTGCAACACAACCCTCAAGTGTTCTTCATGTTCTTCATCGCTTCGGGAGTAGACCAATATGTCGTCTATGAATACCACGACAAACCGATCTAAAAAGGGCTTGAAAACACGGTTCATTAAATCCATAAACGCTGCCGGGGCATTTGTGAGCCCAAATGGCATAACCGTGAATTCATAATGTCCATACCGAGTGCGGAACACGGTCTTATATACATCCTCCTGCTTGATCTTCAATTGGTGATACCCCGACTGAAGATCGATCTTAGAATACACCCGAGACCCTTGTAGTTGGTCGAACAAATCATCTATACGGGGTAACGGGTACTTGTTCTTGATCGTGACCTTGTTCAGCTCATGGTAATCAACGCAAAGTCGAAGCGAGCCATCCTTCTTCTTCACAAATAGCACCGAGGCTCCCCAAGGTGACACACTCGGTTTAATGAAGCCCTTGTCGAGAAGATCTTGCAATTGAGCCTTCAATTCTTTCAACTCGGCCGGTGCCATTCGATACGGAGCCTTCGAAATTGGCGCAATCCCGGGAACCAATTCTATCACGAATTCGATCTCTCGGTTCGGCGGCATTCCCGGCAACTCCGTTGGGAATACATCCGAAAACTCTCGGACCACAGGGATGTCCTCGAGCACTGGAACCTTCTTATGGCTTTCCACCACTGTCGCTAAATAAGCCACACAACCACTATTGATTAACTTCCTTGCACGCGACGTGGTCACGGTCATAGCGAAGAGCAAACTCCTACACCCTCGATAGGCGAACTCCTCTTGCCCAGGCTCATGAAAGGTCACCACCTTGCTTTCACAATCAATGGTCACATAGTATTTTGAGAGCCAATCCATACCTAGCACGAGGTCAAACCCTTTCAACTGCCGCAACACCAGCAAGTCCGCCGGCATAATCCAATCGCCTATCCGCACTGGACAAGCCACGCACATATCTGTGACACAAAACGCATAATCGGGAACCTGGACCTGTCTAATATGCATAGTTTCTACAATATCTACTCCATGTGCAATTGCAAAGGATCGGCTAATAAACGAGTGGGATGCACCCGTGTCAAATAAAGCTCTACATCTTATTCCATTTAGAAGCACGATACCTGCTACGACGTCGTCGACCACGGTAGGTTCGTCCACTTGAGCTTCAAACACACGACCACTAGGCGCCGATTGGGGTCCCTCGGACTGACGCGGCATCAAGGCGCGCCCAACAGATGTGGCGGCGGGCGGAGCTCCCGCATACTGCCTAGGGACCGACTGGACCGAAGCGGACGACGGGGCCGGAGATGCTCCCCTCGGGCAATCACGCCACATGTGTCCAGCCTGCCCGCACCGGAAACATCTCCCTTGCTGCTGCCCGCACTCCCGGGGCCGATGATTTTCGCCGCAAATGACGCAAGGGGGAGGTCCACGGTTCCTCGACCGTGACCTTGGATACTTAGGGGGCTTCTTAGAACTCGACTGCCCCCTAGCACCACTCATAGTCCTTTTCTTTCCTCTTTCCATCTCAGATGACTCGCGCTCCTCTCGCGCGATCACATTCCCCTGCTCTACCCAGAGCCCGGTCTAGAACCTCGGCAAAAGTCTGAAGCTTGAAAGAGTGCACCACCTTGAAAATCTCGGGTCGAAGTCCTCGCTCGAAGCACTCCGCCTTGTGCTGGTCGCTCTGCACTACGCTCGGGACACAGTTCACTATGTGCGAGAACTCCCGTTCATACTCCCTTACTGAGCGACTCCCTTGTTTCAACTTTCGAAAGTCCTTCTTCAGCTTCCTCTTTTCACTATCGGGGAAGTACTCGGTGAATAACAACCCTCGGAACTCCTCCCAAGTGACTAGAGGAAGGTCTGGGAACCGATTCTTCTTAGTTCCCTCCACCACACTCTAGCTGACTTTTCAAAGCAGTGCGCGGCCAAATGCACCTTATCCTGTTCAAGGATATAGATGTCCTCGAACAGGGTCTCCATCGAAGCGACCCAAGACTCCACCACCCATGGGTCTACCGTTTCACCATCGAACGTTGGTGTTACGGATTTTGTATTGGCACATTTCGTGAGCTGTTGAGTCGGAGTCTTGAAGGTCAATGTACTACTTGAACAAGTTGAAGAATCCGAGACTTCCAGAATAGTGTATCGACGACTCACAGGGTGAATCACGGCGTGAAGGTAAGATTTACTGTTTATATGGTGATTCATAGTTACTTATGGTATTGGAATCATGTTATATGTTTAAAACTGGATTAGACGAGTTTTTGGGAACTTTAGTTTCTTAGTTAAAACTCTTTTTATTGAATTCCGGTATCTAAAGTTTAACCGTTTTGATAAAACTAATTTTCTCTTTAGTATTCCGAAATCATACTTGAAGTTCCTCAAAACAGATTGTTAAATTCTGGTTTTTGAACTGCATACCGGTATAGCATTTTAGTACCGGTACTGATTCAAAGTATTCCGATACAGAAGTGTTTAGTACCGGAATACCACTGCGTAATGTTTTCTGTTCCGTCCTTCCATTTCGGTATCTGCCTTCGTATACCGGTACGCAGTGACCAGATATGGTATGTTTCGTATTAATCCGACTCTAATTGATTCCAACACCTATAAATAACATGTTAGGGTTCTCTTTGACATTGAACAACTCAGATTTCGTGAGAGAGAAATCCTAGAGGCTTGGATTTTCATTCTAAACCTTTCTTCCATAAAAATAGCCTTCGAGATCAATTCGAGATATTTTTAATCTCTATTCCATATGTCGAATTGATCTTCTTCTTGCTTAGAACTTTTTCCTCTGGTTCTTAATGAAATTCTAAGCAAGGAATCACCGGTATAAACCCTGAGTTTCTGTTCCAAACAGCGTCGTGGATTCGACGTGTTCAAGGCGATTCGTGGATTCGGATCGTGAAGGCTTCGAGGATTCGAAATGAGGCGTCTCGTGGATTCGAGGCGTGGCGTTCGTGGATTCGAACGTGAGGCGTGGACAGCCGTCGGTGCGCGTGATCCGCTGAAGAGAAGGGAGAGGTTAAGTCCGTGGAGTCGGTAATCACCTTGTAATTCTTTACTCTTAGTGGATTGTTTTTCGCGTGATTGGTCCCGTGGGTTTTTCTCCAAGGTGGAGTTTTCCACGTAAATCTCAGTGTGCTGATTTTATTTTCCGCATTACTTTATCGCATTGAGATTGTGATTTTTGTTTATACACCTATTCACCCCCCTCTAGGTGATTGATATACTCTAGATAGATCCTAGGGCACCCCCTATCTTTCAATTGGTATCAGAGCGGGATCTAGGCTTTATCTTTCACACTGGGTGAAGGAGGTAATATAAATAGGCCACCGTTATTTGACGGAACCAATTACGCCTATTGGAAAGTCCGGATGAGAGCCTTCCTCATCACAATTGATGAGCGAGTATGGCAAGCCGTGGAATTCGGGTGGAAAAATCCAACCGAAGTGGTTAATAACGCGACTGTACCTAAGCCACGGAATAAGTGGTCGAAGGATGACAATGAAGCTTCATCTTTTAATGGGAAAGGAATTAACGCCTTATTTAATGCTCTTTCTCCTACTGAGTTCACACGTGTTTTCGCGTGTGATACGGCTAAAGAGATTTGGGATACTCTTCAAGTTATACACGAGGGTACAAGTCTAGTAAAAATTCAAAAGCTCCAAATGCTTACGAGTCAATTTGATTCTATTCGTATGGAGGAGCATGAATCGTTTATTGATTATTTTACTAGACTTCAAGATATTATCAATACGTGTGCTAACTTGGGAGAGAAGATCCCAGAATCTAAGGTCGTTAGAAAAATCCTTCGAACACTTCCGGAGCGTTTTAGGGCTAAAGTAGCGGCTATTGAAACGATCAATCATCCGGATGATATGAAAGTTGAAGAACTAGTAGGTGCTCTTCAAACTTATGAAATGACTTTTCCTACTAATCAATCTTCTTCCAAGTCTTTCTCTAAAAGTACAGGTGTTGCACTTAATACAACAAAGGAGGAAGACGGGGATACCGAATCCGACGATGAAGTTTCTCTCGCAAATTTTGAACATCAAATAGCACTTCTTACTAAGAAGTTTCGTCGAAAGTTTAGGAAGAACCAAGGCATTCAAGCTTCATCCTCCAACCGAAAGCCTTCTTCTAACGGATCTTCACATTCTAAATCCTCTAAAGAGAAGAAGATTGCAAAGTCTTCTAAAGAAAAGGATGAGTTTGATGGAGAAATCCGATGTTACAAATGTCGAGGTTGCGGCCATATCTCCACGGATTGTCCCACTAAAAAATTCTATAAAAAGAAGGTTCTACAAGCTAGAACTTGGGATGACTCTACTTCCAATGATTCGAGTTCTAGTGAAGAAGAAACCAATGATGCTATTGCCTTATCTTCACACGTTTCTTCTTCTCCTTTTGCTTTTTGTTTATCATCTACTATTGCTAACCCTTTTGCTTCTTCCTCTGTGCATGATTCATCAAGCGACAATGGCACTAGCGAGGGGGAGTCGGATGATGAAAGTTTAGCCGATGCCTACAATCAACTATTTGTTGAATCGAAAAAGATGGCTAAGCTTAACAAGAAGCTAAGGAGACGTCTACTTGAGCTTGAAGGTGAAAACAATGAATTGAAAGAGTCATCTAAAGCTCTTGAGGAGGAAAGGGAACATATATTGACAAATAATAATATCCTCCAAGAGAAGCTAGACCAATCAGAGATATCGATCAAATCTCATTTAGAAAAGATTGGGGTTCTAGAGCAACAATTCAAGAAGAGTTGCATGTCCACCGAAAGTTTGACCAAACAAGTTAGTCAACTTAAGTCCGATATTCAAAAATTCTCCTCCGGATCAAAGAAGCTTGATAATATGCTAGGACTTGGTCAAACGGACAAACTTGGAGTCGGATACGAAAGAACTCATGTTGAGAAGGGTAGAAATTCAGCATCTAAAGCTCCATCTAATCTAAAGGAGAATATATGCCATAGATGCGGGATTAATGGACACATCAAAAGGTTTTGTCCTAGAAGTGAAAAGAAACGTACAATGTCATTTTCGACAATCCGACAACTCCCGAGGATCCAAAAGCAATTTCAAACGGGTCAAAGTGCGAAGACCAACCTAAAGTCTAAGCCACAACAAAAAGAGAATTCAAAGTGGAGACCAAAGGTTGAACAAAAGTCGAAGCAAATGGTGTTCAATACTAACAAACCAAGTCAACCGAGAATCCGACAAGTTTGGGTTCGGAAAGGTGATATCTTTCTTTGTCTTAAGCATTAATATTTTTGAATTATTGCATTGATCCGTATTTGTTGCATATCTTATTTGATCATTGCTTTTTGATGCTTTCTTTGTTCTTATGCTTTATGACTTTGACGACTTGTGTTTTATTCAACATTAAACAGTGCCTTGAAGTTATTTGATTCACATTCATTCACTCTCTTCTTAATCTCACGTTAATTATCGATTTTACTCCATCTTTATTGTCTTTGGAAATACTATATTGTGAGATTTCATAATATTATATTCATCAAATTTGGGTAATCATGTATAATCTCTAGGAGATTAATCTATTTCGGTTGTGTGTGTTGAATTTGATGGATAGTCATTCTCTTACAGACTAAAATTTGTCACATGTACTTTCAACTAAAAGATTGCTAATGTAAGGGGGAGTATTATAATTATATAAATATTGCTAATATGCTTGTAAGATGTGGAAAGAGTTACATCCTTTAAAGGAGTGTGAAAACTACCACCACATGGAGGAAAGAGCTACCACCCCGGTCGTCCGGTTAGTGTGTGCAGCTACCACATGAATTGAATTGCATATCCGAAAAAAAAAGAAGGAAAAATATGATTGCAAAAGCTTGCAATGGAAATATGTTACAATTTTTTTTGGAGTTATAAGGTGATCCACATACATGTAAGATGCTCAAAGAGCCACCCCTCTGTAATTTAAGCTTATCTCAAAATTTGAACGCTTGTGCGACAAACAATTGTCTCTTTGATGAATTTCTCAAGTCATCTTCATAAACCGTTTACATCTTGATAGAATTTGAGTCTATAGACTATTTGTGATGACTTGATTTTGATTTATATATGAATAATGAAATTTTACACTATTGTAATAGCATTGTGTTAATTTTGGAGTAAAAAACGCTTAATTTTTCGTGAAATTATCATGGGTTGAAATTTTTATATGTGAAGCTTTCATGCATAAAGGCACTTACATTTTTTTTTACTGTATACCGGTACTAAGTGGAAATACCGGTATATAATGGTTCTGTTTTTGCAACCCGAGAGCTGTTATTTTTAAATTTTGCATTGCATACCGGTATACGGTGTGGCATACCGGTATGAGGTCTGCGCGATAGGTTTTATATTCCGGTATGCTGTTTCGAAAACACCACCAATCTCTTTCAAAACTCTCTCTTTCTCTCTCTAAAAATTTTCTACCGAGATTCTCCTCCAGATCTGTGATTTTACTCCTTGGATTTGTAAGTTTATCATCTCTAATCTTGTTTTAATCTTCGAAACCCTAGTTTTCGCATGTTTTTACATTGTTTGTTGGGTTGATGGTAGATCTATGTTTTTACTGAAATTTCTTGAGGGTTTTTGCTTGAAATGAGTTTAGTTACATGCAAGCTTTGTTCTAGTACACTTCGATCCGAGAATAACTTGTTATTTATCTTAGATCTATGTTCTATAGCATGTTCTTGAGATATTTTTGGGGTTTTTACTAGAATATTTTTTTTAATGAAATAAAACTCATGAAACTCATGAATATGATGTTTTGATGCATGTCATGGTGATTAGTAACCTCTTTAGATGTTACATGACAATTTGATCTTGAGCTACATTTTCTTTTATCATGTTGCATAGGAAACATGGCGTTTTCCATCATCCTTGTTCTCGTGGTGATAATGGCTGCTGGTGGAACCCGGGGACGTGGACGTGGAAAGAAACGTGTCACCAAAAGGACACGTATTGAGGAAGACTCGTCGAGCACCGAGTCGGAGGGCTCCGAGTATGCCCCGGAAGAGCCTATTGACAAAGGCAAAGGGAAAGCTCCTGAGGTCTCTACTCGAAGGGGGCGAGTTCATTCTCCACCTCGTCGGAGCACCGGTGGTCCGTCATTCGAGAACCTAGTTCAGCTGAACGACGTACCAAAAGAGGTGAAGACACTGAAGTTGTTTCTTCGAAAAGGCAAAAGGCATTCGCAAGCAAGGCGTGTCACGCGGAACGTTATGTGAACTTCAGCGAACTGACACGTGAAGTTCCAGACATCGCTCGCCTACTTCAACGAGCTCCAATCGAACCTGTCGGTCGTATCCCGGCCCGTGCTCCTTTCTGCGTGGAGTTGATACGAGAATTCTACATGCATGGGCATGTTACTCATGAAGATTCTGAGACGGGGACTTATCGTTTTGAAACGTCTGTCCGGGGAATACGAGTTGTGGTCACTCCTCACATCGTTGGAGATATTTTTGGATTAAATGTGAGTACTATTGGCTTACCTTATACTCAAGGGAATGTTCAGCCTTCATCACATTGGGAGATCATGACCGATGCCTTATGTAAACCGGGCACATATACCAACCGTCTGTTTGTGGAGTCAAGGGAATTGAAGCCCGAGTATCACATTCTTTCCTTGATAGTCTGCTACAACATTGTGCCAACAGTTGGCACAAAACGCATCCGGTGGGATCGACTAGTGCTTCTCTATTTACTTGGTCATCCGGAGCGTGCACAGGGACTCAACATCAACATTCCATTTTTAATGTGGCAGCGTATGGCAAATGTGATTCATGCTTCAGGGCGTCGTGAGCTTCTACTGTTTCCTATTCTGATCACACGTATTTTGGAGGCAAATGGAGTAGATATTTCTTGTAACAAGTTTGACTACGGCTTGGGACCTATTGATGGCGTTACCCTGGCTAAGTCAATTAGTACCCTGAAGACTTTTCAGCAAGTCAAGGGTTACTCTTCTACTACTCCGAGTACCGCAGCCCGATCTATTGAGCGTGGTGGTTCATCTAGTTCTGGGGGAGCAGTTCCCGATGTGTCTCTTCGTCATGAAGTTCGGTCTTTCAAGAAGCGGGTTGAACGGGGCTTCAAAGCATTGGAAGACAGACTCAAGAACTTAGAAGATTGGGTGCAGAAAATATTAGAGATACTTGGTTGCCGACATGATGATGTTGCCGGCGGTGCTGGACCTAGTTCTTCACATCCACCTGCTCCTTCCTCTGTTGAGCAACAACTTCATGGCACTGAAGGTGAAGAAGAAGGAGCTGATGATGACGACAGTGACGACGGAGAGTGATGTTCTCTATTGCTTATTCTGCTTTCGTTTTTCATTGTCTTTATGCTATGTCTGTCTTTACTTTCTGATATTTTTAGATGCTATCTCTTTTTGGACTATGTATCTATGGACTAACTCTACTCTCTTAGTTGGTTTTTATTGTTATCTCTTTGTGTCGTGTTTGGCAATTTTTTGACAAAAAGGGGAAGAGAGATGTAAGTTTTTGAACTTATACGTATCATACAAAGGGGGAGAGAACCATGCAAAGGGGGAGAGAACTGTTTGGGAGAGAACCATGCAAAGGGGAAGAGAACTGTTTGGCGCGAGGTGAAGAAATTAATTGATCATACACGAAGGGGGAGTATTGATCATACATGAAGGGTGAGTTTTTAAACTTAACTTGCTTGTTCTACTTGACTTTGTCTGAAGTTGTTTTGCAGGAATTGTTTTAGACTTCAAGACTCCAAGTCCTAAGTCATAGAGTTTGTCTTAGGAGTTGATCATATGTAATTTTGGTTTTAATTTTTTTTTGGATCATACACGCGTGAAGTTCATTGTTTTGGTGATGGCAATAAATTTTATTTATTCTGGTTCGGGTAGAATCTTGTATTTTAGGTTTTGTCACGAAATTGCCAAAGGGGGAGATTGTTACGGATTTTGTATTGGCACATTTCGTGAGCTGTTGAGTCGGAGTCTTGAAGGTCAAGGTACTACTTGAACAAGTTGAAGAATCCGAGACTTCCAGAATAGTGTATCGACGACTCACAGGGTGAATCACGACGTGAAGGTAAGATTTACTGTTTATATGGTGATTCATAGTTACTTATTGGAATCATGTTATATGTTTAAAACTGGATTAGACGAGTTTTTGGGAACTTTAGTTTCTTAGTTAAAACTCTTTTTATTGAATCCCGGTATCTAAAGTTTAACCGTTTTGATAAAACTAATTTTCTCTTTAGTATTCCGGAATCATACTTGAAGTTCCTCAAAACAGATTGTTAAATTCTGGTTTTTGAACTGCATATCGGTATAGCATTTTAGTACCGGTACTGATTCAAAGTATTCCGGTACAGAAGTGTTTAGTACCGGAATACCACTGCGTAATGTTTTCTGTTCCGTCCTTCCATTCCGGTATCCGCCTTCGTATACCGGTACGCAGTGACCAGATATGGTATGTTTCGTATTAATCCGACTCTAATTGTGTCATGCCCCGTCGGGCCTTTAACACCAACTAGGTGAAAAGGGTAACCGCACGGGCGCATGCCCCAGACCCGCCGAACGGATAGAGTCTCTTCTACCCGTCCAAGGCGTCACAACACAAGCATTTCCACGAGGTTCCAACTAGGAACGGAGTACAAGAGTTGCACAAGGAAAGCATCAACATAAAGAAGTTCTACTTCTATTACATCACATTGCACATTTATACATGCCCAAATTTTCTTTTCTTTCAATTTCATTCCATACATCATGTTCCAAAACTATGGAATATACAAGTTGCATACAATCAATGTAAACCCCTATACTATCCAAGTCCAAGACTAGGGGTACAACTCTATGTATCACCAAAATGGAAGGGCCGCTATCTATAGAGCCAAACCCTTGCCTCGCTCCGCCGCCTCACTCGCGGAAGGACCTGAAAAATGTGGGGTGAGAACTATGAACATAGTTCCCAGTGGGTAAGGCCACCCAAGAGAGAAGCTCGACCCACCAGGTCCAAAGAAACACCATATGCATAAGTTAGATCACAAATAACTATGCAACAATTATTTACATGCTTGTAAATAAACATAATGGATGCAACCAAATGAAATGTAAATTATCATTCTCTCCTAGGTTCATCCTATATTTCACATTGACTAAGTTCAATTACTTGTCTTTTACTTATGGTTTCGGAATCGCCGTCTCACCATAATGGTTCCAACATCCAAGGAGTGAAATCGTCACCTCCTAGTTCGAGTAGCGAACTCGTCGCATACTCGGGATAGCAAAATTGTCGCATACCCCATCACAACACCGCCAACACATGGCATAGGTAGCGAACTCGTCGCATACCCAGGATAGCAACCTCGTCGCACATCCCGTTTCAACACCGCCAACTCATGGCATGATAGTGAAATCGTCGCCTACCCGGGAGAGCAAAATCGTCGCACATCCCGTTTCAACACCGCCAACTCATGGCATAGGTAGCGAACTCGTCGCATACCCGGGATAGCAACCTCGTCGCACATCCCGTTTCAACACCGCCAACTCATGGCATGGTAGCGAAATCGTCGCCTACCCGGGATAGCAAAATCGTCGCACATCCCGTTTCAACATTTTACACTTGCCAACCTAAGTCTCATGACCTTAGGTTCAAGTCACTAAGTCTCACCTATGTTCAATGACACTAGGTTAACTTTCTCATTGTCCACCTAGGTTCCATGACTCTAGGTTCCAATCTCATGTCCAACCTATGTTCAATGACACTAGGTTCCATTCTCACATATTCCAACCTATGTTCAATAACACTAGGTTTCAATCATACATGCGACCATGCAACAAGTATAGATAATTGAATTATACTTGAATTCTATATCATGCAATAGGAGCTCATTGCTCTACCTATCATGATTTTACTTTTGCCAACATGCAAGTTCTAGGGTTCACAACACATACCATTTTATCTTTAAATGGATATTTATCCTAGACATGGAAGTGACCTAATCACTTCGGTAAACACAAACCCACCTCAAGAGCTTCCAAATTCTTGTATTCTTCAAGCCCCTAAGTGTCCAAGCCTTGAGTTCTTGCTTTAACCCAAGCTTCTACAAGAAAACGGTTCGTTACTCGTTACGAACTCATAATTCAACTCAATACATGAAATCAAGTGTTCTAACATGATTTCCTATGCCTCAATTGCAATTTCCGAAGGTCCAAATATTTTTAGAACCTCCCAAGGCAAAAACCCTCATTTAACCTAGGTTTCACATGCATGCATGTAGAACCTCCAAATCTCTTGGCCAATCTCTACGTTTTATGTTTTAGATTGCCTAGGGTTCCCAAAAACCTCATAACTAAGGATTAAATCCAAGGTTTGAACCCAAAACGTGAGGAACTAACCTTAACCACGAATTCCCCAAGCTTCTTCTTGCACCAAGAAGCTTCTTTTCTCCTTTGGAAGCCTTTTCCAAGATCAATCCACCCTTTTCTCCAAGTTTTGGAGAGATCTCTAGAGAGAGAAAGTGAGGGAGATGGAGAGGAGAAGTAGAGGAGGAAGATGACTGAGAAAGGGGGGTGTTCCCTGCCTTTCTAACACTCCCTCGAGTGTGAAAAGACTCTTTTGCCCCTCTCCACAAACAACACTCCCAACCAGCCAAAACTGGAATTTCGTAACACTGTATACCGGTATGTGCATCTGCATACCGGTATACGGGTGTTAATTCCGGTATACCCCGGAGAATTCCGCAGAACCCGAGAGCTGGGTTTTCGGTTTCGACTAACGCATTTCGGTATACCTCATCACATACCGGTACTAATCACTTCAGTACCGGTATGGAGGTCCACATACCGGAATCCACTGCAGACTTCACAAGTTCAGCAGTTTTAACTTTTCGAAGTCTATTTTCACGCCTCATTTGCACCGAAAACACTTCGCACAAGTCCCAAACTTGGCCTAAGCCTCACATATAGCCTCACATGCTATTTTCCCACCGGAACTCCACAATTTGTAGAAGTTCGGTACAATGCACTGAAATTCAGTGTACTACAAATTGATTCCAACACCTATAAATAACATGTTAGGGTTCTCTTTGACATTGAACAACTCAGATTTCGTGAGAGAGAAACCCTAGTGGCTAGGATTTTCATTCTAAACCTTTCTTCCATGAAAATAGCCTCCGAGATCAATTCGAGATATTTTTAATCTCTATTCCATATGTCGAATTGATCTTCTTCTTGCTTAGAACTGTTTCCTCTGGTTCTTAATGAAATTCTAAGCAAGGAATCACCGGTATAAACCCTGAGTTCCTGTTCCAAACGGCGTCGTGGATTCGACGTGTTCAAGGCGATTCGTGGATTCGGATCGTGAAGGCTTCGAGGATTCGAAGTGAGGCGTCTCGTGGATTCGAGGCGTGGTGTTCGTGGATTCGAACGTGAGGCGTGGACAGTCGTCGGTGCGCGTGATCCGCTGAAGAGAAGGGAGAGGTTAAGTCCGTGGAGTCGGTAATCACCTTGTAATTCTTTACTCTTAGTGGATTGTTTTTTGCGTGATTGGTCCCGTGGGTTTTTCTCCAAGGTGGAGTTTCCCACGTAAATCTCAGTGTGCTGATTTTATTTTCCGCATTACTTTATCGCATTGAGATTGTGATTTTTGTTTATACACCTATTCACCCCCCTCTAGGTGATTGATATACTCTAGATAGATCCTAGGGCACCCCCTATCTTTCAGTTGGCGGATTAAACTTCTTAAAAGTCGTCAAAGCCGCAAGCGCTCGCTCTCTTTCCGCGTCCACATCGGGGACCGAGGAGCCAGATGTCGCCGGAGGAGCACTCATTGGGCCATGGCGCACCGTCACTGGCACGGCATGCGCGTCCACTCCCTCAGTGGCATTCGGCGCATATGTCGGAGGCGTGGGCGGTTCACGACTAATTTGGGCTGCCGCCGCCACCTGTTGTGACACCAACTCCTGAAGCTTCTTTATTTGCTCCTCCTGCCGCTGCGAAGCTTCAGCCTGCAATTGAGAGACCTCGGCTTGCCTCTGCACCACCCTGATTAACGTCGCTACCTGGTCCCGCAACTCCATGACCTCATTGGAGTCGGACCGCTCGGGCACCTCAGAAGGCGGTACCGGAGTCGACATCTTTTCAAAGCGTTTTTCTTGGGGACCTGAAACACAACACTTGGGTTAATCACTCAAACCCACAAAACCACGCGATTCAAGAACGTAAGCAAACAAAACCAATTTAGGCGAAAGCACACAAGGGTACTCATTCTCCTCCCTAGGTGTTATGTTGTCAGCCGCCAACATAACCTCCTCAAGTCGAGAATAAATAACACTTGAATCCGTCTCTAGCAACTATTAGAGACATACTAACAACTAGACCCAATCAATTTTGACTTCCGCCATTAAGCATAGATCACCGTCTCTCACGTGCCTAGGTCCTTATTGTCACCATCCTAAGGTTTCCTAGGTCCATCATAGACTTCTCTACGCTTTGATACCACTCTAATCTGTCACGCCCCGGCACCGCCAATTTGGTTGGTTCGGGCACGCACACAGACCGCCGAACGGACAGAGTCTCCCCTGTCCGCCCAAGGCATAAACCACATCATGTACATCAAATTTTTACCCAGGACAACGACAACAAAGCACGATATGCACGAGGGCATCATACAAGAGCGAGAGAGATAAACATAACTAGTACAACTTAAACATTTACATTTTACATACATTCACACAATCATTCACTTTACATAGTTATATTGTTCATTTTCCAAAATGGAACCTCTACAAGTTCACTCCAAAATGTAAACGCATAACTCCACTATATAGGGTCCGCTAAAACTCGGGAGTCCACTACCTAGGGCGCGATGCCTTTCCCGCGATCCTGTGCCGCCGCGCTCGGTGGAAGCTCTGCAAAATAGGGTGTGAGAACTAAAAGAAGTTCCCAGTGGGTTCGGCCGCCGACCCTACCAATTTTCCCACTAGGTCCAAGAAGGCATAGAGATATAGAAAGATTTAACAGATGCTAAACAAAAGTAAGCAACCCACAAGTCTATCTCTACTCAATGTATATGCTACAACCAATGTTATCTACTATGCCTTTACAATGTCAACATGGTCAAGTTCTAATTACATACAACATGTATAGAATGCTAGATACTTAATCAATAACATGTCTCTCTACCTTGACCCAATTGCATCGGCTCACCCGTAGGTCGAGCCACGACTCACAATGCTAATTCATGTGGGAAGGAGGTCTTTCACTCCCGAGCCACCACCATGATCGTCTGCCGGGGAGGCACCGTCGTGACCCTCGCCTATTTTAACGTGACACTCCGGAGCTCATGGCTTGGGAGTCGCGACCTCCACAAGCCAAATACAGACTGTGTGAGTATGATCCCGTCCTCTAAGCCCGAGGACCTACCACCTACCGGTGACGACAACATCTAGGGATTTCTCTAAATCCCAACTCATTCTCATGTCATGCAATGCTCAAACAATAGTGAAGTACACAATGTTACACTACACATGCAATAACCCAATTTTTCTTTGATGCTCAATGTTTAATCAATTCACACCACTAGGTTCAAGCTCTAGTATCCCACAATTTGTCTAATTCCACAACTAGTTCACATTTATGCCTAATATTCTCATGGCAATGTCTAATTTACATATATACATCTCTATATCATGCAATCATAAGCTCTAATTTACATTCAAATGCATGCAATTACCAATCAAGAATTTCATATGATTCTAGAACATAATTCTCATGCATTATGGTACATGGCCAAAAATGATAACTTAGACATAGAATGAAACTCGACAAATTCGGATAGCACCCCCCACCTCGAGTAGAAACCGCGAAGTGGGAAAGCCAAGTTGCGCAATTTATCCGCACCAATTTCTCTCGACTGTGGCAAACGAAGCCGAAATGGTGTTTTCTTGCAATTGGTTACCGTAGATCCAACGAAACTTCGTTCCGAGTGTTTCAACACGTCGATTTACCCTTCAATTAGGGAAATATAAGATCAATTTCACACAAATGATCATATCTACAAAAATTCCCAAATGGAACCCTAGGCTTGACATAACTTCAAGAACATCACTATTTCATGGTGTTACATGAATATCCAAAGTTAGGATCCTCTAGGGTTTCTAAAGAAGCTACAAAATGGCACAAAGCCAAATCCTAACCTCAAAACCCTAAAAACTCACCTTATAACCAAGCTCTCTTCAAGCTTCTTATGCACAAGAAGCAAGCTTCCCCTTTAAGCAAGCTTTCCTCCTCCAATCTCCACTTCTTGGAGAGAGCTCTTGAGAGAGAAAAGAGAGAAAGTGGGTTTTAAGAGAGAGAGAGAGAGCTCTTTTTCTCATGAGAGGGGTGAAAGTGAAGAAAAGAATAAGAGAATATTGCTTAAACACTAAGTTATAGCAATTTACCACTTTGCCCCTCAATGGAATACAACTCACCACTTTGTACTAAATTTAGCACTAAGTTTACATATTTACCCTTATGCCCCTCAAAGCCAATTCTCATAAGAGAAGGAAGGGAAATAACTTAAGCACTAAAGTTTACATATTTACAATTATGCCCCTCAAAGCTTATTCTCATAAGAGAAGGGAAATAACTTATTTTCCTTCATTTTTGTTCCCAAACTCATGGTTTCACTCCCATAACTCCCAACAAGCATCCAATTGATCCGGAGTTCTTCTAAACTCCCTCAAATGACCGTAACATCGACTCATCCGCACTTGGTCCAATTTGGCCAAAGTCCGGGGAAGCACACCAACACACGGTACACTACAAATGTTGACTACCACGGGACCATTAGGCATGGCACAAGCCGGGACATTACCTCATGTAAGTCCCCTATGATTGGATAAACGTTAACTAAACTGGACAATTGTACATCACACCTAGTTGATGCATTCTTAGTAGTTGTACTTGTATATTGAATCACATACTCTAGCAAGCATGATGATAGTAGAACTATACATGTTGTTGACATAGATATTAGAGGCATAATAGTAATTGAATCATGTCATTCCATTTGCTATATCCATGTTTAAATTATAGATGCATACTATCCTTGCCTCAGTTGACCTAGTGGTGTATTTCGCTTTTCTCGGCAGCTTACCCACTGGGAACTATTGTTTAATAGTTCTCACCCCCATTGGTTGTTTATTTTTGTTACAGAGCCTTCCACCACGGAAGAGGCTAGGGATCGCGGCAAGGGAATTGCGTTTAGCTAGAGCCCTTCGATACTGCTATAGGTGGACCCGACGCACCTTTCTTTTGGGTTTTGGTTGTGAAAGGTGTATGTTTTTGTTATTTTGTATAGAGACCACCTTAATATTCTTAAGATATACCTTTTTGTTTTAACTTAATGTATATCTTGTGGATGGATTATTGTATTAGTTTGTAAGTAATAGAATTTTTATACTTGCTCTGATCACCAAAATTAGAATATTCTTATACTCTTTTGAGATGCTTATCGTAGACACTTTGTGTGCACCGGGGTTGCTTGGTGTACACGGCGGGTCTCTCCACATGCCGGGTGGTCTTCCGCTGAAGCCCGGGCGTGATAGTTGGCAAGCCCGGATTCGGCTGCAACCCGGGGCGTGACACATAGGATTATAGAAATTTGGTTTTACATTATTTTACTTTAATGTTAAAATATTATTCATGAAGAGGGTACATACATAAAAGATTTAAAAAATTTATTAATACCTAAAAATAATTTACTTAAATTTTTGTTTATAAGAGAAAGAATAAGAAAAACTATCTCAAACTATTATTTATGAAGATTTTAAATCTAAATTATAAGTTTATGTCATGAATTAAAAATTCAATTTGTATTTTAAATTTAAATACTACAGAAAAATTATAAATTATAAATTATAACTTTATTTTTATGTTTAAATTTTATTTATATTGAATTGAATTATTGTAGGTCCTTTGAATTCAGCTCGATTTGGTTTAGCAAAGAGAGCATCCCAATACGCGTATATGCATACGTCATGAATTAAAAATTCAATTTGTATGCTAAATTTAAATACTACAGCAAAGTTATAAATTTAAATTTAACTTTATTTTTACATTTAAATTTTATTGATATTGAATTGAATTATTGTAGGTCCTTTGAATTCCAACTAAAGGCAAGTCCAAATTTACGATTTGGATATAAAATTTTAATTAGAATATTAAAATTTTAAATTTAGTGATACAATTATTCAATATTTGAACTCTATTTTCATTCAGAAATTTGACCACAGCCTAATTAATAACTTTATATTAGATTATCTTTTTAATATATCTTATATCAAAAAAGTTGTAATTTATTAATTTTAAACTCAAATTTAAATTTACCATTTGTATATAATTCAACATAAATAAAATTTGAGTTCAAAAGTTATACTCAGATTAATATTCACATTTTAGATTTCAAAAAGTGAATTTAGAATATAAATTTAAACTTTAATTAAAAGTTCAAACTTATAATTTGAATGTTAAATTTAGTTCTGATTATAAAATAATCTCTTTGATATTTTTTTCCTTAATTTCTCTTTAGTAAGAAGGGGTATTTTAGTGTATTACTTTTAGTAGTTTTAGATATTAAAAATCTTTGACATAATCTCTTAAAATAATTTTTTTTATAAAATAGAATTTGAATAATTTTGTATAAAATAGAAATTTGAATTCAAATTATAGATTTGAAATCTCAACAGATCTCATAAATTATACTGGACAATTGTATTAATATCTTTTTTATTAAAATAGATTCATAATTGACTAAATAAATTAAAATTAAAATTAAAATAAAAAAAATTAAGCACAACGTCAACTTCAAATTAAATATTTGAAATAGTAATATTATCAAAATGAAACACAAATTTGAACTCTAATTTAAACTTTTAGATCACAGCCCATTTGCGAAATTTATTCTTTAATATTTTTATGCCAAAACAAATTTTCAATTAATAAAAATGTGAAATTCGAATAAATTCACCTCTGAATTCAAATAAAAAAATGAAATAGCAACACATCTAACAAAATAAAGTACAAATTCTAAGTTGATTTAAAAATATGAAATTGCAACCTATTTAATGAATTTATATTAGACTAACTTTGTGATGCCCCACTTTTCAGGGGGGTCACCCATCCTAAAACTACTCTAGTTCTAGCATGCTTAATGTTACGAATTTTATATTGGCATATTTCGTGAAGTGAGTCAGAGTCTTGAAGGTTCAAAGAAGAAGAGACGAAGTTTGAAGACTCGAAAACTCAACGTATGAATTCACGATACTTGGTAAGTTTAAATAATCTTGATGATGATTTATGAACATTTACAAGCATTTACAAGTGTTTGGAAGACATTAGAATAGATAAAAATTGATTTAAAAATATAAAAATTGAGTTTTTCAATTTTCAGGATCCGGACCCTGAGGTGAGGTCCGGAACCCGTACGCCTCCCTGGCTGTCACGCAGGGAGGGTCCGGACCCTGAGGGCTGAGGTCCGGACTATGAAACGCTGGAGAGTTTCAGAGTCCGGACCCTGCATCCAAGGTCTGGACCCCGACCCGTCGCAATTTTTCGAAAATATATTTTTTCAATCCTACTCTGATTCTAATGTCTCCCAAACCTATAAATAAGATGGTAGATTTCTTAAAATCAGTTTTGCAATCCTAAATTGATTCTAATTGCTTCCAAACCTTTTTAAAATCAGTTTTGCAATCCTAATTTGATTCCAAACCTTTTTAAAATTAGTTTTCAATCTTAGTCTATTTCGGATTGCTTCTAAACCTATAAATAAGATGTGGGGGTGTCTCTAAAACGTGGTTAAGCATAGATTATCTTTTAGAAACCCTAGAAGCTTGTAGGTAGTCGTTTTTCTCATCTTCTACATCAAGCTTCTCTCAAATTGATTCATGGTGCCCTAGATCTTTAATGTTCTTCTAGAATCAATTTGAGAATTGCTTAGAGATTATTCCCACAGATCTTCAATGATATTCTAAGCAATAAATCATCATCGACTTTATTGTTCTTGCTCCGGACGGAGTGCGCTCGTGGATTTGAGTGGGCGTCGTGGATTCGGCGTGATAAACGCTTCGTGGATTCGAAGTTGTGCGTTTCGTGGATTCGGGACGTGGTATTCGTGGATTCAAACGTGGGGCGTGGACAACCCGGTGGTATGCGCGAGATCCAAAGAAGATAAAGGAGAGGTTGAGTCCGTGGAGTCGGTAATCACCTTGTAATCTTTTATTTCTTAGTGGATTGTTATCGCGTGTTGGTCCCGTGGGTTTTTTACTCCTAGTTGGAGTTTTTCCACGTAAATCTCGGTGTGCTATTTTTATTTCCGCATTTATTTTATTGCATCGAGATTTGTGGTTTGGCCGTTATACCTATTCACCCCCCTCTAGGTATTGATAGTATCTAGATAGATCCTTAGGGCTCCCCCGTAACTAATAATTGGTATCAGAGTAGGATCTAGATTTTTCTATCATAGCGGGTGTAGGTTGTAAACTATGGCCGAAGGCGGTAACATTAATCGACCTCCGTTTTTCGATGGCACTAACTATGCGTATTGGAAGGTTCGCATGAGAGCTTTTCTAATTGCCATCGACGAGCGTGTTTGGCAATCCATCAAATTTGGATGGAAACATCCTACCGAAAAGGTAGAGAATGTTGACAAGCCCAAACCTCGGAATAAATGGAGTAAGGAAGAGATTGATTTATCTTCTTACAACGGTAGATGAATTAATGCCTTATTCAATGCTTTAAATCAAACCGAGTTCTCTCGCGTCTCGGCATGTGAGACAGCGAAGGAGATTTGGGATACTCTCCAAGTTACGCATGAGGGAACTGTAAGATAGGGGGAGCCCTAGGATCTATCTAGAGTATATCAATCACCTAGAGGGGGGTGAATAGGTGTATAAACAAAAAAACACAATCTCAATGCGATAAAGTAATGCGGAAAATAAAATCAGCACACCGAGATTTACGTGGGAAACTCCACTTTGGAGAAAAACCAACGGGACCAATCACGCGAAAACACAATCCACTAAGAGTAAAGAATTACAAGGTGATTACCGACTCCACGGACTTAACCTCTCCCTTCTCTTCAGCGGATCATGCGCACCGACGGCTGTCCACGCCTCACGTTCGAATTCATGAACGCCACGTCTCGAATCCACGAGACGCCTCACTTCGAATCCTCGAAGCCTTCACGATTCGAATCCACGAACCGCCTCGATCACGTTGAATCCACGACGCCGTTTGGAACAGGAACTCAGGGTTTATACCGGTGATTCCTTGCTTAGAATTTCATTAAGAACCAGAGGAAAAAGTTCTAAGCAAGAAGAAGATCAATTCGACATATGGAATAGAGATTAAACTATCTCGAATTGATCTCGGAGGCTATTTTCATGGAAAAAGGTTTAGAACGAAAATCCTAGCCTCTAGGGTTTCTCTCTCACGAAATCTGAGTTGTTCAATGTCAAAGAGAACCCTAACATGTTATTTATAGGTGTTGGAATCAAATAGAGTCGGATTAAAACGAAACATACCATATCTGGTCACTGCGTACCGGTATACGAAGGCGAATACCGGAATGGAATGATGGAACAGAAACGTTACGCAGTGGTATTCCGGTACTAATCACTTCTATACCGGAATACGTTGAATCAGTACCAGTACTAAGTATGGAATACCGGTATGCAGTTCAAAAACCAGAAATACACAATATGTTTTGAGGAACTTCAAGTATGATTCCGGAATACTATTGTAAAAATCAGTTTTTTCAAAACGGATACTTTAGATACCGGAATTCAATACAATGAGTTTTAACTAAGAAACTAAAGTTCCCAAAAACTCGTCTAATCCAGTTTTAAACATAAAACATGATTCCAATACCATAAGTAACTATGAATCACCATATAAATAGTAAATCTTACCTTTATGTCGTGATTCTCCCTGTGAGTCGATGATACACTATTCTTGAAGTCTCGGATTCTTCAACTTGTTCAAGTAGCACCTTGACCTTCAAGACTCCGACTCAACAGCTCACGAAATGTACCAATACAAAATCCGTAACAATCTCCCCCTTTGGCAATTTCGTGACAAAACCTAAAATACAAGATTCTACCCGAACCAAAATAAATGAAATTCATTGCCATCACCAAAACAATGAACTTCACGCGTGTATGATCCAAAAATTAAGACCAAAATTACATAAGATCAACTCCTAAGACAAACTCTATGACTTAAGACTTGGAGTCTTGAAGTCTTTAAAAAAATCCTGCAAAACAACTTCAGAAAAAGTCAAGTAGAACAAGCAAGTTCAGTTTAAATACTCACCCTTTGTGTATGATCAATACTCCCCCTTCGTATATGATCAATTAATTTCTTCACCTTACGCCAAACATCATCATTAAAACCAAAATCTCCCTCTTTGAATGGTTCTCTCCCTCTTTGTATGGTTCTCTCCCCCTTTGTATGGTTCTCTCCCCCTTTGTATGATACGCGTATAAGTTCAAAAACTTACATCTCTCTCCCCCTTTTTGTCAAAAATTGCCAACAAGACACAGAGAGATAACAATAAAAACCAGCTAAGAGAGTAGAGTTAGTCCACAGTTACATAGTCCAAAAAGAGAGATAGCATCTAAAAATAGCAGAAAGTAAAGACAGACATAGCATAAATGTGAGAATTCAAATTTTGGAAATTTGAAATCTGTGTTCCTCTCCCCTGTTACTGTGTATTTGATCTGTATACGTATATATATCTGTATAAGTATATATATATATAGAGCTAGGCTGGTATACTATCGGTAGCACGGAGGCCTCTGTGCTACCAAGTTGTTTTCGATGATGCGGCTTCCAAATCGACGATCGGCTCCGCTAGACTTGATCTACATTATTAAAAGTGTTTGGAAACTAAATTTCATAATTTTTCGACATTATTTGGCTAGTGATCAAAGGGTCTAAAAATTGACAATTTCAATGGTAGATGAGATACGTTTGTGAGTTTAACGGTGTAAAACAATCCAAATCTGATGAAATTTTTATAGAAAATTCTTTGAACTATTTAGAGTAAGATCAGTATCTCTGATCTTAAATTTAAGTCTTTTATCATCATTTTTTATGAGATTTTTATTTTCAGCCGTTCATTTTTTGACTACTCGTTTGATAGGTAAATGATATCGAAAAATTATGAAATTTAGTTTCCAAACACTTTCAATAGTGTAGATCAAGTCTAGCGGAGCCGATAGTCGATTTGGAAACCGCATCATCGAAAACAACTTGGTAGCACGGAGGCCTCCGTGCTACCGATAGTATACCAGCCTAGCTCTATATATATATATATATATATATATATATATAGAATTAGGCTGGAATACTATCAATAGCACGAAGCTATTGGTGCTATTAGTTTTTTAGCCCTTGGATTGAGAAATGTGTGGTTAGGATGATGTGGGCCCTCTAGGGTTGAGTGGGTGGATGGTTGAATAGTATAATCTAACGGGTAAAAATAATCAAAGGGTTAAATCTAACGGTGGAAAACTCGATAGCACCAAGCCCTTGGTGCTATCGATAGTATCCCAGCCGGACTCTATATATATATGTATATGTTGTATTTATATGTATTTTGAGGGTTTAAGTTTTGTTGCGGAGAGAGTGAACGGCTTAACGGCGCAATCCGGAGACCGAATCTGACGATCCAAAATGGTAGATTCGATGTCTCGGCAGTGCTGAACGCGATGGCATGATCCGTTTTGATATGCGACGGACGGATTGAGAGATCTTCCATCTTCTTCGCCGAGAGGTCGAATTGTACATTTTTGGTTTCGCGATCTGGACCCTGTTTCTCGCACCGTTTTGCGTGAGATTGCTTGTGGAGGGGTGTCTGGGCATTTTGTGTTGGCTGTGAGGGACCTAGGGGTTTTTTTCTGTTGTTTGAGGGGCTTAATTGCATTTGTGCATTTTGTATTTGTGTGTGCTCGTGTGTGTGTGAGTGGAGAGAGAGAGATCATTGCTTCTCTTCTCCCTCAGCCACCCCAGCACAGAGCCCCCTCTCCCCCAGCTCCTCTGCCAGCTCCCCCTTGCGCCGCCGGCCATCCCCTGGCCGGCGCAACCCCGGCCACCCTCTCCCTCTCATTTTCTTCTTCTTTTCATTCTTCTTCTTCTTCTTCTCTTTCCCTGCGGTGTGCACCCAGGGGGAACCCATGCATGAGCTTCCCCAGAGGTGGCACGACCGCCGGTGACCTGCCCCGCCGCCAGGAGCCGCCGCCGTGCTGCTGCAGCTGCGGGCAGGGGGTTGGTGGCCCGAGCCGCCCCCGCTTCCCGCCGCCTTGGAGGGTGAGCGCCGCCACCCTCAAGTCCTCCGGCGCCACCACCTTCCTCCCCGACCGTCGCCGTGCCGCCGGAGCGCCGCCGCGCCGCAGCTGGCTGCTGCTGGGAGTGCGGGCAGTGGGCTTGAGATCCGAGCCACCGCAGTAACCTCCCACCGGCATCAGGAGGACCGTCGCAGCCGTCGCTTCCTTCCCCGGCCGCCCCCGTGCTGCTGGTGCACCGCCGCGCCGCCTGCGACTCTTGCTTGCTGCTTGCGGGCAGGAGCAGCTGGAGGCCGCGCCCTGCCGCCGCCCGCCGCCGCCCGCCGCCTCGGAGGGTGCGCGCCGCCACCCTCGGAAACCGTCGCCGCCGGTCCATCCCTTCCCGGCCGCCGCCCGTGTGCTGCCGGAGCGCCGCCGCAGCCGCCGCTGTTGCCGCTTGGGCTCCAAGGGCACCCGCGGCTGAGAGCTTCCGGCCGCCGCCGCCGTTGCCCTGGGTTGTCGCGGTCACCTCCCACCCGACATCCGGTGACCCCCTCTTGCCGGTGCTCGCGTCGCCGCCTACCGCCGTCGCCGTTTGTTGCCGGCGTTGCCGTGCCCTAGCCAGCCCGAGGGTTCCTCTCCTCCCCGCGCCGCCGCTGCCGCTTCCTGCCGCCGGCTGAGGTGAGCACCCTCTTCCTCACCTCCCCAGCATCCTACCCTGGCCGCCGCTGGTCGTGCATGTCGACCGGCAGCCGGCCGGAGCTTGTTGCTCCGGCCAGGGTGTGTTTTGTGTTGATTTTGGCCGCATGCTTATGTTCTTGCTCCCTGTTGCCTCCCGAAGTCCGGGAAGGTGAGCACGACGATCGCGGCGATGCACTGATCATCATGCTCACCTTAGATTTCGTTTTGGTTGAGCCGTTTCGCTGTTCGGCCGATGTCGAGCAATCTCATTGTATGTCTTTGCTATTTTTATAGAATTTCTGGGCTTGCGACTGGTCCTGTCGCAGTGGGGCTATGAGCACTGCCTCCGTTACGTCGTTACCTATCCGCTGGTGCTTGCGGAAGGTCGTGCGGACGTACGGATTGCTCTAGCGGCCTATTTTATTGCTTGTATGTTTGTAGTTCTTGCTTGTTTTGCGATTGTGGCAGTGTTGCGACACTGCGGGCAGCAAGGGCTTGACCCTAGAGACCCTGTGGACTGGTTGTCCAACCCCTTCGCCCTTCGTGGAGATCCGAATTTATTTTCGACGCATTTTTCGATAAATTAATCGGCGGAACGCGTGTTTTTTTTGTTGTGCGAGTCACTCGCTGTCTTCGCGAGCGACTTGGCTTTGTCGTTTAGCCTCGTTGGTTGTCCCTCCTCGCTGTCCCGAAGTTCCGAGGACAGCGGATGAGTGACGAGGGGTTCCGGTGCCAAATCGGCATTTTTCGGGAACCCGGGAAGCCTTTTCGGGTGCGTTTGTGTTCGTGGCACCCCGAGCTTGTGCTCGCTGTCTCGCCACCTCGTTTTGTGTGTTTGGGGGACAGCGGAGGACTTGGTTGGCTGTTTGGTACCCCTCAGGGCCTTAGTGTGGTTTCGGGATCGTTCCGGTGGGTTTTTCGGGCGATCCGTCGGTTTCGGGATGTGAGAGCTTTGTGTTTAGCGTCGACTTGGTGGACCTTGACCCTGTGAGTCTTTCGTAGGTCCTGTCGCGGTTCCCGAGAGCTGTCGGTGTTGGATTTGATCTTTCGACAGGTGGGTACTTCGATTCGGAGTCGGTTCAGTGGACTACGGTGATACATTTCTATCCCTTCTCTTGCATTTCAGTTATTAGTTCACTTGACTCCCGTTGACTCTACTTATATGTGCTTGGAGAGTAGAGTAGTTGTGGTTTGCATGATTCTTGAGACGACCCAGTTGGTCGGTGGTGATCGCCTGTTGTTTCGAGCGATCCTCGTTGTGGTTTATCAGTTGCTTCACGGCTCGTTGCCGTTATGTGGATTGAGCATTCGCATCGATCGTCACAGCTCTTCTAGCACATCACGTACACCGCGGTCTGATCCACCGCCTGGGGGTGTTCTTTTCCGAAAAAGGGTCGTGTATTTCGACCGACCCGTGAGCCTTGATGCGTTGCGTGCAGAAGGTTGAGGTGCCGAGAGATGAGCAGTGTGACAGTGCCAGGGATACGTCCCGGTGGCTATGATTGGGTTTACTTTGTGGTTATCTCCATTGATGCATACTAGTTGCTTACAGTAGCATAGTTGTTCAGTTGTATGTCAGCCTCATACTTACTTGTGCTACTGTTTACCTTATCTATCCTTTTGTTGACCCTCGTGCCGGTGTGTACACCTCACCTTCGTCGGCTTGCGGTACCCACTGGGAGGGGAGACATGTTTACATGTTCTCACCCCCCGCCCTCGTTGTTGTTTTCAGGTGAGCAGGGTGGTGGGAGTCGGGACGCAGCGAGGCACGCCTAGTTAGTGGTACTAGAGGTCCCGACCTGTGAGGCTATCTTCTCCAGATTTGGTTATTACCCTTATCCTCTATCAGTTATGGATATGGTTCAGTTACACTGTGGTTGTTTTATCTAGCATGTTATATTTTGGATGATTGTTTTGCATGCTTAGATCTCGTGGTTTTGGTTTAGTTTCCATGTGAGGATGTCGATGCTTTTAGATCTATAATTGTGGCTTTATATCACGCATCTTGGTTTTCTACCCCTCGTGGTAGCGTTTTCAAATAAATGTTTCCGTGTGGGAAACAGTTTTCAAATGGATTTTCGATCGATCGACTTTTGGGATTTCGAAAGAGAGTTCTCGTGTGGAGAACGGTTTTCAAATGATTCTTGAATGCTTGATATTAGGGTTTCAAAATAAAGCTTCTGGGTAAGGAGCAATTTTTTAGAATGATCTGCTGTTTGTGTATCGCATCATCCTTCGCCTAAGGACCTGCTTAGATTCATACAGGTTTAAGGACGGTTAGCTGTATGAATCATGTTTTGTGATGTGATTGTTGTGTGGTGAATGAATGGTGGTTGTGATCCTATTGTATGTTGTGTACGCCGTGCAAATACAGGGGAGGCTCTGTCCGTGTGTACAGTGGACCCTGTATTTGTGGCGGGTCTGTACGTGGCGCGCGCTAGGCTTTCAAAAAAAAAAAAATCGCACGTATTTCCGCATCTAAAACTAGCCCGGGGCGTGACAGATTGAGATAGTATCAGAGCGTAAAGGGTACAAACACTCATTCATTCATAACTTGTAACTGAACCACTGGTTAGGCTGACCCATAGGAAGACCTAAGATGTATAGGTGCGCGAGTTCGAGGGGTTTGTTTTCGGCTTGTGTTTTGTGGATGTTGCCGACCCCTTTCTCTTGCGCTGGTTTCTGTGTTTTGCTGTTGGCTTGTGGTCGTGGTAGACCTCCTCGTCCGGGTCGTGGTGGTAGGCGTGCGCCTGCGGAGCCGTCTGCTGGTGTTCAGACTCGGGCTATTGCGGCTGGTTCGAGTGAGGAGCTGACAGGAGGCGGACAGCTTGGTGTGGATCGTACCCTGTGTGCTTGAGGCCGAGGCGAGGGGTCAGCTGACGACCCTCTCCGGCATGTTCCGGCTTGTTCCGGCAGTTTTTGCAGCAGCAGGCTACGGCGACTGCCGCTCCAGCCCCTCCTCCTCCTTCGCCGAGTGCCCCGATGACTGCAGACCCTCCTGTGGCACCCACGCCGTTGTGAGACGACCACGACGACGACAGCGACTACGTCGGCTGTTTCGCGTGTGGACGCCGACCCCGTGTCTGGGGGTGGTGGCCGCATCTGAGCGCGCTTGGCGGATTTCCTGAGTTTTGATATGCCCTTGTTCGCAGGCTCGTGCTCCTTCTGGTAGTGGTGGTGGAGTACCTGACGGATACCAAGTGGCAGGATGTTTTCCCCTTTGCGTAACCACTCGTTGGCAGGTGGTGGCCCTTGTGGGCTAGGTGACGTCATTTGGTGGATCTGTGTTGTCGTTCGGGCTGTTCTTGCCCTGGCCCCACTTTCCGTGTAGAGCACGAGGGCCACTGCGAGCGTCTCTACGGAGATGGTGCTTTGAGCGGCTTCGACCGCAGCTTTGGTGTTACCTTTTATGTTTTGTTGGGTAGGACGGTGAAGCCTACCCCTCTGACGTCTTGCTGGTGGAATCGTCAGTGTTGGTCTTTCGACCTTTAGCTAGTTCTTGCGTCAAACGGACGTGTACTAGACTGAGTGGACACTGTTTGGTGTCGGGTTTTTGTTGGTGCCTACATGGTTTGCGGCTATCCTAACGCCTAAATTGGCGTGTTTTGGGATTTCTGGTGGTATTTGTAGGTTTTCGTGTTGCCGCGAGATCTTCCAGGTTCTTGTTGGAGGTCTCATCGCGTTCGACGTTGGATAGTCGACGCTGGATTTGTTCTTCCTTCGCTTTGGTTCGTGTGGTTGACGACCCTTTGTCGCCTGTAGCTGTCGGTTTGTTGTTGGAAGCCGAAGACTCCTTGGGAGTTGGCTCAGGGCAGACTTTGTTTTGTGGGTCGGTTTGTTTTTTTCCGTTAATTCGGTGACTCGTCTGTGACTTTGGTCCAGCTTTTGAGTTGGTTGACCTGGTACCTTTGTGGTGTTGCCCACTGGTTGTTGGCCTTTGACCTCGGGATATTTCGTTTTCTTTTGATAAGTACGTTGGCTGCAGACAACGTAGTGTCAAAGGTTAGGACGAAATACCCTATCCCTTTTGGGACTTTCTGGATTAGGTCGGTGCTTTCTTTTGCAAGACAATCTCTCTCTACGTCGTCTTGTGGGAAAGCTGTGTGGTGGTCATCCCTGATCTAGTAGTGAGCCTTGAGCTAATCCTCGCGTGGTTTTGCACAGTTGATTTGCCATCACTGCGCATGGTTTGACTCCGGTTGAGTCAGGTTGCCTTTTAGCTCGGTTTCGGGATGACGGGAGCCTGGTTGTTGGCTCCGAGGTCTCTGTGCTTGTGTTTGCATACTAGGTTTTCGCCGCGAATTTCGTGCAGTCTTGGTTTGGAGCGCGTGTCCGATCACTTGGAACTGATGTTTGGCATCATTGGTGATTTTATCGCTTGTTGCGATCGGCAACCCTGTGCACCAGAGTGACGGACTCGCAAGGTTTTACGTTGGTTTGATTATGAGTTCGTGCTTATCGAGATGACGGTGATGTTTAGTACCCTCTACCGCAGATCTACGATCTCTTCGACCGGCTCCAGGGAGCCTCCGTTTTCTCGAAGTGTGTTCTGCAGCCAGGTTATCCTTAGCTGAAGATCAAGGCCGAGGACGTTGCGTTAACGGCCCTCCGGACTCGTTACGGGCGTTACGAGGTCACGGTTATGCCGTCTGTTTGACGAACGCCCCGGCAGCTTTTTGGATTTGATGAACTGGGTTTTTCGGCAGTTCTTGGATCAATTTGTCGTGGTCTTCTTTGACGACATACTGATCTATTCGAGAAGTTTCTTTCTTGGTTCACATCGTGACGCAGGCCGGTATTGTGGTGGAACCAAGGAAGGTGGACTCTGTAGTGGATTGGCCTGTTCCGACTTCTGTGGCAGAGATTAGGAGCTTCCTCGGCTTGGCGAGTTGTTACCGGCGATTTGTTGAGGGTTTCTCAAGATCGCCGCTCCTTTGAGCAAGCTGACGAGGAAGGGCGTGAAGTTTCTGTAGACTCCCGCTTGTCAGATGAGCTTCTAGGAGCTGATAGACAGTTTGACTCGTGCCCCTATCTTAGCATTGTCGCAACCTGGTGGGAATTTTGTGGTCTACTGCGATGCATCTTGGATAGGATTGGGGTGCGTGCTATTGCAGCAAGAGAAGGTCATCGCGTATGCTTCGCGCCAGTTGATGGACTATGAGAAGATCTATCTGGCGCTCGATCTCGAGTTAGCAGCAGTGGTGTTCGCCCTCAAGCTTTGGAGACACTACCTGTACGGAGCGATTGGTGGTGGGGTTTCGTCGACTAGAGTTGGAGATTTTACCTTATGGAGCTACCGCACAGTTGTCGACTTTGGAGGTGCACCCCACCTTGTCGGATCGAATTTTCGGTGGGCAGCTGATGGATCCGCACTTGCAGAGAGTGCGAGTAGAGGCCGAGCAGGGCAGAGATGGTGACTTCATGTTACATGCTGATGGTTTCTTTCGAGGACGGAGGTGTGTGCCCAGTGATCGGGATTTGATGCGAGAGATTTTTGACTGAGGCACACCGGTCGCCGTACACCGTTCATCCTGGAGGGACGAAGATGTACCGCGACTTGAGGCAGAATTTCTGGTGACCTGACTTTGATGATGGATATAGCTCAGCATGTGGCACTGTGCCTGGTTTGTCAGCAGGTGAAGGCTGAGCATCAGCGACCAGCAGGGAAGTTTCAGCCGTTGCCTGTACCTGTGGGGAAGTGGGAGCAGTTTACCATGGATTTCGTCACCGGGTTGCCTCGTTCTCAGCGAGGTCATGTTGCGATTTGGGTTTTTGTAGACTGATTGACGAAAGCAGCTCACTTCCTACCGGTACACTCGACTTAGTCTCAGGATCGACTGGCGCAGCGCTACTTGGATGAAATCGTCAGGCTGCTTGGAGTGCTAGTGTCGATCGTTTTGGATTGGGGTTCTCGCTTCGTTTCCCAGTTCTGGAGGAGCTTGCAGCAGGCACTGGGGACGAGGCTCGACTTCAGCTCAGCTTACCACCCTCAGAGTGATGGGCAGTCGGAGCGTGTTATCCAGACTCTCGAGGATATGCTCTGGGCATGCGTTTTGGATTTTGGTGAGAGTTGGTTCAGGTACCTTTCCTTGGTGGAGTTTGCCTTCAATGACAGCTTCCAAGCGAGCGTTGGATTGGCACCGTGCGAGGCGTTGCATGGACATCGTTGTCGATCACCGATCTGTTCGGATGACGTGGGTGAGCGTCGTGTGATCGGCCCGACAACGGTTCGGCTGAGGGAGTATCTCAGCACGGTGAGGTGCCTTTGAGGTTTTTGGCTCGCAAGGTGAAGCAGTTGAGGAATCGGAGCTTTCTGTATGTGAGAGTGCAGTGGACAAGTCGCGAGGAGCGCTACTTGGGAACTGGAGTCTGCTTTGCGTGAGAGGTATCCGCTGTTGTTCGCGGATGGTGTGTGAGTAAGTTTCGGGGATGAAACTTCGTGTTAGGTGGGAGTGATGTGAGAATTCGAATTTTGGAAATTTGAAATCTGTGTTCCTCTCCCCTGTTACTGTGTATTTGATCTGTATACGTATATATATCTGTATAAGTATATATATATATATATGTATATGTGGTATTTATATGTATTTTGAGGGTTTAAGTTTTGTTGTGGAGAGAGAGAACGGCTTAACGGCGCAATCCGGAGACCGAATCTGACAATCCAAAATGGTAGATTCGATGTCTCGGCAGTGCTGAACG
The DNA here is from genome assembly GCA_016920855.1 of Puya raimondii. Taxonomy (NCBI): domain Eukaryota; kingdom Viridiplantae; phylum Streptophyta; class Magnoliopsida; order Poales; family Bromeliaceae; genus Puya; species Puya raimondii. The sequence goes on from JABWPP010000050.1 coordinate 87,490,610, forward strand.
CGATGGCGTGATCCGTTTTGATATACGAGAGACGGATTGAGAGTCTTACATCTTCTTCGCCGAGAGGTCAAATTGTACATTTTTGGTTTCGCGATCTGGACCCTGTTTCTCGCACCGTTTTGCGTGAGATTGCTTGTGGAGGGGTGTCTGGGCATTTTGTGCTGGCTGTGAGGGACCCAGGGGTTTTTTTCTGTTGTTTGAGGGGCTTAATTGCATTTGTGCATTTTGTATTTGTGTGTGCTCGTGTGTGTGTGAGTGGAGAGAGAGAGATCATTGCTTCTCTTCTCCCTCAGCCACCCCAGCACAGAGCCCCCTCTACCCCAGCTCCTCTGCCAGCTCCCCCTTGCGCCGCCGGCCGCCGCCGGCCATCCCCTGGCCGGCGCAACCCCGGCCACCCTCTCCCTCTCCTTTTCTTCTTCTTTTCCTTCTTCTTCTTCTTCTTCTCTTTCCCTGCGGTGTGCACCCAGGGGGAACCCATGCATGAGCTTCCCCTGAGGTGGCACGACTGCCGGTGACCTGCCCCGCCGCTGGGAGCCGTCGCCGTGCTGCTGCAGCTGCTGCTAGGGCAGCTGCGGGCAGGGGGTTGGTGGCCCGAGCCGCCGCCGCTTCCCACCGCCTTGGAGGGTGAGCGCCGCCACCCTCAAGTCCTCCGGCGCTGCCCCCTTCCTCTCTGGCCGTCGCCGTGTCGCCGCAGCGCCGCCGCGCCGCAACTGGCTGCTGCTGGGAGTGCAGGCATTGGGCTTGAGATCCGAGCCGCCGCCGCCTCCTACCGCCGCAGCAACCTCCCGCCGGCATCAAGAGGACCGTCGCAGCCGTCGCCTCCTTCCCCGGCCGCCCCCATGCCGCCGGTGCGCCGCCTGCGGCTCTTGCTTGCTGCTAGCAAGCAGGAGCAGCTGGAGGCCGCGCCCTGCCGCCTCCCGCCGCCTCGGAGGGTGCGCGCTGCCACCCTCGGGACCGTCGCCGCCGGTCCATCCCTTCCCGGCCGCCGCCGTGCTGCCGGAGCGCCGCCGCAGCCGCCGCTGTTGCCGCTTGGACTCCTAGGGCACCCGCTGCTGAGTGCTTTCGGCCGCCGCCGCCGTTGCCCTGGGTTGTCGCGGTCGCCCCCTACCCGACGTCCGGCGACCTCCTCTCACCGGTGCTCGCGTCGCCGCCGACCGCCATCGCCGTTTGTTGCCGGCGCCGCCGTGCCCTAGCCAGCCCGAGGGTTCCTCTCCTCCCCGCGCCGCCGCCGCCGCTTCCTGCCGCCGGCTGAGGTGAGCACCCTCTTCCTCACCTCCCCTGCATCCCACCCTGGCCGCCGCTGGCCGTGCATGTCGGCCGGCAGCCGGCCGGAGCTTGTTGCTCCGGCCAGGGTGTGTTTTGTGTTGATTTTGGCCGCATGCTTATGTTCTTGCTCCCTGTTGCCTCCCGAAGTCCGGGAAGGTGAGTACGACGATCGCGACGATGCGCTAATCATCATGCTCACCTTAGATTTCATTTTGGTTGAGCCGTTTCGCTGTTCGGCCAATGTCGAGCAATCTTATTGTATGTCTTTGTTGTTTTTATGGGATTTCTGGGCTTGCGACTGGTCCTATCGCAGTGGGACTGTGAGCACGGCCTCCATTACGTCGTTACCTATCCGCTGGTGCTTGCGGAAGGTCGTGCGGACGTACGGATTGCTCTAGCGGCCTATTTTATTGCTTGTATGTTTGTAGTTGTTGCTTGTTTTGCGATTGTGGCAGTGTTGCGACACTGCGGGCAGCAAGGGCTTGACCCTTGAGACCCTGTGGACTGGTTGTCCAACCCCTTCGCCCTTCGCGGGGATCCGGATTCATTTCCGACGCGTTTTTCGATAAATTAATCGACGGAACGCGTGTTTTTTTTGTTGTGCGACTCACTCGCTATCTTCGCGAGCGACTTGGCTTTGTCGTTTAGCCTCATTGGCTGTCCCTCCTCGCTGTCCCGAAGTTCCGAGGACAGCGGATGAGTGACGAGGGGTTCCGGTGCCAAATCGGCATTTTTCGGGAACCCGGGAAGCCTTTTCGGGTGCGTTTGTGTTCGTGGCACCCCGAGCTTGTGCTCGCTGTCCTGCCACCTCGTTTTGTGTGTTTGGGGGACAGCGGAGGACTTGGTTGGCTGTTTGGTACCCCTCGGGGGCTTAGTGTGGTTTCGGGATCGTCCCGGTGGGTTTTTCGGGGCGATCCGTCGGTTTCGGGATGTGAGAGCTTTGTGTTTAGCGTCGACTTGGTGGACCTTGACCCTGTGAGTCTTTCGTAGGTCCTGTCGCGGTTCTCGAGAGCCGTCGGTGTTAGATTTGATCTTTCGACAGGTGGGTACTTCGATCCGGAGTCGGTTCAGTGGACTACGGTGATACCTTTCTATCCCTTCTCTTGCATTTCAGTTGTTAGTTCACTTGACTCCCGTTGACTCTACTTATATGTGCTTGGAGAGTAGAGTAGTTGTGGTTTGCATGATTCTTGAGACGCCCAGTTGGTCGGTGGTGATCGCCTGTTGTTCCGAGCGATCCTCGTTGTGGTTTATCAGTTGCTTCACGGCTCGTTGCCGTTCTGTGGATTGAGCATTCGCATCGATCGTCACAGCTCTTCTAGCACATCACGTACACCGCGGTCTGATCCACCGCCTGGGGGTGTTCTTTTCCGAAAAAGGGTCGTGTATTTCGACCGACCCGTGAGCCTTGATGCGTTGCGTGCAGAAGGTTGAGGTGCCGAGAGATGAGCAGTGTGACAGTGCCAGGGATACGTCCCGGTGGCTATAATTGGGTTTACTTTGTGGTTATCTCCATTGATGCATACTAGTTGCTTACAGTTGCATAGTTGTTCAGTTTTATGTCAGCCTCATACTTACTTGTGCTACTGTTTACCTTATCTATCCTTTTGTTGACCCTCGTGCCGGTGTGTACACCTCGCCTTCGTCGGCTTGCGGTACCCACTGGGAGGGGAGATATGTTTACATGTTCTCACCCCCCGCCCTCGTTGTTGTTTTCAGGTGAGCAGGGTGGTGGGAGTCGGGACGCAGCGAGGCACGCCTAGTTAGTGGTACTAGAGGTCCCGACCTGTGAGGCTATCTTCTCCAGATTTGGTTATTACCCTTATCCTCTATCAGTTAGTTATGGATATGGTTCAGTTACACTGTGGTTGTTTTATCTAACATGTTATATTTTGGATGATTGTTTTGCATGCTTAGATCTCGTGGTTTTGGTTTAGTTTCCATGTGAGGATGTCGATGCTTTTAGATCTATAATTGTGGCTTTATATCGCGCATCTTGGTTTTCTACCCCTCGTGGTAGCGTTTTCAAATAAAGGTTTCCGTGTGGGAAACAGTTTTCAAATGGATTTCCGATCGATCGACTTTTGGGATTTCGAAAGAGAGTTCTCGTGTGGAGAACGGTTTTCAAATGATTCTTGAATGCTTGATATTAGGGTTTCAAAATAAAGCTTCTGGGTAAGGAGCAATTTTCTAGAATGATCTGCTGTTTGTGCATCGCATCATCCTTCGCCTTAGGACCTGCTTAGATTCATACAGGTTTAAGGACGGTTAGCTGTATGAATCATGTTTTGTGATGTGATTGTTGTGTGGTGAATGAATGGTGGTTGTGATCCTGTTGTATGTTGTGTACGCCGTGCAAATACAGGGGAGGCTCTGTCCGTGTGTACAGTGGACCCTGTATTTGTGGCGGGTCTGTACGTGGCGCGGGCTAGGCTTTCAAAAAAAAAATTTGGAACGTATTTTCGCATCTAAACCTAGCCCGGGGCGTCACAATAAAGACGATGAAAAACGAAAGCAGTAGAGAACATCACTCCCCGTCGTCACTGTCGTCATCACCATCTCCTTCTTCTTCACCTTCAGTCCCATGAAGCTGCTGCTCAACAAAGAAAGGAGCAGGTGGATGTGAAGAACTCGGTCCAGCACCGCCGGCAACATCATCATGTCGGCAACCAAGTATCTCTAATATTTTCTTCACGCCATCCTCCAAGTTCTTTAATCTTTCCTCAAAAGCTTTGAAACCCCGTTCAACCCGCTTCTTTAAGGACCGAACTTCATGACGGAGTGACACATCGGGAAATGCTCCCCCTGAGCTAGATGAACCACCACGCTCAATAGGACGGTCTGCTGTACTGGGAGTAGTAGACGTGTAACCCTTAACTTGCTGAAAAGTCTTCAGAGTACTAATTGACTTAGCCAGGGTAACGCCATCAATAAGACCCAAGCCATAGTCAAACTTGTTACATGAAATATCTACTCCATTTGCCTCCAAAATACGTGTGATCAGGATAGGAAACGGTAGAAGCTCACGACGCCCTGAAGCATGAATCACATTTGCCATACGCTGCCACATCAAAAATGGAATGTTGATGTTGAGTCCCTGTGCACGCTCCGGATGACCAAGTAAATAGAGAAGCACTAGTCGATCCCACCGGATGCGTTTTGTGCCAACTGTCGGCACAATGTTGTAGCAGACTATCAAGGAAAGAATGTGATACTCGGGCTTCAATTCCCTTGACTCCACAAACAGACGGTTGGTATATGTGCCCGGTTTACATAGGGCATCGGTCATGATCTCCCAATGTGATGAAGGCTGAACATTCCCTTGAGTATAAGGTAAGCCCGTAGTACTCACATTTAATCCAAAAATATCTCCAACGGTGTGAGGATTGACCGCAACTCGTATTCCCCGGACAGACGTTTCAAAACGATAAGTCCCCGTCTCAGAATCTTCATGAGTAACATGCCCATGCATGTAGAATTCTCGTATCAACTCCACGCAGAAAGGAGCACGGGCCGAGATGCGACCGACAGGTTCGATTGGAGCTCGTTGAAGTAGGTGAGCGAAATTTGGAACTTCACATGTCAGTTCACTGAAGTTCACATAACGCTCCGCGTGACACGCCTTGCTTGCGAATGCCTTTTGCCTTTTCGAAGAAACAACTTCAGTTTCTTCACCTCTTTTGGTACGTCGTTCTGCTGAACTAGGTTCTCGAATGACCGGACCACCGGTGCTTCGACGAGGTGGAGAATGAGCTCGCCCCCTTCGAGTAGAGACCTCAGGAGCATTCCCTTTGCCTTTGTCAATAGGCTCTTCCGGGGCATACTCGGATCCCTCCGACTCGGTGCTTGACGAGTCTTCCTCAATACGTGTCCTTTTGGTGACACGTTTCTTTCACGTCCACGTCCACGGCTTCCACCAGCAGCCATTATCACCATGAGAACAAGGATGATGGAAAATGCCATGTTTCCTATGCAACATGATAAAAGAAAATGAAGCTCAAGATCAAATTGTCATGTAACATTTAAAGAGGTTACTAATCACCATGACATGCATCAAAACATCATATTCATGAGTTTCATGAGTTTTGTTTCATCAAAAAAATATTCTAGCAAAAACCCCAAAAATATCTCAAGAACATGTTATAGAACATAGATCTAAGATAAATAACAAGTTATTCTCGGATCTAAGTGTACTAGAACAAAGCTTGCATGTAACTAAACTCATTTCAAGCAAAAACCCTCAAGAAATTTCAGTAAAAACAGAGATCTATCGTCAACCCAACAAACAATGTAAAAACATGCGAAAACTAGGGTTTCGAAGATTAAAAAACAAGATTAAAGATGATAAACTTACAAATCCAAGTAGTAAAATCACAGATCTGGAGGAGAATCTCGTTAGGAAGCTTTTAGAGAGAGAAAGAGAGAGTTTTGAAAAAGATTTGAATGTTTTCGAAACAGCATACCGGAATATAAAACCTATCGCGCAGACCTCATACCGGTATGCCACACCGTATACCGGTATGCAATGCAAAATTTAAAAATAACAGCTCTCGGGTTGCAAAAACAGAACTATTATATACCGGTATTTCCACTTAGTACCGGTATACAGTAAAAAAAAATGTAAGTGCCTTTTTGCATGAAAACTTCACATATAAAAGTTTCATCCCATGATAATTTTACGAAAAATTAAGCGTTTTTACTCCAAAATTATCACAATGCAAATACAATAGTGTAAAATTTTATTATTCATATATAAATCAAAATCAAGTCATCACAAATAGTCTATAGGCTCAAATACTATCAAGATGTAAACGATTTATGAAGATGACTTCAGAAATTCATCAAAGAGACAATTGTTTGTCACACAAGCGTTCAAATTTTGAGATAAACTTAAATTACAGAGGGGTGGCTCTTTGAGCATCTTACTTGTATGTGGATCACCTTATAACTCCAAAAAAAATTGTAACATATTTCCATTGCAAGCTTTTGCAATCATTTTTTTTTTCTTTTTTTTTTGGATATGCAATTCAATTCATGTGGTAGCTGCACACACTAACCGGACGACCGGGGTGGTAGCTCTTTCCTCCATGTGGTGGTAGTTTTCACACTCCTTTAAAGGATGTAACTCTTTCCACATCTTACAAGCATATTAGCAATATATATATAATTATAATACTCCCCCTTACATTAGCAATCTCTTAGTTGAAAGTACATGTGACAAATTTTAGTCTGTAAGAGAATGACTATCCATCAAATTCAACAAACACAATCGAGATAGATTAAGCTCCTAGAGATTATACATGATTACACAAATTTGATGAATATAATATTATGAATTCTCACAATATAGTATCTCCAAAGACAATAGAGATGAAGTAAAAATGATAATTAACGAGAGATTAAAAAGGGAGTGAATGAATGTGAATCAAGTAACTTCAAGGCACTGTTTAATGTTGAATAAAACACAAGTCGTCAAAGTCTTAAAGCATAAAAACAACAAAGAAAGCATCAAAAAGAATGATCAAATAAGATATGCAATAAATACGGATCAATGCAATATTTCAAACATATTAATGCTTAAGACAAGGAAAGATATCACCTTTCCGAACCCAAACTTGTCGGATTCTTGGTTGACTTGTTTTGTTAGTATTGAACACCATTTGCTTCGACTTTTGTTCAACCTTTGGTCTCCACTTTGAATTCCCTTTTTGTTGTGGCTTAGACTTTAGGTTGGTCTTCGCTCTTTGACCCGTTTGAATTTGCTTTTGGATCCTCGGGAGTTGTCGGATTGTCGATGATGCCATTGTACGTTTCTTTTCACTTCTAGGACAAAACCTTTTGATGTGTCCTTTAATCCCGCATCTATGGCATACATTCTCCTTTAGATTGGATGGAGCTTTAGATGCTGAATTTTCACCCTTCTCAACATGAGTTCTTTCGTATCCGACTCCAAGTTTGTCCGTTTGACCAAGTCCTAGCATATTATCAAGCTTCTTTGATCCGGAGGAGAATTTTTGAATATCGGACTTAAGTTGACTAACTTGTTTGGTCAAACTTTCGGTGGACATGCAACTCTTCTTGAATTGTTGCTCTAGAACCCCAATCTTTTCTAAATGAGATTTGATCAACATTTCCGATTGGTCTAGCTTCTCTTGGAGGATATTATTATTTGTCAATATATGTTCCCTTTCCTCAGCAAGAGCTTTAGATGACTCTTTCAATTCATCGTTTTCACTTTCAAGCTCAAGTAGACGTCTCCTTAGCTTCTTGTTAAGCTTGGCCATCTTTTTCGATTCAACAAGTAGTTGATTGTAGGCATCGGCTAAACTTTCATCATCCGACTCCTGCTCACTTGTGCCATTGTCGCTCGATGTATCATGCACAGAGGAAGAAGCAAAAGGGTTAGTAATAATAGATGATAAGCAAAAAATAGAAGGAGAAGAAGAAACGTGTGAAGATAAGGCAATAGCATCATTGGTTTCTTCTTCACTAGAACTTGAATCATTGGAAGTAGAATCATCCCAAGTTCTAGCTTGTAAAGCCTTATTTTTATAGGATATTTTAGTGGGACAATCCGTGGAGATATGGCCATAGCCTCGGCATTTGTAACACCGGATTTCTCCCTCAAACTCATTATTTTTTTTAGAAGACTTTGCAAGCTTCTTCTCTTTAGAGGATTTAGAATGTGAAGATCCGTTGGAAGAAGGCTTTCGGTTGGAGGATGAAGCTTGAATGCTTTGGTTCTTCCTAAACTTCCGACGAAACTTCTTAGTAAGAAGTGCCAATTGATGTTCGAAATTTGCGAGAGAAACTTCATCGTCGGATTCGGTATCCTCGTCTTCCTCCTTTGTTGTATTAAGTGCAACACCTGTACTTTTAGAGAAAGACTTGGAAGAAGATTGATTAGTAGGAAAAGTTATTTCATAAGTTTGAAGAGCACCTACTAGTTCTCAACTTTCATATTATCCGGATGATTGATCGTTTCAATAGCCGCTACTTTAGCCCTAAAATGCTTCGGAAGTGTTCGAAGGATTTTTCTAACGACCTTAGATTCTGGGATCTTCTCTCCTAAGTTAGCACAAGTATTGATAATATCTTGAAGTCTAGTAAAATAATCAATAAACGATTCATGCTCCTCCATACGAATAGAATCAAATTGACTCGTAAGCATTTGGAGCTTTTGAATTTTTACTAGACTTGTACCCTCGTGTGTAACTTGAAGAGTATCCCAAATCTCTTTAGCCGTATCACACGCGGAAACACGTGTGAACTCAGTAGGAGAAAGAGCATTAAATAAAGCGTTAATTCCTTTCCCATTAAAAGATGAAGCTTCATTGTCATCCTTCGACCACTTATTCCGTGGCTTAGGTACAGTCGCGTTATTAACAACTTCGGTTGGATGTTTCCACCCGAATTCCACGGCTTGCCATACTCGCTCATCAATTGCGATGAGGAAGGCTCTCATCCGGACTTTCCAATAGGCGTAATTGGTTCCGTCAAATAACGGTGGCCTATTTATATTACCTCCTTCATCCATTATGAAAGATAAAGCCTAGATCCCTCTCTGATACCAATTGTAAGATAGGGGGAGCCCTAGGATCTATCTAGAGTATATCAATCACCTAGAGGGGGGTGAATAGGTGTATAAACAAAAAAACACAATCTCAATGCGATAAAGTAATGCGAAAAATAAAATCAGCACACCGAGATTTACGTGGGAAACTCCACTTTGGAGAAAAACCCACGGGACCAATCACGCGAAAACACAATCCACTAAGAGTAAAGAATTACAAGGTGATTACCGACTCCACGGACTTAACCTCTCCCTTCTCTTCAGCGAATCACGCGCACCGACGGCTGTCCACGCCTCACGTTCGAATCCACGAACGCCACGTCTCGAATCCACGAGACGCCTCACTTTGAATCCTCGAAGCCTTCACGATCCGAATCCACAAACCGCCTCGATCACGTCGAATCCACGACGCCGTTTGGAACAGGAACTCAGGGTTTATACCGGTGATTCCTTGCTTCGAATTTCATTAAGAACCAGAGGAAAAAGTTCTAAGCAAGAAGAAGATCAATTCGACATATGGAATAGAGATTAAACTATCTCGAATTGATCTCGGAGGCTATTTTCATGGAAAAAGGTTTAGAACAAAAATCCTAGCCTCTAGGGTTTCTCTCTCACGAAATCTGAGTTGTTCAATGTCAAAGAGAACCCTAACATGTTATTTATAGGTGTTGGAATCAAATAGAGTCGGATTAAAACGAAACATAATATTTGGTCACTGCGTACCGATCTACGAAGGCGAATACCGGAATGGAATGACGAAACAGAAACGTTACGCAGTGGTATTCCGGTACTAATCACTTCTGTACCGGAATACGTTGAATCAGTACCGGTACTAAGTATGGAATACCGGTATGCAGTTCAAAAACCAGAAATACACAATCTGTTTTGAGGAACTTCAAGTATGATTCCGGAATACTATTGTAAAAATCAGTTTTTTCAAAACGGATAAACTTTAGATACCGGAATTCAATACAATGAGTTTTAACTAAGAAACTAAAGTTCCCAAAAACTCGTCTAATCCAGTTTTAAACATAAAACATGATTCCAATACCATAAGTAACTATGAATCACCATATAAATAGTAAATCTTACATTTACATCGTGATTCTCCCTGTGAGTCGATGATACACTATTCTTGAAGTCTCGGATTCTTCAACTTGTTCAAGTAGCACCTTGACCTTCAAGACTCCGACTCAACAGCTCACGAAATGTGCCAATACAAAATCCGCAACAGGAACTAGCTTGGTAAAGGTCCAAAAACTTCAAATGCTTACAAGTAAATTTGATTCAATTTCCATGGACGATCATGAGACCTTTACCGAGTACTATACTCGTATTCAAGACATAGTCAATACATGCGCAAACTTGGGAGAGAATATCTCAAAATCTAAAGTTGTAAGAAAAATTTTGAGAACTCTTCCCGAAAGATTTCGTCTGAAGGTTGCGGCCATTGAGACTATAAAACATCCGGACGAGATGAAAGTAGAGGAATTAGTAGGTGCTTTACAAACGTATGAAATGACTTTTCCTACTAATGAATCTTCTTCCAAGTCTTCTTCTAAAAGTACAGGTATTTCACTCAAATCTACTAAGGAGGAGGACGATGACTCGGATTCCGATGAAGAGATATCGCTTGCCGACTTCGAACACCAATTGGCGCGTCTCACGAAGAAATTTCGTCGGAATTTCCGGAAGAACAAGACAAATCGATTTACATCCAAAACTTCTTCAAAATGATCTTCAAATTCTAAATCTTCTAAAGAGAAGAAACTTGCAAAGTCATCTAAAGAAAAAGATGAGTTTGAAGGGGAAATCCGATGTTACAAATGTAAAGGCTACGGCCATATTTCTACGGATTGTCCCACTAAAAAATCCTATAAAAAGAAGGCTTTGCAAGCGAGAACTTGGGACGATTCTAGTTCTGAAGAATCGACCTCAAGTGATGAAGAGAAAAATAATGTTGCTTTAACTTCTCATACTCCTTTGCCTTTAGCTACATGTTTTTCATCTATTATTTCTGACTCTTCTCTTTCTCCTTCCTTGCATGAAACTTCGACGGACGATGGCGAGAGTGAGGGGGAGTCGGATGACGAAGGCTTAGCCGAGGCTTATGAACAACTCCTTAAAGAATCGAAAAAGATGGCTAAGCACAACAAGAGGCTAAAGAAGCGATTACTCGAGCTTGAAGATGAGAACAACAATTTGAAGAAGACATCTAAAGCTCTTGAGGAGGAAAGGGAACATATATTGAAGAACAACAAAATCCTCCAAGAGAAGCTCAACCAATCGGAAGTAACGATTAAATCGCATCTTGAAAAGGTTGGCTTTCTAGAGCAACAATACAAGGAAGTTCACACATCCAACCAAGTTTTGACCAAACAAGTTTATCAACTTAAATCCGACATTCAAAAATTCTCCTCCGGATCAAAGAAACTTGATGATATGCTCGGATTGGGTCAAATGGACAAACTTGGAGTTGGATATGAAAGAACTTATGTTGAGAAGGTTAAAAATTCAATACCCAAAGTCTCGACGAAATTGAAGGATAAAGTATACCATGGATGTGGGAACAAAGGACACATCAAGAAGACATGCCCTAGAAAAGATAAGAAAACTCAACTGGCATCTTCTAAACATCTATCGGCATCATCCAATACTCGACAACCCTTACGGTTTCAAAAGCAACATCAAAAGGGTCGAGTATCTAAGATCAACCGGAAGTCGAAGCCACAACAAATAGTGCACACAAAGCCAAATGCAACGTGGCGACCAACGGATGATCAAAAGTCAAAACAATCGGTGCTCAACCGCAACAAACCAAGACAACCAACAATTCGACAAGTTTGGGTTCGAAAATGTGATATCTTTCCTTGTCTTAAACCTTAACTTGTTTTGACTTTGTGTAGTGCGTTGATTGGTTCTTATTGCATATCTCTTGATCATTGCATTACATGTTTTGGTGCTTTTATTGTTACGATTTTTGAAGATCATTGAATGGTTAAACATTAAATAGTGCTTGCAATGTCAATACTTCACTTTCATTCACTTCTTAATTTCACATTAATTATCGATTTTACTTTATTTTCATTATATTTGAAGATAATTTATTATGAGAATTCTTAATACTTATATTCATCAAATTTAAGTAATCATGTGTAATCTCTAGGAGCTTAACCTATCTTGGTTGTGTGTGATGAATTTGATGAATAGTCATTCTCTTATGGACTAAAATTTGTCACATGTTCTTTCAACAAAGAGATTGCTTAAGTGAGGGAGAGTCATTATTATGTTGAGAAAAGAATGCTCATATGCTTTGAAAGATGTGGAAAGAGTTACATCCTTAAAGGAGTGTGAAAACTACCACCACATGGAGAAAAGAGCTACCACCCCGGTCGTCCGGTTAGTATGTGCAGTTACCACATGAGAATTGAATTGCATATCCGAAAAAAAAATATAAGTGCAAAAGCATGCAAAAAAAAAAATATCACAAAATTTATTTTTCGGAGTTATAAGGTGGTCCACATACATGAAAGATGCTCAAAGAGCCACCCCCTGTACGATGTTTGTTTTATCTCAAATTTGAACGTTTATGCGACAAATTTCTGTCTCTTTGATGAATCCCTTAAGTCATCTTCATAATCCGTTTACATCTTGATAGCTTTTTTGTCACGCCCCGGGTTACCTCTTCCCAGGCGCATGACAAGATCCGCCGCATACACAGTATTTCTACCGTGTATACGAAGTGAAAACAACAACATCATCCACAAAGAAGCTAAAGGTATCAACAGAGCTGCTATATATATATAATCAAAAGATCACTGTACATACATCATCCATAAATATAATACATCACTGATACAATCCAACTCACTGTATGTACAGACACAACCATCTACCAAAATGGGTATACCTCTAGCCAAGTATCGGGGAAACAGCTCTACCCGACGGTCTCCTTTCCGCGCTCAGTATGCACAACTGGGGAAGAAGACTCTGCAAAAAGAATGTCAACAACGGGTGTGAGAACTACTATCAAACAAATAGTCCTCAGTGGGTACCGCCACCAGCCTCAGCGGTCTGCCCACTAAGTCCTCAATCTCAAGAGATATATATGGAGCAATAAAGAAAGTAGGAGATATACTACCACTACTATGCACAATGCTCAACTGTCAATATGAATACCAATGAACTGAATATACCAAATGAGGACTATCATGAATCCATACACATACCTGCGAACCAGCTAGTACAGGAAACACCGTCTGTCCCTAGCTCAATCCATAATACCATACAACACAATATGATACCACACGATACCTGCAGCCTGATCATGCTCAACCCTACAGGGAGCCTGCTAGTATAGGAAGCCCGTCTGTCCCTAGCCCCTCGTACAAACCTCTGTACGGAACATGCCAACTCTAGAGTGGTACTCGTGGGAGCGACCCAACCGAGTAAAGTACAACCATATCAGCGCCAAGCACCCACAGGTATATGATCGACACGACTGGGTCAACGAAGGAATCACATGCCCTCGGCATCTCAAAGGATAATCAACAAGTATGACCCAATCCAATGATCTCACAAAGAATCACGTGCCCTCGGCACCTCAAAGGATAGTCAATAACATGACCCAATCAATGCTCCAGTGCTCACAATCAATCTCAACTCTACCACAAAGAGGAGGTACAACAACATAGCACGAGCTACAACATGATCACCTACACTACATGTACAACAACTGGTACAAGGATATCAACATGATAGGTGTAGGCCAAATCATGCAACAAGGATACAAGAAAATGATGCATGCTCATATATATATCATTAGCATATTATGCAATATCAACCTAACAGGTCATATCTAATCATCATCTCAACATATCATGCTATCATAATCTCAATAGTATCACACTATCATAATCCAATATCATCATGCCATCATAATCCAATATCATCATATCATACTAACATAATCCAACACTATCATGCTAACATGAGAGTAAACACATAGGAGGAAGTCCACTGAATCTGGCAAACATCAACCCACCTCAAGAGCTAATCCAACCACGGTGGGGAAAACAGTATCCTCAGATCCAACCCTCCAAGATAACCAAGCTCCAGCAGCACTCCTATCTGAATATCTACAAAAAGGCTGCTAACTCCGACAGAACAACAGCTCAGCACCAGATCAGATCAACAGAGTAGAGGAGAACAAGCTAGGTTACAACTAATGCCAACACATGGCCCTAAACCCAACTTTCTCTCTCTAGAAACGAAATCACGAAGTGGAAATGAGCCTAAAACCATCAGGGACTCACCTATTTATAGGCTCCCAAAATTCCACTTTCGGGCGCCCGAATCCAACTTCCGGGCGTCCGGAAACCCTGTAATCCAGGTGTCAGCTGGCGGCCTAGCGGTCGGTCGTCGGTCAGCAGGCGGTGGGGCGGCGTGTCTCCGGCGGTCGACACGTGTCCTGCGTCGCGACACGTGGCTCTCCACGTCATAAGCCAATCCGGATCCACAACTGGGCGTCCGGTTCCTGCGTCTAGATCCAAAACTCATCAGCCACTTCCGGATCATCCACAAAGTCAACTGGATCCAGATCTTTCGGGCGTCCACTTCCTCACTTCCGGGCGCCCGAAATCCGCCAAGTCCAGAAACCCTCAAGAGTTTGATATTTTTTTCTACTAACTTTGTTCGTGGAGAATGAAAACTTTTGCAGGTCTTTGAAGACTTCAAGACTCCATGTGTGTCTAAGTCATAGAGTTTGTTTTAGAAATTACAAAATTGTAATTTTGATTTTATTTAGATCTTTCACGCGAGAAGTTCATTATTTTGGTGATGGCAATGAATTTCAAAATTTCTGGAGAGATGAGCATCGTGAGTGTTTTATGTAATTTTGGGTTTTGTCAATTGCCAAAGGGGGAGATTGTTACGTATTTTATATTGGTATATTTCGTGAAGTGAGTCGGAGTCTTAAAGGTTCAAAGAAGAAGAGACGAAGTTTGAAGACTCGAAGAGTCAACGTATGAATTCACGATGCTTGGTAAGTTTAAATAATCTTGATGATGATTTATGAACATTTACAAGCATTTACAAGTGTTTGGAAGACATTAGAATAGATAAAAATTGATTTAAAATATAAAAATTGAGCTTTTCAACGCCTCCCTGGCTGTCACGCAGGGAGGGTCCGGACCCTGAGGGCTGAGGTCCGGACTATGAAACGCTGGAGAGTTTTAGAATCCGGACCCTGCATCCAAGGTCCGGACCCCGACCCGTCGCGATTTTTTGAAAATATATGTTTTCAATCCTACTCTGATTCTAATGTCTCCCAAACCTATAAATAAGATGATAGATTTCTTAAAATCAGTTTTGCAATCCTAAATTGATTCTAATTGCTTCCAAACCTTTTTAAAATCAGTTTTGCAATCCTAATATGATTCCAAACCTTTTTAAAATCAGTTTTCAATTCTAGTCTATTTCAGATTGCTTCTAAACCTATAAATAAGATGTGGGTGTGTCTCTAAAACGTGGTTAAGCATAGATTATCTTTTAGAAACCCTAGAAGCTTGTAGGTAGTCGTTTTCCTCATCTTCTATATCAAGCTTCTCTCAAATTGATTCATGGTGCCCTAGATCTTTAATGTTCTTCTAGAATCAATTTGAGAATTGCTTAGAGATTATTCCCACAGATCTTCAATGATATTCTAAGCAATAAATCATCATCGACTTTATTGTTCTTGCTCCGGACGGAGTGCGCTCGTGGATTCGAGTGGGCGTCGTGGATTCGGCTTGATAAAGGCTTCGTGGATTCGAAGTTGAGCGTTTCGTGGATTCGGGACGTGGCGTTCGTGGATTCGAACGTGGGGCGTGGACAACCCGGTGGTGTGCGCGAGATCCAAAGAAGATAAAGGAGAGGTTGAGTCCGTGGAGTCGGTAATCACCTTGTAATCTTTTATTTCTTAGTGGATTGTTATCGCGTGTTGGTCCCGTGAATTTTTTACTCCTAGTTGGAGTTTTCCCACGTAAATTTCTCGATGTGTTGCTTTAATTTTCCGCGCTTATATTTTTATTGCATCGAGTTGATTGTTATATTGTATACACCTATTCACCCCCCCTCTAGGTGTGTGTTTACCTATTAGATCATTGGGGTATCATAACTTACACTTAACCCTTTTAACCTCTTGAGCCTAGCCACCCCCCAAATGTTATAACTAGGTTAAAAGGTTTTTAGTCCTATTATACCTTGTATATAGGACTACTTCAAATCTTGGGCCGGATGTCACATTCTCCTCCACTATAAGCTCTGACATCCTTGTCAAGCTCAAGGACATTCACAAGCACCAGGCGATCTGAGACGTCTCGCTAGCATTAGTTGACCTTGCGGGGAGCCACGCTCAACCCACAACAGTCGTCAACCGGGGAGCCACGCGTTGCCCACTTTATGACTTTAGCTCAGCCGAGACTCATCTCATACTTTTGGCTGGTGATTGGCTCTGATACCAACTGAAAATCAAGATAGATGATGTGGCAAAGACTATGTCCAGGACTCGGTACGGTCACTACGAGTTCACACTGATGCCTTTCGAGCATACTAATGCCCTAGTGGCATTCATGGACATGATGAACCGAGTGTTTAGATCGTACCTACAATTAGTTTGTGGTGGTGTTCGTTGACGACATACTGATCTACTCACAGAGTGATAAGGACCATGAGGAGCATCTTCAGCAGGTTCTCCAAGTCCTTCAAGAGAATAAGCTCTAGTCCTGGTGGATATAAAATGCGAGTTCTAGCTTTACGAGGTATCTTTCTAGGGGCATATTATGACTCGCTCGGGTTTGCTATGGCCGAGGTCCCTGTTCTGGCCAACTGGGCTACTGGCGACACTCCGGCAGTGGAGCATGGCACTCTTGGGTACTCCTACAATGCCGTGCTCCCCTTCATTGCGATCAGATCAGACCCTAATCACTATTGTGGCAGCATCTGTGACACCCCCAGTTCTATATGTGAAATATAATAGGGCTAGACCTCTTAACTGGGCTTAAGCATCTTGGGCTAGTGGTTTGGACCCAACGAGTTATTTTTGCTAGCGGGTCGGGTCGTTACAGTTGTTATCAGAGCCAATCACCATCTGAAAATGTGAGATGAGTCTTAGTTGAGTCAGGGTCATACAGCGGGTAGAGTGTGGCTCCCCGACTGGTTATCGTTGTGGGTAGAGCGCGGCTCTTCACAAGGTAGGCTAAGGGCTAGCGAGATGGGTCTCACATCGCCTCGTGCTTGTGTGCTTCAGTCTGACGAGGACGTCAGGACTAAAAGGGAGAGGAATGTGACACCCCAGTCCTATATATAAGATATAATAGGGCTAAACCTCTTAACCCAGCTATAGAATTTTGGGTAGTGGCTAGGTTCAAGAGGTTAAGAGGGTTATACGTACTAGGGTTAGAGTGGCTCTAGGATGGGTGACCCTCTGGGAAGAGGGCCGTCACAGACTTTATCCTCGGCAGCGTGATTCTTGTGACACAAAAATATCTTGCTCTCGATTTTAAAGAGACTGGGTATGAGGCAAAAAGAACGACCCATTTGATTGAACTCGTCGCACACAAAATTCGACCAATTAGGCGAAAGTCATTGAATAGTACCCCTACTCCACTTTCGACATTATATTATCTGCAACCAACATGATCGTCTAAACAAAGTAGTTGCAACACCTTTAATCTGCCTCCAAAAATACTATTGGAGATACATTTTGATCCAATTACTTTACTTTCATCATAAGTTATGTCCACTCATGTTCCTAAACCGTTACGGTCGCCAAAAGCCTAGGGTTTCCTAAGTCCACGTAATAGCATTTTTTAACCTCTGATACCAACTTAATCTGTCACGCCCCAGGGCCACAATAGAAGCCGATCCCGAGGACGTTCACAGACCTGTCATGTGCACAAGGACGCCCTCGTGCACACGAAGCGTGCACAACCAACTAGTTTCAACAACTTTTATACAACATTATACAAAAGATAAAATCCAAGTTGATAGGTATCTAGAGCATGAACATCAACAACTACTAAATTAGAAATAATTTACATCTAAACATCACTCTCAAAATGGATCCATAGTTTTTCTCATCAACCCTCAAGTTTAATACATTAACTAAAATAATAATAATACATTGTCATAACAACATAACTCCCCAACATATAATAGGGTCAATATCTACTCGGTCCAAAAAGGATGAAAGAGCTCTAGCTAGTACGCGACTCCCTTTTAACAATCCTACGCCTCCCTCACAACTGAAGGCTCTGAAAGAAAGACACCAAACAACGGTTGTGAGAACTAGAAGATATGGTTCCCAGTGCGTACTGGGCGCACTACACCACTAGGTCAATCGAGGTATCAGTAGCAAGAAATATTGAAAATAATAACTATAGTAAAAGAAGCAAAAAATAAATATAACTACTATGAGAAAACCATAAGATTGGAAAAATACTACTATGCCTCTATGCTACATGAAGTGGAAGGAATCATGTCTCAACTTTCAACTATGTATCAACTTGGTTTATGCTAATATTTACCCAATCTCTTGAAGACCTATATAGAGTATGGTCCTAACTTGCGCCATGCCTCATGAACCGTGTTCAACACCCCACATACGGAGCTATACCTTACACCCGTCACCCAATCGACGCTCAAAAAGCAAGGGTGAGCCTACTCACAATGGCTAACCTCTGGAGTGCCTTAGCTTATATGGAGCGACCCTTACAAGCAATGTGCTAGTTGAGCTTAATTTGACTTTTGCAAGCTTTAGTCTCATGCATAATTGTCGCGCTTTGAGCCCCAGTGTGAGAATCCGAATTTTGGGAATTTGAAATTCTCAGTGTTCCTCTCCCCCATTACTGTGTTTTTGATCAGTATACGTATATATATAGGTTTATATATATATATATATGTATATAAGTGTCTTTTCGTGATTTTTGTTAGTTTTCGGATTTTCGTCGCGGAGAGTGAACGGCTTAACGTCGCGATCCGGAGTCCGTTTCTGGCGATCCAAATGCTAAGTTCGATGTCTCGGCAGTGCTGAACGCGATGGCGTGATCCGTGTCACCGTGCGACGAACGGATTAAAAGTTATTCCATCTTGATCGCCGAGAGGTCGTACGTCACATTTTTCGGTTTCGCGATTTAGACCCTGTTTTCGCACCGTTTCGCGTGAGATCGCAAGTGGAGGGGTGTTTTTGCATCTTGTGCTGGCTGAGAAGGGGTTTTTATGTTTTGAGTGAAGAGGGAGGTTGAGTGTTTGAGTGGGTTTAGTAGGTGGAGGGGGTGGGTGAAACATCCCCTCACACCCTCTCTCACTCCCTCTCTCTCCCTCTCTCACTCCCTTCTCTCCCCTGCTCCCAGAGGTGAGCACAAGGCTCCCCTGCCCCTTGGCCTCCTCCCCGAGCTGTGCCGGCCGCCGCCGGCCACCTCCTGGCCGGAGCAGCTCCGGCCACCTCTCCCTCTCTCTTTTCTTCTTTTCTTCTTCTTCTTCTTCTTCTTTTCCTTTCCTGAGGTGTGCACCCAGGGGAAACCCACGCCGGAGTTCCCCTGAGGTGGCACGACCCCTGCCGCCGTCGCCCTACCGCCGGGAGTCACCGGCAGCAGCCGCCAAGCTGCTGTGGCCAGCTGCTGGAGCAGCAGCTGGCCGAGGATGGTGAGCCCCTGCCGCCGCCGCCTCCCGCACCCTGGGATGGTGAGCATCACCTCCCCCGCGACCTCCGGCGCCGCCACCTGCCTCCCCGGCCATCGCCGTGCCGCCGGAGAGCCGCCGGAGCCGCCGCGGGCTCGGCTTTGGGCATCTAGGGCAGCCTCTCCTTGCTGCTCCGCCGCCGCCACCCGCCTCCCTTTTTGTCGCGGTCACCGGCAGGATGATGTCCGGCGACCCCCTCTCGCCGGTGCTCGCGTCGCTGCCGGCCACCGCCGCCGTTCGTTGCCGGCGCCGCCGTGCCCTAGCCTCTGGCAGCCAACCCGAGAGCAGCCTTGCTCCCCGCGCCGCCGCCGCCGGTTCCTGCCGCCACCTGAGGTGAGCCCCCCTTCCTCACCTCCCCCGCACTCACCCCTGGCCGCCACCGGCCATGCATGGCGGCCGGCAGCCGGCCGGAGCTAGCTGCTCCGGCCAGGGGTCACTTATGTGGTGTTTTTGTTTTGTTGGGTTGTTTGAGCTCTCTGTTGACTCCCGAAGCTCGGAAGGGTGAGCCCGACGATCGCAACGATGTGCTGAACACCGTGCTCACCCTAGTTTTGGGTTTCGTTGAGCTGTCGTATGGTTCGGCCTTTGTCGGAGCTTTTGAACTCGTTTACTCGCTGTTTTTATGCAACTTCCCAGACTGTGACTGTTCCTGTCGCAGTGGGGCTGTGAGCATGGCCTCCGTTACGTCGTTGCCAATCCGCTGGTGCTCGCGGAAGGTCGTGCGGATGTACGGCTTGCTCACACGGCCTTAATTAAGCATGCTTTTGTGCGCGCACTCACTATTTTTATGGGATTTCCCGGCTTGCGACTGGTCCTGTTGCAGTGGGACAGTGAGCACGGTCTCCGTGACGTCGCTACCTATCCGCTGGTGCTTGCGGAAGGTCGAGCGGACGAACGGTTTGCTCTAGCGGCTCCGTTTATTGCTTGTATGTATGGAATTGTGGCTTGTTTGTAGACTTTAGCTTTTGTGGCAGCGTTGCGACGCTGTGGGCAGCAAGGGTAGGGTTTTTGGGACGCTGTGGACTGGTTGTCCAACCCCCTCGCCCATCGTGGAGTTTCGGATTCGTTTCCGACGCGTTTTTCGATGAAATAATCGGCGAAACGCACGTTTCTAGTCGCGCGACTCACTCGCTGTTTTCGCGAACGATTTGGCTTCATCGTTTAGCCTTGTTGGCTGTTCCTCATCGCTGTCCCGAAGTTCCGAGGACAGCGGATGAGTGATGTGGGGTTCCGGTGCCAAATCGGCACTTTTCGGGAACCCGGGAAGCCTTTTCGGGTGCGTTTGATGTTCGTGGCACCCCGAGCTTGTGCTCGCTGTCCCGTCACTTGGTTTTGTGTGTTCGGGGACAGCGAGGGACCTTGTTGGCTGCTAGGTACCCCTCTGGGGCTTAGTGTGGTTTGCGATCGTCCCGGTGGGTTTCCCGGGCGATCGGTCGGCTTCGGGATGTGAGAGCTTTATGTTTAGCGTCGACTTGGTAGACCTTGACCCTGTGAGTCTTTCGTAGGTCCTGTCGCGGTTCCCGAGAGCCGTCAGTGTTAGGCTCTAGCTTCCTGCAGGTGGGTACTTCGATCCGGAGTCGGTTCAGTGGACTACGGTGATACCTTTCTATCCCTTCTTTCTCATTTCAGTTATTAGTTCACTTGACTCCCGTAGACTCTACTTATATGCGTGCTTGGATAGTAGAGTAGTTGTGGATTGCATGTTCCTTGAGACGACCCAGTCGGTCGGTGGTGATCGCTTGTCATTCTGAGCGATCCTAGTTGTGTCTTGCATGTTCCTTAAGACGACCCAGTTGGTCGGAGGTGATCGCCTGTTGTTCCGAGCGATCCTAGTTGTGGTTTATTGGTTGCTTCTCGGCTTGTTGCCGTTCTGTGGATTGAGCATTTGCATCGATCGTCACAGCTCTTCTAGCACTTCACGTACACCGCGGTCTGATCCACCGTTTGGAGGTGTTCTTTTTCGGAAAAGGGTCGTTGAGTTTGTGCCGACCCGTGAGCCTTGATGCAGTGCGTCCAGAAGGTTTATGTGCCTATAGATGAGCAGGTGACAGTGCCTGGGATACGTCCCGGTGGTTTTAGATTGGGTTTACTTTGTGGTTTTCCCTTTGATGCATACTAGTTGTTTACAGTAGCATAGTTATTTCAGTTGTATGTTAGCCTCATATTTACTTGTGCTACTGTTTACCATATCTATCTTTTGTTGACCCTCGTGCCGGTGTGTACACCTCGCCTTCGTCGGCTTGCGGTACCCACTGGGAGGGGAGACATGTGTACATGTTCTCACCCCCCACCCCCGTTGCAGGTTTCAGGTGAGCAGGGTGGTGAGTGTCGGGACGCTGCGAGGCACGCCTAGATAGTAGCTCTAGAGGTTCCGACTCGTGAGGCTACATCCCCAGATTTGGTTATCGCCCTACCTTCGCCTATTAGATGTCATTTGTGGTTCAGTTATTCTTTGGGCTTACTATAGCATGCTTGGATTGATTGGTTGTATCCTTGTTTTCCAGTTGTTTCATTTATCGAGCATTTTGGTTTTCTACCCCTCGTGGTAGCGTCGTAAAACAAGGTTTCCGTGTGGGAAACGGTTTTCAAATGGATTTCTGATTGCTCGGTTTTGTGATTTCAAAAAGAGAGTTCTCGTGTGGAGAACAGTTTTCAAATGATTCTTGAATGTTTGAAATTAGGGTTTCAAATAAAGCTTCTGGGTAAGGAGCAGCTTTCTAGAATGTTTGTTGCTTGTGCATTGCATCATCCTTCGCTTTAGGACCTGCTTAGATTCATACAGGTTTAAGGACGGCTAGCTGTATGAATCTTTGGTGTCGTTGTGCTGTTGGGATGAATGAATAGTGATTGTGATCCTGTTGTATGCTGTGGACGCCGTGCAAATACAGGGGAGGTTCTGTCCGTGTGTACAGTGGACCCTGTATTTGTGGCGGGTCTGTACGTGGCGCGGGCTAGGCTTTCAAAAAAAAAAAATTTAGCACGTTTTTCCGCATCTTGAACTAGCCCGGAGCGTGACAGATTAAGATGGTATCAGAGCCAGGTTTCGATCCTGGGACCTGTGGGTTATGGGCCCACATAGTTTGCGGATATCCTAACGCCCAAATTGGTGTGTTCGGGGATTCCTGGTGGTTTTGTAGGTTTGTGCATTATCGCGAGATCTTCCAGGTCCTTGTTGGAGATCTCACCGCGTCGACGTTGGTTAATCGACGCTGGTTTTGTTCTGCCTCCGGTTTGGTTCGCTTGGTTGACGACCCTTTGTCGCCCGTAGCCGCCGGTTCGTTGTTGGAAGCCGATGACTCCTAGAGAGTTGGCTCAGGGCAGACTTTGTTTTGTGGGTCGGTCTGCTTTTCCCGTTAATTCGGTGACTCGTCTGTGACTTTGGTCCAGCTTTGGAGTTGGTTGACCTGGCGTCCTTGTGGTGTTGCCAACTGGTTGTTGGCTTTGACCTTGGGGTATTTCGTCCTCTTTTGATAAGTACGTTGGCTGCAGACAACGTAGTGTCGAAAGTTAGAACGAAATACCCTATCCCTTCTTGGGGACTTTCTGGATTGGGTCGGTGCTTTTCCTGGCAAGACTTTCTCCTTTCTTTGACGTCTTGTGGAGAGCTGTGTGTTAGTCATCCCCGTTCTAGTGGTGAACCTTGCGCTAATTCTAGCGTGGTTTTCGCGCAGTCGATTTGACGTCACTGCCGTTGGTTTGACCCCGGTTGGGTCAGGGTGCCCTTTTAGCTCGGTTTCGGGATGACGGGAGCCTGGTTGTTGGCTCCGAGGTCTCTGTGCTTGTGCTTGTGTTCGCGTGCCGGGTTTTCGCCGCGTCTTTCGTGTAGTCTTGCTTTGGAGCGCGTGTCCGATCTTTTTGATCTGATGTTCGGCATCGTAGGGGTTTTTTTATCGCGTGCTGCGATTGGCAGCCCTGTACACCTGAGTGATGGACTCGTAGGGTTTTCGTTGGTTGTTGAACTGGGTTTCGGCAGTTCTTGGATCATTTGTCGTGATCTCCTTTGACGACATACTGATCTCTTCGAAGAGTTTCCTTCTTGGTTCGCATCGTGATGTGGGTTGGTTTTGTGGAGGAACCAAGGAAGGAGGACTCTGTAGTGGTTTGGCCCGTTCCGACTTCTGTGGCTGAGTTTTTGGTTGTAGCTCAGCATGTGGCACTGTGCCGGGTTTGTCAGCCGAGAAGCATTGACCTTTGCCTGTACCTGTAGGGAAGTGGGAGCAGATCACTATGGTTTTCGTCACCGGGTTGCCTCGTTCCCTGCGAGGTCAAGTTGCAATCTGGGTTTTGTGGACTGTCTGACCAAAACAGCTCACTCCCTATCGGTACATCTGTTTTAGTCTTGGGATCGACTGGCGCAGCTCCACTTGGATGAGTTCGTCGGGCTGTCTGGAGAGCTAGTGTCGATCGCTTTGGATTGGAGTTCTCGCTTCGTTTCCCAGTTCTGGTGGGGCCTGCAATAGGCACTGGGGACGAGGCTCGACTTTAGCTGAGTTCAACCCTCGGAGTGTTGGGCAGTCGGAGCGAGTCTTCTAGACTCTCGGGGTATGCTCCGGGCATACGCTTTGGATTTTGGTGAGGGTGGTTCAGGTATCTTTCTTAGGTGGAGTTTGCCCTCTGCAACAGCTTCCTAGCAAGCTTTGGATTGGCACCGCACGAGGCGTTTTGTGAAGTCGTTGTCGATCACTGTTCTGTCTGGTTGACGTGGG
The DNA here is from genome assembly GCA_016920855.1 of Puya raimondii. Taxonomy (NCBI): domain Eukaryota; kingdom Viridiplantae; phylum Streptophyta; class Magnoliopsida; order Poales; family Bromeliaceae; genus Puya; species Puya raimondii. The sequence continues at coordinate 87,514,874 of JABWPP010000050.1, forward strand.
TGAACGTCGTGTGATCGGCCCGACGACGGTTCAGCTGAGGGAGTATCTCAGCTGCGGTGAGGTGCCTGTGGGGTTTTTGGGCTCGCATTGTGAAACAGTTGGGGAATCGGAGCCTTCTGTTTCGTGAGAGCGGTATCCGCTGTTGTTTGCGGATAGTGTGTGAGTAAGTTTCGGGGACGAAACTTCTTGTTAGGTGGGAGTGATGTGAGAATCCGAATTTTGGGAATTTGAAATTCTCAGTGTTCCTCTCCCCCATTACTGTGTTTTTGATCAGTATACGTATATATATAGGTTTTTATATATATATATATGTATATAAGTGTCTTTTAGTGATTTTTGTTAGTTTTCGAATTTTCGTCGCGGAGAGTGAAAGGCTTAACGTCGCGATCCGGAGTCCGTTTCTGGCGATCCAAATGCTAAGTTCGATGTCTCGGCAGTGCTGAACGCGATGGCGCGATCCGTGTCGCCGTGCGACGAACGGATTAAAAGTTATTCCATCTTGATCGCCGAGAGGTCGTACGTCACATTTTTCGGTTTCGCGATTTAGACCCTGTTTTCGCACCGTTTCGCGTGAGATCGCAAGTGGAGGGGTGTTTTTGCATCTTGTGCTGGCTGAGAAGGGGTTTTTATGTTTTGAGTGAAGAGGGAGGTTGAGTGTTTGAGTGGGTTTAGTAGGTGGAGGGGGTGGGTGAAACATCCCCTCACACCCTCTCTCACTCCCTCTCTCTCCCTCTCTCACTCCCTTCTCTCCCCTGCTCCCAGAGGTGAGCACAAGGCTCCCCTGCCCCTTGGCCTCCTCCCCGAGCTGTGCCGGCCGCCGCCGGCCACCTCCTGGCCGGAGCAGCTCCGGCCACCTCTCCCTCTCTCTTTTCTTCTTTTCTTCTTCTTCTTCTTCTTCTTTTCCTTTCCTGAGGTGTGCACCCAGGGGAAACCCACGCCGGTGTTCCCCTGAGGTGGCACGACCCCTGCCGCTGTCGCCCTGCCGCCGGGAGTCGCCGGCAGCAGCCGCCAAGCTGCTGCGGCCAGCTGCTGGAGCAGCAGCTGGCCGAGGATGGTGAGCCCCTGCCGCCGCCGCCTCCCGCACCCTGGGATGGTGAGCATCACCTCCCCCGCGACCTCCGGCGCCGCCACCTGCCTCCCCGGCCATCGCCGTGCCGCCGGAGAGCCGCCGGAGCCGCCGCGGGCTCGGCTTTGGGCATCTAGGGCAGCCTCTGTCTCCTTGCTCCGCCGCCGCCACCCGCCTCCCTTTTTGTCGCGGTCACCGGCAGGATGATGTCCGGCGACCCCCTCTCGCCGGTGCTCGCGTCGCTGCCGGCCACCGCCGCCGTTCGTTGCCGGCGCCGCCGTGCCCTAGCCTCTGGCAGCCAACCCGAGAGCAGCCTTGCTCCCCGCGCCGCCGCCGCCGGTTCCTGCCGCCACCTGAGGTGAGCCCCCCTTCCTCACCTCCCCCGCACTCACCCCTGGCCGCCACCGGCCATGCATGGCGGCCGGCAGCCGGCCGGAGCTAGCTGCTCCGGCCAGGGGTCACTTATGTGGTGTTTTTGTTTTGTTGGGTTGTTTGAGCTCTCTGTTGACTCCCGAAGCTCGGAAGGGTGAGCCCGACGATCGCAACGATGTGCTGAACACCGTGCTCACCCTAGTTTTGGGTTTCGTTGAGCTGTCGTATGGTTCGGCCTTTGTCGGAGCTTTTGAACTCGTTTTACTCGCTATTTTTATGCAACTTCCCAGACTGTGACTGTTCCTGTCGCAGTGGGGCTGTGAGCATGGCCTCCGTTACGTCGTTGCCAATCCGCTGGTGCTCGCGGAAGGTCGTGCGGATGTACGGCTTGCTCACACGGCCTTAGTTAAGCTTGCTTTTGTGCGCGCACTCACTATTTTTATGGGATTTCCCGGCTTGCGACTGGTCCTGTCGCAGTGGGACAGTGAGCACGGTCTCCGTGACGTCGCTACCTATCCGCTGGTGCTTGCGGAAGGTCGAGCGGACGAACGGTTTGCTCTAGCGGCTCCGTTTATTGCTTGTATGTATGGAATTGTGGCTTGTTTGTGGACTTTAGCTTTTGTGGCAGCGTTGCGACGCTGTGGGCAGCAAGGGTAGGGTTTTTGGGACCCTGTGGACTGGTTGTCCAACCCCCTCGCCCTTCGTAGAGTTTCGGATTCGTTTCCGACGCGTTTTTCGATGAAATAATAGGCGAAACGCACGTTTCTAGTCGCGCGACTCACTCGCTATTTTTGCGAACGACTTGGCTTCATCGTTTAGCCTTGTTGGCTGTTCCTCATCGCTGTCCCGAAGTTCCGAGGACAGCGGATGAGTGATGTGGGGTTCCGGTGCCAAATCGGCACTTTTCGGGAACCCGGGAAGCCTTTTCGGGTGCGTTTGATGTTCGTGGCACCCCGAGCTTGTGCTCGCTGTCCCGTCACTTGGTTTTGTGTGTTCGGGGACAGCGAGGGACCTTGTTGGCTGCTAGGTACCCCTCTGGGGCTTAGTGTGGTTTGCGATCGTCCCGGTGGGTTTCCCGGGCGATCGGTCGGCTTCGGGATGTGAGAGCTTTATGTTTAGCGTCGACTTGGTAGACCTTGACCCTGTGAGTCTTTCGTAGGTCCTGTCGCGGTTCCCGAGAGCCGTCAGTGTTAGGCTCTAGCTTCCTGCAGGTGGGTACTTCGATCCGGAGTCGGTTCAGTGGACTACGGTGATACCTTTCTATCCCTTCTTTCTCATTTCAGTTATTAGTTCACTTGACTCCCGTAGACTCTACTTATATGCGTGCTTGGATAGTAGAGTAGTTGTGGATTGCATGTTCCTTGAGACGACCCAGTCGGTCGGTGGTGATCGCTTGTCATTCTGAGCGATCCTAGTTGTGTCTTGCATGTTCCTTAAGACGACCAGTTGGTCGGAGGTGATCGCCTGTTGTTCCGAGCGATCCTAGTTGTGGTTTATTGGTTGCTTCTCGGCTTGTTGCCGTTCTGTGGATTGAGCATTTGCATCGATCGTCACAGCTCTTCTAGCACTTCACGTACACCGCGGTCTGATCCACCGTTTGGAGGTGTTCTTTTTCGGAAAAGGGTCGTTGAGTTTGTGCCGACCCGTGAGCCTTGATGCAGTGCATCCAGAAGGTTTATGTGCCTATAGATGAGCAGGTGACAGTGCCTGGGATACGTCCCGGTGGTTTTAGATTGGGTTTACTTTGTGGTTTTCCCTTTGATGCATACTAGTTGTTTACAGTAGCATAGTTATTTCAGTTGTATGTTAGCCTCATATTTACTTGTGCTACTGTTTACCATATCTATCTTTTGTTGACCCTCGTGCCGGTGTGTACACCTCGCCTTCGTCGGCTTGCGGTACCCACTGGGAGGGGAGACATGTGTACATGTTCTCACACCCCACCCCCGTTGCAGGTTTCAGGTGAGCAGGGTGGTGAGTGTCGGGACGCTGCGAGGCACGCCTAGATAGTAGCTCTAGAGGTTCCGACTCGTGAGGCTACATCCCCAGATTTGGTTATCACCCTACCTTCGCCTATTAAATGTCATTTGTGGTTCAGTTATTCTTTGGGCTTACTATAGCATGCTTGGATTGATTGGTTGTATCCTTGTTTTCCAGTCGTTTCATTTATCGAGCATTTTGGTTTTCTACCCCTTGTGGTAGCGTCGTAAAACAAGGTTTCCGTGTGCGAAACGGTTTTCAAATGGATTTCTGATTGCTCGGTTTTGTGATTTCAAAAAGAGAGTTCTCGTGTGGAGAACAGTTTTCAAATGATTCTTGAATGTTTGAAATTAGGGTTTCAAATAAAGCTTCTGGGTAAGGAGCAGCTTTCTAGAATGTTTGTTGCTTGTGCATTGCATCATCCTTCGCTTAAGGACCTGCTTAGATTCATACAGGTTTAAGGACGGCTAGCTGTATGAATCTTTGGTGTCGTTGTGCTGTTGGGATGAATGAATAGTGGTTGTGATCCTGTTGTATGCTGTGGACGCCGTGCAAATACAGGGGAGGTTCTGTCCGTGTGTACAGTGGACCCTGTATTTGTGGCGGGTCTGTACGTGGCGCGGGCTAGGCTTTCAAAAAAAAAAAATTTAGCACGTTTTTCCGCATCTTGAACTAGCCCGGGGCGTGACACCCAGCGGAAGCATACCCGGCGCGTGCACAGACTTGCCGTGCATACAAAGTACGCCCCAGTAAACACAAGGCGTCTACAACATACAACTACAAAGATGACATACACATCCTAAGCATGATGATCAGAGCAAGTAAATATAAGCTAAACTAAAAAAAAAAAATACATTATACAACTATCATCTTAAATATAACTCCCAAATATATGATATACTACATACAACCTCTAAAAATGGTACAACTCAAGTACATCTCATGGAAGTCTAACTAGAATAAATACACAAACACCTCTCACAACTACACCCAAAATGAAAGGCGCATCGGTTCCACCTCTAAGAAAGCTCGATCAGGACGGCTCTAGTTAGGCGCAATACCCTTTCCGCGATCCCTGCCCTCTCCTGCTGTGGACGGCTCTAAAATAAAAATAGTCAACCAGTGGGGGGTGAGAACTATAAACATATAGTTCCCAATAGGTAACGCCGCCGAGAGAGGCGTACTACTCCACTAGGTCAACTGAGACATAGATATAATGACTGGTGAAATGTAAATGTAGGAATAAAATACTGAAAGGTAAGTAGCTCTACTACTATCATGCCTCTATATATGACAACTAAAGAAAAGTAATTCTACTACTATCATGAATGTCCCACAATTATGAATGCATCAATCATGTGTGATGTTCAAATGTTAGGTTTAATTAACTTTTACCCAATCTCGCGGGGACTTTCACAAGGTAAAGTCTCGGCTTGCACTGTGCCTCATGGTCCCGTGGTAGTCAACATCTCCATCCTAGAGATGAGACTCCCCCATGGCGTCCCAATCAGTGCCCAATCCCGCATGGGCGAGCATGGTGTCGTGAGAGCTAAACTTCGAAGTGCCGACTTGTAGGAAGTGACCCAAGCATATGCGAGTGAGGATAATTGGCAAGCAAGCATGATCACATGCCTCATGTCTAAAGATATAGAATCCCAATACTCAACTCTTTGGTCATATGCTTGGTCATTTGACCCTTTCCAATGTCTCAACTAACATTTAAGGAGAATAGTAATCAATGTCATAAGATGTCTCAACTTTGAATGTGTGTGTATATATATAAGTATAGAATTGAGCTCCTATGCTTTTAAAAGTACCAAGTCATTGGTGCATGTGAATTTTTGGTCTTTGGATGAAGATTTGTAGGGTTAGGATGATAGTGGTCCCTAGGGTTGAGTGGGTGGTTGGTGGAATAACATAATCTAAGGGATGAAATTGGTCAAAGGAATAGATCTAAAGGTGAAAAACTTACAAGCACCAAGTGCTTGGTGCTTTTTAAAAGCACCATAGCCTGACTCTCTCTCTCTCTCTCTCTCTCTCTCTCTCTCTCTCTCTCTCTCTCTCTCTATATATATATATATATATCTCAATTATAGCAAAATAGAGGATATACTAGTCATGTCTCAACTAAGTAGATGGCATTACTTAACATTAAGGTTCATGCACAAGAAATTACATGCATCATGACATTATCTCTTGACTCTACTATTGAACATTTATGTCACATGTATAGAATGGTTGTCTCATGCTAAATTAATTCCAAATATTCTAATTTGCATGCTAAAATATAGAATGAGCTCAATAAGAAGAAATAGGAGACATAGAGGAAGTGCACCAATTTCGGTTAGGTCGAATCCACCGAATAGTCGTCGAAACCCGTTCGTTAGTCAAATCAAAGTTGTCCCCAAGATTTCTCATGCCCTAAGAAAAATTTCCAAGGGGTCACAACTATCTAAAAAGCTCTCTATGAAATTTACAAAAAATCTCAAGTAAAATAGGTGAAAATCACCTCAAAGCTAGAAATTTTTGCCAAAACTCCAAATCAAAGTAATGGGTTCAATTCCAACCTATAAGAGTGTTCTATGCTCATTAATTTCATCTCAAAGGCCCCGATTTGAAATTACCCAAATTTAACCCTAACTTCTACAAAACTAGAAATGCTACCAAAATCTTCAAATCCCACCATTTGAGAGTGAAGAAAGGTTCTAACCTTGATCCAAGCCTTAATCCCTCTTTAGAGTGTTAGGGTTGAAGATTTAAGCTCCAAACAACTCTCTTTTTAAGACCAAGCTCCACTCTAAGCTGAAGATGCAGAGCTTTAATGAAGGAGATAGTTGGGAAGAAGAAAAAAATGAGGATTAGAGAGTTGAAGTAGTAGATCAAGGAGGAAGAAATGGGGAGAAAACCCACCTTATTTCTCTCTTTAGGAGGAAGAGAAGTAAAGGGTTAAATAATTGTAGTACACTGAACTTTAGCAAATTGCGGAGTTCTAGTGAGAGAATAGTGGCTTATACTATTCTGGAGCTTTGAGTTGAGTTTAGTGAGCTTCGGAGTGTTTTCGGGACTTAGAAAGTGCGAAAACGGACTCCGGGAGTCAAAATCTGTAAAAGTGCAGATTTTGCATTGCATACCGGTATCTGGTGTAGGTATACCGGAATCCAGTGAAAACTGGTTGTGCGCAGCTCTCGGGTTCTGCGGAATCCAGCAGTTGATACCGGATTACGCTGGCATTCCGGTATGTGCAGTGCGCATACCGGTATTGGAGCGTTTTGTACCGGTATCTGGAGTTGGCATACCGGAATCCCGTGGCGCAGACTGCTTGGCCGAAGCTCGGGTTTGCGGGATTTTTGGTTGGATACCGGTATGCCCATACGCATACCGGTATACAATGCAGAAATTGCATTTTGAGCAGTTTTGCAATTTTGGCTTTTTGAGGGGCCTATTTGGATTTTGTGCATTGGGTTTAAGTACCCCTTCACCCCTCTCTTGTTGTGTTGGCTGAGAATGGAGGAGGAGGAGTTGAGGTAGGGTTTCCCTCTCTCTCTCTAGATTTTCTCTTCCCCCAACCCCTAGATCTTGGTTTTGATCTCCTTTCTCTCCATTTTTCCCATGGAGGTGGACTCCTAGGCTTGGAGGGAGCTCGGGGCTGAGGAGATGAACTCGTTGGAGGATGGATCTTCAACCCTAGCTTGTGTAAGCCCGGTTGGAAGCTTGATTGAGGTTAGTGAACCCCTTTTACAACCTCTATTTGTGATTTTTGCTTGTGATTAGCATGTAAACCTAGTTTCTTGGAAAATTAGGGTTTTGTTTAGGGTTTTGTGATTGTGAACCCTTGAGGTGGAATTGATGGGTGTAGAATATTGTTGTAGGTTAGATTGGAAGATCTCTAACCTCCAATGGGACTTAGAACAAGTTTTACTTGCTCAAGGTAATTTCCACCCATTTACCTCATTGATTTTTGGTGGTTTTCGAAATTGCTTGTTCGATACCCCTAACCCCTTGGAAAATTATCTTAGGGTATGAGAAGCTCGGGGGACAACTTCGTTTCGAAGTACTGCGAGGTTTCGACGGGTATCCGGTGGGTTTGACCTCACCGAAATGGGTGAACTCCTATCTTGTTATAGGATTGATTAGATGCATAATTATGATAATTATGGCATGATGATAATTGTGATTGCATGAGACATGCAAGTTGTTTATGAAAAATGCATATTTCATATAGTATGGCATTATGAGGATATTATGCATGCTAGGGTATTTGCACTATTAGTGTAATGATGGATTAGGAAATGCTAAGTATGTTATGCATGCTAGAGATGAGCATCATATGAGACACCACTTGAGTGGTGGACTAGTGAACTCTCTTAGCATACCAAAGTGTGCTTGTATAGAGAAAAGAGAGGATATGACATATGCAGGATAAGTTGTTGCACCTCATTTTAGGTAAGCAACTTTGACGGGCATCGTTGGCTTTTGGCTCGACCTTTAGGTCGTGGAAATAATTCCATGTTTAAGACATGAGGAATGGAATTCTATTTGTATTGATTATTACAATTGGTTAAGCATGAGTCCAATCGGTTAACTAGATACTTGCATGATCGTTTTATACTCTATGTAGTAGAGGTTAGTGTATCTAATGCATGGCATGATGTGGTCTCATTGGGCATTTGTAGAATGCATAATATATGGCATTAGAATAATGCATGATATATGGCATTAGAGGAATGCATGGGTTATGAATTTAGTAAACAAAGAGATGAACGGTTACATGTTAGAGACATGTGTATATTGGTAGGGACATACCATCGAACATTGAGAACGACATGATATTGTTGACATTTAGCATATTGGCTATTGAATGTAGTAAACATAAAATGACATGTTTTGACATAGAGAGGTTAAACATATGACTTTTCACTTAGGTGAACAACAAGGTTGACATTGTGACATAGTGTTAGATCCTTGGACATTGGTTGGCTATTCCATGTTAGAGACATGACACTACAGGAAAAAACGCCCGTAGAGGCGGTTTTTAGGCACTGTAGAGGCGGTTTAAACCGCCTCTACAAATTGTAGAGGCGGTTCCTGCAACCGCCTCTAGACCGCCGGCGTAGACACCGCCTCTACATCGTAGAGGCGATTTTAGCGACCGCCGGGGGAGCGTAGAGGCGGTATGTAGAGGCGGTTTGCGACCGCCGGGGGAGCGTAGAGGCGGTATGTAGAGGCGGTTATGACCGGCTCAACATTTTTATTTAATTTTTTTTTATATAATCAGTTAATAAATTTTAACCTGTAGAGGCGGTTTAAACCGCCTCTACGAAAATTAATCTGCAGAGGCGATTTAAACCGCCTCTACGAATATTAATCTGTAGAGGCGGTTTCAACCGCCTCTATACAAAAATAGGGAAAGGCAATATGTAGAGGCGGTTTCAACCGCCTCTACCAACCAAATCATAATAAAAAATTATATTAATATTTATTTTAATTTGTATATAAGAACAAAAATTATATTTCTCATCAAACAACATAAAATATAATTAACACAAGTCTCAACAACAACTAAAAAGAAATATCATCAAATATTATATTTTTCTATAATAAGCAAACCAATTATATAGTGATAACTTAACAATTCTTTGATATCATCAAAAAATATAACAGATGTCAAAACACATCATTTCATTCAATATCCAACATTTATAGTAGCAACACACTAAATAAAATAAAATTTAAATAGTTTTAAACATATTGAGCATTCGAAATTTCAATAATTTGTACAAATTTAAGCAATTTTGTGATATCCTTCAGCTGTTGGCTCGTGACTTGAATTGGAGGATAGTTTAGAGAGAATGCATTATTTGACTTATTCCCACCTCCAACCTAAAAACATATCAAACAATATAATTAGCAATTTGTATACTTGATAATTGAGAAATCCATTCAAAAGTAAGACATGAGAAGACTTGGAGCGTACCTGGTACTTGGTGTTTATAATCAAAAGAATATTGCCGGAAATACTAAAGGTTACGTCTACAAAAATCCTACAAAAAAAGAATTAAAATTCTCAATAATGATCTCAAAGTAGAAAAGAAACTGAATCGATCCTAAAGCTGAATGAAGTGACTATAGAAAACACACAAAGACTTTATTTTAGGGAAACCAAAAAAAAAGATCATAAGGTACCTACCACACTTAGTAGCAATTATTTTTTATATTTATCAGTTGAACATCAAAATGAGCGTAATTGACAATATAGAATCTACAAATATTTGAAAGACTAGTATGCAAATAAACATCCTTACCTTGGGTTTGTGAACAAGCTGGCTTTAAGCCTCATCTTTGGTGCCAATTGTAAGAGTATACCCATCCGTAATGCAGAAAGTTCAACCTCATTATGGTGTTGCATGTACCTATGCAAACCAATCAACTCAAGATAATAGAACAGAATCTATGCAAACCAATCAACTCAAGATAATAGAACAGAATGGATTGCTAAGAGACTTACCCCTGAAGAACTGATTTTGCAAGCACTCTTTCAACACGATCTCATAGATTTTTTATCCTCACAGCAACGCCCCAACAGAAATTTAACTAGATTCGCATGTAAAAGCCTTCCAAAGAAATGTAACAAGTGACCCTAACAAACAATTGAGCAGCCAATGAATCAGTCAATTATTAAACAAAGCATAATCCTATATCCATAGCAGAATGGTTCTATACATTTGTCTTTATTACTCAAGATGCAACATTGTCAATGGTCAAAATGACCCTCATTCTCGCTGTCACCATTCAAAGATTCTACACTTCATCTATATTTATTTAAACTCGTCTCTTGGAAAAGGAAACTTAAGCTCAGATTTTCATATCCAACAGTAGTTTAACACACAAAGTCCTCTCACAAGTCGACTTAAGAAATTAATAAAGAGATCTAGCTAGCAACTACTGTAAGATCTTAAAGACATTGACATCTTTAATTAAGGATGAGAACAAAATAGAAAAGTCATGCTACTAAACAAAAAACATGTTCAGTTTCTAGCTATTACAACACCATGCTAATTAATATCATCTGTATCTAAGCGATCGATCTAATGAAAAGCGGGTCAGAAATAATCTCAACACCCAAGCTCACATACATAGTGTACTGATAGAAGAGATTATTGAATAGAAAAAAAGAGAGAGTTATGTTAATAAATGATAAAGCTAATTAATGGTTTGAGGTTAAAATGATTTGTCCAGATTTTGGATGGTTTTCGTAAAATGGAATATAGTATGACTTACCTAATCTTCAAACAGAAGAAAAGTAGAAGATGACCTCAACCGCGGCAGTCCCACAAATGACTTCTTCTCTCACTCTTTCTTCCTAATAGATAATAAATTTTTTGGATCGGATTAATCAAAGAAGTAGGTATTGGTTAAAAACATCAAAATTTTCAAATTAGATACGTAATGCACTCAAATCCACATTAATTTTTTTTTTAAAATGGATCACATAAGGAAGTGGGTATTGCTTAATACTATCTTGCTTCTAAACTACATGTAGATCTCCTCTATTATTATATATATATATAAAAGGTTTGAACATGTTACAAAGTTGTAGATATTTAGTGATGTACAATACTGTGAAAGAGATTGATAGCATCGAAAATTTATGGTAGGAAATCAACATCAGAGCAATAAAGACATGCATAATATCACATAAGAACAATCACACAATGGCATTAAGGAAAGGCATTTGCCAGAGGGAAATGGTGAAGATGCCACCACCACACGTCAAAAACAATCTGTTCCCCGGTGGGTGGGGGGGCTTCCGCGCGGTTGGGGGGTGGCCTCACGGGGGGGGGGTGGGGAGGTTCTGCGCGGTTTGGTGGGAGGCATTCCGCCGCGGTTTGGGGGGGGGGGGGGGGGGGGGGGGGGGGCCTCACAGGGACAGGGGGGGGGGGCGGCGGCGGCGGCGGCGGCGGGGGGGGGGGGGGGGGGGGTGTGTTCTGCGCGGTTTGGGGGGTGGGAGGCCTCACAGGGACGGGGGGGGGGGGGGGGGGGGGGGGGGGGGGGGGGGGGGGGGGCGCGGGCAGCGGCGGCGGGCCTGCGAGCAGCGGCGTTGGGGCGTGGGGGGAGCTTCCGCGCAGTTGGGGTGGCCTCACAGGAACAGGGCGGGTAGCAGTGGCCGCAGGCCGCGCGGGGGGGCGGCGGCGGCGGCGGGCCTGGGGGAGGGGGTCGGGCCTCGCGCGAGGGGGGCGGTGCCTCGCGCGCGGGGCCCGGGGATGGGGCGGGGGGGGGGGGGGGGGGGGGGGGGGGGGGGGGGGGGGGGGGGGGGGGGGGGGGGGGGGGGGGGGGGGGGGGGGGGGGGGGGGGGGGGGGGGGGGGGGGGGGGGGGGGGGGGGGGTGCGTGGGGTTGGTGGGAGGGGGGCTCACAGGAACAGGGCGGGGGGGAGGGGCGGCGGCGCCTCGCGCGCGGGGCGGGGGGGGGTTGGGTGGGGGGCTTCCGCGCGGGGTTGGGTGGGGGGGCGGGCCTCACAGAGGGGCCTCGCGCAGCCTCAGAGAGTGGAGGAGGTTCGCACCTGAGATTTGGGAGCGACACCGGAGAAGAGGGGCCGGAGGGAGGAGCGCGGCAGCCGGAGGGAGGAGCGCGGCAGCCGGCCGGGGAGGGAGCAGACGTGGTCGCCGGCAAGGAAGGGTAGGGGTTTTTTGGGAGGAGAGGGCTAGGTGAGGAGAGATCTTCTGGGGGGGAACTTTAGGGTTTTCTTGAAGGGTGGAAAGAAAATTAAGATTGGGGGGAAAAAATTTTAGAGTTTTTTTTAAAGTGTAGAGGCGGTTGTCCTAAACCGCCTCTATAGTGACTCTAGTGAATATCATAGAGGCGGTTGAAACAACCGCCTCTTCAGAACCGCCTCTACGACCGCTTTTTCTTGTAGTGTGACGAGCATGACATTGTGGTTGATTATGACTTGTGCCCTGGGATTCGTCCGCGCTTGCTTGTGAGGGTCGCTCCCCACAAGCTGACACTTCGGAGTTGGTCTTTGCGATTGTAGGTCGCCGCGCGATGTTGAGTGGCCGAAATGGATTGCCGTGGGGAAGTCTCATTGTCTACGGGAAGTGTTGACTACCACGGGGCCATCAGGCGGGGCACAGCTGGGACCTTACCTTGTGTAAGTTCCCTGGTTGATTGGGTCAATACTGATTGAACTGGACATAGTATATAGGCTGCTTGATGCATATACATGTAGTGTATGGACATAGTAGTGAGTCGCATATTGTGACATTACTTAGCTTGACTTCTTTTGGATGCATGCAACCTAGTTGGACAATTGTATTAGTCATTCTTGCATGGGCATCCATAGTGGCATTATCCTATACTCATGATAATTAGTATAGAGGCATGGTATTATGATGATAATAAGGAAAACCTTTATTACTAGTATCATGGCATTAATTTGACATGCATGTAAACCGTGAAATTAGATTGTTGAGCATATGATAATAGAACATGTTCATGTTCATGTAGATGAATTATTTTCATTGGAGGCAAGATAGTTGTAGAACTATCTGTTTAGCATTTTATGTTTCATGCTTTATGTTTCAGTATACTATCTTGCCTCAGTTGACCTAGCGGTGTAATTCGCCACTCTCGGCGGCTTACCCACTGGGAACTATTGATTAATAGTTCTCACCCCCATTGTTGTTGGGTTTTTCAGAGCCTTCTGCAGTAGGAGAGGCTTGGGATCGCGGCGAGGGGTTAGCAGCTAGCTAGAGCCTCTACGGTGTTGTGGTTGTAGGCATACCATGGGTTTCCTTTCATTGTATTTTTGAATGAAAGATGTATAGTTTTGTTGGTTGATTGATCTACTAGTTGATAAGATGTATAATTCTATTGTATATCTTGAGATTTTAGTTGTATGGATTTTGTTTTAGTTGTAGAACTATGTTCTCGCTCTGATCACCCTGTTTAGGATGTATTCCTTTCTATTGGATTTATGTTATTGTAGACGCCTTGTGTACTTTGTGTTTGCTTTGAGGTACATGGCGGGTCTGTGCACGTGCCTGGTAGGCTCCCACGAGGGCCCGGGGCGTGACAATAATGGCCTGCAACAAAATGCAGCTAGGCCCTACAAAAATAAATGAGTTACATTAGCCACAAAACAGTCCCAGACTACAGAGGGTCCAGATCCTCTAGGAAGGTCTGGATCCCGAAGGTTCTGTCTTACAGTCTACATAGCTAAGGTCCGGATCCTCCCCCAGGGTTCGGATCCCGAAGCTTACTATCAGCCTCTCACGTTGAAGGTCTAGATCTTCTCCACAGGGTCCGGACTTTGATCTTTGACAACATCAAGGTTCGAATCCTCAAGTTAGGGTCCGGATCCCAATGCTCTAAAAACTCATATATGACATAATCCAAAAATTCTATTTTCGCGCTAATTTGCCCGAAAATATTATAATACCTCTCCAATACAACCAAAGTGCTCCCAATAATACCTAGTAGTATTTCTTTCACTAGAACTCCGAAATTTGCCTAAATTCGGTGTGCTACAATAATGCTCAAAGACCATAAATTCCAAGTACTTGACCTATGATCATATAAGAGTTCTCAACTCTAATACTATATGTCTCAACATGCTATTTAGGGAATGTGTGAATAAGTAATCTAAATAGATGTTCCATGTCTAGTAAGAGGTTCATTTATCTCAACTCGAGCAATGTGATATATAGAGAGTATGAAATAACCCAATAACTACTATGTAGATGTCCATGTCTCACAGTGAAAGTTCAAATATCTTGACTACATCAACAACCTATTTCGAATAGAGGACAACCAATATGTATAAGAATTATGCTCAACGTATGCTATATAAGGCATATATTAAAGAATGTACAACTAACATGAACATAATGGAAATGTCATATTTTATATCAACAATAAAAGTTTCTAATGTCATGTTTATCAAGGAATAAAGATTATTTCTTTTTATTCTGCCTCGATTGAACGTTAGTAAGGGAAGGAGTTTGGCACCTATGAGGTTGAGAAAAAAATGACATAGAATTAGGAGTTCACCGATTTCGGTTAGGTCGAACCCACCAGATAGTCGGCAAAATCTTTTTGTTTCCCAAACCAACCCCCCCCCCCCCCCCCCCCCCCCCAATTCTAACTCTAAGAGATTTTCTAAGTGATGAAAATCTTCAAAAATTTTCCTACCAAAATTCTCCAAAAATCATATGAAAGATAGGTGAAAATTACCTTGGCTTTGTAAATCCTTACAAATATTTCAATTGAAATTGTTGGGGTTTCAATTCTAACCTGCATGAATGGTTCACATCCATCAATTTCATCTAAAAGTCCCAAAATCAAAAGCTCCTAATTTAGACTCATATATATTTATCATAACTTAAAAATTTTATAATTTTTTTTTAAATAAGCTACTAAGAGCTTATTCCATCAAATTGTCAACTAAACAAACTTATAACAATTATCAATTTCGGAATCCACCAAATTACTCACCTCTAATGTTGAAGCCCAGGGATTTCCTAAACTTTTTTCTTTAAATTTGTTGGATGATCCAAAGTTGGTTGGCTTCCAATCAAACCTCTCTCCAATTTCTCTATTTCCTCCAATTTTTACATGATTTTAGTACTAATTTTAAATAGAAATGAGAAGAGTAAATGGGAGAAATAGTGAGAGAGAGAGAGAGAGAGAGAGAGAGAGAGGGAGATGGTTGGCAGGGAGAATAAGAGGATCTGGGCACTTTGCAGAAAACCCTCTGTACTTCCTGGAATTTATAGTTTCAGCTCAGTTTTGATCTGATAAGTTTATTTGGAACTCTTTTGAATGTTGGTTTAGGCTCAAATTTGACAGACAAGTTCAACTAAATTAGTTAGTGATAATTTACTCTCTTTGCTAAGTTTCGACTATGTTTTGATCACCGAAAACCCCACCGAGCAGAATATTTTGGCAAGCAGCTGTTAGGCTCCGGTTTAACTGCTCGGGTGTCAGAATAACACAAAACTCTAAATGTGGCCCCAATAAATTAAAATTTATGACCTTTCAAAGTTTCATAATTTTTCGCCATTATTAATTTCAACTGGAGCATGAACAATATGACATTTCAGGCTACCCTATATAAATCTTCAAAAGTCCAATTTTTGTTTCGATTTCAGCACAAATTATTTTTTAATTAACTCTTACTCTTTGAAACTTATTTTAACCATTTCTTTATGCAACTCTTATATTTATTTCGCATGTTTGGATAAAGTTCAGCATATTACACTAGGGGTAGAAATGATCAAAAGGGTAGATCTAATGGTGAAAAATTTTGTAGCACCAAATGCTTGATTCTATCAAACGCACTCCAACCAGACTCTATATATAGAGTTGGGTTTGAATGCTTCTAATAGCACCAAGTCATTGGTTCTTGTAAGTTTTTGCCATTGGATCAAGGGGTTGTTGTCACGCCCCGACGGGCCTTTAACACCAACTAGGTGGAAAGGATAAACCGCACGGGCGCTGTCACGCCCCGGGGCCCCAGCGGAAGCCCACCCGAGCGCATGCACAGACCCACCGTGTACACAACAACCAACATGCACACAAGGCGTCTAATAACAACATGAATGAAAGGAATAAAGCAAGTAATCCTATCATGATAATCAGAGCATACATACTAAACAAGTAAGGTCTCAAGATAAAAGTGTGAAATACTATAAAGGTAAAGTTACTACAAAGTTCAGTACAACATAAACCCAAAAAGGGATATAGGGTAGTCTCTACAAAAGTGGTCGATACAAAAACACCTCTCAACTAAAAACATAAAGAAAGGTGCGCCACCTAGTCGCTAGCACCCTCGCGATCTAGCTACTCGCAATGCCCTTGCCGCGGTCCCTAGCCTCTCCCGCAGTGGATGGCTCTGAAATAAAACAACAAACCCCAGGGGGGGTGAGAACTATTATTCAATAGTTCCCAGTGGGTAAGCCGCCGAGAGGAGCGGAGTACACCACTAGGCCAACTGAGGCAAAGTAGGGTTAGATAATAAAAGCATGTTTTATAGAGAAACTTCAATGCTACAATGCCTCAAGATATAATTATATTAACATGAACTAAACTACTCATGCACATGTATAAGCATGCAACCTTTCACAATATGAATGTTTACTTTGCATATAACATTAAATATGTAATCATAAAAGGGGTATATCGAAAGAATGTTCACTTGTGCCGTGCCTAATGGCTCCGTGGTAGTCAACACCTCACGCTTCGGTGAGCCTTACCCACGGCGGTTCCATTTCGGCGCTCTCTCTAACACAAGTGCGAAAAATAACTGTCGCTAGGCCATCTCCGGAGTGTCGGCTTGTAGGGAGCGACCCTCACAAGCATGTGTAAACGAGCATAGTGGCGAACAAGTAACAATCAATCACATAGTATATGTCGTCATGTCTAAAAAAAACATGGAATGCCAACAAATATCCAAGTCTAGGTCATAATGTCCTTCTAGATGTTCTTCTAGATGAAATGTCATAAGTTCAACCTTGTCTTATGGTTCAACATACCATATGTCATATCTACCCTATGACTAGTCCATGAAGTTAAGTGTCATGAGTATTCCAAGTTCATTGTTCTCTATTGTCACACATGTCTCTACTTGTCTAAGTAGATGTTCCAACCATCACATAAATGAGTTAATCTATTTCCATAGCCATTCATAACGCACCATATTTAAATCATGCAATCCTCCTACAACATAGGATATATATATATAATTTGCATATAATAGCACATGAATCTCATGCATTCTACCATTCTACCATGTCATAATTAGTATGAATATGCACTAATTTAAGCTCTTAAGCTACAAGGATGACATAGGGGGAATTCACCCATTTCGGTGAGGTCAAACCCACCCGAAGCCCTTCGGAACCTCGCAGTTTCCGAAAACCAAGTTGTCCCCTCGATTTCTAGCGCCCTAAAGGAGATTCCTAAGGGGTTAGAACATCGAACAACCAAAATCGAAAAACGACATACAACAAAGGGAAAAAGGGTGAAAATACCTTAGACCAAGAATTTCTTGTCCAAAGTCCAAAATAGAGTTAGGAGGCCTCAAATCCAACCTAACACAACATTCTACACCCATCAATTCCCATTCAAAAATCTCGAAATTAAGAAACCCTAAAAATAAACCCTAGGTTTCCCAACATGGAATTTCTACAACAAAAACTCAAATAAACTACAATAGAGGGTTCAAGAGAGGAGAACTCACCTCTTTATAGCTCCAAACAAGATCCTAGGAAGCTAGGTTTGGAGATAAACCTCAAACAAACTCTTCTCTTCCTCCACCACGTCCACCAAGAACAAGCTAGCAAGCTTGAGAGCAAAAGAGAAGGAAAAGGAGATCAAACCCTAGGTTTAATCATCAAAAACCCAAGAAATCTAGAGAGAGAAAGAGAGAAGGACCTACCTCTTTTCTCCAAGTCCTCAGCTCAAATGCTGAGAAGGGGCTGTGAGGGGTTAAGTGTTATGATGTAACAATTGCCCTAACACCCCTCCAAAAGCCAACATTCGCAAAACAGCTCAAACAGAATTTTTGGTTCTGTATACCGGTATGCGTATGGGCATACCGGTACCAGGCCAGAAACTCCGCAAACCCGAGCCTCGGCCAAACAGGCCACGCGAAGGGATTCCGGTATGCGCATTGCCAGTACCGGTATGTCAACTCCAATACCGGTATGCGATATCACATACCGGAATGCCAGCCCATTCCGGTATTTCCAGCAGGATTCCGCAGAACCCGAGAGCTGCGAAATTCGGTTTATCACTGAATACCGGTATCCCAAGGGTGCATACCGGTATGCAATGCCAAAACCTGCAGTTTTGCAGATTTCGACTCCCGGAGTCCGTTTTCGCACTTCTCAAGTCCCGAAAACGCTCCCAAGGGCTCGAAACAAAACTAAAACCTCCAGATTAGTACGGGGTACTAATCTCACACTAGAACCTTGCAATTCGCTAAAGTTCAGTGTATTACATACACCCCTCCTAAAAAGGAGTTTCGTCCGCGAAACTAGAAGTCAAGTACCTTAGGATTCCATCTGAAAAAGATGGGGGTACCGCTCCAACAGCGAGCTCTCCAACTCCCAAGTCGCTTCGCGCTCGTCGTGGTTGCTCCAAAGCACCTTCACATAAGGGATTTCTCGATTCCTGAGTTTCTTCACCTCGCGAGCTAGAATCTTCGCCGGGTATTCCTCGAAGCTCAAATCTTCATGCAATTCCAACGGAGTGGAGTCCAACACATGAGTTGGGTCGAAAACATACTTCCGGAGCAAAGATACGTGGAACACGTTGTGCACTCCCGATAGATTCGGCGGTAAAGCGAGTCGATATGCTACCGGGCCTACCCGTTCCAACACTTCGAAAGGTCCAATAAAACGAGGACTAAGCTTTCCTCGAATACCAAATCTCTTAATCCCCTTTGTCGGCGATACCTTTAGGAAGACATGATCTCCTACTTGGAATTCCAATTCCCGCCGACGCTTATCAGCATAACTCTTTTGGCGACTTTGAGCTGAAATTAATCTTTGTCGAGCAATGCGAACCTTGTCCTCGGCTTCCTGTAGCACGTCGGGACCCAAAACTAGCTTCTCACCCACTTCGCTCCAATGAAGTGGTGATCGACACTTCCTTCCGTAAAGAGCTTCGAAAGGTGCCATCTTAATGCTTGCTTGATAACTATTGTTATAAGCAAATTCTGCCATAGGTAGGTGCTGATGCCAACCTCCTTGATAATCCATAATACAAGCTCGAAGCATGTCCTCCAGGATCTGAATGGTACGCTCAGATTGACCATCGCTTTGGGGGTGAAATGCCGTGCTGAAATCCAGACGAGTGCCCAAAGCGTCATGTAAACTCTTCCAAAAATGCGACACAAATCTAGTGTCTCTATCCGATACGATCGATGTAGGTACTCCATGAAGTCGCACCACTTCGTCAAGATAGACTTGTGCAAGTCTCTCCCCTGCCCAAGTAGTATGTATAGGGATAAAGTGTGCCGATTTAGTCAATCGATCCACTATCACCCACACAGCATCATGCCCGGCTTGAGAGCGAGGCAGGCCAGAAACAAAGTCCATAGTAATACGCTCCCACTTCCAAACCGGTATCGGTAAACTCTGAAGTTTTCCCGCGGGGAGTCTATGTTCAGCTTTCACTTGTTGGCAAGTTAGACATCTAGCAACAAACTCGCCAACATCCTTCTTCATTCCGGGCCACCAATAGTGCAATTTCAAATCCTTGTACATCTTTGTGCCACCCGGATGCACAGTGTAAGGCGCTCGGTGAGCTTCGGTCAATATCCTTTCCTTGATTTCTGCTTCAGCCGGTACACATAGTCGATTCAGGAATCGTAGTATTCCGTGATCGTCCACAAGAAATCCATTAGCATGGCCTTCGCTGATTTTGGATCGAATCCTTTGCAATTCTGGGTCAAGAACTTGCTTCTCCTTAATCAAATCAAGTAAGGTAGGTTGCACTACCAAAGCCATTAACCTCGCGGGTGTGTCGGGGGCTACAACCTCCAAATTCAATCGTCGCAATTCTGCCAATAGCGGGGGTTGAGTAACAAGTAGCATCGCTAAATTTTCCATCGATTTGCGACTTAGAGCATCTGCCACCACATTTGCTTTTCCCGGGTGGTAGAGAATAGTCAAATCATAATCTTTAAGTAGCTCCAACCATCTTCGTTGCCTCAAATTTAAATCCTTCTGTGTAAACAGATATTTTAGGCTCTTATGGTCGGTGTAGACTTCACAACGCTCGCCATAAAGGTAATGACGCCAAAGCTTCAAAGCGAACACCACGGCCGCTAACTCCAAATCGTGGGTTGGATAATTCTTTTCATAATCCTTAAGTTGACGGGAAGCATAAGCTATTACTTTTCCGTCCTGCATCAAAACACAACCCAAACCATTAAGTGAAGCATCACTATAAATCACATACCCTGCTCCCGCAACCGGCAAAGTCAAGATCGGGGCGGTAGTCAAGCGCTCCTTCAACTCCAAGAAGCTTCTATCACATAAGTCATTCCAAATGAACTTAGTTCCCTTGTGTGTGAGTCGAGTGAGAGGCGTAGATAACTTAGCGAATCCCTCGACAAACCTCCGGTAGTATCCGGCTAGACCAATAAAACTCCGAATCTCGGTCACATTCGTTGGTCTAGGCCAATCCTTGATCGCCTCAATCTTCTTAGGATCCACGGCTACACCGTCTCCCGATATCACATGCCCCAAAAAGGACACTTCGCGGAGCCAAAATTCACACTTCTTCAACTTAGCAAAAAGTTTCTTCTCCCGAAGTACTTGCAATACTTGCCTCAAATGATCTCTATGTTCCTCGTCGCTTCGAGAATACACTAAGATGTCGTCGATGAACACCACTACAAACCTGTCTAAGTAAGGCTTAAAGACACGGTTCATTAAAAATCCATAAAAGCTGCCGGGGCATTAGTAAGCCCAAACGGCATAACAGTAAACTCATAATGTCCATACCGTGTTCGAAAAGCCGTCAGGGGTACATCCTCAGCCTTGATCTTGAGTTGGTGATAACCAGATTGTAAATCTATCTTGGAATACACCAAAGATCCTTGCAGTTGATCGAACAAGTCGTCAATCCTCGGTAGTGGATACCTATTCTTGATCGTAACCTTATTAAGCTCACGATAATCCACGCATAGGCGAAGAGATCCGTCCTTCTTCTTCACAAATAAAACCGGTGCTCCCCAAGGTGAAACACTCGGTCTGATGAAGCCCTTATCCAACAAGTCTTGCAACTGCGCTTTCAGCTCCTTCAGCTCGGCAGGTGCCATCCTATAGGGTGCCTTTGAAATCGGGATAGTCCCGGGAACGAGATCCACCACGAATTCAATTTCCCTATCCGGTGGCATACCCAGAAGATCCGCCGAAAACACATCAACAAACTCCTGCACAACGGGTATGTCCTCAATCCGCGGGGTGTCTCCATCCCTCACCACCACGCTAGCTAGGTAAGCTACACAACCACTCCGAATCAAGTGCTTAGCTCGTGCAGAAGAGATAGTCATCGCGAACAGCGAACTCTTGCACGCTCGAAACACAACTTCATCCTTTCCGGGCTCCCGAAAAGTCACAATCCGATCCTTGCAATCGATTGTGGCGTAGTATTTTGTGAGCCAATCCATGCCCAATACTACGTCAAACTCGCCAAGCTTCCGCAAAACTAGCAAATCAATCGGCATAACCCAATCCCCTACTCTAACAGGGCAACTAGGGCAAAACTCTCGAATGTCCAAAATGTGGTCGGGGACGACAACATGTCCCGGATGCAAAGTAGGTACAATCTCGATGCCATGCAACTCGGCAAACAGCCGATCAATAAAAGAATGCGATGCACCGGTATCAAATAAAGCTCTAACTCTGATTTCATTAATTAAAATGATACCTGCGACGACATCCTCGGCTGCTGTCGCCTCCACAGCCTGAGCCGCATACATACGCCCACTAGGTGCCTGTCGGGATCCCTCGATCTGCTGCTGCTGCTGCTGCTGAAAGGGCGGTCGCCCCGCCGAGTAGTGAGTAGCTGGGGTCCCACGACCCTGCCCTGGTGGTGCCGGTGCTGAAGCCGATGAAGGTGCTGGGGAAAAACCCCTCCGGCACTGAGATCGAATGTGACCCTGCTGGCCACACTTAAAACACTTGCCACTACGTTGCGGGCATTGCGGTGCAAAATGAGGACCACCACAAATGACGCAACGCGGCGGCTTCTGGGAATCCGATGCTCCGCGCGGTGGAGCCGAGCCGCGCCCACCCGACTGGCTCCTCGGGTGCTTCGGTGGTTTCTTGGAGTAACTCTTGCTACCTCCTTCGTCCCGCCCCGGCCTCTTTCCCCTCTAAGTCGGTCCCAAGCTTCGATCTCCTCCCTCGCAATCTCCGCCTTTTGCCTTTTTCCACAACTAAGGCGCGGTTCACCACCTCCCGGTAGGTCTGCAACCCTGCCGCCTGCACCAATCTATATATCGACGGTCGAAGGCCCGCCTCAAAGATACGAGCCTTATCCTCGTCATTCCTCACCACGTAGGGTACGCAGTGCAGAAGACGAGAAAACTCTCGTTCATACTCCGTCACCGTCATGTCCCGCTGACGCAAGCTGCGCAAATCCCTCTCCATCTGCCTCTTGACACTCGGAGGAAAGTAGTTTGACAACAAAAGGTCCTTGAATCCGCTCCAAGTGATAGCCGCCAAATCAGTGTTCGGGTCATCCCGAATATCCGCCCACCAACGATATGCCGCGCCGTCAAGATGATACGTGGCCAACCATACCTTATACTGCTCCTCCACAAAACGTATCATGAAAAAGCTTTTCCATGTGGAGAACCCACTTCTCCACCATCCAATGATCCGCTTTCTCGCCATCGAAGACTTGAGGGTTACATCTTCGAAACTCATCTTTCAAACGCTCCATCAACCTATCTCGCTCTGTCCCGACAACCATCAAAGGCAAAACCGTCCTCGCCGGCGATGCCCGCATCGGGGGTGTCATAACCGTCTCCTCCCTCGGCTCGGCACTGGGCGCCACAGGGGTCGGCCCAGGGATAGGCGCCGATGCTCCAACAGTCGCACCTCCAACTGGCGTAGGTGGCGTAGGATCCTGAACAGTCCTGGTAGAAACCTGCTGAAGTAATAACTCCTCCATCCTCTTCATCCTTGCCTCCTGTCGACGTGCGGCATCGGCTTGCTGTTGAGCCGCAGTCGCCTGCTGTGCCACCAGACCCGTCAACGTCGTCAACTGGTCTCTCAACTCACGGACCTCACTGGATCCGGAAGTTGCAGAGGTCTCCACATCCTCTGTGTGTCGGCTACCGCTGCCATCTCGGTCGATTGAGAACGAGTAGTCGGCATTACAAGCTACAATAACATAGAATGCGCAAGTTAGAAAACTCACGCTAACGAAACCCCACTCAGATAATAAAATCCCCAATCATGCGAAAGTAAATGAAGTGAGCTCCCAACTAACTCCCGATGTCACGTTGTCGGCCGCCAACGTGACCTCTTAAGAGTTAGGTGTCACACACTTCGATCAAACTCCAACTACTTGGAGAATAAAGACACAACCCAATTGTGTTACTTTCGCTAAAAACAATCTCGTCTCTCACGAGTCTAAGTCCTATAGTCCGACCTGCCTAAGGTTTTCTAGGTCCACAATGACTTAACCCTAGGCTCTGATACCACTATAATCTGTGTACACGCCCCGGGGCCCCAGCGGAAGCCCACCCGAACGCATGCACAGACCCGCCGTGTACACAACAACCAACATGCACACAAGGCGTCTAATAACAACATGAATGAAAGGAATAAAGCAAGTAATCCTATCATGATAATCAGAGCATACATACTAAACAACAAGTAAGGTCTCAAGATAAAAGCATGAAATACTAAAAGGTAAAGTTACTACAAAGTTCAGTACAACATAAACCCAAAAAGGGACATAGGGTAGTCTCTACAAAAGTGGTCGATACAAAAACACCTCTCAACTAAAAACATAAAGAAAGGTGCGCCACCTAGTCGCTAGCACCCTCGCGATCTAGCTACTCGCAATGCCCTTGCCGCGGTCCCTAGCCTCTCCCGCAGTGGATGGCTCTGAAATAAAACAACAAACCCCAGGGGGATGAGAACTATTATTCAATAGTTCCCAGTGGGTAAGCCGCCGAGAGGAGCGGAGTACACCACTAGGCCAACTGAGGCAAAGTAGGGTTAGATAATAAAAGCATGTTTTATAGAGAAACTTCAATGCTACAATGCCTCAAGATATAATTATATTAACATGAACTAAACTACTCATGCACATGTATAAGCATGCAACCTTTCACAATATGAATGTTTACTTTGCATATAACATTAAATATGTAATCATAAAAGGGGTATATCGAAAGAATGTTCACTTGTGCCGTGCCTAATGGCTCCGTGGTAGTCAACACCTCACGCTTCGGTGAGCCTTACCCACGGCGGTTCCATTTCGGCGCTCTCTCTAACACAAGTGCGAAATAACTGTCGCTAGGCCATCTCCGGAGTGCCGGCTTGTAGGGAGCGACCCTCACAAGCATGTGTAAACGAGCATAGTGGCGAACAAGTAACAATCAATCACATAGTATATGTCGTCATGTCTAAAAACATGGAATGCCAACAAATATCCAAGTCTAGGTCATAATGTCCTTCTAGATGTTCTTCTAGATGAAATGTCATAAGTTCAACCTTGTCTTATGGTTCAACATACCATATGTCATATCTACCCTATGACTAGTCCATGAAGTTAAGTGTCATGAGTATTCCAAGTTCATTGTTCTCTATTGTCACACATGTCTCTACTTGTCTAAGTAGATGTTCCAACCATCACATAAATGAGTTAATCTATTTCCATAGCCATTCATAACGCATCATGTTTAAATCATGCAATCCTCCTACAACATGGGATATATATATATATATAATTTGCATATAATAGCACATGAATCTCATGCATTCTACCATTCTACTATGTCATAATTAGTATGAATATGCACCAATTTAAGCTCTTAAGCTACAAGGATGACATAGGGGGAATTCACCCATTTCGGTGAGGTCAAACCCACCCGAAGCCCTTCGGAACCTCGCAGTTTCCGAAAACCAAGTTGTCCCCTCGATTTCTAGCGCCCTAAAGGAGATTCCTAAGGGGTTAGAACATCGAACAACCAAAATCGAAAAACGACATACAACAAAGGGGAAAAAGGGTGAAAATACCTTAGACCAAGAATTTCTTGTCCAAAGTCCAAAATAGAGTTAGGAGGCCTCAAATCCAACCTAACACAACATTCTACACCCATCAATTCCCATTCAAAAACCCGAAATTAAGAAACCCTAAAAGTAAACCCTAGGTTTCCCAACATGGAATTTCTACAACAAAAACCCAAATAAACTACAATAGAGGGTTCAAGAGAGGAGAACTCACCTCTTTATAGCTCCAAACAAGATCCTAGGAAGCTAGGTTTGGAGATAAACCTCAAACAAACTCTTCTCTTCCTCCACCACGTCCACCAAGAACAAGCTAGCAAGCTTGAGAGCAAAAGAGAAGGAAAAGGAGATCAAACCCTAGGTTTAATCATCAAAAACCCAAGAAGTCTAGAGAGAGAAAGAGAGAAAGACCTACCTCTTTTCTCCAAGTCCTCAGCTCAAATGCTGAGAAGGGGCTGTGAGGGGTTAACTGTTATGATGTAACAATTGCCCTAACACCCCTCCAAAAGCCAACATTCGCAAAACAGCTCAAACAGAATTTTTGGTTCTGTATACCGGTATGCGTATGGGCATACCGGTACCAGGCCAGAAACTCCGCAAACCCGAGCCTCGACCAAACAGGCCACGCGAAGGGATTCCGGTATGCGCATTGCCAGTACCGGTATGTCAACTCCAATACCGGTATGCGATATCACATACCGGAATGCCAGCCCATTCCGGTATTTCCAGCAGGATTCCGCAGAACCCGAGAGCTGCGAAATTCGGTTTATCACTGAATACCGGTATCCCAAGGGTGTATACCGGTATGCAATGCCAAAACCTGCAGTTTTGCAGATTTCGACTCCCGGAGTCCGTTTTCGCACTTCTCAAGTCCCGAAAACGCTCCCAAGGGCTCGAAACAAAACTAAAACCTCCAGATTAGTACAGGGTACTAATCTCACACTAGAACCTTGCAATTCGCTAAAGTTCAGTGTACTACAGGCGCATGCCCCAGACCCGCAGAACGGATAGAGTCTCCTTTACCCGCCCAAGGCGCCACAACACAAGCATATCCATGATGTTCCAACTAGGAACGGAGTACAAGAGTTGCACAAGGGAAGCATGTAGCACATTGAACTTTAGCAAATTGCGGAGTTCTAGTGAGAGAATAGTGCCTTATGCTATTCTGGAGATTTGGGTTGAGTTTGGTGAGCTTTGAGGTGTTTTCGTGGCTTAAAAAGGGCGAAAACGGACTCCGTAGATCAAATTCTGCAAAAGGTGCAGAATTTGTACTGCATTCGGATACTGATTTTGGCATACGGGTACTGATTTAATTAGTACCAGTACGCCAATTCGTGTACCGGTACGCAGTGCTGCAGAATCAAATTTCGTGCAGTTTTATAATTTCTGAGTTTTGAGGGGCCTTAGGGGATATTGTTACATCATGTAATATATCCCCTCAACCCTCTCTTGTTGCCCAGTGTTGCTGAGGCTTGAGAGAAGAAGGAGGTGAGTTCTCTTCCTTTCTCTCTTGGTTTTCTTGCTCCCAAACACTTGATTTGAGGTTTTAATTCTCTTTTCTCTCCATTTTCTCTATGGAGCTGCTTTTTGGCTTTGAGGGGAGCTCGGGATGGATGAGAGGAGCTTGTTGGTGGGCTTAACTTCAACCCTAGCATGTTTGAGCTTGGTTGAGAGCTTGATTTGAGGTTGGTAAACCCTTTTACAACCTCTATTTGTGATTTTTGCTTGAGATTTGCATGAAAACCTAGTTTCATGAAAACTAGGGTTATTGTTAGGGTTTCTTGATTGTGAGCTCTTGGGGCTAAATTGATGAGTGTAGAACACTCTTGTAGGTTGGATTTGAAGCTCCAATGTGTTGATTTGGAGTTTGCACAAGCTTTTCTTGGATTAAGGTATTATTCACCTATTTTCTTCATGAATTTTGGTGAATTTTGTGGTGAGCTTGTTCGAAGCCCCTAACCCCTTGGAAAATTATCTTAGGGTATGTGAAGCTCGGGGGACAACTTCGTTTTGAAGTACTGCGAGATTTCGATGGTTATCCGGTAGGTCTGATCTCACTGAAATGGGTGAACTCCCCCTATGTCTCCTATTTTATTATAGGATTGAATTGATGCATAATTGTGCTAATTATGACATGGTAGAAATTGTAAACACATGATATATACATGTTGCATGTGAAAAGTGGCATACTCCATATAGTGGAGTATTATGAGAATGATAAGCATGCTAGAGTACTTACACTAGTATTGTGATGACGCATTCATGAAATGCTATTTAAGATATGCATGCTAGTGAGGAGTGTCATATGAGACACTACTTGGTTGATGGATTAGTGAATTTACTTATGCATACTAAAGTATGCTTGCTATAGAGAAATAAAAGGATATGACAAAATGCAAAACAAGTATGTTGCACCTCATCTAGGTGAGCAACTATGACGGGCATTGTTGACATTGAGCTCGACATTTTGGTCGTTGAACGATTCCATGTTTAAGACATGAGGAAAGGGGTTCTCTTTGTATTTGATAATTGTAATTGGCTAAGCATGTGTTTACTTGATTAAATAAGAAATGAATACTTGCATGATGACTTTTATACTCTATGTAGTAGAGGTTGATGTAGCTCATGCATGTCATGGATTATGGTCTTGTTGGCATCGTAGAATGCATTGTTATGGCATTTGTAGAATGCATGAATTGTGCCATTAGAATAATGCATGGATTATGGCATTTGTAGAATGCATGAATTGTGGCATTAGAATAATGCATGAATTATGGCATTTGTAGAATGCATTAAAAATGGCATTAGTATAATGCATTGAGTATGGCTTTGGTTATAGCATATGATAGTAACCCGTTGGGGTTATGAATGAGACTTAGGTCCATTCCTATTGGTAGAGTGAGATGTAACCATTTGCATGTTAGAGACATGTTACATATTGGTAGAAATATACCCACAAGTGAATTGAGAACAAGTGTGACTTATGTGTCATGATTCCGACCCTCGAGTCGATGTTGTGATTCTATATTTTAGACATGATGATTGAGATGTGTTGGCCTTGGATATGATGCTTATGATCAGCGCTTGTTTGCCCTTGTGCTCATTCGCACATGCTTGTGAGGGTCGCTCCCTACAAGCCGGCACTCCGGAGTTAGCCTTGCGACGTTTGATCGCCCGTGCAGGATTGGGCGCCGAAGTGGATCGCCATTGGGGGAGAGTCTCATTCTAGCGAGAGAATGCTGACTACCACGGGACCATTAGGCATGGAACAAGCTGGGATGTTACCTTGTGTAAGTCCCCTCGTGGATTGGGTAAAGCTAAGTAAACCGGACATAGTATATCACGGTTATTGATGCATATACATGTAGTGTATGGACATAGTAGTGAGTCGTATATTGTGGCAATACTTAGCTTGACACCATTGGGATGCATTCATTGTAGTTGGACATATTAGTTAGTCACTATATACATTGGCATCCATAGTAGCATTAGGCCTATATTCACATTGGTTTAGTATAGTGGCATGAATGTATGATGTTAATGAAAAAAGAGATTTTTCTTAACTAATGTTTATACCATAAATGGACATGCATGTAGGTTATGGTGGAAGACATAATTGTGCATATGATTGTAAGGAACCAAGTATATATATATTTTGGTAAAGGACTTACCTATGCATGTAGTGTTAGAAATCATATTTTTGTTGAAATGATATAATCTTTTGGAAGCATGATAGTAGTAGAATTACTTGTTTAGCACTTATTGCTTTATGCCTTATGTTTCAACTTATACTATCTTTGCCTCAGTTGACCTAGCGGTGTATTTCGCCACTCTCGGCGGCTTACCCACTGGGAACTATTGTTTAATAGTTCTCACCCCCATGGTTGTTGGGTTTTTGTTTCAGAGCCTTCCGCAGCGGGAGAGGCTTGGGATCGTGGCGAGGGGTTAGCAGCTAGCTAGAGCCGCGACGATGATGTTTTAGATGGACCCTTGATGCGTTTCTTTTATTTTGTATGAAAGGTGTATAGTTGTGTTAGTTGGTTGATCTGTTAGCACATAAGATGTATAATTTTATTGTATATCTTGCGATTGTGGCTTTATGTCATCTTGTTTTAGTGGTAGAATTATGTTCTCGCTCTGATCACCTTGTTTAGGATGTATTCCTTCTTCTACTTGATTGTTGTTGTTGTAGACGCCTTGTGTACATTGTGTAATTTTGGTGTACACGGTGGGTCTGTGCACGTGCCTGGTAGGCTCCCACTAGGGCCCGGGGCGTAACAAAGCATCAACATAAAGAAGTTCTACTTCTATTACATCACATTTGCACATTTAAACATGTGTAATTTTTCTTTTCTTTCATTTCTATTCCATACATCAAGTTCCAAAACTATGGAATTTACAAGTTGCATACATTTAATAAAAACCCCTATGCTATCGTTGTCCAAAACTAGGGGTACAACTCTATGTAACACCAAAATGGAAGGGTTGCTATCTACAGAGCCAAACCCTTGCCTCGCTCTGCCGCCTCACTCGCGGAAGGACCTGAAAAACGTGAGGTGAGAACTATAAACATAATTCCCAGTGGGTAAGGCCACCCAAGAGAGAAGCTCGACCCACCAGGTCCAAAGAAACACCATAAGCATAAGTTAGATCACAAATAACTATGCATACAAATATTTACATGCTTGTAAATAAACATAAAGGATGCAATCAAATAAAATGTCAACTTTCATTTTTCTCCTAGGTTCATCCTATATCTCACATTGACAAAGTTCAACTACTTGTCATTTATTTATGGTGTCGGAGTTGCCGCATCACCATAATGGTTCTCAACCAAAGCAGAATCGCCGCAAGTGTTGGGCACCGGGCAATGGAATCGCCATCCCCATCATGGTCCCAACCTCCAAGGATTGAAATCGTCATCTCCTTGTTCGGGTAGCGAAATCGTCGCATACCCGGGATAGCAAAATCGTCGCGTACCCCATTCCATCACCGCCATCACGTGGCACGGGTAGCGAAATCGTCGCGTACCCGGGATAACGAAATCGTCGCGTATCCCAATCCATCACTGCCATCATGTGGCACGGGTAGCGAAATCGTCGCATACCCAGGGTAGCGAAATCGTCGCGTACCCCAACATTCACATTTCACACTTGTCAACCTAAGTCCAATGGCCCTAGGTTCAAGTCACCAAGTCTCACCTATGTTCAATGACACTAGGTTTACTTTACATTCTCAACCTAGGTTCCATGACACTAGGTTCCAATCTCATGTTCCAACCTATGTTCAATGACACTAGGTTCCATTTGCACTTTTCAACCTATGTTCCTCAACGCTAGGTTCTAATTCATACATGCAATCACATAACAAGTATAGATAATAATGATATACTTGAATTCATTAACATGCAAGATGAGCCCATGGCTCAATTTATCATGATTCTCATTTTGCCAACATGCAAATTCTAGGGTTACACACTTTCACACCATTTTATTTTCAAATGGATATTTATCCTAGACATGGAAGTGACCTAATCACTTCGGTAAACACAAACCCACCTCAAGAGCTTCCAATTTCTTGAATTCGTTGAGCTCCTAAGTCTTCAAGCCTAGAGTTCTTGTTTCAACCCAAGCTTCTACAAGAAAATTGTTCGTTACTCATTACGAACCCATAAATCAACTCGATACTTGAAATCAATTGTTCTAACATGATTTCCTATGCCTCAATTGCAATTCCCGAAGGTCCAAATATTTTTTTAGAACCTCCCATGGCAAAAACCCTCATTTCACCTAGGTTTCACATGCATGCATGTAGAACCCCGAAATTTCTTGGCCAATCTTCACGTTTTGTGGTTTAGATTGCCTAGGGTTTTCAAAAACCTCAAAATACTAGATCAATTCCAAGGTTTGAACCCAAATCATGAGGAACTCACCTTAGCCACGAGTTCCCCAAGCTCCTACTTGCACCAAGAAGCCTCTTCTCCACTTTGGATACCTTTTCCAAGCTCAATCCACTCTTTTCTCCAAGCTTTGGAGAGATCTCTAGAGAGAGAAAGTGAGAGAGATGGAGAGGAGAAGTAGAGGAGGAAGAAGACTGAGAAGGGAAGGGTGTCCCTGCCTTTCTAACACCCCCTCGAGTGTGAAAAGACATATTTGCCCCTCTCACACATCAACACTTACAGCCAGCCAAAGCTGGCATTTCGCAACACTGCGTTCCGGTACCCACTCTGGCGTACCGGTATACGGGTGTTAGTTTCGGTATGCCACGAGGAATTCCGCAAAACCCGAGAGCTGGATTTCCAGATTCTGCCCTCGCATTCCGGTATGCCACACTCCATACCGGTACTAATCGCTTCAGTACCAGTATGGACACATCCATACCGGAATCCACTGCAGACTTCACAAGTTTGACAGTTTTGACTTTTTGATGTCCGTTTTCGCACCTCATTTGCGCCGAAAACACTCGCACAAGCCCCAAACTTGGCCGAAGCCACTCACATAGCCTCTCATGCCACTTTCCCATCGGAACTCCATAATTTGTAGAAGTTCGGTACGACACACTGAAGTTCAGTGTACTACAGTTGTGAGGTTAGGATGGATAGTGGCTCATTTGGATTTAGTAGTGGTTGGTGGTATAGTATAGGGATGTCAACGGGTTTGATTTGGGTCGGGTTTCTAAAAACCCGAACCCGACAACCAAAATCAAAACCCAAGCTTGGACCTAAACCCAACAGGTTTTAAAAATCCATACCCATATCCGACCCCGACCAGAAACCCAAAACCCAAACTCAACCCCGAAAACCCGAACCCGAAATAATTATTTTTCTTTATCATATTTCAAAACATATTATAGTAAAATCAAAATTTCAAAACACAATCAAATATAATATTAAGCATCCGTGCCATACAAAAGCAATATCTAAATAAGAAAAGTACAAACTCGAATAGTCAAAGACAACAATGCGTTCTCTAAATATCTAATCCAAATGTGCAATCTCTACATATCAAAATATTACATTATTAAATAAGTTATCTAATGGAACATTAAGCCTCCTCATCATTAATAAATCCTCTAAGATGCATTGGCAAATGGTATATTATTCCTGTACATGAGAAAAAATAGAAAAACTATTTAAAATATTTTTAGAACAATAAATCCTTATAATATTTTCTAAAGAAATTGATTAGAAATTACCTCATCAACATCAATGATGCCACCTTCATCATCATCATCATCATCATCATCCAACGAAGGTCGATAATATGATGTTGCTGTAGAGGAATCTACAAATGAAATATAAATAATAAGTATAATTAATAGATATATTTTAAAATACTAAATTGTATATCATTAAATTTTAAAAAAAATTACCCGCTGATGAAATTTTGCCCAAAGCCAATCACGAGTACAAATTAATACTTCTAAAACATCAGGATGAAACCGATTTGGATGTGAGCTTAAAAATCTTCCACTAGTACTAAATGCCAACTCAGAGGCAACAGTAGAAATAGGAATTGCAAGGATATCTCTAGCCATCATCATTAAGGTAGGATAGTTGAGGCCATTACTTTTCCACCAAGCCAACACATCAAAATTATCCGTTCTTTGTAAAGTATCCTCCTCTAAGTAACGATCCAATTCGGACTTTATAGGTATACTAGATATTGATTTCTTCTTCTGCAACATATATTGATCATAAATAGCAGTGAAATTCTTCCAGTTAATCATACTACCACTGCTAGCTTCACTTATAGAAGAAGAAAAGGAATGAGAAGATTCACCACTAACTTCCTTGTCTCGTTTGTTTCTATCTTGATACTCACTAAGGAGATCATAACATAATTGTCGAATTCTATCAACTTCATTGTTGACTTCGGTACTATAAATAGTTGAAAAATAACAATCCAATAAAGTAACTTATATTTTGGATCCAAAACAGTTGCTACTCCCATGATGCCATGAATTATATGCCAATATTTATCAAATTTTTTAGCATTTTTTCAGCCATGGATCTAATCATCTCATTATGATCTACAAACCACTCAAATAATGTCAATATAATATCACACACCTTTTCCAAAAAAAAGATTACCCGTGGGATATCTTGTTCCTGAAAAAATTTCGGTTACACTATAGAATAGCTCGAGTCTCTCACACATGTCCACCGCTATATACCAATCATCTTCAAAAGGCAAGCACTTGTATAATGGTTCACGAAGTTTCAAGGGTGAGAAAACATCCCTATATACCAAAGCATATTGAAGCATTAAAAAAGTAGAATTCATCGCGTTTTACAATCAAGCACCAATTTTTTAGTACTTGAAATGTCCAACTGACGGGCTGTTTCTTCAAATTTTTCCTCTTTTTTTGGTGTTGCCTTCCAAAATACAACACTATCTCGTATTTTCTTAAGAGCTTCTCCAATCATCTCTAATTCATCTCTAACAATTAAATTACGAATATGCGCATAACAACACACATGAAAGAAATGCCCTCGCACCATAAGAGACCTCTTTTCAAGCTTATTCAATAGGATATCTACGATAGTATCGTTAGAACTGTAGTTGTCTACTGTTAAAGTAGAGAGTTTTTTTATCTAGATTCCAATCAATAAATATGTCCATCAATACTTTAGAAAGTGTATCATCAGTGTGTGGATAAGGTATATATGCAAACCTATAATGAATAATTAACTTTTATAAATAAGAAATATGAAAAATAATACTAATTACATACAGAAATTAAGATATACTTTAACACTAGACTTTGCAACATCCAAGAATCATCAATGAAGTGAGTGGTGATCGCCATAAAGCCTCTCTTTTGGTTCTTAGCTGTCCACATATCAGTAGTAATAGCAATTCTACTTCGATTCAATTTCAATAAATTCATATTCTTTTTCTTCTCATAATCATAAATTTTTAAGATTTCATTTCTCACTGTATTTCTAGAAGTTATTTTGAATGCCAGTTGAAGAGAAGTCGAGTATCTTCTAAAACCAACATGCTCTACTATGGAAATTGGATATTCATGCATGTTAATCATCGACGCTAGCTCCTTTCTTGATACCTCTTGATCAAAGGTGAAATTAACAACCTTTACTTTTTCACCTCCGAATTGTTCTAACATTAACTTTTTTTAATTCACTACATCTCTAATGTCCTTAAATTTGCGCTTTGGGCATATCTTGAGACGCGAATGTAAGTGGCTCGTTCCATGTTTTGCATCTCCACAAAGTTTCTTTCCACAATAATTATGCTTGACTTTAATAGCTTCACCAACTTTTTCATTCGTAAAGTGATTCCACACCAAAGAAGTTGCTTTTCTTTTCGTCACTTCATTAGTTTCTTCATCATCACCGGTAGTATCACTGAGGATGGATTTGACCCCATATTTATATGAATAATAAGTGGTGCCGATAAAGGTTGAGAGTTTTCACTAGTCGGTTGTGTTAACATTTTTTATTCTTTTGGTTCGTACAATTTGACCTGTTAATCAATCATCAAGAGAGTAATAAATATAAAAATAGTATCTAGTAAGGAGAATAATTCAATGATTATGTAAATAAAACCAAAATCAAAAGCCTAAAGACCCGGTCAAAGTGGTGTTTGTACTCATGAAATTTTTTAATAGATTGATAAATAATTCTCGTAACTACTGAAACAATATGAAAGTTTTTAAAAATATTGTTTTCTAGTGAGAAATAACGAAACAATATTACCCTCCCTCTGTAACTATAAGGGTGTCAGACAAAGGTCAACGAAGATCTTGGCAACAGGGTTAGTGCGAACAATGCCAGTCTACTCATACACAGACTTGCTGGCGAACGGGGAAATAAGCCTCACTCGCGGAGGAAGAGACGACTCAGAGGAGGAGGATGCCGGACGCATGTGCAGGACTAGGAGAAACCGAGAAAATAAGGAGGACAGAGTGACGGACGGGGATAGCAGAGAAAATAGAGGAGAAGAGACTTGTTAGCTTTTGAATGATAAAATGACTATTTTTTACCGTTGGATGAAGATCAGTGGATAAAAATTGTTAGAATTTTTTATATATTGTATAAATAAATAAATAAATAAATAATATAAAATTTATTCGGGTTCGGGTTCGGGTTCGGGCTCGGGTTCGAATCAGGTACATACAAAACTCATACCCCTATTCGAATTCGTCAGATTTTTATCTTCTATATGCATAACCAAATCCATATCTATTTAGCTTGGGTAAACCCGTCCCGTTCGGATTCAGGTTCGGATTTGAATAATATTTTGGGTATCCATACCCGATGACATCACTACTATTGATACAAGGGCTAGAAATGATCAAAGGGGTAGATGTACTGACGAAAAAATGGAAGCACCAAATGCTTAGTACTATTAGAGGCATTTCAGCCAGACTATATATGGGTGTGTATACGTGTGTAAAAAAATTAGTAGTACTAAATGCTTAGTACTATTAGAAGCGCTCCGACCGGACTATATGTGCGTGTGTGTGCGCGCGTCATCCAATCCTCCTTTCCTATCACGAGAATAACTAATTAGTAGTTTCGTCGAGTGTATCCAACTCTCCGTTAACCGTTCCACCTTAATTGAATCTTATGGAGCGGGGACATATCTAACCCCCATCCAATTGCACCCCGTCCAATGGATGACGGATTGGCCAAATAAGGCCGCGCTAAATCGAGTCTTATGACCCAAATTCAACAATTTCCACTTACAAAATCTACAACGCCAAAGGACAAAGAAGGGTAAAACATGCATGGAAATTCCCAAATGATGATAAGAATGTTAACAGAAAAAAACGTAGAGGAAACATCCAGATTACGAACAGAATACTAAGTATCCAAAATTGCTTCATCCGGTATTGCCTTGTCACAATAATAACAGGTAGCTACAAAGTGTATAAAGCCAAAAAAGAGGGAATTAAAATAACATCCTAACATCCCATAAAGCCAAGTGTAATCCAAAAGAGCTAAAAGAAAAAGAAAGAAACAAATTAGAAACTAGGATGATCTATGCACATCTAGCTGCTAAAGTCTTTTCAGAAGATTGTACTCTGTAACCCTACCCAGCTACCATAACCAGACGAATTAGTAGAAGGCTAAGCAAAGAACCTTCAAAACAAAACAATAGTCTAAGAGCTTGCCAGTGGAGTGATCATTCAGTAATTTTGGTATCATCAGCAACAAGTGTAGGTGCTACATTTAGATCCATTTCACTACTTACCCTGCAAATATCATCTTCTCCTTGCAGTACAGATTGCCAACTGCTACCTACTTTGGCTGCATCAGCTCCCGAGCCTTCAACAGACAAAGTAACATCGATAGTGGGATGCTGAGCACCGGATTCTAGCAAGAGGCACTCCATATTGCCACCAGATACATCATTCTTGCATGTTTCCAATTCTTTTGAGTTAAACTCCAAATCGTCGGTTGGTATGTTAGCAGAAAAATGTTCATCTTTCGTAAGCTCATCCTCTTTAACCAAAGCGCCACTTTCAAAGATTTCTGCAGAGATCTGTACACTCTTGTGCTCTGTATGCATGCTTTGGTGCTCCTCTTCGGTCTGACAATGTTCATCTTTCGTAAGCTCATCCTCTTTAACCAAAGCGCCACTTTCAATGATTTCTGCAGAGATCTGTACACTCTTGTGCTCTGTATGCATGCTTTGGTGCTCCTCTTCAGTCTGAAAATGTTCATCTTTCATAAGCTCATCCTCTTTAACCAAAACGCCACTATCAATGATTTCTGCAGAGATCTGTACACTCTTGTGCTCTGTATGCATGCTTTTGTGCTCCTCTTCATTGAAGGACGGCCGCACCAGTCGTCTTCTCTTTCTTTCGGACCCCTCATTTTTATTGCTCTCCGCTGTCTCATGCATCCCACTCCCACTCTCCATCTTTAGAATTTTGCTGCTCCGCCGCTTGAAATCCCTGAAAGGAAGCTGAATACATTCTTTGGCAACTGCTTCACTGCTTGAATCCAACTCACTATCAAAATCAGCTTGGTTTAATTCTTTTTCTGATGTAGTCTCAGGTATGTCTTCCTCATCCCAACTTATTATGTCTGACGCATCAACTGTTGTACCCAAAGTCTTAGCCCACAGTTCTCTTCTCTGAGATATGATACTCAAAATTTGATCCACCGAGGGACCTGTTTCATATTCATGTCTGATGTTGCTTTGAGGAGTGGGTCGTGGCACACTTGACAAGCGAGTGAACACACTTTTTCTTTGCTCAAAATCTGATTGTAGTCTGGAATTGGGCACAGGCTGAGGATGTCGGTAATCCTCTCCATGCATTAGTAGGAAGTCAGGCACTGGATCTTCTTCATAGTCTATGCCGATCTTGGATTCACATAAATCATCATATTCCAATGAGAGCGGTATATAGTCAGGGGCAGACCCTACATTATGATGTTGCTGTTCTCTCACAGTATATTCCATTTCAGCTGCAAGATGGTTCCTGTTGCCTGAACTCTCGACCAAGGGCAGAAAAGATTCTGTGCCCTTCGGTGTGACAACCTCGTTTAGTGGAGCAGATTTAACAACCGGAGGGATATAATAGTCAGGAGAGTAAGCCTGGTTATCTTGGAGAGTAGCATGAATTGTGTAACCTAGGTCAGGAGTACTGATTCTAGCAGACTCATAATCTGGGAATGATGTGTCTCTCTTCACTTCTTCGCTGTTAAGCAGAAATGTACTCTGGTAGCTAGAGGCAGGCAATACATTTAAGGTATTTAGATCTGATTGTATTGGAGATTGATTCCTAATAGGAGGCATGTGTGTGCCGGTGGAAAACCTTGGATAAGCAGTTAGATCCTTGCAATATGAACCAACTATGCCTTGAGTAATGGAGGAGGAGAGATCAACTCCATGGCTTGGGATATTGTAAAATTGATCGTGGAACGTATTTGACAAAAAATTACTCTTAAGAGAGCTGTCATTTTGAGATTCTGAAAACATAAAACCAAACGGCGATTTGGCACTACTGTATGGGACCTTTTGAAACAGCCCATGTTGGGAATCATCTGCCAAATTTTCAGATGTTAAAATAGACTTGTGTTGTTCATGTGAATTGAACCTTACTGATCTAGTTCCCCTAACTGTGCCCTCGAACTGCTGTTCCATTTTGTTAGGTATCGTTGTTTTCCAGTAAGGTTGCACACTAGTCTTCTTCAAAGAAAACAAGTAAATCAGCTTGGAAACCTGAATGATCAACTACTGCACATCAGTTGCAATCTAGATAACTAGGAAATCAAGTGAATAGTACATAATCTCGTACTTACAAGAGGAGCGTACCTGTTTGTATGTCAAACCAAAGCGGAACTTGAAGGGCTCATAGTAGTTTTCTTCAATAGCATCACAGAATTCATCTTCAGACAGTGGCTTGCAAGACCAAGTTCTTCTGAAACGAATCTGAATAAACCGCAGGATCAAAATCATTTTATCATTGCTAATTGACTATAAGATGGATAACGCTTAAAGAATTTAAGTGAAATCTACAGTGACAAAATGGACAGCGAGAAAGATGTTCAGATTAAATATGCTGCTGGAAGTAGGAAAAAGTAGGCAAAAAGAAATTCAAACTAAATACTAGAAATCAACAACCACAAAAATACGGGTGCCATATAGCTCATAATTTATAAGCATAAAAGAAGTACAATTGGCATGTTTTAATGCTGAATTACACAAAACCATCCTGCATTTTTGCTGTCTCAAATCTCCATTACCCTTCAGCATTGATTTCAACCCCGCACCTACCCACTACTTCAAAACAGGCCTAGAAACTTGAGATGTTTGTTAACATTCTGCACAAATTTGTGCTAAATTGGTCTAGCATATCATGTTGGTTCTATATCTGAACATTTATCTAAGTTGCAAGAGGTCATGCGTCATGAAGACATTGATAACAATATGAGGGAAATTCCGGCAAAGTGATTGTGGTTCTGCCTGACCCTACAAAAGCATGCTCTTACATAATAAATGTACAGCTAAATAGAAGATATCTCCTATACTAGTTTGCAATTTATTGGACAACTAAAATAGAAGCTCTCTCCTATACTAGTTTGCAATTTACTGGACATTTTATTCAATTTGTGAATCTACTTTACTGAACATGACGATCATTATCATCCGCCAACTCGCTTTCACGAAGCATGGAAACCCACCATTTATCAATCATCCCAAATTTTGGGTCTATTTGAGATAGTGGTGAAGTGCAGAGTTGAAATTGATACAATATTTTACATAGAAGGATAATTGAGATACAGGCTAAACTGCAAGAATCTATTTTTGTAATTTATCCCAGATTAATAGCATTTAGACACTGCAAAATGTTGACAAAAGGTGAACTTCAACTAGAAACATACTACTCAACTATAAAGAAAGGTAAAGCTCAGAAAGATAAACAACTACAATTCAACTATAATGGAAAGACAGATTTTCAAAAAAAGA
This sequence comes from Puya raimondii, assembly GCA_016920855.1. Classification (NCBI taxonomy): domain Eukaryota; kingdom Viridiplantae; phylum Streptophyta; class Magnoliopsida; order Poales; family Bromeliaceae; genus Puya; species Puya raimondii. The sequence continues at coordinate 87,554,507 of JABWPP010000050.1, forward strand.
AAAATAAGAGAAGATGAAAGTAAATTTCCATACCTGAGAAGGGTAAAGCCTCCCTGATGAGGAAAATGCAGCAGGCACAATATTCTGCGCACCATCTGAAGTTGCCTCAAACACCCCATGAAGTTTCCTCTCCTCGTACTCAAATAAAAATAGCACCATGCCAGCTTTTACTTTCTCTACAAAATCTGCCTGATTATATGGAAAACCGAAAAGCTTTCTTCCAAGACATTCCTTCTTTGTCCTTCGGTTGCACATGAAAATTGCACCCACAAGGACTGAACTGTGTTTATCAAAACTATCTGTCTTCTTTTGCCCCATCAAATTCCTTCAGGAAAAAAAAAAAAAAAAATACCGAAAGTCATACCAGTGTGCAGCATATTAGAAAGCAAAGAGAAAATATCAAAAGACTCAGAAGAAAGCTAACTTAGAATGAAAGTCCTTGCCATGTCTACGACAATCCATTGGTGATAGTACAAAAATCATACTAGATCATGGCAACTATAGGGAAACTAATACATAATAAGAAACTAGTAAAGTGCACGTGCAAATGCACGTCACATATTTTAAAAAATAAAATAAAATAAAATAAAATAATTAAGATCGGATATGATACTCATACAGTAATAAACACACACAATCAAGATCGACAGAATATATATATTTTCTTACCAAAATAAATGGCATTCTCTAAACCCTAAAAAATAAATTAATTAACTATTCTATAGACAATACTATTTATTTTGGGTCAGTTTACTAAAAATCCATACCTAATCTGCAAAATTCAAAAAAGTTATCTATTTTTGCAAAAAATGCAAAAAACCAGTAGATTTTTTATGCAAATTGGCCTTAAATCTATTATTTGATAAAGCATAGAAGTTTAAAAAAAATCAATTTAAAAATAAATAAATTAAAGTTGAGGGGTCTAGTTAAAATGGCCCATAGTTGAGGGGGTTCGTCTCTTCCCCTCCCTCTCGCTGACTTCAATCTTACATCATTGTGGATGCCTTTTTTGGGAAACATGCAGTATGATAGCCTTCAAAAAATTGAAGGGAATTAATGAGAGAAAGGATATTTAAAAAGGCAAGAGGGTAATTTTTATCCAAAAAATTGACGAAATACCTTCAATGTCATTCGTCGGATTAGATCTAATGGCTTATAAGTATTTTGTAAAATAAAAAATTTAAAATAAAAAGAATATTAAACGGTTGCGAGATACCAATCAGAAAATAGATTAGATCCGATGGCTCATACTGTTAGGATATGATCGGTATTGCATTATGAGAAAGGGACAATTTTGGAAGAGAAGAAAAGAGGATACTACCTCTTTTATTAATAGTATAGATATAGATAACCATGAAACATAGTAAGCTCAATACAACATTGTTTTATAACCATAAAAAAAAAAAAAAAAATAACACAGTAGATTATTTGCCTTGACAACTTGTCGTTCAAAACTCTATGGATAAACTGCTCAACATTACTCGGTTTGTCACTCAGCCCACCTTCCTTGCTTTTCCTTTGGTGGCACATCCAGAATCATGTGACAGCTATTGTTTTAATATCCATTATACCCTTAACACAATGGATCTGTGGCGGCACAACACTATATGCCTACAGTCCCTTCGTATTCACTCTCTTGTCACCCCACCCATTCCTGTCACAGCCCCTGCACTGCTTACGCCTCCAGCCCCTGCTTCCACTTATCTAAGTTGTATTTTAAGATGCTATCTAAACTGGAATTCATAGTAAAATGCTTAGTTTCATGCAAAGTTGCTATGAAATGAGCTTGTGTATCACAAGAAAAGCCAACGGGCAAATTGAACTTATAGTCCCCAAAGTTTTGTCAAGTTTCACTTTAATCCTAGAACTTTTAAGTTTGAAATTCAATAAATAACCTGGACTATGTTAGTCCCTATCCTCATCTACTGTTGAAGGAACAATTTGTGCCTAAACGAAGTGCATCCATACACCCTTAAACCTCGTATTCACCAGCTTTTGATATCCATCGTGTATTTCAATCCCAGCAACCAATAGAGTTGGAGTTTTTTCATTGCTTAGACATTGACTGGCCGGATTGAAAATACAACATGAATGGAGGGCCGATGGATCCACAGTGCACAAATGTGCAGATGCACTATATGCAGGTAATAAACTTTCTCTACCAAAAAGGTAATAGGAAGGACAAAAGTAAAACACTGATAAATGTTGGGGGTGTTGAATTGAATGTCAAACATGAAATGTCTGAAGACCAAATTGAAACCTGACTAAGCAATGAAACCTTACTTCACTCAGACCACCGTAATTGCTCATCGGAAACAAATACAACCTGACAAATGACAGAAGCAGATGAAGGCATTCAATCTCAGAAGTGATTGCATATAAAATATCACATTATTTCGCAAGTCCAAAACAACATCGATGCTTCTGCATAAACGAACGACCCCACAAGGACGCATTACGAAACCAATCGATACAGTAAGTGCGAGACAAAACCTATTCCATGCTAAACACAAACAACGAGTCATGGATTGCTCGGCAAAACCCATAAACAATGCGTATTTAGGTTTTCAGGAAGATACCCCCACTTCTTGCTAGCGTCTCTGACCGTCCTGGGAACGTGTAATGGCGACTCAAAAGCTCGCAGGATGGCTCTCCAAGCTTCGAATAAACGACGAGATTGGCGCTGGATTCATCTTTTGTAGCACGAGGGTATTGTCATAGACAGAAGAGACGGGAGAGGGAGTCGGAGGAGTTTTAATGATCCATCTGAGGAGACCGGCGATGAAATGGTATTTGTACGGGCACGCTGGTGCAGCGGCGCGTGGAAAGAGGTGCAAAACGAGCGGGCGCGCTCATGCCTCACCGGCCCGGCCGAACCCGACCGCATGTACTGGGCCTCGGAGTGAGACAAGCTGGATCGGGCCAGGCCGGCCCATCAGTCGGTCACGACCTGGGCTGCATGCTCATTCCGTTCTGATCGATGCTTTTATCCGTACATCAGGCAGACAAAAAACAGTAATAAACGATTAAAAGCGTTATGTACCGTTTGTCAATAAAACCTCCTAGTCATTAAATCTTGATTAAAAATTTTAGAAGTACATTCTAACAATTTTTTTTAATAATATGCAAAAGATATTACTAGAAGTAGTATCGTATAGAATAAACTAATATCACGCTCTGGGCCACGGCAGAAGCCTCCGACAAATCCGCCATTTGCATGAGTATGCACCTCGCACATACAAAGCATTTACAACCAACCTGTCCAAAACATGTGACAGAATTGTCTATCTACAAAAGAACATGTATCAGAGTTTGTATTCTAACAGGTATATATAGCAACACTGTACATAATTCATCCATATAATGCAGAAATAATATACAACTCCGCCGGCCTCCTCCGGCTCAATATGTACAATCAGCTACACAAATATACATCAGGTGGTCCTTCTCTAGCACACGTTTAGATAGGAGATGCTATTTAGCTCATGATATTCTTACCTCGATCTGTCAACAGCACTGAGGGCTCTGATGAAAACAATAATAAGAGGGCGTGAGAACTACTGAAAAATAATTTTCAGTAGATACAACTAACGATAGCTACAACCTACACCACTTTGTCTACTAAAGGCATCAATAGTAAAAATTAAACTGAATAAATACTATGATGTATTGAGCAAGAAATAAATAATAACTATCATGCCTCTATCAATAAATACTGGAAACTGTAAATTAAGTATCATATGCATCAACTAGGATAATTGATAAAAATAATGTCATATCACTCAATCGCACTGACCAACTCATAAGTCCGGTCAAGCCTGCGCCGTCTCATGTCCAGCCCCCACCTATAGTAGTCTGCTACCATGCAAGCTACTGTCTCAACTGTCTTACTAGGCCAGCCTTCGGAGGACTACTTAAGGGGTGCGACCCCAACCGAGAATCAAATATCACATACACTATCAAGCTCAATTTAGCTTTCGTAGGTTATGGCCTATGGCCATATGCGATGATCAACAAGAGCATAATCGTACTATCACGTCCTTTTGGCAATGTCATATCATATCCCACCGTCTTTCACAGTTTATCTGCTCCTTGGCATTTTTTTAAAATTTTTTCACATATCTTATGCCTCCTGACATCTTTTATATTTTCTTACATGTTACAATACATAAAGATGACTCAAAAAATTAGTCTTAGATAATAGAATATGCATATGTCTACATAACTCAATATGTTGACAGTATACTCAACTAAGCAATAAATTCAGGCCAACAATGATCTCTCTATTATACTCTCTATCATAGTCAGTGATTACTCCGCCAATTCCGGCGACAAGATACCAACTTGGACAAGCTCCAAGGAAGGCACAACACTTTATGCCTCCACAGCAGCACCAATCCCAATGAAAAAACTCAACCCACTAGCTCCTAGATCAACAAAAATGACCTTCAATCACCAATTGCTATATCATAATCAATAAAAACCCCACTTTCACTCTTTAAACCATATCCACACAAAATGGAAGGAGACCTCAGCTAAAATCACCCAAGACTCTCTTCCTTCCCCTACAGTAGCAATCCTTAGCTAGGATGAATCCTCAATCACTAACAAAAAGCAGTATCAACCTCGGAGCCCTCCCAACTTGAGTCCTAAACTTGAATAGGAGGAGAAAGAGAGAAGAAAGTAGAGAAGAAAAGTTATGGTTCAGTTGGTGGATAAAGAAAGAGGTGCTGAGGAAGGTTGGCCTATTTATAGGCTTGTAACAATAGCAAAAGAGCCTTCAAACAATCAACAGATGCCCTTCAGTCCAAAACAAGATTTGGACACTCGAAACCCCATTTGGGCGTCCGATTCATCATAATTCGATGGTGGAAGTGCGGTGCAAGTGCAATCCTGTATGCTACATGCCCAACTCGCTCCAAAATCTCAAAGGGGCTAATGAATCGTAGACTGAGCTTTCCACGAATTCCAAATCTACGAATCCCTTTGGACGGCGAGACTTTCAAAAACACATGTTCTCCAACATAAAACTCCCATTCTCGTCTCCTGATATCATAATAGCTCCTTTGTTGATTCTGGACGGTCTCAAGATGTCGCCATACAATCCTGACATTTTTCTTTGCTTCTAACAAAATATTTGGTCCCAAAGTCTTCTTTTCACCTATTCCACTCCAATGCATGAGTGATCGATACTTGCGTCCATACAACGCTTCAAATAGAGCCATCTGGATGCTCGCTTGATAACTGTTGTTACATGCAAACTCAGCCAACCTCAAATGTCGATGCTACCCTTCTCCAAAATTTAGGACACATTTTCTCAACATGCCCTCCAGAATCTGAATCGTCTACTCTGATTGTCCATCGGTTTGTGAGTGAAATGTTGTACTAAAGTGCAGTTGTGTACCCAAGGTTGTCTGTAAGCTCCTCCAAAAATGCGAGATGAACCTCGAATCTCGATCTGATACAATCGAGGTAGGTACTCCATGTAGCGTCACTATCTCATCCAAATAAAGCTAGGTGAGTCGGTCTCTGGACCAAGAAGTCTCCATTGGTAGGAAGTGAGCAGACTAACCTAGTCTGTCCACTATCACCCAAACTGCATCAAATCCGCCCTGAGCTCTCGGTAGTCCAACAATGAAATGCACAGTAATCTGATCACACTTCCACTCCAGAATTGGAAGACTATGAAGCTTGCCAGCAGGTACTTGATGCTCTATTTTCACTTGCTGACAAGTCAAATACAAAGCTACATATCTCCTAATGTCCCTCTTCATTCCATTCCACCAAAAGTGTGCCTTCAAATCTTTATACATCTTAGTTCCACCGAGATGAATAATATAAGGTGAGGAATGAGTCTCTCTCAAAATCTCCTAGCACACACAGTCAGTCCCTATACCGCAGTACTCCCGAGGTTTCAATACTGAAATCCCTTATCTTGTCACTCTTAACCTAGTCTCAAATCCTCATCAAATGGGGGTCCATACTCTGCTTCTCCCTAATCTTGTCCAACATAGTGGGCTGCAAAACCATAGACATAAGTCTTATAGTAACCCCAGGGGACAAAACCTCCAATCCAAATTGCTTCGACTCCTCAAGTAACGGCATCTGTTGCGTGATCAACATACTCGGATTCTGCACTGACTTTCTACTCAACACATCTACCACAACATTTGCGTTGCCAGGATGATACTGAATATTGATATCATAATCCTTCAACAACTCCAACTGCCAGCGTTGCCTCAAATTTAGCTCTTTCTACATGAACAGATACTTGAGACTCTTATGATCAGTGAAAATCTCACAGTGCTCCCCACACAAATAGTGACGCGAAAGCTTCAGGGCTAACACCATAGCTGCAAGCTCTAAGTCATGCGTAGGATAATTCTTCTCGTAATCCTTCAATTACTGCGAAACATAAACAATTATCCTACCATGCTGCATCAACACACATCCCAAGTCACTATATAATGCATCACTATAGATCACAAATCCTTTCCCCATAACTGCAAGGGAAAGAATAGTGTTAGAAAAAAAAAAGAGAAAAAAGAGATCACCACTTCACTAAACCCACCTCTCCATCACCACCCCACTTCCTATAATTTCTCTTCTACTTCACTAAACCCACTCCTCCACCAACTCCCCACTACTCTTCCACTTCTCCACTATTTTCTCCATTTCATCCACTTCTCCACCATTCCCTCCACTACTCTTCCACTTCTCCACTATTTCCATCATTTCCTCCACTTCTCTACCATTCACTCCACTTCTCCATTTCTCCACTTCTCCATCATTTACTCTCCTCTACACCATAAGCCTTACCACCCTCTCTCTATATAAAGAGAAGTGAACAAAAAAGAGAAGGAGAGGATTCCACTCACAAAAAAAAAGGAAGAAGAAAAGAAACTTGGATAAAAAAGAAGAAGAAGAAGCCAAATAGAAAGGTGGGTTTAAATTCTCTCTCTCGTTTTCTTTCTCTCTTTCAGTCAAGGTACTCTCTACATCGAGTTTTCCACGCACACCGGACTGCATGAAAATTAGTTTGTGCCGTCGTCAACCACTACTACGCTGGGTCATCGTCAACCAATAAGAGACGACTGCCCGTCGCTATTTCTACACCGTCGCTGAATGCCGCTGCCTCGTCGTCGTTGATCCCGGAGTGGCGGACGTACCCTTTTGCTATTGTCGTGTCGCCATCGATCAAGGAGGTGGTGCTATTGCTGCGATGACAACAACGACAACGACGACGGCGACTATCCGCTTGACGCTTAGCCGTCGGCGGTAGAGCTAGACGGCGACGACAACGACAACGACGGCGGCGACTATCCGCTTGATGCTTAACCGTCGGCGGTAGAGCAAGACGGCGACGACAATGACAACGACAACGACGACGGCGACTATCCGCTTGACGCTTAGCCGTCGGCGGTACAGCAAGACGGCGACGACAACGACAACGACGGCGGCGACTATCCGCTTGATGCTTAGCAGTCGGCGGTAGAGCAAGACGGCGACGACAATGACGACGGCGACGACAACGACAACGATGACGGCAACTATCCGCTTGACGCTTAGCCGTCGGCGGTAGAGCAAGACGGCGATGACAACGACAACGACAACGACAACGATGACGGCGACTATCCGCTTGACGCTTAGCCGTCGGCGGTAGAGCAAGACGGCGATGACAACGACAACGACAACGACAACGACAACGGCGACGGCGACTATCCGCTTGACGCTTAGCCGTCGGCGGTCGAGCTAGACGACGACGACAATGACGACGGCGACGACAACGACAACGATGACGGCGACTATCCGCTTGACGCTTAGCCGTCGGCGGTAGAGCAAGACGGCGATGACAACGACAACGACAACGACAACGATGACGGCGACTATCCGCTTGACGCTTAGCCGTCGGCGGTAGAGCAAGACGACGATGACAACGACAACGACAACAACAACGACGACGGCGACTATCCGCTTGACGCTTAGCCGTCGGCGGTAGATGTAGACGGCGATGTTAACGACAACGACGGCGGCGACTATCCGTTTGATGCTTAACCGTCGGCGGTAGAGCAAGACGGCGACGACAATGACAAAGACAACGACGACGGCGACTATCCGCTTGACGCTTAGCCGTCGGCGGTAGAGCAAGACGGCGACGACAATGACAACGACGGCGGCGACTATCCGCTTGATGCTTAGCCGTCGGCGGTAGAGCAAGACGGCGACGACAATGACGGCGGCGACTATCCGCTTGATGCTTAGCCGTCGGCGGTAGAGCAAGACGGCGATGACAACGACAACAACGACGACGACTATCCGCTTGATGCTTAGCCGTCGGCGGTGAAGAAAGACAACGACGACGATCCGTTTGACGCTTAGCCGTCAACGGTAGACGACGACAACTATCCGCTTGACGCTTAGTCGTCGGCGGTGAAGAAAGGCGATGACAACGACGACGATCCGTTTGTGTAGTACACTGAATTTCAGTGCATCGTACCGAACTTCTACAAATTGTAATGTTCCGGTGGAAAAATAGCATGAGAGGCTATATGTGAGGCTTCGACCCTGTTTGGGACTTGTGCGAAATATTTTCGGCGCAAATGAGGCGTGAAAACGGACTTCGATAAGTTGAAGCTGCAGATGTTGTAAACTCTGCACTGGATTCTGGTATGTTAATGCCCATACCGGTACTGAAGTGATTAGTACCGGTATATGATGGGTATACCGGAATGCCATGTTGAGACCGAAAACCCAGCTCTCGGGTTTTCAGAGTTTTTCGGCGTATACCGGTATGCGAAAATGGGATACCGGAATGCCATGTTGAGACCGAAAACCCAGCTCTCGGGTTTTCTGAGTTTTTCGGCGTATACCGGTATGCGAAAATGGGATACCGGTATGCGATGGTCGAAACAGTGAACCTAGCTCTCGGGTTCTGCGGAATCCCTGAGGTATACCGAAACCAACAACCCGTATACCGGTATGCAAATGCACATACCGGTATACAGTGTCCAGAGTTGGCTGGTCGAAAGTGTGAAGTGTGGATAGGGGCATTTTGGTCTTTTCACATGCGTGGGGGTATTAGAGAGGCTGGGAACACTCTCCTTTCTCTGAGTTCATCTTCTCCACTTCTCATCTCCCTCTCCCTCACTTTCTCTCTCTAGAGATCTCTCCAAAACTTGGAGAAAAGGTGGATTGGAGCTTGGAAAAGACTTCCAAAGGAGAAAAGAGGCTTCTTGGTACAAGAAGGAGCTTGGAGATTTCGTGATTAAGGTTAGTACCTCACGTTTTAGGTTCAAACCTTGGATTTAATTCTTTGAAATGAGGTTTTGGGAACCCTTGGCAATCTAAACCCCAAATGGAGGGTGATTGGCCATGAAATCTAGGGTTTGGCTTGCATGCATGCAAACCCTAGGTAGAATGAGGGCTTTTACAATGTGAGGTTCTAAAAATATTTGGACCTTCGATCATTGCAATTGAGGCATAGGAAATCATGTTGGAACACTTGATTTCGTATATTGAGTTGATTTTTGGGTTCGTAACGAGTAACGAACCGTTTTCTTGTAGAAGCTTGGGTTGAAGCAAGAACTCAAGGCTTGGACACTTAGGAGCTTGAAGAATACAAGATTTGGAAGCTCTTGAGGTGGGTTTGTGTTTACCGAAGTGATTAGGTCACTTCCACGTCTAGGGTAATTATCCATTTAAGAACAAAATGGCATATGTATGTGAACCCTAGAACTTGCATGTTGGCAAAGGTAGAAATCATGATAGGTTGAACAATGAACTCCTATTGCATGATATGGAAATTCAAGTGTAATTTAAATATATATACTTGTTGCATGGTTGCATGTGAGAATTGGAACCTAGTGTCATTGAACATAGGTTGGACATGGATTGGAACCTAGTGTCATTGAACATAGGTTGGACATGGATTGGAACCTAGTGTCATTGAACATAGGTTGGACATGAATCGGAACCTAGTGTCATTGAACATAGGTTGGACATGAATTGGAACCTAGAGTCATGGACCTAGGTTGAGAATGAAAAAGTGAATCTAGTGTTATTGAACATAGGTGAGACTTAGTGACTTGAACCTAACATCATGAGATTTAGGTTGGCAAGTAAGTAATGTTAATAATGGGATGTGCAACGATTTTGCTATCCCGGGTATGAGACGATTTTGCTACCATGCCAAGAATTGGCGGTGCCAACACGGGATAGGCGACGATTTCGCGATCCCGGGTATGCGACGATTTCGCTACCACGCCACGAGTTGGCGGTGTCGAAGGGGGATGTGCGACAAGGTCGCTATCCCGAGTATGCGACGAGTTCGCTACTCGAACTAGGAGGTGACGAGTTCACTCTTTGAATATTAGAACAAATATGGTGAGACGGCGATTCCGAAACCATAAGTAAATGACAAGTAAATGAACTTAGTCAATGTGGGACATAGGATGAATCTAGGAGAGAATGATAAAATTATATTTCATTTGGTTGCATCCTTTATATTTATTTACTAAGCATGTAAATAATTGTTGCATAGTTATATATATGATCTAACTTATGCATGTTGTATTTCTTTGGACCTGGTGGGTCGAGCTTCTCTCTTGGGTGGCCTTACCCACTGGGAACTATGTTTATAGTTCTCACCCCACGTTTTTCAGGTCCTTCCGTGAGTGAGGCGGCGGAGCGAGGCAAGGGCTTGGCTCTTTAGATAGCGGCCCTTCCATTTTGGTTGTTTATAGTGTTGTACCCCTACTTTTGGATTATGATAGTATAGGGGATGTACATTCTTGTATGAATGTTGTATATTCCATAGTTTTGGAACATAATGTATGGAATGAAAAGAAAAATTTGTCATGTATAATTGTGCAATGGGATGTAATAGAAGTAGTACTTTTTTATGTTGATGCTTTCCTTGCGCAACTCTTGTACTCCGTTCCTAGTTGGGACATTGTGGAAAGCTTGTGTTGTGACGCCTTGGGCGGGTAGAAAAGACCCTATCCGTTCGGCGGGTCTGGGGCACGCGCTCGTGCGGTTATCCTTCCCACCTAGTTGGTGTTAAAGGGCCGGCGGGGCGTGACAGACTGAGGTGGTATCAGAGAGTAGAAACGGTCTAGGTTGACCTAAGAAACCCTAGGTTGGAAATGACCCTAGGAGTGTAGGTTCGTGAGTGACGAGATCTTTGATTGTGGCGAAAGAAAAGAAATTGGGTTATGTCCTTATGCCTCTAGTTGGAAATAGAGGTAGATTCGAGGTGTGTCTTATTCTTCACCAAGTGTGTTCATGTTGGCGGCCGACAACATGAAAACCAAGTGAGGGGAATAAGGACCCTTGTGTGACTTTCGCCAAGATTGGGTTCACGTTTATTTTCGTGAAGTATCATATTGCGAATGACTTTGTATGTCATGAAATGACCAAAGTCGTTGTGTTTTCAGGAGATAATGGCGCGTGGACGACTTCCTGAGAGGGCTGAGCTCGGAGGATCGAGCGCGGCTCCCGAACAACCCAGGGAGGGCGAGAACTCGGCTCTCCGCAATGAGTTGACCGAGTTGATGGGCGTGGTTAGGCAACAGGCCGAAGCCATGCAGCGACAGGAGGAGCAAATTAAGAGGCTCCATGATTTGATGGCGCAGCAGGCGGCTGCGACTAGGGAGGTGAGGTCGGGAGTACCTCCGACCTCTGCTTCGGCACCGGCCGAGGAGGCGACACCGGCGCCGGCTGTGGCGCCACCCGCGCCACCAGTTGTAACCGAGGGGTCGGGTGCCCCTATACCCGATTCCAAAATGGAGGATGTCGAGCGAGAGCAGGCACTTTCTGCTCTCATGAGGTTTAAGAAATTCAACCCGCCTATCTTTAGCGGGGAGAACATGGATCCATGGGATGTGGAGGCGTGGATCGACGCTATGGAGACACTCTTCGAGGACCTCTATACCTTGGAGAGGGACAAGGTGCACCTCGCCGTTCATTGCTTGGAACGATCGGCGAAGGTGTGGTGGAAGGGGGTCCGGCGTGATCGACTCCCTAGCCTTCCGCCACCATCGTGGGAAGAATTTCGGGGTATGGTGTTTGCCACCTATTTCCCCGATAGCGAGAAGAGGAAGTTGCAAGAAAGGTTCCGAAAACTGAAGCAGGGGAACCGCTCGGTGCGCGAGTACGAGAGGGAGTTCTCGTACATTATCAATTGCGTACCGCACGTTGTCCGCGGAGAATTGGACAAGGTCGATTGTTTTGTGCGCGGACTTCGACCAGATATCTTTAGGGCGGTGCATGCCCTTAAGCTGCGGACCTTTGCGGAGGTCTTGGACCATGCTCTTTGGGTGGAGCACGGGAATGCTTGTGCGCGCGAGGAGCGCGATTCTTGGGAGAAAGAGAAAGATAAAGAGAAAGGAAAGAAACGATCGGCGAGTGGCTCGGGTGGGCAATCTAGCTCCAAGCGGCCCCCGAAGCACTCGCAGTCACAGAACCAGTCCCGGGGGTCCCGACGGAACCGACCCTCGACTCAATGCCCGATTTGTAGCGGCCCCCACCAACCTCAGCAGTGCGATTATCGTGAGGGCCGGTGCTACAAATGCGGACAGCAGGGGCACATGTGATACAATTGCCCGACGGACGATAGCCGAGCACCGTCGTCGGCGTCAGCATTTGCGCCACCGAGGCAGCTTGCGGGCATCCCACCCGCGGCGATGTCGGCGGGTCGTGCACAGCCACCGAGACCAGCGGAGGGCCAGCGGCCAGCACCCAGTGGACGGGTATTCGCCTCTCAGGTGGAGGAGCCTTCTACTCAGGAGGACGTTGTGGCAGGTATTGTGTTAATTAAAAGCAGTCGATGTAGAGCCTTGTTTGATACTGGTGCATCGCATTCATTCATTGCTCGATCATTTGCTGTTGCACATGGAATAGAAATTATAGATGCCACACATGCAAGAACTGTGCAAGTACCTGAACATACTTTCTGTATACATCACGCGTGCATGGATTGCCCCATGAGGATTGAAAACTGGATCATGCCAGCTGATTTGCTGGTATTAAATCGAATGAATGAATATGATTTGATCCTAGGAATGGATTGGCTCTCGAAGTATCATGCTACTATCGATTGTAAGAGCCGGATAGTGAAGTTTAAAGAACCCGGGCACGAAGAGTTTGTGTACCGTGGGTGTAAGAGTTCGCTCTTTGCGTCAATGGTGTCCACGTCGCAAGCAAGGAAGCTTATTGCTAGTGGATGCATTGCCTACTTGGCGACGGTAGTGGATGACCGAAAGGAAATGTTGGGACTTGAGGACATTCCTATAGTCCAAGAGTTCCCGAATGTGTTTCCGACGGAGTTGCCCGGAATGCCACCGGACCGGGAAATAGAATTTGTGGTTGATTTGCTCCCGGGTACGGCGCCGATCTCTAAGGCCCCGTACAGGATGGCACCCGCGGAATTAAAGGAATTAAAAGCACAATTGCAAGATTTAATGGACAAGGATTTCGTAAGGCCAAGTGTGTCACCTTGGGGAGCCCCTGTCCTATTTGTGAGGAAAAAGGACGGTTCGCTGCGGTTGTGTGTGGATTACCGCGAGTTGAACAAAGTGACCGTCAAGAATAAGTACCCGTTACCCCGAATTGATGACTTGTTCGATCAGTTGCAAGGGTCTCGAGTGTACTCAAAGATTGATTTGCAATCCGGTTATCACCAATTAAAGATCAAACCGGAGGATGTGCACAAGACCACGTTTAGGACGCAATATGGACATTATGAATTCACGGTTATGCCTTTTGGGCTTACCAATGCCCCGGCGGCGTTCATGGATTTAATGAACCGTGTGTTCAAACCACTATTGGATAAATTTGTGGTTGTGTTCATAGATGACATTCTTGTCTACTCTCGGAGTGAAGAGGAACATAAAGAGCACTTAAGAATTGTGCTTCAAGTTCTTCGAGAGAACAAGTTGTTCGCCAAATTGAAAAAGTGCGAATTTTGGATCCGTGAGGTTGCTTTCTTGGGTCATGTGATCTCCGCGGGAGGAGTATCGGTGGACCCTACGAAAGTTGAGGCAATCAAGGATTGGCCTCGCCCGACCAATGTCACGGAGGTGCGAAGCTTTTTGGGTCTTGCGGGGTACTATCGGCGGTTCGTGGAGGGATTTTCAAAAATCTCCGGTCCACTAACGCGTCTTACCCGCAAGGGAGCCAAATATGTTTGGAGCGAGGAATGCGATCAAAGCTTCAAGGAACTAAAGGAGAGGTTGACTTCGGCTCCGGTTCTCGCCTTGCCGATTGCGGGGGAGGGCTTTGTGGTGTATAGTGATGCATCACGGCGTGGTCTTGGGTGTGTGCTTATGCAAAGAGGACAGGTAATAGCGTATGCCTCTCGACAATTGAAAAGCTATGAGCAAAATTATCCCACCCACGACTTAGAGCTTGCGGCGGTGGTCTTCGCACTTAAGTTGTGGAGACACTACTTGTACGGGGAGCATTGTGAGGTTTACACGGATCACAAAAGTTTAAAGTATCTATTCACTCAGAAGGAGTTAAATTTGAGGCAGCGGAGATGGTTGGAGTTGATAAAAGATTACGACTTGACCATCTTGTACCACCCCGGTAGAGCCAATGTGGTGGCCGATGCGCTCAATAGAAAATCCGTGGAGAACTTCGCGATTGAAATGATGGGACAAATGCCGTTGATCAAAGAAATGGGCCGATTTGACTTGGAGATTGTGGCCCCGGGCGTCCCCGCTAAACTTATGAGTCTTGAGGTATGGCCGACCTTGTTGGAGCAAATAAAAGAAAAGCAATCCGGTGATCCGGAACTCCAAAAGGTGCGGGGTGCTATCGAGAGCGGGCGCGCCGGTGATTTTCATGTGGACTCGAGGGGCGCAATTCGATTTCGAAATCGATTGTGCGTGCCAAAAGTTGAGGACATTCGTGGGGAGATCTTGAAAGAAGCTCACGCTTCTCCCTATGCGATTCACCCGGGCGGCACCAAAATGTACAAGGATCTCAAATTGCATTATTGGTGGCCGGGGATGAAACTTGATGTTGGACGCTGTGTGGCACAGTGCTTAGTATGCCAACAAGTGAAGGCCGAGCGTCGCTTTCCGGCGGAAAAATTGCAAGGATTGCCCATTCCAGTTTGGAAGTGGGAGAATATCGCAATGGACTTTGTTGTGGGCTTACCTCGATCGATAGGTGGCCACGACGCGATTTTGGTGGTGGTGGATCGTTTATCAAAGTCGGCACACTTTCTGCCTATCCACACCACTTGGTCAGGGGACAAGTTGGCGCAAGTCTACCTGGACGAGATTGTGCGGCTGCACGGGGTCCCGACCTCGATAGTTTCAAATCGAGATCCCCGTTTTACATCGCATTTTTGGAAAAGCTTGCAAGAAGCTTTGGGTACACGGCTCGATTTCAGTTCAGCATTTCATCCTCAAACCGAGGGTCAATCGAAAAGGACAATTCAGATTTTAGAGGATATGCTTCGAGCGTGCGTGTTGGATTTCAAAGGTGCATGGCCTACTCACTTGCCGATGGCTGAATTTGCTTACAATAATAGCTATCAAGCTAGCATCGGTATGGCACCTTTTGAGGTTCTGTATGGAAGAAAATGCCGCTCTCCTATTAATTGGAGCGAAGTCGGCGAAAGAAGGGTCTTAGGACCGGACGTGTTGCGTGAAGCGGAAGAAAAGGTCCGCTTGGCACGTGAACGTTTGTCGACGACGCAATCTAGACAAAAGAGTTATGCGGATCGGCGTCGACGAGATTTGGAATTCGCGGTAGGAGACCGCGTTTTCTTGAAGGTATCACCCATGAGAGGGGTGAAGCGATTTGGTGTGCGGGGTAAGTTGAGTCCCCGTTACATTGGACCTTATGAGATTTTGGAGCGTGTGGGATCCGTGGCATATCGGCGCTTGCCGCCAAAACTTGCGGGGATACACAATGTGTTCCATGTATCGACACTCCGCAAGTATGTGTATGATCCGGCGCACGTCCTCGAGTATGTGCCTATGGAGCTTCACGAGGATATGACTTATGAGGAGTTTCCCTTGTGTATCATGGATCGCGAGGTGAAAAGTTTGAGAAACCGTGGAATTCCATATGTAAAAGTATAATGGACGAATCACGGTGAGCGCGAGGCTACGTGGGAATTGGAAAGCTCGATGAAGGAGCGGTTTCCTTACCTCTTCGCTGAGTCCAGCTGAGGTATGATTTTACTTTCGCGGCCGAAACTCTCTTTAAGGGGGGTGGAATGTAGTACACTGAATTTCAGTGCATCGTACCGAACTTCTACAAATTGTAGTGTTCCGGTGGAAAAATAGCATGAGAGGCTATATGTGAGGTTTCGACCCTGTTTGGGACTTGTGCGAAATATTTTCGGCGCAAATGAGGCGTGAAAACGGACTTCGATAAGTTGAAGCTGCAGATGTTGTAAACTCTGCACTGGATTCCGGTATGTTAATGCCCATACCGGTACTGAAGTGATTAGTACCGGTATATGATGGGTATACCGGAATGCCATGTTGAGACCGAAAACCCAGCTCTCGGGTTTTCAGAGTTTTTCGGTGTATACCGGTATGCGAAAATGGGATACCGAAATGCCATGTTGAGACCGCAAACCCAGCTCTCGGGTTTTCAGAGTTTTTCGGCATATACCGGTATGCGAAAATGGGATATCGGAATGCCATGTTGAGACCGAAAACCCAGCTCTCGGGTTTTCTGAGTTTTTCGGCGTATACCGGTATGCGAAAATGGGATACCGATATGCGATGGTCGAAACAGTGAACCTAGCTCTCGGGTTCTGCGGAATCCCTGAGGTATACCGGAACCAACAACCCGCATACCGGTATGCAAATGCACATACCGGTATACAGTGTCCAGAGTTGGCTGGTCGAAAGTGTGAAGTGTGGAGAGGGGCATTTTGGTCTTTTCACATGCGTGGGGGTATTAGAGAGGCTGGGAACACTCCCCTTTCTCTGAGTTCATCTTCTCCACTTCTCATCTCCCTCTCCCTCACTTTCTCTCTCTAGAGATCTCTCCAAAACTTGGAGAAAAGGTGGATTGGAGCTTGGAAAAGACTTCCAAAGGAGAAAAGAGGCTTCTTGGTGCAAGAAGGAGCTTGGAGATTTCGTGATTAAGGTTAGTACCTCACGTTTTAGGTTCAAGCCTTGGATTTAATCCTTTGAAATGAGGTTTTGGGAACCCTTGGCAATCTAAACCCCAAATGGAGGGTGATTGGCCATGAAATCTAGGGTTTGGCTTGCATGCATGCAAACCCTAGGTAGAATGAGGGCTTTTACAATGTGAGGTTCTAAAAATATTTGGACCTTCGATCATTGCAATTGAGGCATAGGAAATCATGTTGGAACACTTGATTTCGTATATTGAGTTGATTTTTGGGTTCGTAACGAGTAACGTACCGTTTTCTTGTAGAAGCTTGGGTTGAAGCAAGAACTCAAGGCTTGGACACTTAGGAGCTTGAAGAATACAAGATTTGGAAGCTCTTGAGGTGGGTTTGTGTTTACCGAAGTGATTAGGTCACTTCCATGTCTAGGGTAATTATCCATTTAAGAACAAAATGGCATATGTATGTGAACCCTAGAACTTGCATGTTGGCAAAGGTAGAAATCATGATAGGTAAAACAATGAACTCCTATTGCATGATATGGAAATTCAAGTGTAATTTAAATATATATACTTGTTGCATGGTTGCATGTGAGAATTGGAACCTAGTGTTATTGAACATAGGTTGGACATGGATTGGAACCTAGTGTCATTGAACATAGGTTGGACATGGATTGGAACCTAGTGTCATTGAACATAGGTTGGACATGGATTGGAACCTAGTGTCATTGAACATAGGTTGGACATGAATCGGAACCTAGTGTCATTGAACATAGGTTGGACATGAATTGGAACCTAGAGTCATGGACCTAGGTTGAGAATGAAAAAGTGAACCTAGTGTTATTGAACATAGGTGAGACTTAGTGACTTGAACCTAAGATCATGAGATTTAGGTTGGCAAGTAAGAAATGTTAATAATGGGATGTGCGACGATTTTGCTCTCCCGGGTATGCGACGATTTCGCTACCATGCCAAGAATTGGCGGTGCCGACACGGGATAGGCGACGATTTCGCGATCCCGGGTATGAGACGATTTCGCTACCGCGCCATGAGTTGGCGGTGTCGAAGGGGGATGTGCGACAAGGTCGCTATCCTGAGTATGCGACGAGTTCGCTACTCGAACTAGGAGGTGACGAGTTCACTCCTTGAATATTAGAACAAATATGGTGAGACGGCGATTCCGAAACCATAAGTAAATGACAAGTAAATGAACTTAGTCAATGTTGGACATAGGATGAACCTAGGAGAGAATGATAAAATTATATTTCATTTGGTTGCATCCTTTATATTTATTTACTAAGCATGTAAATAATTGTTGCATAGTTATATATATGATCTAACTTATGCATGTGGTATTTCTTTGGACCTGGTGGGTCGAGCTTCTCTCTTGGGTGGCCTTACCCACTGGGAACTATGTTTATAGTTCTCACCCCACATTTTTCAGGTCCTTCCGCGAGTGAGGCGGCGGAGCGAGGCAAGGGCTTGGCTCTTTAGATAGCGGCCCTTCCATTTTGGTTGTTTATAGTGTTGTACCCCTACTTTTGGATTATGATAGTATAGGGGATGTACATTCTTGTATGAATGTTGTATATTCCATAGTTTTGGAACATAATGTATGGAATGAAAAGAAAAATTTGTCATGTATAATTGTGCAATGGGATGTAATAGAAGTAGTACTTCTTTATGTTGATGCTTTCCTTGCGCAACTCTTGTACTCCGTTCCTAGTTGGGACATTGTGGAAAGCTTGTGTTGTGACGCCTTGGGCGGGTAGAAAAGACCCTATCCGTTCGGCGGGTCTGGGGCACGCGCTCGTGCGGTTATCTTTCCCACCTAGTTGGTGTTAAAGGGCCGGCGGGGCGTGACAGTTTGACGCTTAGCCGCCAACGGTAGATGACGACAACCATCCGCTTGACGCTTAGCCGTCGACAGAAAGCGCCAATCAAATTATTGATTGCCGCTCTTTTTAATTGGCTTTTTTGTCAAAAACAACTAGTGCATGATGTATGGTGCCAATTGTTAGACAAAATGCCAAAAAGAATTTGTGCATAGCGCATTGCTTATGTGCGCGTGCTAAGCAGTCGATAAAATGCCAAAGACGATGTGCACATAATGGAATGTCAAAGAAAACTTGAGCATGATGCCTTGTTCATGTGCGCATGCCACACATTCGATGATATGCCAAAGATAGCTTGCGCATATTGTATTACCTATGTGCGTGTCAAATGCTCGATGAAATACCAAAGACGGCTTATGTATGATGCATGGCTCATAATGCTTGGAGAAATACCTTGACGAGACACTAATCATATGAGAGAAGGAGAGAGATGATAATTGTCGATTTTTCTCTTTTCAGTTGTATTTATTGTTGTACACTGATGTACAATAATAATAATAATATAAAAAAAAGCACATTCTGTTTTGCTAATTATTATAATTGACCAGTTTAATCGGAGGTTGCCTAAATACGAAGAGGCGTAATTAATTAGAAATCTTTATGATTCCTAAGGAGTATGGAACCTTTAATCTTGGTTTTTCAACATATAACATTTTAATCCCCTCGCCTCATGCGACGCTTTTAAAACTCTCACAAAAATGGCGACTCCGCTGGGGACATACTCCTCCTCCCATCTTTGCTGGTCATATGATAATTTATTCTTCTGCTTCATACCGTTGCTAATTGTTGTAACATTTTTGCAGGAGGAAAAGCAAAAGCACATTTCGAGATGGCAGCTATTGCAAGCTTTCAAATCCAATTTGGATCGTTTTCGCCTGTTGTTGTCGTATGGTGCGGGGATGTCAATATGAATATTTCTGAACATGCTAAGCAAACAGTTAAGCAAGAAAAGACTCGTGGTTCTGGACAACGGACTGTTATGCAAAAGTCGAACTCGAAAATGACTCAACAAAATGGAAATGGCTCAAATCATTTTATCATGATCCCAAAGCAAACAACAAAGGCCCCAACAAAATCTTATCCTAAGAACATAAAGCTTGGGGTATCAACAAAGAAGGTCACTTCAAACACCAATGCTAGGTGCTGGGGGCAAGTTCTTAAAATTGACAAAACTTGGCAAGCTTCCTATACAGGAAAAGCAAAGGGACCTATGATTAATAACGCATCAAGTGTCTCTACCTTTGTTATGCCAACTCAGCTTGCTACTCAAGTTGCTTCTAAAACTAGGCTCATACCCCTACACTATAATGAATCATTTCTTGCTAAAGGAAAGATACCATTGGGGGCCTCATCTTCTGGGGGTAGTTATTCATCCCAAAAGAATCAAATAATGCTTCAAGGCCATCAATCTACATGCCAAACTCAAATGAAAGCTCAAGCCCTTCAATTAAGGTGCTCTATGAGGGTGAAGAAACAAGCAATAGATTTGCCGGTCTTTCAAGAAATACTCCAGCACCGCATACTTCCAACTTCATACAACTTCATGCTCGGCGAGCACCGGATGCCCAAAGAAGCAATTGGCCTAACAAGTCTCTAGCACAAATGCGAAATGACAGAAGAGCTCGGATGCGACAATACCGTCGACAACAAATTAATATCCATCCAGCCCCTTTGAGGTTCTCTTGTTTCACTATTGGAGCTGACTCTGACCGGGGGGCAAGACTCTGACACCAATGAAAGTGTTGAGAACCTTAGAAGGCTATTTGAACTACCTCAAGATCCTGAAGAATTGAGACGTATAGCCACAAGGCCGGGGCTTAGAACTTGTCTTCAAACAGCTGCTCGTGAAAGGTTAGCTGTCTACAACCCTGATAGGCCAGCATCGCAAGAAGATACAGAAGGAATAGAATATCAAAATATCAATACAGAGGAAGTGGCAACAACGTTGTCTTCCTTTCGCCGAGCTGATATAGTATTTGCCACTAATATGACTGAAGAAGCAAACACTACCAATAATGAGATGCAAGTCTCTCAACGAGATGAGGAGCTTGAACAACTTAAAGGACAAGTACAAATGTTGTGCGATATGGTTCAACGCCTAGTTCAACAATCCAGATGTGAACCCTCCCAGGTTGAACAAGTTGGAATTTCAGCAACTCCGCCTGTTGAAGTGCAAGAGCAGGCTAGAGTGGATTTAAGGGAGCCCCAAGTAGCAATGGCAAATCCTATGGACCCTGAAGCTCTACACAAATTTATTGATTCGGCAGTGGTTGCGAAATTCAAACAACTAGCCCAAGATAACGAACCACTCTTGAGCGAAAGTGATAAGCCATACCAAGCTTGGCATGACTTAGTCCCCTTCCCTCCAGGGTATACCAGACCTCACTTCCAAATGTTTGATGGAACGGGAGACCCTCGAGAACACCTCACCCATTTTGAGGCAGCTTGTGGAGACACAGTCACAAATGGTTCACTTCTATTGCGCCAATTTCCATTATCTTTAAAGGGAGCGGCTTTCCTATGGTATTCAAAGTTACCACCCGGCTCTATTCAGGATTGGCCAATGATGAAGGCTCAATTCAAGTCTCACTTTGTTTCTACAAAGAGAGAAATTACTCTTAGAGAGTTGGCCGATCTTAGACAAGAAAGGGATGAGAAGGTCAAGGCGTACATTACTCGATGAAAAAATACCAGCATTAATTGTTCGCAAGAAATTCGCGCCGAGGAAGCAATTCGACTTTGTATAGGGGGGATGCATCCTTGGCTAGCGGTGCAAATTATTTCGAAAACCCCAAGGTCCTTCCAAAGCCTATCTCAAACAGCAGCTGAATTGGAAGCTCAGTATAGAAAAAGCCCTGAACTTCTGGCCATGTATAAAGGGTTTTCTTCTGGAGATAAAACTAAGAAGCCCCAGCCAACTAGAAGTGCCTCAACTAATGAAGTGCGAAGAGCAAGCAATCCTCCAGCTAAAGGGTTTGGCAACAGTGACACGACCAACTCTTCTAACCAACCTTCCACTGATAAAGGAAAAGCCATAATAATTGGGGGAGATGAAGTTTCGGCTAAACAGGATAGGCCAACTTTTGAGCAAAGATTGAATAGGGTCTACTCTTTCCGACGAGAAGCCGTTCCAAAATTGTTTCGACAAGCTCTTAAGTCTCAAAGACTCACTCTACCAAATCCAGCTAGACCAGAGCAAGTCAATAAGACTGACGACCCTCTGTATTGCCCCTACCATAGATTTGTTGGGCATACAATTGAAGATTGCATCATATTTAAAGATTGGTTGGAAAAAGCTGTCAAGAATGGGGTATTTGCACTTTCTCCTAAAGTCCTGAATACACCTGAAAAGCCAGAAGTGAATTCTGTCTCTATTTCGCCTCTACGGGTTTCTTGTAATATGGCGTCAATTCAAACACTATCTTTTTCAGACTCCGATGATGAAGTGTTGCTTTTTCCACAAGAAGCAACAGCTCTAAATGAAGATACTCTTATTTACCGGCGAAACTTTGAAGCTGATGGTATGGAACTTCGAAGAGGGAAGCAGCTTTCAGATCCACCTATGCGCCAAGATAAAGAAAAACAATATGAGAGCACATTAAAGCCACCTCAAAAACACATCTCTGCACCTCATGGCAAGAAGAGTAATGTGGATTATAATATTATCGCACATTTGAAAAGAATTCCTGCTCTTCTTAGTATTTTTGATGCCTTAACGATGGCTAAGGAATTAAGAGAAGCCTTGGTAGAAGCTCTTCTTAACCCTGAACCCTATGAGACAGTAATGGCTGAAATTCATCTCGTGAATCAAGTTGACGAAGAGGTGAATCAAATCACATTTTCTGATGAAGACTTTATGACCCCAAACCAAAAACACAATCGTCCCTTATATGTACAGGGACATGTTAAAGGGGTCACTCTCAAACACATATTGGTTGACCCAGGATCTGCAGTTAACATACTTCCGCTTCAAACGTTGCGAGTATTAGGGCATTCTGTTGATGATCTTGAACCAAAAAATGTCGTTATTTCAGGATTTAACAAATCTGATGAACATACCTTGGGTTCGATCTAGTTAATGCTCTCTTTACAAGAGCTAAAAACATTAGTGAGGTTTTATGTTATTGATGCCGATACCTCTTACACGATGTTACTAGGGCGACCCTGGATCCATGAGTTTCAAATTGTGCCCTCGACTCTTCATCAATGCCTCAAGTACACGGATGAGCACGACCGACAAAAAAGAACTTCTGGAAATCCTAACCCTTTCTCTTGGAAACTTTCCCATTATGCTGATGCTCAATTCTTTTCAGAAGCTGCTCCATCCTCTTCGAGATTAGCTTTGAATCTAAACAAAAAGAAATATGCCAACATTCCACCTCCAGCATATAATATGATCAATGCCCACTCATTTCGAACCCTTCAGCAAGAGAAGAACGTTAAACGTGATAGTCACCAAAATCTTAATCATCCCATTTTACTGGGAAGTGACTCTGAGGATGAAAGTAGTGAGCATTTTCAAACAATGACAAGTTTTGTGTCAAAAGTCCCTGATGAGCTACAAAATTTCTCCTTCCCTCTTTCAAGTCAAACGTTGACAACCATAGAAGATGTTCGTGTGCGAGTTATCCATTCCTCTATACCAGGGCGCAAACCTATATTGCTTTATAAGACTTCTAAAGCTGTGAGGTATTCTGAACCCTTCCAATTAGAAGAGGATGAGGAAACATCAACAATTACCAGGGTGAAGGATGATCGACTTAAACATTTACTACGTCGGGCAGGCATGCAAGTTACAGACGAAGGACGATTGCCCCATACTCCCTCTATATTTGAGAAGTTATGGGTTCCCTCTGACAACACGCAAGATATGGAAGCGCGTCGTCGCCGACAAGGACTGGGGTACGTTGAGCCTTCACTTAAATGGCCATATCGTTCTTGCAATCACACTACTGTAGTTCTTGGCGATTCTTCTGAATCTGATGAAGAAGAGCTTTTGCTCTGGCCTATTGACAACGTAAATCTCACATTTGAAAATTCCGAAATAAGAGGGCAGAACAATTCTCTTGCAGCGTCTTCTCAAGACATATTTGCAAGTCCTTATGATAGCCCTCTAAAGACATGTACTGGAGAGATTGTCGACGCTACCCCCGCACCTAAAGAGCTTGAAGATGGAGGACAAGCAACAGTCGATGAGCTATTTGAACTTAACCTCGGCACTGAGGATGACCCCCGGCCTATTTTTGTTAGTGCGTCATTATCTGATGAGGAAAAGGAACAATACAAGAATTTTCTAATAGATCACCGGGATTGTTTTGCTTGGAGTTATAAGGAGATGCCTGGGCTTAACCCTGACGTAGCTATGCATCGATTGTCGATTGATCCAAAGGCCAGTCCCGTCAAGCAATCACAACGACGGTTTCGCCCAGATTTACAAGATCAAATTATTGCCGAAGTTGATAAATTGATCAGTGCCGGATTTATAGAAGAAGTCCAATATCCTACCTGGTTGGCAAATATAGTGCCAGTTAGAAAGAAGAATGGCCAAATTCGCATATGTGTGGACTTTCGTGACTTGAATAAAGCATGTCCTAAAGATGAATTTCCAGTGCCAATTACTGAAATTATGGTAGATTCAACTACAGGACACGATGCACTGTCATTTATGGATGGCTCATCTGGATACAATCAAATAAAGATGTCGCCGGAGGACGCTCCTCACACAGCTTTTCGTACGCCAAAAGGGATTTTCTGTTACAAAGTTATGTCATTTGGCCTAAAAAACGCAGGGGCAACATACTAGCGAGCAATGACGGTCATTTTTGACGACCTACTACACCATAAAGTCGAATGTTATGTCGACGATCTCGTGGTCAAATCTCGAGAAAGAAGCAATCATATGGAAGATCTTCGAGTTGTCTTCCAACGCTTAAAAAAGTATCAGTTAAAAATGAATCCACTCAAATGTGCCTTTGGGGTCACATCGGGCAAATTTCTTGGATTTATAGTTCGGCATCGAGGCATTGAAATTGACCCTGGCAAAATAAAAGCCATCATAGAAATGCCACCTCCGAAGAATTTGAGGGAGCTAAGGTCATTACAGGGAAGACTTGCCTATATTAGACGTTTCATATCCAATCTTTCAGGGCGCATCCATCCATTCACAAAATTAATGAAAAAAGGAGCTGGGTTTGAATGGGATGACTCTTGTCAAAAAGCTTTTGACAGTATAAAGCGATATTTGCTCAGTCCTCCAGTGGTAGCGGCCCCAATTAAAGGCAAACCACTTGTCTTGTATATCACAGCAATGCCAGCTTCTTTAGGAGCACTTCTTGCTCAGAATAATGCCGCCGAAAAAGAAGTTGCATGCTACTATCTAAGCAAAATGATTGTAGGAGCTGAACATAAATACTCCCCTATTGAAAAGCTTTGTCTTGCTCTGATCTTTGCATTGAAAAAATTGAGGCATTATATGCTGTCCCATGAGATTAGGCTCGTTGCTAGAGCTGATCCAATCAAATATATCCTAAATAGGCCTACTTTGATGGGCCGAATTGCTAAATGGGCAGTGTTAATGATGGAATTTGATATTACCTATGTGCCGCAAAAAGCAGTAAAAGGGCAAGCGCTTGCGGATTTCCTAGCTGCTCACCCACTCCCTGATGACTCGCCCCTCATAACTGATCTGCCAGATGAAGAAGTAATGACCGCTGAACATCTAAGGCCACATTGGCAGATGTATTTTGATGGCGCATCACGTACCATTCCAGTAGTTGGTTGTGATCCACCAAGACGAAAGGCGGGTGCCGGAATTGTATTCGTTACACCTACAAAAGGGGTCATATACCACTCCTTTTCACTTCTTAAGCAAGAGTGTTCGAACAATGAAGCTGAATATGAAGCTCTCATTTTTGGTTTGATCACAACCCTTAATACGGAGATATTCTATCTGCACGTATACGGTGACTCGCAGCTCGTCATCCAACAAGTTCTGGGTGTTTATGAAGTTCGAAAGCCAGAACTCATGCCTTATCATAGAATGGTCCATAATTTGATGGAGAAGTTTGCATTTATCGAAATCAAACACATCCCACGACGGGAAAATGTTGAGGCCGATGCTTTAGCCAAACTAGCTGCGGCTCTCACTTTACCACTCGGAGGCGACGCAGACATTCACATCGAGCAAAGATTTCTATTGTCGTCGGTGCTTGACATTGTTCCAGAATGGATCCAGGTTGGCCAAGTCGATCATTCATCCACTGATCATGTGGATTGGAGACTGCCTTTTGTTGAATATTTTAAACATGAAAAACTACCTGATGATCCTACAGAAAGGATTGGGCTTCAAAAGCGCTTACCACAATATCTTTTTCACAACAACGTCCTGTATAGAAGGTCATGTGAAAATATGTGGCTCCGTTGTTTGTCATATGAAGAAGCACGAAAGGCAATGGAAGAGGTTCATGCTGGGGTTTGTGGTGCACATCAATCTGGCCCAAAAATGTATCATAAGCTAAGGATTGTAGGCTATTTTTGGCCTAGGATGGCTGGCGATTGTATCCAATATGCAAAAAAATGTCATCAGTGCCAAATTCATGGTGAAATACCTCATCGCCCTCCAGCATCATTACATCCCACAGTCCCTGCGTGGCCATTTGCAGCTTGGGGAACAGATGTGATTGGACCAATTGAGCCGCCCTCAAGACGAGGCCACAGGTTTATCTTGGCGGCAACTGACCTTCTCACGATGGGCAGAAGCTATACCGTTAAGAGAAGTCAAAGCTGATAATATTGTTAGCTTCTTTGAACATCATATCATTTACAGGTTCGGAATTCCGAATCGTGTAATCTCAGATAATGGGCCTGCATTCAAATCTCAGAAAGTTTATCGGCTCGCAGCCAAATACAAGATTGATTGGCGTTTCTCTAGCATATATTATCCACAAGCAAATGGCCTCGCAGAAGCCTTTAACAAAACACTTGGAAAAATTCTTAAACGAACAGTCTCTAAAAACAAACGCGATTGGCATGAGAAAATGCAAGAAGCTTTATGGGCCTATCGCACAACAGTTCGTACTCCAACACAAATGACTCCATATTCATTAGTATTCGGAGGGGAAGCGGTGTTACCTCTCGAAGTAGAGCTCCCCTCTTTAAGAATTGCAGTGCACGAGAAGCTTACAGAAGAGGAACAGATAAAACTTAGACTGGCCGAGCTAGAATCGTTAGAAGGTCAAAGGCTAGTAGCACAGCAAAATCTTGAACTTTATCGAGCTCAAATGGCACAATCCTATAACAAAGTAGTTAGAGGACGAGTTTTTAAGCCAGGAGATTTAGTGCTTATCCAGAGAAGGCCTGTCATGGCACGCCAGCGCCTTAAAGGAAAATTTGAGCCTAAGTGGGAAGGACCTTATGTCGTCGAAAAAGTGTTTGATGGCGGAGCCTATCAACTTATTGATTGTGAAGGGAGACATCCTTTGCCTCAAATTAATGGTCGATTTCTGAAGACATACTACTGTTGACCTTCTTCATCCCCAGTGGAAACTCCGACGCTGCCGAGTACCAGCTTCACCAACTACTCGACCTCAACTCCGACGCTGCTGAGTACCAGCTTCACCAACTACTCGACCTCAACTCCTACGCTGCCGAGTACCAGCTTCACCAACTACTCGACCTCAACTCCGACGCTGCCGAGTACCAGCTTCACCAACTACTCGACCTCAACTCCCACGCTGCCGAGTACCAGCTTCACCAACTACTCGACCTCAACTCCCACGCTGCCGAGTACCAGCTTCACCAATGTCACGCCCCGGGCTAGTTTAAATGCGAAAAACGGGTCATTTTTTTTTTTTTTTTTTTTTTTTTTTTTTTTTTTTTTTTTTTTTTTTTTTTTTTTTTTTTTTTTTTTTTTTTTTTTTTTTTTTTTTTAAAGTCTAGCCCGCGCAGTGAACAGACCCGCCACAAATACAGGCACCTCTGTCAACACGGACAGAGTCTCCCCTGTATTTGCAGTGCGGAAAATTTGAGCCTAAGTGGGAAGGACCTTATGTCGTCGAAAAAGTGTTTGATGGCGGAGCCTATCAACTTATTGATTGTGAAGGGAGACATCCTTTGCCTCCAATTAATGGTCGATTTCTGAAGACATACTACTGTTGACCTTCTTCATCCCCAGTGGAAACTCCGACGCTGCCGAGTACCAGCTTCACCAACTACTCGACCTCAACTCCGACGCTGCTGAGTACCAGCTTCACCAACTACTCGACCTCAACTCCTACGCTGCCGAGTACCAGCTTCACCAACTACTCGACCTCAACTCCGACGCTGCCGAGTACCAGCTTCACCAACTACTCGACCTCAACTCCCACGCTGCCGAGTACCAGCTTCACCAACTACTCGACCTCAACTCCGACGCTGCCGAGTACCAGCTTCACCAACTACTCGACCTCAACTCCCACGCTGCCGAGTACCAGCTTCACCAACTACTCGACCTCAACTCCCAGCCGAGTACCAGCTTCACCAACTACTCGACCTCAACTCCCACGCTGCCGAGTACCAGCTTCACCAACTACTCGACCTCAACTCTGACGCTGCCGAGTACCAGCTTCACCAACTACTCGACCTCAATTCCGACGCTGCCGAGTACCAGCTTCACCAACTACTCGACCTCAACTCCGACGCTGCCGAGTACCAGCTTCACCAACTACTCGACCTCAACTCCCACGCTGCCGAGTACCAGCTTCACCAACTACTCGACCTCAACTCCCACGCTGCCGAGTACCAGCTTCACCAACTACTCGACCTCAACTCCCACGCTGCCGAGTACCAGCTTCACCAATGTCACGCCCCGGGCTAGTTTAAATGCGGAAAACGGGTCAATTTTTTTTTTTTATTATTTTAAGTCTAGCCCGCGCAGTGAACAGACCCGCCACAAATACAGGCACCTCTGTCAACACGGACAGACCCGCCACAAATACAGGGGAGACTCTGTCCGTGTTGACAGAGGTGCCTGTATATGTGCCGGGTCTGTTCACTGCGCGGGCTAGACTTATAAAAAAAAAAAAAAAAAAAAAAAAAAAAAAAAAAAAAAAAATTTGACCCGTTTTCCGCATTTAAACTAGCCCGCGCAGTAAACAGACCCGCCACAAATACAGGCACCTCTGTCAACACGGACAGAGTCTCCCCTGTATTTGCACGGCGTACCAACATCATACAACAGGATCACAATCACACTTACATTCACGATAATCCATACAATACAACATAAAGTATATTTTCATTCAGCTATACCTACATGCTTCTAAGCACTCCTTAAGCGAAGGATGATGCAATGCACAGTACAACAAGCATCCTATTAAAAGTGCTTCCCACACGAAAGCTTTATTTTCAAACTCTAATAAGCATTAAAGAAATCCCAGAAAATATTTGAAAACTGTTCCCACACAGAACTTCATTTTGAAAATCAGCTACCACGAAGGGTAGACACCCACACGATAAAACATAAGTCAAATGCTGATAGTAGGAGCTGAACCCAATCTCATGCAAGATATGTCATCATGTCATACAAGGTATAAGCATTCAATATTGATCATCTAACTGAACCAGTTTCTTTATTATTAGCTAGAACTAATGTAGATAAAGAAATAACCGGGTAAGGACTGCTAATGCTGGCTAGCTAGATCGTCCTCACATCGCACCACGAACTGGCTCCTTGCCCGATCTACCTGAAAAACAGGGAGTGAGAAACCACAACAAGGTTTCTCAGTGGGTACAACCGAGCCACAGGGGCAGGTCGTAATCACCGAGAAACAAAGGATATATGATAACAATATAATCCGAGATCTACAGTAGCTATGTCAGTATGAACAGAATAAATAATCAAAATGCTGCTGTACAGGAAAAACTAAGCTGCATATGCATCAATGGAATGAAAACTCAAAATACCCAATCAGAGTTGCCTGCCAGTTGGTCCGAGACCCCAGGCTTGCCTGTCACATTACTTGCACCCGATCTAACTCATGCGCCCGCAGGTCGACTCATCCGGATAGTACACCCTTGATCGGTGGCCAAACCGATCTGGTGTCATGAATACACGCTGTGCAGTGACCGATCATGCGCTATGCTCAATAAACAGTCGGCAAGAAGCCGATATCTGGCCGAAGCCACAGGCGAAAGGAACGCCTCAACCTGATCAAACAGATCAAATCAACGTCGGCAAGAAGCCGATATCTGGCCGAAGCCACAGGCGAAAGGAACGCCGCATCCTGATCAATAGATCAAATCCAAGCCGGCAAGAGGCCGGTACCTGGCCGAAGCCACAACAGATCGAAACACACGACAAGAGAGTCGATGTGTTGCCTGGACAAGAAGTCCATAGATCAACAATGCATAATCCTGCTCTACATGTCCATGACCACAAATATACTATGCAAGTAAGGTAAGTATGAATGAATACTGTAAAGAAGGAATCGACATGTAGAGCTATATCAAAGAAGGGACAGGGAATAGTGATACCGACTACTCCGTAAGCTCACCCACCTGTCGTACTCGCGTCGGGAACCTGGACGCGAAGCAGATCAACCGGACCTACGATAGGTCCACGAGTCAGAGATATGTCCCAAAGGACTCTACGTATGCATCTCACACAAATCCCAAAACCCGAGACTCGGTTTTCCCAAACCGATCTCCGAACAACACCGGAAGTCCCGAAATCGCACCGGAACGTCCCCGGGACACGTGAACAGTCCCGAATGATACCGACTCGCTCCACGAGTCAACCGCTGCCCCAAAACACATCCCTTTGGGTGTTTGGGCAGCAAGTACAAGATCTAATACCTAGATAATCATCATCGAGTAATTGATCCGATCCGGGTTCCCAGAAGTGTTGATTTCGATACCGGAACCCACTGCCGCTCACCGGGCATCTCCGAATACACGAGATGGCCGAGACAACCAGCCAACAAGGCTCAGCGGCAGCCCACAAGTCACACACATTGCGCCGGAGATTTCCGAGACGAAAAACCACGTTTCGCAGACGGATTTCGTCGGGAAACGCTCCGAAAATCCATTTTCGGACAAACGAAGGACAGTGGACCTTGGACAATCAGTCCACAGGTCACACGCAGTTCCTACATACTGCCCACAGGAACCACGCGGTGTAAAATTACGTAAAAGCCCTCAACTTTCCATAAAATCACATTATTTTATGTGATTTAATGGACATTATGGGTCGTTACGACCAACCGAGGGTCTTCGGGGTCAACCGAGACACACGCTGACAGGTCTCGACGTGTCAGAGGCCGTGCTCGCAATTCGGAGCACATCCGGACACTATGGAGCGCGCGGGTACGACGCGAACATCAGCGAACTATGTGTACTAGAGAGAAATTATGGACTGATACCTCGATCCGAGCATCTTTGAGGCTTGCCGAGATACATCCTGCTAGGTCTCGACGAGACGGAGGCCGTGCTCGCTGTCCGGAGCATAGCGGACGGCCGAGGAGCACGCTGGATCAACCGGAATCTCAATTAGAACCACGGTCCGGGAGCGACATTAAAGAACTTGAGGTTTCGAGCCTCGCTGACAGCCGAACAGGTGAGCACGGACGTAAACGACACGTCAGGAGGGCCGTGCTCACCAGCAGGGCCAATGACGATGGTCGGGCTGGCCGGAACAGTGTGCTCGGCTGGAACCAAGTTCAGCAAGAGCCAAACCGAGGGCACCCAAGTCATGCCAGCCGGCGGCGGCCACTGCAGAGGGCGCGCCGGCGGGGGAGAGGTGCGGCTGGCCGGGGACCACCAGCCGAGGTGTCAGCCGGCGGTGGGGATCGGCGTCGGCGACGGGCGGTGATGCCCTAGCCGCGGAGAGGCAAAGCTAGGGCAGCCCGGATCCGGCCAACGGCGGCTCCGGCGACGGCGTGGTGACAGCAGGGGGATGCAGACGTCGGGGGAACTCCGGTGTGGGCGCGGCAGCCGGCGGGAAGCGGCGGCGGCGGCGCGCGAGGGAAGCTCGGCCGCAAGGGTTTGGTTCGGTTCAGAGATGGCCGCGGCGGCGGCGCACGCACACGGCGACGGCGGCGACCACTCAGGTCGGGTGCGGTGACGCCAGGGAGACCGGGGCTCGGGTTGGCCGGCGGCAGAAGGCGGCGGTGGCGGTGCTGGCACAAACCGAGCCCGCACGGGCTAGGGCTCGGGTTCCAGGGGTCCAGCGGCCACGGCGGCGGCCGGGGCACTCCTAGACGGCGGCGGCGGGTTACCAGAGGTCAGAGGAGAGCGGCCCAACGGATCTTGGACGGCGGCGACGCGGGGAGAGGAAAATCACGCGGATCCGGCCAGATCTGTGCAAGACTGGGTGCAGTCTGCTCCCAGCGGCCGCGGCGGCGCGCAGGGACGGCGGCGGCGGCCGGGGAAGATCGCCGGGGGGTTAGGGGCGCCGCAGAGAGAGAACCCTCGGGTTAGGGTTGCTCAGGTTGGTCCCCACAGAGGAAGAAAGAGAGATGGAGGGTAGTGATGCCGGGGTTGCACCCTCTGCCGGCCGGGAACAAGGTCGCCGGCGGCGACAGCCGCGCGCAGAGGGAGGAGCAAGAGGTGGGGAGGCGGCTAGGGTTCGTGTGGAGGGAGTGGAGGTGGTTAGGGTTAGGGTTCACAAGTGAGAAACCCTAAAGGCAATATATATATATATTCGTCATTTTGCGCCTAAGTCCACTGAGAACCCTTAATTCTTCATGGGTCCCTCACAGCACGAGTAAATCGCGCGTGAGCACCTCCACGCCAAGTTTCACGCGAATTGCCTTATAAAATATCGAGGTTTTAGCAAGATTACCATTTTGTGAACTTCGACCCCTTCGCGAACAAAATGGAATTCCAAGAGATCCGTTCAACGGATTCACGAACGGACGGCACCAGCACGTTCAGCACTGCTGAAATATTGAACTCACGATTTTGTTTCGTTCGATTTGATTGTCGATTCGCGACAAACCCATTGTCAATCCGATCCATCTATACATCATGTATATAACAACCAACATCGCTTCTAAATCTCCTCGATTAGCGAACTCGCGACCAAAATCCATCGACACTGACTTTCTTTCACATGATAGATCCTTGTTAGGGGTTTCGTACGCAAAGCGGAGCTACGGTAAACTTTGCGAGGCTAAAACAAAGAAGTATAAAAGTCTACTTTTCGACAAGGTCCAGTTTTCTCAAAAACCGTGTATCGAATCCAAAATCTGTTAGTGCCATTGAGTCCAGAATAGTCGGACGGTTGAAAACGAGCTATTGGACCACTATGAACGGAGTCCGATACACTCCGAAATCCATCTCTAATCATCGGCCTATCCGAAAAACCAGAGTTACTATTCACTTAAGTGAATCTTCAAAATCGCGTAACTCTTTCATTTTAAATCATTTTCTCCCGAAACTTGACGAGTGATTATGTAATTAAAATACACACATAAACATCGTCAACAGAGAGTTAAATTAAATATGAGAAAAATCTCGGTTCTTACAACCAACTACTCGACCTCAACTCCCACGCTGCCGAGTACCAGCTTCACCAACTACTCGACCTCAACTCCCACGTTGCCGAGTACTAGCTTCACCAACTACTCGGCCTGAACTCCAAAGCCTGAACTCCAATGCTGCTGAACCCAGCTATAACATGGTAACGAGCGCAACAAAAAAAAAAAAAAAAAAAACATTGGCACCGGAGATGTACATTCAAGCTTTGCTCTCATATACACTCCGGTGGGGGGCATTTGTTAGAAAAAAAAAAAGAGAAAAAAGAGATCACCACTTCACTAAACCCACCTCTCCATCACCACCCTACTTCCTATAATTTCTCTCCTACTTCACTAAACCCACTCCTCCACCAACTCCCCACTACTCTTCCACTTCTCCACTATTTTCTCCATTCCCTCCACTACTCTTCCACTTCTCCACTATTTCCATCATTTCCTCCACTTCTCTACCATTCACTCCACTTCTCCATTTCTCCACTTCTCCATCATTTACTCTCCTCTACACCATAAGCCTTACCACCCTCTCTCTATATAAAGAGAAGTGAACAAAAAAGAGAAGGAGAGGATTCCACTCACAAAAAAAAAGGAAGAAGAAAAGAAACTTGGATAAAAAAGAAGAAGAAGAAGCCAAATAGAAAGGTGGGTTTAAATTCACTCTCTCGTTTTCTTTCTCTCTTTTAGTCAAGGTACTCTCTACATCGAGTTTTCCACGCACACCGGACTGCATGAAAATTAGTTTGTGCCGTCGTCAACCACTACTACGCTTGGTCATCGTCAACCAATAAGAGACGACTGCTCGTCGCTATTTCTACACCGTCGCTGAATGCCGCTGCCTCGTCGTCGTTGATCCCGGAGTGGCGGACGTACCCTTTTGCTATTGTCGCGTCGTCATCGATCAAGGAGGTGGTGCTATTGCTGCGATGACAACAACGACAACGACGACGGCGACTATCCGCTTGACGCTTAGCCGTCGGCGGTAGAGCTAGACGGCGACGACAACGACAACGACGGCGGCGACTATTCGCTTGATGCTTAACCGTCGGCGGTAGAGCAAGACGGCGATGACAATGACAACGACAACGACGACGGCGACTATCCGCTTGACGCTTAGCCGTCGGCGGTAGAGCAAGACGGCGACGACAACGACAACGACGGCGGCGACTATCCGCTTGATGCTTAGCCGTCGGCGGTAAAGCAAGACGGCGACGACAATGACGACGGCGACGACAACGACAACGATGACGGCGACTATCCGCTTGACGCTTAGCCGTCGGCGGTAGAGCAAGACGGCGATGACAATGACAACGACAACGACAACGATGATGGCGACTATCCGCTTGACGCTTAGCTGTCGGCGGTAGAGCAAGACGGCGATGACAACGACAACGACAACGACAACGGCGACGGCGACTATCCGCTTGACGCTTAGCCGTTGGCGGTAGAGCTAGACGACGACGACAATGACGAAGGCGACGACAACGACAACAATGACGGCGACTATCCGCTTGACGCTTAGCCGTCGGCGGTAGAGCAAGACGGCGATGACAACGACAACGACAACGACAACGATGACGGCGACTATCCGCTTGACGCATAGCCATCGGCGGTAGAGCAAGACGGCGATGACAACGACAACGACAACGACAACGACGACGGCGACTACCCGCTTGACGCTTAGCTGTCGGCGGTAGAGCTAGACGGCGACGTTAACGACAACGACGGCAGCGACTATCCGTTTGATGCTTAACCATCGGCGATAGAGCAAGACGGCGACGACAATGACAACGACAACGACGACGGCGACTATCCGCTTGACGCTTAGCGGTCGGCGGTAGAGCAAGACGGCGACGACAACGACAACGACGGCGGCGACTATCCGGTTGATGCTTAGCCGTCGGCGGTAGAGCAAGACGGCGACGACTATTCGCTTGATGCTTAGCCGTCGGCGGTAGAGCAAGACGGCGATGACAACGACAACAACGACGACGACTATCCGCTTGACGCTTAGCCGTCGGCGGTGAAGAAAGACAACGACGACGATCCGTTTGACGCTTAGCCGTCAACGGTAGACGACGACAACTATCCGCTTGACGCTTAGCCGTCGGCGGTGAAGAAAGGCGATGACAACGACGACGATCCGTTTGACGCTTAGCCGCCAACGGTAGATGACGACAACCATCCGCTTGACGCTTAGCCGTCGACGGAAAGCGCCAATCAAATTATTGATTGCCGCTCTTTTTAATTGGCTTTTTTGTCAAAAACAACTAGTGCGTGATGTATGGTGCCAATTGTTAGACAAAATGCCAAAAAGAATTTGTGCATAGCGCATTGCTTATGTGCGCGTGCTAAGCAGTCGATAAAATGCCAAAGACGATGTGCACATAATGGAATGTCAAAGAAAACTTGAGCATGATGCCTTGTTCATGTGCGCATGCCACACATTCGATGATATGCCAAAGATAGCTTGCGCATAATGTATTACCTATGTGTGTGTCAAATGCTCGATGAAATACCAAAGGCGGGTTATGTATGATGCATGGCTCATAATGCTTGGAGAAATACCTTGACGAGACACTAATCATATGAGAGAAGGAGAGAGATGATAATTGTCGATTTTTCTCTTTTCAGTTGTATTTATTGTTGTACACTGATGTACAATAATAATAATAATATAAAAAAAAAGCACATTCTGTTTTGCTAATTATCATAATTGACCAGCTTAATCGGAGGTTGCCTAAATACGAAGAGGCGTAATTAATTAGAAATCTTTATGATTCCTAAGGAGTATGGAACCTTTAATCTTGGTTTTTCAACATATAACATTTTAATCCCCTCGCCTCATGCGACGCTTTTAAAACTCTCACAAATAGGAGCCGACATAAGCCTCTACTTCAAGTCCTCAAAGTTCCTCTGGCAATCCTCACTCCAAAATAAACATAATTCCCTTTCGAATCAATCGAGTGAGGTGTTTGGAAAATTTCGCAAAGCCCTCCACAAAGCATCGATAATATCCGGCCAATCTAAGGAAACTCCTCACCTTAATGATTGTCGTTGGTTTGGGCCAATCCCGAATCGCATTAATATTCTCCGGTTCTGTCACGCCCCGGGCTAGTTCTAGATGCGGAAAATACGTGCCAATTTTTTTTTTTGAAAGCCTAGCCCGCGCCACGTACAGACCCGCCACAAATACAGAGTCCACTGTACACACGGACAGAACCTCCCCTGTATTTGCACGGCGTCAACAACAATCAACAGGATCACAACCACCATTCATTCATCACAACAGCACAACAACTCAGAGAGATTCATACAGCTAACCGTCCTTAAACCTGTATGAATCTAAGCAAATTCTTAGGCGAAGGATGATGCGATGCACAAACAACAGTCATTCTAGAAAACTGCTTCTTACCCAGAAGCTTTATTTGAAACCCTAGTTTCAATCATTCAAGAATCATTTGAAAACTGTTCTCCACACGAGAACTCTTTTTTGAAATCACAAAAACCGAACAATCATAAATCCATTTGAAAACCGTTTCCCACACGGAAACCTTTATTTTACGATGCTACCACGAGGGGTAGAAAGCCCAAATACTCAATAATGAAACCGTCTAAAAACAGTTATATAACCACTAGTCCAAGCATGCAATCATCACAAATGATAATAAATGAATCAACGATACATAAGCATGCTAGAGTAAGCTCAAAGAATAACTGAACCACAAATCACATCTAATAGGCGAAGGTAGGGTGATAACCAAATCTGGGGAAGTAGCCTCACGAGTCGGAACCTCTAGAGCTACTATCTAGGCGTGCCTCGCAGCGTCCCGACACTCACCACCCAGCTCACCTGAAACCTGCAATGAGGGCGGGGGGTGAGAACATGTACACATGTCTCCCCTCCCAGTGGGTACCGCAAGCCGACGAGGGCGGGGTGTACACACCGGCACGAGGGTCAACAAAAGATAGATATGGTATACAGTAGCACAAGTAAGTATGAGGCTAAGATACAACTGAAACAACTATGCTACTGTAAGCAACTAGTATGCATCAAATGAGATAACCACAAAGTAAACCCAATCTATAGCCACCGGGACGCTCCCCGGGTGCTGTCACACTGCTCAACCAACGGCACCATCCATCCCGACGCAATGCTCGGGGCTCACGGGTCGGTAGAAATTCACGACCCTTTTCCGGAAAAGAACACCCCCACACGGTGGATCAGACCGCGGTGTACGTGAAGTGCGGGAAGAGCTGTGACGATCGATGCATATGCTCAATCCACAGAACGGCAACGAGCCGAGAAGCAACTGAAACCACAACAAGGATCGCTCGGAACAACGGCGATCACTATCGACCAACTGGGCCGTCTCGAGTATCATGCAAACCACAACTAGGATCGCTCGGAACAACGGCGATCACTATCGACCAACTGGGCCGTCTCAAGAACCATGCAACTACAACTAGGATCGCTCGGAACAACAGGCGATCACTACCGACCAACTGGGTCGTCTCAAGAACCATGCAACTACAACTACTCTACTATCCAAGCACGCATAAGTAGAGTCTACGGGAGTCAAGTGAACTAAAAACTGTAATGCCAAAGAAGGGATAGAAAGGTATCACCGTAGTCCACTGAACCGACTCGGATCGAAGCACCCACCTGTAGGTAAGATCCAATCTAACACTGATGGCTCTCGGGAACCGCGACAGGACCTACGAAAGACTCACAGGGTCAAGGTCCACCAAGTCGACGCTAAACACAAAGCTCTCACATCCCGAAACCGACGGATCGCCCGGGAAACCCACCGGGACGATCCCGAAACCACACAAAGCCCCGGAGGGGTACCAAACAACCAGCAAGGTCCCTCGCTGTCCCCGAACACACAAAACCAAGTGACGGGACAGCGAGCACAAGCTCGGGGTGCTACGAACATCAAACGCACCCGCAAAGGCTTCCCGGGTTCCCGAAAAGTGCCGGTTTGGCACCGGAACCCCACATCACTCATCCGCTGTCCTCGGAACTTCGGGACAGCGATGAGGAACAGCCAACGAGGCTACACGACGAAGCCAAGTCGCTCGCGAAAATAGCGAGTGAGTCGCACGAATAGAAACGTGCGTTTCGCCGATTATTTCATCGAAAAATGCGTCGGAATAGAATCCGAAACTCCACGAAGGGCGAGGGGGTTGGACAACCAGTCCACAGGGTCCCGGGGACCAAACCCTTGCTGCCCACAGCGTCGCAACGCTGCCACAAACGCCAAAGTCCACAATCAAGCAACAATTACAAACATACAAGCGATAAACGGAGCCGTTCGAGCAAACCGTACGTCCGCACGACCTTCCGCAAGCACCAGCGGATAGGTTACGACATCACGGAAACCGTGCTCACCATCCCACTGCGACAGGACCAGTCGCAAGCCGGGAAATCCCACAAAAACAGCGAGCTCAAGCACAAAAGCGAGCGTGACCAAGGCCGTGTGAGTGAACCGTACATCCGCACGACCTTCCGCAAGCGCCAGCGGATAGGTATCGATGTCACGGTGACCGTGCTCACAGCCTCACTGCGACAGGAACAGTCGCGGTCCGGGAAAAGCCATAAAAACAGAGCAACAATAGGCAAAAATGGCCCGACAAAGGCCGAACGGCGCAACGGCTCGAGCAAAACCAAAATGGAGGTGAGCATGATGATCAGTGAGATGCCCTGATCATCGGGCTCACCTCTCCGGACCTCGGGGAGCAACAGGGGCTCCGGGCACCTCGGCGCGGCCAAAAACACAAGAGAAAAGCCCCCCGGCCGGAGCAACTAGCTCCGGCCGGCTGCCGGCGGGAAAGCAGGGCCGGCGGCGGGCCAGGTCGGCCGAGAGGGTCAAAGAGAAGGGGGAGCTCACCCTTGCCGGCGGCGGGAAGCGGCGGCGGCGGCGCAGGGAACCTCCCAGCTCTCGGGTTGAGCTAGGGCACGGCGGCGCGGCAACGCGCGGCGACGGCGGCCGGCGGCGAGGCGAGCACCGTCACGAGGAGGTCGCCGGTCACCGGTTGGCCGGTGACCGCGACAAAAAAGGAGCCGGGTTGCGGCGGCGGCGCAGGCGCGGCCTCGGGTGCCCTAGCGTCCCACCGGAGCAAGCGGCGGCTCCGGCGGCTTTCCGCCGGCACGGCGAAGGCCGGGGAGGCAGGGATCGGCGGCGGAGGTCCCGAGGGTGACCGTGCTCACCCTCTCCGACGTCGGGAGGCGGCGGCGGCGCGGCCCCACCAAGCTCGGCCAGAAGCACTCTCGGCCAGTGCTTGCAGAGGCTCCGGCGGCCCACGGCGGCGGCTCCCGGCGGCGCCTCTCCACTCCGGCGGTCGTGCCACCTCAGGGGAAGCCCACGCATGGGTTTCCCCTGGGTGCACACCGCAGGGAGAAGAAGAGGAAGAAGAAGAAGGAGAAGAAGAAGAAAAAGGGAGAGAGAGTGCTGGCCGGGGCTGCTCCGGCCAGGCGGCGGCCGGCACTGCTCGGGGAGGAGGCCAAGGGGCAGGGGGAGAGGAGGCTTCCATCTCTGGGAGCAGGGGGGAGAGGAAGTGAGAGAGGAAGTGAGAGGAGTGAGAGGAGTGAGAGGGAGTGGGTCAACCACCCCCAACCACTCCCAACCACCACACAAAAAATGCAAAAAGGCCCTCCAAACCCTCCAAATTACACCAAGGTCCCTCTCAGCCAACACAAGATGCCCATACACCCCTCCACAAGCAAAATCACGCGAAACGGTGCGAGAACAGGGTCTAAAACGCGAAACCAAAAAAACGTGACATACGACCTCTCGGCGATCAAGATGGAATAACTTTTATCCGCTCGTCGCACGCTGAAACAGATCGCGCCATCGCGCTCAGCACTGCCGAGACATCGAACTCATTATTTTGGATCGTCAAATTTGGACTCCGGTTCACGCCGTTAAGCCGTTCTCTCTCCGCGACGAAAAACCAAAAATATAAAATCCACTAAAACTCACTTATATACATATATACATATAAATACCTATATATATATACATATACTGATCAAAGGTACAGTATCAGGGGAGAGGAACACAGAATTCCCAATTCCAAAAATTCGAATTCTCACATCACTCCCACCTAATAAGAAGTTTCGTCCCCGAAACTTACTCACACACCATCCGCGCACAACAGCGGATACCTCTCACGTGAAGCAGACTCCAGCTCCCAAAAAGTCTCGCGCTCCTCGCGACTCATCCACCGCAGTCTCACAAACAGAAAGCTCCGGTTCCTCAACTGCTTCCTCTTGCGAGCCAAAAACCTCACAGGCACCTCACCGCAGCTGAGATCCTCACTCAGCTGAACCGTTGTCGGGCCGATCACACGACGCTCACCCACGTCAACCAAACAGAACAGTGATCGACAACGACTACCAAACAACGCCTCGCACGGTGCCAAACCAACGCTCGCTACGAAACTGTAGAAGAGAGCAAGCTCCATCAAGGAAAGATACCCGAACCAATCCTCACTAAAAACCAAAACGCATGCCCGGAGCATAACCTCGTGAGTCTAGAAGACTCGCTCCGACTGCCCAACACTCTGAGGGTGGTAAACTGAGCTGAAGTCGAGCCTCGTCCCCAGTGCCTACTGCAAGCTCCACCAGAACTGGGAAACGAAGCAAGAACCTCGATCCAGAACGATCGACACTGGCACTCCAAACAGCCCGACGAACTCAACCAAGTAGAGCTGCGCCAGTCGATCCCAAAACTAAAACGAAAGTACCGGTAGGAAGTGAGCTGTTTTCGTCAGACAATCCACAAAAAAAAAACCCAGATCGCAACATGACCTCGCAGAGAACGAGGCAACCCGGTGACGAAAACCAAGGTGAT
The DNA here is from genome assembly GCA_016920855.1 of Puya raimondii. Taxonomy (NCBI): domain Eukaryota; kingdom Viridiplantae; phylum Streptophyta; class Magnoliopsida; order Poales; family Bromeliaceae; genus Puya; species Puya raimondii. The sequence continues at coordinate 87,595,877 of JABWPP010000050.1, forward strand.
CCGCTCCCACTTCCCTACAGGTACAGGTAACGGTCGAAGCTTCTCTGATGATGCACAGCCTTCACTTGCTGACAAACCTGGCACAGTGCCACATGCTGAGCTACAACCAGAAACTCTGCCTCAGGTCGCGGTACATCTTCGTCCCTCCAGGATGAACGATGTGCGGCGACCGGTGTGCCTCAGTCAAAACTCTCACCTCATATCCTGAACACTGGGCACGCACCTCCATCCTCGAAGGAAAACCAACAGCGTGTAGCACGAAGTCACCATCTCTGCCCTGCTCGGCGTCTGCTCGCACTCTCAGCCAGTGTGGATCCATCGGCTGCCCACCGAAAATCTGATCCACCAAGGTGGGTTGCACCTCCAACGACAACAACTGTGCGGTAGCTCCACAAGGTAGGGTCTCCAACTCTGGTCGACGAGACTCCACCACCAGTCACTCCTGGGCGGTGATCAAAAGAGACGGATCCTTGAAGAGATACAACAGACTCAGGGGATCCGTGAAGATCTCACAATGCACTCCATTCAGGTAGTGTCTCCAAAGCTTGAGAGCGAACACCACAGCGGCTAACTCGAGATCGAGCGCCAGATAGATCTCCTCATAGTCCATCAACTAGCGCGAAGCATAAGCGATAACCTCCTCAAGCTGAAAAAGCACGCACCCCAATCCTATACAAGATGCATCGCAGAAGACCGCAACAACCTCACCAGGCTGCGACAATGCTAAGATAGGGGCACGAGTCAAACAGTCCATCGGGTCCTAGAAGCTCATCAAACAGGCGGGAGTCTACAGAAACAACGCGCCATTCCTCGACAGCATGCTCAAAGGGGGCGGCGATCTTGAGAAGGACCCTCAACAAATCACCGGCAACAACGCCCAAGCCGAGGTAGCTCCTAAACTCTGCCACAGAAGTCGGAACAGGCCAAACTACTACAAGGTCCACCTTCCTTGGTTCCTCCACAAAACCAGTCTGTGTCACAATGCGAACCAAGAAGGAAACTCCTCGAATAGATCAGTATGTCGTCAAAGAAGACCACGACAATTTGATCCAAGAACTGCCGAAAACCCAGTTCATCAAATCCAAAAGCTGCCGGGACGTTCGTCAAACCGAACGGCAAAATCGCGACCTCGTAAAGCCCGTAACGAGTCCGGAGGGCCGTCTAACGCAACGTCCACGGCCTTGATCCTCAACTAAGGATAACCTGGCTGCAGAACACACTTCGAGAGAACCGAGGCTCCCTGGAGCCGGTCGAAGAGATCGAAGGTTTGCGGTAGAGGGTACTAAAACAACACCGTCAACTCGAAAAGCTCGACTACACGAAAGACGCGGCGAAAACCCAGCACGCGAACACAAGCACAGAGACCTCGGAGCCAACATCCAGGCTCCCGTCATCCCAAAACCGAGCTAAAAGGGCACCCTGACTCAACCGGAGTCAAACCAACGGCAGTGATGACAAATCAACTGCGCAAAACCACGCCAGGAATAGCTCAAGGTTCACCACTAGAACGGGGATGACCAACACCCAGCTTTCCGCAAGACGGCCAAGAGCGAGAAGAGTCTTGCAAGGGAAAGCACCGACCCAATCTAGAAAGTCCCCAAAAGGGATAGGGTATTTCGTTCTAACTTTTGACACTACGTTGTCTGCAGCCAACGTACTTATCAAAAGAAAACGAAATATCCCAAGGTCAAGGCCAACAACCCGTCGGCAATACCACAAAGGTACCGGGTCAACCACTCAACAACTGGACCAAAGTCACAGACGAGTCACCGAATTAACGGGAAAAACAAACCGACCCTCAAAACAAAGTCTGCCCTGAGCCCACTCCCTAGGAGTCATCGGCTTCCAACAACAAACCGACAGCTACAGGTGACAAGGGTCGTCAATCCACCCGTACCAAAGCGGAGGAAGAACAAAACCAGCGTCGACTAACCAGCGTCAAACGCGGTGAGATCTCCAACAAGAACCTGGAAGATCTCGCGGCAACACGAAAACCTACAAATACCACCAGGAATCCCAAAACACACCAAATTTAGGCGTTAGGATAGCCGCAAGCCACGTAGGCACCAACAAACACCCGACACACAACAGTGTCCACTCAGTCTAGTACGCGTCAGTTCGACGCCAGAACTAGGCAATGGTCAAAAGACCAACACTGACGATGCCACCAGCAACACGTCAGAGGGGTAGGCTTCACCGCCCTACCCAACAAAACAGAGGGGATAACACCCAAACTGCGGTCGAAACCGCTCAAAACACCGTCTCCGTAGAGACGCTCGCAGAGGCCCTCGTGCTCAACACGAAAAGTGGGGACAGGGCAAGAACAGCCCTACAACAACACAGATCCACCACCACTAGAAGGAGCACGAGCCTGCGAACAAGGGCAGATCAAAACCCAAGGAATACGCCAAACACGCTCAGATGTGGCCACCACCCCAAACACAGGGTCGGCGTCCACGCGCAAAACAGCCGACGAAGTCGCTGTCGTCGTCACGGTCGTCGCACAACGGTGTGGGTGCCACAGGAGGGTCTGCAGTCATCGGGGCACACGGCGAAGGAGTAGGAGGGGCTGGAGCGGCAGCTGCCGTAGCCTGTTGCTGCAAAAATCACCGGAACAAGCCGGAACATGCCGGTGACCCTTCGCCTCGGCCTCAAGCACACAGGGTACGGTCCACACCAGGCTGTCCGCCTCCTGCCAGCTCCTCACTCGAACCAGCCACAATAGCCCGAAACAGAACACCAGTAGACGGCTCCTCAGGCGCACGCCCACCACCACGACCCGGACGAGGAGGTCTACCAAGACCACAAGCCAACTGCAAAACGCAGAAACCAGCGCAAGAGAAAAGGGGTCGGCAACTCCCACAAACACAAGCCGAAAACAAACCCCTCGAACTCGCGCGCCTACACATCCTAGGTCTTCCTAGGGGTCAGCCTAACCAGTGGTTCAGTTACAAGTTGATGAATGAATGAGTGTTTGTTCCCTTTACTCTCTGATACCATCTTAATCTGTCACGCCCCGGGCTAGTTCTAGATGCGGAAAATACGTGCCAATTTTTTTTTTTGAAAGCCTAGCCCACGCCACGTACAGACCCGCCACAAATACAGAGTCCACTGTACACACGGACAGAACCTCCCCTGTATTTGCACGGCGTCAACAACAATCAACAGGATCACAACCACCATTCATTCATCACAACAGCACAACAACTCAGAGAGATTCATACAGCTAACCGTCCTTAAACCTGTATGAATCTAAGCAAATCCTTAGGCGAAGGATGATGCGATGCACAAACAACAGTCATTCTAGAAAACTGCTTCTTACCCAGAAGCTTTATTTGAAACCCTAGTTTCAATCATTCAAGAATCATTTGAAAACTGTTCTCCACACGAGAACTCTCTTTTGAAATCACAAAAACCGAACAATCAGAAATCCATTTGAAAACCATTTCCCACACGGAAACCTTTATTTTACGATGCTACCACGAGGGGTAGAAAGCCCAAATACTCGATAATGAAACCGTCTAAAAACAGTTATATAACCACTAGTCCAAGCATGCAATCATCACAAATGATAATAAATGAATCAACGATACATAAGCATGCTAGAGTAAGCTCAAAGAATAACTGAACCACAAATCACATCTAATAGGCGAAGGTAGGGTGATAACCAAATCTGGGGAAGTAGCCTCACGAGTCGGAACCTCTAGAGCTACTATCTAGGCGTGCCTCGCAGCGTCCCGACACTCACCACCCAGCTCACCTGAAACCTGCAATGAGGGCGGGGGGTGAGAACATGTACACATGTCTCCCCTCCCAGTGGGTACCGCAAGCCGACGAGGGCGGGGTGTACACACCGGCACGAGGGTCAACAAAAGATAGATATGGTATACAGTAGCACAAGTAAGTATGAGGCTAAGATACAACTGAAACAACTATGCTACTGTAAGCAACTAGTATGCATCAAATGAGATAACCACAAAGTAAACCCAATCTATAGCCACCGGGACGCTCCCCGGGTGCTGTCACACTGCTCAACCAACGGCACCATCCATCCCGACGCAATGCTCGGGGCTCACGGGTCGGTAGAAATTCACGACCCTTTTCCGGAAAAGAACACCCCCACACGGTGGATCAGACCGCGGTGTACGTGAAGTGCGGGAAGAGATGTGACGATCGATGCATATGCTCAATCCACAGAACGGCAACGAGCCGAGAAGCAACTGAAACCACAACAAGGATCGCTCGGAACAACGGCGATCACTATCGACCAACTGGGCCGTCTCGAGTATCATGCAAACCACAACTAGGATCGCTCGGAACAACGGCGATCACTATCGACCAACTGGGCCGTCTCAAGAACCATGCAACTACAACTAGGATCGCTCGGAACAACAGGCGATCACTACCGACCAACTGGGTCGTCTCAAGAACCATGCAACTACAACTACTCTACTATCCAAGCACGCATAAGTAGAGTCTACGGGAGTCAAGTGAACTAAAAACTGTAATGCCAAAGAAGGGATAGAAAGGTATCACCGTAGTCCACTGAACCGACTCCGGATCGAAGCACCCACCTGTAGGTAAGATCCAATCTAACACTGATGGCTCTCGGGAACCGCGACAGGACCTACGAAAGACTCACAGGGTCAAGGTCCACCAAGTCGACGCTAAACACAAAGCTCTCACATCCCGAAACCGACGGATCGCCCGGGAAACCCACCGGGACGATCCCGAAACCACACAAAGCCCCGGAGGGGTACCAAACAACCAGCAAGGTCCCTCGCTGTCCCCGAACACACAAAACCAAGTGACGGGACAGCGAGCACAAGCTCGGGGTGCTACGAACATCAAACGCACCCGCAAAGGCTTCCCGGGTTCCCGAAAAGTGCCGGTTTGGCACCGGAACCCCACATCACTCATCCGCTGTCCTCGGAACTTCGGGACAGCGATGAGGAACAGCCAACGAGGCTACACGACGAAGCCAAGTCGCTCGCGAAAATAGCGAGTGAGTCGCACGACTAGAAACGTGCGTTTCGCCGATTATTTCATCGAAAAACGCGTCGGAATAGAATCCGAAACTCCACGAAGGGCGAGGGGGTTGGACAACCAGTCCACAGGGTCCCGGGGACCAAACCCTTGCTGCCCACAGCGTCGCAACGCTGCCACAAACGCCAAAGTCCACAATCAAGCAACAATTACAAACATACAAGCGATAAACGGAGCCGTTCGAGCAAACCGTACGTCCGCACGACCTTCCGCAAGCACCAGCGGATAGGTTACGACGTCACGGAAACCGTGCTCACCATCCCACTGCGACAGGACCAGTCGCAAGCCGGGAAATCCCACAAAAACAGCGAGCTCAAGCACAAAAGCGAGCGTGACCAAGGCCGTGTGAGTGAACCGTACATCCGCACGACCTTCCGCAAGCGCCAGCGGATAGGTATCGATGTCACGGTGACCGTGCTCACAGCCTCACTGCGACAGGAACAGTCGCGGTCCGGGAAAAGCCATAAAAACAGAGCAACAATAGGCAAAAATGGCCCGACAAAGGCCGAACGGCGCAACGGCTCGAGCAAAACCAAAATGGAGGTGAGCATGATGATCAGTGAGATGCCCTGATCATCGGGCTCACCTCTCCGGACCTCGGGGAGCAACAGGGGCTCCGGGCACCTCGGCGCGGCCAAAAACACAAGAGAAAAGCCCCCCCGGCCGGAGCAACTAGCTCCGGCCGGCTGCCGGCGGGAAAGAGGCCCGGCGGCGGGCCAGGTCGGCCGAGAGGGTCAAAGAGAAGGGGGAGCTCACCCTTGCCGGCGGCGGGAAGCGGCGGCGGCGGCGCAGGGAACCTCCCAGCTCTCGGGTTGAGCTAGGGCACGGCGGCGCGGCAACGCGCGGCGACGGCGGCCGGCGGCGAGGCGAGCACCGTCACGAGGAGGTCGCCGGTCACCGGTTGGCCGGTGACCGCGACAAAAAAGGAGCCGGGTTGCGGCGGCGGCGCAGGCGCGGCCTCGGGTGCCCTAGCGGTCCCACCGGAGCAAGCGGCGGGGCGGCTCTCCGGCGGCACGGCGAAGGCCGGGGAGGCAGGGATCGGCGGCGGAGGTCCCGAGGGTGACCGTGCTCACCCTCTCCGACGTCGGGAGGCGGCGGCGGCGCGGCCCCACCAAGCTCGGCCAGAAGCACTCTCGGCCAGTGCTTGCAGAGGCTCCGGCGGCCCACGGCGGCGGCTCCCGGCGGCGGCTCTCCACTCCGGCGGTCGTGCCACCTCAGGGGAAGCCCACGCATGGGTTTCCCCTGGGTGCACACCGCAGGGAGAAGAAGAGGAAGAAGAAGAAGGAGAAGAAGAAGAAAAAGGGAGAGAGAGTGCTGGCCGGGGCTGCTCCGGCCAGGCGGCGGCCGGCGGCGGCCGGCACTGCTCGGGGAGGAGGCCAAGGGGCAGGGGGAGAGGAGGCTTCCATCTCTGGGAGCAGGGGGGAGAGGAAGTGAGAGAGGGAGTGAGAGGAGTGAGAGGAGTGAGAGGGAGTGGGTCAACCACCCCCAACCACTCCCAACCACCACACAAAAAATGCAAAAAGGCCCTCCAAACCCTCCAAATTACACCAAGGTCCCTCTCAGCCAACACAAGATGCCCATACACCCCTCCACAAGCAAACTCACGCGAAACGGTGCGAGAACAGGGTCTAAAACGCGAAACCAAAAAAACGTGACATACGACCTCTCGGCGATCAAGATGGAATAACTTTTATCCGCTCGTCGCACGCTGAAACAGATCGCGCCATCGCGCTCAGCACTGCCGAGACATCGAACTCACCATTTTGGATCGTCAAATTTGGACTCCGGTTCGCGCCGTTAAGCCGTTCTCTCTCCGCGACGAAAAACCAAAAATATAAAATCCACTAAAACTCACTTATATACATATATACATATAAATACCTATATATATATACATATACTGATCAAAGGTACAGTATCAGGGGAGAGGAACACAGAATTCCCAATTCCAAAAATTCGAATTCTCACAGGTTCAACTGCCACTCCAGCGGCTGAAATCACGCGGCCCAAGAAAGCAACCCCTCGAAGCCAAAATTCGCACTTCTTCAACTTGGCATACAATTTCTTCTCTCTCAGAAGTTGTAGCACTATCCTCAAGTGCTCCTCGTGCTCTACATCACTTCGGGAGTAAATCAAAATATTATCTATAAACACTGTCACAAATCTGTCTAAGTACGACTTAGACATCTGGTTCATCAAGTCCATAAAAACGGCAGGAACATTAGTCAATCCAAAAGGCATAACAGTGAACTCATAATACTCGTACCGAGTCCTGATAATTATTTTGGGAATGTCCTCGGCCTTCACCTTCAACTGGTGGTAACCAGACTGTAGACCAATTTTCGAGAAGACACAAGATCCTTGCAGCTGATCGAATAGATCACTGATGCATGGGAAAGTATACTTGTTCTTGATGGTCACTTTTGTTCAATTTCCGATAATCCACACAAAGCTTAAGCGAACTATCCTCTTTTTTCACGAATAACACTTGCGCTCTCCAAGGCGATACACTAGGTCTCACAAACTCCTTTTCCATCAGATCCTGAAGTTGCGCTTTTAACTCTATCAGCTCAGCCGGTGCCATTCTGTAGGGTGCCTTCGAGATTGGCGCGGTTTCAGGGACCACGTCAATTGCAAACTCAACCTCCCTATTCGGTGGCATCGTCGTCAACTCTGGAGGAAGCACATCAGGAAACTCATAGACAATAGGGATATCTTTGAGTCCAGGCGTCGCTGTAGACACCTCTACAACAGTCGCCAAAAAGGCAATGCATTCTCTAGTCATCTGTTTAGCTCTCGCAGTCGAAATCATTGTCGCAAACAGTGTACTCCTACAGCCCCTATAGACGAACTCCTTCTGTCCAGGCTAACAAAACGTCACTATCCTAACTCTATAGTCGATCTTCACGAAATAGCGCGCTAGCCAATCCATTCAAAGCACTACATCAAAATCCTGAAGCTGCCACAAGACTAGTAGGTCTGCGGGCATAATCCAACGTCCTAACTGCACTAGATAAGTCCACCCACACTCCTCCACATGCAAAACATGATCAATAATCTGCACCTCTCGTGTATGTGGTAATGGCCCTATCTCTAGTCCATACAGTGATGCAAATGCTCGACTAATAAATAAATGTGACGCACCGGTATCAAATAATGTACGAGCTCTAATGTAAAAAATCAAAATGAACCTATCACCATATGATCTGCTGCAGTTGAATCCTGAACCTGGGCTACATAAACTCGGCCGCTCTACGCCTACTGTCGTCGCTCTGCCTGATGCAGAACTGAAGCCCGATCTGCCTAGCTATAGGTCGGTGGATGTCACGCCCCGGGGCCCCAGCGGAAGCCCACCCGGGCGCATACACAGACCCGCCATGTACACAAACAACCAACATGCACACAAGGCATCTAAAATAATCATACAAGAAAGGAATAAACAAGTAATCCTAACATGATAATCAGAGCATACATACTAACAAGTAAGGTCTCAAGATGAAAGTACAAAATACTATAAACGAGTAAAGCCACTACAAAGTTTAGTACATCGATAAACCCAAAAAGGGACATAAGGTAGTCTCTACAAAAGTGGTCGACGCAAAAACACCTCTCCAAAAATAACGATAAAGAAAGGTGCTCCACCTAGTCGCTAGCTCCCTCGCTGTCTAGCTACTCGCAATGCCCTTGCCGCGGTCCCTAGCCTCTCCCGCAGCGGATGGCTCTGAAATAAAACAACAAACCCCAGGGGGATGAGAACTATTATTCAATAGTTCCTAGTGGGTAAGCCGCCGAGAAGAGCGGAGTACACCACTAGGCCAACTGAGGCAAAGTAGGGTTAGACAATAAAAAGTATAATTACAATTGAAATTCAATACTACTATGCCTCAAGATGTAATAATATAAACATAATACTATTCTACTCATGTACATGTGTGAATATGCAATGTTCCACTTCTTGCTAAATGATTGTCCACTTTTTCATTAACCATAGATATGAAGTCATAAAGAGTACAAGTAAGGAATGTTCACTTGTGCCGTGCCTAATGGCTCCGTGGTAGTCAACACCTCACGCTTCGGTGAGCCTTACCCACGGCGGTTCCATTTCGGCGCTCTCTCTAACACACGGGCGAAATAACTGTCGCTAGGCCAACTCCGGAGTGCCGGCTTGTAGGGAGCAACCCTCACAAGCATGTGTAAACGAGCATGGTGGCAAACAAGTAACAATCAATCACATAATATACCTCATCATGTCTAAAAACATGGAATGTTAACTAATGTCCAAGTCTAGACCGTAATGTCATTCTTGTTGTTCATCTAAGTGGAATGTCATATGTTTAGCTTCACATTTGATTCTAATATGTCATGTATACTCTATAACTAGTTCAACAAGCTAAGTGTCAAGAGTGTTTTCAAGTTCAATGTCCATCTACCCTCACACATGTCTCTACTACTTCAAGTAGGCAATTAAACAAGTACATGAATGAAATATTCAATTCCCATAGCCAACCATGATGCGTTATGTTAAACTACTATGCAAACCTCCTACTACATAGGACATATTAATTGCATCTATATAGTACATGGATTTCATGTATTCTAAAATTCTACCATGTCATAATTAGTATGAATATGCACTAATTTAAGCTCTTAAGCTAAAAGATGACATAGGGGGATTTCACCCATTTCGGTGAGGTCAAACCCACCGGATGCCCTTCGGAACCTCGTAGTATCCGAAAACAAAGTTGTCCCCTCGATTTCTAGCGCCCTAGAGGAGATCCCTAAGGGGTTAGAACATCGAACAACCAAAATCGAAAAACGACATAATAAAAAGGGAAAAAGGGTGGAATTACCTTGGACCAAGAATCTCTTGTCCAAAACTCGAAATGGAGTTAGGAAGCTTCAAATCCAACCTAACACAACATTCTACACCCATCAAAACCCATTCCAAAGCCTAGAATCAAGAAACCCTAAAAGTAAACCCTAGGTTTACCATACTAGGATTTCTTCAACAAAAAACCCAAATACACTCCAAAATAGGATCAAAAAGAGGAAAACTCACTTCTTTAAAGCTCCAAGCTAGGTCCAAGAAGCTAGGGTTGGAGATAAACCTCAAACAAGCTCTTCTCTTCCTCCACCACGTTCCTCCAAGAGCAAGCTAGCAAGCTTGAGTGCAAAGGAGAAGGGAAAAGAGATCAAACCCTAGGTTTAATCACCAAGAAACCACAAAATCTAGAGAGAGAAAAGGAGAAGAAGCTCACCCTTTTTTTTCTCTAAGTCCTCAGCTCAAATGGCTGAGAGGGTGGCTGTGAAGGGTTAAGTTACATGTTGTAACAATTGCCCTTACACCCCTCCAAAAGCCAACAATCGCAAAACAGCTCAAACAGAATTTTGGCACTATATACCGGTATGCGTATGGGCATACCGGTATCCAGCCAGAATTCTGCAAACCCGAGCCTCGGCCAAGTAGGCCACGCGAAGGGATTCCGGTATGCGCTGATGCTAGTACCGGTACTAGCAACTCCAGTACCGATACGCGCTCTGCAAATACCGGAATGCCAGCCCATTCCGGTATCTCCAGAGAAATTCCGTAGAACCCGAGAGCTGCACAAACCTGCTCTTCATAGGATTCTGGTATCCCAGAGGCACATACCGGTATGCAATGTCAAAACCTGCAGTTTTGCAGATTTCAACTACCGGAGTCCGTTTTCGCACTTCTCAAGTCCCGAAAATACTCCCAAGAGCTCGAAACGCAACCAAAACATCCAGATTAGCACAAAGTACTAATCTCACACTAGAACCTTGCCATTTGCTAAAGTTCAGTGTACTACATACACCCTTCCTAAAAAGGAGTTTCGTCCGCGAAACTAGATGTCAAATACCTTAGGATTCCATCTGAAAAAGATGGGGGTATCGCTCCAACAGCGAGCTCTCCAACTCCCAAGTTGCTTCACGCTCGTCGTGGTTGCTCCAAAGCACCTTCACATAAGGGATTTCTCGATTTCTAAGTTTCTTCACCTCGCGAGCTAGAATCTTCGCCGGATATTCCTCGAAACTCAAATCTTCATGCAATTCCAACGGAGTGGAGTTAAACACATGAGTTGGGTCGAAGACATACTTTCGGAGCAAAGACACGTGAAACACGTTATGTACTCCCGATAGATTCGGCGGCAAATCGAGCCGATACGCTACCGGGCCTACACGCTCCAACACTTCAAAAGGTCCAATAAAACGAGGACTAAGCTTTCCCCGAATACCAAATCTCTTAATCCCCTTTGTCGGCGATACCTTTAGGAAGACATGATCTCCTACTTGGAACTCCAATTCCCGCCGACGCTTATCAGTATAACTCTTTTGGTGACTTTGAGCTGAAATTAATCTTTGTCGAGCAATGCGAACCTTGTACTTGGCTTCCTGCAGCACATCGGGACCCAAAATTAGCTTCTCACCAACTTCACTCCAATGAAGCGGTGATCGACACTTCCTTCCATAAAGTGCTTCGAAAGGTGCCATCTTAATGCTTGCTTGATAACTATCGTTATAAGCAAACTCTGCCATAGGTAGGTGTTGATGCCATCCACCTTGATAATCCATAATACAAGCTCGAAGCATGTCCTCCAAGATCTGAATGGTACGCTCAGACTGCCCGTCGGGGGGGTGGAATGCTGTGCTGAAATCCAGACGAGTGCCCAAAGCGTCATGTAAACTTTTCCAAAAGTGCGACACAAACCTAGTGTCTCTATCCGATACAATCGATGTAGGTACTCCATGAAGCTGCACCACTTCATCAAGATAGACTTGTGCAAGTCTCTCTCCTGCCCAAGTGGTGTGTATAGGGATAAAGTGTGCCGGTTTAGTCAATCTATCCACAATCACCCACACTGCATCATGCCCGGCCTGAGAGCGAGGCAATCTTGTAACAAAGTCCATAGTAATACGCTCCCACTTCCAAACCGGTATCGGTAAACTTTGAAGTTTTCCCGCGGGGAGTCTATGTTCAGCTTTCACTTGTTGGCAAGTTAAACATCGAGCTACGAACTCGCCAACGTCTTTCTTCATTCCGGGCCACCAATAATGTGATCTTAAATCCTTGTACATCTTTGTGCCACCCGGATGCACGGTATAAGGCGCTCGGTGAGCTTCCGTCAATATCCTTTCTTTAATCTCCGCTTCAGCTGGTACACATAATCGATTCAGGAATCGTAGCATTCCTTGATCGTCCACAAGAAAATCATTAGCATGGCCTTCGCTGAATTTCGATTGAATCCTTTGCAATTCTGGGTCAAGAGCTTGCTTTTCTTTGATCCATTCAAGCAAAGTAGATTACACTACCAATGCCATTAACCTCACGGGTGTATCGGGGGCTACCACCTCCAAATCCATTCGTCGCAATTCCGCCAATAGCGGAGGTTGAGTAACAAGTAGCATAGCTGTCACGCCCCGGGCTAGTTCTAGATGCGGAAATACGTGCCAATTTTTTTTTGTTTGTTTTTGAAAGCCTAGCCCGCGCCACGTACAGACCCGCCACAAATACAGGGTCCACTGTACACACAGACAGAACCTCCCCTGTATTTGCACGGCGTCCACAACATACAACAGGATCACAACCACCATTCATTCATCACAACACATCACAATAACACAAGAGATTCATACAGCTAGCAGTCCTTAAACCTGTATGAATCTAAGCAAATCCTTAGGCGAAGGATGATGCGATGCACAAGCAACAGTCATTCTAGAAAACTGCTCCTTATCCAGAAGCTTTTTTTGAAACCCTAGATCCAATCATTTAAGAATCATTTAAAAACTGTTCTCCACACGAGAACTCTCTTTTGAAATCACAAAAACCGAACAATCAGAAATCCATTTAAAAACTGTTTCCCACACGGAAACCTTTATTTCACGACGCTACCACGAGGGGTAGAAAGCCAAAATACTCGATAAATGAAACGATCGAAAAATATGGATACAACCAACTAGTCCAAGCATGCAATCATCACATAATGATAATGAATGATCAACAACACATAAGCATGCTAGAGTAAGCCCAAAGGATAACTGAACCACAAATCACATCTAATAGGCGAAGGTAGTGTGATAACCAAATCTGGGGAAGTAGCCTCACGAGTCGGAACCTCTAGAGCTACTATCTAGGCGTGCCTCGCAGCATCCCGACAGTCACCACCCTGCTCACCTGAAAACAACAACGAGGGCGGGGGGTGAGAACATGTAAACATGTCTCCCCTCCCAGTGGGTACCGCAAGCCGACGAAGGCGAGGCGTACACACCGGCACGAGGGTCAACAAAAGCTAGATATGGTAAACAGTAGCATAAGTAGATATGAGACCAACATATAACTGAAGCAACTATGCTACTGTAAGCAAATAGTATATGCATCAATGGAGATAACTATAAGGTAAACCCAATCCATAGCCACCGGGACGTATCCCTGGCACTGTCACCTGCTCAACACATGGCACATAAACCTTCTGGACGCACTGCGTCAAGGCTCACGGGTCGGCACAAACTCAACGACCCTTTTCCGGAAAAGAACACCTCCAAACGGTGGATCAGACCGCGGTGTACGTGAAGTGCTAGGAGAGCTGTGACGATCGATGCGAATGCTCAATCCACAGAACGGCAACGAGCCGTGAAGCAACTAATAAACCACAACGAGGATCGCTCGGAACAACAGCGATCACCACCGACCAACTAGGTCGTCTCAAGAACCATGCAAGCCACAACTAGTATCGCTCGGAACAACAGGCGATCACTACCGACCAACTGGGTCGTCTCAAGAACTATGCAAGCCACAACTAGGATCGCTCGGAACAATAGGCGATCACTACCGACCAACTGGGTCGTCTCAAGAACCATGCAAGCCACAACTAGGATCGCTCGGAACAACAGGCGATCACTACCGACCAACTGGGTCGTCTCAAGAACCATGCAAGCCACAACTACTCTACTATCCAAGAACGCATAAGTAGAGTCTACGGGAGTCAAGTGAACTAATAACTGTAATGCAAAGGAAGGGATAAAAAGGTATCACCGTAGTCCACTGAACCGACTCCGGATCGAAGTACCCACCTGCAGGAAGCTAGAGCCTAACACCGACGGCTCTCGGGAACCGCGACAGGACCTACGAAAGACTCACAGGGTCAAGGTCCACCAAGTCGAAGCTAAACCCAAAGCTCTCACATCCCGAAACCGACGGATCACCCGGGAAACCCACCGGGACGATCCCAAACCACACTAGGCTCTATAGGGGTACCAAACAGCCAAACAAGTCCTCCGCTGTCCCCCAAACACACACAACAAGGTGGCGGGACAGCGAGCACAAGCTCGGGGTGCCACGAACACAAACGCACCCGATGCGGCTTCCCGGGTTCCCCAAAAAAATGCCGTATTGGCACCGGAACCCCACATCACTCATCCGCTATCCTCGGAACTTCGGGACAGTGATGAGGAACAGCCAACGAGGCCACACGACGAAGCCAAGTCACTCACGAAAACAGCGAGTGAGTCGCACAACTAGAAACGTGCGTTTCGCCGATTATTTCATCGAAAAATGCGCCGGAAACAAAATCCGAAACTCCACGAAGGGCGAGGGGGTTGGACAACCAGTCCACAGGGTCTCAAGGATCAAACCCTTGCTGCCCACAGCGTCGCAACGCTGCCACAAACGCCAAAGTCCCAAAACAAGCACAATTCCATACATACAAGCAATAAACGGAGCCGCTAGAGCAAACCGTACGTCCGCACGACCTTCCGCAAGCACCAGCGGATAGGTAACGACGTCACAGAAACCGTGCTCACAATCCCACAGCGACAAGACTAGTCGCTAGCCGGGAGAACCCATAAAAACAGCGAGCTCAAGCACAAAAACAAGCGTAACTAAGGCCGTGTGAGCAAACCGTACATTCGCACGGCCTTCCGCAAACACCAGCGGATAGGCAACGATGTCACGGAAGCCATGCTCACAGCCCCTCTGCGACAAGAACAGTCGCAGGCCGGAAAAATGCATAAAAACAGCGCAAACAAGGCAAAAATGGCTCGACAACGGCTACGCGGCAAAATACTCCACCAAAACAGGAAAATAGGGTGAGCATGGTGATCAGCGCATCGCCGCGATCATCGTGCTCACCCTCCCGAGCTTCGGGAGGCAACAGGGAGCTCAAACAAGCGCGCAAAACAAAAACACCACAAAGATGACCCCTGGCCGGAGCAGCCAGCTCCGGCCGGCTGCCGGCCGGCATGCAAGGCCCGAGGCGGCCAGCATTGGCAGAGGAGGTGGCAAGGAAGAGGGGGCTCACCTCAGTCGTCGGCGGAAAGCGGCGGCGGCGGCGCGGGGAAGAACCCCACTCTCGGGTTAGCTACCCGAGGCTAGGGCACGGCGGCTCCGGCAACAAATGGCGACGGCGGCCGGCGGCGACGCGAGCACCGGCAAGAGGAGGTCGCCGAACACCGGTTGGCCGGTGACCGCGACAAAAATGCCCCGGCGACGGCGACGGCGGAGCAAGGTGAGCAGCCACTGCCCTAGCTGCCTCCTACGAGCTAGCGGCGGCTCCGGCGGCGCTCCGGCGGCAAGGCGACGGCCGGGACAGCAGGGATCGACGGCGGAGGCCCCGGGGGTGACGATGCTCATCCACCTGAGCTGCGGGAGGCGGCGGCGGCCTGGGCTCACCAAGCTCGGCCAGCTGCTGCTCCAGCAGTGGCCGCAGCAGCCTGGCGGCGGCTCCGGCGGCGCTCCGGCGGCACTCCGGCGACACCCGCAGCACAGCCACCTCAGGGGAGCTCCGGTGTGGGTTTCCCCTGGGTGCACACCTCCAGGAAGAAGAAGAAGAAAAAGAAGAAGAAGAAAAGAGAAAAAGGGGGAGAGAGGGATGGCCGGGGTTTCTCCGGCTAGGTGGTGGGCGGCGGCCGGCAGAGCTCGGGGAGGAGGCCCAGGGGCAGGGGAGCCTGGTGCTCACCTCTGGGAGCAGGGGGGAGGAAGGAAGTGAGAGAGGGAGTGAGAGGAGTGAGAGGGAGTGGGTGGGAGTAGTTCAACTACTCCCAGCCACTCTCAACCACCAAGCACAAAGCAAAAAAGCCCTTCAAACTCAGCAAATTACACGAAGGTCCCTCTCAGCCAGCACAAGATGCCCAAACACCCCTCCACAAGCAACCTCACGCGAAACGGTGCGAGAACAGGGTCCAATTCGCGAAAATACAAAAATGTGACATTCGACCTCTCGGCGAAGAAGATGGAAGATCTCTCAAACCGCTTGTCGCACGCCAAAACGGATTGCGCCATCGCGTTCAGCACTGCCGAGACATCGAACCTACCATTTTGGATCGCCAAAAATGGACTCCGGTTCGCACCGCTAAGCCGTTCTCTCTCCGCGACGAAAATCCAAAAACTACAAAATCCCCTAAAACTCACTTATATACATATATATATATATATATAAATACTTACATACTGAGCAGAAACACAGTATCAGGGGAGAGGAACACAGAATTCCAAATTTCCAAAAAAATCGAATTCTCACATCACTCCCACCTAACAAGAAGTTTCGTCCCCGAAACTTACTCACACACCATCTGCGAACAACAGCGGATACCTCTCACACGAAGCAGACTGCAGCTCCTAAGAAGTCTCGCGCTCCTCGCGACTCGTCCACCACAGTCTTACAAACAGAAAGCTCCGGTTCCTCAACTGCTTCTCCTTGCGAGCCAAAAACCTCACAGGCACCTCACCGCAGCTGAGATCCTCCCTCAGTTGAACCGTTGTCGGGCCGATCACACGACGCTCACCCACGTCAACCCAACAGATCAGTGATCGACGACGACTTCAAAAAAACGCCTCGCATGGTGCCAACCCAACGCTCGCTAGGAAGCTGTAGAAGAGAGCAAGCTCCAACAAGGAAAGATACCCGAACCAATCCTCACTAAAATCCAAAACGCATGCCCGGAGCATAACCTCGAGAGTCTAGAAGACTCGCTCCGACTGCCCAACACTCTGAGGGTGGTAAACTGAGCTAAAGTCGAGCCTCGTCCCCAGTGCCTACTGCAAGCTCCTCCAGAACTGGGAAACGAAGCGAGAACCCCAATCCAAAACGATCGACACTGGCACTCCAAACAACCCGACGAACTCATCCAAGTAGAGCTGCGCCAGTCGATCCCAAGACTAAACGAGTGTACCGGTAGGAAGGGAGCTGCTTCCGTCAGACAGTCCACAAAACCAAGATCGCAACTTGACCTCGCCGAGAACGAGGCAACCCGGTGACGAAAACCACGGTGATCTGCTCCCACTTCCCTACAGGTACGGATAGCGGTTGAAGCTTCTCTGCTGATCGCTAATGCTCAGCCTTCACCTGCTGACAAACCAGTCACAGTGCCACATGCTGAGCTACATCCAGAAACTCAGTCTCGAGTCGCGGTACATCTTCGTCCCTCCTGGATGAATGGTGTACTGCGACTAGTGTGCCTCAGTCAAAAACTCTCACCTCAAACCCTGAACACTGGGCACACACCTCCGTCCTCGATGGAAAACCAACTGCAAGTAGCACGTAGTCACCATCTCTGCCCTGCTCGGCGTCTATTCGCACTCTCTGTCAGTGCGGATCCATCAGCTGCCCACCTAAAATTTGATCCGACAAGGTGGGTCGCACCTCCAAAGGCAACAACTGTGCGGTAGCTCCACAAGGTAAGGTCTCCAACTCTGGTCGACGGAACTGCACCACCAATCGCTCCTGGTTGGTGATCAAAAGAGACGAATCCTTGAAGAGATACAACAAACTCTGGGGATCCGTGAAGATCTCACAATGCGCTCCATACATGTAGTGTCTCCAAAGCTTGAGAGCGAACACCACTGCTGCTAACTCGAGATCGAGCGCCAGATAGATCTTCTCATAGTCCATCAACTAGCGCGAAGCATAAGCGATAACCTTCTCATGCTGAATGAGCACGCACCCCAATCCCATCCAAGATGCATCGCAGAAGATCATAACAACCTCACCAGGCTGCGACTATGCTAAGATAGGGGCACAGGTCAAACAGTCCATCGGCTACTAGAAGCTCATCCATCAGACAAGCGGGAGTCTACAGAAACAACGCGCCAATCCTCGACAGCTTGCTCAAAGGAGCGGCGATCTTGAGAAGAACCTTCAACAAATCGCCGGCAACAACGCCCAAGCCGAGGAAGCTCCTAATCTCAGCCACAGAAGTCGGAACAGGCCGAACTACTACAAGGTCCACCTTCCTTGGTTCTACCGCAAAACCAACCCGCGTCACGATGCGAACCAAGAAGGAAACTCCTCGAATAGATCAGTATGTCGTCAAAGGAGACCACGACAAGTTGATCCAAGAACTGCCGAAAACCCAGTTCATCAAATCCAAAAAGCTGCCGGGGCGTACGTCAAACCGAACGGCAAAACCGTGACCTCGTAAAGCCCGTAACAAGTCCGGAAGGCCGTTAACACCACGTCCTCGGCCTTGATCCTCAACTAAAGATAACCTGGCTGCAGAACACACTTCGAGAAAACCGAGGCTCCCTGGAGCCGGTCGAAGAGATCGAAGATCTGCGGTAGAGGGTACAAAACAACACCGACCAACTGAAAGCTCGACTCACCGTCCAACCAACGAAAACCTTGCGAGTCCATCACTCAAGTGTACCGGGCTGCCAATTGCAACGAGCGATAAAAACACCAACGATGCCGAACATCAGATCCATAAGATCGGGCACGCGCTCCAAAGCATGGCTACACGAAAGACGCGACGAAAACCCAGCACGCGAACACAAGCACAGGGACCTCGGAGCCAACAACCAGGCTCTCGTCATCCCGAAACCGAGCTAAAAAGGCACCCTGACTCAACCGGAGTAAAACCAACAGCAGTGGTGGCAAATCAACTGCGCAAAACCACGCCAGGATTAGCTCAAGGTTCACCACTAGAACATGGATGACCAACACACAGCTTTCCGCAAGACGACAAGGAGCGAGAAAAGTCTTGCAAAAGAAAGCACCGACCCAATCCAGAAGGTCCCCCCAAAAGGAGATAGGGTATCTCGTCCTAACTTTTGACACTACGTTGTCTGCAGCCAACGTACTTATCAAAAGAAAAGCGAAATATCCCAAGGTCAAGGCCAACAACCAGTTGGCAACACCACAAAGGTACTACGTCAACCAACTCAAAAGCTGGACCAAGGTCACAAACGAGTCACCAAATTAACGGGAAAAGCAGACCGACCCACAAAACAAAGTCCGCCCTGAGCCAACTCCCTAGGAGTCATCGGCTTCCAACAACGAACCGACGGCTACAGGCGACAAAGGGTCGTCAACCACGCAAACCAAAACGAAGGAGGAACCAAACCAGCGTCGACTAACCAGCGTCGAACGCGGTGAGACCTCCAACAAGAACCAGGAAGATCTCGCGGGAACACCAAGGCCTACGAATACCACCAGGAATCCCATAACACACCAATTTAGGCATTAGGATAGTCGCAAACCACATAGGCACCAACAGAAACCCGACACCCAATAGTGTCCACTCAGTCTAGTACACGTCAGTTCGACGCCAGAACTAGCCAATGGTCAAAAGACCGACACTGACGATTCCACCAGCAAGTCGTCAGAGGGGCAGGCTTCACCGCCCTACCCAACAAAACAGAGGGGATACACCCAAACTGCGGTCAAACCGCTCACAACACCGTCTCCATAGAGACGCTCGCAGAGGCCCTCGTGCTCAACACAGAAAGTGGGGACAGGGCAAGAACAGCCCAACAACAACGCAGATCTACCAAGTGACATCACCAAGCCCACAAGGGCCACCACCTGCCAACGAGTGGTTACGCAAGGGGAAAAACACCCTGCCACTTGGGATCTGTTTGATACTCCGCCACCACTACCAGAAGGAGCACGAGCCTGCGAACCAGGGCAGATCAAAATACAGGAAATCGCCCAACACGCTCGGCATGCAAGGCCCGAAGCGGCCGGCATGCAAGGCCCGAGGCGGCCAGCATTGGCAGAGGAGGTGGCAAGGAAGAGGGGGCTCACCTCAGTCGTCGGCGGGAAGCGGCGGCGGCGGCGGCGGCGCGGGGAAGAACCCCACTCTCGGATTAGCTACCCGAGGCTAGGGCACGGCGGCTCCGGCAACAACGGCGACGGCGACCGTCGGCGACGCGAGCACCGGCAAGAGGAGGTCGCCGGACACCGGTTGGCCGGTGACCGCGACGAAAATGCCCCGGCGACGGCGGAGCAAGGTGAGCAGCCACTGCCCTAGCTGCCTCCTCCGAGCTAGCGTCGGCTCCGGCGGCGCTCCGGCGGCAAGGCGACGGCCGGGACAGCAGGGATCGGCGGCGGAGGCCCCGGGGGTAACGATGCTCACCCTCCTGAGCTGCGGGAGGCGGCGGTGGCCTGGGCTCACCAAGCTCGGCCAGCTGCTGCTCCAGCAGTGGCCGCAGCAGCCTGGCGGCGGCTCCGGCGGCACTCCGGCGACACCCGCGCAACAGCCACCTCAGGGGAGCTCCGGCGTGGGTTTCCCCTGGGTGCACACCTCCAGGAAGAAGAAGAAGAAAAAGAAGAAGAAGAAGAAAAGAGAAAAAGGAGGAGAGAGAGATGGCCGGGGTTGCTCCGGCTAGGTGGTGGCCGGCGGCGGCCGGCAGAGCTCGGGGAGGAGGCCAAGGGGCAGGGGAGCCTGGTGCTCACCTCTGGGAGCAGGCGGGAGGAAGGAAGTGAGAGAGGGAGTGAGAGGAGTGAGAGGGAGTGGGTGGGAGTAGTTCAACTACTCCCAGCCACTCTCAACCACCAAGCACAAAGCAAAAAAGCCCTCCAAACTCAGCAAATTACACCAAGGTCCCTCTCAGCCAGCACAAGATGCCCAAACACCCCTCCACAAGCAACCTCACGCGAAACGATGGGAGAACAGGGTCCAATTCGCGAAAATACAAAAATGTGACATTCGACCTCTCGGCGAAGAAGATAGAAGATCTCTCAAACCGCTCGTCGCACGCCAAAACGGATTGCGCCATCGCGTTCAGCACTGCCGAGACATCGAACCTACCATTTTGGATCGCCAGAAACGGACTCCGGTTTGCACCACTAAGCCGTTCTCTCTCCGCGACGAAAATCCAAAAACTACAAAATCCCCTAAAACTCACTTATATACATATATACATATATATATATATATATATATATATATATATATATATATATATATATATATATATATATATATATATATATATAGAGTTGAGCTAGAATACTTCTAAGAGTATCAAGGAGGTGGTGCTTGTGGGTTTATAGCCTTTGGATTGAGATTTGGAGGGTTGGGCTGATGGTGGTATGTGGTGGTAGGTGGTGGTGGTGGTAGGTGGAATAGTGTTTGATCTAAAGGCTATTAGTAATTAAAAAGTAGATCCAAGGGCTAAAAATGTGGAAGCACCAAAGGGTTGGTGCTTCCAAAAGTATTATTCTAGCTCAACTCTATATATATATATATATATATATATATATATATATATATATATATATATATATATATATATATATATATATATATATATATATATATAAATACTTGTATATATATACGCATATTGAGCAGAAACACAGTATCAGGGGAGAGGAACACAGAATTCCAAATTTCCAAAAAAATCGAATTCTCACATCACTCCCACCTAACAAGAAGTTTCGTCCCCGAAACTTACTCACACACCATCTGCGAACAACAGCGGATACCTCTCACACGAAGCAGACTGCAGCTCCTAAGAAGTCTCGCGCTCCTCGCGACTCGTCCACCGCAGTCTTACAAACAGAAAGCTCCGGTTCCTCAACTGCTTCTCCTTGCGAGCCAAAAACCTCACAGGCACCTCACCGCAGCTGAGATCCTCCCTCAGCTGAACCGTTGTCGGGCCGATCACACGACGCTCACCCACATCAACCCAACAGATCAGTGATCGACGACGACTTCAAAAAAACGCCTCGCATGGTGCCAACCCAACGCTCGCTAGGAAAATGTAGAAGAGAGCAAGCTCCAACAAGGAAAGATACCCGAACCAATCCTCACTAAAATCCAAAACGCATGCCCGGAGCATAGCCTCGAGAGTCTAGAAGACTCGCTCCGACTGCCCAACACTCTGAGGGTTGTAAACTGAGCTAAAGTCGAGCCTCGTCCCCAGTGCCTACTGCAAGCTCCTCCAGAACTGGGAAACGAAGCGAGAACCCCGATCCAAAACGATCGACACTGGCACTCCAAACAGCCCGACGAACTCATCCAAGTAGAGCTGCGCCAGTCGATTCCAAGACTAAACGAGTGTACCGGTAGGAAGGGAGCTGCTTCCGTCAGACAGTCCACAAAACCCAGATCGCAACTTGACCTCGCCGAGAACGAGGCAACCCGGTGACGAAAACCATGGTGATCTGCTCCCACTTCCCTACAGGTACGGATAGCGGTTGAAGCTTCTCTGCTGATCGCTAATGCTCAGCCTTCACCTGCTGACAAACCAGTCACAGTGCCACATGCTGAGCTACATCCAGAAACTCTGTCTCGAGTCGCGGTACATCTTCGTCCCTCCTGGATGAACGGTGTACTGCGACTAGTGTGCCTCAGTCAAAAACTCTCACCTCAAACCCTGAACACTGGGCACACACCTCCGTCCTCGATGGAAAACCAACTGCAAGTAGCACGAAGTCACCATCTCTGCTCTGCTCGGCGTCTGTTCGCACTCTCTGTCAGTGCGGATCCATCAGCTGCCCACCTAAAATCTGATCCGACAAGGTGGGTCGCACCTCCAAAGGCAACAACTGTGCGGTAGCTCCACAAGGTAAGGTCTCCAACTCTGGTCGACGGAACTCCACCACCAATCGCTCCTGGTTGGTGATCAAAAGAGACGAATCCTTGAAGAGATACAACAAACTCTGGGGATCCGTGAAGATCTCACAATGCGCTCCATACAGGTAGTGTCTCCAAAGCTTGAGAGCGAACACCACTGCTGCTAACTCGAGATCGAGCGCCAGATAGATCTTCTCATAGTCCATCAACTAGCGCGAAGCATAAGCGATAACCTTCTCATGCTGAATGAGCACGCACCCCAATCCCATCCAAGATGCATCGCAGAAGATCATAACAACCTCACCAGGCTGCGACTATGCTAAGATAGGGGCACGGGTCAAACAGTCCATCGGCTACTAGAAGCTCATCCATCAGACAAGCGGGAGTCTACAGAAACAACGCGCCAATCCTCGACAGCTTGCTCAAAGGGGCGGCGATCTTGAGAAGAACCTTCAACAAATCGCCGGCAACAACGCCCAAGCCGAGGAAGCTCCTAATCTCAGCCACAGAAGTCGGAACAGACCGAACTACTACAAGGTCCACCTTCCTTGGTTCTACCGCAAAACCAACCCGCGTCACGATGCGAACCAAGAAGGAAACTCCTCGAATAGATCAGTATGTCGTCAAAGGAGACCACGACAAGTTGATCCAAGATCTGCCGAAAACCCAGTTCATCAAATCCAAAAAGCTGCCGGGGCGTACGTCAAACCGAACGGCAAAACCGTGACCTCGTAAAGCCCGTAACGAGTCCGGAAGGCCGTTAACACCACGTCCTCGGCCTTGATCCTCAACTAAAGATAACCTGGCTGCAGAACACACTTCGAGAAAATCGAGGCTCCCTGGAGCCGGTCGAAGAGATCGAAGATCTGCGGTAGAGGGTACAAAACAACACCGACCAACTGAAAGCTCGACTCACCGTCCAACCAACGAAAACCTTGCGAGTCCATCACTCAAGTGTACCGGGCTGCCAATTGCAACGAGCGATAAAAACACCAACGATGCCGAACATCAGATCCATAAGATCGGGCACGCGCTCCAAAGCACGGCTACACGAAAGACGCGACGAAAACCCAGCACGCGAACACAAGCACAGGGACCTCGGAGCCAACAACCAGGCTCCCGTCATCCCGAAACCGAGCTAAAAGGGCACCTTGACTCAACCGGAGTCAAACCAACAGCAGTGGTGGCAAATCAACTGCGCAAAACCACGCCAGGATTAGCTCAAGGTTCACCACTAGAACAGGGATGACCAACACACAGCTTTCCGCAAGACGACAAGGAGCGAGAAAAGTCTTGCAAAAGAAAGCACCGACCCAATCCAGAAGGTCCCCCCAAAAGAAGATAGGGTATCTCGTCCTAACTTTTGACACTACGTTGTCTGCAGCCAACGTACTTATCAAAAGAAAAGCGAAATATCCCAAGGTCAAGGCCAACAACCAGTTGGCAACACCACAAAGGTACTACGTCAACCAACTCAAAAGCTGGACCAAGGTCACAAACGAGTCACCAAATTAACGAGAAAAGCAGACCGACCCACAAAACAAAGTCCGCCCTGAGCCAACTCCCTAGGAGTCATCGGCTTCCAACAACGAACCGACGGCTACAGGCGACAAAGGGTCGTCAACCACGCAAACCAAAACGGAGGAGGAACCAAACCAGCGTCGACTAACCAGCGTCGAACGCGGTGAGACCTCCAACAAGAACCAGGAAGATCTCGCGGGAACACCAAGGCCTACGAATACCACCAGGAATCCCATAACACACCAATTTAGGCATTAGGATAGTCGCAAACCACGTAGGCACCAACAGAAACCCGACACCCAATAGTGTCCACTCAGTCTAGTACACGTCAGTTCGACGCCAGAACTAGCCAATGGTCAAAAGACCGACACTGACGATTCCACCAGCAAGTCGTCAGAGGGGCAGGCTTCACCGCCCTACCCAACAAAACAGAGGGGATACAACCAAACTGCGGTCAAACCGCTCACAACACCGTCTCCATAGAGACGCTCGCAGAGGCCCTCGTGCTCAACACAGAAAGTGGGGACAGGGCAAGAACAGCCCAACAACAACGCAGATCCACCAAGTGACATCACCAAGCCCACAAGGGCCACCACCTGCCAACGAGTGGTTACGCAAGGGGAAAAACACCCTGCCACTTGGGATCTGTTTGATACTCCGCCACCACTACCAGAAGGAGCACGAGCCTGCGAACCAGGGCAGATCAAAACACAGGAAATTCGCCCAACACGCTCGGCATGCAAGGCCCGAGGCGGCCGGCATGCAAGGCCCAAGGCGGCCAGCATTGGCAGAGGAGGTGGCAAGGAAGAGGGGGCTCACCTCAGTCGTCGGCGGGAAGCGGCGGGGCGGCGCGGGGAAGAACCCCACTCTCGGGTTAGCTACCCGAGGCTAGGGCACGGCGGCTCCGGCAACAAACGGCGACGGCGGCCGGCGGCGACGCGAGCACCGGCAAGAGAAGGTCGCCGGACACCGGTTGGCCGGTGACCGCGATAAAAATGCCCCGGCGACGGCGACGGCGGAGCAAGGTGAGCAGCCACTGCCCTAGCTGCCTCCTCCGAGCTAGCGGCGGCTCGGGTGGCGCTCCGGCGGCAAGGCGACGGCCGGGACAGCAGGGATCAGCGGCGGAGGCCCCGGGGGTGACGATGCTCACCCACCTGAGCTGCGGGAGGCGGCGGCGGCCTGGGCTCACCAAGCTAGGCCAGCTGCTGCTCCAGCAGTGGCCGCAGCAGCCTGGCGGCGGCTCCGGCGGCGCTCCGGCGGCACTCCGGCGACACCCGCGGCACAGCCACCTCAGGGGAGCTCCGGCGTGGGTTTCCCCTGGGTGCACAGCTCCAGGAAGAAGAAGAAGAAAAAGATGAAGAAGAAAAGAGAAAAAGGGAGAGAGAGAGATGGCCGGGGTTGCTCCGGCTAGGTGGTGGCCGGCGGTGGCCGGCAGAGCTCGGGGAAGAGGCCAAGGGGCAGGGGAGCCTGGTGCTCACCTCTGGGAGCAGGGGGGAGGAAGGAAGTGAGAGAGGGAGTGAGAGGAGTGAGAGGGAGTGGGTGGGAGTAGTTCAACTACTCCTTGCCACTCTCAACCACCAAGCACAAAGCAAAAAAGCCCTCCAAACTCAGCAAATTACACCAAGGTCCCTCTCAGCCAGCACAAGATGCCCAAACACCCCTCCACAAGCAACCTCACGCGAAACGGTGCGAGAACAGGGTCCAATTCGCGAAAATACAAAAATATGACATTCGACCTCTCGGCGAAGAAGATGGAAGATCTCTCAAACCGCTAGTCGCACGCCAAAACGGATTGCGCCATCGCGTTCAGCACTGCCGAGACATCGAACCTACCATTTTGGATTGCCAGAAACGGACTCCGGTTCGCACCGCTAAGCCGTTCTCTCTCCGCGACGAAAATCCAAAAACTACAAAATCCCCTAAAACTCACTTATATACATATATATATATAAATACTTGTATATATATACGCATACTGAGCAGAAACACAGTATCAGGGGAGAGGAACTCAGAATTCCAAATTTCCAAAAAAATCGAATTCTCACAATAGCCAAGTTTTCCATCGATTTGCGACTTAGAGCATCCGCCACTACATTTGCTTTTTCCGGGTGGTAAAGAATAGTCAAATCATAGTCTTTAAGTAGCTCCAACCATCTTCGTTGCCTCAAATTTAATTCCTTCTGTGTAAACAGATACTTTAGGCTCTTGTGATCGGTGTAGACTTCACAACGCTCACCATAAAGATAATGACGCCAAAGCTTCAAAGCGAACATGTCACGCCCCGGGCTAGATTAGATGCGGCAAAACTGGTCAATTTTTTTTTTTTTTGAAAGTCTAGCCCGCGTAGTGAACAGACCCGCCACAAATACAGGCACCTCTGTCAACACGGACAGAGTCTCCCCTGTATTTGCACGGCGTACCAACATCATACAACAGGATCACAATCACACTTACATTCACGATAATCCATACAATACAACATAAAGTATATTTTCATTCAGCTATACCTACATGCTTCTAAGCACTCCTTAAGCGAAGGATGATGCGATGCACAGTACAACAAGCATCCTATTGAAAGTTGCTTCCCACTCGAAAGCTTTGTTTTCAAATTCTAATAAGCATTAAAGGAAAACCGTAAAACCTTTTTAAAACTGTTCCAACACAGAACCTTATTTTGAAAACCAGCTACCTCGAAGGGTGCCACACGAAGAAAACTGAATCTAATGCTAATAACGAAAACAAGAACCCAATCTCATACATAATAAGTCATGATCTCATACAAGTTATAAGCATGCAATAATCATCTTGATCATCTAACTGAACCAGTTTCTTTATTATTAGCTAGAACTAATGCAGATAAAGAAATAACCGGGTAAGGACTGCTAATGCTGGCTAGCTAGATCGTCCTCACATCGCACCACGAACTGGCTCCTCGCCCGATCTACCTGAAAAACAGGGAGTGAGAAACCACAACGAGGTTTCTCAGTGGGTACAACTGAGCCACCAGGGCATGTCGTAATCACTGAGAAACAAAGGATATATGATACAATATAATCCGAAATCTACAGTAGCTATGTCAGTATGAACAGGATAAATAATCGAAATGCTACTGTACAGGAAATCTAAAATACATATGCATCAATGGAAAGAAAACTCCAAATACCCAATCAGTATCTCGCCATATTGGTCCGCAAACCTCAGGCGTATCCGTCACTCATCCGCACTCATCCGCATTCGATCCATTCATGCGCCCGCAGGTCGACCTATCCGGATGGTACACCCCTCGTCGGTGGCCAAACCGACATGGTGTCATGAATAAATGCCGTGCCGTGACTGGTCATGCAATATGCTCAATAACAAAATCGACAAGAAGCCGATACCTGGCCGTAGCCACATCTCAGGCGAAAGGAACGCCGTA
The DNA here is from genome assembly GCA_016920855.1 of Puya raimondii. NCBI lineage: Eukaryota > Viridiplantae > Streptophyta > Magnoliopsida > Poales > Bromeliaceae > Puya > Puya raimondii. The sequence continues at coordinate 87,623,676 of JABWPP010000050.1, forward strand.
TCCTGATCAAACAGATCAAATCCAAGTCGGCAAGAAGCCGATACCTGGCCGAAGCCACAGGCGAAAGGAACGCCGCATCCTGATCAATAGATCAAATCCAAGCCGGCAAAAGGCCGGTACCAGGCCGAAGCCATAACAGATCGAAACACACGACAAGAGAGTCGATGTGTTGCCTGGACAAGAAGTCCATAGATCAACAATGCATAATCCTGCTCTACATGTCCATGACCACAAATATACTATGCAAGTAAGGTAAGTATGAACGAATGCTGTAAACAAGGAATCGACATGTAGAGCTATATCAAAGAAAGGACAGGGAATAGCGATACCGACTACTCCGTAGGCTCACCCACCTGTCGTACTCGCGTCGGGAACCTGGACGCGAAGCAGATCAACCGGACCTACGATAGGTCCACGAGTCAGAGATATGTCCCAAAGGACTCTACGTATGCATCTCACACAAATCCCAAAACCCGAGACTCGGTTTCCCAAACCGATCTCCGTAAATCACCGGAACTCCCGAAATCGCACCGGGACGTCCCCGGGACACACGAATAGTCCCGAAATGTACCGACTCGTTCCATGAGTCAACCGCTGCCCCAAAACACATCCGTTTGGGTGTCTTGGCAGCAAGCACAAGATCAAACATCGAAACGATTATCGTCGGACAATCGTTCCGATCCGGGTTCCCGTAAGTGTCGACTTCGACATCGGAACCCACTGCCGCTCACCGGGCATCTCCGAATACACGAGATGGCCGAGACAACCAGCCAACAAGGCTCAGCGGCAGACCACAAGTCACACACATTGCATCGGAAGTTTCCGAGTCGAAAACCACGTTTCGCCGACGGACTTCGTCGGGAAACGCTCCGAAAATCCATTTTCGGACAACCGAAAGACATCGGACCTTGGACAATCAGTCCACAGGTCACACGTAGTACCTACATACTGCCCACAGGACCCACGCAGTGTAAAATTACATAAGAGCCCTCAACTTTCCATAAAATCACATTATTTTATGTGATTTAACGGACATTATGGGTCGATACGACCAACCGAGGGTCTTCGGAGTCAACCGAGACACGCACTGACAGGTCTCGACGTGCCGGAGGCCGTGCTCACAATTCGGAGCACATCCGGACACTGTGGGGCGCGCGGGTGCGACGCGAACTTCAGCGAACTATGTGTACTAGAGAGAAATCATGGACTGATACCTCGATCCGAGCATCTTCGAGGCCCGCCGAGACACATCCTGCTAGGTCTCGACGAGACGGAGGCCGTGCTCGCTGTCCGGAGCACAGCGGACGGCCGAGGAGCACGCTGGATCAACCGAAACCTCAACCGGAACGACGGTCCGGGAGTGACACGGGTAAAATTGCAAATCCGAACTTCGCCAACTGTGGAACAGGTGAGCACGGTGCTCAGGATCATGCCAGGATGCTCGGGCTCACCTTCCAAGGTGTCTGGGATGCTCCGGGTCGCCGGAACAGTGAGGCGACCCCAAAATAAGCCCCAGCTCGGGCTAACCCGAGAGCAGGGAACCAGCACCGGCCGGCGGCGGCCACGACGGCGACTGAGCCGGCGGGAGGATGGTGTGGGCGGCCGGGGACAACCACCCCAGGTGTCCGCCGGCGGCAGGGAGCAGCGCCGGCGGCGGGCGGCGATGCCCTAGCCGCGGAGGGGCAAAGCTAGGGCAGCCCAGATCCGGCAAACGGCGGCTCCGGCGACGGCGTGGTGACAGCAGGGGAATGCGGACGTCGGGGGCACTCCGGTGTGGGCGCGGCAGCCGGCGGAAAGCGGCGACGGCGGCGCGCGAGGGAAGCTCGGCCGCATGGGTTTGGTTCGGTACAGAGATGGCCGCGGCGGCGGCACTCGCACGCGGCGACGGCGGCGACCACTCAGGTCGAGACCGGTGACGCCAGGGATGCCGGGGCTCGGGTTGGCCGACAGCGGAGGGCGGCGGTGGCGGCGCTGGCACAAACCGAGCCCGCACGGGCTAGGGCTCGGGTTCCAGGGGTCCAGCGGCCACGGCGGCGCACGGCGCAACCGGCGACGACAGCGCCGGTTCGGATCGGACGCGGCGATGCCGGAGGGCCGAGGAATGTCGACCGGGGGTCGCGGGAGGCGGCGACGGTGGCGCTGGGGCAACTCGAGCCCGCACAAGCCTAGCTCGGCCCAGATCCGCCGGGCTGTAGGAGTAGCGGCGGCGCCGGGGATGGCAGTGGGACGCGCCGGGGGTCGGGGCGACGCCGGCCACCACAGGGATCAAGGTGATGCCTTCCTGGGTGGATCTAACCCGCGGATGAGAAGAAAAGGAGAGGGAGTTGAGGTAGGTGAAGGTGATGGAACGGTTGGCAGCAGCTCCTGCCGGCGGCGGCTGGCCGGCGGCGGCGGCGGCTGCGCGCAGGGAGGTGCACACGGGTGAGGGAGGCGGCTAGGGTTCGTGTGGAGGGGGGTGGAGGTGGTTAGGGTTAGGGTTAGCAAGTGAGAAACCCTAAAGGCAATATATATATATTCGTCATTTTGCGCCTAAGTCCACCGAGAACCCTTAATTCTTCATGGGTCCCTCACAGCACGAGTAAATCGCGCGTGAGCACCTCCACGCCAAGTTTCACGCGAATTGACCCATAAAATATCGAGGTTTTAGCAAGATTACCATTTTGTGACTTCAACCCCTTCGCGAACAAGATGGAATTCCAAGAGATCCGTTCAACGAATTCGCGAACGGATGGCACCAGCGCATTCAGCACTGCCGAATTATTGAACTCACGATTTTGTTTCGTTCGATTTGATTGTCGATTCGCGACAAACCCATTGTCAATCCGATCAATCTATACATCTTGTATATAACAACCAACATCGCTTCTAAATCTCTGCGATTAGCGAACTCGCGACCAAAATCCATCGACACTGACTTTCTTTCACATGATAGATCCTTGTCATGGGTTTCGTACGCAAAGCGGAGTTACGGTAAGCTTTGCGAGGCTAAAACAAACAAGTACAAAAGTCTACTTTTCGACAAGGTCCAGTTTTCTCAAAAACCGTGCATCAAATCCAAAATCTGTTAGTGCCATTGAGTCCAGAATAGTCGGACAGTTGAAAACGAGCTATTGGACCACTATGAACGGAGTCCGATACACTCCGAAATCCATCTCTAATTATCGGCCTCTCCAGAAAACCAGAGTTACTATTCACTTAAGTGAATCTTCAAAATCGCGTAACTCTTTCATTTTAAATCATTTTCTCCCGAAACTTGATGAGTGATTATGTAATTAAAATACACACATAAACATCATCAACGGAGAGTTAAATTAAATATGAGAAAAATCTCGGTTCTTACAGAACACCACGGCCGCTAACTCCAAATCGTGGGTTGGATAATTCTTTTCATAATCCTTAAGTTGACGGGAAGCATAAGCTATTACTCTTCCCTCATGCATCAAAACACAACCCAAATCATTAAGTGAAGCATTACTATAAATCACATACCCTGCTCCCGCAATCGGCAAGGTCAAGATCATGGCGGTTGTCAAGCGCTCCTTCAACTCTAAGAAGCTCCTTTCACATAAGTCATTCCAAATGAACTTAGTGCCTTTATGTGTAAGCCGAGTGAGGGGCATAGACAACTTAGCGAATCCCTCAACAAACCTCCGGTAGTATCCGGCTAGACCGATAAAACTTCGAATCTCGGTCACATTAGTCGGTCTAGGCCAATCCTTGATTGCCTCAATCTTTTTGGGGTCCACGGCTACACCGTCTCCCGATATGACATGTCCCAAAAAGGACACTTCGCGGAGCCAAAATTCACACTTCTTCAATTTAGCAAAAAGTTTCTTCTCCCGAAGTATTTGCAATACTTGCCTCAAATGATCTCTATGTTCCTCGTCGCTTCGAGAATACACCAAGATGTCATCGATGAACACCACCACAAACCTGTCTAAGTAAGGCTTAAAGACACGGTTCATTAGATCCATAAAAGCTGCCGGGGCATTGGTAAGCCCAAACGGCATAACAGTAAACTCATAATGTCCATACCGTGTTCGAAAAGCCGTCACGAGTACATCATCGGTCTTGATCTTGAGTTGGTGATAACCAGATTGTAAGTCTATCTTGGAATACACCAAAGATCCCTGCAGCTGATCAAACAAGTCGTCGATCCTCGGTAGTGGATACCTATTCTTGATCGTAACCTTGTTAAGCTCACGATAATCCACGCATAGACGAAGAGATCCGTCCTTCTTCTTCACAAATAAAACCGGCGCTCCCCAAGGTGATACACTTGGTCTGATGAAGCCCTTGTCCAACAAGTCTTGCAACTGCGCTTTCAATTCCTTCAACTCGGCGGGTGCCATCCTATAGGGTGCCTTTGAAATCGGGGTAGTCCCGGGAAAGAGATCCACCACGAATTCAATTTCCCTATCCGTTGGCATACCTGGAAGATCAGCCGGAAACACATCGACGAATTCCCGCACAACGGGTATATCCTCAATCCGCGGGGTATCTCCATCCCTCACAACAACGCTAGCTAAATAAGCTACACAACCACTCCGAATCAAGTGCTTAGCCCGCGTAGAAGAGATAGTCATCGCGAACAGCGAACTCTTGCACGCTCGAAACACAACTTCATCCTTTCCGGGCTCTCGAAAAGTCATAATCCGATCCTTGCAATCGATTGTGGCGTAGTATTTTGTGAGCCAATCCATGCCCAATATGTTACGGCTTTTGTATTGGCATATTTCGTGAGTTGTTGAGTCGGAGTCTTGAAGGTCAAGTGCTACTTGCACATGTTGAAGAATCCGAGACTTCAAGCAAAGTGAATCATCGTCTCACATGTTGAATCCCGACGTGAAGGTAAGTTTTACTGTTTATATGGTGATTCATAGTTAATTATGGTATTGGAATCATGTGTATGTTTATAATCGGATTAAATGAGTTTTTATGAACTTTAGATTCTTTGTTAAAACTCATTTATTAGAATTCCGGAGTCACATACCGGTATGCGATATCATATACCGGAATGCAAGTGTATTCCGGAATCCAATTTGGTGTTCCTCAAAACCGAAGTTGAAAAAACTATTTTCTGGATTGTATACCGGTATGTCCAATCCAGTACCGGTACTGATTCCATGTATACCGGTACTGGAGTTGTAGTACCGGAATGCGTCTGCGTGAGAAACTATTTCCGTCATCGCATTCCGGTATCTGCATACGTATACCGGTATACAGTGCCAGATTTGGTATGTTTCGATTTAATCCGACTCTATTTGATTCCAACACCTATAAATAACCTATGGGGGTTTTCTCTAACCTTTGAACAACTCAGAATTCGTACAAGGGAAACCCTAGAGGCTAGAATTTTCGTTCTAAACCTTTTTCTACAAAATAGCCTCCGAGATCAATTCGAGATAGTTTTAATCTCTATTTCATATGTCGAATTGATCTCCCTCTTGCTTAGAACTTTTTCCTCTGGTTCTTAATAAAATTCTAAGCAAGGAATCACCAGTTTAAACCCTGAGTTTCTGTTCCAATCAGCGTCGTGGATTCGACGTGTTAAAGACGGTTCGTGGATTCGGATCGTGAAGGCTTCGAGGATTCGAAGTGAGGCGTCTCGTGGATTCGAGACGTAGCGTCTGTGGATTCAGACGTGAGGCGTGGACGGCCGTGAGTGCGCGAGATCCGCTGAAGACGAAGGAGATGTTAAGTCCGTGGAGTCGGTAATCACCTTGTAATCCTTTAATCTTAGTGGATTATTTTTCGCGTGTTGGTCCCGTGGGTTTTTCTCCAAGGTGGAGTTTCCCACGTAAATCTCGGTGTGCTATTTTTATTTCCGCATTATTTATTGCATTGAGATTTGTGATTTTTAGATATACACCTATTCACCCCCCTCTAGGTGATTGATATATTCTAGATAGATCCTAGGGCTACCCCCATAACTTACAAGTGGTATCAGAGCGGGATCTAGGCTTTATCTTTCATAATAGGTGAAGGAGGTAACATATTTAGGCCACCGTTATTTGATGGAACCAACTACGCCTATGGAAAGTCTGGATGAGAGCCTTCCTCATCGCAATTGATGAGCGAGTATGGCAAACCATTGAACTTGGATGGAAACATCCAACCAAAGTGGTTAATGATTTGGCCGTCCCTAAACCACGGAATAAGTGGTCGAAGGATGAAATTGATTTATCTTCTTTTAATGGTAAGGGTATTAATGCGCTATTTAATGCCTTATCACAAATCGAGTTTACACGTGTCTCGGCATGTGAAACGGCTAAAGAGATTTGGGATACTCTACAATTTACACATGAGGGTACTAGTCTAGTTAAAATACAAAAGCTTCAAATGCTTACGAGTCAATTTGATTCTATTCGCATGGAGGAGCATGAATCATTTATTGTTTATTTTACTAGACTTCAAGATGTCATTAATACATGTGCTAACTTGGGAGAGAAAATCCCGGAATCTAAAGTCGTTAGAAAAATCCTTCGAACACTTCCGGAGCGTTTTAGAGCTAAAGTCGCGGCTATTGAAATGATCAATCATCCGGATGATATGAAAGTTGATGAATTAGTAGACGCTTAACAAACTTATGAAATGACTTTTCCTACTAATCAATCTTCTTCCAAGTCTTTCTCTAAAAGTACAGGTGCTGCACTCAATACAACAAAGGAGGAAGACGAGGATACCGAATCCGACGATGAAGTTTCTCTTGAAAATTTCGAACGTCAAATGGCACTTCTTACTAAGAAGTTTCATCGGAAGTTTAGGAAGAATCACAACATTCAAGCTTCATCCTCAAATCGAAAGCCTTCTTTTAACGGATCTTCACATTCTAAATCTTCTAAAGAAAAGAAGCTTGGAAAGTCTTCTAAAGAAACTAATGAATTTGTAGGAGAAATCCGGTGTTACAAATGCCGAGGATATGGTCATATCGCCACAGTTTGTCCCTCGAAGAAATCCTATGATAAGAAGGCCTTACAAGCTAAAACTTGGGATGATTCTACCTCAAACGATTTGAGTTCTAATGAAGAAGAAAACAATGATACTATTGCTTTATGTTCACATGTTTCTTCTTCTCCCTCTGTTTTGTGTTTATCATCTGTTATTGCTAACCCTCTTGCTTCTCCTTCTGTGCATGAAACGTCGAGCGATGACGGCACGAGTGAGGGGGAGTCGGATGATGATAGTTTAGCCGATGCCTACAATCAACTACTTGGTGAATCGAAAAAGATGGCTAAGCTGAACAAAAAGCTAAGGAGACGATTACTTGAGCTTGAAGGAGAAAACAATGAATTGAAAAAATCTACTGAAGCTCTTGCGGAGGAAAGGGAACATATTCTAACAAGTAATAAAATCCTCCAAGAGAAGCTAGACCAAGCGGAGATATCAAACAAAACGAATCTAGAAAAGGTTGGATTTCTCGAACTACAATACAAGAAAATTTTTGCTTCCAACCAAGTTTTGACCAAACAAGTCCATCAACTTAAATCCGATATTCAACAATTCTCCTCCGGATCAAAGAAGCTTGATAACATGCTAGGACTTGGTCAAATGGACAAAATTGGAGTCGGATATGAAAGAACTCATGTTAAAAAGAGTGCAATTTCAACATCTAAAACTCCATCCAAAGTAAAGGAGTTTGTATGCCATAAATGTGGGATTAAAGGTCATATCAAAAGGTTTTGCCCTAGAATTGAAAAGAAAATGGCATCATCAACAATCCGACAACTCCCGAGGATTCAAAAGCAAATTCAAACGGGTCAAAAACCGAATGTCAACCTAATGTCTAAGCCACAACAAAAGAAGAATTCAATATGGAGAACAAGGGTTGAACCAAAGCCGAAGAAAATTGCGCTCAATTCTACTAAACCAAGTCGACCGAGAATCCGACAAGTTTGGGTTCGGAAATGTGATATCTTTCCTTGTCTTAAGCATTAATATGTTTGAACTATTGCATTGATCCATACTTATTGCATATCTTATTTGATCATTGCTTTACGTTACTTGTTTTGTTATTTTAATGCTTTAAGATTGTGTTGACTCGTGTTTCTTTTAACATTAATTAGTGCCTTGAAGCTACATGATTCTCATTCATTTACTACTTGCTAATCTCACGTTAATTATCGATTTTACTTCATTCTTATTATCTTTGAAGATACTATATTGTGAGATTTCATTATCTTATATTCATCAAATTTGGGTAATCATGGATAATCTTTAAGAGCTTAATCTATCTTGGTTGTGTGTGTTGAAGTTGATGGATAGTCATTCTCTTAAGGACAAAAATTTGTCACATGTATTTTTTTCTAAGAGATTGCTAATGAATGGGGGAATTTTTATATGAATATTGCTAATATGCTTGTAAGATGTGGAAAGAGTTACATCCTTTAAAAGGAGTGTGAAAACTACCACCACATGGAGGAAAGAGCTACCACCCCGGTCGTCCGGTTAGTGTGTGCAGCTACCACATGAATTGATTGGCATATCCGAAAAAAATATATGATTGCAAATGCGTGCAATGGAAATATGTTTATATTTTTTTTTGGAGTCATAAGGTGATCCTCATACAAGTAAGATGCTCAAAGAGCCACCCCCTGTGATTAAAGTTTATCTCAATTTTCGAACGTGTGCGTGACAAACAATTGTCTCTTTGATGAATTTCTTAAGTCATTTTCATAAACCGGTTACATCTTGATAGATCTTAAGTCTTTAGACTATTTGTGATCACTTATTTTTGTTCTATATATGATCAATAAAATTTTTCAATATTATATGTTCATTATGATAATTTTGGAGTAAAATGTTTAATTTTTGCGAAATTATCAAGGAATGAATATTCTATATGTGAATTTTTCATGAAAAGGGCATATACAGTAGTTTTCTCTCTGTATACCGGTATATGTATAAGGAATACCGGTATACAATGTTTTTCTGTTTTTAAAACCGAGGACTGTTTTTCGAAAAATTTACATTGCATACCGGTATACGGTATCGCATACCGGTATGCGCCCTGCGGAATGTCCTTATATTTCCGGTATTTTATTTTTGAAAACTCACTCAAACCTTTTCAAAACTCTCTCTTTCTCTCTCTAAGGGTTCCCTGACGTGATTCTCCTCCAGATATGTGTTTTTCACTTTGGATTTGTAAGTTTATCTTCTTGGATCTACTTTCTTTCTCGAAACCCTAGTTTTAACTATTTTTACATGTTTTTGTTGGGTTGATGATCGATCTCCGTTTTTTACTGAAATTTCTTGAGGGTTTATGCTTGAAATGAGTTTAGATACATGCAAGCTTCGTTCGAATACACTTAGATCCGAGAATAACATGCTATTTAACTTTGATCTATGTTCTATGGCTTGTTTTGAGGTATTTTTAGGGTTTTTGCTAGAATATTTTTGTTGATGAATAAAACCTCATGAAACTTATGGATATGATGTTTTGTTGCATGTCTTAATGATTGGTAAGCTCATTAGATGTTCAATAACAATATGATCTTGATCTTCATTTTTTTTGTGTGTGCTTTGTTGCATAGGACAAATGGCATTCTCCATTGTTCTTGTTCTTGTGATGATGATGGCTGCCGGTGGTGGTCGTGGTCGTGGCAAGCAACGTGTCACTAAGAGGACACGTGTAGAGGAGGACTCATCGAGCACCGAATCGGAGGGTTCGGAATATGCCCCGGAAGAGCAAAGTGATCGAGGCAAAGGAAAAGCTCCTGAGGGTTCTACTCGTAGGGGGAGAGCTTCTTCTCCACCTCGTCGGAGCACCGGTGGTCCTGTTATTCGCGAACCGAGTGCAACAGAATGACGTACCAAACGAGGAGCCGATCCTGAAGTTGTTTCCTCTACTCGGCAAAAGGCTTATGCAAGCAAGGCTTGTCACGCGGAGCGCAATGTGAATTTCAGTGAGTTGTCACGTGAAGTTCCAGACTTCGCTCAACTACTTCAACGAGCTCCGATCGAACCTGTCGGTCGCATTCCTATTCGTGCCCCCTTTTGCGTGGAACTGATTCGCGATTTTTATCTGCACGGGCACGTTACACATGAAGATTCTGAGACCGGACATTATCAGTTTGAGACTATGGTTCGAGGTATACGTGTGGTGGTCACTCCTCACACTGTTGGAGAAATCTTTGGTTTAAATGTGAGTACCACGGGTTTACCTTATACTCAAGGGCATGTTCAACTAGCGTCACATTGGGAGATCATGACAGCTGCTCTATGCAAACCGGGCACGTATACAAATCGTTTATTTGTGGAATCAAGGGAATTGAAGCCCGAGTATCACATTCTTTCTTTGATCGTCTGCTACAACATAGTGCCCACAGTTGGCACAAAACGCATCCGGTGGGACCGATTAGTGCTTCTCTTTTTACTTGGTCATCCGGAGTATGCACAGGGACTCAACATCAACATTCCTTTTCTAATGTGGCATCGTATGGCTAATGTGATTCATGCTTCAGGACGTCGTGAGCTTCTACCATTTCCTCTTTTGATCACTCGTATTCTGGAAGCATATGGAGTTGATACGTCTTGCAACAAGTATGACTACGGTTTAGGGCCTATTGATGGAGTTACCTTGGCTAAGTCCATCAGTACCTTGAAGACGTTTCAGCAAGTCAAAGGGTATTCTACAGCTACTCCAAGCACCGCCGCACCTCGTCCTGCTGAGCGTGGTGGGTCGTCTAGTTCAGGAGGCGCAGCGTCTGAGGCATCCCTTCGTCATGAAGTTCGGTCTTTCAAGAAGAGAGTTGAACGAGGCTTCAGAGCACTGGAGGACAGACTCAAGAATCTCGAGGATGGCGTGAAGAAAATTTTGGAGATACTTAGTTGCCGACATGATGATGTCGCCGGTGGTGCAGGTCCTAGTACTTCACATCCTCCTGCTCCTTCCTCTTTTGAGCAGCATCTTCCGGCCACTGAAGGGGAAGAAGAAGAAGACAATGATGATGAGAGTGACGACGGAGAGTGATAACTTCTACTGCTTCGTTTGTTTTCGCTTCTCTTTGTCATTATGCTATGCTTGTTTATTTTTCTTATCTGCTTGCTTTAGGTTTTATCTCTCTACTTTGGACTTGTAACTATGCACTAACTCTACTTCCTTAGTTGCTTTTATCGTTATCTCTTTATAGTTTTATTGGCAATTTTTGACAAAAAGGGGGAGAGAGATGATCATACAAAGGGGGAGAGAACCATATACAAAAAGAGAGAAAGATCATACAAAGGGGGAGAGAACCATACAAAGGGGGAGAGATGAAGATGAAAAAACAAAGGGGAGAGTTCAAGTTTTTTTTTTTAAAAATTTTTTTTATTAACTTATCTTGCTTGTTTCTACCTATGGATGTCTGAAGTTGTTTTTGCAGGATTTCTTTTAAGACTTCAAGACTCCAAGTCCTAAGTCATAGAGTTTGTCTTAGGAGGTTGAACCATGTGTAATTTTTGGTTTTATGACTTGGATCATACACGCGTGAAGTTCATTGTTTTGGTGATGGCAATGAATTTCTTTCTTTTTTATTTTGGTTCGGGTAGAACTTGTATTTTAGATTTTTGTCACGAAATTGCAAAAGGGGGAGATTGTTACGGCTTTTGTATTGGCATATTTCGTGAGTTGTTGAGTCGGAGTCTTGAAGGTCAAGTGCTACTTGCACATGTTGAAGAATCCGAGACTTCAAGCAAAGTGAATCATCGTCTCACATGTTGAATCCCGACGTGAAGGTAAGATCTACTGTTTATATGGTGATTCATAGTTAATTATGGTATTGGAATCATGTGTATGTTTATAATCGGATTAAATGAGTTTTTAGGAACTTTAGATTCTTTGTTAAAACTCGTTTATTGGAATTCCGGAGTCACATACCGGTATGCGATATCATATACCGGAATGCAAGTGTATTCCGGAATCCAATTTGGTGTTCCTCAAAACCGAAGTTGAAAAAACTATTTTCTGGATTGTATACCGGTATGTCCAATCCAGTATCGGTACTGATTCCATGTATACCGGTACTGGAGTTGTAGTACCGGAATGCGTCTGCGTGAGAAACTATTTTCGTCATCGCATTCCGGTATCTGCATACGTATACCGGTATACAGTGCCAGATTTGGTATGTTTCGATTTAATCCGACTCTATTTGATTCTAACACCTATAAATAACCTATGGGGGTTTTCTCTAACCTTTGAACAACTCAGAATTCGTACAAGGGAAACCCTAGAGGCTAGGATTTTCGTTCTAAACCTTTTTCTACAAAATAGCCTCCGAGATCAATTCGAGATAGTTTTAATCTCTATTTCATATGTCGAATTGATCTCCCTCTTGCTTAGAACTTTTTCCTCTGGTTCTTAATGAAATTCTAAGCAAGGAATCACTAGTTTAAACCCTGAGTTTCTGTTCCAATCGGCGTCGTGGATTCGACGTGTTAAAGACGGTTCGTGGATTCGGATCGTGAAGGCTTCGAGGATTCGAAGTGATGCGTCTCGTGGATTCGAGACATAGCGTCTGTGGATTCAGACGTGAGGCGTGGACGGCCGTGAGTGCGCGAGATCCGCTGAAGACGAACGAGAGGTTAAGTCCGTGGAGTCGGTAATCACCTTGTAATCCTTTAATCTTAGTGGATTGTTTTTCGCGTGTTGGTCCCGTGGGTTTTTCTCCAAGGTGGAGTTTTCCACGTAAATCTCGGTGTGCTATTTTTATTTTTCCATTATTTATTGCATTGAGATTTGTGATTTTTAGATATACACCTATTCACCCCCCTCTAAGTGATTGATATACTCTAGATAGATCCTAGGGCTACCCCCATAACTTACACAATACTACGTCAAACTCGCCAAGCTTTCGCAAAGCTAACAAATCAATCGGCATAATCCAATCCCCTACTCTAACAGGGCAACTAGGGCAAAACTCCCGAATGTCCAAAACATGGTCGGGGACAACAACACGTCCCGGATGCAAGGTAGGTACAATCACAATGCCATGCAACTCGGCAAACAACCGATCAATAAAAGAGTGCGATGCACCAGTATCGAATAAAGCTCTAACTCTGATTTCATTAATTAAAACGATACCTGCGACGACCTCCTCGGCTGCTGCCGCCTCTACAGCCTGAGCCGCATACATACGCCCACTAGGCGACTGTCGAGATCCCTCGATCTGCTGCTGAAAGGGCGGTCGCCCCGCCGAGTGGTGAGTAAAAGGGGTCCCACGACCCTGTCCCTGTGGTGCCAGTGCTGAAGTCGATGAAGGCGCTGGGGAAGAACCCCTCGAGCACTGAGATCGAATGTGACCCTCCTGGCCACACTTAAAATACTTGCCACCTCGTTGCGGGCATTGGGGTGGAAAATGAGGACCACCACAAATAACGCAACGCGGCGGTTTTCGATAATCCGGTGCCCCGCGCGGTGGAGCCGACCTACGCCCGCCTGATTGGCTCCTCGGGTGCTTCGGCAGTTTCTTGGAGTAACTCTTGCTGCCTCCTTCGCCCGCTGACCTCTTGCCCTTCAATCTATCCCAAGCCTCGATCTCCTCTCTAGCAATCTCCGCGCCCTTTTCCACGACTAAGGCGCGATTTACCACCTCTCGATAGGTCTGCAACCCTGCCGCTTGCACCAACCTATAAATAGACGGTCGAAGGCCCGCCTCGAAGATCCAAGCCTTATCCTCGTCATTTCTCACCACGTAGGGTACGCAGTGCAAAAGACGAGAAAACTCTCGCTCATACTCCGTCACCGTCATATCCCGTTGGCGCAAGTTGCGCAAATCCCTCTCCATTTGCCTCTTGACACTAGGAGGAAAATAGTTCGCTAACAACAGTTCCTTGAACCTGCTCCAAGTAATGGTCGCCAAATCAGTGTTCGGGTCATCCCGAATATCCGCCCACCATCGGTATGCCGCGCCATCAAGGTGATACGTGGCCAACCATACTTGGTTCTGTTCCTCCACAAAAGTATCGTGGAAAAGCTTTTCCATGTGAAGAACCCATTTCTCCACCGTCCAATGATCCGCCTTTTCGCCGTCGAAGACTTGAGGATTGCACCTCCGAAACTCATTCAGATGCTCCATAAGTCTATCCCGCTCTGTCCCAGTGACCATCATAGGCAAAACCGTCCTCGCCGGTGATGCCCGCATCGGGGATGTCATGGTCGTCTCCTCCCTCAGCTCAATACTAGGTGCCATAGGTGTCGGCCTAGGGACGGGCGCCGATGCTCCAGCAGTCGCACCTCCAACTGGCGTAGGTGGCGTAGGATCCTGAACGGTCCTGGTAGTAGCCTGCTGCAGTAATAGTTCTTCCATCCTCTTCATTCTTGCCTCTTGCCGACGTGCGGCATCGGCTTGCTGTTGAGCCGCCGTCGCTTGCTGTTGAGCCGCCGTCGCTTGCTGTGCCACCAGACCCGTCAATGCCGTCAACTGGTCTCGTAACTCGCGGACCTCGCTGGATCCGGAGGTTGCAGAGGTCTCCACGTCCTCCGCGCTGGCTGCCGCTGCCATCTCGGTAGTCGGCATAACCAAGCTACAATAACATAGAATGCGCAAGTTAGAAAACTTACGCTAACGAAACCCCACTCAGATAATAAAATCCCCAATCATGCGAAAGTAAGTGAAGTGAGCTCCTAACTAACTCCCGATGTCACGTTGTCGGCCGCCAACGTGACCTCCTAAGAGTTAGGTGTCACACACTTCGATCAAACTCCATCTACTTGGAGAATAATGACACAACCCAATTGTGTTACTTTCGCTATAAACAATCTCGTCTCTCACGAGTCTAAGTCCTATAGTCCAACCTGCCTAAGGTTTTCTAGGTCCACAATGACTTAACCCTAGGCTCTGATACCACTATAATCTGTCACGCCCCGGGGCCCCAGCGGAAGCCCACCCGGGCGCATGCACAGACCCGCCGTGTACACAAACAACCAACATGCACACAAGGCGTCTAAAATAATCATACAAGAAAGGAATAAACAAGTAATCCTAACATGATAATCAGAGCATACATACTAACAAGTAAGGTCTCAAGATGAAAGTACAAAATACTATAAACGAGTAAAGCCACTACAAAGTTTAGTACATCGATAAACCCAAAAAGGGACATAAGGTAGTCTCTACAAAAGTGGTCGACGCAAAAACACCTCTCCAAAAATAACGATAAAGAAACGTGCTCCACCTAGTCGCTAGCTCCCTCGCGGTCTAGCTACTCGCAATGCCCTTGCCGCGGTCCCTAGCCTCTCCCGCAGTGGATGGCTCTGAAATAAAACAACAAACTCCAGGGGGATGAGAACTATTATTCAATAGTTCCCAGTGGGTAAGCCGCCGAGAAGAGCGGAGTACACCACTAGGCCAACTGAGGCAAAGTAGGGTTAGACAATAAAAAGTATAATTACAATTGAAATTCAATACTACTATGCCTCAAGATGTAATAATATAAACATAATACTATTCTACTCATGTACATGTGTGAATATGCAATGTTCCACTTCTTGCTAAATGATTGTCCACTTTGCCATTAACCATAGATATGAAGTCATAAAGAGTACAAGTAAGGAATGTTCACTTGTGCCGTGCCTAATGGCTCCGTGGTAGTCAACACCTCACGCTTCGGTGAGCCTTACCCACGGCGGTTCCATTTCGGCGCTCTCTCTAACACACGGGCGAAATAACTGTAGCTAGACCAACTCCGGAGTGCCGGCTTGTAGGGAGCGACCCTCACAAGCATGTGTAAACGAGCATGGTGGCAAACAAGTAATAATCAATCACATAATATACTTCATCATGTCTAAAAATATGGAATGTTAACTAATGTCCAAGTCTAGACCGTAATGTCATTCTTGTTGTTCATCTAAGTGGAATGTCATATGTTTAGCTTCACATTTGATTCTAATATGTCATGTATACTCTATAACTAGTTCAACAAGCTAAGTGTCAAGAGTGTTTTCAAGTTCAATGTCCATCTACCCTCACACATGTCTCTACTACTTCAAGTAGGCAATTAAACAAGTACATGAATGAAATATTCAATTCACATAGCCAACCATGATGCGCTATGTTAAACTACTATGCAAACCTCCTACTACATAGGACATATTATTTGCATCTATATAGTACATGGATTTCATGCATTCTAAAATTCTACCATGTCATAATTAGTATGAATATGCACTAATTTAAGCTCTTAAGCTAAAAGATGACATAGGAGGATTTCACCCATTTCGGTGAGGTCAAACCCACCGGATGCCCTTCGGAACCTCGCAGTATCCGAAAACAAAGTTGTCCCCTCGATTTCTAGCGCCCTAGAGGAGATCCCTAAGGGGTTAGAACATCGAACAACCAAAATCGAAAAACGACATAATAAAAAGGGAAAAAGGGTGGAATTACCTTGGACCAAGAATCTATTGTCC
This sequence comes from Puya raimondii, assembly GCA_016920855.1. NCBI lineage: Eukaryota > Viridiplantae > Streptophyta > Magnoliopsida > Poales > Bromeliaceae > Puya > Puya raimondii. The sequence continues at coordinate 87,640,060 of JABWPP010000050.1, forward strand.
AAAACTCGAAATGGAGTTAGGAAGCTTCAAATCCAACCTAACACAACATTCTACACCCATCAAAACCTATTCCAAAGCCTAGAATCAAGAAACCCTAAAAGTAAATCCTAGGTTTACCATACTAGGATTTCTTCAACAAAAAACCCAAATACACTCCAAAAGAGGATCAAAAAGAGGAAAACTCACCTCTTTAAAGCTCCAAGCTAGGTCCAAGAAGCTAGGGTTGGAGATAAACCTCAAACAAGCTCTTCTCTTCCTCCACCACGTTCCTCCAAGAGCAAGCTAGCAAGCTTGAGTGCAAAGGAGAAGGGAAAAGAGATCAAACCCTAGGTTTAATCACCAAGAAACCACAAAATCTAGAGAGAGAAAGGGAGAAGAAGCTCACCCTTTTTTTTCTCTAAGTCCTCAGCTCAAATGGCTGAGAGGGTGGCTGTGAAGGGTTAAGTTACATGTTGTAACAATTGCCCTTACACCCCTCCAAAAGCCAACAATCGCAAAACAGCTCAAACATAATTTTGGCACTGTATACCGGTATGCGTATGGGCATACCGGTATCCAGCCAGAATCCTGCAAACCCGAGCCTCGGCCAAGCAGGCCACGCGAAGGGATTCCGGTATGCGCTGATGCTAGTACCAGTACTAGCCACTCCAGTACCGGTACGCGCTCTGCACATACCGGAATGCCAGCCCATTCCGGTATCTCCAGAGGAATTCCGCAGAACCCGAGAGCTGCACAAACCTGCTCTTCACAGGATTCCGGTATCCCAAAGGCACATACCGGTATGCAATGTCAAAACCTGCAGTTTTGCAGATTTCAACTACCGGAGTCTGTTTTCCCACTTCTCAAGTCCCGAAAACACTCCCAAGAGCTCGAAACGCAACCAAAACTTCCAGATTAGCACAAAGTACTAATCTCACACTAGAACATTGCCATTTGCTAAAGTTCAGTGTAATACAGTGGAACTCCCGACATTTGCTGAGGTGTGGAAGGGGCCGACACCGTCGATAGTGCTGGTGATGCTGCTTGGGGGCAAGTGGACTGCATGTGTTTCAGCTGTCCACATCGATAACACCAGCGCGAAAACGGACTTCGGAGGCTGAAATCTGCAAAAACTGCAGTTTTGGCAATTGTGTACCGGCACCGAGTTTGGGTACCAAAATCCTGTTGAGTATTGGTTGGCACAGCTCTCGAGTTTTGTGGAACTCGGCTGGGTACCAGTACTGAAACGGTGCGTACTTGTACTAAAACAGGCTGTACCGTAACACAGTTGGAACCTGAGGTATCCAACATTCGAGTTCTGCGGAACTGAGCCCAGTACCGAAATAGTTGGGTTATGTACCGGTACTCTATTTCGGGTACCGGTACTCAATGGTGCTGAACTGTTTTCGTACAGTTTGTAATTTCTGATTTTAGAGGGGCTTATTGGGATATTGTTCAAGTAGGGTTTAAACCCACTTCAACTCCTCTCTACTCCTTTCATTTGGAGAGTGAAAGAGAAGGAGAAATGTAGGTTTTCTCCCTCTCTCGAATTTTTCCTTCCAAACTCCTCTAATACTTGGATTTTCTTCCTCTTTTCTTTATCTTCTCCATGATGCTTGCACCTAGGACTTGGAGGGGAGCTCGAGCCTGAAGAAGAGATTTGTTTGAGGGCCTAAGCTTCAACCCTAGCAATTCTAAGTTGGGATTGGAGCTCTAATTGAGGTTACTAACATTCTTACCTTCTTTAATTGTGAGATTTGCAAGGATTTTAGTAGAAAAATCTAGTTTTGCAAAAACTAGGGTTTGTTTTGGGATTTTCCAATAGTAAACTTTTGGGGTGAAATTGATGGGTGTAGAATACTCTTTTAAGTTGGAATAGAAGCCCCATTGCCTTGATTTGGAGATTAGACAAGTTTTTTCTTGATCTGAGGTATTTTTTTCACCTATTTCCTTCTTGATTTTTGGTGAATTTTATGGTGAGCTTTTTAGAAAGCTTGTAACCCTTTGAGAATTTTTCTTGGGGTGCAAGAAGTCTAGGGGGCAACTTTGTTTGGGAAACTATTGAGCTTTCGGAGGTTATCCGGTAGATTTGACCTCACCCAAATGGGTGAACTCCCCCCTTATGTCTTCTATCATGTTATAGCGCCTAATAGATGGTGTAGCATGCAATTCATGATATCATTGAATTTTTAAGCATATGGTTTGGTCACTTTTTATGCGAAGATTTGTATTCTCTATGTAGTAGAAGTATTTATGGTAAAAGCCATGCATGTAAGATACATGAATTAGTCAATATTATGCAAATCATTCATACTTGCTATCGTTAAGATGAAACATAACACCTTGCATATTAAAGACATGTTGTAATGTTAAGTGTAATGTGCTTAAACCAAGTTGAGAAACTAGATATGACATTTATGACAATGTACTCGACCTCTAGGCCATTAGTTGGAATTCTATATTTTAGACATAAAGAATGAGGTTCTATATCCTTGGCATGATGCATTTAACCACGCTTGCTTGCCCTTTTGCTCATTCGCACATGCTTGTGAGGGTCGCTCCCTACAAGCCGGCACTCCGGAGTTTAGCCTTTGCGACATCATGCTCGCCGTGCGGGATTGGGCGCCGAAGTGGGACGTCGTGAGGGAGGCTCATTCCTAGAGTGGGGAGTGTTGACTTCCACGGGACCATTAGGCATGGCACAAGTCGGGACTCTACCGTATGTAAGTTCCCAACGATTGGGTAAATATTGAACTAAACATGACATCGTTCATTATAACTACTAGATGCATCCATGATGATAGTCCTATTTGTGGGTTACTATATATTTGTATACATGATAGTGGTAGAACTACAGTCATGATAGTTGGCATTGTTACCTAGAGGCATTATAGTATTAGAACATTTTAATTTCAGCTTATTTAGTAGCTTCTCATTGAGTTATTTACTATCTTTGCCTCAATTGACCAAGTGATGTATTTCGCTATTCTCGGCGGCTTACCCACTGGGAATTATTGTTTAATAGTTCTCACCCCTATTAGTTGTTTGTTTTTGTTACAGAGCCTTCCACAGCGGGAGAGGTTGGGGATCGCGGCAAGGGGTTAGCGACTAGCTAGTGCCACTCCGGTGTTACTATAGGTGGACTTGAGCCACCTTTCTTTTGATTTTAGTTGTGAAAGGTGTACTAGTTTATTTTGTATAGAGACCACACTATGTTCATAAGATATACTTTTGGTTGGAACTTATTGTATATCTTGTGAATGGTTAAATGTAGTAGACTTGTTGATTTACTTCATAGTAAGACATTTTCATGCTCTGATTACCTTGTTTAAGATGTGTGCATACTTTCCTTTTTTCGTATCGTTTGTTGTAGACGTCTTGTATGCACCTCTGTCTGTGCATATGCCGGGTAGGCTTCTGTTGGGGCTCGAGTGTGACATTATGTCTCTCCCCTGGGCATAGGTGCTATCGGCACTGTCACTGGTAGGGGCATAACTGCGGCTGAGGTGTCCACTGATGTAGTCGAAGGTCGCGCCTGAGGCTCTGAAGCTCGCGGTGTGGCGCTCGGCTGTTGTGTAAAGACATCACACATCCTCCGTAGTAGTGCACCCTGCTTCCTAGTAACCTCCGTCCGGGCAACCAACTAATCCCGCAAATCCTGCGGTGCACTCGGTCCTGCTTGCTCTGGCTCCACGGGTGGCGCAGGAGTGGCCCGTGTTGTTGGTCGATCTTGGCGCCTCGTAGGTATCTTGATCACTTGTATCAAAGCACAAGTCGGTTACACACTGAGATGCAGCTCTCGACCCAATCAAGTGAAAGTCTAGAAGGACATCTCTTTTCTCCCGCGACATTATGTCGTTTGCAGCCGACAAAATAATCTGGCAGGAAAAGACATATCTCCTTCAATCACTCTCCACACTCCCGGGAGAGTTTCTAGCAATTCAATTCATGACTTTCGCAGCATGTCACATCTCTCACGTCTTGCTTTCTCTGGTCAACCAAAAGCCTAGGGTTTTCTAAGTCCCGACGACCTATCCCTAAGCTCTGATACCAACTTAATCTGTCACGCCCTAGGTTGCCACCCAACCCGGACTCGCCAACAGACCCAAAGCGTACACAGATTACCCTGCGCACATGAAGCAAAAGAAGCACCTGTAAACAACACAAGAGCACTACAAACAAGTACCAAAGCGGGAAATAAAAGCTGCTAAACCTAAAAGCAATCCACTGTACATACATGCTCCAAAATAGTACACAGCTAAGTCCATTAGATACAAATACATCTCTCAAAACTGAAAATAAAAATGTAAACATTAGTATGTACGATGTCTACTCTCTAAAAACTGCCACTGGGGTACCCTCTAACTCGGCCCGTATAGGTGGGTAGGGATCTAACTGGCGACTCCCTTATCTCGATCAGTAGCAACGACAGGAGCGGAGGGCTCTGCAAGAAAAAGAGAGCAACAAAGGGCATGAGAACTATTATAAACAAGTAGTCTTAAGTGAGTACCGTCGCCAACGCCGACGACCTACCCACTAAGTCTACGAAAGCTAAAAGAAAATGATGGGTAGGAAAAAGAGCTATAAGTAGTAGAGCTGGAAAGAAATCTAAGGCCACTATACATCTACACTACTAATACTCAAGTAAAACCGTCAATATAATGAATGCATCAACTATCTATCGAGTAAACACAGCCAACTTAATCCATATGACCACCTCAAGGGCCGGTCAAGTCTACGCCAACCTACTACCACGCACCACCCTCGAGGGTGGCTGGTCCAAGATAGGTCGCCCAAAAGAGACTGCTGCAACACCAATGAGAAAAGGCCTCACTCCAGAGCGGCACTCGGGGGAGCTACCCAGTCGAACAAAAAGTGTAGTCTTTGTCAAGCTCAAATCTAGCTCATACAGGCTGTATCGATGCGAATGATCAAATAGATCATAAAACTATAATCTATGTACCCCAGACACCATCTTATGCAAAACTCAAGGATTCGGGACCATTGTCAACCCAAACGACACCTTACTATACAGCTCAGTCTAGCAACTGCTGTAAAAATCCACTCGGCCCCTCAGCACGAGCGTAAACCCATCCAACACTACTCCAAACAGTCACAACTCTCTAACGAGGGTGAGAAAAGGATAAAAATAGTTAACGAAGTTAAATATTAACGACGGAGTTTAACTTCTACATAGTGCACGTTCTATACATATTTCAAGCTCCAATTCAGCTTCTAAAATTACTATAAACAGGTTTGACATTATCCAAGTCTAAATTTCAGTAGTCCACATGATTTTCTAGTGATTCTAAGCTAGAATAAATAACTTCGAACAAATAAGAGCATGCATGCTGAAATTCTAGTAAACATAGTGGAAATTCCGTCAATTTTGGTAAACTAAACCCACCTTGGGTGCTAATCCAACTACGGCAATGAATAGACAACCAAATGAACCTCTCCTCAGCTTTCGACCCACAGGAATTCAAAAGAAAAAGGCAGCCAATCACAGCAGGGAGAGACTTCTACTAAAACAATACAACAAGTGCATCAATGCTGGAATTTGAGGCCAAAACCTGAAAAAGGGAACTCATTCTACCTTACTACCAGCTAAAAACAACTTCACACATCAAATTATACCAGATAATTGATCCAAACTGCATCAACACATCAGCTGCAGCATTCAGATCCAGAAAAGGGAGGCTCGAAACTGCAGTTTGGAGAAATTAACAACTCACTCACAATTCACATCAATTAAGGTCCAAACATCAATTACTAACCTGTGAATTCAGTTGAAGTAGGTCCAAATCTACGAGGAGTGAAGGGAAAACTCACTACATATTATTATATTTCTCTGATACATATTTGTATGGTTAGTTCTGTGACTCTAGAATTGCTAGTTGTAAACTCTAGGATGCTTTACTATTGCCTCTGGTTTTGTTTTGATGCTTCGTATGTATAGGGTTGTGTACATACAGCAGTCTGTTGACGTCCCCGTGGGCTTCCGTTATGAAATCGAGGCATGACATTCCGATTATATGTATGTTAGTTGTACATTCCATAATATATACCTCATGTAGCATATGTTGAGCATAGTTCTTATTCATGTTGCTTATCCTCTATTTCAAATAGCTTGTTGATGTAGTCAAGAGATTTGAACTTCATTGTGAGACATGGACATCTACTTAGTAGTTACTTAGTTGCTTCCTACTCCCTATATCATATTGGTTGAGTTGAGACAAATAAACCTCTTACTAGACATGAACATCTATTGAGATTACTTGTTTATACAATTCCGAAATGACATGTTGAGACACAGTATTAGAGTTGAGAACTCTTATATGACCATGGGTCAAGTACTCGGATTTATGGCCTTTGAGCATTATGTATGAGACTAAAGCTTGCAAGAGTCAAAATGAGCTCAATTAGCATTCGCTTATGGGGTTCGCAATCCCATCGTCTTGGCCCTACGGAGGTATAACCATGCGAATGCGCTCGCCTTTGCTATTTGAGTGTCGATTGGGCGATGGATGCGATGCACAACTCTGGTAATAGATACATTGCACGACTTGATAGAGTGATGGATGCTGGACCCAGCCCATTAGGCATGGTGCAAGTTAGGACCATACTCTATGTAAGTCCTTAAGAAATTGGGTAAACAATAGTATTTGGACTTCATAAGCTAAATTGATGCATTGTTGCAAGTTGAGACATGATTTCTACCATTGCATATAACAAGAGGTATAGTAGTATTGTTCCAATCTTATCATATAGCAGTTACACTTATTTCATGCTTCCTTTGCTATAGCTATTATTTTTAGTTTTTCTTACTACTGATGTCTCGGTTGACCTAGTGGTGTAGCACGCCCCTTTCGGCGGCGGTACTCACTGGAAACTATATCTTATAGTTTTATGTCGTTGTTTGGTGTTTTTTCTTTCAGAGCCTTCCGTTGCGAGGGAGGTATAGGATCGTGGAAAGGGAGTCGCATAATAGGTAGAGCGCTTTCACTTTTTTGGGACTGAGTAGAGATCTACTATTTTTATGTTTTGAGGAGCTATATTGATATGACAATATAAAAGTTAGGGGCAATTTCTTATATACCCCTGAAAAGTTCCCGCCTTTTTGATTTACCCCTCTTAGAATGCTAATATTAAAAATACCCTTTTTACGTTCCAACCTATTTCAAATATACCCCTAGAGTTAAATTCTGTTAATGAACCGTTAGCAATAGCTATTATCTCTGTGAAATTACTATTTTGCCCTTTCAAATATACCCTTCTACCATTACCGACTTTTTTTATTTGCCCTTAAGTTAGGGGCACAAGAAGTATTTTGATTTTTGGTATTTTCAAATATTCTACCATCACCAACATTTCTTATTTGCCCTTAAGTTAAGAGCAAAAGAGGCATTTTGATTTTTTTTAACTCTGGTAGATATTTAACTCACGTCTAACCTAAGTTAACTTAACGGGTGGTAACTGCAGGGGTATTTTTGAATAACGAAGGAACATATGAGGGGTATATTGGAAAGAAAAAAAAAAGTAGGGGTAAATGACATATTTCCGAAGTTTTGAGGGGTGTATAGGCAATTATCCCTAAAAGTTATGGTTTTAGTTTTCATGTATTAAAACTGAGAGTTGATGAGAAAAAAATATATGTATCCATTTTGGGAGTGATATTTGGATGTAAACTATTTCTACTTAGTAGTAGTTGTTACTTATGCTCTAGATACCTATCCATCTTTCGTATAATGTTGTATAAAAAATGTTGAAATTAATTGGTTATTGACGCTTCGTGTGCATGAGGGTGTCCTTGTGCATGCGACATACACGTGTCCGGATTAAGCTTCCATTTGGCCCGGGGCATGACAGTATCTATCATACCTTAGTGGATGTTGTTGATGATTGTAGACGCTTTGTGTGCACAGCTGTAGTATTCCCAAAAAATGTAACTATCGGAACTATGACGATTTCGGTCGACATCTATGGAGAGTGTTGGGACTAGTCGGAATTATTTTGGTGCGAAATGGACAACACAAACGATTCCGGAGTGGAGCTATTCCTGCTAGTGAATGGATTAGTAGTTGTGACTAAGGCACAACTTAACCCCTCCCCTCACCTACCTTAATTGAGGTTTTTGGACTCTTGTGATTCAGCTGAATATTATTCCCCTCTCTACTCCATTCTTCTCCCTCTTCTTCTCTTTCTTCTCCTTCTCTTCCCTCTCCTCTACTCCTCCCTGTTCTCCCCTGCGCATTGCAACAACACCAAAAGCAGCCAGCTGCTGGCAGCAACAACCACATCAGCAATAGCAAGAAGCAGTGGCAGTAGTAGCAGCATGGGTCAGTGGCAGGAGCAGTGAACTTCCATCCTTCCTCTTCTTCCTTGTGTGTTGCAGTAGGCTGCAGCAGCAACTGCTGGCAGCCTCAGCAACTCCAACATCAGCCATGGCAGCATCCGCTGGCAGCTTGCAATAGAAGTAGCAGCAGCAACAGCACTTGTTAAGCAATAGTGGCACAAGAGGGGCAGCAACTGCTATTTCATCTCCTCATCTCCTTCTTCTCAACTGAATGTAGCACACTCTACAACGGCAGCAACAATCAGCATCCACCTCCACAGCAACAGCAGCAGCTGCTGCTAGGAACTTGCATTCTGGCAGCCGCAGCCTGACAAGAACCAGCAGCAGCAGTAGTTCTACTTGAGGGAGCCAATTATGTGCAATTAAAGCCTTAAACGCGATATTTATGCTGAATTGAGTGTGAGGGAGGAGTGAACCTCTGTTTGTATCTTCTGAAAGCTGGAAATTGTGGTTAGTATGAGTGGAATTGCTGAATTTGGAGTAGTGAGCTGAATTTCAGCATCTTGTTGGATTTCGTTAATTTGCAATCTCGATTCTACTAGCTGAGCTTCAAGGGGACTTTTGGCTGGTTTTTCCTTCACTCATGGTCGAATTGGAGCTGCTTCTAGCTGGGTGGAGAGGTTAGTTAAATTGAATTTATGTTTCTAGTGGAACCGAAGTGAGTGTTCGATGGATTTTTGACTTCAACTCCTTTTCTAGTGAATTTATTGCTTCGAATTCGATTCTTTTAGCTTTTCCTACTTAATTGTGAGCTGCGGAACCTGTGGGGCATTGGTTTCAGCTGGATTGAATGGTAAGCTAAGCTAATTTTTGGAGGAATCCTGATTTGATTATCCAAATTGCATTTTCGTTAAGTTTTCGACTCTAATTGCAATTCCAGCTTAATTCCTCTTGGGAGTTGGGTTTTCTTGGGCTTTTCCAATTGCTTGTGAGCTGAGAAAGGTGCTGGTGTAGTTTATTTTCCTTCCTATTACAGGTATGTGCAACAATTTTAGTGAAATCCTGTTTTATGGTCGATAATCTTTTCAGATTTCGTTGTTCCAGCGGATTTTGCACTAGTTTTTGTGGTTAGTTGGAGTACTCCTGCTATGTTAGGAGCAGTGATGAGGTCTACTTCATTTCCATTTGCGAATAGCGAATTGAGGTGGGTTTAATTTACCGAAAATGATGGAATACCCGTTAAGTCTAGTAAATTCCTGCATGTATGCTTTTTGAATGTTCTAGCTTAGGATAATTGAAATTACATGTAAGATGTCGATATATTAACCTTGAACATGTCAAACCTGCTAGTAGAGAAATTTGTATGTCGAAATTGGATTCTAAACATGCATAAAATCTGCACTTCTATTTTTGATGCGCCATTTGTGGTAGTTAGTCTCGGTAACTGTATTTACCTGTTTTTCACTCTAGTTGGAGAGTAGTGAGCATGCGGATTAGTGTAGGATGACTTTACGCTCGTGCTGAGGGACCGAGTGGATTTTTACAGCAGTTGTTAAACTGAGTTGCCTAGTAGGGTGCCGTTGAATCGAATTGTGCCTGGGACACATTAGTTACAGTTTGATTGATCATTCGGATCACGCCCTTTTTTGCTATCTTCCCTTGCAGAGCCTTCTACCCCTGTCGCTGTTATTGATCGAGATAAGGGATTTGCGAGTTAGATCCCTACCTGCTGTGCTGGCTGAGCTAGAGGAGTACTAATATTAGCTAGTTTTTGGGAGAGTAGTTCATTGTACATAGTTGATCGACTTATGGACTGGTGTACATATATTATTTTCAGCTATGAGAGGTGACTTTGTACTTGTGGGAAATGTATCAGATGTATTATTTTTGAACTTATGTATGTACAGTGGATTACTTTTTAGTCGTTAGCAGTTTTTGTTCAGCTCTGGTACTTGTTTGTGGTAGTTCTTATTTTGTTTACACGTACTTCTTTCGCTTCGTATACATAGGTCTCCTGTGTATACGGCGGGCCTGTTCGCGAGCCCGAGTTCAGCTGCAACCCGGGGCGTGACAATGCGGGTGGCCTTGTGTACACAGCGGAGCTTTGCATATGCCTGAGTAGGCTTCTGCTGGGGCCCCGAGGCATGATAGATTTGATAATATTGTAAAGCAGAAGAAGAAAATAGAAATAAAACAATGAGAAACAGAGCTCTCTGATCTGTCTCATACATTAATGTCTTGTACATGTATTTATACAACAACAGAGAATATTTTAAAAAGAATGTATACATAGTAAGAAATATCAAATAAGATACAAATACGTGATTAATGGAGATAATCAGGAGAGAAAAAGGCAGCTGATTATAGGAGTGATTTAAGCCTTTAATGTTAGCCATTCTCCAAGATTTTCCTTTCACATCCCCTCTCAAATTGATGCTGGGAATCAGCAAGCATCAATTTGTTAACCAGATAAGCATGGCGAGATGAAGTCATATATTTAGTGAACAGTCTGCAACTTGATCGCGAGAGGGCATGTGAGAGAGGGCAATAATTTTGTCTTGTACAAGTTCCCGAATATAATGGCAGTCCACCTTAATGTGCTTAGTTCTTTTGTGAAGTACTGGGTTAGTAGAAATACGAATAGCACTTGTATTATCTGCATGCAGATATGTTGATTGTGGGCAAGTCACAACTAATTTTGTGAGAAGTCGGCGTAGCCAAACAACATTTAAACTGACTGATGACATTGATCAATATTCTGCTTCTATTGAGGACTTGGCAACTCTATCTTGCTTCTTACATTTCCACAAGATGGGTGATGAACCCAAGAAAATACACCAACCAGTGGTTGATCATCTAATGTCAAGACAACCAGCATAGCCAGCATCAGCAAAAGCAGTAAGAGCAAGAGAAGAATTTGAAGGAAAAAAGAAGCCATGACCAAGTGTTCCTTTAAGATATCGAATGATGCGATGGAGTGCAGAAAGGTGTATGCGTCGTGGATCAGAACAAATTGACTCACTACTTGAACTGCAAAAGAAATATATGGTCGAGTGATAGTAAGATAGATAAGACTCCCCACAAGACACTAACACAAATTTGAATATGAAACAGGCCGTCCAACATCTTGTTGTAGTTTGGCATAAGTTCCATGGGCGTGACAGATATTTTGTTATCTGTTAGATTAGCTAACTTGATCAAGTCGTCAGTGTATTTTTGTTGGTTGAGAAGTAATCCATTTGCTAAATGAGAAAACTCCAACCCAAGAAAGTAATGAAGTGAACCAAGATCTTTCGTACAAAAGGAATCACGAAGAAATTTCTTTAACTCAATAATGCCTCTGATATTGTTCCCTGTTATAACCATGTCGTCAACATAAAGCAAAAGAGCTATTATTCCATCAAAAGAATGATAAGTGTGACGCCCCAACTTCCCAGGGGGTTACCCATCCTAGGACTACTCCCGTCTGTCACGCCCCGGGCTAGTTCAAGATGCGGAAAACGAGCCAATTTTTTTTTGAAAGCCTAGCCCGCGCCACGTACAGACCCGCCACAAATACAGGGTCCACTGTACACACGGACAGAGCCTCCCCTGTATTTGCACGGCGTCCACAACAAACAACAGGATCACAACCACCGTTCATTCATCCCAACAGCACAACAACGCAACAAGAGATTCATACAGCTAACAGTCCTTAAACCTGCATGAATCTAAGCAGATCCTTAAGCGAAGGATGATGCGATGCACAAGCAACAGTCATTCTAGAAAACTGCTTCTTACCCAGAAGCTTTATTTGAAACCCTAATTTCAATCATTCAAGAATCATTTGAAAACTGTTCTCCACACGAGAACTCTCTTTTGAAATCACAAAAACCGAACAATCAGAAATCCATTTGAAAACCGTTTCCCACACGGAAACCTTTATTTTACGACGCTACCACGAGGGGTAGAAAACCAAAATATTCGATAAATGAAACGATCGAAAAACATGGATACATCCAACGAATCCAAGCATGCAATCATCACGTAAGCGTAAAGAGTGAATCCACAACACAAGCATGCTAGAATATACAAAAAGGGGTAACTGAACCACCAACAAGTCTAGCTGATAAGGAGAGGGTAAGAACCAAAAATCTGGGGGAAGCCTCACAGGTCAGGACCTCTAGCACACTAGCTATGCGTGCCTCTCAGCGTCCCGACACTCACCGCCCTGCTCACCTGAAAACAACAACGAGGGCGGGGGGTGAGAACATGTAAACATGTCTCCCCTCCCAGTGGGTACCGCAAGCCGACGAAGGCGAGGTGTACACACCGGCGCGAGGGTCAACAAAAGCTAGCTAAAGTATACAGTAGCACAAGTAAATATGAGGCTGACATATAACTGAAACAACTATGCTACTGTAAGCAACTAGTATGCATCAAAGGAGATAACACAAAGTAGACCCAATCTATAGCCACCGGGTCGTGGCCCTGGTACTGTCACCCTGCTCAATCCAACGGCACCATCCATCCCGACGCAGTGGTCGGGGCTCACGGGTCGGTAGAAATTCACGACCCTTTTCCGGAAAAGAACACCCCCACGCGGTGGATCAGACCGCGGTGTACGTGAAGTGCGGGAAGAGCTGTGACGATCGATGCATATGCTCAATCCACAGAACGGCAAAGAGCCGAGAAGCAACCAATAAACCACAACTAGGATCGCTCGGAACAACAGGCGATCACCTCCGACCAACTGGGTCGTCTCAAGGAACATGCAATCTACAACTACTCTACTATCCAAGCACGCATATAAGTAGAGTCTACGGGAGTCAAGTGAACTAATAACTGTAAAGCAAAGGAAGGGATAGAAAGGTATCACCGTAGTCCACTGAACCGACTCCGGATCGAAGTACCCACCTGTAGGTAAGATCAAGTCTAACACCAACGGCTCTCGGGAACCGCGACAGGACCTACGAAAGACTCACAGGGTCAAGGTCCACCAAGTCGACGCTAAACACAACGCGCACACATCCCGAAACCGACGGATCGCCCGGGAAACCCACCGGGACGATCCCGAAACCACACAAAGCCCCAGAGGGGTACCAAACAGCCAACAAGGTCCCTCGCTGTCCCCGAACACACGAAACTAAGTGACGGGACAGCGAGCACAAGCTCGGGGTGCCACGAATCATCAAACGCACCCGAAAAGGCTTCCCGGGTTCCCGAAAAATGCCGTATTGGCACCGGAACCCTCCGTCGCTCATCCGCTGTCCTCGAAACTTCGGGACAGCGATGAGGAACAGCCAACAAGGCTAAACGACGAAGCCGAGTCGCTCACGAAAACAGCGGGCGAGTCGCACCCCTAGAAACACGCGTTTCGCCGATTCTTTCATCGAAAAACGCGTCGGAAATGAATCCGAAACTATACGAAGGGCGAGGGGGTTGGACAACCAGTCCAGAGGGTCCTCAAGACCATCCCCTTGCTGCCCACAGCGTCGCTGCGCTGCCACAAACGCCACAAGTCCATAACAAGCAACATATACATACATACATACACTAAAATAAGTCGTTCGAGCAAACCGTTCGTCCGCTCAACCCTCCGCAAGTACCAGCGGATAGGTATCGACGTCACGGAGACCGTGCTCACAGCCCCGCTGCGACAGAACAAGTCACGGGCCGGGAAATTGCATAAAAACAGCAAGACATACAAGCAACATAATCATAAATAAGGCCGTTCGAGCGCTCCGTTCGTCCGCTCAACCTCCCGCAAGCACCAGCGGATAGGCAACGACGCAACGGAGGTCGTGCTCACAGCCTCACTGCGACAGGGCAAGTCGCAGACCGGGAAGTAGCATAAAAACAGTGAACAAATAAGGGTACAAAGCTCGGCAAAGCCGAACGACAAAACGGCTCGAGCAAAAACCAAACAGAGGTGAGCATGATGATCAGCAAGATGCCGTGATCATCGTGCTCACCTCTCCGGACCTCGGGGAGCAACCGGGGCTCCGGGCATCTCGGCGCGGCCAAAGAACCACAAAAACAGGCCCCCGGCCGGAGCAACTAGCTCCGGCCGGCTGCCGGCGGGCAAACAAGGCCGGCGGCGGGCAGGGTCGGCCGAGAGGGTCGCAAGGAAGGGGAAGCTCACCCTAGCCGACGGCGGGAGGCGGGAGGCGGCGGCGCGGCGAAGCTCCCGGCTCTCAGGAAAAGCTAGGGCACGGCGGCGCGGCAACGGGCGGCGACGACGGCCGGCGGCGAGACGAGCACCTTCAAAAGGAGGTCGCCGGCCACCGGTTGGCCGGTGACCGCGACAAAAAAGGGGCCGGGTTGCGGCGGCGGCGCTGGCGCGGCCTCGGGTGCCCTAGCGGTCCCTTCGAAGCAAGCGGCGGCTGCGGCGGCGCTCCGGCGGTACGGCGGCTGCCGGGGCTCACGGGGGTGACGATGCTCACCCACCTGAGCTGCGGGAGGCGGCGGCGGCCAGATCCCAACAGCCTCGGCCAGGGGCTGCTCCAACAGTGGCTGCAGGGCTGGTGGCGGCTCCCCGGCGGCAGGGGGTCGTGCCACCTCAGGGGGCTCCGGCGTGGGTAACCCCTGGGTGCACACCCTCGGGAAGGAGAAGAAGAAGAAGAAGAAGAAGAAAAAGAGAAAAAGAGGGAGAGAGAGAGTCCGGGGGACTCCGGCCAGCAGGGGGGGTCGGCGGCGGCCGGAGGTGCACAGGAGGAGAGCTAAGGGGCTGGGGGTGCAGGGGCTCTGGTCTGGGCTGAGGGAAAGAGAGAGATAGAGGGAGAGAGAGGGAGAGAGAGGGAGAGAGGTGGAGTGTTGGAGTGGTGAAGAGGGGGGAGTGGTTGAGGCTCAATTAATGCCTTAACCAACCTCCCCACCAACCTCTCAGCTGCTGTCCCCTCTCCCACAGCAGCTACAAAATCCCCCCAGGCCCCTGCGATTCGAAATCGCGCGAAACGGTGCGGAAACGGGGACCCGATCGCGAAACAAAAATCGTACCCCTCGTGCGCTCAGCGATAAAGATACAATAACTTTTAATCCGTGCCTCGCACGCTGACATGGATTGCGCCATTGCGTTCAGCACTGCCGAGACATCGAACTTAGCATTTTGGATTGCCATAATCGGACTCCGGATCGCGCCGTTAAGCCGTACACTCTCCGCGACCAAAAATCCAAAAAAAAAACCGAAATCGCGATTACGTAAAAATAAACGTCGTATACCGAAAGTATATGCATAAATATACTCAGTACAGCTCAAATACACAATACACAGGGGTGGGGGCCACAGAATTCAATTTACAGATAAAATGGACAGTAACAGTAACTGAATTCTCACACCGTCCTAGCACGCTTGACTCTCTTAACCTCTTGGACTTAGCCACCGCCCAAAATGCTTAAGCTGGGTTAAGAGTTCTAGCCCTATTATATCTTATATATAGGACTATCTGGGGTCTCACATTCTTCCCCCCTTTAAGCCATGACGTCCTCGTCAGGCTTAGACTCACAAGTACCAGGCGATGTGAGACTCGTCTCGCTAGCCTAAACTGACCTTGTGGTGAGCCGCGCTCTACCCACACAGTCAACAGCATGAGAGCCTCGCTCTCCCTGCTGTACAATCCTGGCTCAGCCGAGACTCATCTCACACTTCCGGCTGGTAATTGGCTCTGATACCAACTGTGACGCCCTAACTTCCCGTCCTAGCACGCTTAACTCTCTTAACCTCTAGGGCCTAGCCACCGCTCAAAATGCTTAAGTCGGGTTAAGAGTTTTAGCCCTATTATATCTTCTATATAGGATTATCTGGGGTCTCACAATCTCCCCCCCTTTAAGCCCTGACGTCCTCGTCGGGCTCAGACTCACAAGTACCAGGCGATGTGAGACTCGTCTCGCTGGCCTTATCATTCCGACCCTGGCTCAGCCAAGACTCATCGCACACTTCCGGCTGGTAATTGGCTCTGATACCAACTGTGACGCCCCAACTTCCCAAGGCGTCACCCACCCTAGGACTACTCCCGTCCTAACACGCTTAACTCTCTTAACCTCTTGGGCCTAGCCACCGCCCAAAATGCTTAAGCCGGGTTAAGAGTTTTAGCCCTATTATATCTTCTATATAGAATTATCTGGGGTCTCACAATAAGTGAATAATGAGTTATCTATAGAGCTTTGTTTGAAACCAATAGAACAAATAGTGGAGCAAAATTTTTCAAACCACGCACGGGGAGCTTGCTTTAGGTCATACAACGATTTGTGAAGTTTGCACACCAAATTAGGAAAAGACAGAGAATATCTGGGAGGAGGTCCATATGCACAGTCTCTTTTATATGCCCATGAAGAAAGGCATTCTTTACATCCATTTGATATAAAGACCATTTCTTAGCCAAAGCTACAACAAGTAGTGAGCGAACCGTGGTCATTTTAGCTACAGGAGAAAATGTTTCTTCATAGTCAATGCCATATTCCTATTTGTAACCATGGGCAACGAGTCGAGCTTTGTACCTATGTGAGACCCCAGATTAGTCCTATATATGAGATATAATAGGGCTAAACTCTCAACCCGGCTTAAGCATTTTCGGTGGTGGATAGGCCGAAAAGGTTGAGAGAGTTAAGCGTGCTAGGACGGGAGTAGTCCTAGGATGGGTGACCCCCTGGGAAGTTGGGGCGTCACAGTTGGTATCAGAGCCAATTACCAGCCGGAAGTGTGAGATGGGTCTCGGCTGAGCCGGGTCTGAATGACAGGCTAGCGAGACGTCTCACATCGCCTGGTACTTGTGAGTCTGAGCCTGACGAGGACGTCAGGGCTTAAAGGGGGGGAGATTGTGAGACCCCAGATTAGTCCTATATATGAGATATAATAGGGCTAAACTCTCAACCCGGCTTAAGCATTTTCGGTGGTGGATAGGCCGAAAAGGTTGAGAGAGTTAAGCGTGCTAGGACGGGAGTAGTCCTAGGATGGGTGACCCCCTGGGAAGTTGGGGCGTCACAACCTATCAAGAGTGCCATCTGGCTTCACTTTTATAGTATACACCCATTTACTACCAATCACAGATACATTACTTGGGCGAGGGACTAAGTGGCAAGTGTGATTGTCCTCAAGAGTTTGAAGCTCCTCAACCATTGCTTTTTTCCAGCATTCACGCTTTATCGCTTGTTTATAGGAAGGAATCAAAATAGAATCAACGAAAGTAAAGAAAGAAATGGACAGACCTTATCGGTCAGGTGAATATCCAAGGCGTTTTGGAGGTTGACCAAAATTGGAACGAGTTGAACGTCGAAGTGGTGGTGGGCTTATACTTGGAGTGGATGTGGGAGAACTAGCTGATTGAGAATGACTATGGTTGGAATTGGCTACAGAACCTTCATGAGCATGATCTGAGAGGGGCATAATCGAATTTTGCAATGTTAGACCCGGGTCAGCGTCTTACATACCGAATGAATCTTGAGATCCTAAAGAAAAATCTTGTAAGAATGAAATAGGTTCACTAGGCTTATGTGATACAGTGGACTTGTAATAATAAGAATTTTCAAAGAAAGTGACATGGCGAGATACGTGCATGCATTTATTATGCAGATCAAAACAAAGATAGCCTTTTTGTTTATCACTATATCCAAGAAACACACATTTTGCAGCTTTCGAAGATAATTTATTTCGTTCATGTTGGGGAAGTAACACAAAGCAAATACATCCCATGTTGGGGAAGTAACACAAAGCAAATACATCCAAAGACCCTAACAGAGAATAGTCCGGATGTTTATTATAAAGACAGAACCATGGTAATTTATTCTTGAGAATATGCGTAGGTTGTCAATTAATGAGATAGACTGCTGTATGGATAGCTTCTAGCCAAAAAATAGATGGAATATCGGCCTCGAGTTAGAGGGTTCGGGCAATTTCAAGTACATGACGATTTTTCTGTTCCACTGTCTCATTTTGCTCAGGTGTTTGAGGGCAAGATTGTTGTGGTAAAATCCCTTTTTTGTGTAAAAAAGTAGGGAGTGCTGAAGAGCAAAACTCCCCTCCCAGGTCTGAATGAAAGATTTTTATTATTTTTGCAAACTGTGTTTCTATCATAGTGATAAAAGATTTGGCTATATTTGTGAGCTCCGACTTTGCACGCAGGAAATAAATCCAAGTGAAACGTGTATATTGATCAATGAGCAAAACAAAATATCGATATCTAAGCCTAGAGGAGTTGGTGATAGGGGTGTCAACGAGCCGAACACGAGCGAGCTGGGGTCGGCTCGTGTTCGACTCGTTTAATAAACGAGCCGAACACGAGCTGGCTTGTTTAAGTATCGAGCCAAAAAATTCAGCTCGTGTTCGGCTCGTTTATTAACGAGCCGAAAACGAGCCGAACACAAGCTGGCTCACAAACAACAAGTTAAAAGGATTAAGAAGGATATATATATATAGAAAATAAAGTTATGAGATCTTATCTATTATACTTTGATCTATAGTTGAAATTTTATATATAAATTGACTTTTTATAATTGAGTTGAATTTTATATTTAGGTTGGGCTAAAAATCAAATAATAAAAATTTATATTTATATATATAATTATTTATTTATATATACAAATATAAATATATGTTTTCGAGCTGTTATCAAGTCGAACACGAGCGAGCTGACCCTAGCTCGTGTTCGGCTCTTTTGTTAAATGAGCTGAAAAATTCAGCTCGTGTCCGGCTCGTTTACTAAACGCGATTTGATCTCGAGCTCATTTCGAGCCGAACACGAGCTGGCTCGCGAACAGCGAGCTGGATTGCCACCCCTAGTTGGTGATGGACCCCATAAATCACTATGTATTATATCAAATGGGCTATCAACCTCCAAAGAGCTACATGAAAAAAGTGATTTAGAAGCTTTGCCAAGAACACAACTTTGACAATTTTATCTAAAGAAATAGATGTGACATTAAGCTTTTCTGGAAGAAAATTGGATTTAAACATATGATCGAGTCTATTTGCATGAGGATGTCCAAGACGACAATGCCAAATTCTTATTAGCAAGAGAAATTTCGAAAGAAGGGGAAAAAACAAAATGAAGATGGCTTTGTTTTCAAGTCCAAGTAGAATAGACGCCCTTGCTTTTGCCCCTTCTTGATCACTTTCCCAGTTTGAAGGTCCTGCACATGACAACCATGAGGAGAAAATATTACCGAACAATTTTGATCAACTAATTGTCCAACAGAAATTAAGTTTGCAGCCAAATTTGGAACATATAAAGTATTAGGAAGAGTTCTTTGATTTATTTGTTAAGCAAACAGTACCAACACCTTTAATGGGTAATTCTTGTCCATCAGCGGTAATGATAGAATTACTCGATTTATATGGTTAAGTGTGGAAAGATATGTTTTTGCCTGGACATATGATTAAAGGCAGCAGAATCAAGAAACCAAGGAGACATTTCCTTTATCTGATAAACCAACAGCGGAAAAAGTAGAAGAAATAGCACCTGGCAGAGTTGATTGTAAAGTATTTTGTATTATTTGTTGGATAGCTTCTTGAGAAAGATGATTATCAGATGAGCTCGACATTTTTTGATCTCCAACGAGGTGTAGAGTGCTGGTTGACATTGCTTGTTCTTTTGCAAAAATTGACATTCTGAAATTATATGACCTCTTTCCTTACAATGGTTGCAAGAGTTTCGCTTTTTACAGTGAGACTGCACATGCTCAATTTCATTACAATATCTACACTGAATGTTGCTTCGATCACCATTCTTTTGTTTTAGTTGATTCCTGCCATGAGAAGTGAAAAGCTGCATCAATAGAATTATTTTTGGCATCTAATATAGCTTGTATACTTAGTCGAGTTTCTTCTCGAACAAGGTCAGCAAGAACATTATCAAGGCCTTTGATACTTCGATTTATTATGTAGGGCCTGACATTTTCGAATTTTGGTCTTAGTTTCATAAGAAATTGTAGCACTTTTGTCACGCCCCGGGCTAGTTTAAGAAGCGGAAAAACGTGTACATTTTTTTTTTTTGAAAGCCTAGCCCGCGCCACGTACAGACCCGCCACAAATAAAGGGTCCACTGTACACACGGACAGAGCCTCCCCTGTATTTGCACGGCGTACACAACAACAACGACAGGATCACAACCACTTAAACATTCATCACACAAACAACACCTCACACCAGATTCATACAGCTAACCGTCCTTAAACCTGCATGAATCTAAGCAAGTCCTTAAGCGAAGGATGATGCGATGCACAAACAACAATCAATCTAGAAAACTGCTTCTTACCCAGAAGCTCTCTTTGAAACCCTAATATCATACATTTAAAACCTTTTCGAAAACTGTTTCCACACGAGAACTCTCTTTTGAAAACACTACCACGAGGGGTAGAAAACCGAGGTAAGCGATACATGAACATCGAGAGTAATAATCAGCCAGAAGTCTAAGCATGCATCTATAGATAGTATACTAAACAAAATCACATAGTAGGCATGCGATACAACCATCAAAATGTAACTGAACCTCAACCACCACTAGTCAATAGTCAAGAGATAGGGTAATATCCAAAATCTGGGGAAGAGTCCTCACGGGTCAGAACCTCTAGCACACTATCTAGGCGTGCCTCACTGCGTCCCGACTCCCACCACCACCCTGCTCACGTGAAAACAACAACGAGGGCGGGGGGTGAGAACATGTAAACATGTCTCCCCTCCCAGTGGGTACCGCAAGCCGACGAAGGCAAGGTGTACACACCGGCACGAGGGTCAACAAAAGCTAGATAGGTAAGGTAAACAGTAGCGCAAGTAAATATGGAACCAAAATATATAACTGAACAACTACGCTACTGTAATCATCTAGGGTAAGCATCAATGGATATAACCACAAGGTAAACTCAACCCATAATCACCGGGACGCTCCCCGGGCACTGTCACAACCTGCTCAACCAACGGCACAAACCTTCTGCACGCAACGCAGTAAGGCTCACGGGTCGGGACCGCTCTCCACAACCCTTTTCCGGAAAAGAACACCTCAAGGCGGTGGATCAGACCGCTGGTGTACGTGAAGTGCTAGAAGAGCTGTGACGATCGATGCTAGTGCTCAATCCACAGAACGGCAACGAGCCGTGAAGAAACTGGTAAACCACCACGAGGATCGCACGGAACAGCAAGCGATCTCGACCGACCAACTAGGTCGTCTCAATGAACATGCAAACTACAACTACCCTACTGTCCAATCACGCAAGTAGAGTCTACGGCAGTCAAGTGAACTAGTAACTGAAAGCAAGGAAAGGGATAGAAAGATATCACCGTAGTCCACTGAACCGACTACGGATCGAAGTACCCACCTGTCAATACGCTCGAGCCTAACTCCGACGGCTCTCGGGAAATACGACTGGACCTACGAAAGACTCACACGGTCAAGGTCCACAAAGTCGACGCTAAACACAAGGCTCACACATCCCGAACCCGACGGATCGCCCGGAAAACCCACCGGGGCGACCCCGAAGCCACACTAAGCCCCAGAGGGGGTACCAACAGCCAAACAAGTCCTCCGCTGTCCCCCAAACACACACAACAAGGTGGTGGGACAGCGAGCACAAGCTCGGGGTGCCACGAACACAAACGCACCCGGAGCGGCTTCCCGGGTTCCCGAAAAGTGTCGAATTGACACCGGAACCCAATGTCACTCATCCGCTGTCCTCGGAACTTCGGGACAGCGATGAGGAATAGCCAACAAGGCTAAATGATGGAGCCAAGTCGCCCGCAAAATCAGCGAGCAGGTCGCACAACCAGAAACGGCGTTTCGCCGATTATTTCATCGAAAACGCGTCAGAAACGAATCCGAAACTCCGCGAAGGGCGAGAGGGTTGGACAACCAGTCCACAGGGCCCCGAGGGCCATACCCTTGCTGCCCGCAGCGTCGCAACACTGCCCAAAAACACCAAAGTCCCAAAACAAGCACAAAAACCAACATACAAGCACCCAACAAAGGCGTACGAGCAATCCGTACATCCGCACGACCTTCCGCAAGCACCAGTGGATAGGTATCGATGTCCCGGAGATCGTGCTCACAGCCCCACAGCAATAGGCCAAGTCGCAAGCTCAGCGAACCCATAAAAACAGCGAAAACAAGCAACAAGCAAGCATAATTAAGGCCGTTCGAGCATTCCGTTCGTCCGCACAACCTTCCGCAAGCACCAGCGGATAGGTTTCGACGACGCGAAGGCCGTGCTTACAGCCCCACTGCTATCGGGCAAGTCACAAGCCGGGAAAAAGCATAAAAATAGGGCCACAAGCACTAATAAAGCATGACATAGGCCGAACAACAAAACGGCTCAACCAAATCCAGAACAGAGGTGAGCATGATGATCAGCGCATTGCCGCGATCATCGTGCTCACCTTCCCGGACCTCGGGGAGCAACAGGAGCTCCAGAAACCTCGGCGCGGCCAAAATAACAACAAACAAGACCCCGGCCGGAGCAACAAGCTCCGGCCGGCGGCGGCCAGGGTTGGCAGAGAGGGTCGCCAGGAAGGGGAAGCTCACCTTAGCCGGCGGCGGGAAGCGGCGGCGGCGGCGGCGCAGGCAACCCCGCAGCTCTCGGGTTGGCTAGGGCTTGTCGGCGCGGCAAGGAACGGCGGCGGCGACCGGCGGCGACGCGAGCACCGGCGAGAGGGGGTCGCCGGACACCGGTTGGCCGGTGACCGCGACAAAAATGCTCCGGCGACGGCGACGGCGGAGCAAGGTGAGCAGCGGCTGCCCTAGATGCCTACACTGAGCCCGCGGCGACTCCAGCGGTGCTCCGGCGGCACGGCGACGGCCGGGAAGGTAGGGGGCGGCGGCGGAGGTCGCGGGGGTGACAATGCTCACCCACCTGAGCTGCGGGAGGCGGCGGCGGCCTGGGCTCACCAAGCTCGGCCAGCTGCTGCTCCAGCAGTGGCCGCAGCAGACTGGCGACGGCTCCGGCGGCTCTCCGGCGGCACTCCGGCGATCCCAGCAGCACAGCCACGTCAGGGGGAGCTCAAGCGTGGGTTCCCCCTGGGTGCTGGCCACAGAGAAGGAGAGGAAGAGGGAGAGGAAGAAGAAAAAGAAGAAAGTGGAGAGAGAGGGCTGGCCCGGTGGCAGCGCCGGCCAGCGACGGTCGGCGGCGGCCGGGGTAGCTCGGGAAGGCAGGTGGGGAGCTGGGGGAGAGAGGGCTCGCAGCTGGGGCTGGGGAAGAGAGAGAGAGAGAGAGAAAAAGACTTCTCTCTCTCACAGCCACACACACCCACACATATACATGTGCACATATGCAGAAAACCCCCCTCAAACATGCAAATTAGCCACTGGGCCCCCCACAGCAGGAACAAGATGCCCAAAGGCCCCTCCACAAGCGATCCCACGGGAAACGGTGCAAAAACAGGGTCTAGATCGCGAAATAAAAATATGTACCATTCGACCCCTTGACGAAGATCTTGCAATAACTTTTGATCCGCTCGTCGCATGTCGACGCGGATCACGCCATTGCGTTCAGCACTGTCGAGACATCGAATCTACCATTTTGGATCGTCAGGATCGGACTCCGGATTGCGCCGTTAAGCCGTTCACTCTCCGCGACGAAAAACCAAAAATTACAAAAACACCAAATTTTCACAACATATACAGTATATACTGTGTAAATACGCGTAATTATACTCAAAAAGCTCAGATACACAGTAACAGGGGTGGGGGACACAGAACTCAAATACGCCAATAAAATAATACAAAAGAAAATCTGAATTCTCACATCACTCCCACCATACAAGAAGTTTCGTCCCCGAAACTTCCTCACGCCACATCCGCGAACAACTGCGGATATCTCTCACGCAAAACAGACTCCAGCTCCCAAGTAGCCTCGCGATCCTCATGATTCGTCCACTGAACCTTCACATACGGAATGCTCCGGTTCCTCAACTGCTTCACCTCGCGAGCCAAAATCCGAACTGGCACCTCGTCGTAGCTAAGGTCCTCCCTCAACTGGACCGTCGTCGGGCTGATCACGTGAGAAGGGTCGGGAATGTACTTCCGAAGCATAGACACATGGAAGACATTGTGCACCCGAGCCAAACTAGGAGGAAGAGCTAATCGATAAGCCACCGGACCCACACGCTCAAGGATCTCGAACGGTCCCACAAATCGCGGACTAAGCTTGCTCCGTAATCCGAACCGCTTGATCCCTCGAGAAGGCGACACCCTGAGCAGCACGTGCTCACCGACCTGAAACTCTAGGTCCCGTCGTCGCTGGTCCGCGTAGCTTTTCTGTCGGCTCTGCGCAGTCAGCAGCCTCTGCCTCGCACTGCGAATCCTGGCCTCTGCGTCCTCCAAGAAATCAGGCCCGATCACACGACGCTCGCCCACGTCATCCCAACAGATCGGTGATCGACAACGACGACCATACAAGGCCTCGTACGGTGCCATCCCAATGCTCGCCTGGAAGCTGTTGTTGTAGGCGAACTCCACCAAGGAAAGGTACCTGTACCAACCCTCTCCAAAATCCAAAACACAAGCTCGAAGCATATCCTCAAGGGTCTGGATGACCCGCTCCGACTGCCCGTCACTCTGAGGGTGGTAAGCAGAGCTGAAGCTGAGCCTCGTCCCCAGTGCCTGCTGCAGGCTCCTCCAGAACTGGGAAACGAAGCGGGAATCCCGATCAGAGACGATCGACACAGGCACTCCATGCAGTCTAACGATCTCATCTAAGTAGAGCTGTGCCAATCGATCCCGGGACCAAGTCGTGTGCACCGGTAGGAAGTGAGCAGCCTTCGTCAACCGGTCCACGATGACCCAGATCGCATCGTGGCCTCGCTGAGAATGAGGTAACCCAGTGACGAAGTCCATGGTAATCTGCTCCCACTTCCACACTGGTACAGGCAACGGCTGAAGCTTCCCTGCAGGTCGCTGATGCTCGGCCTTCACCTGCTGACAAACCAAGCACCGAGCCACGTGCTGAGCCACATCCAACTTCATGCCCGGCCACCAGAAACTCTGCCTCAAGTCGCGATACATCTTCGTCCCTCCAGGATGAACGGTGTACGGCGACCGGTGTGCCTCGGTCAAAATCTCACGTCTCAACTCCGGATCGCTGGGCACACACCTCCGTCCTCGGAAACGAAGAGAACCATCAGTGTGGATTGCGAAGTCACCATCACTGCCCTGCTCGGCCTCTGCTCGCAACTTCTGAAGATGCGGGTCTAATAGCTGTCCACTGGTAATCCGATCAGACAAGGTGGGCTGCACCACCAAGGTCAACAGCTGTGCGGTAGCACCAAGAGGCAGGATCTCCAACTCCAGTCGACGGAACTCCTCCACTAAGCGCTCCTGGTCGGTGATCATAAGAGAAAGCTCAGCAGAAAGCTGCCTCCGGCTCAAGGCATCCGCCACGACGTTCGCCTTGCCCGGATGGTACTGGATGGAGATGTCATAGTCCTTCAAAAGCTCAAGCCACCGTCTCTGTCTGAGGTTCAACTCTTTCTGGGTGAAGAGGTACTTCAGATTCTGGTGATCGGTGAACACCTCGCAGTGCGCCCCATACAGATAGTGCCTCCAAAGCTTCAGCGCGAACACCACAGCTGCAAGCTCGAGATCATGCGTCGGATAGTTCTTCTCGTAGTTCTTCAGCTGGCGCGAAGCATACGCGATGACTCTCTCCTGCTGCATGAGCACACACCCCAAACCAATCCGAGACGCATCACAATAAACCACAAAATCCTCACCAGGATGCGGCAAAGCTAGGACAGGGGCACGAGTCAGTCTGTCCTTCAGCTCCTGGAAGCTCATCTGACAGGCTGGAGTCCACAGAAACTTCTCTCCCTTCCTCGTCAGCTTGCTCAAAGGGGCGGCGATTTTTGAGAAACCCTCAACAAATCGCCGATAATAGCCAGCCAAACCGAGGAAGCTCCGGATCTCAGTCACAGAAGTCGGGACAGGCCAGTCAACCACAGAGTCCACCTTCTTTGGGTCCACCGCAATCCCAGATTGCGTCACGATGTGACCCAAGAAGGAAACCTCCCGAAGCCAGAACTCACACTTCTTGAGCTTGGCATAGAGCCGATGCTCTCGAAGCGTAAGGAGGACACGCCGAAGATGCTCCTCGTGCTCCAAATCACTCCTAGAATAGATCAATATGTCGTTAATGAAGACCACGACAAACTGATCCAAGAACTGCCGAAACACCCTGTTCATCAAATCCATGAAGGCTACCGGGGCGTTCGTCAGACCGAACGGCATCACCGTGAACTCGTAGTGCCCATAACGAGTCCGAAAGGCGGTCTTCGCAACGTCCTCGGCCCGGATCTTCAGCTGATGATAACCGGATTGCAGATCTATCTTCGAGAATACCGAAGCTCCCTGGAGCTGGTCGAAGAGATCGTCAATCCGCGGTAGAGGGTACTTGTTCTTCACCGTCACCTTGTTGAGCTCTCGGTAGTCAATGCACAGGCGCATACTACCGTCCTTCTTCCTAACGAAGAGGACAGGAGCTCCCCAAGGAGAAACACTCGGACGGATGAAGCCCAAGTCCAAAAGATCCTCAAGCTGAGCCTTCAGCTCCTTCAACTCAGCAAAGGCCATGCGGTAGGGGGCCTTCGAAATCGGGGTGGAGCCCGGAACCAAATCAATGAAGAAATCAATCTCACGGTCGGGAGGCATCCCGGGTAGCTCGGCAGGAAAGACATCAGGAAAGTCTCGAGCCACCGGTATATCCTCCAGAGCCGGTACAGCTCGGTGAATGTCGTCTACCGACGCCAGGTAAGCCGTACATCCACCAATCAACAAACTCCTAGCACGAGCAGACGAGATAGTCAAGGCGAAGAAAAAACTCTTACAGGCACGGTAGATGAATTCCTTCTCGCCTGGCTCCTCAAAAGTCACCGTCCTCTGCTCACAGTCAATGGTTGCGTGGTGCCTGGTGTGCCAGTCCATCCCAAGCACCACATCAAACTCCGTCAGCGGCAACACGACCAAGTTGGCTAAGAACACCTGGTCGCCAAGCAACATAGGGCAAGCCCTAATCCATCGGTCAGCTCCAAGGCCCTTGCCAGGGGTCTAGATCCGAAGAGGTACAGGGAGCGGACTCGACTCCAGATCATGCTCACGAGCGAAGGAACGGGAAATAAAGGAATGCGATGCACCTGTGTCAAACAGTGTCCTAACACGAGAGCCGAAAAGAGAGGTAATACCTGCTACCATGGTGTCTCCACCGGTGTCTCCCTCAGGGTGAGACATGCAGAAGACGCATCCACCAGAAGCCTGGGGTGTCCTCTCCTGCTGGCGGGAAGAGGAGGGACGCCCAGACGAAGCAGCAGCTGCCGGTGGCGGGTTCCTCCGGTTCTACCGCGAAGAGGCCGGAGAAGAAGCAGAACTCGGAGCCGAACCCGCGGTGCACTGCCGAGATATGTGACCCCTCAGGCCGCACCGGAAACAGTGATCCTGGCGCTAGGGGCAGGCGGTCGGCCGATGACCCTGCCCGCAGATGACGCACGGCTAATGCTCCTACCGCTGGCTCCCAGACGGAGCACTCCTCGCAGACTGGCTCCGCTGATGCCTCGGTGGCTTCTTCCTAGAGGAAGAACCACCGCTGGGGCCACCACTGGAGCCGGGGAGAGAACGCTTTCGGTCAGCGTTCCTCACGGACAGATCGCGCTCAGCGCGCGCCTCCTCCGTCTCGTACTGCACCATCTGGGCGCGCTCGTAGTACTCGTCGAAGGTCATCGCCCCGTGGGAGGCGATCAGGAGGCGGATGCTCGGCCTCAAGCCTCTCGCAAACAGGCGCGCCTTGTGATAGGCATCCCGGGCGGCGAAAGGAATCAGGCTGAGGATGCGGGAAAAGTCCCGCTCGTACTCCTCCACAGTACGGCTCCCCTGTCGGAGACGCTCCAGCTCGCGCTCCAAACTCAGCTTAGTGCTATCCCGAAAATAGTGGCCGAAGATGGCCTCCCTGAACTCGCTCCACGAAGGGTAGGCAGTCTGATAGCGAGTCGACAGAAGGTACAGCCACCAGTCGTAGGCCTCGTCATCCAAACAGTGGGTGGCCAACGGGACCCTGTCCTGCTCGTCGATGCGGAGATCACGAAAGAGCTTCTCCATCTGCAGGACCCAACGCTCGACGGTTCGCCCACCGTTCTTCTTGCCCGCGAACAGGGGCGGATCAAATCTCCGGAACTCCGCCAAGCGCGCCCGGATGTAGGCACCATCCCCACCCGCGGGGTCGGCTAACCCACCTGGCACGGCCGACGTAGTCGCTGCCGTCGTCGCTGTCGCGGTCACAAACGGTGCGGGTGCCACCGGGGGGTCTGCAGTCGTCGGGGCACTCGGCGGTGGAGGAGGAGGGGCCGGAGCGGCAGTCGCCGTAGCCTGCTGCTGCATGAACTGCTGCAACGCGCCGGAGAGGGCCATCAGCTGACCCCTCATCTCGGCCATGTCAGCCTCCAGCCGCAGGGTACGGTCAGGACCGGGCTGCGCGCCTCCTGCCGGCTCCTCGCTCGAACCAGCCGCAGCCGCCCGTGTCTGAACCCCGGCAGACGGCTCCGCCGGTGCACGCCCACCTCCACGACCAGGACGGGAAGATCTACCACGAATACGAGCCATCTGCAACACAGAAACAGCGTAAGAGAGAAGAGGGTTGGCAACACCCAACAAAAGACATGCCGAAAACAACCCCTCGAACTCACGCGCCTATACATCCTAGGTTTCCCTATGGGTCAACATAACCAGTGGTTCAGTTACAAATTTATGAATGCATAAGTGTTTGAATCCTTTACTCTCTGATACCATCTTAATCTGTCACGCCCCGGGCTAGTTTAAGAAGCGGAAAAACGTGTACATTTTTTTTTTTTGAAAGCCTAGCCCGCGCCACGTACAGACCCGCCACAAATACAGGGTCCACTGTACACACGGACAGAGCCTCCCCTGTATTTGCACGGCGTACACAACAACAACGACAGGATCACAACCACTTAAACATTCATCACACAAACAACACCTCACACCAGATTCATACAGCTAACCGTCCTTAAACCTGCATGAATCTAAGCAAGTCCTTAAGCGAAGGATGATGCGATGCACAAACAACAATCAATCTAGAAAACTGCTTCTTACCCAGAAGCTCTCTTTAAAACCCTAATATCATACATTTAAAACCTTTTCGAAAACTGTTCTCCACACGAGAACTCTCTTTTGAAAACACTACCACAAGGGGTAGAAAACCGAGGTAAGCGATACATGAACATCGAGAGTAATAATCAGCCAGAAGTCTAAGCATGCATCTATAGATAGTATACTAAACAAAATCACATAGTAGGCATGCGATACAACCATCAAAATGTAACTGAACCTCAACCACCACTAGTCATTAGTCAAGAGGTAGGGTAATATCCAAAATCTGGGGAAGAGTCCTCACGGGTCAGAACCTCTAGCACACTATCTAGGCGTGCCTCACTGCGTCCCGACTCCCACCACCACCCTGCTCACGTGAAAACAACAACGAGGGCGGGGGGTGAGAACATGTAAACATGTCTCCCCTCCCAGTGGGTACTGCAAGCCGACGAAGGCAAGGTGTACACACCGGCACGAGGGTCAACAAAAGCTAGATAGGTAAGGTAAACAGTAGCGCAAGTAAATATGGAACCAAAATATATAACTGAACAACTACGCTACTGTAATCATCTAGGGTAAGCATCAATCGATATAACCACAAGGTAAACTCAACCCATAATCACCGGGACGCTCCCCGGGCACTGTCACAACCTGCTCAACCAACGGCACAAACCTTCTGCACGCAACGCAGTAAGGCTCACGGGTCGGGACCGCTCTCCACAACCCTTTTCCGAAAAAGAACACCTCAAGGCGGTGGATCAGACCGCTGGTGTACGTGAAGTGCTAGAAGAGCTGTGACGATCGATGCTAGTGCTCAATCCACAGAACGGCAACGAGCCATGAAGCAACTGGTAAACCACCACGAGGATCGCACGGAACAGCAAGCGATCTCGACCGACCAACTAGGTCGTCTCAATGAACATGCAAACCACAACTACCCTACTGTCCAATCACGCAAGTAGAGTCTACGGCAGTCAAGTGAACTAGTAACTGAAAGCAAGGAAAGGGATAGAAAGATATCACCGTAGTCCACTGAACCGACTCCGGATCGAAGTACCCACCTGTCGATACGCTCGAGCCTAACTCCGACGGCTCTCGGGAAATGCGACTGGACCTACGAAAGACTCACACGGTCAAGGTCCACCAAGTCGACGCTAAACACAAGGCTCACACATCCCGAACCCGACGGATCGCCCGGAAAACCCACCGGGGCGACCCCGAAGCCACACTAAGCCCCAGAGGGGGTACCAACAGCCAAACAAGTCCTCCGCTGTCCCCCAAACACACACAACAAGGTGGTGGGACAGCGAGCACAAGCTCGGGGTGCCACGAACACAAACGCACCCGGAGAGGCTTCCCGGGTTCCCGAAAAGTGCCGAATTGACACCGGAACCCAACGTCACTCATCCGCTGTCCTCGGAACTTCGGGACAGCGATGAGGAACAGCCAACAAGGCTAAATGATGGAGCCAAGTCGCCCGTAAAATCAGCGAGCAAGTCGCACAACCAGAAACGGCGTTTCGCCGATTATTTCATCGAAAACGCGTCGGAAACGAATCCGAAACTCCGCGAAGGGCGAGAGGGTTGGACAACCAGTCCACAGGGCCCCGAGGGCCATACCCTTGCTGCCCGCAGCATCGCAACACTGCCCAAAAACGCCAAAGTCCCAAAACAAGCACAAAAACCAACATACAAGCACCCAACAAAGGCGTACGAGCAATCCGTACATCCGCACGACCTTCCGCAAGCACCGGCGGATAGGTATCGATGTCCCGGAGATCGTGCTCATAGCCCCACAGCATTAGGCCAAGTCGCAAGCTCAGCGAACCCATAAAAACAGCGAAAACAAGCAACAAGCAAGCATAATTAAGGCCGTTCGAGCATTCCGTTCGTCCGCACAACCTTCCGCAAGCACCAGCAGATAGGTATCGACGACGCGAAGGCCGTGCTCACAGCCCCACAGCTATCGGGCAAGTCGCAGGCCGGAAAAAGCATAAAAATAGGGCCACAAGCACTAATAAAGCATGACATAGGCCGAACAACAAAACGGCTCAACCAAATCCAGAACGGAGGTGAGCATGATGATCAGCGCATTGCCGCAATCATCGTGCTCACCTTCCCGGACCTCGGGGAGCAACAGGAGCTCCAGAAACCTCGGCGCGGCCAAAAAAACAACAAACAAGACCCCGGCCGGAGCAACAAGCTCCGGCCGGCATGCAAGGCCGGCGGCGGCCAGGGTTGGCAGAGAGGGTCGCCAGGAAGGGGAAGCTCACCTTAGCCGGCGGCGGGAAGCGGCGGCGGCGGCGCAGGCAACCCCGCAGCTCTCGGGTTGGCTAGGGCTTGTCGGCGCGGCAAGGAACGGCGGCGGCGACCGGCGGCGACGCGAGCACCGGCGAGAAGGGGTCGCCGGACACCGGTTGGCCGGTGACCGCGACAAAAATGCTCCGACGACGGCGACGGCGGAGCAAGGTGAGCAGTGGCTGCCCTAGATGCCTACACTGAGCCCGCGGCGGCTCCGGCGGCGCTCCGGCGGCACGGCGACGGCCGGGAAGGTAGGGGGCGGCGGCGGAGGTCGCGGGGGTGACAGTGCTCACCCACCTGAGCTGCGGGAGGCGGCGGCGGCCTGGGCTCACCAAGCTCAGCCAGTTGCTGCTCCAGCAGTGGCCGCAGCAGACTGGCGGGGACTCCGGCGGCGCTCCGGCGGCACTCCGGCGATCCCAGCAGCACAGCCACCTCAGGGGGAGCTCAAGCGTGGGTTCCCCCTGGGTGGGCCACAGAGAAGGAGAGGAAGAGGGAGAGGAAGAAGAAAAAGGAGACATTGAATCTACCATTTTGGATCGTCAGGATCGGACTCCGAATTGCGCCGTTAAGCCGTTCACTCTCCGCGACGAAAAACCAAAATTTACAAAAACACCAAATTTTCACAACATATACAGTATATACTGTGTAAATACGCATAATTATACTCAAAAAGCTCAGATACACAGTAACAGGGGTGGGGGACACAGAACTCAAATACGCCAATAAAATAATACAAAAGAAAATCTGAATTCTCACAACTTTACTTTGATATCTTTCCTTTTTGAGTTCTAAATAAGCTGGACTTGTAATAAGACTAGCTGAGATCATATCTTGTTCAGTCTATAATTTCAAAAGCTCGACATAGAAGCTACGAATATCTCTTCCTTCCTGATTCAATTAGCAATTTCATATTAAATCTCAAATTGCCTAGCTTGATTGGTTTGTGAGTAAATGTTTAGCAAATGTTTCCACATCTCATTGGTTGTTCTAAATGATCTCAAACTTAGAGCATTGTCAGTCTCAACATAATTCAAGATCCAAGTGATGACTCTTGCATTCTTAATTTTCCATGGACCTTTTTCTTTGACGTTAGTAGGTTCAAGAATAGATCCATCAAGAATTCCAAAGAGATCCTTACCTTCAACAAAAGTTCGAAAATGAAATTTCTATAGAGCATAATTTTTTCCATTAAGCTTTATAGAAATAGTATTTGTTTTTTCGAAGTCCATATCAATAAGATATCAAGCAAAGTTTCTGAAAAACAATGCAGATCACACCTGATAGTTGAGCATGATGGTAGTGCAAGAACACGAATGGCTACAGGATGATTGACGAAGACAGTCATAACTGCCACTAATCCTCAAAAGGATCAACAAAAAGTTTCTACTTAGAAAACCGGCTCTGATACCATGATAATATTATAAAGCAGAAGAAGAGAATAGAAATAAAACAATGAGAAACATAGCTCTCTAATCTGTCTCATACATTTATATCTTGTACATATATTTATACAACAATAGAGAATATTTTAAAGAGAATGTATACACAGTAATAAATATCAAATAAGGTACAAATACATGATTAATGGAGAAAATTAGGAGAGAATAAGGCAGCTGATTATAGGAGTGATTTAAGCCCTTAATGTTAGCCATTCTCCAAGACTTTCCTTTCACAAGATTAGCTGCAGATACTCCTCCCGCATTGTTCTATTGCTATACCGGTGGGGGAGATAGATTTTGACTCGCCTATGCCGCCATCGCTTGCAGGATAAGTAGCTCCTCCAAGTTTTTCTTCCTCTCATCCTGATAGCGTGAAGCTTCTGCTTGCTGCTGCACCGCTACTGCCTGCCTCTCCACTACGCTGACCAATATGGCTAGCTGCTCCCATAGCTCCCGGACTTCTCTAAATTCGGAAAACACAGAAGTCTCCGACTCTGATGCCTCAGTCACCATGGATCTCATCGTATGTCCTCCACGGGATGGCATCACTTCTACTTGCAACAACAACATCAAGTTAATACAAACCTAATTCAAGCGCACCCCGCTCAAGAATGCAACTAGACCCAACCAAGTAAGAGAAGGTGAAGCGTCCTTCGTCCAATTCCCGACATCATGTTGTCAGCCGTAAACATAATTATTCAACGAAATTGGGGATGCAACAAATTCGGTCAGACTCCAATACTTATTGGAGACATAAACAAAACGTAATCACATTACTTTCGCCGTTAGTCATATATAATCCTGTCACTCACGCTCTTAGTCCTTAGGGTCCAATTCTAGCCTAGAGCTTGCTAAGTCTACCTAAGACACATCCTAGACACTGATACCAACTTAATCTATCACACCCCGGGGCCACAGCGGAAGCTTACGCGGGCACGTGTACAGACCCACCGTGTGTATAAGGCCATCCCCGTATATACAAGACATTTACAATCAATCAAAATCCAGAAAGATATAATACACATCCTACATGTTGGATATCAAGAGCATATATAGCATAAACTATTTTTCATATTTCTCACTCCCATGGTTTTTTTTTTTTTTTTTTTTCAGGGCCTTCTAGTGCATGAGAGGTCCGGAATTGTGGCAAGGGCATCGCTAATAGCTAGAGCCGTCCCGCCCACTTGGACCACTAGAGGTTGCCCCTTATTTCCACTTTTTGGGAGCGCAGTTGAGAGTAGATGATGTATATATTTTAGACTAGTTACTTATATATGTGAAAGTTATGTATTTAAGGTGCATTCCATTATGGAAAATGGGTTGTATTTTTGAGTTATGCTATATTGGGATGTACGTATCATTGTGGAATTGATGTTGCATAGCTAAATACTAAATGTTTTTAGTTTAATTTATGTTATATATGCTCTTGATATCCAATCTGCAGATTGTGTATTATATCTTAATAGAGGTTGCTCGATTGTAGATGCTTTGCGTGTGCGGGTATAACCTTGTATACACGGCAGGTCTTTGCACACGCCTGGATAGGCTTCTTCTGTGGTCCCGGCAATTGACAATGGATCATTTTTTTTTTATCTTACTTTTTTCACTTACAATTTTTCACTGTTTTATACCCTGGCCGAGATGGACAATATCCATTAATCAGCGAAAACTTTCATTTCCCATTCGTGTTGTATTAGTGCTTTGGACCTACTTGAGGCGGTAATGCCTGATGAAGAGAAATTCTCCATATTTTAGAAATGAAGGTAGAAAACTAGCCAGTTTACAAGAATGAAGCTTAAAATGACAGGTCCAGATGATGTGTGATTTGGGATTCTAGTCTAAAGCAGGTAGATCATAGAAGGAAACCTAGAGGTTAGGATTCAAAAATAAGTAAACTAGTCACTTCAAAAGAATGTCAAATATTAACCTGAATGCCACAACTACTGAGGAGACAAGTTAGAAAAAAAAGTTTCAATGAACATTCTGAAAGTTTGGAAGTGAAATACCTATATTGCAGGGTACGTACTTGAAATTCTCGCTTTGTCTTGTTATGAAGTCATTCAAACTTAAAACTCATTATAAAGCCATATAGAAAGATTGCTGAGTGTA
This sequence comes from Puya raimondii, assembly GCA_016920855.1. NCBI lineage: Eukaryota > Viridiplantae > Streptophyta > Magnoliopsida > Poales > Bromeliaceae > Puya > Puya raimondii. Next base: position 87,675,230 of record JABWPP010000050.1, read on the forward strand.
AGTTCAATACATAAATAAGAATAATACTGATTGTCATCAGGGATCACGCGCTGCTCTGCAAGTAATTATTTGTCAACAGAGCATACCCAGTGAGAGCAACCAAAAAAAGATTAAAAAAGAAAAATTAAAAAGAACTCCAAACACTCCACACCAAACAAACTGAAAACAGAAGGATAAAAATAAGTTAAAGAAAGGAAAGGGAAGTGAATCCTCTACCATCAGCAGATAAAGGGCACATCAGCATGCTCATCGGTGCAGTAAAGACCAGGCTTCTGCATAAATCCTTGCTTGGACAACACCTGCCGAGCCTTCAATACAAGCTCCTTGTTAGTGATCTCTCTGCCGGTCTCAGCAATGATGGTCTGAATGGCGTTGCTTAGAGCTCCATACGCCCCCTGAGGGCTATTTGCATCAGCGGACGTCTGGTCTGTCTGGCAACCGCTGATAAGAATGCCATTATCAGGAAGCATCCGCTTATTGCTGGAGCCAGCATACACCTCTTGCACACTATTTACCTTCGTCTCTAAAGCGGGCTTGACGTACTCATCATCGTTCTCGTCCAGCTTATGCTTGAGGAATTCCTGTGCAAGGCTCCCCACCATCCCCATGAGTCCGCCACCGCCACTGCCTCCGCCCTCACCAATGCGCCCCCCCTGAAGCTTGTTCAACAGCACCTTCATGAACTTCTTTATCTTTGGGCTGGCATCTTCACCAAACATGTCAAATAGGGTTGGCCTGATCTTCCCCACATCGATGTCTTCCTTTCCGGTCTTCTGCTTCAGGATCTCAATCAGTGTTGAAAGCGGAAGAGAGCGGCTCTTTATATGGTGACCGTGCCCTGAGAAGCGTGCAGAATCATCATTGTCTTCCTCCTCAACAGCTTGGTGGTGGCTGCGGATATGGTGATGGCCTTCGTGAGGGAGCTGAATTCCACGGGACTCAAATGCGCCGTGGACTGTCTCTTTCAACAAGGCTCTGAAGCCAAAGCTTCTGCCAGAGTCAGAACCTCCTTCCTCATGACATTTTGTGCTCTCGCCGATTTGCTCCTTAGATTTATCAAGAAGACCACCACTGTGGCAGGAATCCGAGACAATTGTGATCCGACAGCCGTCTCCAACTTTGTCTACAAACTCCCTGAAATCATCATCTATGCCAGAAAGACAAAAAAGCAAGTTAAAATTAATCAACTGTGATAGCAGCAACTTTATGCAAGTACATACTGATATGATGTGTTTCTTCCAGTAAACCAAATATCAAGCAGCTGGTTAATTATTATTATTATCTCCAAGGAACAATGTCATTCTCATCGAGGATGTAAAGAGCAGAACATTATTATACGTGCTCAGGATGGCTTCATGGAATTCGTCTCATGTCTCATTGGCCAAATAGCATATGATCACAACAGTAGTTTGCCTTACTGTTGAATGAATATGCTAGTAGTCTTTCACCTTCATTCAATATTAGTTATGAACTCAAGTGAATAAGGATGTCAAAAGGTCGGATTCGGGGCCGGTTTTCAAAAACCCGAACCCAACAACCAAACCCAAAATTCGAACCCGAACCCGAACCTGACAGATTTTGAAAATCTGTATCCAAAACCGAACCGAACCAAAAAATCCGAAACCCAAACCCAAAAACCCGAATCCGAAACAATTATTTCTCTTTACCATATTTCAAAACATATTATATTAAGATCTAATTTTAAAATACAAATTCAAATATAACATCAAACACTCATATATACTATACTAGTGTAAGGGCCTACACTTCGCGCAGATAGATAGTATTTCAGCAAATTAAGATATATATATTTTTAAAATTTTAATATTAAAAAAGTTATAACTTAAGAAATACAAAAAAAAACCCCTATAAAATAGCGTCATGTACATTATAAAAATCTAAATACAACATCAGGAAAAAAAGATAAAAAGATAATAAAATTGTGCTCCATTCACCGCTCTCAGTGCTCTCTTTTTTTTGTTTTTTAATATCAACATTGCCTCAAAAAAAATGAAAAAAAGAAGGCAGGGATAGAACAAAGAACAGCAATATGGGAAAACCAAAGAATAGTAGCTTTAAGCAAACTCGTAACTAAAATAGTCACATCATACGGGAAGTAGTAAAAATGAACTTGATTCATGACATAAAACATAATTATAAAAAAATGATAAAAGAAGACACCACCATAGCTAAAGAAAAAAAATAAGTATCTAGTAGTTTAGAATGAGTAACAGAAAAGGGCACACCACTTAGCATAAAAAGGAAAGACTGATTAATTAAATATGTACCCAAGACGGTATAAGGTAGCGCAAGCAATCCCAAGAGGAAAGCCTCTCAGTATACCCGGCCATGTAATGTCTTTGACCTCGTGTCTTCGACATTACCGTAGGCCCATGTAGCTTCCAACATCCAAGATCCGTTTACACGAACACTAGGCTTGGCACGTCCGCTTGTCAAGGGGCGGTCCATATCCTATGGACCGTCCGAGAAGTCGGGGCCACTTCACAAGTGTCCTACTACTCCTCTATATACCTAGCAAGGCCTCTCCCTTTTGGCACACCGGGGGTACAAAGGTGCTCACTGAGGGGTACATTTCGAGTCCCCCGCATGCAGAACCAATATCCTTGCCACAACATGGGCCATTACTAGGGAATTGCCTCCGTTGACCCATTAGCGACAGCACACCTGACAGACTGTCTCACCTTCGCAACTCCATAACTTCGTTAACCCAAATGCCTTCAAAATGTGGCCCCCAAGGATGACAAGACTGAGCACCAACTGATCGACACATGACAGGACACCCAAAAGGTTCGAGTGCAGTACTGGACACCCAGAAGTTGGCAAGAGAATTTAGTGCTCACGCTCTATTTCGGACGCCCACAAGTACTATAGCAGCCGAATGTTTGAGGATAAGGTTACGAAAGCGGCAAGTGGTGAGCAAGTGGCTCACTACGTGAGTTTCAGATGCCCGAAGAGTTGTACCGGGCGGCCGAAAGGCTGAGCTGGCAATGTTTCGTAAGTTTCAAGCATTCGATGGCAATAGTGGACGCCCAAAACCGTCGGACTTAGGAAGTATCGGACGTCCGAATGTAGTTTCAAGCGCCCGAAACTTTTCGGATTGAGAGTGGTTTGTGGATTGTCTAAGGGCTTAAATGCCATTGTTACAGACCTATAAATAGTCCATTGTTCAGCAACACCTCCTTCATTGTATAGCTGAAGTGTGCGCCCTTTTCTCTCCTCCTACCTTCTCGTTCTCCTCCTGATTAAGTTTAGGGTCTATATTTGGAGAGCCCAAAAGTTGATGGTTTCCTCCTATTGATGATCCTTGATACATGCATTAAAGCTGTAGAGTGAAGAGGAAAGCTGTGGATGATCCTAGCTAAAGTCTTTTATTCTGTACTGAATTTGAAGTAAGGAATAGATGAGCTTAAAGACTAAAAGTAAGATTTTAATTGATTATAGTGTAATAGTTGGTGATTGAAGATCATGGTTGTGTGATCTAGGAATTGAATGTATTGGAACTCCTGATGGAGTTTGTTGCTATGGTAGAGTTGAGAGTACCTTCCTTGGAGCACCTACGAGGTTGGTATCTTGCCGCCAAAATCGGCGAACTAATTACTATGTCAATATGTGCATGTCTCTGTGAGACAAAGAAGATCCTGTTGACATGATTATGATAGCAGTACTGTGACATCTACCAGACTGTGGTAGAGAGCATGATAGAGAGATTATTATTGAGATGAAATCATCGCTTAATTGAGATTATGTGAATAAAGCAAGTAGTATACTGTCAACATATTCAACTCTATGTAGACGTCCTGCATGTTCTATTTTCTGAGACCAATATTTCTGAGTCATACGAATGTGTTGTAATATGTGAGAAAATGTAAAAAGATGCCATAGGGCAGGTGACATGTGGGAAATTGGGAAAAATGCAAAGAGGCAGATAAACTGTGAAAAGAAAGTGAAACATGATCTAATAATGCCAAGGGGCAAGTAAACAGTGTGATCGTGGTCTTGTTGATCATCGCATGTGACTATAGCCTGAAAAAGCCAAATTGAGCTTGACAGTACATATGGTATATGGTATTCGGATGGGGTCGCGCCGCGTGAGTGGCTCTCCGGAGGCTGGCCTTGTGAGACAGTTGTGACAACAGCCTAAATGGTAGTGAACTACTATATATGGGGTCTGAACACGAGGCGGCGCAGGCTTGACAGACTTATAAGTCAGTCGGTGCGATTGGATGATATGGCATTTATTTTTACCAATTATCCTAATTGAGACACATAAGATTATGATCTACAATTCCCATTATTTAATTATAAAGGAATGACAGCTGATATTTATTTCCAGCTCAATATATCATATGTTTATTTATCCAGTTCAATTTTTACTATTGATGCCTTTGATAGACCTAGTGGTGTAGGTCGTCGCTATCATCGACTGTACCCACCGGAAACTATTTTTTAATAGTTCTCACGCCCTCCCATTATTATTTCAGAGCCCTCGGTGCTGACTATAGATCGAGGTAAGGGGATCGCGAACTAAATAGCATCTTCTATTCTGGCGAGTACTAGAGGAGGACCACCTAATGTATATGGCTATATAGCTGACTTACATTTTGAGCTGGATGAGGCTGATAGAGTTGTATTTATTTTGGGGTTGTGCGGAAGCTTAGATTCTAATAAAGGTTATTTTATATATACACTCCTGGTATATATTTTGGAGAGGTTATTTGTATGCGCTTCATATGTGCATGGTGCATACTCATGCATGCGGCGGGTCTGTTGGCGTACCCGAAGACTTCTGCTGTAACCTGGGATATGACAAAATGTGTCCTACAGTGGACACGTAGGAACTCAAATTTTTCTAGGGAAGTGCCTATCCCCACTCCGTCTCTCCCTTTTCTTTTTCACCTGAAAGTATTTTCCTCACTAAGTGTGCATTTGGTGCCACTAATCCCTTTTTTTTCCGTAAGATTTTGTTGTTTTATAATTGCATTAATTTCTTGTGGAAAATTCCCTTAAATGTTCTTTCGAAGTAGTGAATATAATGAGTTGCAAGCAATTGTAAATTGATTCCTCTCTGTGAGCTGCGAGATCAAATTTCCTCAAATTAAAACCAAATATCAACCAATTTGCAAACTTTACCGTTTGCAAGAGATGAGATTTTCCTATGTTTCTCCAGATCAACATATCTGCTGGGTTGGAGGGGGGGGAAAAAAAAAATGATGTGAAGCAGTTAGAGAAATCAAGAAGTAGGAAAGAGATCGGACCGGTGATGAGGTTCATGTCGCAGGGGACGATGCACTCGTCGTATCCGGTGTCGTCGTCGTCGCCGGTCTCGGCGGGGAGGCGGGTGCCGTGGCCGCTGTAGTGGATGAAAAGGTAGTCCCCAGGGCGGGCGGAGGCGACGAGGTCGGAGATGGCCCTGCGGATGTTGGCCCCCGTGGGCTGCGGGTAGGAAGGGTCCGTGTCGATCAGCACCACGATGTCCTCCTCCGCGAATCCGTACCGCTCGATCAGGCATCGCTGCATCCGCTTCACGTCGTTGATGCATCCCTTCAGCTCTGCCTTCGTCCCCGGGTAGTTGCATCCTACCAGAAGCGCCTTCTTCTTCCCCCTCATCCTCTCTGATCCCACCCCCAAGGCGCTCCTCCCTTTTCTTCCTCTCCCTTTCTCTTCTTTCTTCCACCGGTGGCAATGGGGATTTGGTGACTCCTCTGTCCTCCGATTCGACGGATTTGGTAGCTGCGACCGGAAGAGGCACGATTGACTCTTTTAAATGGCGCGACACGTGGCCATTTCTGATACGTTGGAATGCTTGGCCCACCACAGTGAAAATAATTAATGTGAGGGACGCGTGGCAATTTCTGATTCGTTGGACTGCTTTACTGCTCTACTGTGTATAATAATTAGTGATGAGGAACCGTCGGACGGATGACACGCGAATTTATATTTGCAGCCAAACATAACACAGCCTCTGCGCAAGATTTCAGCCCGCCCGAACCTTCACACTCGAAGTCTCCAAGCCTTCGCATTGGTACTTTACGATAGCTGTGCGCGGAAGATGTTTCGAGCGCCTGCCCTGCATGCCTAAAACTATTTTCGGGCGCCCGGAGAGAAAATCAGGCGCTTATTTATTTAACGAGTCGCACGATCCCTACTCTCGGGTTGAGCGTCTGGAAGGTATTCGGACGCCCGCAGAAATCATCTAAAAGATGTTCCAGGCACCCGCAGGAACATTCGGATGCCCGAATATTTAATCACCTCGTGCACCCAAACTCTTGGATCGAGAATTCGAAAGGGGTTCGGACGTCCACCGAGACTGTCTGAGAAAAAGTGATTCTGTCACGCCCGGGCCCCAGCGGAAGCCTACCCGGCATGTGTACAGACCCGCCGTATGCACAAAATACCCTTGGTACACACAAGGCGTCTAAAACAAATAATGCGGAAAAGGAGATATACATATACAAATTTTAACATAAACATCATGTCTACAACAACTGGTCAAATCATAAGATATACAATATAAGTCTCAATACAAAATAGTATATCATATAAACTCAAGATGGTCACTACAATAGTACAAGTACACCTCTCACAACAAAAATCAAAAGAAAGGTGGCTCGGATCCACCTCTAAGCAACTCGGTAGTATGCACTAATTAGACGCGACTCTCTTGACGCGGTCTCTAGCCTCTTCCGCTGTGAAAAATTCTGAAAAAAAAAACCAACTAATAAGGGTAAGAACTATTAAACAATAGTTCCCAGTGGGTAAGCCACCGAGCGAAGCAAAATATACCACTAGGTCAACTGTGGCATCAGATAATAAACTGCTGAAATGAAGAGCTGTAATGTAATAACTGAAATGAAATGGCTCTATTACTATCATGCCTTTATGCAACTATACGAATCAACATGTATATAGTTCTATTACTATCATGTAATAACCAACATATATGTCCAACTACCATTTATGCATTAACTAGTTGTGATGTATAATATCAAGTTTAATTATTTTTTATCCAATCATCGAGGACTTACACAAAGTAACGTCCCGGCTTGTGCCGTCCCTAATGATCCCATGGTAGTCAACATTCCTCCTCTAGGAATGAGCCTCCCCCACGGAGTCCCACTTCAGCGCCCAATCGCGCATGGACGAGTATGGTGTCGCGATGGCTAAACTCCGGAGTGCCGGCTTGTAGGGAGCGACCCTCACAAGTATATGCAAATGAGCATAAGGGTAAGCAAGCGTAGTCACATGCATCATGTCAGAGGACATAGAATCTCAATCATCATGTCTATAACATGAAATCTCAATCATCGACCTAGGGGTCGGATACAATGTCTCAACTTGTTTAAAGAAGCATTTCTACTATTGTCACCATATAACTATTGTGAGAATTCGAATTTTGGAAATTTGAAATTCTGTGTTCCTCTCCCCTGATACTGTGTTTTCGATCAGTATACGCATATATATAAAGGTATTTATATATATATATGTATATAAGTGATTTTAGTGGATTTTGTTAGTTTTCGGATTTTCGTCGCGGAGAGTGAACGGCTTAACGGCGCGATCCGGAGTCCGATTTTGGCAATCCAAAATGCTAAGTTCGATATCTCGGCAGTGCTGAACGCGATGGCATGATCCGTGTCGGCGTGCGACGAACGGATTGAAAGTTATTGCATCCTTTTCGCTGAGTGCTCGAATGGTACGTTTTATGTTTCGAGATCGGGACCCCGTTTTTCGCACCGTTTCGCGCGAATTCAAATTTGGAAGGGGCTAGGGGGTTTTGTTACCTGCTGTGGAGAGGGAGGCCTTGGCTGAGGGGGGGTAGGTGAGGGCATTAATGAGCCTCACCCACCCCCTCTCTTTTCCCTAACTCAACCTCTCCCCTCACTCACTCACTCTCTCTCTCTCCCTCTCTCACTCCTTCTCTCCCTTGCTCCCAGGGGTGAGCACGAGGCTCCCCTGCCCCTTGGCCTCCTCCCTGAGCAGCGCCGGCCGCCGCCGGCCACCGCCTGGCCGGAGCAACTCCGGCCACCTCTCCCTCTCCCTTTTTCTCTTTTCTTCTTCTTCTTCTTCTTCTTCTTCTTCTTCCCCTCCTCTGAGGTGAGCACCCAGGGGGAACCCACGCCGAGCTCCCCCTGAGGTTGCTGTGACGCGGGGGACCGCCGCCGTGTCGCCGGAGGGCCGCCGGAAGCAGCCTGAGCTGCTGCCGCCAGCTGCTGGAGCAGCAGCTGGCCGAGGATGGTGAGCCCCTGTCGCCGTCGCCGCCGTACCCCGTCACCGTTGGAGGTGAGCGCTGTCGCCCTTGGGTCCTCCGGCTCCGCCTCCTGCCTTCTCGGCCGTCGCCGTGCCGCCGGAGCGCCGCCGTGGCTGCCGCGGTCTTTGACTGGGCACCTAGGGCAGCACCGCTTCGATCCCTCCGCCGCCGCCGCCGCCGCCGCCGCCGCTTCTCGCCGCCGGCTGAGGTGAGCCTCCTTCTCCTTGGCACCTCCTCTGCCAACGCTGGCCGCCCCGACCTTGAATGCCGGCCGGCTGCCGGCCGGAGCTGGTTGCTCCGGCCGGGGTCTGTTTTGTGTAGTTTTTGGCCGCGCCGAGGTGTCTGGAGCCCCTGTTGCTCCCCGAGGTCTGGGGAGGTGAGCACGATGATCACGGCATCATGCTGATCATCATGCTCACCTCTGTTTTGGGTTTGGTTGAGCCGTTGCGTCGTTCGGCCTTTGTGGGGCCATTTTGCCCATTGTTGCACTGTTTTTGTGCACTTTCCCGGACTGCGACTGGTCCTGTCGCAGTGGGGCTGTGAGCATGGCCTCCGTTACATCGTTGCCGATCCGCTGGTGCTTGCGGAAGGTCGTGCGGATGTACGGCTTGCTCACACGGCCTTAGTTAAGCTTGCTTGTGTGCGCGCGCTCACTATTTTTATGGGATTTCCCGGCTTGCGACTGGTCCTGTCGCAGTGGGACAGTGAGCACGGTCTCCGTGACGTCGCTACCTATCCGCTGGTGCTTGCGGAAGGTCGAGCGGACGAACGGGTTGCTCGAACGGCTTATTTTAGCGCTTGTATGTATGTATATTGTGCTTGTTTTGGGACTTAGGCGCTTGTGGCAGCGTTACGACGCTGTGGGCAGCAAGGGTTTGGTCCTCGGGACCCTGTGGACTGGTTGTCTAACCCCCTCGCCCTTCGTGGAGTTTCGGATTCGTTTCCGACGCGTTTTTCGATGAAATAATCGGCGAAACGCACGTTTCTAGTTGTGCGACTCACTCGCTGTTTTCGCGAGCGACTTGGCTTCGTCGTGTAGCCTCGTTGGCTGTTCCTCATCGCTGTCCCGAAGTTCCGAGGACAGCGGATGAGTGATGTGGGGTTCCGGTGCCAAATCGGCACTTTTCGGGAACCCGGGAAGCCTTTACGGGTGCCTTTGATGTTCGTGGCACCCCGAGCTTGTGCTCGCTGTCCCGTCACTTGGTTTTGTGTGTTCGGGGACAGCGAGGGACCTTGTTGGCTGTTTGGTACCCCTCTGGGGCTTTGTGTGGTTTCGGGATCGTCCCGGTGGGTTTCCCGGGCGATCCGTCGGTTTAGGGATGTGAGAGCTTTGTGTTTAGCGTCGACTTGGTGGACCTTGACCCTATGAGTCTTTCGTAGGTCCTGTCGCGGTTCCCGAGAGCCGTCGGTGTTAGATTGCATCTTACCTACAGGTGGGTACTTCGGTCCGGAGTCGGTTCAGTGGACTACGGTGATACCTTTCTATCCTTTCCTTTGCATTTCAGTTTTAGTTCACTTGACTCCCATAGACTCTACTTATATGCGTGCTTGGATAGTAGAGTAGTTATGGTTGCATGACTGTTGAGACGACCTAGTCGGTCGGGGGTGATCGTCGTTGTTCCGAGCGATCCCCGTTGCGGTTTAGTAGTTGCTTCACGGCTCGTTGCCGTTCTGTGGATTGAGCATTTGCATCGATCGTCACAGCTCTTCTAGCACTTCACGTACACCCTCGGTCTGATCCACCGAATAGGGGTGTTCTTTTCCGGAAAAGGGTCGTTGAGTTTGTGCCGACCCGTGAGCCTTGATGCAGTGCGTCCAGAAGGTTTATGTGCCGATAGATGAGCAGGTGACAGTGCATGGGATACGTCCCGGTGGTTTTAGATTGGGTTTACTTTGTGGTTTTCCCTTTGATGCATACTAGTTGCTTACAGTAGCATAGTTATTTCAGTTGTATGTTAGCCTCATACTTACTTGTGCTACTGTATACCATATCTATCTTTTGTTGACCCTCGTGCCGGTGTGTACACCTCGCCTTCGTCGGCTTGCGGTACACACTGGGAGGGGAGACATGTGTACATGTTCTCACCCCCCGCCCCCGTTGCAGGTTTCAGGTGAGCAGGGTGGTGAGTGTCGGGACGCTGCGAGGCACGCCTAGATAGTAGCTCTAGAGGTTCCGACTCGTGAGGCTACTTCCCCAGATTTGGTTATCACCCTACCTTCGCCTATTAGATGTGATTGTGGTTCAGTTATTCTTTGGGCTTACTCTAGCATGCTTATGTGTTGTTGATCATTCATTATCATTATGTGATGATTGCATGCTTGGACTAGTTGGTGGTATCCATGTTCTTTGATCGTTTCTTTTATCGAGTATTTTGGCTTTCTACTCCTCGTGGTAGCGTCGTGAAATAAAGGTTTTCGTGTGGGAAACAGTTCTCAAATGGATTTCTGATTGTTCGGTTTTTGTGATTTCAAAAGAGAGTTCTCGTGTGGAGGACAGTTTTCAAATGATTTTTGGATGGTTGACATTAGGGTTTCAAATAAAGCTTCTGGGTAAGGAGCAGCTTTCTAGAATGTTTGTTGCTTGTGCATCGCATCATCCTTCGCTTAAGGACTTGCTTAGATTCATACTGGCTTAAGGACTGCTAGCTGTATGAATCCTATTGAGTTGTTTTGTTGTTCGTGGTGAATGAATGGTGATTGTGATCCTGTTGTAAGTTGTGGACGCCGTGCAAATACAGGGGAGGTTCTGTCCGTGTGTACAGTAGACCCTGTATTTGTGGCGGGTCTGTACATGGCGCGGGCTAGGCTTTCAAAAAAAAAAAAAAAAAAAAATTGGCACGTTTTTTCGCATCTAGAACTAGCCCGGGGCGTGACAGATTAAGATGGTATCAGAGCGTAAAGGGAACAAACACTCATTCATTCATCAACTTGTAACTGAACCACTGGTTAGGCTGACCCATAGGAAGACCTAGGATGTATAGGCGCGCGAGCTCGAGGGGTTTGTTTCGGCTTGTGTTTTGTGGGAGTTGCCGACCCCTTTTCTCTTGCGCTGGTTTCTGCTTTTGCAGTTGGTTTGCGGTCTTGGTAGACCTCCTCGTCCGGGTCGTGGTGGTGGGCGTGCGCCTGCGGAGCTGTCTGCTGGTTTTCTGTTTCGGGCTGTTGAGGCCGGTACGAGTGAGGAGCTGGCAGGAGACGGACAGCCTGGTGTGGGCCGTACCCTGTGTGCTTGAGGCCGAGGCGAGGGGTCAGTTGGCGACCCTCTCCGGCATGTTCCGGTGGTTTTCGCAACAGGCTACGGCAGCTGCCGCCCTAGCCCCTCCTACTCCTTCGCCGTGTACCCCGATGACTGCAGACCCTCCTGTGGCACCCACCCCGATGTGCGACGACCGTGACGATGACAGCGACTTTGTCGGCTGTTTCGCGCGTGGATGCCGACCCCGTGTTTGGGGGTGGTGGTCACACTCAAGCGTGTTGGACGGATTTCCTGTGTTTGATCTGCCCTAGTTCGCAGGCTCGTGCTGTTTCTGGTAGTGGTGGTGGAGTACCAGACAGATCCCAAGTAGCCGGGTGTTTTTTTTCCCTTTGTGTAACCACTCGTTGGTGAGTGGTGGCCCTCGTGGGCCTGGGAAACGTCACTTGGTGGATCTGTGTTGTTGTGGGGCTGTTCTCGCCCTGTCCCCACTTTCCGTGTTGAGCACGAGGGCCTCTGCGAGCGTCTCCACGGAGATGTTGTTTTGAGCGGTTTCGACCGCAGTTTGGGTGTTTTTCCTCCTGTTTTGTTGGGTAGGAAGGTGAAGCCTACCCCTCTGACGTCTTGCTGGTGGCATCGTCAATGTTGGTCTTTTGACCATTGGCTAGTTCTGGCGTCGAACTGACGTGTACTAGACTGAGTGGACACTGTTGGGTGTCGGGTGTTTGTTGGTGCCTACATAGTTTACGGATATCCTAACGCCCAAATTGGTGTGTTCGGGGATTTCTGGTGGCAATTGTAGGTTTCTGTGCTATCGCGAGATCTTCCAGGTCCTTGTTGGAGATCTCCCCGCGTTCGACGTTGGTTAGTCAACGCTGGTTTTGTTCTGCCTCCGGTTTGGTTCGTGTGGTTGACGACCCTTTGTCGCCTGTAGCCGCCGGTTCGTGGTTGGAAGCCGATGACTCCTAGAGAGTTGGCTCAGGGCAGACTTTGTTTTGTGGGTCGGTCTGCTTTTCCCGTTAATTCGGTGACTCGTCTGTGACTTTGGTCCAGCTTTGGAGTTGGTTGACCTGGTGCCTTTGTGGTGTTGCCAACTGGTTGTTGGCTTTGACCTTAGGATATTTCGTTTTCTTTTGATAAGTACGTTGGCTGCAGACAACGTAGTGTCGAAAGTTAGAACGAAATACCCTATCCCTTTTGGAGACTTTCTGGATTGGGTCGGTGCTTTCCCTTGCAAGACTCTTCTCGCTCCTTGTCGTCTTGCGGAAAGCTGTGTGTTGGTCATCCCCGTTCTTGTGGTGAACCTTGAGCTAATCCTGGCGTGGTTTCTGCGCAGTTGATTTGCCATCACGGCCGTTGGTTTGACTCCGGCTGAGTCAAGTTGCCTTTTAGCTCGGTTTCGGGATGACGGGAGCCTGGATGTTGGCTCCGAGGTCTCTGTGCTTGTGTTCGCGTGCTGGGTTTTCGCCGCGTCTTTCGTGTAGCTATGCTTTGGAGCGCGTGCCCGATCTTTTGGGATCTGATGTTCGGCATCGTTGGTGTTTTTATCGCTTGTTGCGATTGGCGATCCTGTACACCTGAGTGATGGACTCGCAAGGTTTTCGTTGGTTGATGAACTGGGTTTCGACAGTTCTTGGATCATTTGTCGTGGTCTCCTTTGACGACATACTGATCTATTCGAGGAGTTTCCTTCTTGGTTCGCATCGTGACGTGGGTTGGTTTTGTGGAGGAACCAAGGAAGGGGGACCTTGTAGTAGTTTGGCCTGTTCCGACTTCTGTGGCAGAGTTTAGGAGCTCCCTCGGCTTGGGCGTTGTTGCCGGCGATTTGTTGAGGGTCCTTCTCAAGATCGCCGCCCCTTTGAGCATGCTGTCGAGGAATGGCGCGTTGTTTCTGTAGACTCCCGCCTGTTTGATGAGCTTCTAGGACCCGATGGACTGTTTGACTCGTGCCCCTATCTTAGCATTGTCGCAGCCTGGTGAGGTTGTTATGGTCTTCTGCGATGCATATTGGATGGGATTGGGGTGCGTGCTCATTCAGCATGAGAAGGTTATCGCTTATGCTTCGCGCTAGTTGATGGACTATGAGAGGATCTATCTGGCGCTCGATCTCGAGTTAGCAGCAGTGGTGTTCGCTCTCAAGCCTTGGAGACACTACCTGATTGGAGCGCATTGTGAGATCTTCACGGATCCCCTGAGTCTGTTGTATCTCTTCAAGGAGCCGTCTCTTTTGATCACCGACCAGGAGCGATTGGTGGTGGAGTTTCGTCGACCAGAGTTGGAGACTTTACCTTGTGGAGCTGCCGCTTAGTTGTTGTCTTTGGAGGTGCAACCCACCTTAGCGGATCAGATTTTCGGTGGGCAGCCGATGGATCCGCACTGGCAGTGAGTGCGAGCAGACGCCGAACAGGGCAGAGATGGTGGCTTCGTGCTACATGCTGTTGGTTTTCCTTCGAGGACGGAGGTGTGTGCCCAGTGTTCGGGATTTGAGGTGAGAGTTTTGGCTGAGGCACACCGGTCGCCGTACATCGTTAATCCTGGAGAGACGAAGATGTACTGCGACTTGAGGTAGAGTTTCTGGTTGTAGCTCAGCATGTGGCACTGTGCCGGGTTTGTCAGCAAGTGAAGGCTGTGCCTCAGCAGAGAAGATTTGACCGTTACCTGTACCTGTAGGGAAGTGGGAGCGGATCACCATGGTTTTCGTCACCGGGTTGCCTCGTTCTCTGCGAGGTCATGTTGTGATCTGGGTTGTTTCGTGGACTGTTTGACGAAAACGGCTCACTTCCTACCGGTACACTCGACTTAGTCTCGGGATCGACTGGCGCAGCTCCACTTGGATGAGTTCGTCGGGCTGTCTGGAGAGCCAGTGTCGATCGCTTTGGACTGGAGTTCTCGCTTCGTTTCCCAGTTCTGGAGGAGCTTGCTGTAGGCACTGGGGACGAGGCTCGACTTCAGCTCAGTTTACCACCCTTAGAGTGTTGGGCAGTCGGAGCGAGTCTTCTAGGCTCTCGAGGTTATGCTCCGGGCATGCGTTTTGGTTTTGGTGAGGTTTGGCTCGGTTATCTTTCCTCGTTGGAGCTTGCTCTCCTCTACAGCTTCCTAGCGAGCGTTGGTTTGGCACCGTGCGAGGCGTTGTTTGGTAGTCGTTGTCGATCACTGTTCTGTCTGGTTGACGTGGATGAGCGTCGTGTGATCGGCCCGACAACGGTTCAGCTGAGGGAGGATCTCAGCTGCGGTGAGGTGCCTATGAGGTTTTTGGCTCGCAAGGGGGAAGCAGTTGAGGAACCGGAGCTTTCTGTTTGTGAGACTGCGGTGGATGAGTCGCGAGGAGCGCGAGACTTCTTGGGAGCTGGAGTCTTCTTCGCGTGAGAGGTATCCGCTGTTGTTCGCGGATAGTGTGTGTGTAAGTTTCGGGGACGAAACTTCTTGTTAGGTGGGAGTGATGTGAGAATTCGAATTTTGAAAATTTGAAATTCTGTGTTCCTCTCCCCTGATACTGTGTTTTCGATCAGTATACGCATATATATAAAGGTATTTATATATATATATATGTATATAAGTGATTTTAGTGGATTTTGTTAGTTTTCGGATTTTCGTCGCGGAGAGTGAACGGCTTAACGGCGCGATCCGGAGTCCGATTTTGGCAATCCAAAATGCTAAGTTCGATGTCTCGGCAGTGCTGAACGCGATGGCGTGATCCGTGTCGGCGTGCGACGAACGGATTGAAAGTTATTGCATCCTTTTCGCTGAGTGCTCGAATGGTACGTTTTATGTTTCGAGATCGGGACCCCGTTTTTCGCACCGTTTCGCGCGAATTCAAATTTGGAAGGGGCTAGGGGGTTTTGTTACCTGCTATGGAGAGGGAGGCCTTGGCTGAGGGGGGGTAGGTGAGGGCATTAATGAGCCTCACCCACCCCCTCTCTTTTCCCTACTCACACTCAACCTCTCCCCTCACTCACTCTCTCTCTCTCTCTCCCTCTCTCACTCCTTCTCTCCCTTGCTCCCAGGGGTGAGCACGAGGCTCCCCTGCCCCTTGGCCTCCTCCCTGAGCAGCGCCGGCCGCCGCCGGCCACCGCCTGGCCGGAGCAACTCTGGCCACCTCTCCCTCTCCCTTTTTCTCTTTTCTTCTTCTTCTTCTTCTTCTTCCCCTCCTCTGAGGTGAGCACCCAGGGGGAACCCACGCCGAGCTCCCCCTGAGGTTGCTGTGACGCGGGGGACCGCCGCCGTGTCGCCGGAGGGCCGCCGGAAGTAGCTTGAGCTGCTGCGGCCAACTGCTGGAGCAGCAGCTGGCCGAGGATGGTGAGCCCCTGTCGCCGTCGCCGCCGTACCCCGTCACCGTTGGAGGTGAGCGCTGTCGCCCTTGGGTCCTCCGGCTCCTCCTTCTGCCTTCCCGGCCGTCGCCGTGCCGCCGGAGCGCCGCCGTGGCTGCCGCGGTCTGTGACTGGGCACCTAGGGCAGCGCCGCTTCGATCCCTCCGCCGCCGCCGCCGCCGCTTCTCGCCGCCGGCTGAGGTGAGCCTCCTTCTCCTTGGCACCTCCTCTGCCAACGCTGGCCGCCCCGGACCTTGAATGCCGGCCGGCTGCCGGCCGGAGCTGGTTGCTCCGGCCGGGGTCTGTTTTGTGTAGTTTTTGGCCGCGCCGAGGTGTCTGGAGCCCCTGTTGCTCCCCGAGGCTGGGGAGGTGAGCACGATGATCACGGCATCATGCTGATCATCATGCTCACCTCTGTTTTGGGTTTGGTTGAGCCGTTGCGTCGTTCGGCCTTTGTGGGGCCATTTTGCCCATTGTTGCACTGTTTTTGTGCACTTTCCCGGACTGCGACTGGTCCTGTCGCAGTGGGGCTGTGAGCATGGCCTCCGTTACATCGTTGCCGATCCGCTGGTGCTTGCGGAAGGTCGTGCGGATGTACGGCTTGCTCACACGGCCTTAGTTAAGCTTGCTTGTGTGCGCGCGCTCACTATTTTTATGGGATTTCCCGGCTTGCGACTGGTCCTGTCGCAGTGGGACAGTGAGCACGGTCTCCGTGACGTCGCTACCTATCCGCTGGTGCTTGCGGAAGGTCGAGCGGACGAACGGGTTGCTCGAACGGCTTATTTTAGCGCTTGTATGTATGTATATTGTGCTTGTTTTGGGACTTAGGCGCTTGTGGCAGCGTTACGACGCTGTGGGCAGCAAGGGTTTGGTCCTCGGGACCCTGTGGACTGGTTGTCCAACCCCCTCGCCCTTCGTGGAGTTTCGGATTCGTTTCCGACGCGTTTTTCGATGAAATAATCGGTGAAACGCACGTTTCTAGTTGTGCGACTCACTCGCTGTTTTCGCGAGCGACTTGGCTTCGTCGTGTAGCCTCGTTGGCTGTTCCTCATCGCTGTCCCGAAGTTCCGAGGACAGCGGATGAGTGATGTGGGGTTCCGGTGCCAAATCGGCACTTTTCGGGAACCCGGGAAGCCTTTACGGGTGCGTTTGATGTTCGTGGCACCCCGAGCTTGTGCTCGCTGTCCCGTCACTTGGTTTTGTGTGTTCGGGGACAGCGAGGGACCTTGTTGGCTGTTTGGTACCCCTCTGGGGCTTTGTGTGGTTTCGGGATCGTCCCGGTGGGTTTCCCGGGCGATCCGTCGGTTTCGGGATGTGAGAGCTTTGTGTTTAGCGTCGACTTGGTGGACCTTGACCCTGTGAGTCTTTCGTAGGTCCTGTCGCGGTTCCCGAGAGCCGTCGGTGTTAGATTGGATCTTACCTACAGGTGGGTACTTCGGTCCGGAGTCGGTTCAGTGGACTACGGTGATACCATCTTAATCTGTCACGCCCCGGGCTAGTTCAAGATGCGGAAAAACGTGCTAAATTTTTTTTTTTTTTTTGAAAGCCTAGCCCGCGCCACGTACAGACCCGCCACAAATACAGGGTCCACTGTACACACGGACAGAACCTCCCCTGTATTTGCACGGCGTCCACAGCATACAACAGGATCACAACCACTATTCATTCATTCCAACAGCACAACGACACCAAAGATTCATATAGCTAGCCGTCCTTAAACCTGTATGAATCTAAGCAGGTCCTTAAGCGAAGGATGATGCAATGCACAAGCAACAAACATTCTGGAAAGCTGCTCCTTACCCAGAAGCTTTATTTGAAACCCTAATTTCAAACATTCAAGAATCATTTGAAAACTGTTCTCCACACGAGAACTCTCTTTTTGAAATCACAAAACCGAGCAATCAGAAATCCATTTGAAAACCGTTTCCCACACGGAAACCTTGTTTTACGACGCTACCACGAGGGGTAGAAAACCAAAATGCTCGATAAATAAAACGACTGGAAAACAAGGATACAACCAATCAATCCAAGCATGCTATCATCACATAATCATAAGGAGTAAATTCACAACACATATGCATGCTAGAGTAAGCCCAAAGAATAACTGAACCACAAATGACATCTAATAGGCGAAGGTAGGGTGATAACCAAATCTGGGGATGTAGCCTCACGAGTCGGAACCTCTAGAGCTACTATCTAGGCGTGCCTCGCAGCGTCCCGACACTCACCATCCTGCTCACCTGAAACCTGCAACGGGGGTGGGGGGTGAGAACATGTACACATGTCTCCCCTCCCAGTGGGTACCGCAAGCCGACGAAGGCGAGGTGTACACACCGGCACGAGGGTCAACAAAAGATAGATATGGTATACAGTAGCACAAGTAAGTATGAGGCTAACATACAACTGAAACGACTATGCTACTGTAAGCAACTAGTATGCATCAAAGGAGATAACCACAAAGTAAACCCAATCATAGCCACCGGGACGTATCCCTGTCACTGTCACCTGCTCATCTATAGGCACATAAACCTTCTGGACGCACTGCATCAAGGCTCACGGGTCGACACAAACTCAACGACCCTTTTCCGGAAAAGAACACCTCCAAACGGTGGATCAGACCGCGGTGTACGTGAAGTGCTAGAAGAGCTGTGACGATCGATTCAAATGCTCAATCCACAGAACGGCAACAAGCCGAGAAGCAACCAATAAACCACAACTAGGATCGCTCGGAACAACAGGCGATCACCTCCGACCAACTGGGTCGTCTCAAGGAACATGCAAGCCACACTAGGATCGCTCGGAATGATAAGCGATCCCCCCCGACCGACTGGGTCGTCTCAAAGAACATGCTAGCCACACTACTCTACTATCCAAGCACGCATATAAGTAGAGTCTACGGGAGTCAAGTGAACTAAAAACTGAAATGCGAAAGAAGGGATAGAAAGGTATCACCGTAGTCCACTGAACCGACTCCGGATCGAAGTACCCACCTGTCGAAAGGTCAAGCCTAACACCGACGGCTCTCGGGAACCGCGACAGGACCTACGAAAGACTCACAGGGTCAAGGTCTACCAAGTCGACGCTAAACATAAAGCTCTCACATCCCGAAGCCGAGCCCGATCGCCCGGGAAACCCACCGGGACGATCGCAAACCACACTAAGCCCCAGAGGGGTACCTAGCAGCCAACAAGGTCCCTCGCTGTCCCCGAACACACAAAACCAAGTGACGGGACAGCGAGCACAAGCTCGGGGTGCCACGAACATCAAACGCACCCGAAAAGGCTTCCCGGGTTCCCGAAAAGTGCCGATTTGGCACCGGAACCCCACATCACTCATCCGCTGTCCTCGGAACTTCGGGACAGCGATGAGGAACAGCCAACAAGGCTAAACGATGAAGCCAAGTCGTTCGCGAAAACAGCGAGTGAGTCGCGCGACAAGAAACGTGCGTTTCGCCGATTATTTCATCGAAAAACGCGTCGGAAACGAATCCGAAACTCCACGAAGGGCGAGGGGGTTGGACAACCAGTCCACAGGGTCCCAAAAACCCTACCCTTGCTGCCCACAGCGTCGCAACGCTGCCACAATCACCAAAGTCCACAACAAGCAACATATACATACATACAAGCACTAAATTGAGCCGTTCGAGCAACCCGTTCGTCCGCTCGACCTTCCGCAAGCACCAGCGGAAAGGTAGCGACATCACGGAGACCATGCTCACAGCCCCTCTGCGACAGAACAAGTCGCGAGCCGGGAAAACCCATAAAAATAGTGAGCATACAAGAAAAGTAAGCGTAATTACGGCCAATCAAGTGCCCCACACGTCCGCACGACCTTCCGCAAGCACCAGCGGACAGGTAGCGACGTTACGGACACCGTGCTCACAGCCCCGCTGCGACAGGGCAAGCTGCTAACACAGCAATTGCACAAAAACAGAGCCACAAGCACACAAAAGGCTCGACAAAGGCCGAACCATAAGACGGCTCAACGAAACCCAAAACTAGGGTGAGCACGGTGTTCAGCACATCGCTGCGATCGTCGGGCTCACCCTCCCGAGCTTCGGGAGTCAACGGATGCGACAAACAAGCGCAACATCAAAGAAAACACAACAAAAGCCCCCCGGCCGGAGCAACTAGCTCCGGCCGGCTGCCGGCAGACAATCATGGCCGGCGGCGACCAGGGGTGGATGCGGAGGAGGTGGGGAAGGTGATGCTCACCTTGGCCGGCGACGGGAAGCGGCGGCGGCGGCGCAGGGACCAAGCTCGGGCTCGGGTTAGCTAGGGCACGGCGGCTCCGGCGACCAACGGCGACGGCGCCGGCGGCGGCGCGAGCACCGGCAAGAGGACGTCGCCGGACACCGGTTTGCCGGGGTCCGCGACAAGAAAGCTCCGGCGACGTCGGCGGCGGAGCCAAGGTGGCAGCCCACTGCCCTAGGCGACTCCCCGAGCTGGAGGAGGCTCCGGCGGCGTTCCGGCGGCTCTCCGGCGACCGGGAAAGGGAGGGTCGGCGGCGGAGGACTCGGGGGTGACGATGCTCACCCCACAGAGCTCCGGGAAGCGGCGGCGGCGGCGGCCCAAACACCTCGGCCAGCTGCTGCCCTAGCTGTGGCAGTAGCGGCAGCAGCAGCAGCTCGGGCTGCTTCCGGCGGCCCTCCGGCGGCACGGCGGCGGTCCCCCGCATCACAGCAACCTCAGGGGGAGCTCGGCGTGGGTTCCCCCTGGGTGCTGACCTCAGAGGAGGGGAAGAAGAAGAAGAAGAAGAAGAAAAGAGAAAAAGGGAGAGGGAGAGGTGGCCGGAGTTGCTCCGGCCAGGCGGTGGCCGGCGGCAGCCGGCGCTACTCAGGGAGGAGGCCAAGGGGCAGGGGAGCCTCGTGCTCACCCCCTGGGAGCAGGGGAGAGAAGGGAGTGAGAGAGGGAGAGAGAGAGAGGGAGTGAGAGAGGGTGTGAGGGGATGTTTCACCCACCCCCTCCACCTACTAAACCCACTCAAACACTCAACCTCCCTCTTCACTCAAAACACAAAAACCCCTTCTCAGCCAGCACAAGATGCTAAAACACCCCTCCACTTGCGATCTCACGCGAAACGGTGCGAAAACAGGGTCTAAATCGCGAAACCGAAAAATGTGACGTACGACCTCTCGGCGATCAAGATGGAATAACTTTTAATCCGTTCATCGCACGGTGACACAGATCGCACCATCGCGTTCAGCACTGCCGAGACATCGAACTTAGCATTTTGAATCGCCAAAAACGGACTCCGGATCGCGTCGTTAAGCCGTTCACTCTCCGCGACGAAAATCCGAAAACTAACAAAAATCACTAAAAGACACTTATATACATATATATATATATAAAAACCTATATATATACGTATACAGATCAAAAACACAGTAATGGGGGAGAGGAACACTGAGAATTTCAAATTCCCAAAATTCGGATTCTCACACTTTCTATCCTTTCCTTTGCATTTCAGTTTTAGTTCACTTGACTCCCGTAGACTCTACTTATATGCGTGCTTGGATAGTAGAGTAGTTATGGTTGCATGACTGTTGAGACGACCTAGTCGGTCGGGGGTGATCGCCGTTGTTCCGAGCGATCCCCGTTGCGGTTTAGTAGTTGCTTCACGGCTCGTTGCCGTTCTGTGGATTGAGCATTTGCATCGATCGTCACAGCTCTTCTAGCACTTCACGTACACCCTCGGTCTGATCCACCGAATAGGGGTGTTCTTTTCCGGAAAAGGGTCGTTGAGTTTGTGCCGACCCGTGAGCCTTGATGCAGTGCGTCCAGAAGGTTTATGTGCCTATAGATGAGCAGGTGACAGTGCATGGGATACGTCCCGGTGGTTTTAGATTGGGTTTACTTTGTGGTTTTCCCTTTGATGCATACTAGTTGCTTACAGTAGCATAGTTATTTCAGTTGTATGTTAGCCTCATACTTACTTGTGCTACTGTATACCATATCTATCTTTTGTTGACCCTCGTGCCGGTGTGTACACCTCGCCTTCGTCGGCTTGCGGTACCCACTGGGAGGGGAGACATGTGTACATGTTCTCACCCGCCGCCCCCGTTGCAGGTTTCAGGTGAGCAGGGTGGTGAGTGTCGGGACGCTGCGAGGCACGCCTAGATAGTAGCTCTAGAGGTTCCGACTCGTGAGGCTACTTCCCCAGATTTGGTTATCACCCTACCTTCGCCTATTAGATGTGATTGTGGTTCAGTTATTCTTTGGGCTTACTCTAGCATGCTTATGTGTTGTTGATCATTCATTATCATTATGTGATGATTGCATGCTTGGACTAGTTGGTGGTATCCATGTTCTTCGATCGTTTCTTTTATCGAGTATTTTGGCTTTCTACCCCTCGTGGTAGCGTCGTGAAATAAAGGTTTCCGTGTGGGAAACAGTTCTCAAATGGATTTCTGATTGTTCGGTTTTTGTGATTTCAAAAGAGAGTTCTCGTGTGGAGGACAGTTTTCAAATGATTTTTGGATGGTTGACATTAGGGTTTCAAATAAAGCTTCTGGGTAAGGAGCAGCTTTCTAGAATGTTTGTTGCTTGTGCATCGCATCATCCTTCGCTTAAGGACTTGCTTAGATTCATACTGGCTTAAGGACTGCTAGCTGTATGAATCCTATTGAGTTGTTTTGTTGTTCGTGGTGAATGAATGGTGATTGTGATCCTGTTGTAAGTTGTGGACGCCGTGCAAATACAGGGGAGGTTCTGTCCGTGTGTACAGTGGACCCTGTATTTGTGGTGGGTCTGTACGTGGCGCGGGCTAGGCTTTCAAAAAAAAATAAAATAAAATTGGCACGTTTTTCCGCGTCTAGAACTAGCCCGGGGCGTGACAACTATATCATGTGAGAATTACACATTTCATCTTAGCTATAGCAAGTATAGAAGATAAAGTACTCATGTCTCAATTAAGTAGATGACTCTACCTATCAATGAAGCTTATGCATAAGAATTATATGCCACATATATTCCAACTCTACTGTAACATGTACAGGAGTACACTACTCATGCCTCGTGGGTAGGGGTGGAAACGAGCCGAGCTCGAGCGAGCTTATCTCGGCTCAAGCTTGGCTTGAAATTAATTTCGAGCCTAAATTTAGGCTCAAGCTTGGCTTGAAATTAATTCGAGCCGAGCTCGAGCGAGCCTAACTTCGAGTCGAGCGAGCTCGAGCTTTAAACGAGCTGCTTGAAATTCTTAACATCATACAAGCTATAATTTAATTTTTATAAAATATTATCTAAAATTTGATATAAAAAATATCTAATAGTTTAACATATAAAATGAATATATGAAATACGATATTATAATATTAAAAAAGATAAGAGAAGCAATTCGGCGAGCAAGTGAAAAAGAGAGAGAGCAATTAGAGTAGAGTTTTGCTGATTTGATTTTATATGCTAGCAAATATGCCTTGTAACCTAAACTCTATATACATATAATTAAAATACACAATATATATTATTATATATAATTAAAATATATATTATATATAATTATATATATATATATATATACACAAAGAGTTCTATACTCATAAGAGTATGGTAGCTCTAATTTATATATATAGAATTAGGCTACTATACTATTAATAATATCAAGGGCTTGGTGTTGTTAGGTTTTCGGCCCTTGGATGAAGAGATGTGCGGTTAGGATGATAGTGATCTCTTAGGATTGAGTGGGTGGTTAGTTGAATAATATGATTTAATGGTGGAAATGGTCAAAATAATAAATCTAACGGCAGAAAACTCGATAGCACCAAGCGCTTGATATTATCGATAATATAGTAGCCGAACTATATATATATATATATATATATATATATATATATATATATATATATATATATATATATAGGGTCCGGCTACTATACTCTTATGAGTATGATCGCATTCGTACTCATAAGTTTTTCTCGATGATGGAGCTTTCGAATCGACGATCCATACCGTTAAATATTATCTAGAGCATTTAAAACTTCTAGAAATTAAATTTCATAATTTTTTGACATCATTTGCCCTATGATCAAAATATCTCAAAGTAGACAATTTTTAACGGCCGGTATGGAATACTTGCTCGTTTAACGGTGTAAAAGAATAAAAATCTGTTGAATTTTTGATAGAAAATTTTATTTACTATATAGATAAAGATCAATAACTCGGATCTTAAATTGAAGAATCCGATCATCCATTTTTAGGACATCGTTCAATTTTGACCGTTCATTTTATGCCCACTTGATGGACTTTATAACGATTTCGAAAAATTACGAAATTTATTTTCTAGAAGTTTTAAATACTCTAGATCATATTTAACGGTGTGGATCGTCGATTCGGAAGCTCCATCATCGAAAACGACTTATGAGTACGAAGGGTCCTATACTCATAAGAGTATAGTAGTCCTACCATATATATATATATATATATATATATATATATATATATATATATATATATATATATATATATATATATATATATTCGAGCTTTTCGAGCCTAATTCGAGCGAGTCCAGTAAGACTCAAGCTTGGCTTGAAATAAATTTCGAGCTTTTTTTTTTGTTCAAGCTCGGCTCATTTAATTTCGAGTCGAGCTCGAGCGAGCCGAATATCGAGCCGAACGCGAGTCGAACACGAGCCGGCTCGCTCATTTGCCAGCCCTACTCGTGGGCGCCCATTCAGCTAGCGGAATATTCCTAACTAGTTTTAATTTCGTGCCATGGACGAAACACTAATTTAGCTTCAACTATATAAATATACAAATATATTTTAAAATTTAAATTTACATTAAATGATAAGTATTATATCATAGTTTATAGTATATAATATACAATCTACAAAGTAAAATATAGTAATAGATAAATAATACCAATTATGTAAATTTATTATACTATTATTTTAAATAAAGTTTATATAGTCATTTGATATTTTATAAATTTTTTTATTTGGTACTATAAAAAAAATTATAAAATATCATCTTAATCCAACACATTTAATTACTATAATAAAGTTTTAGATAAATATAAATATAAAATATTATTAATATATTAGATAACTATTGATTTTAAAATATGAGTTCATGAAAAACTTTTACCATAAAATTTAAAAGTGATTTAAATTAACTAATTCCAATTATAGATAAGACTTGGATGAATCTAGATATTAAAGAGAATTTTTAGATTACAGATAGTTATGATTATTCAATATATTATGTAGTTAAATATAAAAAATATTTGCTAATCTATTTTAATGTTTTGCTAGTGTAGGTGTAATGTACCGAATTTTGGCTAAATTGACAAAGTATGGATTAAGTAATGCTAGACATGATTAAAGTGGGTTTGCAGAAGCGTTGTCTTGAGTGTGGATCGAGTTAAAATCAATTCGGACCAAAACAAAATTCAGAAAAGAAGCGAAAACTAAGATTTAAAATTTTTGGAGCCCAGAACAGGATTTCAGGCATCGGCAAGTGCCCAAAAGAAGCTGACTCTTAGGGTATAGGGTTGGTTCGCGAGAGGGTCAGCTTTCAGGCACCTAGATTGCTCTACTGGTGTTCGAAACTGTAGCACACTAGACTTCGTAAATTACAAAGTCATAGTGAGAGAAATAGTATTTTACACTATTCTGAATGTTTTGACTGAGTTTGGAGAGTTTGGGAGTATTTTCGATGCTTAATTAGCGCGAAAATGGTCTTCACAGATCAAAATCTGCAAAAGCTACAGTTTTGGCATTGTGTACAGGTACTAAGTATAGGTACCGGAACTTAGCTGAAGGCTGGGTTAGACAGCTCTCGAGTTTTGCGGAATTCGGCTGGGTACTGGTACTGATTCGGTGTGTACAGGTACTGATTCGGGCTGTATCGAAATACAGTAGAAGGCTGAAAAATTCAATGTTCGGGTTCTGCGGAACTAGATCCCTAGTACCGGAACACTTGGGTTGTGTACTGGTACTCAATTTCGTGTACCGGTACTCAATGGTGCAGAACCTACTTTCACACAGGTTGTAATTTCTAAAATTTGGAGGACTTTATGGAAAAAATGTTACAACTAGTGATATACCCCTTCACCTCTCTTATTTGTCCATTGTGGCTGTAATAAAAGAGAGGAGAAAGAGGTGAGTTCCTCTCCTTTTTTCCTTGAATTTTTCTCCTCCAGCCTCTTCTAATCTTTGGTTTCTTCTTCTCCTAACTATCTCCTCCATGGATGCTTGTACCTAGAGGAGCTTGGACTTGAAGAGAAGTGTTGTTTGAAGCCCTAGACTTCAACTTTAGCATTCCTAAGGTGGGATTGGAGCTTTGATCAAGGTTGTAACCTTTCTTCATTCTCTAATTGACAGATTTATGAAGATTTTGGTAGAAAATCTAATTTTGTTGAAACTAGAATTTATTTTGAAATTTTCCAAATGTGGGTTTTGAGTTGAAATTGATAAGTGTAGAACACTCTTATAGGTTGGAATTGAAGCCCCATTACTTTGATTTGAAGCTTGGATAAGGTTTTCTTGGTCTAAGATATTTTTCACCTACATTCTTTATGATTTTCGGTGAATTTCGTAGTGAGCTTTTTAGGAGGTTGTTAACCTCTTGAAAAAAAATTTTAGGGTACAAGAAGTCAAGGGAGCAATTTTGATTTGAGGAACAAACAAGTTTCGGTGACTATCCGGTGGGTTCGACCTCACCGAAATAGGTGAACTCTCCCTATGTCTTCTACAGTCTTATAGGGCTTACTTGAAGTGTTAGCATGCAATTCATGGCATATTAGAATTCATGAGTATGTGGTTTGGCTACTTCTTGCATGATGATTTTCATTCTCTATGTAGTAGAGATATATATAGTAGAGTACATGCATTGCATGGTACATGCAATGCATGTACCGTGCAATGCATGATGATTTTCATTCTCCATAAGGTGTATTGTAAGAAGTAAAACCAAACCAAGAGGTTGGTCAAAGATAAGAGATAGCTTGCGCAAAAACATATAAACCAATGACATAGCATATTATTATGGCATATTATTGTACTTGAGGCATAGTTGTTGTACTTTCTTTTCGTGCATTATTTATTGTGGTAGTAGTAGATTCATCTATTATTATTTGTTCTACTTATACCTCTTTTGGATCGCATGAATGTACAACGCCACTTTCGACGGTTGCACCCACTGAAAATTTATTTCCAATTCTCACTCCTTTTTGGTTGTTGTTTTTGTTAGAGCCTTCTTGTACAGTTCTGGAGCTCAGTAGGTAGGGTATAGGTATAGTGTAGGTAGCTGGTCGACACATCTATAGAGTGTCGGGCTGAGCTGAAGCCATTTTAGCATGAAATGGATGAGAAAGCGGACTTGAAACATCAAAATCTACTAAACTGAATTTCTGGGAGAATTCGGACGCCGAGAAGATCTATTGGGCATCCGGATGTGCTGTGCAGCTTTTGATGTGAATTTGAACCCTACATGTCCGGACTCCCGGTTCTACTGTAGCAGCCCGAAAGTGAGTTGGTGAGATCTGACTTTTGGATCGACATGTGTACAGTAACTCAGCGAGGTTTCGAGCATAGGGTTTTGGACACCCAGAAGTTTTCAGATGGTGTTTCAAAGAGTCCGGACCTTCCCTTTGGGTGCCCACGAGCAGTTTGGGGTGGTGTTTCGAGGTTTCACCCAGAAGGTTGATCCGGGTGCCCGAAAAGTCTCGTTTCTGCTGTAGTGATTAAATTCTTTTTCCTTGAGAGCTCTTTTGTAATTTTCTCTCCTTTATAAATAAGTAGGGGGCTATGCCAGTAAGCTCTTTTCTTTCTTCTCCTCTACTGAGACCCTTCCTACCTCCCTCCTTCTCTTCCTTATCCTCCATTTTCTCTCCGCTGCTGGCTGAAAGGCTCCCGGGCAGCAACAACAACATCCGAAGCTTGGTGATTTTGGTGTCGTGGAGCTTTTAGCAACAAAATTGAGCATTATTTGTGGCTGTGGAGAGGATGAGAGTTCTTGGGATACTTTCTTCCAACTGGATTTGAGGTAGGTTGAGTTGAATTGGGAAGTAACTTTGATTTTCAAGCTGAATTGGATTTTGTTGGATTTTCATTTCCAATTTTTGTAGCAGTGTTATTGCTGGTTTTGGAGGTTGTATTGGAGATTTTTGATGAGTTCCCTGCTGGTTGAAGTAGTGAGGAGGTATCCTTGGAGCTTTTCTTCCATCCGTTGTTGGATTTGCAATTTGAGGTGGGTTTAATTTACCGAAAACAGCGGACTTCTTGCTATGTCTAGACTAGTAAATTTCAGAATGCATAGTGGTTATCTATTAGCTGAATCTTGAGTATCCAAACATGAATTTCATGTTAATTCCTGCTGTTTGTGTATGATAACCTAAAAATAGATTTTATAATCACTTAGTTGAAATAAGAATTTTCCTACACATTAGTTCTCCTCCAATCTGAACTACACAACATTTTTAGCTGGTTGCGTAAAATTTCAGAGTTGGACCTATCATACTCAGGTTGAGGGTGATGACTATTTGAGAGAGTGTAGGATAATTTTACGCCCGGACTGTCACGTCCCGAGTTGCAACGAAACCCAGGCTCGGGAGATTTGCCGCATACACAGAAAGCCTCGTGTACACGAAGCGATAGAAGTAACTATGTACAATACTAGAGGCGACAACTAGCAGATATCAAAGCTGAAATTAAATTGCTAATAACCAAAATATAGTTCACTATATATACACGATCCAAAATAATAAAGTACAAAAGCCACCTCTCACAACTGGAATAAATACATAAGTACGCTTACCTCGCCAGTCCTAGTATGTACTATGTACTAATCCCAAAACAAGCCACTATGGGGTGGTCCTCTAGCTCGATTTGCATAGATAGGGAAAGAACTAACTATGTATTATAGTCTAGCATAATTCCTGCATGCTCCATATATACTTGTTAAACCTGAATGTTTAAATATAGAATCATGAAAATTTATTTCAACTGAATTCTTAGTTTAGAGCTGGTTAAATCTGCAGGTGAAGGAATTTATTATGCTGAAATTTAGATTATACCCATGTAAAATCTGCACTATACATGTCCGCAACTCCGTCATTTTTATTTATCATTAGCAACTATTTTCACATATTTTCCACCTTGGTTAGAGGGTAGGGAGGATTCCGAATAGTGTACGATGATTTTACGCCCATGTTGAGGGGTTGAATTAGTTATTATAGCAGTGGTAGACTAGTTGGTATTTGGTGTGCCGTTTGGAGTTAAGGTAGTTTCGGATCGTTCAATTTCATTCCGGATTGTGCCTGGTGCACGTGAATAGCCTTATTAATGATCTAGTTGATTATTTGTATTGACTACAGCCAACATGAGATGTATTTGAGCTCGATAGAGATACACCGCTTACTCGGCGGGGTCGCATCCATTGAGTGCCGCTCCGGAGTTTGGCTTTCGCGCGTTGATGTTGCAGCAGCCCTGGTGGGCGACCTACATTTTAACGGGCCACCGTGCCGTGGCAGTAGGTAGGTGCAAGCTTAATTAGACCCTCAAGTCGATCATCCATCAGGCGGTTCGGGTGGTCAGTCGAGTTCCAAGCGACACCCGAAGCATCTGCAATCACAATCTCAAGCCTCAAAGTCATCCGCCACTCGGTCCTCGCCAGGATGCGTTATTTGCGGTGGTCCCCATTGGGCACGACGTTGTGTGCAGCGAGAAGGAAAATGCATTCGATGTGGGCAACCGGGTCACACGAAGTATGACTGTCCTCTGGGTGATAGCCAGCCCCTACCGGCCGCAATGGCATTTTTCTCTCCGAGGCATCATACGGGTATGCCACCTGCGGTAAGGTCTGGGGAGCACGCATCGATGTCAAGGCAACCGAGGGATTCGCGAGGGGCACCAGGTGGCCATGGGTACGCGACCCGGGTTAAGGAACCTACTGCTACCGACGACGTCGTGGCAGGTATGATTTAATTAAATAAATCATATGTAGATCATGATGTGACATTGGAGCATTGCATGTATTTATCATGTAGTCATTTGCTACTATTCAGGTATAAATATAGTAGGGACCAGGTGTATGGGTAAGTGTAGGTACCCATGTATGCTCGTGTCATGATAGTACATCGCTTACCATGCAGATAGGTGATTAAATGGTACCAGTGAATTACTGGTAATAAGCCAAGGATAGGGCTCGAGGTAGGGATGGAAATGGTGATTGACTCTCAAGGCGATGTGAATAATCGATTGCGAGAACCGAGTCATGACACTTGAGGACACCCTAGTAGTCCAAGAGTTCCGGACGTTGCTCCGGGGGATCGATAGTGAAAGTGGGCTCACTATTGCGGAATTAATAAGATAGTCACCAAGCTCTGGCGAGTGGGTCTAGTCGTACCTCAACTGAGATGGGGGAATTGTGCTTGTGTAATTTGTGTGCATAGGCAAGAGTGCCTATTGCTTGTCCTAGCGTGGAAAAGTATAGAAGCGTAGAACGCTAGAGGATTGGTACTCGTGGAGTACGGGTTTTGTTGAGCTGAGAGGGTTTGTTGGCAGTAGCACTTGAACATTATTAAGTGTGAAGGAGGCCATGGACCGCTTGAAGGGCTGGTGGCTCGCACTAGGTGCATAGGTGCCGATAGGGATATGTGTCGCTCGGTAGAGCATGTTAGTCATGTGTGACGACGGTGGCGGGTGTTGCTTGGGGATGATTCGTGCCTGAACCATGTGTGGACTGTGGAGCCTGGGGCCATATGGACAAGCGCAGTCAGCTGTGTGTGACAGCAACCCGAGACCGGCGTGTAGGGCAGAGATTTATGGTCGGGATGGTAGTCCGATCGATGACTTGAGAGCGTGGAATGCCACGTGTGTTACTGTGTGATCGATAGTACACCGATGGTGTAGATATGACCCAACCCGGGGACTTGTAGTGGTTAGAATATGTGTGCGAAGTCTCAAGTGAGGACTCCGCCAAGCGATGATTAGGTCTACGTATGCGAACAGGAGACGTTATGCAACGACGAGATAGATTTTAGGTTGTAGGCCTACGTAGGATTGGTGGTCTGTGGATCATCCGTGATAACTGAGATAAGCGGTTTAACCGATGGTTCTGGTAGTATGAGAGCGTTGGTTGTGTGCAGGAGAGTTATGGCTAGTGACCAGAAGGGCGGAGGCTCGGTCATACCGCTCGCCTAATTGGAACCGCCAAGACTGGCATTATCGATGAGATGAAATTGGATTTACAAACAGAGTGTTCATGTGGACTCATCGCGAGAACGACGTGATGTTGACCCGTGGCTGATGAAAGCAAAGTGACGTGCTCTTTATGAGACATTGGAATAGTAAGAGCCACGTGGGGTTTGATGACTAGGCTCTCAAGTGAACAGGAACTTGGGGATGTGCCGAAATGTGTCATCTCACTGTAGAGCTGGAAGTCCACGTGTAGTTGGACCACTCATGATTGGGCGATGCACTAATGATATTGCTTTTAAGCAATGCCGGTGATCAGATCAGGTGAGTCCCACAGTGGAGCGGTAGATGACCGCAATCCTTTGGAAGTGCCACCCGAGCGAGGGGTGATGTTGGACTGAGATATGGGGCAAGATAAGTCCTCGATATGCCGGACCGTGAGAGGTGTTAGAGCGTTTAAGGTCGTTACATATCGACTTACGCTGCAGTCGAGACTTGCAGTTTATAATGTATTCCATGTATCACATTCCGCAAGCATGTTCGTGATCAGACCCACGTCCTTCATTATAAGCCACTTGAGCAATCACGAATATCGTGAAGCTGCATAGGAGTAGGAGAACTTGCTAATACCCTCATCTATTCGACAAGTCGAATTGAGGTATAATCTTAGTTTTGCGGACGAAACTCCTTTTAAGGAGGGAGGAAAGTAGTGTACCGAACTTCTACAATTGTGGAGTTCTAGTGGAAGTAGCTTAAAAAGCTATTAAAATAGTTTCGGCGAAGCTTGGGAGTATTTGAGTGTTTTCGGCACGAACCGAGCACGAAAACGGACTCCGAAATGTCAAATCTGTCAAAGTTGCAAATTTTGTATTGAGTACCGGTACTGGAATCTGAGTACGGGTACTCAATACAAAATAGAGAGGAACTAGCTCTGGGGTTCTGAGGAACTGAACCTGAGTACCGGTACTGAAAAACTCTGTATAGGTATTGAAATCTGTGTACCGGTACGCAATAGAAAATTTGAAAATCCAACGTTCGGGTTCTGAGGAACTGAATTTCGGGTACCGGTACTAAATGTTCGTGTACTAGTACGCCAATTCCAGTACCGGTACGCAGTTCCGCAGAATGCAGTTTTGGAGGGTATTTTGGTAATTTCAAGGTGGGGGCCTATATAAAGGGGACCCTTCTCCCCTTTCCTCGGTTAACCCACACACATACACACGCAGGAAGAGAAAGGAGAGAGAGAGAAGCTCCTCTCTCTCACTCTCTACATCTTCTTCTTCTCCAACTTTTGGAGCTTGGGAAATCAAGCTTGGAGGAGGGATTTGGAGGTGGGGAGCTTTTTTCTTGACCAAGAAGAGGTGGAAAAGCTTTGGGCAAAGGTGAGTTTTGGGATTTAAAGTTAGGGTTTTGGATTTAAACCTTGTAAAATGGATTTTATTCAAACCCTAGGCTAATCTTGGCTACAAATTATAGAGATTAACAAATAAAATTAGATTTTGCCATGAATTTTGGAAAATCCTAGGTTGAAAGAGGAATTTTCTTATGGAGGATTTTAAAAATATTTTAACCCTTTAAAACCCTAATTGAGGGTTAGGATATCAAGTGGGGCAACTTGATTTCAAGAGGAAAAATCGTTTAGGGGTTCGAAAATAGTAACGAATGGATCTCTTGTATAGGACAAGGAAAGCTTGGGAGCAAGCTTGGAGATCCAAGAGTTTGGCCCAATTGCAAGTGTCTACAAGCAATTGGGGGTACCACAAGGTGGGTTGTGCTGAAGTGATTAGGTCACTTCCATGCCAAAGAGTAAAATTTAATATTTGTTTACTTGATGCATATAATGGTAGGTTAATTGATAAATATGAATGTGCGAATCATATGTTACTAGAGAAATTAGCCACCATTAGACAAGAATAGTGGGCATGTGAGATATATATATATATATATATATATATATATATATATATATATATATATATATATATATATATATATATATATATATATATATATATATATATATATGTATTCCTAGGTGTGGATATTGAACATAGTTTGAATTTCTCTAGGGACATTAGTGAACTCAACACGGACTAGATGTCATGAATCATGAATTCGAGGTACGGACAACTAGGATAAGAAAGAATATGATTGGGTATTGAACCTAGTGTCATTGAACATATGTTGGAAAACATAGTGGTAGGATGACCACTTGGATTGGAATGTCATTGAACCTAGAGTCGAGTGAACCTTGGTAGGAAAGACATAGGACCTAGTGTTGTTGAACCTAGGTTGTGAAACATAGTGGTAGGATGACCACTTAGATATGAGAACATGAACCTAGAGAGATTGATAACATAGGGTAAATGACGAACCCTTGAGATTTGGGAAGTGGATTCCGGAATCCCCAGACTTATACTTACTGGTATGTTGGTTCTCCTCGCCCGGTAAGTGAATCATACTTGCGGGTATGTTGGTTCTCCTCGCCCGGCAAGTGAAACACGACTGCGGGTATGTTGGTTCTCCTCGCTCGGCAGTACAGGATTATGGGCATGTTGTGGTTCTCCTCGCCCGATAAGCGACTTATGGTTAAGGGTATGTTGGTATATCCTCGCCCGACGGATGACCTATAGTCGAGTGGATTTAAGGCTGAGGTGCATGTGATCCGTTCCTCTCCTCAGGCCTGGACAAGGAGCGGTAGTCCGCTAATGATTGACTCAAAAATGAGTCGGGTGGTTAGCTCGGCTAAGGTAAGAGAAATCTTAGGAGCGGATTGGAAATGAGAAGGCTAGTGAAATAGAAAGTAGAAAAGGTAGATCTGCTTGCATGATTTTCATTATCGTATTTAGTTGAGGCATAAGCATGATGTTTTAATATTGCATATGGTTTATATATTTATATGTTGGACTAACTTGCTTATATTGCCTCCTTTGGACCTGGTGGGTCGAGCTCTTCCCTTGGGTGGCCGTACCCACTGGGAACTATGTTTATAGTTCTCATCCCCATGTTTTTCAGGTCCACATGTAAGTAGCGCGGAGGCGCGACGAAAGGGCGTAACTCAATAGATAGCGCCCTACCACTTGTGACCAGGATAGAAGTACCCTCTACTACGTAGCATAGGGGTATTGAAATGAAAAGTAAGGAAATATTGTAACAATCAACTGATTGTATTTGGAAAGAATGAAAGAAAAATGTAATGTGTAATTTGGAAATGAGAAGCATGCTTGTAATAGCGTAGTTGTTTATATTTATGATGCTTTCCTTATACAATATGGGCATGAATTCTATTTTTGTTTGGAATGTCTTGAATTGTACTGATTGTGACGCCTTGGGCGAACAGGAGAAACTATGTCCGTTCGGCAAGTCTGGCGCACGCGCCCGTGCGGGGCTTCTTCCACCTATTTAGGGAAGCGACGGCTGTCACGCCCCGCCGGGCCTTTAACACTAACTAGGTGGAAAGGATAAACCGCACGGGCGCATGACCCAGACCCGCCGAACTGACAGAGTTTCCCCTATCCGCCCAAGGCGTCACAACACCTGTATTCATGCATTATTCCAAACAGGAATAGAGTACAAGAGTGCACAAGGAAGCATCAACATAATAAATTTCTACTTCTATTACAACACATTTGCAAAATTATACATGCCACATTTTTTCCTTTCATTCACTTCTATTCCATACATCAAGTTCCAAAAATATAGAATTTACAAGTTCTTTGCATTTACATAACCCCTATGCATTAAATGTCCAAAATTTGGGGTATATCTAAGTACATAGCCAAAAAGGAAAAGGACCGCTATCTACAATGCCAAACCCTTGCCTCCCTCCACCGCCTCACTCGCGAAAGGACCTGAAAAACGTGGGGTGAGAACTATAAACATAGTTCCCAGTGGGTAAGGCCACCCAAGAAAGAAGCTCGACCCACCAGGTCCAAAGAAACAACACAAGCATAGGTTAGATTACAATTAACTATGCATAGATATATTTACATGCTTGTAAATAAACATAATAGACGCAACCAAATAATGACAACTTTTATTTTCTCCTAGGTCCATCCCATACATTACATTACCCACGTTCATTCACTTTTCATTTTGTCATTGGTGTCGGAATCGCCGCTCCACCAATATAATTTCTCACATATGCGGAATCGCCGCCTTGCTATTGCATTGGTGTTGGAATCGCCACTCCACCAACCCACTTAGCAAACTCTTGCGGAATCGCCGCCTTGCTATGGCATTGGTGTTGGAATCGCCACTCCACCAACCCACTTAGCAAACTCTTGCGGAATCGCCGTCTTGCTATGGCATTGGTGCTGGAATCGCCACTCCACCAACCCACTTAGCAAGCCTTGCGGAATCGCCGCCTTGTATTGGGCACCGAGCAATGGAATCGCCATCCCCATCATTGTCCCAACCACCAAAGAGTGGAATCGCCATCTCTTTGTTCGGGTAGCGGAATCGCCGCATACCCACATTTGTTCACATTTCACACTTGTCAACCTAAGTTCAATGACCCTAGGTTCAAGTCACCATGTCTCACCTGTGTTCAATGACACTAGGTTCACTTTACATTCACAACCTATGTTCCATGACACTAGGTTCACTTTTAATTCACAACCTATGTTCCATGACACTAGGTTCCATTTGCACATTTCAACCTATGTTCAATGACACTAGGTTCCATTTGCACATTTCAACCTATATTCAATGACACTAGGTTCCATATCATACATGCAACTACATATCAAGTATAAGAAATAATGAGATACTTGAATTCACTAATCACGCAAGATGAGCCCATGGCTCAAATCACCATAATTATCATTTTTGCCAACATGTATACACGTATTCTAGGGTTTCATACTTCTACACCATTTTAATTTCAAATGGTTATTTACCCTAGATATGGAAGTGACCTAATCACTTCGGTAAACACAAACCCACCTCAAGAGCTTCCAAATTCTTGAATTCTTTGAGCTCCTAGATCTCCAAGCCTTGAGTTCTTGCTTTAACCCAAGCTTCTACAAGAAAATGGTTCGTTACTCATTACGAACCCTACAATCAATTTGTTTCTTGAAACCAAGTGTTCCCACATGATTTCCTATGCCTTAATTGCAAATCCTGAAGGTCTAAATATTTTTAGAACCTCACATGGCAAAAACCCCAAATCTACCTAGGGTTTGCATGAATGCAAGTCAAACCCTAGATTTCATGGCCAATCTTCCACCATTTGTGGTCAAGATTGCCTAGGATTCCCAAAAACCTCAAAATAAAATATTAATTCCAAGGTTTAAACCCAATTCATCAAGAACTCACCTTTCCCACGAGTTCTACAAGCTTCTTTTTACACCAAGAAGCTTCTTCCCCAACTTGAAATCCTTTTTCAAGCTTGAATCACCCTTTTCTCCAAGTTTTGGAGAGCTCTCTAGAGAGAGAAGGTGACGGAGGAGGAGAGGAGAAGTAGAAGAAGAAGAAGATCAGAAAATGAAGGAGCCTCAGCCCTTCATACCCCTTTCTCCAAGTGAAAAGACCAAACTACCCCCCCTCACATCACTATTCACAACCAGCCAAAGCTGGCATTTCGTAGCCCTGCATTCCGGTATCAACACTGGCATACCGGTATACGGGCGTTGATTCCGGTACTCCACAAGTAATTCCGCAAAGCCCGAGAGTTGGATTTCTAGATTTTCCTACTGCATTCCGGTATCTCACAAATCCATACCGGAACTAAACAAATCCGTAACGGAACTAAACACTCGATTCCGCAAAACCCGAGAGCTAGATTTCTAGATTTCCCACTGCATTCCGGTATCTCACAAATCCATACCGGAACCAAGTGTAGAATCTGCAAGTTTGGCAGACTTGAATTTTCGAAGTTCGTTTTCGCGCCCAATTTGCGCCGAAAATACTCGAATAAGCCCCAAACCTGTCTAAAACCATTCACATAGCCTTTTTACGTTACTTTCCACCGGAACTCCACAATTTGTAGAAGTTCGGTACAACACACTGAAATTCAGTGCACTACATTCCTCCCCCCTTAAAGAGAGTTTCGGCCGCGAAACTAAAATCATACCTCGGCTGGAATCAGCGAAGAGGTAGGGAAATCACTCCTTCATCGAGCTTTCGAGTTCCCACGTAGCTTCGCGCTCGTCA
Source organism: Puya raimondii (assembly GCA_016920855.1). Taxonomy (NCBI): domain Eukaryota; kingdom Viridiplantae; phylum Streptophyta; class Magnoliopsida; order Poales; family Bromeliaceae; genus Puya; species Puya raimondii. The sequence continues at coordinate 87,712,291 of JABWPP010000050.1, forward strand.
TGATTCGTCCACTGTACCTTGACATAGGAAATTTCGCGGTTCCGCAATTTCTTCACCTCGCGATCCATGATACACAAGAAAAATTCCTCATAAGTCATATCCTCATGAAGCTCAATTGGTACATACTCGAGGACATGTGCCGGATCATACACATACTTGCGGAGCGCTGATACATGAAATACATTGTGTATCCCCACAAGTTTTGGCGGTAGGGCAAGCCGGTACGCCAAGGATCCCACGCGCTCTAAAACCTCATAGGGCCCAATGTATCGGGGACTCAATTTACCCCGAACACCAAATCGCTTTACCCCTCTCATGGGCGATACTTTCGAAAATACGCGGTCCCCTATCGCGAACTCCAAATCTCGTCGGCGCTTATCCGCATAGCTCTTTTGCCTCGATTGGGCTGTAGATAAGCGCTCCCGTGCTAAGCAAACCTTTTCCTCCGCTTCACGCAAAACATCCGGTCCTAAGACCTTTCCTTCGCCCGCGCTCCAATGAATAGGAGAACATCATTTTCTTCCATACAAAGCCTCAAATGGTGCTATACCGATACTGGATTGATAGCTATTATTATAAGCGAACTCAGCCATCGGTAAATGAGTAGGCCATGCACCCTTGAAGTCCAACATACACGCTCGCAGCATATCCTCCAAAATCTGAATTGTCCTTTTTGATTGACCGTCAGTTTGAGGATGAAATGCCGTACTGAACTCGAGCCGTGTACCCAAAGCTTCTTGCAAGCTTTTCCAGAAATGCGATGTAAAACGGGGATCTCGATATGAAATTATTGAAATCGGGACCCCGTGCAACCGCACAATCTCATCCAAATAGACTTGTGCTAGTTTTGTAAGTTATGGGGGAACCCTAAGGATCTATCTAGATACTATCAATACCTAGAGGGGGGTGAATAGGTATGACGGCCAAACCACAAAACTCGATGCAAAAAAATAAATGCGGAAATTAAAAATCAACACACCGAGATTTACGTGGGAAAACTCCAACTAGGAGTAAAAAATTCACGGGACCAACACGCGACAACAATCCACTAAAAAATAAAAGATTACAAGGTGATTACCGACTCCACGGACTCAAACCTCTCTTTTATCTTCTTAGGATCTCGCGCACACCACCGGGTTGTCCACGCCCCACGTTTGAATCCACGAGCGTCACGCCTCGAATCCACAAGACGCCCAACTTCGAATCCACGAAGCCTTCTACACGTCGAATCCACGACGCCCACCCGAATCCACAAGCGCACTCCGTCCGGAGCAAGAACAATAAAGTTGATGATGATTTATTGCTTAGAATACCATTGAAGATCTGTGGGAATAATCTCTAAGCAATTCTCAAATTGATTCTAAAAGAATATTAAAGATCTAGGGCACCATGAATCAATTTGAGAGAAGCTTGATGTAGAAGATGAGGAAGACGACTACCTACAAGCTTCTAGGGTTTCTAAAAAGTATTCTATACTTAACCACGTTTTAGAGACACCCCCACATCTTATTTATAGGTTTAGAAGCAATCCGAAATAGACTAGGATTGAAAATTGATTTTAAAAAGGTTTGGAATCAAATTAGGATTGCAAAACTGATTTTAAAAAGGTTTGGAAGCAATTAGAATTAATTTAGGATTGCAAAACTGATTTTAAGAAATCTACCATCTTATTTATAGGTTTGGGAGACATTAGAATCAGAGTAGGATTGAAAAAATATATTTTCAAAAAATCGCGACGGGTCGGGGTCCGGACCTTGGATGCAGGGTCCGGACTCTGAAACTCTCCAGCGTTTGAGTTTCAGAGTCCAGACTTCAGCCCTCAGGGTCCGGACCCTCCCTGCGTGACAGCCATGGAGGCGTACGGGTTCCGGACCTCACCTCAGGGTCCGGATCCTGAAAATTAAAAAACTCAATTTTTATATTTTAAATCAATTTTTATCTATTCTAATGTCTTCCAAACACTTGTAAATGATCATAAATCATCATCAAGATTATTTAAACTTACCAAGCATCGTGAATTCATACGTTGAGTCTTCGAGTCTTCAAACTTCGTCTCTTCTTCTTTGAACCTTCAAGACTCCGACTCACTTCACGAAATATGCCAATATAAAATCCGTAACAATCTCCCCCTTTGACAATTTCGTGACAAAACTCAAAAATACTTAAGACACTCACAATGCTCAACTCTCCAAAATTGAAATTCATTGCCATCACCAAAACAATGAACTTCTCGCGTGAAAGATCCAAATAAAATCAAAATTACAACCTTGTAACTCCTAAAACAAACTCTATGACTTAGACACACATGGAGTCTTGAAGTCGTCAAAGACCTGCAGAAAAATTTCTCCACAAACAAAGTTAGTAGTAAAAATATCAAAAACTCTCCCCCTTTGTTCATGCGTCTAAGTTCAAAAACTTATCATTTTCCTCTTTTCTTTTATAAAACTTTCAATATCATCATCACCTCTTTCCCCATTTTTGTCAAAAATTGCCAAAAAGAAAACACCAAAAATGGAGAGAGTTTAAAGAAAAATCAAATCGAAGCACAAGAAACACAAGTTTAAGATTTTGTTCAACTTTGAAACCACTTGTGATACAATGAGCGTGATGCATTCACATAGACTTCTTTCAATCCCTATTAATTTCATAAAAATTAAGAATTTTACTATACAATCACCATGATGTAGATAAAATATTACACGATTTCTTAATTCATATAAACTTCAAAATCAAATCATCAAAAATAATCTAAAGGCTCAAAAGCTATCAAGATGTAAACGGATTATGAAGATGACTTAAGGGATTCATCAAAGAGACAGAAATTTGTCGCATAAACGTTCAAATTTGAGATAAAACAAACATCGCACAGGGGGTGGCTCTTTGAGCATCTTTCATATATGTGGACCACCTTATAACTCCGAAAAATAAATTTTGTGACATTTTTTCTTTTGCATGCTTTTGCACTTATATTATTTTATTTCGGATATGCAATTCAATTCTCATATGGTAGCTGCACACACTAACCGGATAACCGGGGTGGTAGCTCTTTCCTTCATGTGGTGGTAGTTTTCACACTCTTTTAAGGATGTAACTCTTTCCACATCTTTCAAAGCATATGAGCATTCTTTTCTCAATATAATAATGACTCCCCCTCACTTAAGCAATCTCTTAGTTGAAAGAATATGTGACAAATTTTAGTTCATAAGAGAATGACTGTTCATCAAATTCAATATACACAACCGAGATAGGTTAAGCTCCTAGAGATTACAAATGATTACCTAAATTTGATGAATATAAGTATTAAGAATTCTCATAATAAATTATCTTCAAATATAATAAAAATAAAGTAAAACTGATAATTAATATGAGATTAATTAGGAGTGAATGAAAGTGAACCTATTGATGTTCAAAGCACTATTTAATGTTGTAATTGTTCAATGAATTTTCAAAAATCGTAACAATGAAAGTACCAAAACGTGTAATGCAATGATCAAGAGATATGCAATAAGAACCAACCAACGCACTACACAAAGTCAAAACAAGTTAAGATTTAAGACAAGGAAAGATATCACCTTTTCGAACCCAAACTTGTCGAATTGTTGGTTGTCTTGGTTTGTTGCGGTTGAGCACCGATTGTTTTGACTTTTGATCATCCGTTGGTCGCCATGTTGCATTCGGCTTTGTGTGCACTATTTGTTGTGGCTTCGACTTTCGGTTGATCTTTGCTACTCGACTCGATTGATGTTGCTTTTGAATCCGTGGGGGTTGTCGAGTGTTGGAAGATGCCGATAGATGTTTAGAAGATGCCACTTGAGTTTTCTTATCTTTTCTAGGGCATGTCTTCTTTATGTGACCTTTCTTTCCACATCTATGGCATACTTTCTCTTGCGAGTGTGTTGAGATTTTAGATGTTGAAGTTTTAACCTTCTCAACATAAGTTCTTTCATATCCAACTCCAAGTTTGTCCGTTTGACCCAATCTGAGCATATGATCTAGCTTTTTCGATCCGGAGGAGAATTTTAGTATGTCGGACTTGAGTTGATGGACTTGTTTGGTCAAAACTTGGTTGGAAGCATGAATTTCCTTGTATTGTAGTTCTAGAAAGCCAACCTTTTCTTGGTGAGATTTGATCGTTACCACCGATTGGTCTAGCTTCTCCTGAAGGATTCCATTGTTCTTCAAGATCAACTCCTTTTCCTCCTCAAGAGCTTTAGTAGCAGTCTTTAGTGAGTTATGTTCACCCTCAAGCTCAAGTAGACGCCTCTTCAGTTTTTTATTTAACTTAGCCAACTTCTTAGATTCAATAAGTAGTTGATTGTATGCAGCGGCTAAGTCGTCATCATCCGACTCTCCTTCACTTGTGCCATCGTCGCTCGACGTTTCATGCAAAGAAGGAGAAATCAAATCATTAGAAATAGATGATAAACAAAGAACCGACGAGGAAGGTAAAGAAGTATGTGAGCATAAAGCTATAGCATCATTCTTTTCCTCTTCACTTGAGGTCGATTCATCCGAAGTAGAATCATCCCAAGTTTTCGCTTGCAAAGCCTTCTTTTTAAATGACTTTTTGGTGGGACAATCCGTGGAGATATGGCCGTAGCCTCTACATTTGTAGCATTGGATTTCCCCCGCAAGCTCATCCTTTTCTTTAGAGGGCTTTGCAAGTTTCTTCTCTTTAGAGGATTTAGAATTGGAAGATCCTTTAGAAGAAGATTTGGATGTAGATCGATTTGTCTTGTTCTTCCTAAAATTCCGACGAAATTTTTTCGTGAGACACGCCAGTTGGTGTTCAAAGTCGGCAAGTGAAATCTCTTCATCGGAATCCGAGTCATCGTCCTCTTCCTTAGTAGATTTGAGTGCAATACCTGTACTTTTAGAAGAAGACTTGGAAGAAGATTGATTAGTAGGGAAAGTCATTTCATACGTTTGCAAAGCGCCTCTACTTTCATCTCGTCCGGATGTTTTATAGTCTCAATGGCCGCAACCTTCGGACGAAATCTTTCGGGAAGAGTTTTCAAAATTTTTCTTACAACTTTAGATTCTGAAATTTTCTCTCCCAAGTTTGCGCATGTATTGACTATGTCTTGAAGACGAGTATAGTACTCGGTAAAGGTCTCATGATCGTCCATGAAAATTGAATCAAATTTACTTGTAAGCATTTGAAGTTTTTGGACCTTTACCAAGCTAGCTCCCTCATGCGTAACTTGGAGAGTATCCCAAATCTCCTTCGCTGTCTCACATGCCGAGACGCGAGAGAACTCGGTTTGATTTAAAGCATTGAATAAGGCATTAATTCCTCTACCGTTGTAAGAAGATAAATCAATCTCTTCCTTACTCCATTTATTCCGAGGTTTGGGCTTGTCAACATACTCTACCTTTTCGGTAGGATGTTTCCATCCAAATTCGATGGATTGCCAAACACGCTCGTCGATGGCAATTAGAAAACTCTCATGCGAACCTTCCAATACGCATAGTTAGTGCCATCGAAAAACGGAGGTCGATTAATGTTACCGCCTTCGGCTATAGTTTACAACCTACACCCGCTATGATAGAAAAATCTAGATCCCGCTCTGATACCAATTGTAAGTTATGGGGGAACCCTAAGGATCTATCTAGATACTATCAATACCTAGAGGGGGGTGAATAGGTATGACGGCTAAACCACAAAACTCGATGTAAAAAATAAATGCGGAAATTAAAAATCAACACACCGAGATTTACGTGGGAAAACTCCAACTAGGAGTAAAAAATCTACGGGACCAACACGCGACAACAATCCACTAAGAAATAAAAGATTACAAGGTGATTACCGACTCCACGGACTCAAACCTCTCTTTTATCTTCTTAGGATCTCGCGCACACCACCGGGTTGTCCACGCCCCACGTTCGAATCCACGAACGTCCCGCCTCGAATCCACAAGACCCCCAACTTCGAATCCACGAAGCCTTCTACACGTCGAATCCACGACGCCCACCCGAATCCACGAGCGCACTCTGTCCGGAGCAAGAACAATAAAGTTGATGATGATTTATTGCTTAGAATACCATTGAAGATCTGTGGGAATAATCTCAAGCAATTCACAAATTGATTCTAAAAGAATATTAAAGATCTAGGGCACCATGAATCAATTTGAGAGAAGCTTGATGTAGAAGATGAGGAAAAAAGCTACCTACAAGCTTCTAGGGTTTCTAAAAAGTATTCTATGCTTAACCACATTTTAGAGACACCCCCACATCTTATTTATAGGTTTAGAAGCAATCCGAAATAGACTAGGATTGAAAATTGATTTTAAAAAGATTTGGAATCAAATTAGGATTGCAAAACTGATTTTAAAAAGGTTTGAAAGCAATTAGAATCAATTTAGGATTGCAAAACTGATTTTAAGAAATCTACCATCTTATTTATAGGTTTGGGAGACGTTAGAATCAGAGTAGGATTGAAAAAATATATTTTCGAAAAATCGCGACGGGTCGGGGTCCAGACCTTCGATGCAGGGTCCGGACTCTGAAACTCTCCAACGTTTCATAGTCCGGACCTCAGCTCTCAAGGTCCGGACCCTCCCTGCGTGACAGCCAGGGAGGCGTACGGGTTCCGGACCTCACCTCAGGGTCCGGATCCTGAAAATTGAAAAACTCAATTTTTATCTATTCTAATGTCTTCCAAACACTTGTAAATAATCATAAATCATCATCAAGATTATTTAAACTTACCAAGCATCGTGAATTCATACGTTGAGTCTTCGAGTCTTCAAACTTCGTCTCTTCTTCTTTGAACCTTCAAGACTCCGACTCACTTCACGAAATATGCCAATAAAAAATCCGTAAAAAGTTTGTCCCCCGACCAAGTGGCGTGGATTGGCAAAAAGTGTGCCGACTTCGTCAAACGATCCACCACCACCCAAATTGTGTCGTGGCCACCTTCTGATCGAGGTAGACCCACCATGAAGTCCATCGCTATATTTTTCCACTTCCAAACTGGAATGGGCAAACCTTGCAATTTTCCCGCTGGAAAGCGACGCTCGGCCTTCACTTGTTGGCATACTAAACATTGCGCCACGAAGCGCCCAACATCAAGCTTCATTCCCGGCCACCAATAATGCATTTTAAGATCTTTATATATTTTGGTACCGCCCGGATGAATCGCATAGGGAGAAGTGTGAGCTTCTTTCAAAATCTCCCCACAAATTTCCTCGACTTTAGGCACGCACAACCGAGTATGAAATCGAATGGCGCCCTTTGAATCCACATGAAAGTCACCGGCGCGTCCACTCTCGATAGTACACCGCACCTTTTGGAGTTCCGGATCTCCGGATTATTTTTCCTTTATTCGCTCCAACAAGGTCGGCCAAATTTCAAGACTCATCAACATCGCGGGGACGCCCGAGGCCACGACTTCCAAGTCGAACAGGCCCATTTCCTTGATTAACGGCATTTGCCCCGTCATCTCAATTGGAAAGTTCTCCACGGACTTCTGACTGAGCGCATCGGCCACCACATTGGCTCTACCTGGGTGGTACAAGATGGTTAAGTCATAATCCTTTATTAACTCTAACCATCTTCGTTGCCTCAATCAAGTTCAACTCCTTTTGAGTGAATAAATACTTTAAGCTTTTATGATCCGTGTACACCTCACAATGCTCCCCGTACAAGTAGTGTCTCCACAGCTTAAGTGCGAAGACAACCGTTGCAAGTTCCAGGTCGTGGGTGGGGTAATTATGTTCATAGCTCTTCAGCTGACGAGAGGCATAAGCTATCACTTGCCCTCTTCGCATAGGCACACACCCAAGACCGCGCCGTCATGCATCGCTATACACCACAAAGCTCTCCCCCGCAATCGGCAAGGTGAGAATCGGAGCCGAAGTCAACCTTCCCTTTAGCTCCTTAAAGCTTTGGTCGCATTCCTTGCTCCAAATATATTTGGCCCCCTTGCGGGTAAGATGCGTTAGTGGACCGGAGATTTTTGAAAATCCCTCCACAAACCGTCGATAGTACCCCACAAGACCCAAAAAGCTTCGCACCTTGGTAACATTGGTCGGGCGAGGTCAATCCTTGATTGCCTCAACTTTCTTAGGGTCCGCCGATACCCCACTCTCGGAGATAACGTGACCCAAGAAAGCGACTTCACGAATCCAAAATTTGCACTTCTTTAACTTGGCGAACAACTTGTTCTCTCGAAGAACCTGAAGCACAATCCTTAGATGCTCCCTATGTTCTTCGTCACTTCGAGAGTACACAAGAATGTCATCTATGAACACTACCACAAATTGATCTAGTAGTGGTTTAAATACACGGTTCATCAAATTCATGAACGCTGCCGGGGCATTTGTAAGCCCGAAAGGCATAACCGTAAATTCATAGTGTCCATACCGCGTCCTAAACGCGGTCTTATGTACATCTTCCAGTTTGATCTTTAATTGGTGGTAACCAGATTGCAGATCTATCTTTGAATACACCCGAGACCCTTGCAACTGATCAAACAAGTCGTCAATTTGGGATAACGGGTACTTATTCTTGACGGTCACCTTATTCAATTCACGGTAATCCACACATAACCATAGTGAACCGTCCTTCTTACGCACAAATAGGACAGGGGCTCCCCAAGGTGACACACTTGGCTTAACGAAACCCTTGTCTAACAAATCTTGTAGTTGCGCTTTCAATTCCTTTAGCTCCGCCGGTGCCATCCTGTACGGGGCCTAGAAATCGGCGCCGTACTCTGGAGCAAATCGATTACGAACTCTATCTCCCGATCTGGTGGCATTCCGGGTAACTCCGCCGAAAACACATCCGGAAACTCTTGGACTACAGGAATGTCTTCAAGCCCCGACACCTCCTTTTGGTCATCCACAACCGTCGCTAAGTAGGCAATGCAACCACTAGCAATGAGTTTTCTTGCTTGCGACGTGGACACCATTGATGCAAAGAGCGAACTCTTGCATCCACGGTACACAAATTCCTCGTGTCCCGGTTCTCTAAATCTCACTATCCGACTCTCACAATCAATAATAGCGTGATATCTAGAGAGCCAATCCATTCCTAGGATTAAGTCATACTCGTTCATTCGATTCAATACCAGCAAATCAGCTGGCATAATCCAGTTTTTAATCCTCACTGGACAGCTAAGACACGCCTGATGTACGCAAAAGGTATGTTCTGGCACCTGCACAGTTCTTGCATGTGTGGCTTCCACGATTTTTATTTCATGTGCAGTGGCAAATGATCGAGCAATGAATGAATGTGATGCTCCGGTATCGAACAAAGCTCTACATCGAATGCCATTAATTAACACAATACCTGCCACGACCTCCTCCGGGGCAGAAGGCTCCTCCACTTGCGAGGCGAACACACGTCCACTTGGCGCCGGCCGCAGTCCCTCAACTGGTCTCGGCGGCGGGGTACGACCCGCCGACATCGCCGCGGGTGGGATGCCCACAAGCTGCCTCGGCGATGCGAACGTCGATGCCGACGACGGTGTCCGGTCATTACCTATCGGGCAATCAAATTGCATATGTCCTGGCTGCCCGCACTTGAAGCACCGGCCCTTACGGTAATCACACTGATGAGGGTTGTGGGGGCCGCTACAAATCGGGCACCGGCCCAAGGATCGATTTTGCCGAGACCCTCGAGATCGATTCTGCGACTGCGGGTGCTTCGGGGCCCGCTTAGAGCTAGACTGACCCCCCGAGCCACCCGCCAGACGCTTCTTTCCTTTCTCTTTGTCCTTCTCTTTCTCTCTCTCCCAAGATTCGCGCTCCTCGCGCGCACATGCATTCCCGTGCTCCACCCAAAGAGTACGGTCCAAGACCTCCGCAAAGGTCTGCAGCTTGAAGGCGTGAATCGCCCGAAAGATCTCCGGTCGAAGCCCGCGCACGAAGCAATCGACTTTGTCCAACTCCCCGCGAACCACGTGCGGAACACAATTAATAATATACGAGAATTCCCTCTCGTACTCACGCACGGTACGGTTTCCCTGCTTCAACTTTTGAAACTTCTCCTGGAGCTTTCTTTTCTCACTATCGGGAAGTAGGCGGCGAACACCAAACCCCGAAATTCTTCCCAAGTCGGTGGCGGAAGGCTAGAGAGTCGATCACGCTTGACTCCCTTCCACCACACCTTCGCCGATCGCTCCAAGCAATGAGCGGCGAGATGTACCTTGTCTCCCTCCAAGGTGTACAGATCCTCGAAGAGTGTCTCTATCGTATCGATCCACATCTCCACGACCCATGGATCCACGTTCTCCCCGTCGAAAGTCGGCGGGTTGAACTTTTTAAACGTCACGAGAGCCGCAAGTGCGTGCTCCCTCTTTGCATTCCCCGCCGCGGGATCGGGCATAGGAGCACCCGACCCTGCAGCCACAATCGGTGGTGCGGGTGGCGCCACAATCGGCACCGCTGCCATCCCCTCTGCCGGACTTGAAGCAGGGACCGGAGGCGCGCTCGGTCTCTCCTCCCTAGTCGCACCCGCTTGCTGCGCCATCTCGTCCTGGAGCTTTTTAATTTGCTCCTCCTGTCGCTGCATGGACTCGGCCTGTCGCCGAACCACGCCCATCAACTCGGTCAACTGCTTGCGAAGACTCATGTCCTCGCCTACCCCGGATTGCTCGGGGCCCGCGCTCGACTCCTCGGGCCTAGCCCGTGTTGAAGGCTTATCACGCACCATTGTCTCCTAAAACACAATGACCTTGGTCAATACCATGACATCCAAGGTCAATCGCGACATAGTATTTCATGAAAAAATATACACGAACCCAATCTAGGCGAAAGTCACGCAAGGGCTCTTATTCCACTCACTTGGTTTCATGTTGTCGGCCGCCAACATGAACACTCTCGGGGAAGAATAAGACACACCTCGAATTAACCTCTAACATTCCATTAGAGGCATATATAGAACTTGACCCAATCAATTTAACTTTCGCCACAAGCCAAGGTCTCGTCACTCATGAGCCTACACTCCTAGGGTCTTTTCCATCCTAGGATTTCTTAGGTCCACCTAGACCGTTTCTACTCTCATATACCACCTTAGTCTGTCATGCCCCGCCGGGTCTTTAACACCAACTAGGTGGAAAGGATAAACCGCACGAGTGCACCACCCAGACCCGCCGAACGGACAGAGTTTTCCCTATCCGCCCAAGGCGTCACAACAGTTGTATTCATGCATTATTCCAAACGGGAATAGAGTACAAGAGTGCACAAGGAAGCATCAACATAATAAATTTCTATTTCTATTACAACACATTTGCAAAATTATACATGCCACATTTTTTCCTTTCATTCACTTCTATTCCATACATCAAGTTCCAAAAATATAGAATTTACAAGTTCTTTGCATTTACATAACCCCTATGCATTAAATGTTCAAAATTTGGGGTATATCTAAGTACATAGCCAAAAAGGGAAAGGGCCACTATCTACAATACCAAACCCTTGCCTCGCTCCGCCGCCTCACTCGCGGAAGGACCTGAAAAACGTGGGGTGAGAACTATAAACATAGTTCCCAGTGGGTAAGGCCACCCAAGAGAGAAGCTCGACCCACCAGGTCCAAAGAAACAACACAAGCATAGGTTAGATTACAATTAACTATGCATAGATATATTTACATGCTTGTAAATAAACATAATGGATGCAACCAAATAATGATAACTTTTATTTTCTCCTAGGTCCATCCCATACATTACATTACCCACGTTCATTCACTTTTCATTTTGTCATTGGTGTCGGAATCGCCGCTCCATCAATATAATTTCTCACATATTGTCACGCCCTGGGCCCTCGTGGGAGCCTACCAGGCACGTGCACAGACCCGCCGTGTACCTCACAAGCAAACACAATGTACACAAGGCGTCTACAACAACAAGAATCCAATAGAATAAGGAATACATCCTAAACAAGGTGATCAGAGCGAGAACATATTTCTACAACTAAATCAAGATCAACACAACTAACATCTCAAGATATACAATAAAATTATACATCTTAACAATACTAGGAGATCACTCCCTAGAAACAACTATACTCCTTTCATATAAAATACAATGAAAGGACATCATGGTATGCCTACAACAACATCGTAGAGGCTCTAGCTAGCTGCTAACCCCTCGCCACGATCCCAAGCCTCTCCTGCTACGGAAGGCTCTGAAATAAAAACCCAACAACAATGGGGGTGAGAACTATTATCAATAGTTCCCAGTGGGTAAGCCGCCGAGAGTGGCGAATTACACCGCTAGGTCAACTGAGGCAAGATAGTAAAACTGAAACATAAAGCAGAAAGCATAAAATGCTAAACAGGTAAATCTACTACTATCATGCCTCCAATGACTAAATCAGCTACATGAACATGAATATGTTCCTACTGTCATATGCTCACTATTTAATCACATTATTTTACGTGCATGTCAAATTAATGCCATGATTATGGTTAAAAGAACCTCTTTTCTTATTATCATCGTATATTCATGCCACTATACTAACCAATGTGAGTATAGGTCTAATGCTATTATCGATGCCAATGTATGTAGTGACTAACTAGTATGTCCAACTACAATGAATGCATCCCAATAGTGTCAAGCTAAGTAATACCACGATATGCGACTCACTACTAAGTCCATACACTACATGTATATGCATCAAGCAACTAATGTACTATGTCTAGTTTACTTAGCTTTTACCCAATCCACGAGGGACTTACACATGGAAACGTCCCGGCCTGTGCCATGCCTAATGGCTTTGTGGTAGTCACCACCCTCACGCTAAGGATGAGCCTCGCCCACGGCGGTTCCATTTCGGCGTCTCAATACTGCGCGGGCGAAATAACTGTCGCAAGCGAAATAACTGTCGCAAGCGAAATAACTGTCGCATAGGCCAACTCCGGAGTGCCGGCTTGTAGGGAGCGACCCTCACAAGCATGTGCGCATGAGCACAATGGCAAACAAGCACTGATCAACCTCATAAAATCCTGCTCGTCATGTCTAAACATGGAATAGCCAACCAATGTCCAAAAAGGGTCTAACACTAAATCATAATGTCAACCTTGTTGTTCACCTAAGTGAAAAGTCATATGTTTAACCTCACACTATGTCAAAACATGTCATATTATGTTTACTACCTTCAATAGCCAATATGCTAAATGTCAACAATATCATGTTGTTCTCAATGTCCGATGGTATGTCCCTACCAATGTGCACATGTCTCTAACATGTAAATGTTCAACTCTCAGTTTACTAAGTTCATAAACCATGCATTATTCTAATGCCATATATCATGCATTCTACAAATGCCCAATCCATGCATTATTCTAATGCCATATATCATGCATTCTACAAATGTCCAATCCATGCATTATTCTAATGCCATATATCATGCATTCTACAATGCTATGTCAATGCATCCTACGATGCCAACGAGACCACATCATGCCATGCATGAGCTACACTAACATCTACTGCATAGAGTACAAAGCTATCATGCAAGTATTCCTATAGCCAAGAACTCACATTTAACCAATTACAATTAGAACCCCTTTCCTCATGTCTTAAACATGGAATCATTTCCACGACCAAAAGGTCGAGCCAAAAGCCAACGATGCCCGTCAAAGTTGCTCACCTAAAAGAGGTGCAACAACTTATCCTGCATATGCCATATCCTCTCTTTTCTCTATACTAGCATACTTTGGTATGCTAAGAGAATTCACTAGTCCACCACTCAAGTAGTGTCTCATATGATGCTCATTTCTAACATGCATAACTTAATTAGCATTTCCTAATGCATCAATACACTATTAGTGCAAATACCCTAGCATGCATGTTATTCTCATAATGCCACTCTATATGTACTATGCATTTTCATACGCAACATATATGTCTTATGCGATCACAATTTTCATACAATTTCCATCATGCCATAATTATCATAATTATGCATCTAATCAATCCTATAACAAGATAGGTGTCACGCCCCGGGCCCTCGGGGGAGCCTACCAGGCACGTGCACAGACCCGCCGTGTACCTCAAACAACACAATGTACACAAGGCGTCTATGCTAACAACAATCAAGTAGGATAAAGAATACATCCTAACAAGGTAATCAGAGCGAGAACATAGTTCTACATCTAAAACAAAATCCACATAACTAAAATCTCAAGATATACAAGAATTTATACATCTTTACAACAATAGATCAACCAAACATCTATACACCTTTCATATAAAATACAATGAAAGGACAACATGGTATGCCTACAACGACAACACCGTAGAGGCTCTAGCTAGCTGCTAACCCCTCGCCGCGATCCCAAGCCTCTCCTGCTGCGGAAGGCTCTGAAAAACCCAACAACAATGGGGGTGAGAACTATTATTCAATAGTTCCCAGTGGGTAAGCCGCCGAGAGTGGCGAATTACACCGCTAGGTCAACTGAGGCAAGATAGTAAAATTGAAACATAAAGCATAAAACATAAAATACAGATAGTTCTACAACTATCTTGCCTCCAATAAAATAAATCATCTACATGAACATGAACATGTTCTATTGTCATATGCTCGGCAATTAATTTCATGGTTTACATGCATGTCAAATTAATGCCATGATCAATTACATATGTCCTAATGTCATAAACTCGCTATATGTCAAGTTTAACTATTTCATGTATGACTTGTCTCCAAACTATAAACACGTTATGTTCACTAATCACTAGTGTGCCAAGTCATGTCAATACCTCGCTACATGTAATGCCACAATGTCACCACCCTATACTATGTCCATACACTACATGTAATGCATTAATTGATTAGGGTGTCAAATGTCACAATTACGGTTTAAATAACCTTTTACCATATGAATATTCACCTTGCATACACCATAACTGTGTAGCCATAAAATATTATAATAGCGGGATGTTCATCTTGTGCCGTGCCTAATGGCTCCGTGGTAGTCACCACCCTCACGCTAAGGATGAGCCTCGCCCACGGCGGTTCCATTTCGGCGCTCTCTCAAACACACGGGCGAAATAACTGTCGCTAGGCCATCTCCGGAGTGCCGGCTTGTAGGGAGCGACCCTCACAAGCATGTGTAAACGAGCATAGTGGCTAACAAGTAACAATCAACCATAGTAATATCATAGGTTTAATTTCATGTTATGTCAAAACATATCACTTTATGTTTACTACATCCAATAGCCAATATGCTAAATGTCAACATCATCATGTTGTTCTCAATGTTCGATGGTATGTCCCTACCAATAAGTCCATGTCTCTAACATGTAACCGTTCATCTCTTTGTTTACTAAGTTCATAAACCATGCATTATTCTAATGCCATAAATCATGCATTCTACAAATGCCCAATCCATGCATTCTACGATGCCATATGTCATGCATTCTCTAATGCTATAATCCATGCATTCTACAATACCATAACAATGTAATCTACGATGCCAACGGGTCCATAATCATGCCATATGTAAGCTACAACAACCTCTACTACATAGAGTATAGAGCTATCATGCAAGTATCCCATTAACCAATTGAACTCATGTTTAGCCAATTACAATTATCAAATGCAAATAGTATCCCTTTCCTCATGTCTTAAACATGGAATCAATCCACGACCAAAAGGTCGAGCCAAAGCCAACGATGCCCGTCAAAGTTGCCCACCTAAATGAGGTGCAACAACTTATCCTGCATATATCAAATCCTCTCTTTTCTCTATACAAACATACATATATTGCATTTGCCATAATTCCTCTTTTCTCTATACAAGCATACTTTGGTATGCAAGAGAGTTCACTAGTCCACCGCTCAAGTGGTGTCTCAAATGATGCTCATCCCTAGCATGCATAATATACTTAGCATTTCCTAATGCGTCATTACACTAATAGTGCCAATACCCTAGCATGCATAATGTTCTCATAATGCCATACTATATGAAATATGCATTTTTCATAAACAACTTGCATGTCTCATGCAATCACAATTATCATCATGCCATAATTAACATAATTATGCATCTAATTAATCCTATAACAAGATAGGAGACATAGGGGGAGTTCACCCATTTCGGTGAGGTCAAACCCACCGGATACCCGACGAAACCTCGAAGTACTTCGAAACGAAGTTGTCCCCCGAGCTTCTCATACCCTAAGATAATTTTCCAAGGGGTTAGGGGCATCGAACAAGCAATTTCGAAAATCACCAAAAATCAATGAGGTAAATGGGTGGAAATTACCTTGAGCAAGTAAAACTTGTTCTAAGTCCCATTGGAGGCTAGAGATCATCAAATCCAACCTACAACAACGTTCTACACCCATCAATTCCGCCTCAAGGGCTCCCAATCACGAAACCCTAAAATAAACCCTAATTTCAAGAAACTAGGTTTACAAGCTAAATCTCAAGCAAAATCACAAAGAGAGGAGTTGTAAGAAGGCCACTCACCTCTTAAAAGCTCCAAACCAAGCAAAAAGAGACTAGGGTTGGAGATTCATCCACCAACCGGCTCTCCTCATCCATCCCGAGCTCCTCACAAAGCGTAGAAGCACTCCTCCATGGAGAAAATGGAGGAGGAAGAGATCAAATCCAAGATCTAGAGGGATTAGGGAGAGGAAATCTAGAGAGAGAGAGAGAGAGAAGAGAAACCCACCTTTCATCTCCTCCAAGCTCAGCCAAAACAACAAAATGAAGGGTGAAGGGGTAAGTTATAATAGATGTAACAATATCCCCAAAAGCCCTTCCAAAGAACAAAATTGCAAAACTGCACAAAATGCATTTCTGCAGCATTGTATACCGGTATGCGCATAGGCATACCGGTATCCAACCAAAATCCCGCAAACCCGAGCCTCGGCCAAGCAGTCTGCGCAAAAGGATTCCGGTATGCGACTTCCCATACCGGTACTAACACTCCAGTACCGGTATGCGCATAGCACATACCGGAATGCCAGCGTATTCCGGTATCTCCAGCCGGATTCCGCAGAATCCGAGAGCTGCGCAAACCAGTTCTCACTGGATTCCGGTATCCCTAGACCAGATACCGGTATGCAATTGCAAAATCTGCACTTTTGCAGATTTTGACTCTCGGAGTCCGTTTTCGCACTTTTTAAGTCCCGAAAACACTCCGAAGCTCACCAAACTCAACCCAAAACTCCAGAATAGTACAAGTCACTATTCTCACACTAGAACTCCGCAATTTGCAAAAGTTCAGTGTACTACATTCTCCCCTCCTAAAAAGGAGTTTCGTCCGCGAAACTACGGATCAACAACAACAAAGAAACAACAAAATCAGAGGAGATAAGAACATCGTCCTCGCAGTGAAGCCTCCAGCTCTCACACCATGCATCGCGTCCAAGATGTTGCTCCAAAGCATCTTGTAGTAGGAATAGTGATAATCCCGAATTCCTACATTCCACAAGTCCAATCCGCAACCACTGCTCCTTGAAGTTAAATCTTCATGCAGCTCTAAAGAAACGTCCTCCACCCTCCAGGTAGACTTCAAATACCTTCAATAGATCTGAAGTAGAATAACTACACATGCCACTAGGCCCAATTGCCTCAGGGTCTCAAATAATCCTAAGAATCTGAAACTTAGATTCCTCAAACATAAGCTCTTGGATTTTCTTAACCAAGTATCACAATTCAATCATCAGATTCAGATGTCCAAAAATTCCATCTCTCGCCGAGAGTCATCCAATGGTCCAAATTCCAAAATGATGGAGCTAGACGCCCTATGCAATCACACAAATTGCCCAAGTATTCTTGTGCAAAATTTTCTCAATCCAACTCAGGTGAATAGTTACTCCTATTCACAACCTCTCGACAATCACGTCTAGCTTAAAAGCGAGACAATCCAATTCCGGAACCTCCGGTAATCATCCTCTATCTATACCAAGTAGATAACCTTCACTTAGCATATCACATAAATCCTGCTATCACCGGTGCAACTTGTCAATTCCATCATCAAGACACTTTTTGACAATCCACTAGGAATCCATCAGTCGATGCACTCTTGGTCTCAATTGCACCATTTACCAGTCGGGATCAAGGCTAACTCCTATGATCCGATCCAAGGGATAGATATCACATCAATTATCTCATCTCATCGATAATCCTAGTACATCGGCCTCTAACCTGTTTTCACAGCTTCAACTCATTTCCTTGAGTATCGAGATATCTCCAACATTAAGATCTGGGTGCACTTCACACCACTAACAATGCATACAATTGCCACATTTTCAAGCAAATGCCATGGCAATCATTTCCAAATCACAATTTGGCAAATCCTCTTGCATTCTCTCAATTGCTGAAAGGTCAACCCTACCTTTCTATTTTACACCAAAGTGCAACTCAATCCGTAGAGAGAAACACAACTACAAAACAAAAAGCCCACCTTCGGGGTAACCAAGGTTGGCGGTCATCGACCACACCAACGGTTCCAAGAAACTCCTCTCACACATATCTTCCCAAAAGGTTTAATCCCTTAATGTGTGAGTCCAGAAAAGGGAGTAGATAACTAGGTAATCTCTCCACCAATATCCATAACATCCAATCAAACTAGAAAGTTTGAACTTCGATCACATCCGCTTGTCTCAATCCACAATGGATGGTTGATTTCCTTGAGATCTCCAATCATAACCACTTTGGCATCAACTGCCAAGGGACGCTAGTCCTCACAACCAAATCAGCACGCCTTCAATCTGAAGCACTTGCAAACCTCATTCAAGGAATCTTCGTGGTCTTCATCACCTCTCGACTTCCAACTCGTAGTCGATGTGCACAGGGACCAAGATACCCAAAAGGGCCAAACATCACAACATACAAGAGCATCAACAGCTCGAACGACACCACGACAATTTCGTGATGTCTACACCGAGTAAACAAGTTACCCTCGGTCCCAAACTCAAACTCAACTCAACGAGAGTAGTACTCAGATTGCCACTACCCTCGAATAAAACTAGAATTCATGGAGCTTGATCAAACAGATCAACTGATCTCAACTACAGGTACATATCCTTGATCGTGACCCTACCGAGTTCACGATAGTCGACTCACAGTCGAAATGACCCATCCCCATAAAACAAACGAGATCTACACTCCACAAGGAGAAACACAAGGCAAAAGAGGTCTCCAGACCAAGCCTTCAATTCTCACAACACAACCGGGATTGCACAAGCAACTCCCTCACAAGAGACATCCTCGCTTTTGAGGATTCTCAACACTCACCAGAGGTGCTGGCCTAAAGGCCACGCGCCCACTCAGCCAACAACCAGGCTTGGGCAGGTGAAACAAGCATCGCAATTAGCGAACCTCCAAGCCCTCAGAGAACACTATTTTGTGTCCAAGATCCCAAAGCACTACAGCTCGGCTCACACACTCATCGGCAATCAGATAGCCGAAGAGCCAGCACAAGTTCAAATTAGAACTATACGCTCTCAGCCAAATAAAGGCAATCGCTCCGTTGGCGCACAAAACATCCCAAACTAACGGAGTACAAGAACAGTACTCACAAGTCCAAGCGATCAGGACCAACTCATCAGCAAGCATCCAGGAATAAGTTCCCTGCCAAGCATTCGGCAAACAGCCGATCCAAAGCCACAATCATAACAAACCACAACAAGCTCCAATACTACGAGCTGCGACAACCTCCATTATCGCTGCATCATCCTCTGCCTGTCAAATAGACATGCATTCATCCGGTGCCAACCGCACGAAGTCGATCTCAATATCGTCGACATTAAACTCCTCAAACACTCCAACTGGAAATGGCCCACCTGGCCACGAAGAGAGCACTAGCCTCAACTCCAAGAGTATCATCGGGCACTCGCGGCTCCACCGCTCACACGTCACAATAGTTGATGACGATTTGACGTCCCATAAATATCCTGCTAAGGGTCCACCTTCTCGAGATCAATTTCTCCTCGATCACTTTTTTTTTGTCCTCTTACAATAAACTTGCCACTCATAGTAGCTTCCTTTTGCCGTCCCAACGGTCTCCACGTCTCTCGTCCTTATCAAGGTGCGATCCGCATTCTCATAACACTTCTTGAGGTCGACTGCCAACTGGATTGACAAATCATCCAGTTGCTTAATCCTCTCGTCTGCCGGCGCAAAGCCTCAGCTTGGAGTAATATCATAATGATCGCCGCTCCACCACACTCGCTGAATTTACCAGTTGTTCTCTCAACTTCAGGGTCTCACCAAATCCGGAGGATGCAGAAGTCCCGCCTCGGCTGCCTCGGCCGCCATCGAGTGCGTCGATTACCACTCAAGCTGCAACAAGCAAAACATGCGCAGGTAAAACACCCCACGCCCACGCATCCCCACACAAGACTATAACCCCAATCACGCGAAAGTAATGAAGTGGACTCCCACTATTCCCCGATGTCACGTTGTCGGCCGCCAACGTGACCCTCCAAGGGTATAGAAGTGGTTCACTCCGATATAACTCCAACAAGTTTGGAGCTTTTAGAAATGACCCAACTTTTGCCAATATGTCACAAGAGATCCCGTCTCTCACGTTCCTATTCCTTATCGTCCAACCTGCCTAAGGTTTGCTAGGTCCACTAAGACTCAACCCTAGGCTCTGATACCACTATAATCTGTCACGCCCCGGGCCCTCGGGGGAGCCTACCAGGCACGTGCACAGACCCGCCGTGTACCTCAAACAACACAATGTACACAAGGCGTCTATGCTAACAACAATCAAGTAGGATAAAGAATACATCCTAACAAGGTAATCAGAGCGAGAACATAGTTCTACATCTAAAACAAAATCCACATAACTAAAATCTCAAGATATACAAGAATTTATACATCTTTACAACAATAGATCAACCAAACATCTATACACCTTTCATATAAAATACAATGAAAGGACAACATGGTATGCCTACAACGACAACACCGTAGAGGCTCTAGCTAGCTGCTAACCCCTCGCCGCGATCCCAAGCCTCTCCTGCTGCGGAAGGCTCTGAAAAACCCAACAACAATGGGGGTGAGAACTATTATTCAATAGTTCCCAGTGGGTAAGCCGCCGAGAGTGGCGAATTACACCGCTAGGTCAACTGAGGCAAGATAGTAAAATTGAAACATAAAGCATAAAACATAAAATGCTAAACAGATAGTTCTACAACTATCTTGCCTCCAATAAAATAAATCATCTACATGAACATGAACATGTTCTATTGTCATATGCTCGGCAATTAATTTCATGGTTTACATGCATGTCAAATTAATGCCATGATCAATTACATATGTCCTAATGTCATAAACTCGCTATATGTCAAGTTTAACTATTTCATGTATGACTTGTCTCCAAACTATAAACACGTTATGTTCACTAATCACTAGTGTGCCAAGTCATGTCAATACCTCGCTACATGTAATGCCACAATGTCACCACCCTATACTATGTCCATACACTACATGTAATGCATTAATTGATTAGGGTGTCAAATGTCACAATTACGGTTTAAATAACCTTTTACCATATGAATATTCACCTTGCATACACCATAACTGTGTAGCCATAAAATATTATAATAGCGGGATGTTCATCTTGTGCCGTGCCTAATGGCTCCGTGGTAGTCACCACCCTCACGCTAAGGATGAGTCTCGCCCACGGCGGTTCCATTTCGGCGCTCTCTCAAACACACGGGCGAAATAACTGTCGCTAGGCCATCTCCGGAGTGCCGGCTTGTAGGGAGCGACCCTCACAAGCATGTGTAAACGAGCATAGTGGCTAACAAGTAACAATCAACCATAGTAATATCATAGGTTTAATTTCATGTTATGTCAAAACATATCACTTTATGTTTACTACATCCAATAGCCAATATGCTAAATGTCAACATCATCATGTTGTTCTCAATGTTCGATGGTATGTCCCTACCAATAAGTCCATGTCTCTAACATGTAACCGTTCATCTCTTTGTTTACTAAGTTCATAAACCATGCATTATTCTAATGCCATAAATCATGCATTCTACAAATGCCCAATCCATGCATTCTACGATGCCATATGTCATGCATTCTCTAATGCTAATCCATATAATCCATGCATTCTACAATACCATAACAATGTAATCTACGATGCCAACGGGTCCATAATCATGCCATATGTAAGCTACAACAACCTCTACTACATAGAGTATAGAGCTATCATGCAAGTATCCCATTAACCAATTGAACTCATGTTTAGCCAATTACAATTATCAAATGCAAATAGTATCCCTTTCCTCATGTCTTAAACATGGAATCAATCCACGACCAAAAGGTCGAGCCAAAGCCAACGATGCCCGTCAAAGTTGCCCACCTAAATGAGGTGCAACAACTTATCCTGCATATATCAAATCCTCTCTTTTCTCTATACAAACATACATATATTGCATTTGCCATAATTCCTCTTTTCTCTATACAAGCATACTTTGGTATGCAAGAGAGTTCACTAGTCCACCGCTCAAGTGGTGTCTCAAATGATGCTCATCCCTAGCATGCATAATATACTTAGCATTTCCTAATGCGTCATTACACTAATAGTGCCAATACCCTAGCATGCATAATGTTCTCATAATGCCATACTATATTAAATATGCATTTTTCATAAACAACTTGCATGTCTCATGCAATCACAATTATCATCATGCCATAATTAACATAATTATGCATCTAATTAATCCTATAACAAGATAGGAGACATAGGGGGAGTTCACCCATTTCGGTGAGGTCAAACCCACCGGATACCCGACGAAACCTCGCAGTACTTCGAAACGAAATTGTCCCCCGAGCTTCTCATACCCTAAGATAATTTTCCAAGGGGTTAGGGGCATCGAACAAGCAATTTCGAAAACCACCAAAAATCAATGAGGTAAATGGGTGGAAATTACCTTGAGCAAGTAAAACTTGTTCTAAGTCCCATTGGAGGTTAGAGATCATCAAATCCAACCTACAACAACGTTCTACACCCATCAATTCCGCCTCAAGGGCTCCCAATCACGAAACCCTAAAATAAACCCTAATTTCAAGAAACTAGGTTTACAAGCTAAATCTCAAGCAAAATCACAAAGAGAGGAGTTGTAAGAAGGCCACTCACCTCTTAAAAGCTCCAAACCAAGCAAAAAGAGACTAGGGTTGGAGATTCATCCACCAACCGGCTCTCCTCATCCATCCCGAGCTCCCCACAAAGCGTAGAAGCACTCCTCCATGGAGAAAATGGAGGAGGAAGAGATCAAATCCAAGATCTAGAGGGATTAGGGAGAGGAAATCTAGAGAGAGAGAGAGAGAAGAACCCACCTTTCATCTCCTCCAAGCTCAGCCAAAACAACAAAATGAAGGGTGAAGGGGTAAGTTATAATAGATGTAACAATATCCCCAAAAGCCCTTCCAAAGAACAAAATTGCAAAACTGCACAAAATGCATTCTGCAGCATTGTATACCGGTATGCGCATAGGCATACCGGTATCCAACCAAAATCCCGCAAACCCGAGCCTCGGCCAAGCAGTCTGCGCAAAAGGATTCCGGTATGCGACTTCCCATACCGGTACTAACACTCCAGTACCGGTATGCGCATAGCACATACCGGAATGCCAGCGTATTCCGGTATCTCCAGCCGGATTCCACAGAATCCGAGAGCTGCGCAAACCAGTTCTCACTGGATTCCGGTATCCCTAGACCAGATACCGGTATGCAATTGCAAAATCTGCACTTTTGCAGATTTTGACTCCCGGAGTCCGTTTTCGCACTTTTTAAGTCCCGAAAACACTCCGAAGCTCACCAAACTCAACCCAAAACTCCAGAATAGTACAAGTCACTATTCTCACACTAGAACTCCGCAATTTGCAAAAGTTCAGTGTACTACAATAGGAGACATAGGGGGAGTTCACCCATTTCGGTGAGGTCAGACCCACCGGATACCCGTCGAAACCTCGCAGTACTTCGAAACGAAGTTGTCCCCCGAGCTTCTCATACCCTAAGATAATTTTTCAAGGGGTTAGGGGTATCGAACAAGCAAATTCGAAAACCACCAAAAACTATGAGGTAAAAGGGTGAAAAATATCTTGAGCAAGTAAACTGAATTCCTTCAGGCAGTTCATAATGACTCGGGCTCACTTGTTCTAAGTCCAAATTGAGGTTAGAGATCTTCAAATCTAACCTACAACAACATTCTACACCCATCAAAACCACCTCAAGAGTTCCTCGTCACGAAACCCTAAACAAAACCCTAATTTTCATGAAACTAGGTTTTGATGCTAAATCCAAGCAAAAATCACAAATAGAGGTTGTAAGAGAGTTTACTAACCTCAAATCAAGCTCTCAACCAAGCTCAAACATGCTAGGTTGAAGCTAAGCCCACAAATAAGTTCCTCTCCTCCAACCCGAGCTCTCCACAAGGCCTAGAAGCACTCCTCCATGAAGAAAATGGAGGAAAAAGAGATCAAAACATGATCTAAGGGGTTGGGAGCAAGAAAATCTAGAGAGAGAGAGAGAGAGGGAAACCCTACCTTTCCTTCTCCTCCATCCTCAGCCCAAACCAGCAAAAAAGGGGTGAAGGGGTACTTAACCCCAAAGCACAAAATCCACTTAGGCCCCTCAAAAAGCCAAAATTGTAAAACTGCACAAAATGCACTCTACGGCACTGTATACCGGTATACGCATGTGCATACCGGTATACTGCACAAATCCTGCAAAACCCGAGCCTCGGCCAAGCAGGCCGCGCAACAGGATTCCGGTATGCCACTTCTCAGTACCGGTACTAATCACTTCAGTACCGGTATGCGAAGCACATACCGGAATGCCAACCCAATCCGGTATCAACTGCTGGATTCCGCAGAACCCGAGAGCTGCGCAAACCAGTTTTTCACTGGATTCCGGTATACCAAAACCAGATACCGGTATGCAATTGCAAAATCTGCACTTTTGCAGATTTCGACTTCCGGAGTCCGTTTTCGCACTTTCCAAGTTCCGAAACACTCCGAAGCTCACCAAACTCAACCCAAAACTCCAGAATAGTACAAGCTACTATTCTCTCACTAGAACTCCGCAATTTGCTAAAGTTCAGTGTACTACACATATGCGGAATCACCGCCTTGCTATGGCATTGGTGTTGGAATCGCCACTCCACCAACCCACTTAGCAAACTCTTGCGGAATCGCCGCCTTGCTATGGCATTGGTGTTGGAATCGCCACTCTACCAACCCACTTAGCAAATTCTTGCGGAATCGCTGCCTTGCTATGGCATTGGTGCTGGAATCGCCACTCCACCAACCCACTTAGCAAACTCTTGCGGAATCGCCGCCTTGTATTGGGCACCGGGCAATGGAATCGCCATCCCCATTATTTTCCCAACCACCAAAGAGTGGAATCGCCATCTCTTTGCTCGGGTAGCGGAATCTCCGCATTCCCACATTTGTTCACATTTCACACTTGTCAACCTAAGTTCAATGACCCTAGGTTCAAGTCACCATGTCTCACCTATGTTCAATGACACTAGGTTCACTTTACATTCACAACCTATGTTCCATGACACTAGGTTCACTTTACATTCACAACCTATGTTCCATGACACTAGGTTCCATTTGCACATTTCAACCTATGTTCAATGACACTAGGTTCCATTTGCACATTTCAACCTATGTTCAATGACACTAGGTTCCATATCATACATGCAACTACATATTAAGTATAAGAAATAATGAGATACTTGAATTCACTAATCACGCAAGATGAGCCCATGGCTCAAATCACCATAATTATCATTTTTGCCAACATGCATACACGCATTCTAGGGTTTCATACTTCTACACCATTTTAATTTCAAATGGTTATTTACCCTAGATATGGAAGTGACCTAATCACTTCGGTAAACACAAACCCACCTCAAGAGCTTCCAAATTCTTGAATTCTTTGAGCTCCTAGATCTCCAAGCCTTGAGTTCTTGCTTCAACCCAAGCTTCTACAAGAAAATGGTTCGTTACTCATTACGAACCCTAAAATCAATTCGTTTCTTGAAACCAAGTGTTCCCACATGATTTCCTATGCCTCAATTGCAAATTTCGAAGGTCTAAATATTTTTAGAACCTCACATGGCAAAAGCTCCAAATCTATCTAGAGTTTGCATGCATACAAGCCAAACCCTAGATTTCATGGCCAATCTTCCACCATTTGTGGTCAAGATTGCCTAGGGTTTCCAAAAACTTCAAAATAAAAGATCAATTCCAAAGTTTAAACCCAATTCATCAAGAACTCACCTTTGCCACGAGTTCTACAAGCTTCTTTTTACACCAAGAAGCTTCTTCCCCAACTTGAAATCCTTTTTCAAGCTTGAATCACCCTTTTCTCCAAGTTTTGGAGAGCTCTCTAGAGAGAGAAAGTGAGGGAGGAGGAGAGGAGAAGTAGAAGAAGAAGAAGATCAGAAAAATAAAGGAGCCTCTGCCCTTCATACCCCTTTCTCCAAGTGAAAAGACCAAACTACCCCCCCCTCACATCACTATTCACAACCAGCCAAATATGGCATTTCATAGCCCTGCATTCTAGTATCAACACTTGCATATCGGTATACAGGCGTTGATTCCGGTACGCCACAAGCAATTCCGCAAAGCCCTAGAGTTGGATTTCCAGATTTCCCCACTGCATTCCGGTATCTCACAAATCCATACCGGAACCAAGTGCAGAATCTGCAAGTTTGGCAGACTTGAATTTTTGAAGTTCGTTTTCGCGCCCAATTTGCGCCGAAAACACTCGAATAAGCCCCAAACCTATATGAAACCATTCACATAGCCTTTTTACGTTACTTTTCACCGGAACTCCACAATTTGTAGAAGTTCAGTACAACACACTGAAATTCAGTGCACTACAACGGCGGGGCGTGACAAAAGGCATCCACAGGTTTGGGATGCGTGGGAAGTTTAGCCCGCGCTACATTGGGCCTTTTGAGATTTTGGAGGGAGTTGGACCAGTGGCCTACCGCATCGCCTTGCCACCTAGACTTATTGGTGTTCATGATGTATTTCATGTTTCAACCCTGAGGAAGTATGTCTTCGACCCTACACATGTGATCGATTACGCTCCTTTAGAGTTAGCGGAGGATTTGAGTTATGAGGAGCGACCACTTCGGATTCTAGCATGCCAGGAGAAAGAGCTACGGAACTGAGTCATCCCGTACGTGAAGGTACACTGGAGCAACCATGATGAGCGGGAGGCGACTTGGGAGCTGGAGTCGGAGATGCGGCAGCGCTACCCCTACTAGTTCTTGGAGTCTGTTTGAGTATGTATGTTCATTTCGAGGACGAAACTTTTTAAAGGATGGGAGGATGTAGAATACTGATTTTGTAGTTTGGACGTTGCGTAGATTGCCGATTAATGTGCGAGCGCGGAGTTGGGATGAAGTGAATCCGTTTTGGCGTGAAATTGATGCGAAAATGGATGAAATAGGCAAATTGTGCATCAAGATGGACTAAATAGCAAATTTGGGGATTTCTTGGGCTAAGGTGCAAAATGCACACTTAGTGGAATTCCACTAAAGCTCTTTTCTCTCTCTTCCTGTCACGCTCCGGATTACTCGTTTTCCCGGGCTCGCCAACAGATCCGCCGTATACATAGAATTTTTTATGTATACGAAGCGATAGCTAACTTGTAAACAAAGCATACAAGCAACTACAAGAGATATAGAGCTGAAATAAGATCATACTAATAGAACAAAAGCCACCTGAACATATAGGATCCAAAATACAATAGTTCCTCCAAAGCCAAAATAGGTACAAGTCCACCTCTCACAGGAACAACCAGTTCACACTATACGTATGTCACGCCCCGGGCTAGTTTAGATGCGGAAAACGGTTCAATTTTTTTTTTTTTTTGAAAGTCTAGCCCGCACAGTGAACAGACCCGCCACAAATACAGGCACCTCTATCTACACGGACAGAGTCTCCCCTGTATTTGCACGGCGTACCAACAATATACAACAGGATCACAATCACACTTACATTCACGATAATCCATACAATACAACATAGAGTATATTTGCATTCAGCTATACCTACATGTTTCTAAGCACTCCTTAAGCGAAGGATGATGCAATGCACAGTACAACAAGCATCCTATTAAAAGTGCTTCCCACACGAAAGCTTTATTTTCAAACTCTAATAAGCATTAAAGAAATCCAAGAAAACCTTTTAAAACTGTTCCCACACGGAACTTCCTTTTGAAAACCAACTACCACGATGGGTAGACACCCACACGATAAAACACAAGTCAAATGATGATGATAGAAGCTGAAACCCAATCTCATGCATAATAAGTCATCATCTCATACAAGTTATAAGCATTCAATATTGATCATCTAACTGAACCATTTATATATCTATCTGACTACTAATGCAGATAAGGAAAAACATAACCAGGGTGATGACCGCTAATGCAGTCTAGCTAGATCGTCCTCGCATCGAACCACGAACTGGCTCCTCGCCCGATCCACCTGAAAAACAGGGAGTGAGAAACCACAACGAGGTTTCTCAGTGGGTATACAACTGAGCCACAGGGGCATGTCGTAATCACTGAGAAACAAAGGATATATGATAACAATATAATCAGAGATCTACAATAGCTGTGTCAGTATGAACAGAATAAATGATCAAAACGCTACTGTACAGGAAAAACTAAGCTGTATATGCATCAATGGAAAGAAAACTCCAAATACCCAATCAGTATCCCACCATATTGGTCCGCAAACCTCAGGTGCATTCGTCACTCCTCCGCACTCCTCCGCATTCGATCCATTCATGCGCCCGCAGGTCGACCTATCCGGATGGTACACCTCTGATCGGTGGCCAAACCGATCGGTGTCATGAATAAATGCCGTGCCGTGACTGGTCATGCAATATGCTCAATAACAACTCGGCAAGAAGCCGATACCTGGCCGAAACCACAGGCGAAAGGAACGCCTCATCCTGATCAAACGGATCAAATCGAAGTCGGCACGAAGCCGATACCTGGCCGAAGCCACAGGCGAAAGGAACGCCTCATCCAGATCAAACAGATCAAATCCAAACCGGCGAAAGGCCGGTACCTGGCCGAAGCCACAACAGATCGAAACACACGACAAGAGAGTCGATGTGCTGCCTGGACAAGAAGTCCACAAATCATCACTGCTCTACATGTCCATGACCACAAATATACTATGCAAGTAAGGTAAGTATGAACGAATGCTGTAAAGAAGGAATCGACATGTAGAGCTATATCAAAGGAGGGACAGGGAATAGTGATACCGACTACTCCGTAGGCTCACCCACCTGTCGTAATAGCGTCGGGAACCTGGACGCGAAGCAGATCAACCGGACCTACGATAGGTCCACGAGTCAGAGACATGTCCCAAAGGACTCTACAAATGCATCTCACACAAATCCCCCAAAACCCGAGACTCGGTTTCCAAACCGATCTCCGTAAATCACCGGAACTCCCGAAATCGCATCGGGACGTCCCCGGGACACACGAATAGTCCCGAAATGTACCGACTCGATCCACGAGTCAACCGCTGCCCCAAAACACTTCCATTTGGGTGTCTTGGCAGCGAACACAAGATCAAACATCGAAATGATTATCGTCGGACAATCGTTCCGATCCGGGTTCCCGTAAGTGTCGATTTCGACACCGGAACCCACTGCCGCTCACCGGGAGTCTCCGAATACGTGAGACGACCGAGATAACCAGCCAGCAAGGCTCAGCGACAGCTCACAAGGCATGTGAGTCGTGACAGTCGATTCCACATCGCAATCCGTGTTTCGCCGACAAATTTCGTCGGAAAAACGCACTAGAAATCGTTCTTCGATTTCCGCGAAAGACGACGGACCTTGGACGTCAGTCCAGAGGTCACCCCAAGTCTACAATTACTGTCCACAGGGCTCACTCGATGCATAATTGCATGGAAGTCCTCGTACTTCCATAAAATCGCATTATTTTATGCGATTTATTGAGCACTATGGTTCGTTACAACAATCAGAGGGTCCTCGGGGTCAGCCGAGACACGTACTGCTAGGTCTCGACATGCCAGAGGCCGTGCTCACACTTCGGAGCACAACCGGACACAGTGGAGCGTGCGAGTGCGACGCGAATTTCAGCGAACTATGCGCACCGCACGATGATCGCGCTTATTCCGCAGATCCGGGAGGCACTGACCACAATGGAGGTGAGCATCGCGTTCAGCACTGACAGACAATCGCCGTGCTCACCTCCGGAAGCATCGGAACAGCCTCGGGATCATCGGAATATGGATCCGAACCTAGACTCATGCACAGACAGCATAAATTACTGCTTACCGGGCAGAGGGAGCTAGGGCACGGCCAGCGGCGGTTATCCGGCGGGATCACCGGCGGCAGGGGGTTGCGGCCGGTAGGGAAGGGTCGGGGCTTGCGTCGGCCGGCGGTGGGAGGCAGCCGAAGGCGGTGGCGGTGATGCCCTAGCTCGGTTTTTCCTCCAGGCCAAGCCTTCGCTTCCCGGCGCTCGGCGGCTCCGGCGAAGGTCCCGTCGGCAGACGACGGATGCGGAGGGGCCAAGAAGGTCGGTGCTCCGGTTAGTCGACGACGGAGGGCGGCGGTGGCAGCGCTAGCACAAACTGAGCCCGCACGGTTTTAGGGCTCGGGTTCTAACGGTCCAGCGGCCACGGCGGCGGCCGAGGTACTCCGAGGCGACGGCAGCGGGTTGCCTGAGGCCGGAGGAGAGCGGCCTGACAGATCCTGGGAGGCGGCAACGCGGGGAGAGGGGACCACGCGGTTCTGGCCAGATCTGCACCAGAACTGGTGCAGACTGCTCCCGGCGGCCGTGGCGGCGCTCAGGGACGGCGGCGGCGGCAGCAGGGGTTGGCCGGAGTTCGGGGCGTCGTAGGGATGAAGCCCGTTGCTTGGTTTCCCCCCTCGGGTTGGTCCCTGGCAGAGATGGAGAGGGAGAGAACAAGGGTGGTGGTGATGCCGGGGTTGCACCCTCTGCCGGCCGGGAACAGGGTCGCCGGCGGCGGCAGTCGCGCGCAGAGGGAGGAGCAGGGGGTGGGGGATGTCGGCCGGGTGGCTGTGGAGGGAGGACGTGGTCTAGGGTTAGGGTTTGGGTAGAGAAAACCCTAAAACAACCTATATATACTAGTTGGTAAATTGCAACATAGCCCACCAATGCCGACAATCGTCAGTTAAGTCCCTCACAGCGCGTGTATTTTGCGCGCAGGTACCTCCCGGTCCAATGTCGTGCAATTTGGTACATAAAATATCAGCAATTTTCTTATAATACCAACAATGACTTTTTGACCCTTCCTCGGAAAATTCGTTATATCTTGAGATCCGTCCGTCGGATTTTCGAACGGATTGTGCCAGCACGATCAGCACTGCCAAGACATTGAAATCACGATTTTGTTTCATTCGATTTGATTGCCGATTTGTAGATCAATAGACCCCTTTACCGTTCACATATTTTAATTACGATTTGGTCCCTCAACCATCAAGTAGGCTTTTCTCGAAAACCGTGCGTCAGATCTAAATTTCGTTAGTGCCATCGAGCCCAGAATAATCGGACAGTCGAAAACGAGCTATTGGACCACTATGAACGGAGTCCGATACACTCCAAAAGCCATTTCTAATCATCGGCTTATCTGGAAAACCAGAGTTACTATTCACTTAAGTGAATCTTCAAAATCGCGTAACTCTTTCATTTTAAATTATTTTCTCCCGAAACTTGACGAGTGATTATGTAATTAAAATACACACATAAACATCATCAACGGAGAGTTAAATTGCATAGTAAAAATTTCGGTCTTTACAACGTACATGGCACAACTCAAAATAAAACTATCTCCAGTAGAGTCCTCCTCTAGGAAAAACTGGGATTAGGGATCTAGCTCGCGACTCCCTTACCTCGATCCGCAGGAACAGAAGCAGCAGCCGCAACAGTCGAAGGCTCTGCAAGAAAATGTGGCAACAATGGGTGTGAGAACTACTATCAAAAGAAGTAGTCCTCAGTGGGTATCGCTACCGACCTCAACGGCCCACCCACTAAGTCTACGAGACTAACAGTATAGATGGTAGGTAAAGAAAATAATAAAGTAAGCTGGAATAAACTCTACAGCTGAAATGCCACTACCCTACCACTATCCAAGTCATAATCTCAAAGTATAAGCATCACTAATAGGAATAGTCACTCCTGACCCAATCTAACGGAACCGCCCAAAAAGGCTCGTCTAGCCAAAAGCCTAGCCACACCGCACACTACCAAAAGGTAGCCGGTCCAAGAATCATATCCACTAATCTGCAGCGACATCAAGGCATGAGAGGCCTCACTCCGGAGCGGCACTCGGGGGAGCTACCCAACCGAGTTAATAAGCGTATCTCTGTCGAGCACAATCAGGCTCCGAAAGGCTATAATCAAATAAAAAGGGGTCAAATGGGTCAAAAACTCCAAGCTCACATGCTCTCGGCACAAATTGATACTAAAATAAGAATCTGGGTCCACCGTCAACCCCGACGGCACCCGGTAATACAAAATAGCCTAACCCTGCTGTATACACAAGCTCGGCATCTCAGCACGAGCGTAAACTCGTCCTAACAATCTAAGTATCCACCTCGCACTAACAGCGGTGATACAAGAACAGAAACGGCTCCTAGAGCTAAATCTGATAATAGTTTCGAAAAGTGACGGTTGTAGGTTCACGAGTTTTCTCCTAAGTCAAATCCCAGTTCAGCATGTAAATCATGTCTATAAATCATTAATTTATACTCCAAATTCAGATTTCATATAAACACATGCAAATTCATGAATTCGAGCTACTAACATGAAAGAATCTGGTAATAAAACAACATGCTGCATTCTCTACAACTTAGGAGGAATTCCGAAGCTTTCAGCAACATCAACCCACCTCAAAAGCTATCCAACAAAGGCTAGGAGTCGAGTGGAAGGCCTCCAAACAAAACCAGCTGAAATCGGGCTCAAACCGGACAAAACCAGGATTCGGATCCTCCCTGCTCAAGTTCTGGGCGCCCAGAACATCAGTCCAGAACTGCAGCTTGGCAGCACGACCAACAGGGGTTCAACATGCGATAAAATCCAATTCCTAAGTCCAAATGCAGTGACAATTTATCCAACTCACCAGCAGGGGCGCAAGAACAATCCCACCAAATCTCAGCCAAAAGCGAGTTCGAATCGATCTCCAAAAAGCCTTTGCAAGGATTCGGACCCAACTTCTGGATGTCCAGAACCTGCATCCAGAACTTCAGCAACTAAGCAACTAGCACTTCTAGCTTAATTCCTGGAATTCCAACAAGTCTAGTCCAGGGAATAGGGTCACATACCTCCCAAATACAGTGATAGATCAATCCAAATCTTCCCCAAAGCTTCCAACAAAGATCTGGATTCAAAAATCCAAGAAACTCATCAAAAACCCACAATTTCAGGACTTAAGCTCAAATCTCTAAATCTGAGGTAAAACTTACCTTAGAAATCTCAAATTCCGGTGGGAAGAACTTCCAAACCAGCAGGGGATGAGGGAAACCCAATCCTCACTTCAAAAATCCAGCTCCATAGAGATTGGATCCATAAGATCAAAGGGAAACCCAAATTTCAGTTCAAGAACACAAGGGGTCTAGTAAAACAGCAACTGCAGCGTACATACCAGTCCAAATAGCGATTGGAAGGATCCCATACCTTCCTCTACTTGTCCACAATCCAACAAACTAAGCTTCGTGGGATTTGGACACTCCTACACTGCACGCGAGCTGAAACGCCACAGGTCGATGCTGTTGTTCTGCAGGAATCCAAAGCCTCCAATGGGAAAATATGTAATTGGGAGATTTGAGGGGCTAATCTGCAATTATCCAGGGCTCACCATGAGAGGGGGGTAAAAGAGCTTCAGGGGGTTCACCCCCATCTATTTAGAGCCGAAGAAAGGGATACAAAAGCCTCAAGAACACATGATGCTAACCTGCACCTGCTGAAAATCCAACATTCGGGCGCCCAGAATCCAAGAACCGGGCGCCCACTTCCTCCAGACAGTACTCGACCAGCACCTCGGAATCTCCGAATCGCGGTCTGGTGTGCCCTAACGTTGTCCGGCAGAACTCACCTACCACCTCACACGTGTCAAAAGGATGGATATTCCCGAAGTGAACATTGGGACTCACTTTCTGGGCGCCCTAAAACTGGATCCGAAATGACTCAGCGATTCAAAGAACAAGCACTCAACATCTGGGCGCCCAAAACCTAACTTCTGGGCGCCCTAAAGTACCAAACGTCCAAAACTTAAGTTTTGGCTTATTTCGGTGCTCCGAGTCCGTTTTCGCGTCTATTTTGCGCCAAAACGACTCGGACTCGTCCCGACACTATCCAGAAGTGTCGAACAGTCTTGGATACTCATTTCGTCCGTTAGGCCCCAAGGGTACTACATCCTTCCCCCCTACGAAAAGTTTCGTCCTCGAAACTTAAACTCATACCTCAAATAGAAAACTCGAAAAGGTAGGGATAGGATTCCCGCATCACCGTCTCTGGCTCCCAAGTCGCCTCACGCTCCTCCTGATTACTCCACTGCACTTTCACGTACGGTATGACCCGGTTGTGCAATTCTTTCGTCTCGCGAGCAAGAATCCGCACCGGTCGCTCCTCGTACCTCAGGTCCTTAGCCAACTCAAGTGAGGTGAAGTCAATCACGTGGGAGGGGTCGAACACATATCTCCTCTGGGCCGAGATATGAAACACATCGTTGACTCCGGAAAGTCGCGGTGGTAGGGCAATCCTGTACACTACCGGCCCCACTCGCTCTAACACCTCGAACAGGCCAATGAACCGTGGACTAAGCTTTCCACGAACTCAAAATCGGCGAATCCCTCTGGACGGCGAGACTTTCAGGAATACGTGGTCTCCAACCTGGAACTCCAAGTCTCGTCTTCTAGTGTCCGTATAGCTCCTCTGTCGACTCTGGGCGGTCTCAAGACGTCCTCGAACCATCTTGACCTTTTCTTCCGCTTCCAACAGGATGTCAGGACCCAAGGTCTTCCTCTCACCCACATCACTCCAATGCAAGGGCGATCGACACTTGCGTCCATACAATGCCTCAAACGGAGCCATCTGGATGCTCGCTTGATAGCTGTTGTTGTACGCAAACTCAACCAGTCCTAAGTGTCGATGTCACCCTCCACCAAAGTCTAGGACACATACTCTCAACATGTCCTCCAGAGTCTGAATGGTCCGCTGTCACGCCCCGGGCCCTAGTGGGAGCCTACCAGGCACGTGCACAGACCCGCCGTGTACACCAACAAGAAAACCTCAATGCACACAAGGCATCTAGAACAACAATAATCAAGTAGTAGCAGGAGTACAACCTAAACAAGGTGATCAGAGCAAGTACATAAATCTACTACTAGAACAAGCTCAACACAACTATAATCTCAAGACATACAACAAAATTTGCTTAAAGTACATCTTAACAACACTAGGAGATCACTCTCTAGAAACAACTATACACCTTTCACTCAAAACACAAGAAAGGTGTCAGGGTCCATCTGTAATATCAACGTAGAGGCTCTAGCTAGCTGCTAACCCCTCACCTCGATCCCAAGCCTCTCCCGCTGCGGAAGGCTCTGAAACAAAAACCCAACAACCATGGGGGTGAGAACTATTAAACAATAGTTCCCAGTGGGTAAGCCGCCGAGAGTGGCGAAATACACCGCTAGGTCAACTGAGGCAAAGATAGTATAAGTTGAAACATAAGGCATAAAGCAATAAATGCTAAATAAGTAATTCTACTACTATCATGCCTCCAAAAGCTTATATCATTTCAAAAATATGATTTCTACCACTACATGCATAGGTAGGTCCATTACCAAAATTTACATGAACTTGATTCCTTGCAATCATATGCACAATTATGTCTTCCACCATAACCTACATGCATGTCCATTTATGCTAAAAACATTAGTTAAGAAAAACCTCTTTTTCATTAACATCATACATTCATGCCACTATA
The DNA here is from genome assembly GCA_016920855.1 of Puya raimondii. NCBI lineage: Eukaryota > Viridiplantae > Streptophyta > Magnoliopsida > Poales > Bromeliaceae > Puya > Puya raimondii. The sequence goes on from JABWPP010000050.1 coordinate 87,748,248, forward strand.
CGAAACCAATGTGAGTATAGGCCTAATGCTACTATGGATGCCAATGTATGTAGTGACTAACTAATATGTCCAACTACAATGAATGCATCCCAATGGTGTCAAGCTAAGTATTGCCACAATATGCGACTCACTACTATGTCCATACACTACTTGTATATGCATCAAACAACAGTGATGTACAATGTCCGGTTTACTTAGCTTTTACCCAATCCACGAGGGGACTTACACAAGGTAACATCCCGGCTTGTGCCATGCCTAATGGTCCCGTGGTAGTCAACATTGCCCCGCAGACAATGAGACACTCCCCCACGGCGATCCACTTCGGCGCCCAATCCTGCACGGGCGGTCAAACGTCGCAAAGGCTAACTCCGGAGTGCCGGCTTGTAGGGAGCGACCCTCACAAGCATGTGCGAATGAGCACAAGGGCAAACAAGCGCTGATCATAAGCATCGTATCCAAGGCCAACACATCTCAATCATCATGTCTAAAATATAGAATCACAACATCGACTCGAGGGTCGGAATCATGACACATAAGTCACACTTGTTCTCAATTCACATGTGGGTATATTTCTACCAATAAGTAACATGTCTCTAACATGCAAGTGGTTACATCTCACTCTACCAATAGGAATGGACCTACGTCTCATTCATGACCCCAACGGGTTACTGTCACATGCTATCACTAAAGTCATACTCAATGCATTATACTAATGCTGCTTTCAATGCATTCTACAAATGCCGCAATCAATGCATTCTACAAATGCTATAACAATGCATTCTACGATGCCAACAAGACCATAATCCATGACATGCATGAGCTACATAAACCTCTACTACATAGAGTATAAAAGTCATCATGCAAGTATTTATTTCATATTATCAAAGTGATGGTATGCAATTACCACTTACATTACCGATAAGAAAACTCTTACCTCATGTCTTAAACATGGAATACCAATCAACGACCCGAGGGTCTAGCACTATGTCATAAGGTCAACCTTGTTGTTCTTCTAAGTGAAGTGTAACATACTTAGCCTCTCACTATGTCAAGAACACGCCGGGTGTCATGTTTTCTTCTACCCATGGTAAGTATGTCATATATCATGCTCATTTCTACCAATAACCGATATGCTAAGTGTCCCCAAGTCCACTTTCCACCAAGTACTTCATATGTTGTTTTAATCATTCCAACATGCATTTCTACGTTATCATAATTTGAAATGCCATCTCACCACAACTTTCCATAATGTGCCAAGCATAAACTCAATCATGAACTCTACTACATAGAGCATGCAAATCTCATATATTCTATACATATATCATGATTCCAAAATTTCTATCATGTCATAATAAGCATGAGTATGCATCAATTCAACTCTAAAACATTAGAGAAGACATAGGGGGAGTTCACCCATTTCGGTGAGGTCAGACCCACCGGATATCCATCGAGACCTCGCAGTACTTCAAAACGAACTTGTCCCCCGAGCTTCACATACCCTAAGATAATTTTCCAAGGGGTTAGGGGCTTCGAACAAGCTCACCACTAAATTCACCAAAATTTATGAAGAAAATAGGTGAATAATACCTTAATCCAAGAAAAGCTTATGCAAACTACAAATCAACACATTGGAGCTTCAAATCCAACCTACAAGAGTGTTCTACACTCATCAATTTCATCTCACAAACCCTCATGAGAAAAACCCCAAATAAAATCCTAGTTTTCCATTTCTAGGTTTTCATCCCAAATCCAAGTAGTAATCACAACTAGAGGAGTTGCAAGAGAGCCACTCACCTCATGAGAGCTCCAAACCAAGCAAAAAGAGACTAGGGTTGGAGATTTATCCTCAAACAAGCTCCCTTCTTCACATCCAAGCTCCCTCCAAGGTCCAAGATGCAAGCTCCAAGGTGGAGGAGAAGAGAAAAGAGATCAAACCTTTGATTCCATGGGTGGGAAGCAAGAAAAACCAAGGAAAAGAGAGAAAGAGAGCTTACCTTCCTCTCTCTCAAGCTCAGCCCAAATGGCTAAGTGAGAGGGGTGAGGGTTACTATATACATGATGTAACATTTGCACCTAAACCCCTCCAACACCCAAAATCACAAACAGCTCGAAAAACTGATTCTGCAGCACTGTATTCCTGTATACGAATAGACATTCCGGAATCAGCCCCAGAATCCGCAAAACCCGAGTCTCGGCCAAAAACAAATTTTTATACAGCATTCCGAAATCCCAAAGTCCATTCCGGAATACTTTAAATCTGTTCCAGAATCCAGATTCCAGTACCCAAATGCAATACAAATTATGCACCTTTTGCAGAATTTGATCTCCGGAGTCCGTTTTTGCCCTTTTTAAGCCACGAAAATACCTCAAAACTCTCCAAACTCAACCCAAATCTCCAGAATAGTATAAGGCACTATTCTCTCACTAGAACTCCGCAATTTGCTAAAGTTCAGTGTGCTACAGTCTCCCCTTCTAAAAAGGAGTTTCGTCCGCGAAACTACGGATCAACAACCAACAATCAAGCAGCAAATCCGAAGGAGATAAGAACATAACCCTCGCAGTGAAGCCTCCAGCTCTCACAATGCATCGCATCCAAGATGTTGCTCCAAAGCACCCTTGTTGTAGGAATAGTGATAATTCCAAATTCCTACATTCCACAAGTCCAATCCACAACAACTGCTCATTGAAGTTTAGATCTTCATGTAGCTTTAACGAAGTGACATACACCATCGGGGTAGGATTCAAACACTTACTTGGAGCGTCGCTAGCTGAAACACACCATTTACCTCCAACAGGTCTGAGGTAAAACAAGTCAATACGCCACTTGGCCCTTTCGCCTCAGGGTCTCAAACAATCCAATGAATCTAGAGCTTAGATTCCTCATACGCACAACTCTTGAATTTCCTTAACCAAGTATCACAATCAGATCATCTAATTTCAGGTGCAAAATCCTATCTCTCACCGAGAATCATCCATTTGACTCAAATTCCAAAACGATAGAGCTAGGCGCTCTACGCAGTCGCACAATTTACCAGGGTATAATTGCACGAAATTTCCTCAATCCAACCCAGGTGAATAGCTATTCCTATTCACAATCTCCCAACAATCATCATATCTAGCTTGGAAGCGAGACAATCCAATTCCGGAGTCTCCGGTAATCATCCTCTATCTATACGAGGGTAGGTAGCCTTGCAACTTGTCGTTGGGAAAACGACGCTCATCCTTCACTTGTTGTTACATCCAACATTATATCATAACTTTCCAGTGTCATTTCCACCTCTGTCGCTGGTGTGACACATCTGGTCTAGGCACTATCTTTGATGCCGCCCATACGCATAGCATGCGTTGCTCAAAGAGCTTCACTTAGCATGTCCGCTCAATCCTGTTATCTACAGGCACAACTTGTCGGTTCCACAGCTGAGGCACCTTTCGACCATCCACATGGAATTCATCAGCCGCTGTATTTAAGACCTTGATTGCACCATTTACAAGTCGGGATCAAGGCTAACTTCCGTGATCCGATCCAAAAGATAGATATCAATTCATGTTACCCATCTCATTGATATCTCTAGTACACCAACCTCTAACCTGTCTTCACTGCTTCAACTCATTTTCTTGAGTGAAGAGACATCTCAAACTTTAAGACCTGTGCGTACCTCACACTGCTGGATATACATAAAATTGCCATAGTTTCCAAGTAAACGCTATGGCGGCCATTTCCAAATCATGGGTTGGTGATTCTTCTCGTATTCCCTCTATTGCTGAAAGATCAATACTACCTTTCTAGTCTGCATCAAACACAGTTCAGTCTACTGAGAGGAATATAACGGCAACTACATAACCCACCTTCGGGGCAGACAAGGTTGGCGGTCGTCAACCACGCCAACGATTCTAAGAAACTTCTCTCACACATATCTTTCCAAAAGGTTTAATCCCTTTATGTGCGAGTCAAGTGAAGAGAGTAGGCAACTTAGTAATCTCCCCACAATTATCCATAACATCCAATCAAACTAAGAAGTTTGAACTCCAATTACATCCGCTTGTCCAAATCAACTATGGATGGCTTGATTCCTTGAGATCTCCAATCATATCCACTTTGGCATCAACTGCCAAGGGATGCTAGTCCTCACAACTGAATTAGCACGTCTTCAACTTGAAGCACTTGTAGTCCTTATTCAAAGGAATCTTCATGGTCTCCATCACTTCATGACTTCCAAAGTGTCGGCGCATACAGCGACAAAAATACCCTCAAGGGTCAGAGAATACAACACACAAGAGCATCAACAGCTCGAATGACATCACGATAATTTCGTAATGTCTACACCGAGTGCACAAGTTACCCTCGGTCCAAACTCAAACTCAAACCGACGAGAGTAGTACTCAGATTACAACTAACCTCGAGTAAATCTAGAATTCATGGAGCTGATCAGACAGATCAACTGATCTCGGCTACGGGTACATATCCTTGATCGTGACCTTACCGAGATCACGATAGTCGACCCACAGTCGAAAGGACCCGTCCACTCAAAACAAATAAGATCGATGCTCCACAAGAGAAAATACTAGGCAAAAGATGTCTCCAGACCAAGCCTTCGGTTCTCACCACTCAATCGGGATTGCACAAGCAACTCCCTCACAACAGACATCCTCACTTTTGAGGATTCTCAACTCTCACCAAGGATGCTGGCCTAAAGGCCACGCGCCCACTTAGCCAACAACTAGGCTGGGGCGGGCGAAACAACCATCGCAACCAGCGAACCTTCACGCCCTCTGAAAACACTATTTTATGTCCAGGTTCCCAAGACACTACAGCTCGGCTCACCTAAACATCGGTAATCTAATACCCGAAGAGCCAGCCCGAGTCCAAATCAAAACTATACGCTCTCAGCCAAACAAAGCCAATCGCTTCGTTGGCGCACAGAAACATCCAATCCTAATGGAGTACAGGAATAGTACTCCCAAGTCCAAGCAATCAGGACCAACTCGTTCTGCAAACAACATGGAATGAGTTCCCTGCCATGCATTCGGCAAACAGCCGATCCAAAACTACAATCATAACCAACAACAAACAACAACTAGCTCCAATACCATGAGCTGCGACAACCTCCATCGTCGCTGCATCATCCTCCGCCTGTCATACAGGCACGCATTCACTCGGTGCCAGCCGCGCGAAGTCGATACCAATATTGTCGACACTGTTCTCCTCAGACACTCCAACTGGGAATGACCCACCTGGCCACGAAGAGAGCACCCGCCTCCACAACAAGGGCATCATCGGGTACATGCGGACTCCACCGCTCATACATCATAATAGTTGATGACGATTTGACGTCCCTCTTTCATCCTGCTAAAGATCCACATTCTCGAGATCAATTTCTCTTTGAACACCTTGGTTGTCCTCTTACATTTGACTTGCCACTCTTAGTAGCTTCTTTTGCCGTCCCAACGGTCTCCACGTCTCTCGCCCTTATCAAGGTGCTATCCGCATTCTCATAAAATTTCTTGAGGTCGGCTGTCAACTGGATCGACAAATCCTCTAGTCGCTTAATCCTCTCGTCTGCCGGCGCAAAGCCTCAACTTGGAGTAACATTGAAAATGTCTGCCGCTCCACCATGCTCGCTGTAATCGCTAGCTGTTCTCTCAACTTCAGAATCTCACCAAATTCGGAGGATGCAGGGTTCCCGTCTCGGCTGCCTCGGCCGCTATCAAGTGCGTCGTCCACAACTCAAGCTGCAACAAACATAACATGCGTAGGTAAAACACCCCACGCCAACGCATTCCCACACAAAACTATAACCCCAATCATGCGAAAGTAATGGAGTGGACTTCCACTATTCCCCGATGTCACGTTGTCGGCCGCCAACGTGACCCTCCAAGGGTATAGAAGTGGTTCACTCCGATCTAACTCCAACACTTTTGGAGCTTTAGAAATGACCCAATCATAATACTTTCGCCAATATGTCACAAGAGATCCTGTCACGCCCCGGGCTAGTTCTAAATGCGGAAAAAAGTGCTAAATTTTTTTTTTTGAAAGCCTAGCCCGCGCCACATACAGACCCGCCACAAATACATGGTCCACTGTACACACGGACAGAGCCTCCCCTGTATTTGCACGGCGTCCACAACATACAACAGGATCACAACCACCATTCATTCATCACAACAGCATAACAACTCAAAGAGATTCATACAGCTAACCGTCCTTAAACCTGTATGAATCTAAGCAAATCCTTAGGCGTAGGATGATGCGATGCACAAGCAACAGTCATTCTAGAAAACTGCTTCTTACCCAGAAGCTTTCTTTGAAATCATAATCTCAAACATTGAAGGATCATTTGAAAGCTGTTCTCCACACGAGAACTCTCTTTTAAATCACGAAAGCCGAACGATCGAAAATTCATTTGAAAATCGTTTCCCACATGGAAACCTTATTTGAAAGCGCTACCACGAGGGGTAGAAAACCAAGACGTGCGATAAAAGCCACAATGATGGAATAACAACATCGACATCCTCACATGAAAACTACATCAAACATCACAAGATCTAAGCATGCAAGACTATCACATATGAATACTGAATAAATCCACAAACATAAGCATGCTAGATAATATCCAAAAGGTAACTGAACTACAATCACATCTAGCTGAAGGATAGGGTAATAACCAAAATCTGGGGAAGTAGCCTCACAAGTCAGAACCTCTAGAGCTACTATCTAGGCGTGCCTCGCGGCGTCCCGACACTCACCACCCTGCTCACCTGAAAACAACAACGAGGGTGGGGGGTGAGAACATGTAAACATGTCTCCCCTCCCAGTGGGTACCGCAAGCCGACGAAGGCGAGGTGTACACACCGGCACGAGGGTCAACAAAAGGATAGATAAGGTAAACAGTAGCACAAGTAAATATGAGGCCAACATATAACTGAATAACAATGCTACTGTAATCATCTAGTATATGCATCAATGGAGATAACCACAAGGTAAACCCAATCCATAGCCACCGGGACGTGTCCCTGGCACTGTCACCTGCTCATCACTCGGCACATAAACCTTCTGGACGCACTGCGTCAAGGCTCACGGGTCGGCACAAACTCAACGACCCTTTTTCGAAAAAGAACACCCCAAGGCGGTGGATCAGACCGCTGGTGTACGTGAAGTGCTAGAAGAGCTGTGACGATCGATGCTAATGCTCAATCCACAGAACGGCAACAAGCCGTGAAGCAACTGGTAAACCACCACGAGGATCGCACGGAACAACAAGCGATCTCGACCGACCAACTAGGTCGTCTCAATAAACATGCAAACCACAACTACTCTACTGTCCAATCACACAAGTAGAGTCTACGGGAGTCAAGTGAACTAATAACTGAAAGCAAGGAAAGGGATAGAAAGATATCACCGTAGTCCACTGAACCGACTCCGGATCGAAGTACCCACCTGTCGAAAGATCAAGTCTAACACCGACGGCTCTCGGGAATCGTGACAGGACCTACGAAAGACTCACAAGGTCAAGGACCGCCAAGTCGACGCTAAACACATAGCTCTCACATCCCGAAACCGACGAATCGCCCGGAAAACCCACCGGGACGATCCCGAACCACACTAAGCTCTACAGGGGTACCAAACAGCCAACCAAGTCTCTCGCTGTCCCCGAACACACAAAACCAAGTGACGGGACAGCGAGCACAAGCTCGGGGTGCCACGACCACAAACGCACCCGAAAAGGCTTCCCGTGTTCCCGAAAAGCGCCGAATTGGCACCGGAACCCCTCGTCACTCATCCGCTGTCCTCGGAACTTCGGGACAGCGATGAGGAACAGCCAACAAGGCTAAACGACGAAGCCAAGTCGCTTGCGAAAATAGCGAGCGAGTCGCACAACTAGAAACGCGCGTTTCGCCGATTATTTCATCGAAAAACGCGTCGAAAACGAATCCGAAACTCCACGAAGGGCGAGAGGGTTGGACAACCAGTCCACAGGGCCTCAAGGGTCAAGCCCTTGCTGCCCGCAGCATCGCAACACTTCCACAATCGCCAAAGTCCACAAACGAGCAACAATTACAAACATACAAGCACAAAACAAAGCCGTTCGAGCAATCCGTACATCCACACGACCTTCCGCAAGCACCAGCGGATAGGTAACGATGTCACGGAGACCGTGCTCACAGCCCCACTGCGACAGGACAAGTCGCAAGCCGGGAAAACCCATAAAAATAGCATGCACAAGCGATGACATAGCTCGACATCGGCCAAACAGCGAAACGGCTCAACCAAAACAAAATCTGGGGTGAGCATGATGATCAGCGCATTGCCGCGATCATCGTGCTCACCTTCCCGAGCTTCGAGAAGCAACAGGGAGCTCAAACAACTCAACGCGGCCAAAACAACCCAAAAAGAGACCCCGGCCGGAGCAACCAGCTCCGGCCGGCTGCCGGCCGGCATGCACGGCCAGCGGCGGCCAGTAAAGGATGCGGGGAACCCAAGGAGGACAATGCTCACCTCAGACGGTGACGGGGTGCGGCGGCGGCGGCGCGGGGGAGAGCCCTAGCTCCGGGAAGGCTCGGCCACACCCACTCCGGCAAGGAACGGCGGCGGCAGCCGGCGGCGACGCGAGCACTGGCACGGGGGGGTCGCCGGACGTCGACCTGCCGGTGACCGCGATAAAAAGGCCGGCGGGCGGCGGCGGCGGAGGGATCCCAACCGCGGCTGCCCTAGGTGCTCATGCCGAGCCCGCGGCGGCTGCAGCGGCGCTCCGGCGGCACGGCGACGGCCGGGGAGGGACGGACCGGCGGCGGCGGTCCCGAGGGTGTCGGCGCGCACCCTCCGAGGCGGCGGGCGGCGGGAGGCGGCGGCGGCTCGGCCTCCAGCTGCTCCTGCCCGCAAACAGTAGGCAAGAGTCGCAGGCGGCGCGGCGGCGCACCGGCGGCACGGGGGGGCGACCGGGGAAGAAGGCGACGGCGGCGGCGGTCCTCCTGATGCCGGCGGGAGGTCGCTGCGGCGGCGGGAGGCGGCGGCGGCTCGGATCATCCACCCACTGCCCGCACTCCCCAGCAGCAACCAGCTGCGGCACGACGGTGCTCCGGCGGCACGGCGACGGCCGGGGAAGAAGGGGGCGGCGCCGGAGGACATGAGGGTGAGGGTGCTCACCCTCCCAGGCGGCGGGAAACAGTGGTGGCTCGGGCCACCAACACCCTGCCCGCAGCTGCCCTAGCAGCAACTGCGGCGGCTCAGCGGCCTACGACGGCGGCTCCCGGCAGCGGCGCAGGGCTCCGGCAGGTGTGCCACCTCAGGGGAAGCCCATGCATGGGTTTCCCCTGGATGCACACCGCAGGGAAGAAGAAGAAGAAGAAGAAGAAAGAGAAGAAGAAGAAAATGGGAGAGAGAGAGATGGCCGGGGAAGCGCCGGCCAGGGGGTGGCCGGCGGCGCATGGGGAAGCTGGCAGAGAAGCTTGGGGAGAGGGGGCTTACCTCTGGGTGGGCTGAGGGGGAGAGAGGAAGAGAGTGGTTCAACCACTACCAACCACTACCAACCACTACCAACCACTACTCACACACACACACAAACTCACTAATACACTAAGCACAAATGCATTTTAGCCCCTCAAACTCAGCAAATCACCCCCGGGTCCCCCACAGCAGGTACAAAAGCCCAGACACCCCTCCACATTCGAACTCACACGAAACGGTGCGAGAAACAGGGCCCCGATCGCGAAACCCAAAAATGTACAATTTGACCTCTCGGCGAAGAAGATGGAAGAACTTCCAATCCGTCCATCGCATGTCGACACAGATTGCGCCATCGCGTTCAGCACTGCCGAGACATCGAATCTACTATTTTGGATCGTCAGAATCGGACTCCGGATCACACCGTTAAGCCGTTCTCTCTCCGCTACAAAAACTCAAAATAACCAAATACATATAAAAATACCACTTATATACATATATATATATATACCTGTATATATATACGTATACAGATCAAAAACACAGTATCAGGGGAGAGGAACACAGAGAATTTCAATTTCTAAAATTTGAATTCTCACAGATCCCGTCTCTCACGTTTTTATTCCTTATCGTCCAACCTGCCTAAGGTTTACTAGGTCCACTAAGACTCAACCCTAGGCACTGATACCAAAATAATCTGTCATGCCTCCAAAAGATTATATCATTTCAAAAATATGATTTCTACCACTACATGCATAGGTAGGTCCATTACCAAAATTTACATGAACTTGATTCCTTGCAATCATATGCACAATTATGTCTTCCACCATAACCTACATGCATGTCCATTTATGCTAAAAACATTAGTTAAGGAAAACCTCTTTTTCATTAACATCATACATTCATGCCACTATACTAAACCAATGTGAGTATAGGCCTAATGCTACTATGGATGCCAATGTATGTAATGACTAACTAATATGTCCAACTACAATGAATGCATCCCAATGGTGTCAAGCTAAGTATTGCCACAATATGCGACTCACTACTATGTCCATACACTACTTGTATATGCATCAAACAACCGTGATGTACTATGTCCGGCTTACTTAGCTTTTACCCAATCCACGAGGGGACTTACACAAGGTAACATCCCGGCTTGTGCCATGCCTAATGGTCCCGTGGTAGTCAACATTGCCCCGCAGACAATGAGACACTCCCCCACGGCGTTCCACTTCGGCGCCCAATCCTGCACGGGCGGTCAAACGTCGCAAAGACTAACTCCGGAGTGCCGGCTTGTAGGGAGCGACCCTCACAAGCATGTGCGAATGAGCACAAGGGCAAACAAGCGCTGATCATAAGCATCGTATCCAAGGCCAACACATCTCAATCATCATGTCTAAAATATAGAATCACAACATCGACTCGAGGGTCGGAATCATGACACATAAGTCACACTTGTTCTCAATTCACATGTGGGTATATTTCTACCAATAAGTAACATGTCTCTAACATGCAAGTGGTTACATCTCACTCTACCAATAGGAATGGACCTACGTCTCATTCATGACCCCAACGGGTTATTGTCACATGCTATCACTAAAGTCATACTCAATGCATTATACTAATGCTGCTTTCAATGCATTCTACAAATGCCGCAATCAATGCATTCTACAAATGCTATAACAATGCATTCTACGATGCCAACAAGACCATAATCCATGACATGCATGAGCTACATAAACCTCTACTACATAGAGTATAAAAGTCATCATGCAAGTATTTATTTCATATTATCAAAGTGATGGTATGCAATTACCACTTACATTACTGATAAGAAAACTCTTACCTATATCTTAAACATGGAATACCAATCAACGACCCGAGGGTCTAGCACTATGTAATAAGGTCAACCTTGTTGTTCTTCTAAGTGAAGTGTAACATACTTAGCCTCTCACTATGTTAAGAACACGCCGGGTGTCATGTTTTCTTCTACCCATGATAAGTATGTCATATATCATGCTCATTTCTACCAATAACCGATATGCTAAGTGTCCCCAAGTCCACTTTCCACAAGTACTTCATATATTATTTTAATCATTCCAACATGCATTTCTACGTTATCATAATTTGAAATGCCATCTCACCACAACTTTCCATAATGTGCCAAGCATAAACTCAATCATGAACTCTACTACATAGAGCATGCAAATATCATATATGCTATACATATATCATGATTCCAAAATTTCTATCATGTCATAATAAGCATGAGTATGCATCAATTCAACTCTAAAATATTAGAGAAGACATAGGGGGAGTTCACCCATTTCGGTGAGGTCAGACCCACCCGATATCCATCGAGACCTCGCAGTACTTCAAAACGAAGTTGTCCCCCGAGCTTCACATACCCTAAGATAATTTTCCAAGGGGTTAGGGGCTTCGAACAAGCTCACCACGAAATTCACCAAAATTCATGAAGAAAATAGGTGAATAATACCTTAATCCAAGAAAAGCTTGTGCAAACTCCAAATCAACACATTGGAGCTTCAAATCCAACCTACAAGAGTGTTCTACACTCATCAACCCTAGTTTTCCATTTTTAGGTTTTCATCCCAAATCCGAGTAGTAATCACAACTAGAGGAGTTGCAAGAGAGCCACTCACCTCATGAGAGCTCCAAACCAAGCAAAAAGAGACTAGGGTTGGAGATTTATCCTCAAACAAGCTCCCTTCTTCACATCCAAGCTCCCTCCAAGGTCCAAGATGCAAGCTCCAAGGTGGAGGAGAAGAGAAAAAGATCAAACCCTTGATTCCATGTGTGGGAAGCAAGAAAAACCAAGGAAAATAGAGAAAGAGAGCTTACCTTCCTCTCTCTCTCAAGCTCAGCCCAAATGGCTAAGTGAGGGGGGTGAGGGTTACTATATACAAGATGTAACATTTGCACCTAAACCCCTCCAACACCTAAAATCACAAACAGCTCGAAAAACTGATTCTGCAGCACTGTATTCCGGTATACGAATAGACTTTCCGGAATCAGCCCCAGAATATGCAAAACCCGAGCCTCGGCCAAAAACAAATTTTTATACAGCATTCCGGAATCCCAAAGTCCATTCCGGAATACTTTAAATCTGTTCCGGAATCCAGATTCCAGTACCCGAATGCAATACAAATTCTGCATCTTCTGCAGAATTTGATCTCCGGAGTCCGTTTTCGCCCTTTTTAAGCCACGAAAACACCTCAAAACTCTCCAAACTCAACCCAAAACTCCAGAATAGTATAAGGCACTATTCTCTCACTAGAACTCCGCAATTTGCTAAAGTTCAGTGTGCTACATCCGCTCAGACTGACCATCGGTCTGTGGATGAAATGCCGTGCTAAACCGAAGCTGAGTACCCCGTGCTGTCTGTAGACTCCTCCAAAATTGCGAGACGAACCGTGTGTCTCGATCTGACACAATCGAGGTAGGCACACCATGCAACCTCACTATCTCGTCCAAATATAACTGAGCAAGTCTATCCCTAGACCAAGTAGTCTGCACTGGTAAGAAGTGGGCAGACTTGGTCAGTCTGTCCACTATCACCCAAATGGCATCGAAACCAGCCTGCGTCATTGGTAATTCCACGACAAAGTCCATGGCGATCTGGTCCCACTTCCACTCGGGTATTGGGAGACTCTGAAGCTTGCCAGCAAGTACTTGGTGCTCTGCCTTTACCTGTTGACAAGTCAAATACTGAGGCACAAATCTCCCAATATGCCGCTTCATTCCATTCCACCAATAGTGTGCCTTTAAATCCTTATACATCTTGGTTCCACCGGGGTGAACCGTATAAGGCGAGTAATGAGCCTCTCTCAAAATCTCCTCTCGGATCTCAGAATTCGTAGGCACACACAGTCGGTCCCTGTACCGCAGTACTCCCGAACTGTCAACACTAAAGTCCCATGTTTGTCCACTGGCAATCTGATCTCGAATCCTCATTAAATAGGGGTCCACACTCTGTTTCTCCCGGATCCCATCTAACAAAGTGGGCTGCAAAACCAAAGACATAAGTCTTGCAGTAGCCCCAGAGGACACCACCTCAAGCTCAAGCCGCCTCAATTTCTCAAGTAATGGCGCCTGCTGAGTGATCAACATGCTAAGGCTCTGCACTGATCTCCTGCTCAACGCATCTGCCACTACATTCGCCTTGCCGGGGTGATACTGGATGGTAATATCATAATCCTTCAATAACTCTAATCACCGGCGTTGCCTCAGGTTCAATTCCTTTTGAGTGAACAGATACTTGAGACTTTTATGATCCGTAAAAATCTCACAGTGCTCACCATACAAGTAGTGCCGCCACAGCTTCAGTGCAAACACCACAGCTGCCAGCTCCAAATCATGCGTAGGGTAATTCTTCTCGTAATCCTTCAATTGCCGGGAGGCATAGGCAATTACCCTACCATGCTGCATCAACACACATCCCAAGCCACTGTGTGATGCATCACTATAAATCACGAATTCTTCCTCCATAACTGGAAGGGTAAGGATGGGAGCAGACATCAGTCTCTTCTTCAGCTCCTCAAAGCTACGCTGGCACTCGGCACTCCAAACAAATCTAATCCCCTTCCTCGTCAGACGAGTGAGGGGTGTGGAGAGCTTCGCAAAGCCTTCCACAAATCGACGGTAATATCCAGCCAATCCAAGAAAACTCCTCACCTCGGTAACCGTCGTCGGTATGGGCCAATCCCGAACAGCATCAATCTTCTGCGGGTCCACCGCCACTCCAGTGGCTGAAATCACATGGCCCAAGAAAACTACCTCTCGTAGCCAGAACTCACACTTCTTCAACTTGGCATACAACTTCTTCTCCCTCAGAAGTTGCAGCACTATCCTCAAGTGCTTCTCATGCTCAGCATCACTCCGAGAGTAGATCAGGATATCATCAATAAACACCACCACAAATCGGTCCAAGAACGGTTTAAACACTCGATTCATCAAATCCATAAATGCGGCAGGGGCATTAGTTAAACCAAACGGCATCACCGTACACTCATAATGCCCGTACCGGATCCTAAAAGCCGTCTTAGAAATATCCTCGGCCTTCACCTTCAATTGGTGGTAACCGGACTGCAAATCAATCTTCGAGAAGACACAAGATCCTTGCAGCTGATCAAACAGATCATCAATGCACGGCAAAGGATACTTGTTCTTGATGGTCACTTTATTCAACTCTTGATAGTCCACACACAGTCTAAGTGAACCATCCTTCTTCTTCACGAATAACACCGGCGCTCCCCAAAGCGATACACTAGGTCTCACAAACCCTTTATCCATCAAATTCTGAAGCTGCGCCTTAAGCTCTCTCAGCTCAGCCGGTGCCATTCGGTAGGGTGCCTTCGAGATTGGTGCAGTTCCTGAGACTACGTCAATCACAAACTCGACCTCCCTGTCCGGTGGCATAGCAGTCAACTCAGGGGGAAACACGTCCGAAAACTCGCGAACTACAGAGATGTCCTCGAGTTTCGGTGCCACCGTAGGTACCTCTACAACAGTCGCCAGGAATGCAGTACATCCTCGACTCATCATCTGTCTCGCTCGTGCCACGTCGCGAACAATGTGCTCCTGCAGCCACTATACACGTACTCCTCCTGGCCTGGCTCGCGAAACATCACGGTCCTCTCGCCGCAGTTGATCGTCGCGAAATAGCGCGCCAGCCAATCCATGCCGAGCACCACATCAAAATCCTGCAATCGTCCCAAGACCAATAGGTCTGCGGGCATCACCCAAGGTCCAAGCTGCACTAGACAAGCCCAACAACACTCCTCCACAAGTAAAACATGCTCGAAAATCTGCACCTCTCGTGCATGTGGTAAAGGCCTTATCACTAGCCCATGCAGTGATGCAAATGCTCGACTAATAAATGAATGTGATGCACCGGTATCAAATAATGCACGAGCTCTAATGCCAGAAATTAAAATGATACCTGCCACCACATGATCTGCTGCCGTGGAGTCCTTAACCTGAGCCGCAAAGACCCTGCCGCTCTGCGCCTGCTGTCGCCGCTTACCCGGGCTTGGCACAGAAGCCCGGTCCGTCTGGCTATGAGTCGGTGGAGCTCCATAGGCCTGCTGATAAATTGGGGTTGCCGATGCTGTCGATGGTGCTAGCGACGCTGCTCGGGGACAAGCTGCCCGCAGATGTCCTGGCTGACCACACCCAAAACACCGGCCCTCTCGCTGCTCGCACTGCCTAGGCTAATGTGGTCCTCCGCAGATGACACAACTCGGTGCTCCCCTCTGCTGCCGTCCCTGCTGACGGGATCCACAAGACCTCTGTCATCCCGAAAATCCACGACCCTGAGAACGTGATCGTGGAGGCCTCGGCGGACGTCTGCCGCTGGTCTGTCCTCCGTCGTCTGGAGCCGGGCGTTTCCTATCCAGACCTTGACTCAGTGCGGCCGCCCGCTCTCTCGCTGTCAAGGCTCCTCGCTCGACCCATAGTGCCTGCTCGATCGACGCATCCAAGGTGTGTAACCTCTGTGCCTGAACTAAAATAAAGATCTCCTGTCTCAATCCCCGCTCGAACAAGTAAACCTTGTGAGCCTCATCTCTCGCTGCAAATGGGACACAGTTCAGGAGTCTGGTGAACTCTCGAGTATACTCCTGCACTGTGCGGTCTCCCTGAAGTAGATTCTTCAGATCCTCCTCGAGTTTTTGCTTCACGCTGTTTGGAAAATAGGACCCGTACAGCATCCCGCAAAACTCGTCCCAACTCAACCGCAGCGTATCCAGCGACCTGCTCTGTCTCGTCCTCCTCCACCAGATACGTGCGTCACCCGTCAAGCAATGAACCGCCAAGTGAACCTGCTCCCGCTCTGGAATGAAGAGATCCTCGAATAACTTCTCCATCTCACCCACCCAGGCCTCCACCACCCAAGGCTCGGTGTGGCTACCGTCAAAGCGGGGCGGATCAAACCGGCAAAAATGAGCCAGCCTCTTAGTCATCCACTCCTGCTCGGCCTCCGATATCTGTCCACCTGACTGTGAAGTATCGCCAATCGGCGCGGCCGGAACTGCCGCTGATGGGGGTGCGGCTGTAGCTAGAACATCCACTTAAGCAGAAGGAGGTGGCTCCTGCAACTCCGTCGCTCTGGGTGCTGCACTCGACGGATGAGTAAAAGTATCACACACCCTCTACAATAGTGCACCCTGCTACCTAGATGACTCAGCTAGGGCAGCCAACTGCTCTCTCAAATCAGGGGGTGCACTAGGTCTCACCTGCTCTGGCACCTCAGAAGGCGCGGGGGTAGCCCGCGTCGGGGGTCGACCTTGGTGTCGGGGAGGCGTCATGACCACCTGCACTACACACACACCAGTCACAAAACACAAACAACTCTTGACCCAATCAAGCGAAAGTCTAGAAGGTCGCCTCTTTTCCCCCGCTGCTTGACGTCGTCTGCAGCCAACGCAAGTTCGCGGCAGGAAAGGACACACGCCTTCGATCACTCCCTCCACTTAAGGATGAGTTCAACAGTCAAATCGATGACTTTCGCAGGAAGTCACGTCTCTCACATCTTGCATTCCTAGGGTCTGCCAAAGCCTAGGGTTTACTAAGTCCCAACGACCTATTCCTAAGCTTTGATACCAACTTAATCTGTCACGCCCCGGATTACTCGTTTCTCCGGGCTCGCCAACAGATCCGCCGTATACATAGAATTTTTTATGTATACGAAGCGATAGCTAACCTGTAAACAAAGCATACAAGCAACTACAAGAGATATAGAGCTGAAATAAGATCATACTAATAGAACAAAAGCCACCTGAACATATAGGATCAAAAATACAATAGTTCCTCCAAAGCTAAAATAGGTACAAGTCCACCTCTCACAAGAACAACCAGTTCACACTATACGTACATGGCACAACTCAAAATAAAACTATCTCTAGTAGGGTCCTCTAGGAAAAACTGGGAATGGTAGGAATCTAGCTCGCGACTCCCTTACCTCGATCCGCAGGAACAGAAGCAGCAGCCGCAACAGTCGAAGGCTCTGCAATAAAAGGTGGCAACAATGGGTGTGAGAACTACTATCAAAAGAAGTAGTCCTCAGTGGGTACCGCTACCGACCTCAACGACCCACCCACAAAGTCTACGAGACTAACAGTATACCTGGTAAGTAAAGAAAATAATAAAGTAAGCTGGAATAAACTCTACAGCTGAAATGCCACTACCCTACCACTATCCAAGTCATAATCTCAAAGTATAAGCATCACTAATGGGAATAGTCACTCCTGACCCAATCTAACGAAACCGCCCAAAAAGGCTCATCCAGCCAAAAGCCTAGCCACACCGCACACTACCAAAAGGTAGCCGGTCCAAGAATCATATCCACTAATCTGCAGCGACATCAACACATGAGAGGCCTCACTCCGTAGTGGCACTCGGGGGAGCTACCCAACCGAGTTAATAAGCGTATCTCTGTCGAGCACAATCAGGCTCCGACAGGCTATAATCAAATAAAAAGGGGTCAAATAGGTCAAAGACTCCAAGCTCACGTGCCCTCGGCACAAACTGATACTAAAATAAGAATCTGGGTCCACCGTCAACCCCGACGGCATCCGGTAATGCAAAACAGCCTAACCCTACTGTATACACAAGCTCGGCATCTCAGCACGAGCGTAAACTCGTCCTACAACAATCTAAGTATCCACCTCACACTAACAGCGGTGATACAAGAACAGAAACGGCTCCTAGAGCTAAATCTGATAACAGTTTCGAAAAGTGACGGTTGTAGGTTCACGAGTTTTCTCCTAAGTCAAATTCCAGTTCAGCATGTAAATCATGTCTATAAATCATTAATTTATGCTCCAAATTTAGATTTCATATAAACACATGCAAATTCGGACGTTCCCAACAATCCACGAGAATACATGAATTCGAGCTACTAACATAAAAGAATCTGGTAATAAAACAACATGCTGCATTCTCTACAACTTAGGAGGAATTCCGAAGCTTTCGGCAATATCAACCCACCTCAAAAGCTATCCAACAAAGACTAGGAGTCGAGTGGAAGGCCTCCAAACAAAACCTGCTGAAACCGGGCTCAAACCGGACAAAACTTGGATTCGGATCCTCCCTGCTCAAGTTCTGGGCGCCCAGAACATCAGCCCAGAACTGCAGTCTGGCAGCACGACCAACAGGGGTTCAACATGCGATAAAATTCAATTCCTAAGTCCAAATGTGTGACAATTTACCCAACTCACCAGCAGGGGCTCAAGAACAATCCCACCAAATCTCAGCCAAAAGCGAGTTCGAATCGATCTCCAAAAAGCCTTTGCAAGGATTCGGACCCAACTTCTGGATGCCCAGAACCTGCATCCAGAACTTCAGCAACTAAGCAACTAGCACTTCTAGCTTAATTTCTGGAATTCCAACAAGTCTAGCCCAGGGAATAGGGTCACATACCTCCCAAATACAGTGATGGATCAATCCAAATCTTCCCCAAAGCTTCCAACAAAGATCTGGATTCAAAAATCCAAGAAACTCATCAAAAACCCACAATTTCAGCACTTAAGCTTAAATCTCTAAATCTGAGCTAAAACTCACCTTAGAAATCTCAAATTCTGGTGGGAAGAACTTTCAAACTAGCAGGGGACGAGGGAAAACCAATCCTCACTTCAAAAATCCAGCTCCATAGAGATTGGATCCATAAGATCAAAGGAAAATCCAAATTTCAGTTCAAGAACATAAGGGGTCCAGTAAAACAGCAATTGCAGCGTACATACCTGTCCAAATAGTGATTGGAAGGATCACATACCTTCCTCTACGAGTCCACAATCCAACAAACCAAGTTTTCGTGGTATTTGGACACTCCTACACTGCACACGAGCTGAAACGCCACAGGTCGACGCTGCTGTTCTGCAGGAATCCAAAGCCTCCAATGGGAAAAGATGTAATTGGGAGATTTGAGGGGCTAATCTGCAATTATCCAGGGCTCACCATGAGAGGGGGGTAAAAGAGCTTCAGGGGGTTCGCCCCCATCTATTTAGAGCCGAAGAAAGGGATACAAAAGCCTCAAGAACACATGATGCTAACCTGCACCTGCTGAAAATCCAACATTCGGGCGCCCAGAATCCAAGAACCGGGCGCCCACTTCCTTAAGACAGTACTCGACCAGCACCTCGGAATCTCCGCCTCGCGGTCTGGTGTGCTCTAACGTGGTCCGGCGGAACTCACCTACCACCTCACACGTGTCAAAAGGATCGATATTCCCGAAGTCAGCGATTCAAAGAACAAGCACTCAACATCTAGGCACCCAAAACCTAACTTCTAGACGCCTTAAAGTACCAAACGTCCAAAACTTCAGTTTTGGCTTATTTCGGTGCTCCGAGTCCGTTTTCGCGTCTATTTTACGCCAAAACGACTCCTACTAGTCCCGACACTCTCCAGAAGTGTCGAACAGTCTAGGATACTGCAGTCATTTCATCCATTAGGCCCCACGGGTACTACACTCCCTCTCTCAGATTTGTCCAAAAAAAAAAGAGAGAGACAAAAAGCAAAGAAAGAAAAGAAAGAAAGAGAAGAAAGAGAGAGGAGAAGAAGTAGAAAGTAATCTTCTTCTCCTTTCCTTTCCTTTCCTTCCTTTCTTTCTTTTCCTTCTTTCCTTTTCCTTTTCTTTTCCCTTCTTTTCCTTCCTCCCCCTCCCCTCTCTGCTGCTGCTGCTGCTGCAGTTACTGCAGCAGCAGCAGCAGGCTGCTTCTGCTGCTTCTGCAACTTCTGCTGCTGCAGCAGTAGCAGCAAGCTACTGCAGGGACAGAGAAAAGGAACAAAAAAAAAGAAGAAAGAGAAAGAAAGAAAGAGAGGGGAAGAAGAAAAAAAGAAAAAGAGGAAGCAAGAAAGAGAGGAAAGGAATTAGGGAAAGAAAAAGAGAAAATGAGAGAGAGAGAGAAAGAAAAGGGGAAGAAATGAAACGATGAAATGGAAGTTTAAAATCGACAAAATTCGCAACTTTAAATCTCAAATTGACCCTTGCAGGATGTCTAGGAGTGTGAATTAGAGCTCTACACATATCCGGTTAGTCGCAATTTAAAGTAATTAGCGTTCAATTAGTGTAAATTAAGCACGATTAGAAAATTAGATTTTTGATCGTATTTCTGGATGTTTTGCCTTGTTTAGTGTTTCCGGGCGACCGTAAGCTGAGGAGAAGCCCGTGAGTGGCGGATTTCTTGCTTTAGCCGTCGTACCACGTTGAGGTGGGTTCCGAATCGCCGAAAACGGCAAATTTTCTCCTATGTCTATTTTAGCAAAATATTAATACTTGAACACGCGCATATGACTTAGCTTCTATCGATCCTCATATCTAGGAGTTAAAGCATGAACATGGAATTTAGCACTTGAATTATGGAACATAAACCTGTTTGTCGTGACCCGTCGGGAGTATTTGACGCATATTCTATGAATTTTGTCTCTTTCTTGTAATGATCATGCCGTGCATCTCAGGACACCGTTTTAGACATTTGATGTTGACATTAGATGTTGAGTTGAGACATGAGAGATTAGCTCCTTTTGGACATCTTGTATTGAGTGGTCATAGTAGTAGCTTCTCGTAATTTCGGACTATAGCCTGCAGATACCACCTTGAGTTTGACAGTATATGTGTTATGATACTCGGTAGGGATCGCTTCCCTCGAGTGCCGCTCCGAATGCTGGCCAGTGATAGTAGAGATTGTAGCCTAGGGGTCGCCGTCACACCTGAGGGATTGTATCCGCGCACTAAGCAGGCGCAAGCTTGACCGGACCTATGAGATGGTCATGGCGATTGGGTACCTTGACAGCAGTTCTTTACTAGAGTGTATTAGAATGATCTTGCATAAAAGCAATAATGCATAGAATTGGAATCTCATAAGTATTACTTCACTAGTAGCTCGTCCATTACATATATTGAACTAGCATAGCACCTGTATTTCCTTTCCTGTTTACTCCATGCATAGAATGCTATTGTGTTTAGCCTAGTTTTGTTAATTACATGATGTTAGACTATTCTTACTCCTTTAGCAGTTTTCTTTACTTATATTATGCTCCAGTCTTGTACTTTTTACTTCTTCCTTCGTTGTCGCTCTTCCATTTACTTTTGCTCACTTAGACCTAGTGGGAAGGTCGTTGTCGTCGCCAACCATACCCACTGGGAACTGCTTTCAGTAGTTCTCACACCCTCTTGTTGTTTTCTTTTCAGAGACAGGTACATCGTCCGCTGATTGGGGTAAGGGGATCGCGCCGTAGTTAGTCACTCCTACCCGCATGCTTAGCGTGTAGCGGACTGCCGGATAGAGAGCTACCATGTACTATCTTTTGGATTGGAGAGGGCCATGTCCACTTTCTTGTATTTAATTTTTGGGATTAGCGTTTTCTATGTTACTAGTTGTTGATGTACAATGGTTCGGCTTGTATATAGTGCTCTAATATTCGTCTTTTCGATTTTAGTGGCTTCTCTTAATGCTTGTGATGTGAAGAATGATTTGTTTGATTTCTTGGAAACTGTTTGCTTTTGTTGCCGCTTCGTTCGGACAGGAGAAACTCTATCCGTTCGGGGGGTCTGTTAGCGCCCCGTAGTCTTCCGCTGCGAGCTCAGGGCGTGACATCGATCAGACGGTGCAACAGGAATAAAGGGCTCTGCAACAAAAGATCAACAACAGAGGGCGTGAGAACTACTAAAACAAGTAGTCCTCAGTGGGTATCATCACCGACGATAACGACCTACCCACTTGGTCTACTAGAGGCAAAAAATAAACTATAAAAAACAGTAAAGCATGTAGTAAGAGCTGGAAAGAAAATCTACCGCTACAATGCCTCTATGCTATCAATGCTGATAATAAATCAACTGGATGTATGTAAGTGCATCAACTAACTATCCTATCATAACCCAATCCTAATCCTCTACTCCATAAGCCTGGCGCTCCTCCCGCGCGATGTCCATACCTTGTTCCACCCACAAGGCTCAATCCAACAACTCAGCAAAGGTCTGCAATTTGAAAGGATGCACAACCCTAAAAATTTCTGGCCGAAGTCCCCGCTCAAAACAATCGGCCTTGTCTTTGTCATTCCGAACCACATACGGAATACAATTGACGATGTGAGAGAATTCCCTCTTATACTCTCTCACCAAGCGATTTCCTTGTCTCAACTTTCGAAATCTTTCTTGGAGCTTTTTGTTCTCACTATCGGGGAAATAAGCAGAGAACACCAATTCTCGAAACTCCTCCCAAGTGATCGGAGGAAGATTGGGAAATCGGTCCCGCTTGACCCCTTTCCACCATACCTTCGCCGACTTTTTCATACAATGTACGGCAAGATGCACCTTGTCCCTCTCCAAGGTATACAAATCCTTAAATAGGGTCTCCATGGAATCGATCCACGTTTCCACGACCCACGGATCTACGGTCTCTCCATCGAAGATAGGCGGATTGAACCTCTTGAAGGTCATGACGGCCGCCAGAGCTCGCTCCCTCTCCGCCTCCATCTCTGCATAACCAGAGGCCACGGTACCCGAACCCATTGGAGGGATACCCATCGCGGCTCCTGATGGTATGCAGTGCGCTGCTACAGGCACAGTCGCCGCAGCCACCCTCTCAGTCGCATTAGGTGAACTGACTGGAGGCACAAATGGCTCCTAACCCGTTCGGGCCGTAGCCGCTTGTCGCGCCAACAACTCATGAAGCTCCTTAATCTGCTCCTCTTGTCGCTGCACTACTCCGATGAGCACAGCCAATTGTCCACAGAATTCCACATCTCCGCCTGCCCCGGATTGCTCAGGGACTCCACTCGGTCCATCCCGCGTCGATCTCGTTGGAGATCGCCTACGCGGCGCCATCGTTTCCTGAAACACGACAACGTCGGTCAAGCCCTCGACCTTCTAGGTCAAGTACAAATAATTAGCACTGACACGAACTCAAATCAGGCGAAAGTCACACAAGGGTGTTCATTCTCATCACTCGGCTTCATGTTGTCGGCCGCCCAACATGAACACACTCGGCTGAGAATAAACCACACCTTGAATCTACCTATAACATCCGATTAGAGGCATACAACACTTGACTCAATCGATTCATATTTCGCCACGTGTCACAAGTACGCGTCTCTCATGAGCCTAGATCTTTATGGTTTACCATCCTAGGGTCTCCTAGGTCCATCTAGATCGTTTCTACGCTTTGATACCACCTTAATCTGTTACGTCCCGCCGTCCTTTCCCTAAATAGGTGGAAGAAGCCCTGCACGGGCGCGTGCGCCAGACCCGCCGAATGGACAGAGTTTCTCCTGTTCGCCCAAGGCGTCACAATCAGTACAATTCAAGACATTCCAAACAAAAATAGAATTCATGCCCAGATTGTATAAGGAAACCATCATAAATATAAACAACTACGCTATTACAAGCATGCGTCTCATTTCCAAATTACACATTACCATTTTCTTTCATTCTTTCCAAATACAATCAGTTGATTGTTACAATATTTCCTTGCTTTTCATTTCAATACCCCTATATTATGTAGTAGAGGGTACTTCTATCCTGGTCACAAGTGGTAGGGCGCTATCTACTGAGCTACGCCCTTTCGTCGCACCGCCGTGCTGCTCATGTGTGGACCTAAAAAATATGGGGGTGAGAACTATAAACATAGTTTCCAGTGGGTACGGCCACCTAAGGAAAGAGCTCGACCCACCAGGTCCAAAGGAGGCAACATAAGCAAGTTAGTCCAACATATAAATATATATACCCTATGCAATACTAAAACATTATGCTTATGCCTCAAATAAATGCAATAATGAAAATCATGCAAGTAGATCTACCTTTTCTACTTTCTATTTCACTATCCATCTCATTTCCAATCTCCTAAGGTTTCTCTTACCTTAGCCGAGAGAACCACCTGACTCATTTTTTAGTCAATCATTAGCGGACTACCGCTCCTTGTCCAGGCCTGAGGAGAGGAACGTGTCACATGCGCCTCAGCCTTAAATCCACTCGACTATAGGTCATCCGTCGGGCGAGGATATACTAACATACCCTTAACCATAAGTCGCTTACCGGGCGAGGAGAACCACAACATGCCCATAATCCTATACTGCCGAGCGAGGAGAACCAACATACCCGCAGTCGTGTTTCACTTGCCGGGTGAGGAGAACCAACATACCCGCAAGTATGATTCACTTACCGGGCAAGGAGAACCAACATACCCGTAAGTATGAGTCTGGGGATTCCGGAATCCACTTTCCAAGTCTCAAGGGTTCGCCATTTACCCTATGTTGTCAACCTCTCTAGGTTCATGTGTTTCATATCCAAGTGGTCATCCTACCACTATGTTTCACAACCTAGGTTCAACAACACTAGGTCCTATGTCTTTCCTACCTAGGTTCACTCGACTCTAGGTTCAATGACATTCCAATCCAAGTGGTCATCCTACCACTATGTTTTCCAACCTATATTCAATGACACTAGGTTCAATATCCAATCATGTTCTTTCTTATCCTAGTTGTTCGTACCTAGGATTCATGATTCATGACATCTAGTCCGTGTTGAGTTCACTAATGTCCCTAGTGAAATTCAACCTATGTTCAATGTCCACACCTAGGCATACATATATACATACATATATATATATATATATATATATATATATATATATATATATATATATATATATATATATATATATGTATATATATGTATGTATCTCACATGCCCACTATTCTTGTCCAATGGTGGCTAATTTCTCTAGTAACATATGATTCGCACATTCATATTTATCAATTAATCTACCATTATATGCATCAAATAAACAAATATTAAATTTTACTCTTTGGCATGGAAGTGACCTAATCACTTCGGTGAAGCACAACCCACCTTGTGGTACCCCAATTGCTTGTAGACACTTGCAATTGGGCCAAACTCTTGGATCTCCAAGCTTGCTCCCAAGCTTTCCTTGTCCTATGCAAGAGATCCATTCGTCACCATTTTCGAACCCCTAAATAATTTTTCCTCTTGAAATCAAGTTGCCCCACTTGATAGCCTAACCCTCAATTTGGGTTTTAAAGGGTTAAAACATTTTTAAAACCCTCCATAAGAATATTCCTCTTTCAACCTAGGATTTTTCAAAATTCATGGTAAAACCTAATTTCATTTGCTAATCTCTACAATTTGTAGCCAAGAGTAGCCTAGGATTTGATAAATATTTATTTTACAAGGTTTAAATCCAAAACCCTAACTTTAAATCCCAAAACTCACCTTTGCCCAAAGCTTTTCCACCTCTTCTTGGTCAAGAAGAAAGCTCTCCACCTCCTAATCCCTCCTCCAAGCTTGATTTCCCAAGCTCCAAGAGTTGGAGAAGAAGAAGTAGATATAGAGAGTGAGAGAGAGGAGCTTCTCTCCCTCATTTCTCTCCCTGCGTGTGTGTGGGGGGGTTAACAGAGGAAAGAGGAGAAGGCTCCCCTTTATATAGGCTCCCACCTTGAAATTACCAAAATACCCTCCAAAACTACATTCTACAGAACTGCGTACCGGTACTCGAATTGGCGTACCGGTACACGAGTATTTAGTACCGGTACCCAAAATCCAGTTCCTAAGAACCCGAACGTTGGATTTTCAAATTTTCTATTGCGTACAGGTACCCAGATTTCAGTGCCGGTACACAGTTTTTCAGTACCGGTACTCAGGTTCAGTTCCTCAGAACCCGAGAGCTAGTTCCTCTTTATTTTGTATTGAGTACCCATATTCAGATTCCAGTACCGGTACTCAATACAAAATCTGCAGCTTTGACAGATTTGACATTTCTGAGTCCGTTTTTGCACCCGGTTCGTGCCGAAAACACTAAAATACTCCCCAAAACTTCGCCGAAACTATTTTGATAGCTTTTTAAGCTACTTCCACTAGAACTCCACAATTGTAGAAGTTCGGTACACTACACCTTTGGACGGCGAAACCTTTAGGAAAACATGCTCTCCGACCTGGAACTCGAGGTCTCGTCGCCGAGTATCTGCATAGCTCTTCTATCGACTTTGGGCTGTCAGAAGGTGTCGACACGCAAGCTTCACCTTTTCTTCCGTTTCCACCAAGATGTCGGGGCCCAAAGTCTTTCGTTCACCCACATCACTCCAATATAATGGTGATTGACACCGACGTCCATATAATACTTCAAATGGAGCCATCTTGATATTCGATTGATAACTGTTATTATATGCAAACTCTGCCAATGCCACATGTCGATACCATCTGCCTCCAAAGTCAAGAACACAAGCCCTCAGCATGTCCTCAAGTATCTGTATCATCCTCACGGACTGGCCATCGGTCTGTGGGTGAAACGCAGTGCTGAAGTGGAGCTGAGTCCCCAAGGCTATTTGTAAACTCCTCCAAAAGTGTGAAACTGCCTCCGGTCCCTATCAGATACAATCGAGGTCGGTACACCATGGAGTCTCACTATCTCATCAATATATACCTGAGCGAGTCTCTCCCTAGACCATGTACTATGAACGGGTATAAAGTGTGTAGATTTCAAATCTATCCACTATTACCCAAATAGCATCATGTCCGCCCTGTGAACGCGGCAATCCAAGCACAAAATCCATTGTAATCATATCCCATTTCCAGATGGGGATTGGGAGATTTTGGAGCTTGCCTGCAGGAAGTCGATGTTCTGCCTTGACTTGCTGACAAGTCAAACACCGTGCCACATATCTCCCAGTATCCCTCTTCATCCCTGGCCACCAATAATGCGTCTTCAGATCCCGATACATTTTCGTTCCTCCAGGATGAACTGCATACGGAGAGCTATGCGCCTCTCTTAAAATCTCCTCATGGAGTGTCGCATCTCCGAGTACACACAAACGATCGCGGAAACGAAGAATCCCTGAGGCGTCAACACTATACTCCCCTGCCTGTCCAACCTCAATAGCTGCTCTAATCCTCGTCAGTTGTGGGTCCCCACTCTGCTTCTCCCTGATCTTATCCATTAAAGTGAGCTGCAAGACCAATGACATGAGTCTGGCAGAAATTCCTGGGGCAACAACTTCAAGCTCTAGTCGCCGCATCTCCTCCAATAGTGGCGCCTGTTTGTTGATCATCAAGCTCAAATTCTCCACAGATTTGTTGCTCAAGGCATCTGCAACCAAGTTGGCCTTTCCAGGGTGATAGAGAATAGTCACGTCGTAATCCTTCAAAACTCAAGCCAATGACGTTACCTCAGATTTACGTCCTTTTGAGTGAACAAGTACTTGAGGCTCTTGTGGTCTGTGTAAATCTCACAATGCTCTCCATATAAATAATGACGCCACATCTTTAATGCAAACACCACTGCAGCGAGCTCCAAATCATGTGTAGGATAATTCTTTTCATATTCGTTTAGTTGTCGCGAGACATAAGCAATTACCCTATCATGCTGCATCAGTACACAACCTAACCCACTGCGCGAGGCGTCACTATAAATCACGAATCCTTCTCCCATTACTGGGAGAGCAAGAATCGTAGCTGTTATCAATCTAGTCTTCAGCTCCTCGAAGCTCCTCTGACACTCCTCAGTCCATAAGAACTTTATCCCTTTCCGAGTCAATCGCGTGAGAGGAGCGAAAAGCTTTGCAAAGCCTTCCACAAAATGACGGTAGTAGCCGGCAAGGCCAAGAAAACTCCGCACCTCCGTAACCGTCATCGGTCTGGGCCAGTCCCAAATAGCCTCAGTTGTCACGCCCCGGGTTACCACTCCCCAGGCACATTAACAGACCCGCCGTATACACAGTAATAAAACTGAGCATACGAAGCGAAAACAACATCAACTAACAGCTAAAGGTATCAAAGTAACAGCGCTGCTATATAAATAATAAGTTCACTGTACATACATACATCAATCCACAACCAAAAATATACATCACTGTCAAACTCCAACAACCACTGTATGTACAGACTCATAGAATTATCTACCAAAATGGGGTATACCTCTAGCCAAATGTCCGGGGATCAGATCTACCCGACGGTCTCCTTTCCGCGATCAGAATGCACAACCGGAGAAGAAGACTCTGCAAAAAAGGTGTCAACAACGGGTGTGAGAACTACTATCAAACAAGTAGTCCTCAGTGGGTACTGCCACCAGCATCAGCGGTCTGCCCACTAAGTCCTCGATCTCAAGATAAATAGAGAGCAATAAAGAAAGTAGGAGATAAACTACCACTACTATGCACAATGCTCAAGCTGTCAATACGAGTATCAATAATCTGATCATAACACATCAAACGAGGACTATCATGAATCCACAACATCATACCTGCGGCCTGAACATCACGCTCTACCCGTAGGGAGCCAACTAGTACAGGCAATGAACCCTCTGTACAAGTCATCCAGTACAGGCAATGAACCCTCTGTACAACGCATAAACCAACTCCGGAGTGGTACTCGTGGGAGCGACCCAACCGAGTATAATATCACAACACATATCATTGCCAAGCACCCACAGGTATATGATCAACAAAATGGGTCAATTTGATCTCACACAAGAAATCACGTGCCCTCGGCACCTCAAATGCATCAACAACAAGTATGACCCAAATCAATGCTCCAGTGCTCATAATCAACTCAACTCTACCACAAAGAGGAGGTACAAACAACATAGCACGAGCCCCAATAGATCACCTACACTAGTATGTACAACAACAGGATATGTGTAGGCTGAATCATGCATCAAGAATATAATGAAATCATGCTTACTATCAAGTATCACTACCTCATCTATGATCATATCATACATATGCATCAGTCTCAACTAAAGCATGTCATAACTAACATAATCCCAACAATATCATGTCATGCTAACATGAGAGTAAACACATAGGAGGAAATCCACTGAATCTGGCAAACATTAACCCACCTCAAATGCTAATCCAACCACGGTGGAAATACAAATACAATCTCAGATCCAATCCTCCAGAGCACACACTAGGCTCAAACAGTACTCCAATCAGAATATACCAACGAATGGACTGTCACCTCCAACAGAACGAATGATCACAACCAGATCAGAACAACACAGTAGAAGAGAACAAGCTAGATCATCACTAATACCAACACGTGGCCCTTACTCTAGCTTTCTCTCTCTAAAAGGTGGAATACGAAATGGAAAATGGCCTAAAAAATGATCAGGATGCTCACCTATTTATAGGCCTCAAAATTTCACATTCGGGCGCCCGAATTCCCTCTTCCGGTCGTCCGAAAATCACCTAGGCCAGGTGTCAGCTAGGCGGCAGGCGGTCCGGCAGTAGTCAGCAATGGTGGGGCGGCACTCCTCCGGCAGTCGACACGTGTCCTGCAACACGACACGTGTTAATCCACGTCATACCCCAATCCGGATCCACAATCCGGGTGTCCGGAACCTGCGCCCAGATCCAAAACAAGTCAACAACTTCCGGATCCATCCAAAACAGCCAAAGACTCCAAAACATTCGGGCGTCCACTTCCCAAGATTCGGGCACCCGAAATGCCAAAGCCCAGTAACGTCTCAAAACACCAAGTATTACATTCTCCCCTCCTATAATAGTTTCGTCCTCGAAACTAAAGTAAAGTAAGTAACTCACCTCAAGGTGTAAACAAGTGGGGATAAGACCTCTGCATCACAGTCTCCAATTCCCAAGTTGCTTCTCGTTCATCATGATAATTCCATTGCACTTTAACATAAGGTATGACCCGATTACGTAATTCTCTCGTCTCACGAGCAAGAATTCGTATCGGCCGCTCCTCGTACCGTAAATTCTCCGTCAGCTCAAGTGGAGTAAAATCAATCACATGGGAAGGATCATACATGTACCTTCTCAGAACTGATACATGAAAAATATCATGTACACCTGCTAACCGAGGTGGAAGGGCTATCCGATAAGCCACGGGTCCTACATTTTTCAGAATCTCAAAAGGACCAATAAATCGCGGACTAATCTTTCCGCGAATTCCAAATCTTCGTATGCCCTTCGATGGTGAAACTTTCAAGAAAACATGGTCTCCAACTTGAAATTCTAAAGCACGCCTCCGAGTATCCGAATAACTCTTTTGCCTGCTCTGGGCTGTCTCTATATGACGTCGTATTACTTTAACTTTCTCCTCAGCTTCAAGTAATAAGTCCGGACCCAAAGTTTTCCTTTCACCTACATCATCCCAATATAAAGGTGATCGACATTTACGTCCATACAATACTTCAAACGGAGCCATTTTAATGCTCGCCTGATAGCTATTGTTGTACGCAAATTCTATCAATCTCAGATGTCGATCCCATCCTCCACCGAAATCCAATATACAAGCTCTCAACATATCCTCAAGCGTCTGTATAGTACGCTCGGACTGACCATCCGTCTGCGGGTGAAATGCAGTACTAAAACGAAGCTGAGTCCCCAAAGCTGTCTGTAAACTTCTCCAAAAGTGTGAGACAAACCTCGGGTCTCTATCAGATACTATTGAGATTGGTACTCCATGCAATCTCAATATTTCATCCATATAAAGATGCCAAGTAATCTGTATAGGCAAAAAATGAGCAGATTTCGTCAACCTATCCACAATTACCCATATTGCATCATAGCCGCCCGAAGTCCTTGGCAATCCTACGACAAAATCCATCGTGATATGGTCCCACTTCCACTCAGGTATCGGGAGGCTTTGTAGCTTACCAGCTGGCACTCGATGTTCAGCCTTCACTTGCTGACATGTTAAAAATTGAGCTACGGCTCTTCCAATGTCTCTCTTTATGCCATTCCACCAGAAATGAGTCTTTAAATCTTGGTACATCTTAGTCCCACCAGGATGGATAGAATAAGGAGAGTAATGTGCTTCTTTCAATATCTCCTCTCTAATCTCCAAATCTGCTGGTACACATAAACGACCTCTGTAACGGAGAACTTCTGAATCATCACAACTAAAATCTTCAAGATCACCACTTCTCAGTTGATCTCTAATCTTCATCAAATGAGGGTCTACACTCTGTTTTTCTCGAATCCTTTCCAACAGAGTGGGCTATAAGATCATAGTCATAAATCTTGCAGTTGTTCCAAGTGTAATCACTTCAAGTGACAATCTCCGCATGTCCTCCACTAGGACAGGCTGCTGTGTGATACTCATACTCAATGTTACCACAACCTTCCTACTCAACGCGTTGGCTACTACATTTGCCTTGCCGGGATGATACAGAATAGAGATGTCATAATCCTTCAGTAACTCCAACCATCTCCGTTGCCGTAAATTTAACTCCTTCTGTGTAAACAGATACTTAAGGCTCTTGTGATCCGTATAGACTTCACAATGCTCTCCATAGAGATAGTGGCGCTGTAACTTCAGAGCAAAAACTACCGCTGCTAACTCCAAGTCATGAGTAGAGTAGTTCTTCTCGTACTCCTTTAATTGTCTTGAAGCATATGCAATCACTTTACCATGCTGCATCAGCACGCAACCCAAGCCACTAAGTGAAGCATCACTATAGATTACAAATCCTTCGCCCATTACTGGTAACGCAAGAATGGGGGCTGTCATCAATTTCTGCTTTAGCTCATCAAAGCATTCTTGGCAATCATTACTCCAAATATATTTAACCCCTTTTCTGGTTAACCGAGTAAGAGGCGTAGAGAGTTTCGCAAAACTCTCCACAAATCGTCGATAATACCCGGCTAAACCAAGAAAACTCCGCACTTCAGAAATCATCGTCGGCCTAGGCCAGTCTCGAATCGCCTCAATCTTCTTAGGGTCAACAGCTACTCCTGAAGCAGAAATCACATGGCCTAAAAAGGCTACTTCTCTCAACCAAAACTCACATTTCTTCAGCTTTGCATACAACTTCTTTTCTCGCAAGAGTTGCAGCACTAATCTCAGATGCTCTTCACGCTCCGCATCATCACGGGAGTAAATTAAGATATCATCAATAAAGACTACAACAAACTTATCCAAGAAAGATTTGAAGACTCGGTTCATCATATCCATAAATGCAGCAGGGGCATTCGTCAAATCAAAAGGCATGACTGTAAACTCATAATGCCCATACCGAGTTCTAAAGGCTGTCTTAGAGATATCCTCGGCCTTCACCTTCAACTGGTGGTAACCGGACTGAAGATCAATCTTTGAAAAGATACACGCACCTTGTAACTGATCAAATAAATCATCGATACGTGGGAGGGGATATCTATTCTTGATGGTCACTTTGTTCAATTCCCGATAATCCACACATAATCTAAGCGAACCATCCTTCTTCTTAACAAACAACACAGGTATCCCCAAGGCGACACACTTGGTCGAATAAATCTTTTATCCATAAGATCCTCAGTTGCGCCTTCAATTCTCGCAATTCAGCTGGTGCCATTCTATAGGGTGTCTTCAAGATTGGCGCGGTTCCTGGTATCACGTCAATCACGAATTCAATCTCCCTATCAGGAGGCATAGAAAAAAGCTCGGAAGGAAAAACATCCGGAAACTCGCGAACAATAGGGATATCCTCGAGTCTCGGTACAATAGTAGGCACCTCAGTCACTGTCGCTTAATAGGCCATGCATCCTCTACTCAACATCTGTCTGGCCTTAGATGAAGATATCGTCATTGCGAACAGTGAACTTCTACATCCTTTAAAAGTAAACTCCTCCTGTCCAGGCTCACGAAAGATCACCGTCTTGGTTCCACAATCAATCGTCGCAAAATAACGAGACAACCAATCCATGCCAAGGATCACATCAAAATCTTGCAACTGCTTCAATACCAATAAATCGGCAAGCATGATCCAAGGCCCTATATGCACAGGACATGCCCAACAACCCTCCGTCAC
Source organism: Puya raimondii (assembly GCA_016920855.1). Classification (NCBI taxonomy): domain Eukaryota; kingdom Viridiplantae; phylum Streptophyta; class Magnoliopsida; order Poales; family Bromeliaceae; genus Puya; species Puya raimondii. The sequence goes on from JABWPP010000050.1 coordinate 87,781,470, forward strand.
CTGCAAGCTATGGTCGGGTACCCGCACCTCCTGTGTCTAGGGTAACGACCCTATCTCTAAACCATGATGCAATGCAAATGCTCTACTAATAAAGGAATGCGTATCAAATAAAGTGCGTGATCTAATGCCACAAATCAAAATGATACCTGCTACCACACGATCAGCTATCGAGGCATTCTCAATCTGCGCGGCATAGACTCGACCGCTCGCCTGCTGCTAGCGTCGATCTGGCTGTCGTGGCATAGAGAATCGGTCCTCCTGACTAAACACTGGGGAAGCTCCAGATACTTGTGGTGGGGAGAAAAGAACATACGCCATTGATGGAGCTACCGCTACTAATCTGGGACAAGTCCTCCTCACATGTCCCGGCTGTCCACACTCATAACATCGACCCTCACGCCGATCACAAAGACTAGGCCAATGAGGTCCTCCACAAATCACACACCTAGGAGATCCCTTCTGCTGTTGTCGCTGCTGGTGAAATCCTCCAGACTGCTGTCGGCTAAATGCTCCACGACCCTGAAAGCGCGATCGTGGTGGAGGTTTTGGCGGCCGTCTGCCACTCGACTGCCCTCCATCATTAGGTGCTGGGCGCTTCCTCTTCTAACCCAGTGCTGGGTCCACAAACTGTGTCACGCCCCGTCGGGCCTTTAGCACCAAGTAGGTGGAAGGACAAACCTCACGGGCGCATGACCCAGATCCGTCGAACGGACAGAGTTTTTCCTGTACATCCAAGGCGTCACAACCAGTACAATTCAAGAGGTTCCAAACAGGAACATAATTCATACAAAGATTGCATAAGGAAAGCATCATAAATTACTATGCTATTACAAGCATTCGCAATACATCCACACATTACATTTTCTTTTCATCTTTGTTCATTCTTTCCAAATACAATCAAAGTGTTATTACGTTTCCTTTCATTTCGATACCCCTAAACTACACAGTAGAGGGTACATCTATTCTGGTCACAGTGGTAGGACGCTAACTATTGAGTTACGCCCTTCCCTCGCGCCGCCGCGCCGCTCACGTGTGGACCTGAAAAATATTGGGATGAGAACTATATAAAATAGTTCCCAGTGGGTAAGGCCACCCAAGAGAGGAGCTCGACCACCAGGTCCAAAGGAAGCATATAAGCATGGGTTAGTACATAAACATAACCTGTAAGCATATAACTCTACTATGTGCAAAAAGTAAACATGCTTATGCTTCAACAAATGCGATAATAAAATCCATGCAATATATTTTTCACTGCTATTCCACTACCCATTTCATAATCAATCTGCTCCTAAGGTTCACTTAACTTAGCTAAGCCGTACATGACTCACTCTCGAGTCAATCATTAACGGGTTACCACCTTCCTAAGGTTTACTTACTTTAGTCAAACCTTCACCGACTCACTCTTGAGTCAAACATCCTTGGGCCACCGCCCAACTAAGGTTTACTTACTTTAGTCAAACCTTCACCGACTCACTCTCAAGTCAAACATCCTTGGGCCACCGCCCAACTAAGGTTTACTTACTTTAGTCAAACCTTCACCGACTCACTCTCGAGTCAAACATCCTTGGGCCACCGCCCAACTTGACTTTACCACTTGGCGGCGAAATCGTCGCACACGCCAAACAATGGCCTCAGTCACCCGGCGGCGAATCGTCGCACTCGCCGAACAATGGCTTCGATCACCGGGCAGCGAACCGTCGCACTCGCCACAGGTATCAGCCCCTTGGCGGCGAATCGTCGCACCCACCAGCTGATACCAAGATTACAAGTCACCAGATCTGGAATTCCGGAATCCACTTTCCACATCTCAAGGGTTCATCATTACCCTATGTTAACAACCTCTTCTAGGTTCATATTCTCGTGTCCAAGTGGTCAACCTACCACTATATTTTCCAACCTATGTCCAATGACACTAGGTTCATTACACATTCCAACCTATGTTTAATAACACTAGGTTAAGTACCATCACATTCTAACCTATGTTTAATAACACTAGGTTAAGTACCATCACGTTCCAACCTATGTTTAATAACACTAGGTTAAGTACCATCACATTCCAACCTATGTTTAATAACACTAGGTTAAGTACCATCACGTTCCAACCTATGTTTAATAACATTAGGTTTGACATGCATACATCACCTCTCAAGTATATATATTATTATGAAATACTTGGATTATTTTACATGCAAGGTGAGCCCATGGCTCAAATCATTTTGATATATATCTAATGCCAACATGCACATTATAGTTCTTTCTTATCCTAGTTGTCCACAGCTAGGATTTCTAACTTTACATGGCCTCTAGCCCTTGTTTAACCTCATGTCAGGTTCTCTAGCATATAGAGAAAACTAGCTCACCGCTGTGTCCACACCTAAGCATACACATATCCATTTGTATCTATGTGTTCCACATGCCTACAATTCCAATCTATGGTAGTTAATGGTATTAACATCATATGATCTACACATTCATATTTATATACCACTTGCCAATTAACCTACCATTACATGCATCAAGTAAAATAAAATATACTTTACTCTTTCGACATGGAAGTGACCTAATCACTTCGGTAAACACAAACCCACCTCACACTCTTCCGATTGCTTGTAGACACTTGCAATCGGGCTCTTTTCCTTGGCCTCAAGCTTGGTCTTCAAGCTCCTTGCCCTAATCACACATGAAGGATTCGTTAATCCGAGTCGAACTCATAACGATCTCATCTCTTGGAATCACTCAAAATGGAGTTGTCCCACATGTTCTACTAACCCCCAACTAGGGTTCTAAAGGGTTAAAACATTTTTAAAACCCTCCACAAGAAAATTCCTCTTTCAACCTAGGGTTTTCCAAAACTCATGGCAAAACCCAAAATCTCTTGCTAATCTCTACAAATTTGTAGTTTAGATTAGCCAAGGGTCTCCGAAATCTCATTTCTTAGCCCAAATCCGAAACCCTAACTACCAAATCCAAGGACTCACCTCGGATCCGCGAGCTCACCAAGCCAACATGCATGCACGAGCTCGATTCTCCACTCCTCCAAGCTTCCCAAGCTTGATCTCCACCAAGATCTCCAACTTTGGAGGAGAAGAAGATGAAGAAGAAGAAGAAGTGAGATAGAGGAGCTTCTCTCTCTCCCTCTTTCCCTCTCTTCCTGCGTGTGTGTGTGTTTTCAGAGGAGAAAGGGGAAGGGTTCCCCTTTATACAAGCCCCCCCCACTGAAATGACCAATTTACCCCTCGAAATCAGCATTCTGCATAACTGTATTCCGGTATCCGGGTTGGCGTACCGGTATACGGGCGTTAGTTCCGGTATACCACGAGGAATTCCGCAAAACCCGAGAGCTGGATTTCCAGATTCTGCCATCGCATTCCGGTATACCACACCGGTACTAATCGCTTCAGTACCGGTATGGACACATCCATACCGGAATCCACTGCAGACTTCACAAGTTCAGCAGTTTTGACTTTTCGAAGTCCATTTTCGCGCCTCATTTGCGCCGGAAACACTCGTATAAGTTCCAAACCTTGCCAAAACTATTTAGATGGTCCTATTTGGCTACATTCCACAAGAACTCCCCAATTTGTAGAAGTTCGGTGTACTACAAACTGCCCCTTAGTCACAAATGTCCCTCGCTCTACCCACAGAGACTGCTCAATAGTCGCATCCAAGGTCTGAAGTCTCTGAGAGTGGACAAATAGAAATATCTCCGGTCTCAAACCCTTCTCATAGAGATAGACCTTCTGTACTTCATCTCTTGCAGCAGTAGGCACACAATTAAGTAATCGTGTAAATTCTCTAGCATACTCCTGCACTGAGCGATTTTCCATCTTCAGATTCTTCAGATCCTCTTCTATCTTCACCTTCACGTTACTTGAAAAATAAGCTCCATATATAATCCCACGAAACTCGCTCCAAGTCATCTGCAGAGGATTCAAGGACCTATGATCACGAGTCCTCCTCCACCAAACATGAGCATCACCTGCCAGATAATGGACTGCCATATGCACCTGCTCCCGTGCTGGCACAAAAAGATCCTCAAATAATTTTTCCATCTCACATATCCAAGCTTCTACCACCCACGGTTCTGTACTACTACCATTAAATCGTGGAGGATCAAATCTACAGAAACGAGCCAGTCTTTCCGCCATCCGTTCTTGCTCTTCCTCAGAAAGTACCCGACTTGATTGCGCACTCTTGTCTCTAGGTTGGAATGCAGCTGGAATGGTCGCGGCAATTGATACTTGAGGCTCCGCAGTTCGAGGCGTAGTACTCTGCTGCTGTGCGAAAGCATCGCACATCTTCTACAATAAAACACTCTGCTGCCTACCCACTGCAGCTATATCGGCTAGCTGCTCCTGCAAATCGGGCCGTACACTAAGTCCCGACTGCTCTGGCGTCTCCGAAGGCGTCGGATGCGCTCGCGTCGATGGTCGATCACGACATCGAGGAGGCATTGTAATCACCTGCAACAGAATACCCATTTAGACAACAAACAATCACTCGACCCAATCTAGCGAAAGTCTAGAAGGACACTCCTTTTCTTTTCAAATTATTATGTCGTCTGCAGCCAACATAATTCATCTGATAAGAAAAGGCTTTAATCCCTCAATCACTCTTCCTACTCAAGGAAGGATTCAAAACTCAATCTTTGACTTTCGCGATTAATCACGTCTCTCACGTCATAACATCCTAAGGTCTGTCATCTTAGATTTTCCTAGGCCCTCTTGACCTATTCCTAAGCTCTGATACCAACTTAATCTGCCACGCCCCAGGTTACCACTCTCCAGGCACATTAACAGACCCGCCGTATACACAGTAATAAAACTGAGCATACGAAGCGAAAACAATATCAACTAACAGCTAAAGGTATCAAAAGTAACAGAGCTGCTATATAAATAATAAGTTCACTGTACATACATACATCAATCCACAACCAAAAATATACATCACTGTCAAACTCCAACAACCACTGTATGTACAGACTCATGGGATCATCTACCAAAATGGGGTATACCTCTAGCCAAATGTCCGGGGATCAGATCTACCCGACGGTCTCCTTTCCGCGATCAGAATGCACAAACCGGAGAAGAAGACTCTGCAAAAAAGGTGTCAACAACGGGTGTGAGAACTACTATCAAACAAGTAGTCCTCAGTGGTTACCGCCACCAGCGTCAGCGGTCTGCCCACTAAGTCCTCGATCTCAAGATAAATAAAGAGCAATAAAGAAAGTAGGAGATAAACTACCACTACTATGCACAATGCTCAAGCTATCAATACGAGTATCAATAATCTGATCATAACACATCAAACGAGGACTATCACGAATCCACAACATCATACCTGCGGCCTGAACATCACGCTCTACCCGTAGGGAGCCAACTAGTTGTCACGCCCCGGGGCCCCAGCGGAAGCCCACCCGTGCGCATGCACAGACCCGCCGTGTACACAAGCAACCAATATGTACACAAGGCGTCTATAACAAGCATGAAAGAAAGGAATATACAAGTAATCCTAACATGATAATCAGAGCATGCGTACTAAACAAGTAAGGTCTCAAGGTGAAAGTATGAAATACTATAAAAGAGTAAAGCCAAAACATAAGCTTAGTACAACAATAACCCAAAACGGGACATAGGGTAGTCACTACAAAAGTGGTCGATACAAAAACACCTCCCAAATAAAATACAAGAAAGGTGCTCCACCTAGTCGCTAGCTCCCTCGCGATCTAGCTACTCGCAATACCCTTGCCGCGGTCCCTAGCCTCTCCCGCAGTGGATGGCTCTGAAATAAAACAACAAACCCCAGGGGGATGAGAACTATTATTCAATAGTTCCCAGTGGGTAAGCCGCCGAGAGGAGCGGAGTACTCCACTAGGCCAACTGCGGCAAAGTAGGGTTAGACAACAAAAGCATAATTATAGTTGAAATATAATACTACTATGCCTCAAGATGTTTTCATAAAACATGAATTATTCTATCCAAGCACATGTGTAAGCATGCAATGTTCCACCTCTTACTATATGAATATTTACCTTTTCATAATACCACAACTATGTAGTCATAAAGAATACAATAGAGGAAAGTTCACTTGTGCCGTGCCTAATGGCTCCGTGGTAGTCAACACCTCACGCTTTGGTGAGCCTTACCCACGGCGGTTCCATTTCGGCGCTCTCTCTAACACACGGGCAAAATAACTGTCGCTAGGCCAACTCCGGAGTGCCGGCTTGTAGGGAGCGACCCTCATAAGCATGTGTAAACGAGCATAGTGGCTAACAAGTAACAATCAACCATATCATATCATTCATCATGTCTATAAACATGGAAAACCAACTAATGTCCAATACTAGGTCATAATGTCCATCTTGTTATTCATCTAAGTGGAGTGTTATGTTTAGCTTCACGTTTTGATTCTAACATGTCATATGTCATATATACTCTATAACTAGTTCAACAAGCTAGGTGTCAAGAGTGTTTTCAAATCCATTGTCCATCTACCATTACACATGTCTCTATTCCGTCAAATAAGCAATTAAACAAGTACATGAATGAAACATTCAATTCCCATAGCCAACCATGATGCGCTATGCTTAAAAACTATGCAAACCTCCTACTACATAGGACATACAATTTGCATCTATATAGTACATGAATTCCATGCATTCCAAAATTCTACCATGTCTTAATTAGCATGAATATGCATTGATTTAAGCTCTTAAGCTAAAACGAAGACATAGGGGGAATTCACCCATTTCGGTGAGGTCAAACCCACCCGGTGCCCTTCGGAACCTCGCAGTATCCGAAACCAAAGTTGCCCCCTCGATTTCTAGCGCCCTAAAGGAGATCTCTAAGGGGTTAGAAACATCGAACGAACGTTTTCGAAAAACGACATAACAAAAGGGGAAAAAGGGTGGAATTACCTTAGATCAAAATCTCTTGTCCAAATTCCAAAATAGAGTTAGGAAGCTTCAAATCCAACCTAACATAACATTCTACACCCATCAAATCCCATTCAAAATCCTAGAATCAAGAAACCCTAAAAGTAAACCCTAGGTTTACCATAATAGGATTTCACCAACAAAAGCTCAATTAATCTACAAAAGAGGAACAACAAGAGAAGAACTCACCTCTTTAAAGCTCCAAGCTAGGTCCAAGAAGCTAGGGTTTGAAGATAAACCTCAAACAAACTCTTCTCTTCCTCCACCACGTCCACCAAGAGCAAGCTAGCAAGCTTGAGTGCAAAAGAGAAGGAAATAGAGATCAATCCCCAAGTTTCCATCACCATGGAACCAAGATTCAAGAGAGAGAAAGGGAGAAAACCTACCTCTCTTCTCCAAAGTCCACAGCACAAATGGCTGTGAGGGGGGGGTGTGAAGGGTTAAGTTACATGTTGTAACAATTGCCCTAACACCCCTCCAAAAGCCAACATTCGCAATCAGCTCAAAACAAAAATTTCGGTTCTGTATACCGGTATGCGTATGGGCATACCGGTATCCGGCCAGAAATCCCGCAACCCGAGCCTCGGCCAACCAGGCCACGCGAAGGGATTCCGGTATGCGCTAAAGCCAATACCGGTATCATCACTCCAATACCGGTATGCGAAGCAACATACCGGAATGCACGCCCAATCCGGTATCGTCAGCGGGATTCCGCAGAACCCGAGAGCTGCGCAAACCAGTTTAACACTGGATTCCGGTATCCCAAAGGTACATACCGGTATGCGATGCCAAAACCTGCAGTTTTGCAGATTTAGACTCCCGAAGTCCGTTTTCGCACTTCTAAAGTCCCGAAAATGCTCCCAAGAGCTCGAAACACAACCAAAACCTCCAGATTAGTACGAATCACTAATCTCACACTAGAACCTCGCAATTTGCTAAAGTTCAGTGTACTACATACACCCCTCCTAAAAAGGAGTTTCGTCCGCGAAACTAGAAGTCAAATACCTTAGGATTCCATCTGAAAAAGATGGGGGTATCGCTCCAACAGCGAGCTCTCCAACTCCCAAGTTGCTTCGCGCTCGTCATGGTTGCTCCAAAGCACCTTCACATAAGGGATTTCTCGATTCCTGAGTTTCTTCACCTCGCGAGCTAGAATCTTCGTCGGATATTCCTCGAAACTCAAGTCTTCATGCAATTCCAGCGGAGTGGAGTCCAACACATGAGTTGGATCGAAAACATACTTTCGGAGCAAAGATACGTGGAACACGTTGTGTACTCCCGATAAATTCGGCGGCAAGGCGAGCCGATACGCTACCGGGCCTACCCGTTCCAACACTTCAAAGGGTCCAATAAAACGAGGACTAAGCTTTCCCCGAATACCAAATCTTTTAATCCCCTTTGTCGGCGATACCTTTAGGAAGACATGGTCTCCTACTTGGAACTACAATTCCCGCCGACGCTTATCAGCATAGCTCTTTTGGCAACTTTGAGCTGTAATCAGTCTTTGTCGAGCAATGCGAACCTTGTCCTCAGCTTCCTGTAGCACATCGGGACCCAAAACTAGCTTCTCACCAACTTCACTCCAATGAAGTGGTGATCGACACTTCCTTCCATATAGAGCTTCGAAAGGTGCCATCTTAATGCTTGCTTGATAACTATTGTTATAAGCAAACTCTGCCATAGGTAGGTGTTGATGCCATCCGCCTTGATAATCAATCACACAGGCTCGAAGCATGTCCTCCAAAATCTGAATGGTACGCTCAGATTGTCCATCGCTCTGGGGGTGGAATGCTGTGCTGAAATCCTGACGAGTGCCCAAAGCGTCATGTAAACTTTTCCAAAAGTGCGACACAAATCTAGTGTCTCTATCAGATACGATCGATGTAGGTACACCATGAAGCCGCACTACTTCATCAAGGTAGACTTGTGCAAGTCTCTCTCCTGCCCACGTAGTGTGTATAGGGATAAAGTGCGCTGATTTAGTCAATCTATCCACAATCACCTACACTGCGTCATGCCCGGCTTGAGAGCGAGGCAAACCTGAGACAAAATCCATAGTAATTAGCTCCCACTTCCAAACCGGTATCGGTAAACTTTGAAGTTTTCCCGCGGGGAGTCTATGTTCAGCTTTCACTTGTTGACAAGTTAAGCATCGAGCCACAAACTCGCCAACATCTTTCTTCATTCCGGGCCACCAATAGTGTGATCTCAAATCCTTGTACATCTTTGTGCCACCCGGATGCACGGTATAAGGCGCTCGGTGAGCTTCTGTCCATATCCTTTCTTTAATCTCCGCATCTGCCGGTACACATAATCGATTCAGGAATCGTAACATTCCTTGATCGTCCACAAGAAAATCATTTACATGACCTTCACTAATTTTGGATCGAATCCTTTGCAATTCTGGATCAAGAGCTTGCTTTTCTTTAATCCACTCAAGTAAGGTAGGTTGCACTTCCAAATCCATTCGTCGCAATTCCGCCAGTAGCGGGGGTTGAGTAACTAGCAACATAGCTAAGTTTTCCATCGATTTGCGACTTAGTGCATCTGCCACCACATTTGCTTTCCCCGGGTGGTAGAGAATAGTCAAATCATAGTCTTTAAGTAGCTCCAACCATCTTCGTTGCCTCAAATTTAGTTCCTTCTGTGTGAACAGATACTTTAGGCTCTTATGGTCGGTGTAGACTTCACAACGCTCGCCATAAAGATAATGACGCCAAAGCTTCAAAGCGAACACCACGGCCGCTAACTCCAAATCGTGGGTTGGATAATTCTTTTCAAAATCCTTAAGTTGACGGGAAGCATAAGCTATTACTTTTTCGTCCTGCATTAAAACACAACCCAAACCATTAAGTGAAGCATCGCTATAAATCACATACCCTGCTCCCGCAATAGGCAAAGTCAAGATCGGGGCAGTTGTCAAGCGCTCCTTCAACTCCTTGAGCTCGGCAGGTGCCATCCTATAGGGTGCCTTTGAAATCGGGGTAGTCCCGGGAACGAGATCTATCACGAATTCAATTTCCCTATCCGGTGGCATACCCGGAAGATCAGCCGAAAACACATCGACGAATTCCCGCACAACGGGTATGTCCTCAATCCGCGGGGTATCGCCGTCCCTCAGAACAACGCTAGCTAAATAAGCTATGCAACCACTCCGAAGCAAGTGCTTAGCCCGTGCAGAAGAGATAGTCATCGCGAACAGCGAACTCTTGCACGCTTGGAACACAACCTCATCTTTTCCGGGCTCCCGAAAAGTCACAATCCGATCCTTGCAATCGATTGTGGCGTAGTATTTAGTAAGCCAATCCATGCCCAATACTACGTTGAACTCACCAAGCTTTCGCAAAGCTAGCAAATCAATCGGCAAAATCCAATCCCCTACTCTAACAGGGCAACTAGGGCAAAACTCCCGTATGTCCAAAATGTGGTCGGGGACAATAACATGTCCCGGATGCAAGGTAGGTACAATCTCGATGCCATGCAACTCGGCAAACAGCCGATCAATGAAAGAGTGCGATGCACCGGTGTCGAATAAAGCTCTAACTCTGATTTCATTAATTAAAATGATACCTGCGACGACATCCTCGGCTGCTGTCGCCTCCACAGTCTGAGCCGCATACACGCGCCCGCTAGGCGCTTGTCGAGATCCCTCAGTCGGATGCTGAAAGGGCGGTCGCCCCGCCGGGTGCTGAGTAGGTGGGGCTCCTCGGCCCTGACCCGGTGGTGCCGGTGCTGAAGCCGATGAAGGCGCTGGGGAAAAACCCCTCGGGCACAGAGATCGAATGTGACCCTCCTGGCCACACTTAAAACACTTGCCACCACGCTGCGGGCATTGAGGTGGAAAATGAGGACCACCACAAATGACGCAACGCAGCGGCTTTCGGGGATCCAGTGCTCCACGCGGTGGAGCTGAGCCGCGCCCACCCGATTGGCTCCTCGGGTGTTTCGGTGGTCTCTTGGAGTAACTCTTGCTACCTCCTTCGCCCGCTGGCCTCTTACCCCTCAATCTATCCCAAGCTTCGATCTCCTCTCTAGCAATTTCCGCGCCCTTTTCCACAACCAAGGCGCGATTCACCACCTCTCGAAAAGTCTGCAGTCCTGCCGCTTGCACCAATCTATAAATTGACGGTCGAAAGGCTGTCTTCGGTATATCTTCTGCCTTGATCTTCAATTGGTGATATCTAGATTGCAAATCAATTTTGGAGAAGATGCAGGCGCCTTGCAACTGATCAAAAAGATCGTCGATCCGCGGCAACGGGTACTTGTTCTTGATGGTTACTTTATTCAGCTCCCTATAGTTTACACACAAGCGGAGTGAACCATCATTCTTCTTCACAAATAATACCGGTGCTCCCCAGGGTGACACGCTCGGACGCACAAATCCTTTGTCCATCAAATCCAACAGCTGTGCCTTCAATTCTCGTAGCTCCGCCGGTGCTATTCTGTAAGGTGCTTTCGAAATTGGCGCGGTTCCTGGTACCACGTCAACCACGAACTCTATCTCTCGATCCAGAGGGCATACCCAGTAACTCTGGCGGGAAGACATCCAGGAACTCTCGGATTACAGGAATGTCCTCGAGCCTCGGTACCGCTACAGGCGCCTCCACCACAGTCGCCAAAAAGGCTATACATCCACGACTCATCATCTGTCTCCCCGGGAAGTAGAGATCACGTGGCAAAAAGGGTACTCTGACAACCCCTGTACACGAACTCCTCCTGTCCTGGCTCGCGAAAAACTACAGTCCTCGCCCCACAGTCAATAGTCGCATAATAGCGAGTGAGCCAGTCCATCCCCAAAACAACATCAAAATCCTAAGCTGCCTCAGGACTAAAAGGTCTGCGGGCATAACCGACTGATCTAACTAAACTGGGCAAGACCGACGACACTCATCTACATGCAATGTATGCTCAGGGATGTGAGACCCCAGATTAGTCCTATATATGAGATATAATAGGGCTAAACTCTCAACCCGGCTTAAGCATTTTCGGTGGTGGATAGGCCGAAGAGGTTGAGAGAGTTAAGCGTGCTAGGACGGGAGTAGTCCTAGGATGGGTGACCCCCTGGGAAGTTGGGGCGTCACAGTTGATATCAGAGCCAATTACCAGCCGAAAGTGTGAGATGGGTCTCGGCTGAGCCGGGTCTGAATGACAGGCTAGCGAGACGTCTCACATCGCCTGGTACTTGTGAGTCTGAGCCTGACGAGGACGTCATGGCTTAAAGGGGGGGAGATTGTGAGACCCCAGATTAGTCCTATATATGAGATATGATAGGGCTAAACTCTCAACCCGGCTTAAGCATTTTCGGTGGTGGATAGGCCGAAGAGGTTGAGAGAGTTAAGCGTGCTAAGACGGGAGTAGTCCTAGGATGGGTGACCCCCTGGGAAGTTGGGGCGTCACAAGGGATCTGCACCTCACGTGGATGTGCCAATGACTCAAACTCCAACCCATGCAATAATGCGAATGCATGACCCACAAAAGAATGTGATGCACCGGTGTCGAATAAAGTATGAGCTCGAGTACCAGAAATCAAAGTAATACCTGCTACCACCGTATCTGTCGCAGATGCATCCTCAACCTATGCTGCATAAACTCGTCCACTCGGTGCCGGCGGCTGTCTCTCCACTGGGCGTGAAGCTGGAGCTCGATCAGCTGGAATGAATGCAGGTGGAGCTACTGTCACCTGTCGAGAAGTCGACGGAATCGAAGCTGTCGACGGGGCAGATGAAACTCCTCAAGGACAAGTGGCCCATCGATGTCCCGGCTGGCCGCAACGGTAGCATCGGCCGTCCTGCTGAGCACAAGTCTGTGGCTGGTGCTGTCCTCCACAAATCACACATCGTATCTGGCCCTGTCGCTGTCGCTGCTGCCTATCTCCACCTGACGACCTGACCCTACCGAGCCTCTATCCCGTAGAGGATCCACGACCCTGGAAACGAGATCGTGAATACCTCGGCGGCCTCCCTGAGCTGGAGGGTCTCGTATCACACTCTGCAGGCCTCTTCCAGTCGCCACCCTGATCCACTCCAGCTTTTTCCCGCATCAATACCTCACCTCGCTCTACGCGCATCGCCAGCTCAACCGATGCCTCCAATGTCGGGAGATCCTGAATCTGTGCCAATTGATACAACTCGGGCCTCAATCCTCTCTCAAACATATTTGCCCTATGCCGATCATTCCTCGTGACGAACGGCACACATGTCAACAAACGGGTGAACTCCCGAAAGTACCCCTGCACTGATCGGTTCCCTTGTCGCAATTTTTTTAATTCATCCTCCAATCTTTCCTTCGCACTGCTAGGGAAATACATGTCAAAGAGCATGCCCCGAAACTCCGTCCAAGTCACTGGTGGCGCATCCTCAGGCCTAGTCCTCCGAGCCCTCGTCCACCAATCACGTGCGTCTCCCTGAAGGCAGTGAACTGCTAGGTGCATCTGATCTCTCTCTGGAATAAACAGATCCTCAAATAGTTGCTCCATCCCCCGTACCTAAGCCTCCACCGTCCCTGGCTCGGTGTTCGACCTACTAAAATGGGGTGGGTCGAACCTCCTAAACTCCGCCAACCTCATTCGGATCCTCTCCTGCTCTGCCTCGGATACTTCCCGCACGGCTGCAGATACATCGGGAGCAATAGCAGGTGTCACTGTAGCAATCTCAGGCGGCGCAGTCTGCGTAGTCGGTGGAGTAGAAGTAGTCCCTGTTGGAGGAGTCGGAGCCGTCGGTGTAGTAGTCTGAACAGTCGACAGGGGCACGGGCTGCTCTGGGACATGTGGGGCGGTACCCGTCTACTGGGCCCACATGTCGAATAACCTCTGATATATACTCTCCCTACCACCGCGTAGTCTCCGTCAAGCTCGCCAACTGCTCCCGCAACCCCTGGCTCTCACTGGGTCCCGCTTGATCAGACATCTCAGGCGATGTCGGGTGGGCCCGTGTCGGCGGTTGCTCACGGGAAGGCCCGCCCGACGGTGGCAATGGAGGTCGTCCCCGCTGAGGCATAGTGCTAACCTGTAAGACAAAAAAAAGAAAAAGGGTAGGTTAGTGACGTCGTCGCAAGGAGCTCGACCCAATCAAGCGAAAGTCTAGAAGGAAATCTCCTATTTCCTGTCATATTATGTTGTCTACAGCCAACGTATAATTCAGGAAGAAAGGGTACGTCCCCTCAGTCACTCTTTAGTTTCTTTTAAAGAGTTCACGCTAGTCCATCGACTTTCGTCAACAAGTCACGTCTCTCACGTCTTAGGTCTTATGGTTTACCAATTCCTAAGGTTCCTAGGTCCACGCGACCTATTCCTTTGCTCTGATACAACCCAAATCTGTCACGCCCCGAGCTCGCAGCGGAAGACTACGGGGCGCTAACAGACCCGCCGAACGAACAGAGTTTTTCCTGTCCGAACGAAGCGGCAAGAAAAGCGAACAGTTTCTAAGAAATCAAATAAACCATTCTTCACATCACAAGCATTAAGAGAAGCCACGAAAATCGAAAAGACGAGTATCAGAGCACTATATACAACCGGAACTACTGTACATCAACAACTAGTAACATAGAAAACGCTAATCCCAAAAACTAAATACAAGAAAGTGGCCCTGGCCCTCGCCAGTCCAAAAGATAGTACATGGTAGCTCCCTATCCGGCAGCCCGCTATAGGCTAAGCATGTGGGTAGGAGTTACTAACTACGACACGATCCCCTTATCCCGATCAGCGGACGATGTACCTGTCTCTGAAAAGAAAACCACAAGAGGGTGTAGAACTACTAAAAGCAGTTCCCAATGGGTACGGTCGGCGACGACAACAACCTTCCCACTAGGTCTAAGTGAGCAAAAGTAAATGGAAGAGCGACAACAAAGGAAAAGTAAAAAGTACAAGACTGGAGCATAATGTGAGTAAAGAAAACTGCTAAACGAATAAGAATAGTCTAACAGCATGTAATTAATAGAACTAGGCTAAACACAATAGCATTCTATGCATAGAGTAAACAGGAAAGGAAATACAGGTGCTATGCTAGTTCAATGTATGTAATGGATGAGCTACTAGTGAAGAAATACTGATGACATTCCAATTCTATGCACTATTGCTTTTATGCAAGATCATTCTAATACACTCTAGTAAAGAACTGCTGTCAAGGTACCCAATCGCCACGACCGACTCATAGGTCCGGTCAAGCCTGCGCCTGCCTAGTGCGCGGACACAATCCCTTAGGTGTGACGGTGACCCTAGACTACAATCTCTACTATCACTGGCCAGCATCCGGAGCAGCATTCGAGGGGAGCGACTCCTACCGAGTATCATAACACATATATTGTCGAACTCAAGGTGGCATCTGCACGCTATAGTCCAAAATCATGAGAAGCTACTGCTATGACCAACTCAATACAAGATGTCCAAAAGGAGCTAATCTCTCATGTCTCAACTCAACATCTAATGTCAACATCAAATGTCTAAAAGGGTGTCCTGAGATGCATGGCATGATCATTACAAGAAAGAGACGAAATTCATAGAATATGCGTCAAATACTCTCGACGGGTCACGACAAACAGGTTTATGTTCCATAATTCAAGTGCTAAATTTCATGTTCATGCTTTAACTCCTAGATATGAGGATCGATAGAAGCTAAGTCATATGCGCGTGTTCAAGTATTAATATTTTGCTAAAATAGACATAGGAGGAAATTTACCGTTTTCGGCGACTCGGAACCCACTTCAACGTGCTACGACGGCTAAAGCAAGAAATCCGCCACTCACGGTCTTCTCCTCAGCTTACTGTCGCTCAGAAACACAACAAGATCAAACATCTGGAAATACGATCAAAAATCTAATTTTCTAATCGCGCTTAATTTACACTAATTGAACGCCAATTACGTTAAATTGCGACTAACCGGATATGTGTAGAGCTCTAATTCACACTCCTAGATATCTTGCAAGCGTCAATTTGAGGTTTAGAGTTGCGAATTTTGCCGATTTTAAACTTCCATTTCATCATTTCATTTCTTCCCCTTCTCTCTCTCTCTCTCTCTCTCTCTCTCATTTTCTCTTTTCTTTCCCTAATTCCTTCCCTCTCTTTCTTGCTTCCTCTTTTTCTTTTTCTCGTCTTCCCCTCTCTTTTTTTCTTTCTCTTTCTTCTTTTTTTTTGGTTCCTTTTCCCATGCTGTCCCTACAGCAGCAGCAAATTGCTGCTGCTGCTACAGGCTGCCCTGCAGCAGCAGGAGCAAATTGCAGCAGCAAATTGCTCCTGCTGCTGCTGCCACTACTGTTACTACAGTGGCAGCAGCAGGGAGGGGAGGGGGAGGAAGGAAAATAAGGGAAAAGAAAAGGAAAAGGAAAGAAAAAGGAAAAGAAAGAAAGGAAGGAAAGGAAAGGAAAGGAGAAGAAGATTACCTTCTTCTTCTTCTTCAACTTCTTCTTCTTCTTCTTCTTCTTCTTCTTCTCCCCTTTCTCTTTCTTCTCTTTCTTTCTTTGATTTTTTGTCTCTCTCTTTTTTTCTGGACAAATCTGAGAGAGGGAGAGAGAGAAAAGAGCTTTAGTGGAATTCCACTAAGTGTGCATTTTGCATCTTAGCCCAAGAAATCCCTAAATTTACAATTTAGTCCATCTTGATGCACAATTTGCCTATTTCATCTATTTTTGCGTCAATTTCGCGCCAAAACGAATTCACTTCATCCCAACTCCGCGCTCGCAATTCATCGGCAATCTACGTAACGTCCAAACTACAAAATCAGTATTCTACAATCGAGGTAAGGGAGTCGCGAGCTAGTACCTTCCTTACCTGTGTAGATCGTATTAGTAGAGCACCCTTGTCGGCCGGATGTTGGGAGTAGTATATTGTGCATACTAGGACTGGCTAGGCTAGATTACCTATGTACTTTATTTTCAGTTATGTGAGATGACTGATGTACTATTTTGGGAGTGGGTGTATGTATAGTATGACTATATACTTTAGCTTGTTAGAAGCTTTTATTTCAGCTCTGATATGTGCTAGTTGTAACTTTTAGGATTGCTTACAGGTACTGCTGACGCTTCGTGTACATGGGGCTTTCCGTGTATGCAACGGATCTGTTGGCGAGCTCATGTTCTACCCTAACCCGGGACGTGACAGTACCGATACATGGGTTTAGGTACCGGTACTAAATCCGCGGAATCGACTTATATTATCGGTATCGCAGGTTAGTTTCTCATGCAAATCAGAATCAAGTCTCTCTCTTTCTCACTCTAAATCCTTCTAGCATCCTTCTCCTTCAGATCTACTTGGTTCTTGCTTGATTTTTTTACTTTGAACCCTCGAAACCCTATTTTTAGGTTTTTGCAAAAAAAATTTTGGGTTTTTAATTTGATCTTCCTTTTACTGAAATATTTTGCAAATCTTAGCTTAAATTGATGTTAATCACATGCATGCTTGCTTTCTATGTTGTTAGGTTCGCGTTTACATTGGTATTTTTCAAAAATTTGTGATTATTGTGCTTGTTTTTTGCTGAAAATTGGGATTTTAGTGATTAAGCTATTTTACATGAAATACTTGTATGAATTCATTGGAAACAATGTTTTTATGAATTTAAAGTTGTTTAGAACACTTTCTGCACTATTTTGCAATATTCATGATGCTTGGAATGGATTAAATATGTATATGCCTTTTATTTTTCCCAGGCACATGGCTTTTTTTTCTATTATTTGTTCTATTGGTGCTCATGGTTGCTGGTTGACGTAGTCGTGGCTATGGACGGAAGGGAACTTCCAAGAGGTCATGTGTCGAGGTAGAAGCTTCGATAGTGAATCCGAAGAATCTGAAAATTGGTCCAACATGGAAGCAGAGGCAACTAAAGAAAAAGGAAAAGGAAAAGCACCCATGTCTCCTAGGAAGAAGAAGGGTGCTGGTTCACCTCCTCGACGAAGCAGACCTGTCAAAAGGGAAAAAGCATCAACTGAACATGAATGCAAAACAAAACGCATGGCAAAATTTGAGCCTGTTGATCCTAAACGCCGTGAAACATTTGCCAACAGAACATGCATTGGGAAGCGCTATATGAACTTCTCAGAACTCACTAGAGAAGTGTTATAGTTTACAGTTAATGCAAAGGGCTCCTATTGAACCCGTTGGCAGAATCCAAGTGTGCACATGATTTTGTGTTGAGCTCATTCGTGAGTTCTAGAAGAGGATTCCGACACCGTATAATTTCGAAACATTGGTTCGTGGTGCCAAAGTTGTGGTGACTCCAAATACAATCGGTGCTGTTTAGATTGAATGTGAACACAAGTGGCATGAACTACACACATGGATCGATTCAACACTCTACACATTGGAACAGCATAGTGAACACAATTTGCAAGCAAGGAACATGGACAAATCGATTGTATGTTGAATCAAAGGATTTGAAGACATCAAAGGATTTGAAGCAAACGTACCACATCCTCTTCTTAATAGTGTGCTACAATATACTGCCTACAATGGGGACCAAGAGGATTTGATGAGATTGATTAGTTCTTTTATACCTATTTGGTCACCCGAAGTGCTGAAGGCTTGAATATAAACATCCCATTCCTGATTTGGCAAAAGATGGCTCACCTGATTCAAGCCTCAACTAATCGGGAGTTATTATCTTATCCTATTCTGATCACGCGAATTTTGGAAAATCACGGGGTATAACTTGCGACAAGTTTGACTATAGCTTGGGTCCGATAGATAGAGTCACGTTGGTGAAATCGATTAGCACTTTGAAGATGTTTCAGCAAGCAAAGGCATATACTACAGCTATTGTCACGCCGCGGGGCCTTTCTGGAAAAGCCTTTTTATCAAATCGTGCCGTTTAAAATCAGAGTTGTGAAAAATTACCCTAATTTTTTTTTAACTAGCCTTGCCCACGGGAGGATAGACCCACCACAAATACAGAGTTTCTTCTGTCCATACGGATAGAGTCTCTCCTATGTTTGCACGGCGTACCAACCGTGTGTATACATACATACATACTTACATTCATAACCCACAACATACATTCATCACAGCCACAATCATACAACCAGATGCATGCTTTCATACAGCTAGGCCATTCTCAAGAATGATGCATGTTCTAAACACTTCTTAGGCGCAGGATGCTGTAATGTACAATACATCAAGCATACTACCACTAAGAAGTGCTTTTATTGAAAAATTTTATTTTGAAACTTTAAGTATGCATTAAATCGAAAACCATTTCGAAAGCCATTTTGAGAATCGTTTCCCACACGGAAACATATTCTTTGAAAACTAACTACCACGAGGGGTAGAAAACCATTTTCCATAAAGCCATGAAACCAGCATCACCATAAAACCATAAAAGCCTTTACCATAATACAAGTAAACCAAATCCAAACCAATGCCATAACATAACCATAAACCGAGTTCCTCAATCATTCAAGTATGATATAAGTTTGTCCAACTGAACCACTGAGCATCTACTTAATAAACATATGAGAATAGGAAGAGATAAACTAGAAGGGGGACCGCTAATGCGATCTAACTATGCCGTGGTACCTCACACCACGCCCTGACCTGCCTCTCCATCCGCGTCACCTGGGAAAACAATGAGGTGAGAAACCAACCTGAGGTTTTCTAATGGGTACGACAGAGCCACAAAGGCCAGCCATATTCATCGAAAAAGCAACAGTGGAGATATATATATATATCAAGATATATCAAGATATATATATATATATATATATATATATATATATATATATATATATATATATATATATATATATATATATATATATATATATATATATATATATATATATATATAGTCCGGCTAGTATACTATCGATAGTACGGAGGCCTCCGTGCTACCAAGTTGTTTTCAGTGATGCGGCTTTCAAATCGACGATCGGCTCTGTTAGACTTGATCTACACTATTAAAAGTATTTGAAAACTAAATTTCATAATTTTTTGGCATCATTTACCTATCAAGCGAGTAGTCTAAAAATAAACGGCTGAAGATAAAAATCTCATAAAAAATGATGATAAAATATTTGAATTTAAGATCAGAGGTACTGATCTTACTCTAAATAGCGAAAAGAATTTTCTATAAAAATTTCATTAGATTTAGATTGTTTTACACCGTTAAACTTACAAACGCATCAAATCGACCATTAAACTTGTCAATTTTGAGACCTTTTGATCACTAGCCAAATAATATCGAAAAATTATGAAATTTAGTTTTCAAATACTTTCAATAATGTAGATCAAGTCTAAAGGAGCCGGAGCCGGAGCCGATCATCGATTTAGAAGCCGCATCACTGAAAACAACTTGGTAGCACGGAGGCGTTAGGCTCCTATACTATCTATAGTACTAGGACTCCGGTACTATAGTCTTGTTTTTAACCTTAGAATGTTCAAATCAACGATCAACTCCGTTAAAACTGATCTAGGGTATTTGAAGTTGTTAGGAATAAAATTTTATATTTTTTTGACATAGTTTACTTTATGATCAAACCATTTCAAAATTGTTAATTTTCAATGGCTACTATGACGAGTTTGTAGTTTAACGGTGTAGAAGAATTTAAATTTATTCAAATTTTGATAGAAAATACTTTAAACTATTTAGATCAAGGTCAACATTCTTGATCTTAAATTCAAAAGTCCTATCCTCAAATTTTAAGAATTATTCAATTTCCACCGTTCATTTTGACATGATTTACTTGCTAAATAAACGATGTCGAAAAAAATTAAAATTTTACTTCTAAGAACTTCATATACCCTAAATCATATTTAACGGTATGGATCATGATTTGAATACTCTAAGATAAAAAAATGAGACTATAGTACCGGAGCTTCAATATTATAGATAGTATAGTAGCCTAATTCGATATATATATATATATATATATATATATATATATATATATATATATATATATATATATATATATATATATATATATATATATATATATATATATATATATATATATATATATATATATACATATATGTACATATATACATATACATATACATACATATTGTCACGCCCCGCCGGGCCTTTAACACCGATTAGGTGGAAAGGATAACCGCACGGGCGCATGCCCCAGACCCGCCGAACGGATAGAGTCTTTTCTACCCGCCCAAGGCGTCACAACACAAGCTTATCCACAATGTTCCAACTAGGAACGGAGTACATGAGTTGCACAAGGAAAGCATCAACATAAAAGAAGTTCTACTTCTATTACATCACATTTCACATTCATACATGCCCAAATTTTTCTTTTTCATTCCATACACCATATTCAAAACTATGGAATATACAAGTTTTCATACATGAAATGAAAATTCCCTATGCTATCATAGTCCAAGGCTAGGGGTACAACTCTATGTATCACCAAAATGGAAGGGCCGCTATCTAAAGAGCCAAACCCTTGCCTCGCTCCGCCGCCTCACTCGCGGAAGGACCTGAAAAACGTGGGGTGAGAACTATAAATATAGTTCCCAGCGGGTAAGGCCACCCAAGAGAGAAGCTTGACCCACCAGGTCCAAAGAAACACCATATGCATAAGTTAGATCACAAATAACTATGCAACAATTATTTACATGCTTGTAAATAAACATAAAGGATGCAACCAAATAAAATGTAAATTGTCATTCTCTCCTAGGTTCATCCTATATTTCACATTGACTAAGTTCAATTACTTGTCATTTACTTATGGTTTCGGAATCGCCGTCTCACCATAATGGTCCCAACATTCAAGGAGTGAACTCGTCACCTCCTAGTTCGAGTAGCGAACTCGTCGCATACTCGGGATAGCAAAATCGTCGCATACCCCATCTCAACACCGCCATCACATGGCATGGGTAGCGAACTCGTCGCATACCCGGGATAGCAACCTCGTCGCACATCCCATCTCGACACCGCCAACACATGGCGTGGTAGCGAAATCGTCGCATACCCGGGATAGCAAAATCGTCGCACATCCCGTGTCAATACCGCCAACTCATGGCATGGTAGCGAAATCGTCGCCTACACGGGATAGAAAATCGTCGCACATCCCGTCTCAACACCGCCAACTCATGGCATGGTAGCGAAATCGTCGCATACCCGGGATAGAAAAATCGTCGCACATCCCGTTGTTCACATTTTCTTCACTTGCCAACCTAAGTCTCATGACCTTAGGTTCAAGTCACAAAACCTCACCTATGTTCAATGACACTAGGTTTACTTTTCTCATTCTCAACCTAGGTTCCATGACTCTAGGTTCCAATCTCATGTCCAACCTGTGTTCAATAATACTAGGTTCTATTCTCACATGTTCCAACCTATGTTCAATAACACTAGGTTCTATCCTCACATGTTCCAACCTATGTTCAATGACACTAGGTTTAATCATACATGCAACCATGCAACAAGTATAAATAATTGAATTATACTTGAATTCTATATCATGCAATAGGAGCTCATTGCTCTACCTATCATGATTTTATCTTTGCCAACATGCAAATTCTAGGGTTCACAACACATACCATTTTATCTTTAAATGGATATTTACCCTAGACATGAAAGTGACCTAATCACTTCGGTAAGCACAAACCCACCTCAAGAGCTTCCAAATTCTTTTATTCTTCGAGCTCCTAAGTCTTCAAGCCTTGAGTTCTTGCTTCAACCCAAGCTTCTACAAGAAAACGGTTCGTTACTCGTTACGAACCCTTAACTCAACTCAATACATGAAATCAAGTATTCTAACATAATTTCCTATGCCTCAATTGCAATTCCCGAAGGTCCAAATATTTTTAGAACCTCCCATGGCAAAAGCCCCAAATCTACTTAGGGTTTGCATGCATGCAAGCCAAACCCTAGATTTCATGGCCAATCTTCCACCATTTGTGGTTGAGATTGCATAGGGTTCCCAAAAACCTCATCTTGAAGGATTAAATCCAAGGTTTAAACCCTAAATCACAAGAACTCACCTCAAAGCCCTAGCTCCCAAGCTTCTTCTTGCACCAAGAAGCTTCTTTGCACCTTGGAAGTCCTTTTCCAAGCTCCAATCCACCACTTCTCCAAGCTTTGGAGAGATCTCTAGAGAGAGAAAGTGAGGGAGAGGGAGAGGGAATGTGAGGAGATGAAGAAGTAATGAGGAGGGGGGTCTCAGCCCTCAATACATAGCCCTCCATTGTGGAATTACCAAAATACCCCTCACTGGGCATTCTGCCCCAGCCGGGTCCGGACCTTGCAAGTGGGGTCCGGACCCCGCACAGGTGACAGTCCACCGCGCAGGCCGAGTCCGGACCTTGGTGTCCGGGTCCGGAACCCGTACGCACCCAACTCGGAATTCAGCTTGGGTCCAGACCGTAGCTGCCCGGGTCCGGACCGTGGATGCCCGCGGACTTCATTGTCCGGACCCCAACTTCCAGGGTCCGGACCCCGTGAGCAGTTTTGCTCCAGTTGGTCCCTTTTTCACAACTTTTCGATTTCTGGGGTTCCACTCGCACCCACAATGTTCCGATACCTTCGGAACCCAATTCCACACCAGCCATTATCGGCTTCCATCGAACTTTATCAAATTTAGTAAAGTTCGATACAACGCACCGAAATTCAGAGTGCTACACATATACATATGTATATGTATATGAATTGGAATGTAAACCTACAATAGTAAATAGAACAAGTATAGAAGATGTATACAAAATGCCGCTACTATATAAAAGCACTATCTATTATATGCCGCGATGGACAAAAAGTCCAAATCTTGTATCCAATCCATAACCTGCCATATTGGTCCGTCGACCTTAGGCACTGCCTGCCACTATCTTCACTAAACCTGATCCATGCGTCACGAAGAACGACCTATCTGGATAAGCACACCCCTTGTCGGTGGTCAAACCGACAAGATGTCTATGAATACTCCCTAGCACTGTGGCTAATCATAGTAAACCTCGGCAAAGAGCCAACAACCATGGCCGAAGCCGAAACCATGACCAAACAGGTCATGTCAAGAATGCAACTATATGCCATGTCAGCTAGACCTAAAGGTCTCCTGATAGTCAAGAAGTGAAAGAACCTACTCTACATGTCCAAATCAGCCTACCACTATGCAAGATAGTAATAATGAAATACCAACATGTAAGAAGAGTAAAGGAATAGTGAAGATACACCTTACCAACTACCAGCTAGAAGCACCCACATCTACCGTAGAATATCCCTAAGTCGTCGACCCCCAGATGATGCTTCTCGCTACAATCCTGTAGTACACTTAACTTTAGCAAATTGCAAGGTTCTAGTGTGAGATTAGTACTTAGTGCTAATCTGGAAGTTTCGATTTTGTTTCGAGCTCTTGGGAGCGTTTTCGGGACTTGAGAAGTGCGAAAACGGACTCCGAAAGTCAAATTCTGCAAAACTGCAGGTTTGACATTGCATACCGGTATGTGATCTTGAGATACCGGTATTGGAGTGGCGGATACCGGTACTGGCTTCAGCGCATACCGGAATCCCTTCGCGTGGCCTCTCTGACCGAGGCTCGGGTTTGCGGGATTTCTGGCCGGATACCGGTATGCCCATACGCATACCGGTATACAGAGCCAAAAATCCTGTTTTGAGCTGTTTTGCGTATGTTGGCTTTTGGAGGGGTGTTAGGGCAATTGTAGCATCATACAACTTAACCCTTCACAGCCCCCTCTCAGCCATTGTGCTGAGGGCTTAGGAGGAAAGAGGTAAGGGTTTTTCTCCCTTTCTCTCTCTAGATTCTTGCTTCCTTGGTGTTGGAAACCTTGGATTTGATCTCTTTTTCCTTCTCCTTTGCACTCAAGCTTGCTAGCTTGCTCTTGGAGGAACGTGGTGGAGAAGAGAAGAGCTTGTTTGAGGTTTAACTCCAACCCTAGCTTCTTAGACCTAGCTTGGAGCTTTAAAGAGGTGAGTTTTCCTCTTTTTGATCTTCTTTTGGAGTTTATTTGGGTTTTTGTTGGAGAAATCCTATTATGGTAAACCTAGGGTTTATTTTTAGGGTTTCTTGATTATAGACTTTTGAATGGGAATTGATGGGTGTAGAATGTTATGTTAGATTGGATTTGAAGCTTCCTAACTCCATTTCGAGTTTTGGACAAGGAATTCTTGATCCAAGGTAATTCCACTTTTTTTTCCCTTGTTACTATGTTGTTTTTCGATTTTGGTTGTTCGATGTTCTAACCCCTTAGGGATTTCCTTTAGGGCGCTAGAAATCGAGGGGACAACTTTGTTTTCGGATACTGCGAGGTTCCGAAGGGCATCGGGTGGGTTTGACCTCACCGAAATGGGTGAATTCCCCCTATGTCTTCATCGTAGCTTAAGAGCTTAAATTAGTACTTATTCATACTAATTATGACATGGTAGAATTGTAGAATGCATGAAATTCATGTGCTATATATATATGCAAATTGTATATCCTATGTAGTAGGAAGATTGCATGATTTTATGCTTAGTGTATCATGAATGGCTATGGAAGTAGAACATTTCACTTATGAGCTTGTTGGGACACCTACATAGATAAGTAGGGACATGTGTGATATTAAATGGACAATAGAGTTGGAAATCCTCTTTGGCACTTAGCTTTTGGGCTAGTAGTAGTGCGTATATGACATTTGACGTGTTAAGATCAAGTGTGAAGTTAAACATGTAGTATTTAACTTAGATGAATAACAATATGGACATCATGATCTAGTATTGGACATTAGTTGATTTTCCATGTTATAGACATGACGCATGATATTATATTATGGTTGATTTGTTGCTTGTTGGCCACTATGCTCGTTTACACATGCTTGTGAGGGTCGCTCCCTACAAGCCGGCACTCCGGAGTTGGCCTCGCGACAGTTGTTTCGCACGTGTGGTTGAGAGCGCCGAAATGGAACCGCCGTGGGTAAGGCTCACCAAAGCGTGAGGTGTTGACTACCACGGAGCCATTAGGCTCGGCACAAGTGAACATCCCGCTATTGTATTCTTTATGACTACATATTTATAGTTATATGCAAAAGTGAACATTCATATAGCAAGAGGTGAAATATGGCATACTTATACATGTGCATGAGTAGTATAGTTCATGTTTATAT
The DNA here is from genome assembly GCA_016920855.1 of Puya raimondii. Lineage (NCBI taxonomy): Eukaryota > Viridiplantae > Streptophyta > Magnoliopsida > Poales > Bromeliaceae > Puya > Puya raimondii. The sequence goes on from JABWPP010000050.1 coordinate 87,807,437, forward strand.
GATCACATCTTGAGGCATAGTAGTATTGAAATTCCATTTATATTCATGCTTTTGTTATCTAACCCTACTTTGCCTCAGTTGGCCTAGTGGTGTACTCCGCTCCTCTCGGCGGCTTACCCACCGGGAACTATTGAATAATAGTTCTCATCCCCCTGGGGTTTGTTGTTTTATTTCAGAGCCATCCACTGCGGGAGAGGCTAGGGACCGCGGCAAGGGTATTGCGAGTAGCTAGATCGCGAGGGAGCTAGCGACTAGGTGGAGCACCTTTCTTGTATTTTATTTGGGAGGTGTTTTAGTATCGACCACTTTTGTAGAGACTACCCTATGTCCCGTTTTGAACTATTGTTGTATTAAACTCTTATTTTGGCTTTACTCTTTTATAGTATTTCATACTTCCACCTTGAGACCTTACTTGTTTAGTACGCATGCTCTGATTATCATGTTAGGATTACTTGTTTATTCCTTTCTTGTATGATTTTTATAGACGCCTTGTGTGCATGTTGGTTGTTTGTGTACACGGCGGGTCTGTGCATGCGCCCGGGTGGACTTCCGCTGGGGCCCCGGGGCGTGACAGATTATAGTGGTATCAGAGCCTAGGGTTAAGTCATTGTGGACCTAGAAAACCTTAGGCAGGATTGGACTATAGGACTTAGACTCGTGAGAGACGAGATTGATTATGGCGAAAGTAACACAATTGGGTTGTGTCCTTATTCTCCAAGTAGTTGGAGTTTGATCGAAGTGTGTGACACCTAACTCTTAGGAGGTCACGTTGGCGGCCGACAACGTGACATCGGGAGTTAGTTAGGAGCTCACTTCATTTACTTTCGCATGATTGGGGATTTTATTGTTGAGTGGGGTTTCGTTAGCGTAAGTTTTTCTAACTTGCGCATTCTATGTTATTGTAGCTTGTAATGCCGACTACTCGTTCTCAATCGACCGAGATGGCAGCGGCAGCCGACACAGAGGATGTGGAGACCTCTGCAACCTCCGGATCCAGTGAGGTCCGCGAGTTGAGAGACCAGTTGACGACGTTGACGGGTCTGGTGGCACAGCAGGCGACTGCGGCTCAACAGCAAGCCGACGCCGCACGTCGACAGGAGGCGAGGATGAAGAGGATGGAGGAGTTACTGCTGCGGCAGGCTACTACCCGGACCGCTCAGGATCCTACGCCACCCACGCCAGTTGGAGGTACGACTGCAGGAGCATCGGCGCCCGTACCTGGGCCGGCATTTGTGGCGCCTAGTACCGAGCCGAGGGAGGAGACGGCCGTGACACCCCCGTTTCGGGCATCGCCGGCGAGGACGGTTTTGCCTATGATGGTTACCGGGGCAGAACGAGATAGATTGATGGAGCGTTTGAATGAGTTTCGGAGGTGCAATCCTCAAGTCTTCGATGGCGAGAAGGCGGACCATTGGATGGTGGAGAAGTGGGTTCTTCACATGGAAAAGCTTTTTCATGATACTTTTGTGGAGGAGCAGAACAAGGTATGGTTGGCCACGTATCACCTTGACGGCGCGGCATATGGATGGTGGGCGGACATTCGGGATGACCCGAACACCGACTTGGCGGCCATTACTTGGAGCGGGTTCAAGGATCTTTTGTTGTCAAACTATTTTCCTCCGAGTGTCAAGAGGCAGATGGAGAGGGATTTACGCAACTTGCGCCAGCGGGACATGACGGTGACGGAGTATGAGCGAGAGTTTTCTCGTCTGTTGCACTGCGTACCCTACGTGGTGAGGAATGACGAGGATAAGGCTCGTATCTTCGAGGCGGGCCTTCGACCGTCGATTTATAGATTGGTGCAAGCGGCAGGATTGCAGACTTTTCGAGAGGTGGTGAATCGCACCTTGGTTGTGGAAAAGGACGCGGAAATTGCTAGAGAGGAGATCGAAGCTTGGGACAGACTGAGGGGTAAGAGGCCAACGGGCGAAGGAGGCAGCAAGAGTTACTCCAGGAAACCACCGAAACACCCGAGGAGCCAATCGGGTGGGCGCGGCTCGGCTTCCCCGCGCGGAGCACCGGATCACCGCCGGCCGCTGCGTTGCATTATTTGTGGTGGTCCTCATTTCCCACATCACTTCCCGCAACGTGGTGGCAAGTGTTTTAATTGTGGCCAGGAGGGTCACATTCGATCTCAGTGCCCGAGAGGTTCTTCCCCAGCGCCTTCATCGGCTTCAGCACCGGCACCTCCTGGACAGGGTCGTGGGACCCCATCTACTCACCACCCGGCGGGGCGACCGCCCTTCCAGCGTCCGACTGAGGGATCTCGACAGGCGCCTAGTGGGCGCATGTACGCGGCTCAGGCTGTGGAGGCGACAGCACCAGAGGAGGTCGTCGCAGGTATCATTTTAATTAATGGAATCAGAGTTAGAGCTTTATTTGATACTGGTGCATCGCATTCTTTTATTGATCGGCTGTTTGCCGAGTTGCATGACATCGGGATTGTACCTACCTTGCATCCGGGACATGTTATCGTCCCCGACCACATTTTGGACATACGGGAGTTTTGCCCTAGTTGCCCTGTTAGAGTAGGGGATTGGATTATGCCGATTGATTTGCTAGCTTTGAGAAAGCTTGGTGAATTCGACGTAGTATTGGGCATGGATTGGCTTACTAAATACTACGCTACAATCGATTGCAAGGATCGGATTGTGACTTTTCGGGAGCCCGGAAAAGATGAAGTTGTGTTCCGAGCGTGCAAGAGTTCGCTGTTCGCGATGACTATCTCTTCTACGCGGGCTAAACACTTGATTCGGAGTGGTTGTGTAGCTTACTTAGCTAGCGTTGTTCTGAGGGACGGCGATACCCCGCGGATTGAGGACATACCCGTTGTGCGGGAATTCGTCGATGTGTTTCCAGCTGATCTTCCGGGTATGCCACCGGATAGGGAAATTGAATTCGTGGTAGATCTCGTTCCCGGAACTACCCCGATTTCAAAGGCACCCTATAGGATGGCTCCTGCCGAGCTCAAGGAGTTGAAGGCGCAGTTGCAGGACTTGTTGGACAAGGGCTTTATCAGACCGAGTGTATCACCTAGGGGAGCGCCGGTTTTATTTGTGAAGAAGAAGGACGGATCCCTTCGTCTATGCGTGGATTATCGTGAGCTTAACAAGGTTACGATCAAGAATAGATATCCACTACCGAGAATTGACGACCTGTTCGATCAATTGCAAGGATCTTTGGTGTATTCCAAGATAGATTTACAATCTGGTTATCACCAACTCAAGATCAAGGCTGATGATGTACCCCTGACGGCTTTTCGAACACGGTATGGACATTACGAGTTTACTGTTATGCCGTTTGGGCTTACCAATGCCCCGGCAGCTTTTATGGATCTAATGAACCGTGTCTTTAAGCCTTACTTAGACAGGTTTGTGGTGGTGTTCATCGATGATATCTTGGTGTATTCTCGAAGCGACGAGGAACATAGAGATCATTTGAGGCAAGTGCTGCAAGTACTTCGGGAGAAGAAACTCTTTGCTAAATTGAAGAAGTGTGAATTTTGGCTCCGCGAAGTATCCTTTTTGGGACATGTAATATCGGGAGACGGTGTAGCCGTGGATCCTAAAAAGATTGAGGCGATCAAGGATTGGCCTAGACCGACCAATGTAACCGAGATTCGAAGTTTTATTGGTTTGGCCGGATACTACCGGAGGTTTGTCGAGGGATTCGCTAAATTGTCTATGCCTCTCACTCGACTTACACACAAAGGGACTAAGTTCATTTGGAATGACTTATGTGATAGAAGCTTCTTAGAGTTGAAGGAGCGCCTGACAACTGCCCCGATCTTGACTCTGCCTATTGCAGGAGCAGGGTATGTGATTTATAGCGATGCTTCGCTTAATGGTTTGGGTTGTGTTTTGATGCAGGACGGAAAAGTAATAGCTTATGGTTCCCGTCAACTTAAGGATTATGAAAAGAATTATCCAACCCACGATTTGGAGTTAGCGGCCGTGGTGTTCGCTTTGAAGCTTTGGCGTCATTATCTTTATGGCGAGCGTTGTGAAGTCTACACCGACCATAAGAGCCTAAAGTATCTATTCACACAGAAGGAATTAAATTTGAGGCAACGAAGATGGTTGGAGCTACTTAAAGATTATGATTTGACTATTCTCTACCACCCGGGGAAAGCAAATGTGGTGGCAGATGCTTTAAGTCGCAAATCGATGGAGAACTTAGCTATGCTACTTGTTACTCAACCCCCGCTACTGGCGGAATTGCGACGAATGGAATTGGAAGTAGTAGCTCCCGATACACCCGTGAGGTTGATGGCATTGGTAGTGCAACCTATTTTACTTGAATGGATTAAAGAAAAGCAAGTTCTTGATCCAGAATTGCAAAGGATTCGTTCCAAAATCAGCGAAGGTCATGCCAATGGTTTTCTTGTGGACGATCAAGGAATGTTACGATTCCTGAATCGATTATGTGTACCGGCAGAAGCGGAGATTAAAGAAAGGATTCTGACAGAAGCTCATCGAGCGCCTTATACCGTGCATCCGGGTGGCACAAAGATGTACAAAGATTTGAGACTACACTATTGGTGGCCCGGAATGAAGAAGGATGTTGGCGAGTTTGTGGCTCGATGCTTAACTTGTCAACAAGTGAAAGCTGAACATAGACTCCCCGCCGGAAGGCTCCAAAGTTTACCGATACCGGTTTGGAAGTGGGAGCTTATTACTATGGATTTTGTCACTGGTTTGCCTCGCTCTCAAGCCGGGCATGATGTAGTGTGGGTGATTGTGGATAGACTAACTAAATCAGCACACTTTATCCCTATACACACTACGTGGGCAGGAGAGAGACTTGCACAAGTCTATCTTGATGATGTAGTGCGGCTTCATGGTGTACCTACATCGATTGTATCGGATAGAGACACTAGGTTTGTGTCGCACTTTTGGAAAAGTTTACATGACGCCTTGGGCACTCGTCTGGATTTCAGCACAGCATTCCACCCCGAGAGCGACGGGCAGTCGGAGCGTACCATTCAGATCTTGGAGGACATGCTTCGAGCTTGTGTGATTGATTATCAAGGTGGATGGCATCAACACCTACCTATGGCAGAGTTTGCTTATAACAATAGTTATCAAGCAAGCATTAAGATGGCACCCTTCGAAGCTCTTTATGGAAGGAAGTGTCGATCACCGCTTCATTGGAGTGAAGTGGGTGAGAAGCTAGTTTTGGGTCCCGATGTGCTGCAGGAAGCTGAGGACAAGGTTCGCATTGCTCGACAAAGATTGATTACAGCTCAAAGTCGCCAAAAGAGCTATGCTGATAAGCGTCGGCGGGAATTGGAGTTCCAAGTAGGAGATCATGTCTTCCTAAAGGTATCGCCGACAAAGGGGATTAAAAGATTTGGTATTCGGGGAAAGCTTAGTCCTCGTTTTATTGGACCCTTTGAAGTTTTGGAACGGGTAGGCCCGGTAGCATATCGGCTTGCTTTGCCGCCGAATCTATCGGGAGTACACAACGTGTTCCATGTATCTTTGCTCCGGAAATATGTTTTCGATCCAACTCACGTGTTGGACTCCACTCCGTTGGAATTGCATGAAGATTTGAGTTTCGAGGAATATCCGACGAAGATTCTAGCTCGCGAGGTGAAGAAACTCAGGAATCGAGAAATCCCTTATGTGAAGGTGCTTTGGAGCAACCACGACGAGCGCGAAGCAACTTGGGAGTTGGAGAGCTCGCTGTTGGAGCGATACCCCCATCTTTTTCAGATGGAATCCTAAGGTATTTGACTTCTAGTTTCGCGGACGAAACTCCTTTTTAGGAGGGGTGTATGTAGTACACTGAACTTTAGCAAATTGCAAGGTTCTAGTGTGAGATTAGTACTTAGTGCTAATCTGGAAGTTTTGATTTTGTTTCGAGCTCTTGGGAGCATTTTCGGGACTTGAGATGTGCGAAAACGGACTCCGAAAGTCAAATTCTGTAAAACTGCAGGTTTGACATTGCATACCGGTATGTGATCTTGAGATACCGGTATTGGAGTGGCGGATACCGGTACTGGCTTCAGCGCATACCGGAATCCCTTCGCGTGGCCTGTCTGACCGAGGCTCGGGTTTGCGGGATTTCTGGCCGGATACCGGTATGCCCATATGCATACCGGTATACAGAGCCAAAAATCCTATTTTGAGCTGTTTTGCGTATGTTGGCTTTTGGAGGGGTGTTAGGGCAATTGTAGCATCATACAACTTAACCCTTCACAGCCCCCTCTCAGCCATTGTGCTGAGGGCTTAGGAGGAAAGAGGTAAGGGTTTTTCTCCCTTTCTCTCTCTAGATTCTTGCTTCCTTGGTGTTGGAAACCTTGGATTTGATCTCTTTTTCCTTCTCCTTTGCACTCAAGCTTGCTAGCTTGCTCTTGGAGGAACGTGGTGGAGAAGAGAAGAGCTTGTTTGAGGTTTAACTCCAACCCTAGCTTCTTAGACCTAGCTTGGAGCTTTAAAGAGGTGAGTTTTCCTCTTTTTGATCTTCTTTTGGAGTTTATTTGGGTTTTTGTTGGAGAAATCCTATTATGGTAAACCTAGGGTTTATTTTTAGGGTTTCTTGATTATAGACTTTTGAATGGGAATTGATGGGTGTAGAATGTTATGTTAGATTGGATTTGAAGCTTCCTAACTCCATTTCGAGTTTTGGACAAGGAATTCTTGATCCAAGGTAATTCCACTTTTTTTTCCCTTGTTACTATGTTGTTTTTCGATTTTGGTTGTTCGATGTTCTAACCCCTTAGGGATTTCCTTTAGGGCGCTAGAAATCGAGGGGACAACTTTGTTTTCGGATACTGCGAGGTTCCGAAGGGCATCGGGTGGGTTTGACCTCACCGAAATGGGTGAATTCCCCCTATGTCTTCATCGTAGCTTAAGAGCTTAAATTAGTACTTATTCATACTAATTATGACATGGTAGAATTGTAGAATGCATGAAATTCATGTGCTATATATATATGCAAATTGTATATCCTATGTAGTAGGAAGATTGCATGATTTTATGCTTAGTGTATCATGAATGGCTATGGAAGTAGAACATTTCACTTATGAGCTTGTTGGGACACCTACATAGATAAGTAGGGACATGTGTGATATTAAATGGACAATAGATTTGGAAATCCTCTTTGGCACTTAGCTTTTGGGCTAGTTAGTAGTAGTGCGTATATGACATTTGACGTGTTAAGATCAAGTGTGAAGTTAAACATGTAGTATTTAACTTAGATGAATAACAATATGGACATCATGATCTAGTATTGGACATTAGTTGATTTTCCATGTTATAGACATGACGCATGATATTATATTATGGTTGATTTGTTGCTTGTTGGCCACTATGCTCGTTTACACATGCTTGTGAGGGTCGCTCCCTACAAGCCGGCACTCCGGAGTTGGCCTCGCGACAGTTGTTTCGCACGTGTGTGGTTGAGAGCGCCGAAATGGAACCGCCGTGGGTAAGGCTCACCAAAGCGTGAGGTGTTGACTACCACGGAGCCATTAGGCTCGGCACAAGTGAACAACCCCGCTATTGTATTCTTTATGACTACATATTTATAGTTATATGCAAAAGTGAACATTCATATAGCAAGAGGTGAAAATATGGCATACTTATACATGTGCATGAGTAGTATAGTTCATGTTTTTATGATCACATCTTGAGGCATAGTAGTATTGAAATTCCATTTATATTCATGCTTTTTTGTTATCTAACCCTACTTTGCCTCAGTTGGCCTAGTGGTGTACTCCGCTCCTCTCGGCGGCTTACCCACTGGGAACTATTGAATAATAGTTCTCATCCCCCTGGGGTTTGTTGTTTTATTTCAGAGCCATCCACTGCGGGAGAGGCTAGGGACCGCGGCAAGGGTATTGCGAGTAGCTAGATCGCGAGGGAGCTAGCGACTAGGTGGAGCACCTATCTTGTATTTTATTTGGGAGGTGTTTTTGTATCGACCACTTTTGTAGAGACTACCCTATGTCCCGTTTTGGGTTATTGTTGTACTAAGCTTATGTTTTGGCTTTACTCTTTTATAGTATTTCATACTTTCACCTTAAGACCTTACTTGTTAGTATGTATGCTCTGATTATCATGATAGGATTACTTGTGTTATTCCTTTCTTGTATGATTATTTTAGACGCTTTGTGTGCATTTGGGTTGATTGTGTGCACGGCGGGTCTGTGCATGCGCCCGGGTGGCTTCCGCTGGGGCCCCGGGGCGTGACAAATATCAGGTTTTTGGATCCGTTAAACGGTCACAAAAAATTCGCCTAATTATCGCATCGACTCGACGGAATACCACCCCAACCTACGGGGTGTCCCGAAATAAGTCCCACACCTAACCCACCTTGCCTACTGTCCTAACACATTACTTTAATGCTGTTGGGACAGCCGCACATGAAGTGCGCCAAAACAAAAAATCGGGATCTCGAAAATTGCCGGTTTTGTTTCTGAGATGCCAAATTTGGTCTTGGGACCAACCATAGGCTTCATGCTACAACGCAGGGGTGTCAAACTACCCCTAACAAGTAGAAATTAAGGCCGTTACTCCGCTATGAATAGCCGCAATCCGTGCGACATGAAATCATGGTCGGAACCACCCGATTTCTGCATTTTAGGGTTCGATTTGGCCCCAAAGTGTTCCAAAACACTTTGAAAGTCTCCCATTTTCATGTTGTCCCAAAACACTGACTTTCGGCTGTCAAGATAGCAGCACACCAATCGTTGTATGTCCCCCGTAAACTAATCGATGTCACCGGACATTGGGGGCAACCATACTAACGGTCAACAAGGCTCTTGGATAGATCCCGACCATCCATATTACTCGAACATGAATCTCGAACTGTAAATACTGTTTTTCGATCGGTGATATTGCCGAAAACCACACCGGAATCCCATTTATGCTCTGCAAATATATAACGACCTTGGACAACCATTCCATCAGTCACTAGTAGTGGTTACACGCTCCCCGAGATAGCCTACGTGCCACATTTCCACCAAAGACCCTTATCTCTTCAGTATTTGCATATATTATAATATAGAAAGGAGTTTCGAGCTCGTTACCGACAATTTCGAGTTTTGGAAACAAACTGAGAGTGTAAGTCAGAAGGTTTCGATGCTTTGAAACCCATGCTCGTTGTCCAGAGCACACACACCAACCGAGAAGTGAGAAACAGCAACCTGAACTCGGGTTTAAAGCCCTCCGGCACTGACGAAGCACAATCTGTCAAATAGGGTTTGTTAGACCTGAACCAAAGTGAGCCCCACCATCTACAGGATGTAAGAAGGACCGTGCTCACCTTATGGACAACTTTCGACATGCGGTTAGGTCGGAAATGAAGATAGAGCTCCAAGAACCCTAGCCCGGAAGCTGCTAGAGCTGAAACTCTAGCACCAAGGGTTCCGGCAGTCGGCGACGTCGAACGCCGGCAAGGGGCGACAGAGACTGACGACCTGAGGTCGCGAAGGGTAGTCGCTGGCTGCAGGAGGCGGCAGAGGGCAGCGCTGGAGCTCGTGCGGCCCAACCTAGGGCAGAGTTGGGTGCAATTGTTAATTACTTAATTAGCTAATTAATTATAAATAATAAATTAATTACTATTTAAATACTTATTAATTTTGTAAGTCAAATAATTAATTAGTTAATTATTAAAAAGTTTATTATATTAATTAATAATATTTTATATTATTTATAACTTAATTAGTAGAGGGATAAGATAGAGAATGTGTTATTCCACCTAATAGGTGGAACTACTATTCTCCCTCTTAACGGGTTATTTCGGAATTACCCGTTAAGAGGAGAATAGTAAATCTTAGTGGCGTTTGGGAGAATAAGAGGAATAAATCCCTTATTCCCTCTTTATCCCTTCAACCATACATGGCCATAATGTTTACACTTCGAATCCACGATGCCTTAAACACGCCAAATCCACAATGTCCACTCGAATTCACGAGCACACTCCATCCGGAGCAACAATTAAATGTTTTGATGGTAATTCAACACTTAGAATATCGTTAAGAAATCAAGAAAGAAGTTTTTAAGTGAAGAATAGATCAATTCAACAGCAAAGTTGAAATCAAAGAACCTTTGAATTGATCTGGAGGAGACTATTTGGTGGAAAAGATTTAGACTGAAACCTAGCCTCTAGGGTTGCTCTTAGGTGGATTCTAAGTTAATTTTCGTGATTGAGAAACTCTAAGCACAAATTTATAGTCTTTGGAATCATATAGTGTCGGACTAGAAGTTACAAACAAATCTACATATTGTGTATCGGTACAGGAAGTGAGTACTGGTACTCAACGATGTAACCTGTTGGATTTTATATTGTGAACCGATACTCAAGAGTATCAGCATGGGTACTCCAATAAATCAGTACTAATACTCTATGTGAGACCCCAGGTAGTCCTATATATAAGATATAATAGGGCTAAACTCTTAACCCGGCTTAAGCATTTTGGGCGGTGGCTAGGCCCAAGAGATTAAGAGAGTTAAGGGTGCTAGGATGGGAGTAGTCCTAGGATGGGTGACCCCTGGGAAGTTGGGGCGTCACACTCTAACTTGGTAGCGGTACTCAGTTCAAATTTCCGAACTAGTACCTTTGGGTTTTAAGGAACTGATCTTGGTTACCGGTACTCTATATAAAAACTTAGATTTTTTAACTCTATTTTTTAGGTACTCTTTTCCAGTATTGGTACTCAATGTAAAATTGAGTTAGATCATAAAATTCAGTTCCAAAACCTTTCTAATCTGGTTTTAATATATTTTATCAATTCTAATGCTATAAATACACTATGAAAATATTTAGATTATACTTCAGCATCGTGAATTCAATTGATGAAGTATTTGAACCTTCAAGGTGCATTTTTCTTTTAGTTCTTCGCGGAATTTTTGAGTTCTTCATAAATCAAAGGTGTGTTTTTCTTTTAGTTCTTCGTGGAATTTTTGAGTTCTTCAGAAATCAACAGCACGAACCAAACTCTTCAAGATTTTGATTTAGATCACAAAATATGCTAACATGAAATCTGTAACAATGTCCTTCATTGGACAATTTCATGACAAAACCCAAAAATTACATAAAAACACTCACCATGCTTACTAAAAGAAATTGAAGTTCAATGCCATCACCAAAATAATGAACTTCTCACGTGAATAATCTAAATAAAAATAAAATTACACATGATGTATTCCTAACACAGACTCTTTGACTTAGGACTTGGAGTCTTAAAGTCTTTAATGATATCCTGCAAAATAAATAAAGAAATTCCACAGAAAGTCATAGTTTGTTAATTAATCATAATTCTTCAAATATTCTTAAAATCTTCATCTTCATCTTATTTGTCTCTTCTTTATCTCCCGCTTTCTTCATCTTTATTTTCTTCTTCCTTCTCTTCACATCTTCATTTTTCTTCTCCTCCTATCTTATCTTCCTCAATATCATCTCTCCCCCTTTCTGTCAAAAATTGCTAAAAAGAAACATAAAAAAAGAGAGAACATATAATAAAATGAAGTGACTATCCATAGTTACATGACAGTTCTAACCAAAACACCCTACATGCAAGTAAATAAACTAAAAAACATAAAAAAAAGCATGTAAGAAGAATGATAGCATTCACTCTGCGTCCTCACCATCATCGTCGCCACCGTCATCGCCTTCATCACTGCCAGCTTGTGCTTCCTCCTACACAGTAGTTGGGTCTGCATGATGAGAGGAACTCGGTCCTGTTGCACTGAGAATGACATCATCATGTCTGCACCATAGGATGTCAGATATCTTCTTTAAACTATCTTCTAATTTTTTGAATCCTTGTTCAACTCTCTTCTTTAGTGAGAGAATGTCCCTATGTAGAGACCTTAGAGATCTTAAGGTTATGTTCTCTTTAGAACCTAATGATATCCGACATTCCATAGAACGAGGCAGAGCACTTGATGTCGTTTCCTTATATGCCTTAAATTGCTGAAAGGTCTTCAAGGTGCTTAGATTTCACTAAGGTAACACCATCAAGAGGACTCACATTGTAGTCAAATGTGTCGCAAGTTGTGTCAACCCCCTAACTCTCCAAAATCAGCATAATCAGGACAGGGTATGGCAAAAGCTCGCGATGAGTCAAAGCTTGAATTAAGTGCGCCATCCTCTGCCATATTAGGAATAGGATATTAATGTTCAAACCTTTAGCTCGCTCCGGGTGACCAATTAAATATAGAGGGACGAGTCAACTCCAGCAATCCGTTTGGTCCCCATTGTCGGTAGGATGTTGTAGCAGACAATTAATGATAGGATCTGATACTCTAGTTTCAGATCCTTTGATTCAATATAAAGATGATTGGTTCTTGTTCCTTGTTTGCAAATAGCGTTCACAATACTGTTCCAATCCGTCGAATGTTGAATCATCCATGAGTATAATGCAGTCCATTTGTGTCAACATTCAGTCCCAAAGCTGCAACCAATACTGTAGTTATAAATTTAAAGCTTCTGGTGTCGTGATCTTCTTTAAGTACCCTCGCTCGAAGATAGAAATCTCATATAAATTTTAAATAAAATTCCTTGCAAGGTTGAAATCTGCCAATAGGTTCAATTGGAGCCTTTTGCATCAGTTTGACCAAATTAAACTCCGGTACTTTATGAGTAAGTTAGCGGGAGTTTACAAATCGCTCCCTAATACAGGTTCTGTTAACGAATGCTTCTCGATGTTTAGGATCTACAACTTCTATTTCCATTGATTGTTTCATCCGTTCCTCGTGCCTAGTAGAAGCTCGGTCTTGAAAACCGGTCCACGAGTACTACGTCAAGGAGGCAACCCAGCTCCTTTCTTTTTCCGAGTAGACATAGGTGCTTTTCCTTTACCTTTGTTGGCCTCTTCTTCGACATCGGACTAGTTAATGGACTATTCGGATTCTTCTCTTTTGCTACTCGAAGCTTCTTCTTGGTCACCTTCGGGATGTGATCTCTTGGAAGTCCCCTTCCGTCCATGACAACAACACCGACCACGACACAATGACGACCTCCCGCAGCCATGAGCACCATAAGTATCACTAGTAGCGAGAAAGCCATGTTCCTGGACAAAAACATGAAGCATATATATGATATAATCTATCCCAAATATCATGAATGTTGCAAAATAGTATAAATTGTGTTCCAATACACTTTAAATGCCTAAAAACACTATTTTCAACAATTTTGGATGAGAAGATTCAACTAATTTCACATAAACAAGAAAACCCCAAAAATATCACCATGTAAACATATAAATGATCAATGATTCATCACATAAACTAGTGTAAACATATTTCTAACAGCATGAAAGGCAACCATGCACGTGAGAATCATCAATTTAATGTAGGAAACCTAAATTTAAATTCCGGCAGTTAATATTTGAAATCCTAAATTCAAATATTAATTTGAATTCTCGATTTCGTATAGGGGATTTGGAAAGAGGGTAGGGTAATTTCGCTAATCGGAATCGTTTTTGACAAAACGAAATCACCACTTTATGGTCCGGTAGTGCCGGAAGCTATGGTAAAGTCCATTTTCAGATTCTGCGAGGCAGAAACGCTGTGTAAAGTGAAAATCAAAAGTGGCCAAATTTGGAAAATTGGGTTTTTATGGAAGAGGCACGACATTTCATGTGTCGAATTATGTGAAAATTCAGGGGATGGTGCTACTGTGCAAAATACACGCACTGGTAAGTTCATGGTTAAAACTTCAGTGTTTGGATGGCTAAATTGTAATTTTTGCAAATTATGAAAGCAAGACACTTCATGAGAGGGTTATCATTTCATGTGAAAAATCTCGGAGTTTTGGAGAGCAGAAGGGCTCGATTGAAAGCAGACTGAGAGAGGAACGCGGAATTCAGTTTCACGAAATTTGGTGACTTTTGTGCAAAATGGCATAGATCTGAAGTTAAAGAGAGAAAACTTAATCGAGGGATCTTTCTGGAATTAACGGGATGTTTCAGGCACCAATCGCATGAAAATGCTCGAAGAGGCACTATCATGCATTTTATGCAAGATGGTAGAGATTTAGCCATAAATATTGAAGTTTTAGGGGCTGTGATGTAATTTTACATCAAGTTTATATATATATATATATATATATATATATATATATATATATATATATATATATATATATATATATATATATATATATATATATATATATATATATATATATATATATATATATATATATATATATATATATATATATATATATATATATATATATATATATATATATATATATAACTAGGCTACTATACTATTAGTGGCACCAAGTCATTGGTGCTATTAGGTTTTCAGCAATTGGATAAAGGGAGTGCGGTTAAGATGATAGTGGTCCCCTATGGTTGAGTGGATGGTTGGTTGAATAGTGTGATCTAACGGGTGGAAATGATCAAACAGGTAGATCTAACGACAAAAAACTTGGTAGCACCAAGCGCTTGGTGCTATTGATAGCATATGAGCCGGACTCTCTTTCTCTCTCTCTCTATATATATAAAGCAGTGCTATTATACTCTTATGAGTATAGAGCCCTTCTTACTGATAAGTTATTTTCGATGATGGAGCTTCTGAATTGATGATTCATATTGTTAAATATAATCTACATTATTTGAAACTTCTAGAAAATAAATTTTGTAATTTTTTGAAATTATAATAAAGTCCATCAAGCGGGTGTAAAATGAACAGTCAAAATCGAACGACTTACTAAAAATAAAGGATTGGGTACTTCAATTAAAGATCAGAGTTATTGATCTTTATCTAGATAGTGAATAGAACTTTCTATCAAAAGTTCAACCGATTTTAATTTTTTTACACCGTTAAACTAGCTAGCAAGTATCCCATACCTTCCGTTACAAATAGCCAATTTTGAGATCTTTTGGTTGTAAGGTAAATGATGTTGAAAAATTATGATATTTGATTTCTAGAAATTTCAAATGCTCTAAATAATGTTTAAAGGTATGGATTGTCGATTCGGGAGCTCTATCATCGAGAACAATTTTTTGAGTACGAAGGCGATCGTACTCATAACAGTATTATAGCTGGGCTCTCTCTTTCTCTCTCTCTATATATATATATATATATATGGTTAGGGTTTCAAAGCCCCTAACCCTACCTTCTTGATTCCCCCTGCACATAGCCGATGCCTCTTGCTTGTGCTGTGCCGGCGCTGACGGCTCTCCGGCCGGCGAGAGAACCCCTCCCGAGACTCTCTCTCTGTTTCAATCCCTCCATCTCAATCTCAATCTCTCTCCCCTCCTCTAATTTCATTGATCTCTCTCACGGGCGGCCATCACCACTGCTGGCTTCTGGGTGGTCCGATGACTCCTCTATGATGGCCCGGCACTGCCGAGCCCTCCCTAAATGCCGCTTGCCATCTTGGAACCTAGGAAGGGAGGGGGGGGCTTCGGGATGCAGCAGTTGTCCTGCCACGCCGCTGCTCTTGGCCATCACCGCCGGCCTCAGGGAGCTTTGGCAACCTCTACCTATCACCGCCACGCCCTTTCTTCCCCGAGCCCGACGTCCCAACCTGAGCCCAAGCTTTTGTGACTGCGAGTAAATCTCCTCCAACTGCAGCTACCACAGCCTTTCATCACCGGTCCCCATCATCTCCAACCTCCCTTTGTTGGCCACCCCCCTCTGGACCGGTGGATTGCTCCAGCCCTAGCCTAACCTAGGGCTTGATTTGATCAACATCCTTGTTCCGGCCATCGCTGTCGCCAGTGACTATCTGAAAGGTGAGCTCGATCCTCCCGAGGGCCCGAGGACACTAGTGCTCACCTTTATTGCTGTCCAGGAGGCCCTGGTTGGCAGATCTCACTGTCACGCTCCCGGGGACCTTGGAAACCACAGTTCAAGTTGCCCTGGTTTGCGCCTCGACCTCTATTTGCGCTCCAGACAGCGAGCACGAGTTCCGGCACGACCAGACCTGTCGGGCTACGCTGTTGGTTGGGTTCTAAAGTGCACAGTTTGCGGTAACGAGCTAAAACCTCATTTTTCTTATATTATTTATGTGATTAGTAGCATGCTAGGGGGTTTTATTTATGTTGTGCTTGTGTGCTGCCTCGGGCACTGTGCTAGGGTTTTAGGCAAATATCAACATTTTATAAACTTCACTGAAGCAACTAAAATTGCTAAAAAAAGAAAGATTATGCCGTAATGATACTTACTAACCACAATTGAGTTCCATATACATATCAAAATAGGCTATTCCTGTAATTAATAAAGGATTCATGTATTATTCAGCCAAATCGGATGTGATCTCTTTATGGTTCGCTCAAATCAAGCCTATATTACAGAGGAAATAATGGATTTAAGTTTTCAATCCCCAAAAAGGAATTTTTGTGTAGTTTTCAATGATTTATTTTACTCGGAAGCTTGACATAAAAACTGCAGGAAAAGATCAAAGCTAAAAAAAGCCGAAAAATTCAATCAAAAATAAAATAAATTAATAAATATTTGTTGAAACATTTTTATCATCTAATTTAGTCTGAAAGGAGAGAAAGGACACAGAAGATCATAGGACATAAAATAAACAAAATTATCTTCTTTTTTTTTTTGCTTCTTACCAATTAAAATCTTAAATTTTACATAGAAGGAGTCTAAATAATAAATCCAACAATCTTAATTACCAAACGAACAAAATTTGTCACAAAATAAAGATGACCCAAATTATCAAAAACTTAAGGATGATACCTTTCTTAAGAAAAATTATCAGTTGCAAATATTTCAAATCTTATTACATCAAATTAAAAACAAAGGAAAAGAAAGAGACCAATAAAGCCTACCAAAAGAAAATTTCTCCTCTCCCCACCTCTCCCAAAATTAGAGGAGCAGATCAGAAGAACTGCGACCATAGGAAAGATGAAGAACACACAAAAACCGAAAGAGAACCAAAGAGAGTAGTAGAATAGGAGAAACAAAGGAAAAAACCAAACATAATCTGGTATTTATAACAAACCGACCATTGCTCTGCGTTTATGTGAGGACTAAGATTTTTATGGTGTACTATGGTGCTTTTCAATGGTGTTGTACAGGTATTTTAATTTTGGACTTTATTGGTTTAATTTCGGAGAAAAACGAGCTTTTATTAAAGGTGTATGGTGATTGTTACTATTCACTTAAATGAATAGTAACCTGTGTTTTATTTTGAGGCATCAACTTGAGGGTGACTTCGGATGTGATTTGGTCACCATATCGGACGACCCAATAGGTCGTTTTCGATGGTCCGGCTATGCTGGAGGTGATGGCACTGTACGATTTTACGTTCGATGCACGGTTTTTGAGAAAATCTATTTTTATCACAGATTGGCCTTTTTCTACTTTATGTTGTTGCTTTCTTAGAATCTTTCGGTGCTCCGTTTTGCGTGAAAATCCTTGGAAGGGTCTCACTGGCTATGATACACATGTTGGTGAATTCTTGGTATGAAACTCTAAGATTAGGGTGCTAAATTACAGTTTTTGCAAAGTGCAAATTTGGAGCACTTCGCGAAGGGGCCATCATTTCATGTGAGAAATTTCACAGTTTTGGCAAGTGGGGGGATCTACATGAAGGTAGACTCAGAGAGGATTTTACGTCTCAAATTTTACGGAATTTGGGTTTACCTGTGCAAATTGGCATTGAGATGAAGTCGTGAGAGAGTTTTGTGATCAAGAGGCTTTTCGGACTGAAATGTGGCTTTTCGGGTATCAAAATGCACAAAATGGTTTGCAGAGGTACTACGACAAAACATTTTATGTTGGTAAGGGCTGGGTGCAGAATTCGGAGGTGTTAGGAGGACTTTTGTGCAAATCCTCCATTTCTTTTTATTTATATATGTATATGTATATAGAGAAAGGAAAATTGAACCCTGACCCTAGGGCCATATTCCCCCGCGAATTTTTTTTATTAATAGACTTGAGAAATATTATAATTACAAAAATAGTCTTCTAAAAAAATTATTTATAAAACTAGGTATATGCGGTAAATGAATTACCGCTTTCTAAATGCGGTAAATCATTCACCGCTTTCTTTAAAGAATAATAACTATTTTTAGTATCTAATACTATATATCTTTTGAAGTTTTGATAGTAAATTATGGTAAAGGCGGTGAATGATTCACCGCATTTAAAAGCGGTGAATCATTCACCACTTTTAGAGGTCTAGTTTTATAAATAAAAAATTTTAGAGGTTTATTTTTGTATTTAAAAATTTTTGTAGGCTTAATAGCCTAAAAACTCCTTCCCCCGCACCCTGTACTGCCGTCGTACCCCTCCCCTGCCGCCGGTGGCTCCTCGGCGGGTGGGAGCCCCTGGCCGAGCCTTTCTCCCTTGATCTCTCTCTCTCTCTCACACTCATTAGATCTCTCTCTCTTTCTCTCTTGGGAGTGCTCCGACTGCCGCGCCGCCGCCCACCGCTGCCGCCGGCCACGGAGGAACTCCGGCGACCCTCTTCCATCGCCGCACTGCCGCCCCAACTCCTCCCCTATTCCTTGTGTTCGGGTTCCAGGCATGGAACCCGAGATGTAGTGGATGTGGCCGTAGCCACCTGCCGGCGTTGGTGCCGCCCCTCCACCGCCGGCCATCGCATCCCGCGGCCATTTCCTACCGAGAACCGCTGCACTTGGCTGCAGCCGGTCACCCTTGGGCTGCGCAAGGTGTGGGAAACCCCCAAAGTTGCTCTGCTGCTCCAGGGCTCGGGCTAGGGGTTTGTTTGGGCCACGACAATGGTTCTCCGAGATCCGGGCATCTAGGATTTCTCCGTTGGGGAGCACAGTCATCCAGAGCTTGAGTACGTTGCCGTGCTCACTTTAGTTTTTGTCGGGGGGGCTCCAGTTGTTGTAAATGCAACGTCGCTCTCCAAGGATCCTTTGGCTCAGCGGTCAAGTGACTATAACTCCTTCCACGGTGCTCGGATATTTTTCGTACAGCGAGCACGATGTTCGGGACCTCGATACCTTTTAGATGACACCTTGGTTGGGTTTCCATAGTCGCAGAGTCAGTGGTAAATTCCTAAAGAATGTATTATTTTATGTTTTTATCGCACGCCGGGTGTTCGGCATAATGCCACAATGGCACTTGTTGTGTCATGGCTGTCCCGAATGGCGTGGTACAGGTCTAGGATGTTCGAACTTGTTGTTCGAGGCTTGGGAAATCCCTAAATTGGATCTCATGGCAATCGGCAAACGAAACGGTGATTTAAGTGCATTTTGTGTGCGTTTTCGGCTCCGTATTCATGGAGCGGGTTCGGCTGCTGGTTGCAGCAGTAAGGTAGCCTTGTTGGCTGGCTAGGATTTCTCTAGTGTGAAGCTGGGACCAACGATGGGCCCTAGATGGGTTCCAGAGCTAAATAGATGATTTTCGGGAATCCGGTACGGTGGATTTTGGGGATTTCGCACCCGTATCTCACCAATTAGCGTGCGGCTATGTCGACACCCAAAAGTGAGTGTTTTGGGACAGCAGGGATGGTCGAATGAATTTTGGAGTGTTCCGAAACACTTCAGGGCTAATTCGGACCCCCAAAATACAAAAATTGGGCGGTTTCGGGCACGGTTTCTTGTCACACGAGTTGTTGCTATTTGCAGTGGTATTGTAGCCTTATTGGCTGGTTTTAGTGTGGAGTTTGCCACCTCTGGTCGCAGCAAGAGGGCTGCGGGTGGTCCCAGTGCCGAAATGGGCATCCCGGGAGGCAAATAGGTGATTTTCGGGATCTCGGTTTCTTGTTTTAGCGCACTACTTGTGCGGCTGCCCCAATAGCATTAAAATGATGTGTTGGGATGGCGAGCGAGGTAGGATATGTGTGGGACTTGTTTTAGAACACCCCGTGGGTTGGGGTGACATTCTGACGAGTCGGTGCGACAATTGGACTATCTTTCGGTGACCGTTTATCGAAATCCGGAAACCCGATTGTTCAATGGTTGGACTCACTTAGAGTCCTCAGCTTTTGGATAATTAGCAGGTTTGGGCTAATTATGACCGTGTGGACTGTGCATAGGTCCGGGCGATAGCGAGGAGCATTTGCAGAGGGTCGACGACTCTATTTTATTTTACGTTAAAGGTGGGTACTTCGATCCGAAGTCGGTTCGGCGGTGCCTGCTCGGTGACTTATTTCCTTTCTCCTCCTTTGTGATTGCATAGTATATCTATGTTTGCTTACTGAGCTTTTGGACATCATTTGATTTTTCGTTTGACTACTCTGCGGTTGTTTCCATCTATGGTATCATGATCTAGTTGTAGAGTAGCATTGATTATGATTAGTTGTCATAATTTGATTATGGTGGTTGGTGACATTCGTATTCATTATACAATGATATTGTATATCCATCGCATGATGACTTTTTGTATCTCGTACATGGTGACTGGACTATATAGACCTTATAGGTCACTGACATGGTGACATTTCCTTCGTAAATAATAGACCTGATTTGGTCGGACATTTGTGGATTACTCTTTCGGCTAGTTGCCGTTGTTGGCCGTTGAGCATATTGCATCGATTGCCACAGCTCGTGAGCATCTTCATGTACATCAGCGGTGTGATCCACCGCAAGAGGGTGTTCTTTTCTGAAAAAGTGGTCGTACTTCCAACCCGTGAGCCCTACAAGGTGCCTGTTAGGGTATATGCCAGGGGGGCGAGCATGACGTGGCTTAGCTTGAGGTCTTTAGACTAATATGGCAGTTGATTTGGTTATTGGTGATATTCATCCATTGATGCATTGGTGTATCCTGTTATTCTTTACAGTAGCGGATAGTTACATATTGATTGGTAGTTGTAGTTTTTTCCAGTCATTATTGCTACTGTTCTAGTACATCTGTTGATTATGCATGTTTGTCGATTTCTACTTTATCGTGCAGTAGCAGTTATATTTGCATTTATTGCTAGTTGTTATTCCATTGCTGTTGTACCTGATTTATCTGTTCACTACTGTTGTTTATCTCTTCCATCTACCGGTGAGTGCAGCTTGCCTTCGTTGGCTTGCGTACCCACTGGGAGGGGGAGACATGTTTACATGTTCTCACCCCCCCACTATTTTTCAGGTGATGCGGGCAGTGAGGGTTGGGACGGCGCGTGAGGAAGATACTAGGTAGCGGTGCTCCAGATCTGTCCATTGTTGATGCTTATTACCCTTTTGCTGGATTAGTTTAGTTTCTTACCTTTCAATGTTTAACATTGATAGATGTATGTGAATTGTTGTTATATTGTAATCATTGGATTGTTCTTGCTATGTGGTTGTATGTTTGGTTGACTTTGTATAAAGGTGCTATGCCGTGCATGTACAGGGGAGATTCCGTCCGTTTGTACAGGAGATCCTTTGTCCATGTGGCGGGTCTGTGTTCATCCGCGGGGTGTTCTCAAAGGTTTTTTTTTTAAAAAAATTATACACGTCTTCCGCTAGTCTTCCTAAAAAGGATTTTCAAAAAGAACCCCGGAGCGTGACAGTTTAAGAGGAAGGGAATGAAGAAAGAGATGCACAACCGGACACACAGGCTATACAACACTTCAGGGCCCAGCAAACCCTCCGAGCTATTTACATCGGCGGCTACGTCCCATGACGCACCTTGGCGAGTTGCAGGAGGACACGTAGCAGAGGAGCACAGCAAACCCACCAACCGAGCCAGCAAAAGTCTCCACAAAAAAAAACCTAGGAAGATGAGGTCGTACAACCACCCCGCTAGGCCATGGCGGAGACAATGACAAGCCCATACCTCACCCGTTCTAGCAAAGACGAAGGTAACGGCAGATTGGCATGGCGGCAACCGCAAGGAAGAAAGAAAAGGCAGAACAAAAGAGAAGATGGGAATACCAGTG
Source organism: Puya raimondii (assembly GCA_016920855.1). Classification (NCBI taxonomy): domain Eukaryota; kingdom Viridiplantae; phylum Streptophyta; class Magnoliopsida; order Poales; family Bromeliaceae; genus Puya; species Puya raimondii. Next base: position 87,829,190 of record JABWPP010000050.1, read on the forward strand.
GCCCAAACGGCATAAACCCACATTAATTTGTGAAAAGACACAAAGGAACAACCACATTAAATGGCAAATAAAAAATGCAGGCCCTACATACATATAGAATTCATAAACCTTTGACAATGGAACAACCACATTAAATAACAAACAAAAATGCGGCCCCACATACATATACAATATGACAAATAGAAATATGGGCCCACATACATGTACAGGAATCAAAATCGTGGGCTCCACATCCCGCCGAATGCGGGGAGAGCTGGAAGGCTCTCTCGGGTTGCAAATTCATAATTTTATTATATACTAAATTCTTTACGCATCACTATTGGAATCGTTTTTCAATAAATCGAAACTCTTTCTAATTTTACCTATGAGAATAATTAATCATTCCAAATAATTATTCTTACGGTTCTCACTAATCACGAGTGACACTTAGCAATATATCGTGACCACCCAAGTGGAATGAATATAATGATGAACCTTTCCGCTACAGTTATCGTGTGATTCAATCATTCTATCATCTTATCCCAACTGAACCGAGATTATGGATAACTCGTCAAGTCTCATCGTTCAGTCATATTACCAATCTACTTAACGGAGATTCTTATGATGGCAGTTGGAAATTATTTTCCATAAAATCATATTGCCTTGGCCAAGGACTTCCATGTCTCATTATACATATTGCATTGGACATTCTTTTTTTTACCAAGATTGATAGTTCCTATATTGGATACTCACGTACTTCCACGCATATCTGACATAAAGGCAAAATCTGTGAAGCCTTCTAGCTTCATCTCACATTATCAAAAATAAATTCTCAGTCCTTCTGAAGTACTTAAGAATATTCTTCACAGCAACCCAATGTTCCAAACTGGGGTTGACTGATATCTACTTGTGACACTCACAACATGTGTGATATCAAGTCTTGTACATTGCATTGCGTACGTATGACTCCTAATTGCCAAAGTACACGGGATCGATCTTGTCATATGCATTCTCTCCGCAAGTACCTAGAGACATTTCTTTGAAGAGTTGAATTCTATGTCTCAGAGGCACTAGGCCTCCCTTAGAGTTTTCTATGCCGAACCTCTTCAGTAATTTCTTCATGTACGACTGCTGTTGATAGACCAAGCAACCTTTTATGTCCATCTCTATAGACCTTTATCCCCAAGACGTAGGATGCATCGCTGAGATCTTTCATGGAGAAATGCTGAGATAACCAAAACTTTAGTGATGACATCAATCCTATGCCATTACCAACAAGGAGTACATCATCTACGCACAATATGAAGAATGATAGCTATCTCACTGACCTTTTTAAAGGATTCATTCTCTTTTTTTATGAAACTAAACGATTTGATTGCATTATTGAAATAACTATCCAATTCCGAGAAGCCTGCTTCGAATCAGAGATAGATCTTTGAAGCTTGCATGCTTTGTGACTTTCACCACTAAACGTGAAACTCTGAGCCTACTTCATATGGATCTCATCTTCAGGATATCCAGTAAAAAAAAATAGTTTTCATATCCATATGCAAGTAATTTTCTGATGGACTTTATCATGACTATTGACGAAAAGGTTTTCTGATAATCGATACTTGTTGATTGTATAAAACCTTTCGCAGCCAATCTAGCCTTGTGGGTCTTTACCTTTCCATCTAAGCCAATCTTTCTCTTAAAAATCTATTTACAACCAATGGGTACCATACCCTCTAGCGGATCAAGTAGAGTCCAGACTTGGTTCAAGTCTAGAATACATACAGTCCATCTTAGACTTCATGGTGTTTAGCAATTTCTTGGAATCAATGTTAGACATCACTTCATCCTAACTAGTTGGATCATCTCTATGATCTTTGTGTCCCATCAGGACCATGTCCTCTACATCCTCTATAATATATCTCATATATCTTTCAGGTGGATGGAAAACTCTAGATCATACAGGGAACAATCCGATCAGACTTCACTTTATCCTAACTGTTGGCATTCGGTTAAACCGAATCGGGTGTGCCCATGATCAGGCTCTATTCGACGGTTATTATGTTGTCTAATTGGATTAGACTTAATCTCGCTTTTAAATTGGAAAGCTAATTAGAAATATATTCTAACCATATTTGGATAACTATTATAAACCGATTCGACATAATCTCTTACTTATCTATTAAGGTTTTGGGATCCCTTATAAATATACAGGCTATTCTCTCATTGAGAAGAGACAAAAAAATAGAAAAAAATACTCATAAATTCGTGAGTAATTTGTGAGCCATCTTGTTAGAGAGAGAAACAACATCCTCCATTACCGACCGTCCCTAGCGCAAGTGGCAAAGGGGTTGGTGGTTGGTACCCGAAGTCCCGAGTTCGAATCCTAGTTGATTCACATTTTCAGCTAACTTTATTTCTTTATTTTCAAAAGAAATAAACGAAGCAGGTAGCGTGCTACCTTTCTCTCAAAAAAAAAAAAAAACATCCTCCATTAACCTATTATTCTAGAGGATCTTGAACGGTGGATTAGGATCGTGCTCGTTCGTAGTTCGATCTTTGGAGCGTTAGAAGACCTTCGTAGACGATTCGTGGACACGTGAATCAACTTCTACGATCTGGGCTCATCACGTTCTAGTGTGATTCGCTTCCGCAAAAGGTACGAACGAATACTTTCGCTGCGTTCTACATTGGTATCAGAGCCGTATTAGGTTGATTTCGTGCCCTAGATTAATTCTTTAACGAGATTGCTTGCGTATAATAAAATCTACCATCGTTTAAATTTTTTCTTGCATGCTTGTGGGTGTGAATGGCGGATTTTTCTAGGGTGGATATTATTGCATGATTTTTACACATCTTGTGGCACTTATACTATAGATTAAATCTACAAAGTTTGATTTAATTTGGTTTTGTATTTTATGAGAAAAACAAAACCCTAAATCGAAACTTTGCGGAAGGCTTATTTGATGTGTAATGCATATCCTATTATGAAACTTGTATGATTTGATAGAGCTCTTCACAAGCTTTCTATTGTTATCTCTTTTGCAAATTTTGGAGTTCTATTTTGAAAGTTGTAAATTTTTTTTTGAAATTTATCCATCTTTAAAAGAAAAGGAAACGGGTGTTTCTCCTGTGGGGAGGAACCCCACGTGGCTTGGAGCCGCGTGGGTGCGTGTGCACGCGCGCTCGAATAAAGGGCACGCAGGCCCACATTGGGCCGAGTCTTTTATTTTTATAAAAAGAAAAGGAAAAAAAGAATGCAGCCCCGTAGGCTGCACGGGCCTGCAGCCCGCGCAAACCCGCAGGCCGCGCAGGCTCGCAGGCCCGCAGGCTGCGCGGACTATAGGAAGGTTGCCCTTTGGGATTTTTGCATGATATTTTTTTAAATAAAATAAAATATATATAATTTTTTTAAAGCATATTAGATGGTTTAATATGCATTTGTGACATATGATGCATGCATTTAAAATATTATGATATTTCTTATGCCTTTATGATATATGGTGATGATTATAGTATAGTGTATTTTTTTTATGCATGCTAAGTCAAGTGGTAGTTTTTTATTTTGGTAGAGTAAATTGTATGTTTTACTTCCAAATATTTTGTGCAACTTAATTAAATAATTAAAAATTTGACATAGGGTGTGTGATGTGATTATGAGCACAGTGAAATATTCCTTTATGCACCTATGATCCAATTTTAGTTTGTTTAATTAGAGATGCGACAAAATTAAAAATACGTGTCGTATGCTAATTTTTAAAATATCTTTTTCTATGCACTATGTGAACTTAGTGAGATAATATGGCCTCTAAACAAGTTGTTGCGGATTTGATCAAAGGCGAGAAATTGGACGGTGACAATTATGATATTTGGCACCGTAAAATTCAATATGTTCTCGCTGAGCAAGAGGTCCTGAAAAACTTGATTAATAAGATGGACCAACCCACAAAGGGCAACAGTGCCCAGGCTCGCGGAGATATGGAAGCCTATAATAATTGGCTTAAAAAGGATCGCATTGCTCACATCACGTTGCTGAGCGGTATGCAGAATGATCTCTTGTGCGAATATGAGCAGTACACGACTGCGTATGACATGTGGGAGGCTCTCAAAACTAAATTTGGTGCGACTTCGGCCACAAGGTTGTGCAGTCTGACTATGCGGTTTGATAGGTATAAGAAGCGTGCCGACCAGACCATGAAACAGCACGTGAGAATAATGTCAAACATGATTCGCAAGTTAAAGTCAGCTGGCAGCACCTTGACTGATGAGCAGTAGATCCAAGCTATGATTCGCTCACTTTCCAATTCGTGGGAACATATGCGAGTAAATTTGACACATACTGAGAGTGTTCAAACCTTTGAGGACGTAGCACGACATCTGGAGTTGGAGGAGGAGCGCCTTGAGGCTGTTAAAACTCCAATTGCCAATGCTGCTGAGTCAAACTTTCACAAAATATCTGGGTTCAAGTGAAAGAGGACTACTGGACCTCGAAGCCACAGTGGATCTATGCTTAAGAATGCGAAGAACACAAAAAAAAAAAGAGAAGCAAACGAGGTGGCAAGAAGGGCAAGTCAAAGATGTCCTGTTTCAATTGCAACCAGCTGGGACACTTTGCTCGTGATTGCACTGAGCCGAAGAAGGTACCCCTTTATCCTGATTCTCGCACTTTTGTTTCTTCTAACATGTTTGTTGCTGAATCTCTTCCTGTGTGGATTGTAGACTCAGGAGCAACAGACCATGTAGCAAGGGATCGGATGGGATTCGTCGAGTACCGCCGTGTGCCTGCTGGGAGCAGAAGAGTATACATGGGGAACGATTCAAGTGTCGATGTATTAGGCGTTGGCACGTACGAGTTGATCATGCGAGGTGGTCGCACTTTGTACCTTCATGATGTACTCTATGCTCCAGGAATTCGGCAGAACTTGTTTTCTATTCTTGCTATGCTTCAGTTAGGCTTTTCTTTCAGTTTTGAGAATGATATTATTGAGATTCATCTTGGAACTATATATTATAGAAGATGTTTTATTTCAGATGGTTTTATGATTTTGGACATTGATTGTAATAATAATGATAGTGGTTCGTTTTCTTTGCTTTCTTCTATTGAGAATGATTACAATGTTTCTATTAAATGCCATGCTCGTCTTGGTCATATTGGGCAGGATAGAATGACTAGCTTAGTAAGAAATGGGCTGTTGAGCTCGCTCACTAAAGTCGATCTGCCCACTTGTGAACATTGTCTAGCGAAAAAAGCGACCCAAAAATTATTTAATAAAGCTTCTAGGGCAGAATTTCCTTTACAATTGATCCACTCCGACATTTATGGCCCAATGAGTGTGAGGACGAGACATGGTGCTTCTTATTTCATCACATTTATAGATGACCATACGCACTTCGGTCATGCTTATCTGATCTCCCATAGGTCTGAAGCATTGGATTGTTTTAGACGTTATATTAATGAGGTTGAGAATCAGTTAGACATGAAAATTAAAACCTTAAGAACTGATCGAGGCCGCGAGTATTTATCTGAACAATTCAAGAAATTGTGTGATGAAAAGGGAATAATCAGACAGCTGACAATTCTTAGGACTCCGCAGCAAAATGGCGTAGCAGAGAGAAGAAATCGTGTTACGAACTTTGTGTTGGCGGATTTCATGGAGTCGTGTGGAGTCTTGAAGGGTCGAAGAAGGTGTCATGTTCAAAGGCTCAGAAACTCATCTATGAAGCTCACGGCCCCCAGGTATAATTAAATATAGTCAACGATGATTTATGCATATGTTTAAGTGTTTAGGAGACATTAGAAACATACTAGAATTGAAAAAGCTGATACTTTCGATTCATTTTCTGAAATCTGTCACCGTCTTATGAATGAACGTAATGATATAAATTCGTCGCATAAACTTTCAAAGATGACTTATAGAGAACACTGTGTGTGGGGGTTGCCAACTGGGAAAACAAACTAGATCTGCACATAAGAGTTTGAATCATTTAGGGACAACGAAACCTCTTTAATTACTTCACAAGGACTTGATGGGGCCAACTAGAACTCACAGCTTAGGTGGGAAATGATGTAGTACTCTGAATTTCGGTGCGCTATACCGAACTTCACCGAATTGGATGAAGTTCGGAGAAAGCTGGTAATGGCTAATGTGAAATTGAGTTCCGAGGGTTTTGGAATGATCGGTAGAGAGTTAGAGTCCCGAAAACCAAAAATTAGAATTTTTGGAAAAACCAAACTGGAGCTAAGTTGCTCTCGGGGTCCGGACCCGAGACTTGGGGTCCGGACAATGAAATCCTGTGGAACAGCTAGAGTCCGGACCCGGACACCCAGGTCCGGACCCGACCTGTTTTCTATGCTGAGTTGCTCACGGGTTCCGGACCCGGCTGTGGGGTCCGGACCCGGCCTGCGTAGTCTGCAGGGTGGATGCTGGCTCCGGATCCGGACCCTGCTCGTGGGATCCGGACCCTGCTGAAGCAGAATGCCCAGTAAAGGGCAGTTCGGTAATTTCGCGTGGTGGTGAGCTATGTAATAAGGGTTGAAGCCCTCTCCCTCATTTCTCTTCATCTTCCTCACTTCCCCTCCCCCTCTCCCTCACTCTCTCTCTCTAGAGATCTCTCCAAAGCTTGGAGAAGTGAAGGATTTGACCTTGGGAAAAGCTTCTAAGGTGGATTTGGATTTGGAGCTTCTAAGCTAGGGAGCTTGGGTGTTGAGGTGAGTTCTTGTGATTTAGGGTTTAAACCTTGGATTTAATCCTTTGATATAAGGTTTTTGAAATTCCTAGGCAATCTTGACCACAAATGGTGGAAGATTGGCCATGAAATTTAGGGTTTGGCTTGCATGCATGCAAACCCTAGGTAGATTTGGGGCTTTTGCTATGGGAGGTTCTAAAAATATTTGGACCTTCGGGAATTACAATTGAGGCATAGAAAATCATGTTAGAACAATTGATTTCAAGTATTAGTTGATTTATGGGTTCGTAATGAGTAACGAACCATTTTCTTGTAGAAGCTTGGGTTGAAGCAAGAACTCAAGACTTGGTGACCTAGGAGCTCAAATAACACAAGGATTAGGAAGCTCTTGAGGTGGGTTTGTGTTCACCGAAGTGATTAGGTCACTTCCATGTCTAGGGTAAATAACCATTTGAAAATAAAATGGTGTAGAAGCATGTAACCCTAGAATGCATGTTGGCAAAATGATAATTATGATGAATTGAGCCATGGGCTCATCTTGCATGTTAGTGAATTCAAGTATTTCATTATTCCTTATACTTGATGTGTACTTGTATATGTGCAAATGGAACCTAGTGTCATGGAACATAGGTTGGAATGTGAAAATGGAACCTAGTGTCATGGAACATAGGTTGGAAATGTGAAAATAGAACCTAGTGTCATAGAACATAGGTTGGAATGTGAAAATAAAACCTAGTGTCATGGAACATAGGTTGGAAATGTGAAAATGAAACCTAGTGTCATGGAACATAGGTTGGAATGTAAAATATGAAGCCTAGTGTTGTTGAACCTAGGTGAGATTTGTGACTTGAACCTAGGGCCAATGACCTTAGGTTGTCAAGTGGAAATGTGAATAACACGGGTATGCGACGATTTCGCTACCCGAGGAATGTGAAATGTGAATAATGCGGGTATAAGGCGATTTCGCTACCCGAGCGATGTGTAATGTAAACACATAGGGGTATGCGGCGATTTCGGTACCCCGGGTATGCGGCGATTTCGCTACCCAATCAAAGAGTTGGCGATTTCACTCTTTGGAGGTTGGGACCATGAAGGGGATGGCGATTTCATTGCCCGGTGCCCAATGCTAAGATGTGTAATGAGAACACATAGGGGTATGCGGCGATTTCGGTACCCCGGGTATGCGGCGATTTTGCTATCCAATCAAAGAGTTGGCGATTTCACTCTTTGGAGGCTGGGACCATGATGGGGATGGCGATTCCATTGCCCGGTGCCCAATACTAAGCGGTGATTCCGCATCGGTTGGAAACCAAATTGGTGATGCGGAGATTCCGACACCATAGGTAAATAAAAGTGAACGAACATGGGCAAAGTAATGTATAGGATGAACTTAGGAGAAAATGAAAGTTGTCATTTTATTTGGTTGCATTCTTTATGTTTATTTACAAGCATGTAAATATTTGTATGTATGGTTAAGCATAGTCTAACCTATACTTGTGTTGTTTCTTTGGACCTGGTGGGTCGAGCTTCTCTCTTGGGTGGCCTTACCCACTGGGAACTATGTTTATAGTTCTCACCCCACGTTTTTCAGGTCCTTCCGCGAGTGAGGCGGCGGAGCGAGGCAAGGGTTTGGCTTAGTAGATAGTGACCCTTCCATTTTGGTGTTATGGATAGTTGTACCCCGTGTTTTGGACGATGATAGCATAGGGGCTTATTGTAAATGCAATCAACTTGTAAATTCCATAGTTTTGAGAACTTGATGTATGGAATTGAGATGAATGAAAGAAAAAATTTGGCATGTATAAATATGTAATTGTGATGTAATAGAAGTAGAACTCTTTATGTTGATGCTTTCCTTATGCAACTCTTGTACTCCGTTCCTAGTTGGAACATCGTGGAAATGCTTGTGTTGTGACGCCTTGGGCGAATAGGGGAGACTCTGTCTGTTCGGCGGGTCTGGTGCACGCGCTCGCGCGGCTTATCCTTTCACCTATTTGGTGTTAAGGCCCGGCGGGGCGTGACAAATGATGCATTTTTCTTGTGGTTGATGATTGCACCCGCTTTGTTTGGAGTGCTTTTCTGCGTGAGAAAGCTGATACTTTCGATTCATTTTTTGAAATCTGTCACCGTCTTATGAATGAACGTAATGATAAAATTGTGCGCATTTAAAGTGATCAAGGGGGAGAATTCATAAATTCAAAATTCATCGATTTTTGTGTTTCTAAAGGCATAAAACATGAATTCTCTGCTCCTTATACACCACAACAAAACGGAGTGGACGAGCGTAAGAATAGGGTTGTACAAGAGATGGCCCGTATTATACTTCATAGAAAAAAAGTTGCACTACACTTTTGGGCAGAAGCAGTGAACACGGCTGTCTATGTTATTAATAGAATATATTTACGCTTGGATACCTTGAACACTCCGTATGAATTGTGGTATAGTAGAAAACCAAATATCAAATACTTTCGTGTCTTCAGGAGTTGGTGTTATATTCTTAGAGATCGTGAAAATGTCATGCCCCGGGGTCCCTTTAGTTTGTAAATCAGCGAAAAAATGCCCAATAAATTTTTTTTTTGAAAACCTTGACCCAAGGGATGACAGACCCGCCACAAATACAGAAAACCCACTGCTCACACGGACAGAGTCTCCCCTGTATTTGCACGGCGTCGCATGAGTACAAGTACAATCACATTCAATCACAAACGTACATACATTCACATTTCCAACAGAAAACCTTTTAAAAACCATTTCCCACTCGGAAACCTTTCTTTTAAGATGACACTACCACGAGGGGTAGAAAACCATTTTCACAAACTATATGATAGTCATAAAATAACTTCATTAAATAGCACAGATTTACATGAAGTAAAGAAACTGAACCATAAAAGTCTAAGTCATTTATTCAATGGGGAAAAGGGTAGAGTCTAAACCAAGTAGCACCGGGTCAGAAACTCTATTGACCGCTAAGTACGTGCCTCACGCCTCGTCCTGTCTCGGACCAGCAAGATCACTTGTAAATAATAGTGGGGGGTGAGAACATGTAAACATGTCTCCCCATCCCAGTGGGTACCGCAAGCCGATGAGGGCGAGTGTACTCACTGGCAACCAGGAGAAAAGCTATGACAGGTAATACAGTAGCAATGTCAAAGAGGAAACAAGGTACAAACACAACTACCGTTATTGTAAGTAAAATGCATCAACCGAACTATCAGATCTAAATATACCCAATCTAGGAACCGCCATGTCGGTCCGAAGACCTCAGGCCTGTGCCACTACCACTCTAACCTGCATATAACCCCAGCATAAGCTCCTGGGCTCACGGGCTGGCACTCCCAACCACTTTTCAAGAAAAGTACACCCTCCTGCGGTGGCCAAACCATTGGTGTACGTGAAATGCGTACGAGCAGTGGCGATCGATGCAATATGATCAATAGCCGTCGGCAAGTAGCCGGCAATCAACCTCTCAAGGTGAACCGACCGAATAGGTCATCAATCAACATCTCAAACCAACCAACTAGGTCACACTGCTGTTATGTCATGAACTGAGATAATCATCAACCGCTCAACTCCTAAATCATGATAGTCAGATATAGAGATAAAATTGAGTAGAGCAACAGGTAAAGAAGTCACATGGTGCAAGGCTCAACAATATGGGTAATGCAAGAAACATAAAGAGAGAGAATGGAGGGAACGTCACCGAGCGTGCACCACTAGATAGACTTCGGATCGAAGTACCCACCTGTATGAATATCGAGCCTGTCTCCCGACTGTGGAAGATCATCAACCGGACCTATAGAGGGTCCACCGGGTTAGTATCTAACCCACATATAAGGAACATTAAACTCACAACCTCACACATAATCCCACGGGAATCGGTTTCTCAAAGGCGATTACCGTAACTCGTCGGATGTCTCGAAAATCGCCCCGGGACTCCGCCGGGACCCACGGAGTGTCCCGAAACTCACCGACTCGTGCCACGAGTCACCCGCTGCCACAAAACACCATATAAAAGGTGTCCTGGCAGAAAACACCAAGCCTCACATGAGAACAATTATCGTCGGATAACCGTTCCGTTCCGGGTTCCCGAAAGTGTCAATTTCGACACCGGAACCCACCGTCGCTCACCCGTCGTCTCCGAACCTTCGAAACGACATAAGTGACCAGCCAACAAGGCTCAGCAACAAAGTATATCATACTAAAGCATCGTCAAAAGAAATCCAAACCGAAACTGCATTTCGTCGGCGACTTTCGCCGAAAAACGCACCGAAAATCGATATTCAATTTTCACGAAAGCATCGACCTTGGACAATCAGTCCAGATGTGAGAATTCGAATTTTTGGAAATTTGGATTCGGTGTTCCTCTCCCCTGTTACTGTGTTTTTGATCTATATACGTATATATATACAGGTATATATATATATATGTATATAAGTTGTATTTATATGTGTTTTAGTATTTTTGAGTTTTGTTGCGAAGAGTGAACGGCTTAACGGCGCGATCCTGAGTCCGAATCTGACGATCCAAAATTGTAGATTCTATGTCTCGGCAGTGCTGAACGCGATGGCATGATCCGTGTTGACATGCGACGAACGGATTGAGAGATCTTCTATCTTCTTCGCCGAGAGGTCGAATTGTACATTTTTGGTTTCGCGATCTGGACCCTGTTTCTCGCACCGTTTTGCGTGAGATTGCTTGTGGAGGGATGTCTAGGCATTTTGTGCTTATTGTAGGGGACCCAAGGGTATTTCTCTTTGTTTGAGGGACTTTTGTGCAATTGTGCATTGTGTTTATGTTTGTGTTTGTGTGTGTGTGAGAGAGAGAAACCTCCTCACTCTCTCTCTCTCCCTCAGCCTCCCCAGCTGCGAGCCTTCTCTTCCCCAGCTCCCCACCTACCTCCCCGAGCTCCTCCGGCCACCGCCGACCACCCATGGTCGGCGCTACCCTCCAGCCATCTCCATCTTCTCTTTTCTCTCTTTTCTTCTTCTTCTTCTCCTTCTTCTCCTTCCCTGCGGTGTGCACCCAGGGGGAACCCATGCATGAGCTCCCCCTGAGGTGGCACGACTGCCGGAGTCGTGCGCCGCCGCCGGGAGCCGTCGGGAACCGCAGCCGAGCTGCTGCAGCTGCTGCTAGGGCAGCAGCTGGCCGAGGCTGGTGGGCCCGAGCCGCCGCCGCCTCTCGATGCCTGAGAGGGTGAGCGCCGTCACCCTCAGGTCCTCCGGCGCCGCCCCCTTCCTCCCCGGCCGTCGCCGTGCCGCCAGAGAGCCGCCGCGCCGTAGCTGGCTGCTGCTGGGAGGTGAGTGGGCAGTACGTTGGGTTCTGAGCCGCCGCCGCCTCCCGCCGCCGCAGCGACCTCCCGCCGGCATCAGGAGGACCGCCGCAGCCGTCGCCTCCTTCCCCGGCCGTCCTCGTGCCGCCGGTGCGCCGCCGCGCCGCCTGCGGCTCTTGCTCGCTGCTTGTGGGCAGGGGCAGCTGGAGGCCGAGCCGCCGCCGCCTCCCGCCGCCTCGGAGGGTGCGCGCCGCCACCCTCGGGACCGCCGCCACCGGTCCACCTCTTCCCGGCCGTCGCTGTGCCGCCGGAGCGGCGCCGTAGCCGCCGCGGGCTCGGCTAGGGCACCTTGGGCAACTGCGGCCGAGCTTGCTCCGCCGCCACCGTCGCCGATTTCCCTTGTCGCGATCATCGGCCACCCGACGTCCGGCGACCCCCTCTTGCCGGTGCTCGCGTCGCCGCCGGCCGCCGTCGCCGTTCGTTGCCGGCGCCGCCGTGCCCTAGCCACCCGAGAGCTCCTCTTCTCCCCGCGCCGCCGCCGCCGCTTCCTGCCGCCGGCTGAGGTGAGCACTCCCTTCCTCACCACCCCCGCATCCCACCCTGGCCGCCGCTGGCCGTGCATGTTGGCCGGCAGCCGGCCGGAACTTGCTGCTCCGGCCAGGGTGATTTTTGGTTGTGTTTTCGGCCACATGCATGTTTCTTGCTCCCTGTTGCGTCCCGAAGCTCGGGAAGGTGAGCACGATGATCGCGGCGACGCGCATCATCATGCTCACCTTGGTTTACGGTTTGGGTGAGCCGTTTCGCTGTTCGGCCATTGTCGAGTTTTTTTATCGCATGTGAACACTATTTTTATGCTTTTTATGGGCTTGCGACTGGTCCTGTCGCAGTGGGGCTGTGAGCATGGTCTCCGTGATGTCGTTACCTATCCGTTGGTGCTTGCGGAGGGTCGTGCAGATGTACGGATTGCTCGAACGGCCTTGTTTATTGCTTGTATGTTTGTAGTTGTTGCTTGTTTTGCGATTGTGGCAGTGTTGCGACACTGCGGGCAGCAAGGGCAAGGTTCTTGAGGCCCTGTGGACTGGTTGTCCAACCCCTTCACCCTTCGCGGGGATCCGGATTCATTTCCGACGCATTTTTCGATAAATTAATCGACGAAACGCGTGTTTTTAGTTGTGCGACTCACTCGCTATTTTTGCAAGTGACTTGGCTTCGTCGTTTAGCCTCGTTGGCTGTTCCTCATCGCTGTCCCGAAGTTTCGAGGACAGCGGATGAGTGACGGGGGGTTCCGGTGCCAATTCGGCATTTTTCGGGAACCCGGGAAGCCTTTTCGGGATCATTTGTGTTCGTGGCACCCCGAGCTTGTGCTCGCTGTCCCGCCACCTCGTTTTGTGTGTTTGGGGGACAGCGGAGGACCTGGTTTGGTTGTTGGTACCCCTCTGGGGCTTAGTGTGGTTTCGGGATCGTCCCGGTGGGTTTCCGGGCGATCCGTCGGTTCCGGGATGTGAGAGCTTTGTGTTTTGCGTCGACTTGGTGGACCTTGACCCTGTGAGTCTTTCGTAGGTCCTGTCGCGATTCCCGAGAGCCGTCGGTGTTAGGCTTGATCTTACCTACAGGTGGGTACTTCGATCCGGAGTCGGTTTAGTGGACTACGGTGATACCTTTCTATCCCTTCTCTTGCATTTCAGTTATTAGTTCACTTGACTCCCATTGACTCTACTTATGTGTGCTTGGATAGTAGAGTAGTTGTGGTTTGCATGATTATTGAGACGACCCAGTTGGTCGGTAGTGATCGCCTGTTGTTCCGAGCGATCCTCGTTGTGGTTTATCAGTTGCTTCACGGCTCGTTGTCGTTCTGTGGATTGAGCATTCGCATCGATCGTCACAGCTCTTCTAGCACATCACGTACACCGCGGTCTGATCCACCGCCTGGGGGTGTTCTTTTTTGAAAAAGGGTCGTTGAGTTGTTCCGACCCGTGAGCCTTTTTGCGTTGCGTGCAGAAGGTTGAGGTGCCGAGAGATGAGCAGTGTGACAGTGCCAGGGGTACGTCCCGGTGGCTATGATTGGGTTTACTTTGTGGTTATCTCCATTGATGCATATACTAGTTGCTTACAGTAGCATAGTTGTTTCAGTTGTATGTCAGCCTCATACTAACTTGTGCTACTGTTTACCTTATCTATCCTTTTGTTGACCCTCGTGCCGGTGTGTACACCTCGCCTTCGTCGGCTTGCGGTACCCACTGGGAGGGGAGACATGTTTACATGTTCTCACCCCCCGCCCTCGTTGTTGTTTTCAGGTGAGCAGGGTGGTGGGAGTCGGGACGTTGCGAGGCACGCCTAGATAGTAGCTCTAGAGGTTCCGACTTGTGAGGCTACTGTAAGAAAGAGAAGCATGTAGGCGCAGCGGAAGAAAATAACACAATTAAAAATTTTCTAAACCAAAGATCACCTCGTGTTTCGTTTTAGATCGTTAACAATTAATCTAATTGATCTTATCAATTAGGATTTACTTTTACCTTGCGAGATCACCGCGAAGTCGACGATCGCTGGTAAAAGTTGTTCGTCCTCGCTAGCCGTGCACGCGCCCGGCCTCTACTCGCGTCCACACGAAATCACGCCTTTGATCGAAATCAACCACCTCAATCCGCGATCCGATCACAAATTAATTCTTGCGTCGATTTGAGGAAGATGATTCAATCTTCTAATTGTGCTAGCAATCTTGCGCGGGTCGAGATCACCGCGAAGTCGACGATCGCTGGTAAAAGTTGTTTGTCCTCGCTAGCCGCGCACGCGCCCGGCCTCTACTCGCGTCCACACGAAATCACGCCTTTGATCGAAGTAATCTACCACCTCAATCCGCGATCCGATCACGAATTAATTCTTGCGTCGATTTGAGGAAGATGATTCAATCTTCTAATTGTGCTAGCAATCTTCCGAAGATCGAAAACGATAGATTAATTGTGGAGGACTTGAGGAAGAGGGAGAGGGTTGAAGATCGAAAACGATAGATTAATTGTGAAGGACTTGAGAAAGAGGGAGAGGGTTGACGGCTAGGGTTTTCTTGTATTACTCTATTATTTAATATGTCATATGACATATATTTATAATGAGAAAACCCTAATCCTAAACCTAATCCTTATCGAATCCTAATCTGATTGGATTATCCATTAACCCTCAAATTGGTTTTAATTTGAACCGAATCCGAATCCGAATCCGAATCCTAATCCTAATTCGGTTCGTGTGTAACATTTACACATAAGTCCTCATATTATTTACTAACAATTAGTAAATACACCATGCAACTTTTGCACTTAAATACATCTAATTTACAACAATTGCAAATTAGTCCTTTTACTAATAAATTAGTAAACTTTAGTATTTAACTATATTGCAATTAACCCATCCGATAAACTTCTTTTATCGTCACCTTAATATCGATCATGCGCGATTTCTTATGTGTGTGACCTAATAGGTCCAATTCTGTCTGGTAGTGAGATATGATGCGATCCCCATCGACATCATCATCGAAACTCTTTTCGATGGATCAAACACTTTTGATTCTACCCTAGTAGAATAATTATTCGCCTATAATTATCCTTATTGGTTCCCACAATCCACCAGTGACGCCTAGCAGCATATAGTGGCAATCCAGTCAGAAGTGAATATCGGACTGAACCTCTAGGTGCAGTTACCGTACAATACAATCCTTTTATCGCATAGTCCCAACTGAGTGGAGGTCATGGAATACTCGTCAAACCCCATCACCCGTCATATGACAAATTTGATAGGACAGAAGCTCTTATGGTTGCTCTTGGAAACACCTTTCCATACACCATATTACCCCGGCCGAGGATTTCTGAGCTTTGTCTTACAAATAGCATAGGACTAATTATCTCTCTACCGAGAGCGACAGATCCCCTATAAACACACACCCATTCCTAATATGAATCTACTGCAGCCAACATATACTACTAAGACCCGTGGCTAGGATCAGAGTTTGTTGCATAGTCAAACTACAGTAGCTTCACATTGAATGGCCGTGGTGTCGCAGGTCTAAGGATCAGTTGTACCACTGCAACATCGAACCAGTTACTGACGAATAAGTAGACATCCATGTAACCGTTCGTAGTTGGTCACGCTCAGTACCCTTGTTCTCTAACAACCATCTGCATGTTCGCTCCAGTGTCCCCACACTGATGACTCGAGACTCGTCATCCCATAAGGAAGCGGCACATACATCAATCTTAAGGGATCAATCATCGTCCCCATGATGATCCACCGATTGAGAGCATTTATGAATTAATCACCAATAATATGTATCTCAAATTCTCAACTCTTGAGAATACATATTATCATCTTATTAATTCAAAGGACGATTCACGGACACATTAAACATGAATGGCATAAAAAGGCCCAAATTTATAAATTATAAAGATTAAGTACAAAGATATGTCCCATAGAAAATAAAATGCGTCAGTCTGATAGGCTTCTAGGGCATACAACTAACAATCTCCCACTTGCACTAAAGCCAATCAGTCATGTATCTAATGCCCATGCCCATCTTCTCAAGATGAGTCTCTAGTTTCTGCTGAGTCAAAGCCTTAGTTAACGGGTCCGCCACGTTATCCGCGGAGGCAACCTTCTGCACTTCAATATGTCTGTCCTTGATGTACTCTCTGATCTTGTGATACCGCCGCTCAATATGCTTGGATTTCTGATGAGATCTTGGCTCCTTAGCTAATGCTACGGCGCCATTATTATCACAATATAGCGGCAGCGGATCCCTACTAGAAGGAACCACGCCAAGCTCAGTGACAAATTTCTTGATCCAAACAGCTTCCTTGGCAGCTACAGATGCAGCAATGTACTCCGCCTCCATAGTAGAATCAGCAATCGTCTCCTGTTTGGAACTTTTCCAAACTATTGACCCACCATTGCAAATAAATAGATATCCAGACGTAGACTTTCTATCGTCTATATCAGACATAAAGTTTGAATCTGTATAGCCATTAACTCTGAGTTCTCCTCCTCCAAAAACCAAGAACATATCCTTTGTTCTTCTCAAGTACTTAAGGATATTCTTTACCGCTACCCAGTGTTCTTCGCCTGGGTTCGACTGATATCGACTAGTGACACTCACAGCCTATGCTATATCAGGTCGAGTACATAGCATCGCATACATCAAACTCCCTATTGCTGAAGCATAAGGGATTCTGCTCATGCGACTCCTCTCTTCAGGTGTCTTAGGAGACATAGTCTTAGAGAGGTGAATTCCATGTCTTAGAGGTACCATACCTCTTTTGGAATTCTCCATGCTGAACCTTTTCAACACTTCATCTATGTACATAGCTTGCGATAAACCAAGCAACTTCTTAGGTCTATCCCTATAGACCTTTATCCCAAGGATATAAGATGCTTCTCCAAGATCTTTCATAGAAAACTCTTTTGATAACCATAACTTGACCGATGTTAGCATAGGAATGTCATTTCCAATTAGGAGTATGTCATCCACGTACAATACGAGGAAAGTAACAGCACTCCCACTAACCTTTTTATATACACACGGCTCCTCCTCATTTCTGATGAAATCGAACGATTCGATTGCATCGTTGAAACGAGTGTTCCAACTCCGAGAAGCTTGCTTCAATCCATAAATGGATCGTTGAAGCTTACTGTGAGAATTCGAATTTTGGAAATTTGAAATTCTGTGTTCCTCTCCCCTGATACCGTGTTTTTGATCAGTATACGTATATATATACAGGTATATATGTATATATATGTATATAAGTGGTTTTTATCGTGTTTAAGTGTTTTTGGATTTTCGTCGCGGAGAGAAAACGGCTTAACGGCGCGATCCGGAGTCCGATTCTGGCGATCCAAAATGGTAAGTTCGATGTCTCGGCAGTGCTGAACGCGATGGCGCGATCCGTTCGGTATGCGGCGAACGGTTTGAGAGTTATTCCATCTTCTTCGCCGAGAGGTCGAAAGTCACATTTTGTTTTTCGCATTTTGGACCCCGTTTTTCGCACCGTTTCGCGCGATTTCGAATTTGGAGGGGTGTAAGGGGTTTTGTTCCTGCTGTGGGAGAGGGGACAATGGCTGTGAGGGTTGGTGAGAGGGTAGGTGAGGTGTTTAATGCAACTCACCCACCCCCTCTCTTTTCCCCTCACACACTCAATCTCTCTCTCTCTCTCTCTCTCTCCCCTTCTTTTCCTCAGCCCCTGACCAGAGCACCCTCTCCCCACTGCCCCTTGGCTCTGCTCCAGTGCCTCTCCGGCCGCCGCCGACCACCCTCTGGCCGGGATCTGCTCCGGCCACCTCCTTCTCTCTCTCTTTTTTCTTTTTCTTCTTCTTCTTCTTCCTCCTCTGAGGTGAGCACCCAGGGGGAACCCACGCCGAGCTCCCCCTGAGTTCGCTGTGACGCGGGGGACCGCCGCCGTGTCGCCGGAGGGCCGCCGGAAGCAGCCCGAGCTGCTGCTGCCACAGCTAGGGAAGCAGTTGGCCGAGGTGCTTGGGCCGTCGCCGCAGCCGCTTCCCGGAGCTCGGTGGGGTGAGCATCGTCACCCCCGAGTCCTCCGCCGCCGACCCTCCCCTTCCCGACCGCCGGAGAGCCGCCGGAACGCCGCCGGAGCCTCCTCCAGCTCGGGGAGTCGCCTAGGGCAGTGGGCTGCCACCTTGGCTCCGCCGCCGCCGTCGCCGGAGCTTCCTTGTCGCGGACCCCGGCAAACCGGTGTCCGGCGACGTCCTCTTGCCGGTGCTCGCGCCGCCGCCAGCCGCCGTCGCCGTTGGTCGCCGGAGCCGCCATGCCCTAGCTAACCCGAGCCCGAGCTTGGTCCCAGCGCCGCCGCCGCCGCTTCCCGTCGCCGGCCAAGGTGACAGCCCACTGCCCTAGGCGACTACCCGAGCTGGAGGAGGCTCCGGCGGCGTTCCGGCGGCTCTCCGGCGGCCGGGAAGGGGAGGGTCGGCGGCGGAGGAGTCGGGGGTGACGATGCTCACCCCACCGAGCTCCGGGAAGCGGCTGCGGCGACGGCCCGAGCACCTCGGCCAGCTGCTACCCTAGCTGTGGCAGCAGCAGCTCGGGCTGCTTCCGGCGGCCCTCCGGCGACACGGCGGCGGTCCCCCGCGTCACAGCGAACTCAGGGGGAGCTCGGCGTGGGTTCCCCCTGGGTGCTCACCTCAGAGGAGGAAGAAGAAGAAGAAGAAAAAGGAAAAAGAGAGAGAGAAGGAGGTGGCCGGAGCAGATCCCGGCCAGAGGGTGGTCGGCGGCGGCCGGAGAGGCACTGGAGCAGAGCCAAGGGGCAGTGGGGAGAGGGTGCTTTGGTCAGGGGCTGAGGAAAAGAGGGGGAGAGAGAGAGAGAGAGATTGAGTGTGTGAGGGGAAAAGAGAGGGGGTGGGTGAGTTGCATTAAACACCTCACCTACCCTCTCACCAACCCTCACAGCCATTGTCCCCTCTCCCACAGCAGGAACAAAACCCCTTAATGGTATTTCATTTATCGAATATTTTGGCTTTCTACCCCTCGTGGTAGCGTCGTGAAATAAAGGTTTCCGTGTGGGAAACAGTTTTCAAATGGATTTCTGATTGTTCGGTTTTTGTGATTTCAAAAAGAGAGTTCTCGTGTGGAGAACAGTTTTCAAATGATTCTTCAATATTGAAAGTAGGGTTTCAAAGAAAGCTTCTGGGTAAGAAGCAGTTTTCTAGAATGACTGTTGCTTGTGCATCGCATCATCCTTCGCCTAAGGATTTGCTTAGATTCATACAGGTTTAAGGACTGCTAGCTGTATGAATCTCTTATGTCGTGGTGATCTGTTGTGATGAATGAATGATGATTGTGATCCTGTTGTAAGTTGTGGACGCCGTGCAAATACAGGGGAGGTTCTGTCCGTGTGTACAGTGGACCCTGTATTTGTGGCGGGTCTGTACGTGGCGCGGGCTAGGCTTTCAAAAAAAAAAAAAAAATTTGGCACGTTTTTCCGCATCTAGAACTAGCCCGGGGCGTGACACTTACACACCTTATGACTTCCATCTTTGGAAGTGAAACCCAAAGGCTGCTCCATATAGATATCTTCTTCAAGATATCCATTTAGGAAAGCAGTTTTCACATCCATTTGCCAGATCTCATAGTCATAGTGTGCAGCAATAGCAAGCAGAGTTCTGATAGACTTAAGCATGGCTACAGGTGAAAAGGTGTCCTGATAGTCAATGCCTTCGCGTTGACTATAACCTTTTGCTACTAGCCTAGCTTTGTAGGTCTCTACCTTTCCATCAGATCCAATCTTTCTTTTGAAGATCCATTTGCATCCAATGGGTACAATACCCTCTGGCGGATCAACCAAAGTCCAAACTTGATTGGAGTGCATGGAGTCCATTTCGGACTTCATAGCTTCCAACCATTTATCGGAGTCGATGTCTGACATCGCCTCGCTATAAGTCTTAGGATCATCTCTATGATCCTTATCTCCCATTAGGAACATTTTCTCCATCTCCTCTATAAATAATCCCATATATCTATCCGGAGGTCGGGAAACTCTAATAGACTTGCGAGGTGGCAGAGTAATCTCTTGTGTCACAGAGTTATCAGGAAGGGCTCTTGGAATACTCAATCCTGAAGAGACTTTCTCCTCTAGTTCTATTTTCCTCCCACTGCCTCCATTTAAAATAAATTCATTTTCAAGAAAGAAGGCATGACGGCTCACAATCACATTATGGCTTTCTGGGAGATAGAAATAGTATCCAAGTGATTTTTTGGGGTACCCAATGAATCTTCCCTTGACTGATCTGCTTTCCAATTTGTCCGTCTTTAATTTCTTAATATAAGCTGGACATCCCCAAGTCTTAATATGAGTAAAACTTGGCTTCCTACCATGCCACATCTCATATGGTGTGGTCGGAACAGATTTGGAAGGCACTCTGTTCAAAATATAAATAGCCGTAAGAAGTGCATAACCCCAAAGTGACGTAGGTAAATCTGTAAAGCTCATCATAGATCGAACCATATCTAATAAAGTTCGATTCCTCCGTTCAGACACCCCATTCAATTCTGGTGTTCCAGGAGGAGTCCACTGAGAGACAATACCATTATTCTTGAGGTAGGTTAAGAAATCCGTGCTAAGGTATTCCCCTCCTCGATCTGATCGAAGAGCCTTAATCGGTTTTTTCATTTGCTTTTCTACTTCTTGTCTAAACTCTTTAAACTTTTCAAAGACTTCAGACTTGTGTTTAATTAAATACACATACCCATACCGTGAATAATCATCAGTAAAAGTAATAAAGTAGAGATAGCCGCCCCAAGAAGACACATCGAATGGTCCACATACATCAGTATGTATCAGGGCGAGTACTTCGGTAGCTCTCTGTCCTTGTCCAACAAAGGGAGACTTAGTCATTTTTCCTTGAAGACATGATTCACAAGCTGGGTATGGTTCAGAGAGTAAGGACCCTAAGATACCATCCTTAGCCAACTTGTTAATTCTGTCCTCTCCAATGTGACCAAGTCTAAGATGCCACAAGTACGTTTTATTTACCTCCTCTCTTGGTCTTTTGAAACCAATAGTATTCTCATTCATGCCATTGTCAACTGTATTAATACTAACATCCATATGTAAGTAATAGAGATTGTCTATTAGGGAACCATAACCGATCAAATTATTTCTCAAATAAATTGAACAAATGTTTGATTCAAAAATAAACTTATAACCGTCCAACACCAAACGTGAAACAGAAATAAGGTTTCTAGTCGCACTAGGAACATAAAGACAATCTCTAAGTTCTAAAACTACTCCTGTCGGTAGACATAAAGGATAAGTCCCCACAGCAACAGCAGCAACTCTTGCTCCGTTTCCAACGCGTAGGGTAAGCTCTCCATCTCTAAGTCTTCTACTTTCCTTTAGCCCCTGCATTGAAATACATAAATGCGAGGTGCATCCCGAGTCATTGACCCATGTGAAAGTAGAACAAACCGATAAGCTAGTAGTTCCAATAACATGAATCTCGGACATACCTTCAAAACTCTTGTCCTTTACCTTGTCCTTTAGGCTAGCCAAATAGTCCGGGCAATTCCTCTTCCAGTGGCCATCCTTTTGACAGTGGAAGCAAGTTCCTTTGGCGGCCTTCTTTTTAGGAATTACCTTGACAGGTTCAGTCTTTGGCTTCTTTGCAGGCTTCTTCTTTCTCTATTTAGACTTTCTTTTGGAGGAAGCCCGTTCAACAGCCAAAACTGTCCCCTTATTGACTTTCAGCATTCCTTCAGCCGTGACCAACATATTCAATAGCTCAGCGAGAGTGCAAGTAATTTTATTCATTTGAAAATTTAAAATGAACTGAGAAAATGAATCAGGTAGGGATTGTAAGATCAAATCAATTTGGAGTTCTGCGTCCATAGTCATTCCGAGCTTCTCAAGCTCCTCAATGTCTTTAATCATCGCCAAGCAATGATTATTGACTGAGTGACCATCTGACATCTTAGTCCTGAATAATCGCTTCGACACCTCGTGGCGAGCTGTTCGACTTTGCTCATCATACAACTCTTTGAGATGAAGCAAGATGTTAGCAGCACTTTCCATGTGCTCATGCTGGCGTTGCAACTCATTGCTCATAGACGCAAGCATGTAGCACTTTACCTTCATATCATCATCAGTCCATTTATTTCTAGCAGCTCTCTGTTGAGCTGTTGGATTTTCGGGCACTGCTGGAGCCTCCGTGTCCAACACATAGGCTAATTTCTCAGAATTGAGAACAATTCTCAAATTCCTCAGCCAGTCGGTAAAATTCGGTCCAGTTAAGCGATTAGTATCGAGTATTTTGGCAAGTGGGTTAGAGGCAGCCATTTTCTGCAGAAGGTTAAGATTCTAATTAGTTGTGTACTTAATCATAATCTATTTTGATTAGGGTCTTTAAATCTAAATGGTGCCTCCCACTAATTTAGCGAATCTCCACACTCCCCGAGTGGAGAAAACGGAAACTTTACTAAAAGTTTCTAGTGGGAATTGCGGTCCCATCTGTTTACACACCACCTCATCCTAACAGATTCTTGGCAATGAGAAAACAAATGAGTGAACAGCTCTTGTTCAATGCTTCTCAAGCAAATTGCAATTTAATCTTTGGCCTCCAAAGATACAGGCTTCATCCTGACAGATTCTTGGCCTTATCTTTTGGTTAAGTTAGACCCACCGTTCATTATGCAAATAAGAATGTCATTGAATCCTCATCCTGACAGATTCTTGGATTCAACCCCTTTCTTACCACACAGCATCTCATGCCAATAGAATGGTTGCGGCTCCCTAATGCAACTGACCCCCGTGTCCGAGTGCATCAATCAACACTAAAGAGACGCCAACACCCTACAACGGTGGAAGGCCATTAATGGGTTCATAACACCATTAACTTAATATTTTATTTAGGGAGATTAGTTATCTCATCAGTTTTAATTTTTATTAATTTACATCTCATGCAAACCATCGCATCACATGCATACATATATCGCATATAAAAATAACTACCGGTGATGATCATGGATTTTAATTTGATTCGGGCCTGAGCCACTAGGCCGGAATCGGGTCATAGGGTATTACACACAAGAAAATCTTTCTTATCCTGCATCTTGATCGGATTGGAGTTGATCAACTCTTGTCGGCTCCCTCGATCAGCATTTGGTTCAAACTTGATCTGCACCTTATCAACTCTTGAATGCAACAAATCGTCATGAAACCTAAACTACCCTTTTCCCTTTTAATTTTGCAACAATTACAATTCATCCCATAAAATAATGAGACACGCAGGTCTCCAAAATACATAATTAATTAGTACACGCAGGTACCCAGAAAAAGAAAAATAAATCTAACACTGGGTCCTTATTAAATTACATCAATTTACATCATCACATGATACATCCACATCACAAGGTTGCTATCCATGATCATCACCTCATACACATCACATGCATATAATATAAAATTCTCTAATTCGAATTCTAATTAATTGGGTTTCGGATTAATTTAAAACAAATCGTTATTTGTTTCAAGAAATCGCAATTCGTTCTTTTTAAAATTATTAAAAGATTTAATACATCTCATATATTAAAAATTTTAAAATTTTAAATTAATTTTAAATTACGATCTTGCATGACGCAACCGCATGCCGTAGCCGCATCCTGGTCGCGTCGCACACAAGCAGCGCATGCAAATAGCTTCCCCGCATGCCGTGCGCGGACGTAGCACCATGTGCATATTGTCCATGCACATCGCCGCATACCACATGCAATCAAAAGCCCATGATCTAATTAATTAGTGCTTCCATACCCAACTTTCATGGCCATCATAATTAAAGAGATCATGTGTGAGACATTAATGATTAGCATGTGCATGCATGCGGTCATCAAGATGACGAATTCATGCAAGCTCTACAGGCACGTTGCATGCCGACTGCCACAGCCGAGACAACAGCGCAACATGCATTGATCAAAAACTATTTTACGTGCGATTTAATTAACGTTTCGAAACAATCAAAAAATATTCGCAAAACAATGTTCATTGTTTCGATTTCGATCGCTCCGAAAAAACCCAATCAACATCGAAAAAGAGATTAGATCTAAAACAAACAACGAGGGTGGCTCTGATACCACTGTAAGAAAAGAAGCATGTAGGCGCAGCGGAAGAAAATAACACAATTAAAAATTTTCTAAACCAAAAATCACCTCGTGTTTCGTTTTAGATCGTTAACAATTAATCTAATTGATCTTATCAATTAGGATTTACTTTTACCTTGCGCGGGTCGAGATCACCGCGAAGTCGACGATCGCTGGTAAAAGTTGTTCGTCCTCGCTAGCCGCGCACGCGCCCGGCCTCTACTCGCGTCCACACGAAATCACGCCTTTGATCGAAGTAATCAACCACCTCAATCCGCGATCCGATCACGAATTAATTCTTGCGTCGATTTGAGGAAGATGATTCAATCTTCTAATTGTGCTAGCAATCTTGCGCGGGTCGAGATCACCGCGAAGTCGACGATCGCTGGTAAAAGTTGTTCGTCCTCGCTAGCCGCGCACGCGCCCGGCCTCTACTCGCGTCCACACGAAATCACGCCTTTGATCGAAGTAATCAACCACCTCAATCCGCGATCCGATCACGAATTAATTCTTGCGTCGATTTGAGGAAGATGATTCAATCTTCTAATTGTGCTAGCAATCTTCCGAAGATCGAAAACGATAGATTAATTGTGGAGGACTTGAGGAAGGAGGGAGAGGGTTGACGGCTAGGGTTTTCTTGTATTACTCTATTATTTAATATGTCATATGACATATATTTATAATGAGAAAACCCTAATCCTAAACCTAATCCTTATCGAATCCTAATCCGATTGGATTATCCATTAACCCTCAAATTGGTTTTAATTTGAACCGAATCCGAATCCGAATCCTAATCCTAATTCGGTTCGTGTGTAACATTTACACATAAGTCCTCATATTATTTACTAACAATTAGTAAATACACCATGCAACTTTTGCACTTAAATACATCTAATTTACAACAATTGCAAATTAGTCCTTTTACTAATAAATTAGTAAACTTTAGTATTTTTAACTATATTGCAATTAACCCATCCGATAAACTTCTTTTATCGTCACCTTAATATCGATCATGCGCGATTTCTTATGTGTGTGACCTAATAGGTCCAATTCTGTCTGGTAATGAGATATGATGCGATCCCCATCGACATCATCATCGAAACTCTTTTCGATGGATCAAACACTTTTGATTCTACCCTAGTAGAATAATTATTCGCCTATAATTATTCTTATTGGTTCCCACAATCCACCAGTGACGCCTAGCAGCATATAGTGGCAATCCAGTCAGAAGTGAATATCGGACTGAACCACTAGGTGCAGTTACCGTACAATACAATCCTTCTATCGCATAGTCCCAACAGAGTGGAGGTCATGGAATACTCGTCAAACCCCATCACCCGTCATATGACAAATTTGATAGGACAGAAGCTCTTATGGTTGCTCTTGGAAACACCTTTCCATACACCATATTACCCCGGCCGAGGATTTCTGAGCTTTGTCTTACAAATAGCATAGGACTAATTATCTCTCTACCGAGAGCGATAGATCCCCTATAAACACACACCCATTCCTAATATGAATCTACTGCAGCCAACATATACTACTAAGACCCGTGGCTAGGATCAGAGTTTGTTGCATAGTCAAACTACAGTAGCTTCACATTGAATGGCCGTGGTGTCGCAGGTCTAAGGATCAGTTGTACCACTGCAACATCGAACCAGTTACTGACGAATAAGTAGACATCCATGTAACCGTTCGTAGTTGGTCACGCTCAGTACCCTTGTTCTCTAACAACCACCTGCATGTTCGCTCCAGTGTCCCCACACTGGTGACTCGAGACTCGTCATCCCATAAGGAAGCGGCACATACATCAATCTTACCGGATCAATCATCGTCCCCATGATGATCCACCGATTGAGAGCATTTATGAATTAATCTCCAATAATATGTATCTCAAATTCTCAACTCTTGAGAATACATATTATCATCTTATTAATTCAAAGGACGATTCACGGACACATTAAACATGAATGGCATAAAAAGGCCCAAATTTATAAATTATAAAGATTAAGTACAAAGATATGTCCCATAGAAAATAAAATGCGTCAGCCTGATAGGCTTCTAGGGCATACAACTAACAGCTACTTCCCCATATTTGGTTATTACCCTTATCCTCTATCAGTTAGTTATGGATATGGTTCAGTTACACTGTGGTTGTTTTATCTAGCATGTTATATTTTGGGATGATTGTTTTGCATGCTTAGATCTCATGGTTTTGGTTTAGTTTCCATGTGAGGATGTGTGAGAATTCGAATTTTTGAAATTTGAAATTCTGTGTCCCACTCCCCTGTTACTGTGTTTTTGATCAGTATACGTATATATATATAGGTATATATATATATATATATGTATGTATATAAGTGAGTTTTATTGGTATTTTCGTATTCTCGTGATTTTGTCGCGGAGAGAGAACTGCTTAACGTCGCGTTCCGGAGTCCGATTTTGGCGATCCAAAATGCTAAGTTCGATGTCTCGGCAGTGCTGAACGCAATGGCGCGATCCGTGTCGGTGTGCGACGCACGGATTAAAAGTTATTGCATCTTTAGCGCGTGCCCGATCTTTGGATCTGATGTTCGGCATCGTTGGTGTTTTAATCGCTGGTTGCGTTTGGAAATTCTGTACACCTGAGTGATGGACTCGCAAGGTTCTCGTTGGTTGGATTGTGAGTCGAGCTTCGAGTTGACGGTGTTGTTTTAGTACCCTCTACCGCAGACCTTCGATCTCTTCGACCGGCTTTTGGGAGCCTCGGTTTTCTCGAAGTGTGTTCTGCAGCCAGGTTATCTTTAGTGGAGGATCAAGGCCGAGGACGTTGTGTTAACGGCCTTCCGGACTCGTTGCGGGCTTTACGAGGTCTCGATTTTGTCGTTCGGTTGGACGAACGTCCCGGCAGCTTTTTGGATTGATGAACTGGGCTCTCGGTAGATCTTGGATCAATTTGTCGTGGTCTCCTTTGACGACCTACTGATCCCTTCGAGGGGTTTCCTTCTTGGTTCGCATCGTGATGTGGGTTGGTTTTGTGGAGGAACCAAGGAAGGAGGACTCTGTAGTGGTTTGACCTGTTCCGACTTCTGTGGCAGAGTTTAGGAACTTCCTCGGCTTGGGCGTTGCTGCCGGCGAATTGTTGAGGGCCCTCCTCAAGACCGCCGCCCCTTTGTGCAAGCTGTCGAGGAAGGGCGCGTCTTTTTTCTAGACCCCCCCGCTTGTCTGGTAGGCTTCTAGAAGTCGATGGACTGTTTGACTCGTGCCCCTATCTTAGCATTGTCGCAGCCTGGTGAGGTTGTTGCGGTCTTCGATAATGCGTCTATGGTTAGGATTGGGGTGCGTGCTCATTCAGCATGAGAAGGTTACCGCTTATGCTTCGCGCTAGTTGATGGACTTTGAGAAGATCTATCTGGCGCTCGATCTCGAGTTAACAGTAGTGGTGTTCGCTCTCAAGCTTTGGAGACACTACCTGATGGAAGCGCTTTGTGAGATCTTCACGGATCCCCTGAGTCTGTTGTACCTCTTCAAGGAGCCGTCTCTTTTGATCACCGACTAGGAGCGATTGGAGGTGAGAGTTTTGGCTGAGGCACACCAGTCGCCGTACACCGTTCTTCCTGGAGAGACGTAGATGTACCGCGACTTGGGGCTGAGTTTTTGGTTGTAACGCAGCAGGTGGCACTGTGCCGGGTTTGTCAGCCGAGAAGCTTTGACCTTTGCCTGTACCTGTAGTGAAGTGGGAGCAGATCACCTTGGTTTTCGTCACCGGGTTGCCTCGTTCTCTACGAGGTCTTATTGCGATCTGGGTTTTGTGGACTGTCTGACGAAAACAGCTCACTTCCTATCGGTACATCTGTTTTAGTCTTGGGTTTGACTGGCGCAGCTCCACTTGGATGAGTTCGTCGGGCTGTCTGGAGAGCTAGTGTCGATCGCTTAGGATTGGAGTTCTCGCTTCGTTTCCCAGTTCTGGGGAGCCTGCAATAGGCACTGGGGACGAGGCTTGACTTCTGCTGAGTTCAACCCTCGGAGTGTTGAGCAGTCGGAGCGAGTCTTCTAGACTCTCGAGGTTATGCTCCGGGCATGCGCTTTGGAATATTTTTTTGGTAAGGGTTGGTTCAGGTGTCCTTCTTTGGTAGAGCTCGCCTTCTGCAACTGCTTCCTAGCGAGCATTGGATTGGCACCGCGCAAGGCGTTTTGTGGAAGTCGTTGTCGATCACTGTTCTGTCTGGTTGACGTGGGTGAACGTCGTGTGATCGGCCCGACGACGATTCAGCTGAGGGAGTATCTCAGCTGTGGTGAGGTGCCTGTGAGGTTCTTGGGCTCGCAATGAGGAACAGTTGGGGAATCGGAGCTTTCTGTTTGTGTGACTGCGTGGACGAGTCGCGAGGAGCGCGAGACTTCTTGGGTGCTGGAGTCTGCTTCGTGTGCGAGGTATTCCGCTGTTGTTCGCGGATGGTGTGTGAGTAAGTTTCGGGGACGAAACTTCTTGTTAGGTGGGAGTGATGTGAGAATTCGAATTTTTAAAATTTGAAATTTTGTGTCCCACTCCCCTGTTACTGTGTTTTTTATCAGTATACGTATATATATATAGGTATATATATATATATGTATGTATATAAGTGAGTTTTATTGGTATTTTCGTATTCTCGTGATTTTGTCGCGGAGAGAGAACTGCTTAACGTCGCGTTCCGGAGTCCGATTTTGGCGATCCAAAATGCTAAGTTCGATGTCTCGACAGTGCTGAACGCAATGGCGCGATCCGTGTCGGTGTGCGACGCACGGATTAAAAGTTATTGCATCTTTATCGCTGATCGCTCGAACGTTACGTTTTATGTTTCGCGATCGGGTCCCCGTTTTCGCACCATTTCGCGCATTTTCGAATCGTAGGGGGCCTGGGAGGATATTGTTCTTGGGAGGGAGGGTTTTGGCTGAGAGGGAGGGGTAGGTGGGGGTTGGTGGAAGCTTGAGTGAAGCTCACACAACCCCTCTCTTTTTCTTACACCACACTCCACCCCTCTCTCACTCCCACACTCCACCCCTCTCTCACTCCCACACTCCCACTCTCTCTCTTCTCCTCAGCCAGGACCAGAGCCCTGCACCCCCCTGCCCCTCTGCTCTCCTCCTGTGCACCTCCGGCCGCCGCCGGCCACCCTGCTGGCCGGAGTTCCCCGGGAACTCTCTCTCCCTCTTTTTTCTCTTTTCTTCTTCTTCTTCTTCCTGGAGGGTGTGCACCCAGGGGTTACCCACGCCGGAGCCCCCTGAGGTGACACGACCCTCTGCGGTCGACGCCCTGCCGCTGGGAGCCGCCGGGAGCCGCCGCCAGCCCCACTGCGGCCACTGCTGAGCCACTGAGGGCCGAGGCTGGTGAGCCCGGAGCAGCGCCGCCTCCCGGAGCTCAGGTGGGTGAGCATCGTCACCCCCGTGAGCTCCGCCGCCGCCCCCTCCTTCCCCGGCCGTCGCCGTCCCGCCGGAGCGCCGCCGCAGCCGCCGCTTGCTTCCGAGGAGCCGCTAGGGCATCCGCGGCCGCACCTGCTCCACCGCCGCCGTCCGTCGCCGTTCTTATCGCGGTCACCGGCCAGACGAAGTCCGGCGACCCCCTCGTGCCGGTGCTCACGTCGCCGCCGGCCGCCGTCGCTGCCCGTTGCCGCGCCGACTTGCCCTAGCCAACCCGTGAGCTGGGGAGTTCCCTGCGCCGCCGCCGCCGCTTCCCGCCGCCGGCTAAGGTGAGCTCCCCCTTTCTTGAGACCCTCTCGGCCGACCCTGGCCGCCGCCGGCCCTGTTTGCCCGCCGGCAGCCGGCCGGAGCTAGTTGCTCCGGCCGGGGGGCTAATCCATGTGTTTTTGGCCGCGCCTGGGTTTTTGGAGCCCATGCTGATCCCCGAGGTCCGGAGAGGTGAGCACGATGATCACGACATCATGCTGATCATCATGCTCACCTCTGTTTTGCTTTTGCTCGAGCCGATTTGCTGTTCGGCCTTGGTCGAGCCGTTTGCATGCTTGTCTTGCTGTTTTATGCAATTTCCCGGCCTGCGACTTGCCCTGTCGCAGAGGGGCTGCGAGCACGGCCTCCGTTGAGTCGTTGCCTTTCCGCTGGTACTTGCGGGAGGTGGTGCGGACGAACGAAGCGCTCGATCGGCCTAAACTATGCTGGTTTAGTATGTATGTCTCGCTGTTTTTATGCTTTTTCTCGGCTCGCGACTTGTCATGTCGCAGCGGGGCGGTGAGCACGGTCTCCGTGACGACGTCACCTATCCGCTGGTACTTGCGGAAGGTCGAGCGGATGAACAGTTTTCTCGAACGGCTTAATTTAGTGTTTGTATGTTTGTGTATGTTGCATGTTTGGGGACTTGGGCATTTGTGACAGCGTAGCGACGCTGTGGGCAGCAAGGGTAAGGTCTTGGAGACCCTGTGGACTGGTTGTCCAACCCCCTCGCCCTTCGTGTGGTTTCGGACTTGTTTCCGACGCGTTTTTCGATGAAATAATCGGCAAAACGCGCGTTTCTAGTTGTGCGACTCGCTCGCTATTTTCGCAAGCGACTTGGCTTCGTCATTCAGCCTTGTTGGCTGTTCCTCAACGCTGTCCCGAAGTTCCGAGGACAGCGGTTGAGCGACGAGGGGTTCCGATGCCATTTCGGCATTTTTCGGGAACCCGGGAGGCCTTTTCGGGTGCGTTTTTAGTCGTGGCACCCCGAGCTTGCGCTCGCTGTCCCAGCACTTGGTTTTATGTGTTTAGGGACAGCGAGGGATGTGTTCGATGGTTTAGTACCCCTCTGGGGCTTTGTGTCGTTTCGGGATCGTCCCGGCGGGTTTTCCGGGCGATCCGTCGGTTCGGGATGTGAGAGCTTTATGTTTAGCGTCGACTCGGTGGACCTTGACCGTGTGAGTCTTTCGTAGGTCCTGTCGCGTTTTCCCGAGAGCCGTCAGAGTTAGGCTTGAGCGCTTCGACAGGTGGGTACTTCGATCCGGAGTCGGTTCAGTGGACTACGGTGATACCTTTCTATCCCTTCCTTTGCATTACAGTTATTAGTTCACTTGACTCCCGTAGACTCTACTTATATGCGTGCTTGGATAGTAGAGTAGTTGTGGATTGCATGTTCCTTGAGACGACCCAGTTGGTCGGAGGTGATCGCCTGTTGTTCCGAGCGATCCTAGTTGTAGTTTATTGGTTGCTTCTCGGCTCTTTGCCGTTCTGTGGATTGAGCATATGCATCGATCGTCACAGCTCTTCCCGCACTTCACGTACACCGCGGTCTGATCCACCGTGTGGAGGTGTTCTTTTTCGGAAAAGGGTCGTGAATTTCTACCGACCCGTGAGCCCCGAGCATTGCGTCGGGATGGATGGTGCCGTTGGATTGAGCAGGGTGACAGTGCCAGGGCCACGTCCCGGTGGCTATAGATTGGGTTTACTTTGTGGTTATCTCCTTTGATGCATACTAGTTGCTTACAGTAGCATAGTTATTTCAGTTGTATGTTAGCCTCATACTTACTTGTGCTACTGTATACCATATCTATCTTTTGTTGACCCTCGTGCCGGTGTGTACACCTCGCCTTCGTCGGCTTGCGGTACCCACTGGGAGGGGAGACATGCGTGCATGTTCTCACCCCCCACCCCCTTTGCAGGTTTCAGGTGAGCAGGGTGGTGAGTGTCGGGACGCTGCGAGGCACGCCTAGATAGTAGCTCTAGAGGTTCCGACTCGTGAGGCTACATCCCCAGATTTGGTTATTCCCCTACCTCTATTTGTTAGATGTAATGTGTGGTTCAGTTACCCCGTTGTAAATTCTAGCATGCTTATGTCGTGGATTCATTCTATATGCTTGTGTGATGACTGCATGCTTGGACTAGTTGATTGTATCCTTGTTTTTCAATCGTTTCGTTATCTAGCATTTCGATTTTCTACCCCTCGTGGTAGCGTCGTAAAACAAGGTTTCCGTGTGGGAAACGGTTTTCAAATGGATTTCTGATTGCTCGGTTTTGTGATTTCAAAAAGAGAGTTCTCGTGTGGAGAACAGTTTTCAAATGATTCTTGAATGTTTGAAATTAGGATTTCAAATAAAGCTTCTGGGTAAGGAGCAGCTTTCTAGAATGTTTGTTGCTTGTGCATTGCATCATCCTTCGCTTAAGGACCTGCTTAGATTCATACAGGTTTAAGGACGGCTAGCTGTATGAATCTTTGGTGTTGTTGTGCTGTTGGGATGAATGAATAGTGGTTGTGATCCTGTTGATTGTTGTTGGACGCCGTGCAAATACAGGGGAGGCTCTGTCCGTGTGTACAGTGGACCCTGTATTTGTGGCGGGTCTGTACGTGGTGCGGGCTAGGCTTTTCAAAAAAAAATTATTAGCACGTTTTTCCGCATCTTGAACTAGAGGGGCGTGACAGGATGTCGATGCTTTTAGATCTCTAATTGTGGCTTTATATCGTGCATCTTGGTTTTCTACCCCTCGTGGTAGCGTTTTCAAATAAATGTTTCCGTGTGGGAAACAGTTTTCAAATGAATTTCCGATCGATCTACTTTTGAGATTTCAAAAGAGAGTTCTCGTGTGGAGAACGATTTTCAAATGATTTTTGAATGTTTGATATTAGGGTTTCAAAATAAAGCTTTTGGATAAGGAGCAATTTTCTAGAATGATCTGTTGTTTGTGCATCGCATCATCCTTCGCCTAAGGACTTGCTTAGATTCATACAGGTTTAAGGACTGTTAGCTGTATGAATCTCTTGAGCTGTTGTGTTGTTGTGATGAATGAATGGTGGTTGTGATCCTGTTGTATGTTGTGTACGCCGTGCAAATACAGGGGAGGCTCTGTCCGTGTGTACAGTGGACCCTGTATTTGTGGCGGGTCTGTACGTGGCGCGGGCTAGGCTTTCAAAAAAAAATTTGGCACATATTTTCGCATCTAAAACTAGCCCGGGGCGTGACACCAGAGGTCACCCGTAGTCCACACATACTGCCCACAGCACCCCCAAAGCATAAAATTGCATATAAGCCCTAACTATTCCATAAAATCACATTATTTTATGTGATTAGCCGGGTTTTATGGCCCGTTACCGCAAACCGAGGGCCTTCGAGGTTGGCCGAGACACATACTGATAGGTCTCGACATGTCGGAGGCCGTGCTCATGGTCCGGAGCGCAGTCGTCCACTGTGGAGAGCACGGGAGCGACACGAAGTTCAGCGAACTATGCGCACTGAACCTAAATCACGCTTTTCTCGCAAACCAGGGGCTCGCTGACCCAAAAAGAGATGAGCACGATGATCAGCACTGATCAAAGATCATCGTGCTCACTTTCGGAAGCCTCAGGGTGGGCTCGGATCGCCGGAACAGTGCTCCCAACCCGAACAACAAGCAAAATAGCTTTGAATTAAGCTTACCGGGCAAGGGAAAGCTAGGGCACGGCCGGCGGCGGCTCGGGGGTGGGCGCGCCGGCGGCAGGTGGGTGCGGCCGATGGGGGGAGGTCGCCGCTCACGCTGGCCGGCGGCGGAAGGCGGCGGCGGCGGCGGCGCTGGAGTAGTCAGGGCCCGCACAGCCTTAACTCGGGCTCGGGTTTCCCCCCGCGGCCACGGCGGTGGCCGGGATGCCTCAGGGCGACGTCGACGGGTCGTCGGAGGCCGGAGGGAGGCGGCAAGGGAAGCCCAAGGCAGCGGCGGCGGCGCGTGGAAGGAGAGCTAGGGCTTCCTCGGACAGATCCAGCCCAGGGTTGCCGCAGGCTGTTGCAGCGGCAGCGGTGGCGGGAGGGGACAGCGGCGACCGGCGGGGAAGGTCGCCGGGGGTCCGGGACGTCGCCGGAGAGAGAGCCTGAGGGTGGGGGCTCACCCTGCCAGGCTCACGAGCAGATATGGAGAGGGGTGGTGGAGGATGTGAGGGAAAAAGAGAAGAAGTTGGCTGTAGCGACTGCTGGCCGGCCGGAGCTCGGTCGGCGGCGGCCGGGCGGCGCGCGGCGCACGCGAGCGAAGGAGGTGAGGCGGCAGGGAGGTCGGCTGAGGGAGGAGGAAGGCTAGGGTTAGGGTTTCATCCATGAAACCCTAAGTAGCCCATATATACATAGGTGCCATTTTGCATTTAAGTTCTCCAACACTTATCATTTTAAGCTAAGTCCCTCACAGCGCGAGTAAATTGCGCGAACGCACCTCTACGTTCGATTTCACGCAAAACGGTACATAAAATATAGGGAGTTTTGAGAACTTCCCAATTTGCCACTTTCGACCCCTTCTCGTTCATCATGCAATTTCAGGAGATCCGTCCATCGGATTTGCGAACGGACTGCGCCAACGCGTCCAGCACTGCCGGAACATTGAAACTATAATTTTGTTTCGCCCGATTTGGTCGCAGATTCGTGACGAAACCCATCCTCTCTCGTTCCACCAAAAACATATATATATATATATATATATATATATATATATATATATATATATATATATATATATATATATAAATCAATTATACTTCCAATTTCAATTTCAAAATTTAAATTCACTACAGGAAAAATAATATATAACGAAGGAAAAATTGGTCGTTATAACTACCATATTGGTCATTGATAAATTTTAACGACCATACAATTTTTCGTCGCCGCCCGTCGTTAAATCTTCCTTCGTTAAAACTAAT
Organism: Puya raimondii; assembly: GCA_016920855.1. Taxonomy (NCBI): domain Eukaryota; kingdom Viridiplantae; phylum Streptophyta; class Magnoliopsida; order Poales; family Bromeliaceae; genus Puya; species Puya raimondii. The sequence goes on from JABWPP010000050.1 coordinate 87,864,320, forward strand.
TACGAAAGCCGCTAATTCCCGTCGTGAAAAGTATTTGACGACTGAAACAAATCCCGTCGTTAAATGTATATAATAACGACCAATATTGTACTTATAACGACCAATTTTTTTGTCATTTTTTTTACATTCAAATACATAAGATACTATCATTAGCGACGAATAAAGAAATAATAACGACAAAATATTTTGTCGCTAATGGATCCTTATCAATTATCAGACTGAACATTAACAACGGATATACTCGTCGTTAAAAACACATAGATTTTAAAATTTATGAGTCAATACCGACCAAACAATCCGTCGCTATATATATATATATATATATATATATATATATATATATATATATATATATATATATATATATATATATATATATATATATATATATATATATATATATATATATATATATATATATATATATATATATATATATATATATATATATATATATATATATATATATATATATATATATATATATATATATATATATATATATATATATATATATATATATATATATATATATATATATATATGTCACGCCCCGCCGTGCCTTAGCACCAAATAGGTGGAAGGATAAAACGCACGGGCGCATGACCCAGATCCGCCGAACGGACAGAGTTTCCCCTGTACGTCCAAGGCGTCACAACCAGTATAATTCAAGAGGTTCCAAACAGGAACAGAATTCATACAAAGATTGCATAAGGAAAGCATCACAAACTACTATGCTATTACAAGCATTCGCAATACAACCGCATATTACATTTTTCTGTCTTTGTTCAATCTTCCCAAATACAAATCATATTATTATTACATTTTCTTTTCGTTCGAACACCCCTAAATCTGCGCAGTAGAGGGTACTTCTAATCTGGTCACAGTGGTAGGACGCTAACTACTGGGTTACGCCCTTCCCTCGCGCCGCCGCGCCGCTCACGTGAGGACCTGAAAAATAGTGGGATGAGAACTATCTAAAATAGTTCCCAGTGGGTAAGGCCACCCAAGAGAGGAGCTCAAACCACCAGGTCCAAAGGAAGCATACGAGCATGGGTTAGTACATATACATAACCATTAGGCATATAACTTTACAATATATGAAAGTAAACATGCTATGCTTCAACAAATGCGATAATGAAATCCATGCAATATAATTTTAACTGCTATTCCACTATCCATTTCATAACCAATCTGCTCCTAAGGTTCATTTACCTTAGCCAAGCCGTACTCGACTTGCCCTCGAGTTCAATATTAACGGGTTTACCACCCTCCTAAGGTTTACTTACTTTAGATAAACCTTAACCGACTCACTCTAGAGTCAACATCCTTGGGTCACCACCCAACTAAGGTTTACTTATTTAGTCAAACCTTCACCAACTCACTTTTGAGTTAAATATCCTTGGACCGCAGCCCAGCTTAGGTTCGCTTATTTAGTCAAACCTTCACCAACTCACTTTTGAGTTAAATATCTGCGGATTACCGCCTATGTCCAGGCCTGAGGAGATGAACATGCCACATACACCTCAGCCTACAATCCACTCGGCAGGTGAGGGATATACCACAAACACCTCCGCTACTCAAATCACTGCCGAGCGAGGAGAACCACACATACTCGCAGTTATGAGTCACTTGCCGGGCGAGGAAAACCACACATACCCGCAAGTATAACCTGCTGCCGAGCGAGGAGAACCACACATACTCGCAGCCACAATCACTTGCCAGGCGAGGATAACCACACATACCTGCAAGTATCATCCTAGGGATTCCGGAATCCACTTTTACATCTCAAGGGTTCATCATTACCCTACGACACAACCCTCTTCGGGGTTCACATACCTGTGTCCAAGTGGTCAACCTGCCACTATATTTTCCAACCTATGTTCAATAACACTAGGTTCAATAGTCTCGTTTAAGTGATCTTCCTATCACTATGTGCCTCAACCTAGGTTCAATAGCTCTAGGTTCGCATACATTCCAACCTATGTTCAATGACACTAGGTTCATTACCGTTCAACCTATGTTCAATGACACTAGGTTCATTACCGTTCAACCTATGTTTAATGACACTAGGTTCATTACACATTCAACCTATGTTCAATAACACTAGGTTCATTACACATTCAACCTATGTTCAATGACACTAGGTTCGATGTCCTGTTCAAGTGATCTTCCTATCACTATATTATCTCCACCTAGGTTCAATACTCTAGGTTTAACATACATTCCAACCTATGTTTAATAACACTAGGTTATGTACTATCACATTCCAACCTATGTTCAATAACACTAGGTTTAACATGCATGCATCATCTCTCAAGTATGTATATTATCATGAAATACTTAGAATCTTTTCATGCAAGGTGAGCCCATGGCTCATATCATTTAATATATAAATCTATGCCAACATGCACATTAGGGTTCGTTCTTATCCTAGTTGTCCATATCTAGGATTTTCCATTCACATGACCTCTAGCCCATTTTGGACCATGTCAAATTCTCTAACATGTAGAGAAACTAGCTCCCCGCTATGTTCACATCTAGGCATACACATGTCCATTTGTAACAATGTGTTCCACATGCCTACAATTCCAATCCGTGGTAGGTATGGTATTAACATCATATGATCTACTCATTCATATATATATACCACTTGCCAATTAACCTACCATTACATGCATCAAGTAAAATAATTATACTTTACTCTTTCAACATGAAAGTGACCTAATCACTTCGGTAAACACAAACCCACCTCACACTCTTCCGATTGCTTGTAGACACTTGCAATCGGGCTCTTTTCCTCTTGGCCTCAAGCTTGGTCTTCAAGCTCCTAGCCCTAACACATGTGAAGGATTCGTTAATCCGAGTCGAACTCATAACGATCTCATCTCTCCAACTCATTCGAAATGGAGTTGTCCTACATGTTCTACTAACCCCAAACTAGGGTTCTAGAGGGTTAAAACATTTTTAAAACCCTCCACAAGAAAATCCCTCTTTCAACCTAGGGTTTTCCAAAACTCATGGCAAAACCCGATATCTCTTGCTAATCTCTACAATTTGTAGCCTAATTAGCCAAGGGTCTCCAAAAACTCATTTCCAAGCCTCAAATCTGAAACCCTAACAACCAAATCCAAGGACTTACCTCGGATCCGCGAGCTCACCAAGCCACCATGCATGCACGAGCTCGATCTTCACTCCTCCAAGCTTCCCAAGCTTGATCTCCACCAAGATCTTCACTTTGGAGGAGAAGAAAATGAAGAAGAGAAGAGAGGGAGAAGAGCCTCTCTCTCTATGTGTGTTGCTCTATTTTCAGAGGAGAAAGGGGGAGGGTCCCCCTATATGTAAGCCTTCCTCAGTGAAATTACTAATTTACCCTTCGAAAACAGCATTCTGCACACTGTATTCCGGTATACGGGTTGGCATACCGGTATACCCTGCGGAATTCCGCAGAACCCGCAAGCTGGTTTCACTGTTTCAAACATCGCATACCGGTATCCTTCTTCGCATACCGGTATACTCCGAAAATTCTGCAAAACCCGAGAGTTGGGTTTTCCTGTTTCGCACATCACATACCGGTATACAATTTTACATACCGGTATACCACTGCAGATTTCACAATTTCAGCAGTTCTAGCTTTCTAGAGTCCGTTTTCGCGCCTCATTTGCGCCGAAAACACTCGCATACGTTCTAAACGTGGTCGGAGCCTAACGTATAGCCTCTCATGCTATTTTTCTACCGAAACTCCATAATTTGTAAAAGTTCGGTGTACTACAATATATATATATATATATGACACATTTTTCGCATTCAAAACTAGCCCGGGGCGTGACAGATTAAGATGGTATTCAGAGAGTAAAGGTTACAAACATTCATTCGTTCATAAACTTGTAACTGAACCATTGGTTAGATTGACCCATAGGAAGACCTAAGATGTATCGGTGCGCTAGTACGGGGATTTGTTTTTTGCTGTGTTTCTCGGGTGTTGCCAACCCCCATTTCCTTACGAGTTTTCTGTGTTGCATATGGTTCGTGGTTGCAGGTATAACCTCCATCTTCGGCTCTCGAGTTAGGACTCTCTTTGACACCGGCGCATCACATTCTTTCGTGTCTCGTTCTTTCGTTCGTGAGCATGGTTTGGAGTTGTGAGAATTCGAATTTTGGAAATCCCCCCCACCCCCCTTCACCACTCACCCCTCCCCCCCCTTCCCCTCACACACTTCAACCCCCCCTCACCCCTTCTTCTCTTTTCCTCCCCCCCAGAGCCCGAGCCCCCCTACTACCCCCCCTCCCCGAGCCCCCGCCGGCCACCACCTGGCCGGAGCATCCCCGGCCACCGCTCTCTCCATTTTTCTCTTCTTCTTCTTCTTCTTCTTCTCTGAGGTGAGCACCCAGGGGGAACCCATGCGTGAGCCCCCCTGAGGTGACTGGGCTGCTGGCGCCGCCGGAGTGTCGCCGGAGCGCCGCCGGAGCTGTCGCTGGGCTGCTGGAGCTGCTGCTGGAGGAGCTGCGGGCCGAGCTTGTTGGGGCCGCGCCGCCGCCGCCTCCCGACGCCGGAGAGGGTGAGCTTGGTCACCCGGGACCTCAAGGCGCCGGACCCGTGCCTCCCCGGCCGTCGCCGTGCCGCCGGAGAGCGCGCCGCCGCAGCTTGTTGCTGCTGAGGAGTGCGTGGTCCGCACCTTGAAGTTCGAGCTGGCCGCCGCCACGCCCGCCGCCCGCAAGCGAACCTCCCGCAAGTAAAGATCCGGAGCGCCGCCTCCGCCGTCCGCCTCCTTTCCTAGACCGCCCCCGTCCGCCGTGCGCCGACAGAATGCCCGCGGAAAACTCCTTGCCTGGAAAAGGACTGGGAAAAGCGAGAGAAAGAAAGAGGAGAAAGAAAGGCAGTGGAAGGAGACTCGATAAGGGACGGGAGAGGGAAGAGAGAAGGCTGGAGAAAGTGGGGGATGGACACGATATAAGAAGAAAAAGGGAGACAAGAACGAAGAGAAGAAAAAGAAGAGAAGGAGCACCTAATTGGTTTGTGGCTGAAAGGTGCTGAAAAGGAGAGAGGGAAGAAGAAGAAAGGAACTTGTGGGTCCGTTTGCGGATGAGGACTGAAGGGAGGAGGAAAGAGGGACGAAGAAAGGAAACTAAGAAAGGTGTGAAGAAGAGAAAGTGCGGGAAGAAACATCAGAACACTTAGGAGGAGGGGGGACAAAAGAAAGACAGAGAAGAAAAGGAAAGGGGGCACCAGGTGAGGAGATGGTGAAATCAGGCAAGTATAGAAAATGAATAGAAAACGCGATAGAAGTAAGAGGCTAAAAGTTTATGATCTAAACCCTCATTTTGGGCTCTTAGGGTTCTCACAACCCTAAAATTACAAACAAATCTCGTATCAGGGCAAAAACCCCCAATTTAGAATTTCAATATTTGAACATAGTGCCATAAAATCTTCAAAACTACAGCCAATCCATAAAGGATGGCTTGCGACCTTCAAAGAGAGTGGAAAAACATACATGCAACCCACAATATTCATCTTTTCATATTCACAAAGTGCAAAACCGAAAATCCACTTACTTTGTTCTCTAGTTAGGATCCAAATTTGAAAATAGGTTTCCTTCTCCAAAGTCTCCTTCTAAATCCCTTTAATTTGAAGGAGAAATCCTTCCTTTTATTGCTGAATCAAAGAGGGAAGAACTAGGGCATTTGGAGAAGTGGAAATGGGAAAAGAGGAAGAGAATGAGAATAGAAGAGCTTTTCTCTTCTCCCATTCAAACCAGCCCATTCATAGGCTTTTCAGTCATTTCACTCCATATTTTATTAGAAAAATTTAAAGTTGGACCCATAGTTAACCAGCTAATTTGATATAATACATTTTTAATTAGCAGATTTACCAAATTGCCCAAAACAATTGGTGAAATCCGGAGCTGTATCGCAGCCCAGGACTGCACCGACGACCGTTAGCAAAATTACAATAACGTTTTCATCTGATATCCGTTAAAAACGATTCAGGTTGCGTTGGAAAGATAACTCGAAGAGATTTCCAATGAGACAAATTTCACCTTAATCGGATTTCGATAGCCTAGTCAAAAGTTCTCCCAAAGTGGCTGGTTGTGCAATGGCAGATTAGATTCAACTGTTTTGACATTTTCGTCCTAAAACAATTCGTTTTGACTCAATTTGAGTTCAAATCATTTGAAACTGGCCCTTACCCCTCTAAAATTATTTTGAAATCTTTAAAATCTTTATTTTCAAATTTTGGGGCGTTACAGGAGGTATGCTAATTAAGGTGCCTTGTACCTTACTTAATTAGATGCATATTGTCTTTTGATCTACATACATATAGAGATCAATCTCCCTCCCGATTTCTCTCCTACGTGCGTGTTTCTCTCCGATCAACTTCTCTACTCTTTATCGACTAGTGGATCATGAAGGGATTGCTAGCACCGTCCAGATGGTCTGTGACTCATCCGGTTCGTGAGACGAAGATTGATCAGGTATGCGCCGATTCCGTGTGGATACGCGTAGAGGCCGGGCACGTGTGCGGCTATATCAAAACCTCAGATCAATGATCGAAGCATACGCTACCAACCGTACAGTAGATCAAGAGACCTTAACTGGTCCACGGTAAGATCTCTAAACATAAAGAGTTTTAGTTTAGATTAAATTTTTTGCATAGTAACATGAGAATGATCCGTCGGCACTGGACTGATTTATTGTATTTCGGTTTTCATATGTGATATGTATTTGGCTTCTGAAAAATTTTAAAATGCAAAATTATTTTCCGCTGCTTTTTCTCTTTCGTGCCGGTTAATTTCTAACAGTTGTATCAGAGATAGGTTCTCATGTTTTATGTAAAAATATTTAAGATCGGTACGGTTCGATCGAATTTTTCGGATTCTTTCGACGATTAGATCGTTATCGTTTTATCATTTTGCATATGCTACGATTTGTTGTTTTATACAACAATATCGTCATGTGAAAATGCAAGGTAACATATTGTATAGTTCCGAAAAAGTTAATCAAGATCCAAGACGGATCGGTTGCAGTTTTTGTATAAGTAAGTATATAGGAGATGATCATGAACTAGACCAGACCTCTATGATGTGATTATGGATGTATCTGAATGCTTTTGAGATGATGTGATGTATTTTTTTATGGGTGTAATTTACACTATTATTTGTTATTTAGATTTCGGTATTTGTAAATAGGGTTTGCGTGCCTTTGTTCTTCTCTTTATATTCATATGTAATTTATTGGGATCTGCGTATCCCTATGAGTCTAATTTGTAATAATTAGATTAGGTGAGATTAAGGTTCCATAGGAGAGTGTGCACCGCAAGAGTTGACAGACTAAGGTCGTAATTTTTTACGGCACCGTGGCATACATTGGACCCAGGAGAGGAAGATTAAATGGTCGCAGACGGGATCTATTTGACCACATAAGATGCTGATAAACCTGGAAGTTGAAGAATAGTGTTTCTCAAAAGTTGAGAATGTGTATGTGAATGTCACAATTACCCAATAGACCGATTTGACTCATCGGCTCGAGTCAAATCATAAAAGTTCATGATCATCCCTTTTAGCTTACTGTTATTTATTTATTTTGTGTATATGTGATACATGCCATTTTTTATCATGAGATGTGATATGTGAATATTTATGTGATGATGAGACCAAATTAATAAAGTTTTCATCTCCCTATAATATATTAAGTAGAAATGAAGGGATATATGATACTCTATCGTGGCCTTCCGCTAATCACAGTGTGAGAGTATTGTTCCGACATTGAGTAGTCACGCATGGTCCCATGGGGCTACTTGTGTTTGGGTAATGCGAACATCTTGTCATACAATGCTAAAAGATGGGATTACCAACGGATCCAAGAAACTGTCCGGTGAGGGTCTTTTGGTAGTTCCATACTTGTAGGAAAGGTGGGTTCGACTTAACTAGGGCGTTTGCACCAAGAAACTGTCAGGTAATGTGTAAAACCCTAGAGGCCGAAGGATGATCGGATCATACATGAGATGTGTCGAGGTAAGGTGTTACCCGCTCACTACATTACGGCTTTCCAAGAAACCGTCCGGTGAGGTAAGTCATAATTTATGAGACCCCGATCCCCGCTAGTAATATCAAGGGTTGATGATTTCCGTCTTTCCACCTAGGGAGTGTGGAAATTCTTTAAATTTAGTGGGAGGTACCAATTGGATTCAAAGACCCTAATCTAATAGGATAAAAATGAATAATACTTAACCAAATAATCATTTTTCTTTCTGCTACACACTTGGCCTTATTTGAACCAATTTTTGAATCTCTTGACAACTAACTAATTGGGTAGGATATAGAGAATTGTTCTAAATTTCGAAGTGCATAGTCGACATATTTACTCTATCCTAATCTCTCATTTGGAGATTCATAAGTAAGAAAATATGATTTCAACATAAATACGACATCATTAATTACACATTAGAGCAATTGGTTGCTTAAGTAAACACAACTATTAATATTCATAGTGTGTTGTGAAAAACATACAGAATATTTATGGTTCATTACATTTTATACAAGAGTTGTATAATAAATGATGTCTTCTTTCTAAATATAATATATTAAAGATATACATACAAGATTTGACGCCCCAACTTCCCAGGGGGTCACCCATCCTAGGACTACTTCCGTCCTAGCACGCTTAACTCTCAACCTCTTGGGCCTAGCCACCGCCCAAAATTCTTAAGCCGGGTTAAGAGTTTAGCCCTATTATATCTCATATATAGGACTACCTAGGGTCTCACAATCCCCCCCCCCCCTTTAAGCCCTGACGTCCTCGTCAGGCTCAGACTCACAAGTACCAGGCGATGTGAGACTCATCTCGCTAGCCTAAACCGACCTTGTGGTGAGCGGCACTCCACCCACAACAGTCAACAGCATGAGAGCCTCGCTCTCCCCGCTGTATAATCCGGCTCAGCCGAGACTCATCTCACACTTCCGGCTGGTAATTGGCTCTGATACCAACTGTGACGCCCCAACTTCCCAGGGGGTCACCCATCCTAGGACTACTCCCGTCATAGCACGCTTAACTCTCTCAGCCTCTTGGGCCTAGCCACCGCCCAAAATGCTTAAGTCGGGTTAAGAGTTTAGCCCTATTATATCTCATATATAGGACTACCTGGGGTCTCACACAAGAATTGTATGATAATTGTTGAATGCATGATATTAGATATCTACATACAAGAGTTGTATGGTAGATGGAGTCATATACTCGATATGAGATATCAAGTTTTCATAGATAAGTACTCAAACTTCTAGGATGGACCTCTGTGATCGTCACAAGTAGGGTCATTATGAGATAGCATGAACCCTAATAAAAGATGTCGAGCTAACTTCTACTTCCAGATAGTCCAATTGGATATGATAAGTTCAGTGTCTTACTAGTTAAGTTGAAAAGTATTTTCTTTTAAACAGATGGACATCGAGTGTACTATATCCTTTGGATTGAAAATGTAGCAAGAGTTGCCATATTAGTTCAAAGAAAAGACACGAATTTACCATCGGATTAAAAACTTAAATGTTGTCTTTAAGGGCTGATATATTTTTTTTACTTTGAGAAAGTATAATTAAATATATTTTCAAAATTGATTATTATATAATTTATTTGAAAAGTATCAGCACCTTGAAGGATGACTTAAGTTTTTAAAAAATGATAAATTGCACAGTTCAAATATGATATGGACGTCATCAAATTTGATGTAAACTAGAGGTTAGAGAATCAAGAGTTTATATGCCACTTGTGATTAGGTTGTATCTGTATGGATGGGATAAACAGATTGACTAATAATGGTTTTGAGTTTATTATTTAGAACCATACCCAATCTGTGAGTCTAGTTCCAAACTGGTATAACTAAATCATCCTTTGTGAGACAAAGTATAGTAGCCGGTAAATACTCAACTTAATGCATAGTGATGTATATTGATCATATAATGATCATCGATGATTCTCTGATGTTTCATTACCTTTACTAATGAAGGTCATAGTAAAGGTATACAGATCTTATTGATCACGAAACTAAATACTTTGAAGAGTTCAAAAAAAATTCAAAAATAAATTTAAGCACAAGAAAGGGTATTAATACTCATCGATTGGATCGAGTGGGTTATTGCCTTAGTATTGAGCATTATATCACCTCTAGTATATCGACATTCCTTATAGTTTTCTTTTAATACTTTTGGTATTTCAAAGGAGAAGTCGTATCTTGTAAGGCATGGTATAAGTTAAAGTTAACTATGTAATTGTATTATTATTCACTCTACAAATGTGCCAATCTTGTCAATATATTCCCACTAAGAGTAGTCTCTTCCGAAATTTTCGCTTATAATATCACATAAGATACGGAAAGAAAGAAGGCAACTATTATGACTTGTAGATTTCCATCATTTATTTTCGGAACATAAAATGGATGGATGGATGGATACTGCAATCTAGCGTATATAGACTCAATCAATCTCAAAGAGTTGAGATATTATATTTTCTTCCCATAAAAAGATTTTTGTTAACATACTTATTTTCTCGATAAAAAGTTTACTTATAAAAGAAGCAGTGGGAGGAATCTATATGGCTCAACAAAATGTCTCTTGAGTAGGGCTGGCAAATGAGCGAGCCGGCTCGTGTTCGACTCGCATTCGGCTCGATATTCGGCTCGCTCGAGCTCGGCTCGAATTAATTTCAAACAAGCTTGAGCCTAAATTTAGGCTCGAAATTAATTTCAAGCCAAGCTTGAGTATTACTGGGCTCGCTCGAATTAGGCTCGAAAAGCTCGAAATATATATATATATATATATATAAATATATAATATATTTATATATAAATATATATATAATATGCAACTATACTATTAATAGTATCAACCACTTGCTATTAGGTTTATTTCAATTCTTGTGATGAAGGGATGTGCGGTTTAGAATGATAGTGAGACCCCCTAGGGTTGAGTGAAGAATGGTTAGTTGATAGTATGATCTAATAGATGAAAATGGTCAAAGGGGTAAATCTGACGACACAAATTTTGATAGCAACCAAGCGTTTGGTGCTATTGTAACTATCGATAGAACATAGTAGCCGGACTATACTTTATATAGTTAACCAAAGTCCGGCATTACTACCAATTAATAGAGTCGCCAACTATTATACTATCGATAATCGAGTTTTTTACCTTGCTTCGAACGCTTCGAACATCTATTCTTAACAACTAGGCTATACTAAGTTTTCTGCCATTTAGATCTACCTTATATATAGAGTCCAACTCTTATACAGAGCGATAGTTACCAAGCGTTTTGGTGCTATCGAGTTTTTTACCGTTTTTAATCTACTTATTCTTGGCCATTTCCATCCGTTTAGATCATACTATTCATACTAGCCACCCACTCATAAACCCTAAGGGGCTACTATCATCATGACCGCACATTCTTATCCACGGGCGAAAATCTAATAGCAAGCGTAGTTTGGTACATATTAATAATATAGTAGCATAATTATATATATTATTATATATATATATACATATACATATTACATATACATATATATATACACTATCCCGACATATACATCTACATCGGACATCCGTGCTACATATACATATGCCGGCTCAATACATATAGATATGATCTACATATACGAGTATTCATATGGGACATATACATATACTATAGACATATACATATACATATATTTTATATCAAAACGAGTCGGGCTGGTAATGCTATTCGGTAGCACGAGGCCTCGTGCTACCAAGTTTTTTCGATGAATGCGGCTTCCAAATCGACGATCGGTCGCTAGACTTGACTCTACATTATTTAAAAAATTTTGGAAAATTTTAAATTTCAGAATTTTTCGATATCATTTAAACTTACCAACCCATCTCATCAAACGAGTAGTCTAAAATTTGAATGGCATAAATAATAAAAATTTCCAAAAAAAGACAGAAATGCTTTAGGCTTAAATTTAGATCCAGAGATACTGATTTACTCTAAATAGTTTAAGAGAATTCCGTCTATAATATAATTTTAAATTAGATTTGGGTTTATTTTACATTAGTCCTTAGGTAAATTACAAACGTCATTCTCATGCTACCATTTGAAATTGTCAATTTAGCGGGTGCTTTTTGATCACTGATATATTAAACAAAAAAATTGATTAATTTTCATTCCAATATATAATACAATTTTGTAGATCATAGTCTTAGCGGAGGCCGATCTCGATTTACATATATATAAATCATCGAAATACCAACTTGGTAGCACGGAGGCCTCCGTACTTACGCAATATTATAATACATTACTCTAGCTCTATATATATACATTATATATATATATACATATAGTATATATATATATATCACATTATTTATATACTTATATATATATGACAAATAATACATATATATATATATACAAATACTTAATATATATCATAAACACACTCATATACATAATGATATATACCTTATATATATATATATAAACAATATGACAATATATATACATATACATATATATATATATATATATATATATATGTATAATATACACAAACCATATATATATATATATATTTACACACATAACTGAGGATACACACACATATATATATATATCTGTACAACACACATTATTTATATTTATAATCAGACTATATATTTCTTTATTTATATAATATATATATAATATATATCAATATAATTATATATATATATATATATATATATACCTATTGTATATATATATATAATACCCACACATATATATATATACACACATATTTAATCATTTATATATATTATTATAACACACATATATATTATAATACACCATTTTATTTATATACTATATTTTTCCTATTTTATATATATATATACACAAACACACCACATATATATATACACATTTTATATTATCATATATATATATATATATAACACACATATATATTATATACAACACATACCAACATATATATATTTTTACATCCACATATATATATTACACACATATATATATATATATATACACCATATATTATATATTTATACAATATATATATTTTTATATATACATATCATATATTTATTTTTTATATATATCATATATATTATATATCTTATATATATAACATATATATATATATATATATTACACACACTATATATATATTCTTTATTACACTTACATATATTATATATACTACCATTACACAATATAAAATTTATATATAATATGACACACATTTTTATATATACACACACATATACTATATATATATATATCTATATATATATATATATATATATATATTTTATATTTATATAGTATATTTATATATATATAATATATGATATATATATATATATTATCCCCAATATAGTTTATATATATTATTTTATATATGCGCATATTATATATATTTTTATTATTATATATATATATATATATAACACACTATATTAAGCTCATATACACACAACATATATATATATATATATATTTACATAACTTATATATATATTTAATCACACATATATATATATATTCTATATATACACCTAAACATATATATATTCCTATTATATATCATTACTATATATACACAATATCTATATATATAGTTATACACATATTATCATATATATAATACACATATTATATATATATACTTATAGACTTTTATCATCATATATACTATTACTACATATATATATTACATCACATATATATATATATACACTTTAACAGACAGACACATATATAATATATATATATACATCTTACTATCCCCATATTATAATAAACACACAATATCTATATATATACACAAATAAGCCACCTATTATATATATACACACACATATCATATATATACATATATTACCAATATATAATTGGCTTACCACATCCTTTATTCTATACACAACACATATATATATATTGTTTTATAATTCTTTACACACACTTATATATTTTACTATACTCAACACCAACATATCTATATATTCTTTAATATACTCCTAGAATAACCCTTTTGTACTCATAAGTTTTCGGTAGTTGGATGAAAGGGAATGTGCTGTTAGGATGATGGTGGTCCCTGGTTAGAATGATAGTGGTCCCCTAGGTTTGAGTGGGTTTTGGTTGAATAGTATATCTACGGGTGGAAACTGGGTCAAAGTTAGTAATCTAACGGCCGAAACCTTATGAGTACAAAGGGGCCTATACTCATAAGATTATAGTAGCCGGACTCTATATATATATACATATACATATATATATACTAGGGCTATTATACTCTTATAAGTATAGACCCTTTTATACTTATAAATTTTCGGCCGTTTTTTTTGGATTTTTTGCGTTTTTTTTGATTTGGATGAAGGGAAGGGAATGCGGCGATTAGGATGATAATGGTCCCCTAGAATTGAGTGGGTGGTTGGTTGAATAGTACATAATTTAACGGATAAAAATTATCAAAAGGCAGATCTAACAGTCGAAAACTTATGAATATAAAGGGGTCTATACTTATAAGAGTATAGTAGTCGAACTCTCTATATATAATTATATATAATATATATTTTGTATTTTAATCATATGTATATAGAGTTTGGATTATTGGGCCCACAAAATCAAACCAGCACAATCCTACTCTAATTGCTCTCTCTCTCTCTCTCTTTTTCACTTGCTCGCAGAATTATTTTTCCTAATTTTTTTAAAGATTATAATATCGTATTTCATGCATCTATTTTGTATATTGAACTATTGGACATTTTTTGCATCAAATTTTAGATAATATTTTATAAAAATTAGACTATATATAGATTACACGATGTTAAGAATTTCAAGCGGCTCGTTTAGGGCTCGAGCTCGCTCGACTCGAAGTTAGGCTCGCTCGAGCTCGGCTCGAATTGATTTCAAGCCGAGCTTGAGCCTAAATTTAGGCTCGAAATTAATTTCAAGTCAAGCTTGAGCTGAGGTAAGCTCGCTCGAGCTCGGCTCGTTTCCACCCCTACTCTTGAGTGGTGAGTCTATAAGTGCTAGATTGTATTATCTACTTGTACACATAAGATCTAACATATTTTCTCAATCTCAGATCATATTGGATTTGATCATGAAGTATTGAAAGAATGTGTTCTTCTAAAAAGAGATAATAATTATCTCAAACGTGAAGAAATGATGTGAGATATCGATCCGAGAAGATAGATGCATAGAAGCAAACTTGAATGGATGTTATATGGGTCTTAAATTCTTGACTTTCTATAAGGCATGGTACATTGTGAGTCTTTAGAATTAAAGATTTGTATAAATGAAAGGTAGAGACCTTTGAAACTCCATCACCAACAAAATGTTGTGGTCAAAGAGAAAGTCTCGACTACAATGACAGCTTTGTGGTGGATATAATAATCTATTTTTGCTTGTTACACATGGTGATATGAGATATCATAGTTGATCCTTAATTTATGTTATTAAGGAAAGCTATTGTTGGGAACAGTGGAAGAATTTTCTCACAAACTATAAATGGATCTAAACGATCTTCTTAGAAATATGACGTCTGCTTCAAAATGCAAGCAAAGTGTTTGGTGCATCGAAAGTATGGACTAGTTAAAAGTGTACAAGAGAAATAGTGCGAACACAGAATGTGCTTTATGTATAGTACATAAATAATATTTGATATTTGAGAAACTTAATCAGTATGGTCCATGCCTTATGATTCGGTATTTGGGACCAAGGAATCAAGTGCCGACCCATGCCATACAGCACGGGCCGTCACGTACCGTGCCCCCAAGAAGGGGGCACGGTACAGGGGGGGTCTCGCCCCCTTCCCCACCCAATTACCGCGGCACGCTGATGCGTGCCGCGCGAGACAACGCGGTACGCTTCAGCGTGCCGCGGTGCCGTGCCCCTGTGCCGTGCACTTTTTTTTTTTTTTTGCTTTTCCTTTTTTTAGCTTTTTCTTTCTTTCCTCGGGTACCGAGCCCCTCCCCCTTCCCCATATGAGGCATGAGGCCTGTGTGTGTGTGTGTGTTTTTTTTTTCTTTTTGGCTTTTCCTTTTATTCCCTCGGTTACCGAGAACCCCCCATTCCCCCCTCCCCCTCCTACCGCCCGCACCCCCCCCCCCCCCCCCACCCCCCCCCCCCCCGAGCCCCCCCCCCCGCCGCCTCCCCCCCCCCCCCCCCCCCCCCCCCCCCCCCCCCCCCCCCCCCCCCCCCCCCCCGCCCCCCCCCCCCCCCGCCCCCCCCCCCCCCCCCCACCCCCCCATTTCTCCCCCCCCCCTCTTTCTTACCCCCCAGGAGAGGAGACTGGTAATTCTATCCCCCCCCCCCCCCCCCCCCCCCCCCCCCCCCCCCCCCCCCCCCCCCCCCCCCCCCCCCCCACATGCCCCCCCCATTAACCCCCCCCCCCCCCCCCCCCCCCCCCCCCCCCCATTTTATTCTTCTTTTTGCTACATATTTGACTGCCCCTTTCTTTCTCTTCCCCTTACATTTTGTTCTTCCCCCTCCCTTTCTCCCGTGCACTACTCCTCTGCTCTCTCTTCATTTCTTCTCCCCCTCCTTCGCATCTGCTAAAATTACTTTTCTCTTCTTTTTTTCGTCGCTTAAAAAAGAGGCAAAAATATTACAAAATCGCAGATTTACTTGTCAGGTAAGTCAAAAATTTTATAATTTAATTTTTTATTTATCAATATAGGAGCAAATTTTTAATTGATATATCCGATCCATACTGTGGGGGGCCTATCGGCCTGAGCCTTCCGCTTCCACCACAGACATCTATTTTTTCTTTGCAAATTATTTTGTCAAAATTTGTCGCACCACAAAACTTTCGATGAATAAGGGGAATAAAAATCGATCTCCTAAATAAATTTTGAGATAGTGATAAAATTAAAAACCAAATTAAATCAATTGATACATAAAAATATTTAATTTATTTGTCATTTAATTTATTGCTAATTTTTTTTATGATCTAACAATTTTTCTAAAAAAATAATTAAAAACTCTTTCTCTCACTTTATATTTTATAAATTATTAAAATTCAAATAAAAGAAAGAAAAAATCAAAATAATTGTAAATGTTAAGCAAAGTTTTCTAAGAATTTTTTTAAAAATTATTTTCTTCAAATTTTTATAAATATTTTTCAAAAGAATAAAAAAGAAAAAAAATTGGATGTAATAGCGATCCTATTCTGGTTGTTCTAGTCATCATATACTTCCTAATCGAATCAATATTTAGAATTATAGATCTTAAAAAAAATTCAGAAAAAATAAATTTTCTATAATTTTATCTGTTATAATTGTTTTTTTCATTCTAATAAAAGAAAAAAAATCAAAGTTGATAGATACGATTTTCTTTCATCATGTCGTTCTTTTTCTTATTTTTCTAGAATAGATTTTACATTAGTTGTCTGTATGTCAATAATTGTAGATCATAATGCCACCTAAAAGAACAGAAGATTATGGTTGGCAGCATGGACAAATGATTGATGGGAATAGATTTCATTGGAAATGTAATTACTGTAATATGGTCAGTATGGGCGGAGGTGTCACCTGCCTAAAAAAACATATTGTGACGCCCCAACTCCATATTATAGATCAATGATTGCTGCCATTCAAAAGGAGGGTCCAGGAGTTGAACCCCCAACGTCGTATGAGATCGCTCACAAATATCTTGACGCGGAGGTCAATGATATTCATACATGGGTACAAAACTTCAAGCAACAGTGGGAGATGTATGGTGTTACCTTGATGTGTGATAGTTGGACAGAGCCAACAAAAATGAGCATTATAAATTTTTTAATTTATTGTAATGGCAAGGTGGTCTTCCACAAATCAGTCGATGCGACCGGTCGGTTTGAAGATGCTGACTATATATATGCATTATTGGAACAAGTTTTACGTGAGGTTGGCGAGAAATGTGTGGTACAAGTTGTATCGGACAATGGTGCAAACTTCAAGAAAGCTGGAAAACTACTAATGCAAAGGCATCTGAATTTATTTTGGACTCCTTGTGCAGCGCATTGCATCAACCTAATGATGTCTGACTTTGGTGAGATAAATCGGGGTGAAGAAAATTATAGATACTTGCACAACGGGTATCTAAATATTTATATAATCATCTTTTGGGTCCATGCTTTTAATGGTGAAATTCACAGGACGAGAACTCGTACGTCCTGGTCCCACACGATTTGCCACAAATTTTATTGCTCTAAACAGTATCCTTCAAAATAAAAATGGATTAAAGTCTATGTTTGCATCAGATGAATGGCAAACATCTCGTTATGCCTCCATGGCTGATGGAAACTCGATTGAGCAAATAATCCTGTCGACCAAATTTTGGGATTATGTAAAAGAGATTGTTGATACTGTGGAGCAGCTATACATGGTCCTTCGTTTAGTGGATCAAGAAAAAATATCTCAAATGGGACATGTTTATTATAAATTGAGGATAGCTAAAGAGAATATGAAACAAATTAATCCATTACAGTGTCAATCTTATTTAAAAATTATTGACAGATGTTGGGATATCCAGATGAGTCGGGATCTACACCTAGCAGGTAAGTTATAAATTATAAAAAAACTACTTGTTAGGGATTGTTCAATTATATTCTTTCATTGTTAATGGAGTGATTTCTTTCTTAATATTAGGTTATTACCTTAATCCGTCGTACCACCATCGTTATAATCTTGGATTTGATGATGAACTATTGAAGGCATTACGAAACGTTATCAATAGATTGGAGAGAGATCCAACACATGCCGCTCTTGCCATAAATGAGGTATAATGACTTCAACACAATGTATTATTAATTTGCTACATGTTAATATGCTGATTACTGATTATTATACTATGGCTAAATTACAGAAAACCCTCCTGTCAATACCCGCTTTTTTACTTTCCCCTCCTGTCATTCAAAAACCTACACTTTGCCCCTTTAAAAAATAAAAAATGTTCACTTCGCCCCCCGCCGTCAGTGTTCTGTTAGGGTTCCGTTTATATCTTATTTTTTATACCCAAAATACCCCTGAAACCCTCATCCATGCCCACACATATGCCCTCCGCCGCCGCCTCGCCCTCCGCCGCTGTGAGAATTCGAATTTTGGAAATTTGAAATTCTCTGTGTTCCTCTCCCCTGATTCTATATTTTTTCGATCTGTATACGTATATATATACTGGTATATATGTATATATATGTATATAAGTGGTTTTTATCGTGTTTTAGTGTTTTTGGAATTTTGTCGCGGAGAGCGAACGGCTTAACGGCGCGAACCGGAGTCCGAATCTGACAATCCAAAATGGTAGGTTCGATGTCTCGGCAGTGCTGAACGCGATGGCGTGATCCGCGTCGGCATGCGACGAGCGGTTTGAGAGTTATTTCATCTTCTTCGCCGAGAGGTCGAAAGTCACATTTTGTATTTTCGCGATTTGGACCCTGTTCTCGCACCGTTTCACGTGAGGTTCGATTGTGGAGGGGTGTCTGGGCTTTTGTACCTGCTGTGGGGGACCCAGAGGTAATTTGAGGGGTTTTGGGGGGCTTTTGTGTAATTGGGTTTGTGTTGTGTGTGGGTGTAGTAGGTGGGGGTAGTTGAGCTATCCCCTCACACTCTCTCTCCCTCTCCCTCTCTCTCCCTCAGCCCCCAGATGGAAGCCCCCTCTCCCCCTGTCCCTTGGCCTCCTCCCCGTGCTCTGCCTGCCGCCGCCGGCCACCGCCTGGCCGGAGCAACCCCGGCTTCTCTCTCTCCTCCCCTTTTTCCTTCTTCTTCTTCTCCCTCTGTTTCTTCTCCTTCTCTGAGGTGTGCACCCAAGGGGAACCCTTGCTTGAGCTCCCCCTGAGGTGGCATGCCTGTCGGAGTCCCTCGCCGCCGCCGGGGACCGCCGCCGTGGGCCGCCGAGCTGCCGCAGCTGCTGCTAGGGCAGCTGCGGGCAGGGTGTTGGTGGCCCGAGCCGCCGCCGGTTCCCGCCGCCTGGGAGGGTGAGCACCCTCACCCTCATGTTCTCCGGCGCCGTCGTCTCCTTCCCCGGCCGCCCCCGTGCCGCCGGTGCGCCGCCGCGCCGCCTGCGGCTCCTGCAGGCAAGCTGCAGGCAGGAGCAGCTGGAGGCCGCGCCCTGCCGCCTCCCCGCCGCCTCGGAGGGTGCGCGCCGCCACCCTCGGGACCTCCGCCGCCGGTCTTCTCCTTCCCGGCCGTCGCCGTGCTGCCGGAGCGCCGCCGCAGCCGCCGCGGTTGCCGCCTGGGCTCCTAAGGCACCCGGGGCTGTGAGCTTCCGGCCGCCGCCGCCGTTGCCCGGAGTTGTCGCGGTCATCCCTTCCCCGACGTCCGGCGGGCCCCTCTTGCCGGTGCTCGCGTCGCCGCCGGTCGCCGCCGCCGTCCCTTGCCGGAGTAGGTGTGGCCGAGCCTTCCCGGAGCTAGGGCTCTTCCCCGCGCCGCCGCCGCCGCTTCCCGCCGCCGGCTGAGGTGAGCCCCCTTTTCCTTGCCACCTCCTCTGCCGATGCTGGCCGCCGCTGGCCTTGCATGCCGGCCGGTAGCCGGCCGGAGCTTGTTGCTCCGGCCGGGGTCTTGCGTTGTTGGTTTTTGGCCGTACCTTGGTGTTTGAGCTCCCCGATGCTTCCCGGAGTCCGGGAAGGTGAGCACGATGATCGCGGCGATGCGCTGATCATCATGCTCACCTTAGTTTCTGTTTTGGGTGAGCCATTTTGCCGTTCGGCCTTCGTCGAGCATTTTCGCCTTGTGGATGCGCTGTTTTTATGGGTTTTCCCGGACTGCGACTGTTCCTGTCGCAGTGAGGCTGTGAGCATGGCCTCCGTTACATCGTTGCCTATCCGCTGGTGCTTGCGGAAGGTCGTGCGGATGTACGGTTTGCTCACACGGCCTTAGTTACGCTCGCTTTTGTGCTTGAGCTCGCTGTTTTTATGGGATTTCCCGGCTTGCGACTGGTCCTGTCGGAGTGGGACAGTGAGCACGGTTTCCGTGACGTCGTTACCTATCCGCTGGTGCTTGCGGAAGGTCGTGCGGACGTACGGTTTGCTCTAGCGGCTCCGTTTATTGCTTGTATGTATGGAATTGTGCTTGTTTTGGGACTTTGGCGTTTGTGGCAGCGTTGCGACGCTGTGGGCAGCAAGGGTTTGGTCCTCGGGACCCTGTGGACTGGTTGTCCAACTCCCTCGCCCTTCGTGGAGTTTCGGATTTATTTCCGACGCGTTTTTCGATGAAATAATCGGCGAAACGCACGTTTCTAGTTGTGCGACTCACTCGCTGTTTTCGTGAGCGACTTGGCTTCGTCGTTTAGCCTTGTTGGCTGTTCCTCATCGCTGTCCCGAAGTTCCGAGGACAGCGGATGAGTGATGTGGGGTTCCGGTGCCAAATCGGCACTATTTTTTTTTCGGGAACCCGGGAAGCCTTTTCGGGTGCGTTTGGTGTTCGTGGCACCCCGTGCTTGTGCTCGCTGTCCCATCACTTGGTTTTGTGTGTTCGGGGACAGCGAGGGACCTTGTTGGCTGTTTGGTACCCCTCCGGGGCTTCGTGTGGTTTCGAGATCGTCCCGGTGGGTTTCCCGGGCGATCCGTCGGTTTTGGGATGTGTGAGCTTGTGTTTAGCGTCGACTTGGTGGACCTTGACCCTGTGAGTCTTTCGTAGGTCCTGTCGCGGTTCCCGAGAGCCGTCAGTGTTAGGCTCTAGCTTCCTGCAGGTGGGTACTTCGATCCGGAGTCGGTTCAGTGGACTACGGTGATACCTTTCTATCCCTTCCTTTGCATTACAGTTATTAGTTCACTTGACTCCCGTAGACTCTACTTATATGCGTGCTTGGATAGTAGAGTAGTTGTGGCTTGCATGTTCCTTGAGACGACCCAGTTGGTCGGAGGTGATCGCATGTTGTTCCGAGCGATCCTAGTTGTAGTTTATTGGTTGCTTCTCGGCTCTTTGCCGTTCTGTGGATTGAGCATATGCATCGATCGTCACAACTCTTCCCGCACTTCACGTACACCGCGGTCTGATCCACCGTGTGGGGGTGTTCTTTTCCGGAAAAGGGTCGTGAATTTCTACCGACCCGTGAGCCCCGAGCATTGCGTCGGGATGGATGGTGCCGTTGGATTGAGCAGGGTGACAGTGCCAGGGCCACGTCCCGGTGGCTATAGATTGGGTTTACTTTGTGGTTATCTCCTTTGATGCATACTAGTTGCTTACAGTAGCATAGTTGTTTCAGTTGTATGTCAGCCTCATACTTACTTGTGCTACTGTATACCATATCTAGCTTTTTGTTGACCCTCGTGCCGGTGTGTACACCTCGCCTTCGTCGGCTTGCGGTACCCACTGGGAGGGGAGACATGTGTACATGTTCTCACCCCCCGCCCTCGTTGCAGTTTTCAGGTGAGCAGGGTGGTGAGTGTCGGGACGCTGCGAGGCACGCCTAGATAGTAGCTCTAGAGGTTCCGACTCGTGAGGCTACTTCCCCAGATTTGGTTATCACCCTACCCTTATCTGTTAGATGTGATTTGTGGTTCAGTTACCCTTCTTTTGGATATACTCTAGCATGCTTGTGTTGTGGATTCATTCTTTATACTTATGCGATGACTACATGCTTGGGCCAGTTGGTTGTATAACTATTTTTAGATGGTTTCATTTATCGAGTATTTTGGCTTTCTACCCCTCGTGGTAGCGTTGTAAAATAAAGGTTTCCGTGTGGGAAACGGTTTTCTAATGGATTTCTGATCGTTCGGCTTTTGTGATTTCAAAGAGAGTTCTCGTGTGGAGAACAGTTTTTAAATAATTCTTAAATGATTGGATCTAGGGTTTCAAAGAAAGCTTCTGGGTAAGGAGCAGTTTTCTAGAATGACTGTTGCTTGTGCATCGCATCATCCTTCGCCTAAGGATTTGCTTAGATTCATACAGGTTTAAGGACGGTTAGCTGTATGAATCTCTTGAGTTATTGTGATCTGTTGTGATGAATGAATGGTGGTTGTGATCCTGTTGTATGTTGTTGACGCCGTGCAAATACAGGGGAGGTTCTGTCCGTGTGTACAGTGGACCCTGTATTTATGGCGGGTCTGTACGTGGCGCGGGCTAGGCTTTTAAAAAAAAAAATATCGGCACGTTTTTCCGCATCTAGAACTAGCCCGGGGCGTGACAGTCGCTGCCTCGCCCTCCGCCGCCTCGCCCTCGCACGAAGTCGGAGTTGAGGTCAAGAGAGGCGTGGGCGAGGGTGTGGGATGCGGGATGAGCAAGATTGGGGAGGAGAAGATGAAGAAGTTGAGGGCATTTTAGTCATTTTGTCACACCGTACGCCCCTGTGAACATTTTTTATTTTTTAAGGGGGCAAAATGTAGGTTTTTGAATGACAGGGGGGGAAAGTAAAAACGCAGGTATTGACAGGGGGTTTTATGTAATTTAGCCTTATACTATCATAATAAAGGGAAAAATATTTCGTGAATCCTCTGGAACTTTTGGCGAAGCGGATGCAATTAACGGAAGACACAATACCGATCCCAGTAAGTAACTCCACAAGTTAGACATTTTACACCTGACGATAAATCTAATTTGATATGTTTTTAACTTTTAATTATACAGCTGAATGGTGGCTACAATACGGTGGATCAACAAAGCATTTAAAAAAGATTGATGTGTGTGTCTTATCTCAAACGACAACATCTAGTGGATGTGAACGCAACTGGAGTACATTCGCACTGATACATACCAAAGTGCGTAACCGATTAGCGTACGCTCGATTAGAGAAGCTAGTTTACGTCCACTATAATATGAGGCTCCGTTTAAGATGCATGCAAGAGGAGTATGAGAAGGAAAAAGAATTAAAAACTTATGATCCCTTGGATGCAAGCTTTATCAATGATGAATCAGACCCTATACTTGATTGGCTACAAGATAGAGACAATTGAGAGGACCTATTACTTGATGAGCCTGGAGATCCACCACGACCATTCAGAATATGTAGCACACTGAACTTTAGCAAATTGCGAAGTTCTAGTGAGAGAATAGTGCTTTATATTATTCTGAAGTTTTGGATTGAGTTTGGTGAGCTTGGGAGTGTTTTCGGGACTTGGAGAGTGCGAAAACGGACTCCGGAGAGCGAAATCTGCAAAAGGTGCAGATTTTGCACTGTATTCCGGAATGTGCTTCTGGATTCCGGAACAGATTTAATTTGTTCCGGAATGGACTTTGGGATTCCGGAATGCTGTATAAAATCTGTTTTTGGCCGAGGCTCGGGTTTTGCGGATTTTTGGGGCTGATTCCGGAATGTCTATTCGTATACCGGAATACAGTGCTGCAGAATTAGTTTTTCGAGATGTTTGTGATTTTGGGTGTTGGAGGGGTTTAGGTGCAAATGTTACATCATGTATATAGTAACCCTCACCCCCCTCACTTAGCCATTTTGGGTTGAGCTTGAGAGAGAGGAAGGTAAGCTCTCTTTCTTTCTTTTCCTTGGTTTTTCTTGCTTCCCACCCATGGAATCAAGGGTTTTATCTCTTTTCTCTTCTCCTCCACCTTGGAGCTTGCATCTTGGACCTTGGGTGGAGCTTGGATGTGAAGAAGGGAGCTTGATTGAGGATAAATCTCCAACCCTAGTCTCTTTTTGCTTGGTTTGGAGCTCTCATGAGGTGAGTGGCTCTCTTGCAACTCCTCTAGTCATGATTACTACTTGGATTTGGGATGAAAACCTAGAAATGGAAAACTAGGGTTTTATTTGGGATTTTTCTCATGAGGGTTTGTGAGATGAAATTGATGAGTGTAGAACACTCTTGTAGGTTGGATTTGAAGCTCCAATGGGTCGATTTGGAGTTTGCACTAGTTTTGCTTGGATTAAGGTATTATTCACCTATTTTTTCTTCATGATTTTGGTGAATTTCGTGGTGAGCTTGTTCGATGCTTCTAACCCCTTGGAAAATTTTCTTAGGGCATGAGAATCTTAGGTGACAACTTCATTTTGAAGTACTGCGAGGTCTCGTTGGATATCCGATGGGTCTGACCTCACCGAAATGGGTGAACTCCCCCTATATCTCCTATTTTATTATAGGATTGATTAGATGCATAATTGTGCTAATTATGACATGATAGGAATTGTAAACACATGTTATATACATGTTGCATGTGAAAAGTGGCATACTCCATATAGTAGAGTACTTGCACTAGTATTGTGATGACGCATTCCTGAAATGCTATTTAAGATATGCATGCTAGTGAGGAGTAGTATCTTGTGCGACACTACTTGGCTATTGGATGAGTGATTTTAGTTATGCATACTAAGATATGCTTGCTATAGAGAAAAGAAAGGGTATGACAAAATGCAAAATAAGTATGTTGCACCTCATCTAGGTGAGCAACTATGACGGACATTGTTGACATTGAGCCCGACCTTTTGGTCGTTGAATGATTCCATGTTTAAGACATAAGGAAAGGGGTTCTCTTTGTATTTGACAAATGTGATTGGCTAAAGCATGTGTTTACTTGGTTAAATGAGGGATCGAATATTTTCATGGTGACTTATACTCCATAAAGTGGAGGTTTATGTAGTATGACATATGTAAATCATGAATGATGATTTAGTTTGCATTGTAGAATGTCACGTCCCGGGCCCTAGTGGGAGCCTACCAGGCACGTGCACAGACCCGCCGTGTACACCAAAACAACACACAATGTACACAAGGCGTCTACAACAACAACAATCAAGTAGAAGAAGGAATACATCCTAAACAAGGTGATCAGAGCGAGAACATAATTCTACCACTAAAACAAGATGACATAAAGCCACAATCTCAAGATATACAATAAAATTATACCGGGCAGGGGGAGGCTAGGGCACAGCCGGCGGCGGCTCGGCGGCGGGAGCGCCGGCGGCAGGTGGGTGCGGGCCGACGGGGGGAGACCGTGGCTCGCGTTGGCCGGCGGCACGGCAGCGGCGGCGGCGCTGGAGCAACCTGAGCCCGCACGGGCTCAGCTCGGGCTCAAGCTGCCACGCCGGCCTCGGCGGCGGCCGGGGTGCCTTGGGGCGACGGCGATGGGTCGCCGGAGGCCGGAGGGAGGCGACAAGGGTGGTCCTGAGCGGCGGCACGAGGGGAAGGAGTTGGATCCTCCTCGGCCAGGATCTGCCCAAGTTGGCCGCAGGCTGCCCGGATGGCAGCGGCGGCGCTCGGGGACGGCGGCGACCGGCGGGGGAGGTCGCCGGAGGTCGGGGATGTTGCCGGAGAGGAAGCCCGAGGGTGAGGGATCTCTCTCTTGCTCTCGGGCAGTGGTGGAGGAGGGTGATGGTGGAGAAGATGGAGAAGAGGAAGAAAATGGCAGTGGCGGCGGTTGGCCGGCCGGGACTCGGTCGGCGGCGGCAGGGAGGCACGCGGCGCACGAAGGGGAGGGAGGTGAGGCGGCTGGGGGCTCAGCTGAGGGCCAAGAGGCTAGGGTTAGGGTTTGGATCAAGAAAACCCTAGGTAGTATATATATATATATACCTTGTGTAATCTTGCAATTAAGTCCCCTGATTCTTACTATTTTATGCTGAGTCCCTCACAGCGCGAGTAAATTGCGCGAACGCACCCCTACGTTCGATTTCACGCGAATCGATACATAAAATATAGGGACTTTTGCGAAATTCCCATTTTGCCACTTTTGACCCCTTCACGAACATCATGCAATTCCAGGAGATCCGTCTGTCGGATTTGCGAACGGACTGCGCTAGCGCGTTCAGCACGATCGAGACATCGAAATTACAATTTTGTTCCGCCATATTTGGTCGCCGATTTGCGACGAAACCCACCCTCTCCAGATCCACATATAATCCATATATATATACCTATATATATATATATATAGAGAGAGAGAGAGAGAGAGAGAGAGAGAGAGAGAGAGAGAGAGAGAGTCCGGCTACTATGCTATTAATAGCACGAACCACTTGGTGCTACCAAGTTTTCCGCCGTTAGATCTACCCTTTTGATCATTTTCACCCGTTAGATCATACTATTCAACCAACCACCCACTCAACCCTAGGGGGCCCACATCATCCTAACCGCACATCTCTTAATCCAATGGCCAAAAACTTGGTAGCACCAATGACTTGGTGCTATTAATAGTATATTAGCCTAGTTCTATATATATATATATATATATATATATATATATATATTAGGTATATATATACCTATATATATATATATATATATATATATATGTATATATATATACCTATATATATATATATATATAGGTATATATATATACATATATATATACCGAATTAGGCTACTATACTATCTATAGTACCGGGGCTCCGGTACTATAGTTGCTTTTTCGATCTTAGGGTGTTCAAATCAACGATCCACACCGTTGAAACTGATCTAGGGTATGTGAAGTTCTTAGGAATAAAATTTTAGTTTTTTTCGATATCGTTTACTTAGTAAATAAATCATGTCAAAATGAACGGTGGAAATTGAATAATCCTTAAAATTTGAGTATAGGAGTTTCGAATTCAAGATCAAGGATGTTGACCTCATCTATGTAGTTTAAAGTATTTTTTATCAAAATTTGAATAAATTTAGATTCTTCTCCACCGTTAAACTACAAACTCGCCATAATAACCATTGAAATTTGACAATTTTGAAACGGTTTGATCACAAAGTAAACTACGTCAAAAAATTATGAAATTTTATTCCTAAGAACTTCAAATATCCTAGATCAGTTTCAACGGTGTAGATCGTTGATTTGAACACCCTAAGATCGAAAAAGCGACTATAGTACCGGAGCCCCGGTACTATAGATAGTATAGGAGACTAGCTCTATATATACCTATATATATATATATAGGTATATATACCTATATATATATATATATATATCAATTTATATTTCAAATTTCAAATTCAAATTTGAATTCCCTCGATTCAAATGTCACAAATATTACACATACATATAGAGATCAATCTCTCTCCCGATTTCTCTCCTGCGTGCGTGTTTCTCTTCGATCAACTTCTCTATTCTTCATCGACTAGTGGATCATGAAGGGATTGCTAGCACCGTCCAGATGGTCCGTGACTCATCCGGTTCGTGAGACGAAGATCGATCGGGTATGCGCCGATTCCGTGTGGATACGCGTAGAAGGCGAGCACGTGTGCGGCTATATCAGAACCTCAGATCAATGATCGAAGCATACGCTACCAATCGTACAATAGATCAAGAGAACTTAACTGGTCGACGGTAAGATCTCTAAACATAAAGAGTTTTTGTTTAGATTAAATTTTAGCATAGTAACATGAGAATGATCCACCGGCACTGGACTGATCTATTGGTTTTCGGTTTTCATATGTGATATGTATTTGGCTTCCGAAAAATTTTAAAATGCAAAATTATTTTTCTTTGCGATTTTCTTTCGTGCCAGTTAATTTCTAACAGTTTTGTGGATTCAAATCGGATTAGTATTTAACTTAAATTCGTGATAGATTATTTTGCTCGATATCTGCATGTTTTGTTGCCTTGCATGTTTGTAATTGAATAATTGCATATATGCGGCGTCTGTTACGTCTCGGATTCGGGGCGTGACAGGTTAGTTGTCACGCCCCGGCACCGCCACTTTGGTCGGTCCGGGCGCGCGCACAGACCGCCGAACGGACAGAGCCTCCCCTGTCCGCCCAAGGCGTAGCAACGACAACAAGTACATTGAAATTTGCCCAGGACAAAAACAATAACATACATGATAGATTGCACGAGGGCAATTTCAACAGAGCGAGAGAACGATAACTTAGCTATTACACAACCAAAACATTTAGGCTTCACATACAATCAACCCAAAATACAAACACCTCCACATATATCACATACATGCTTTACTACATGACATATACATTTTTTATCTCTCAAAATGAAGCCTCTACAAGTTCTCTCATAATGTACAATAATTACTCTACTACATAGGGTACTCTAACACATGGAAGTCCACTACCTAGGGCGCTATGCCCTTGCCACGATCCTCGACCGCACCGCTCGTGCTAGGCTCTGCAAAACAGGGGGGGTGAGAACTAAAGAAGTTCCCAGTGGGTTCGGCCGCCGATCCCGCCGACTTTCCCACTAGGTCTAATCAGGCATAAGTAGCAAGAAGAAATAAGTAGTAATAAACAACTGATGCATCTACTATGCCTCTACAATATGAAACTGGTTAAACAATAGTAATACAATGCTCATGATGCTTACCAACATTCTACTTTTCAACCCAATCAAACCGGCTCACCCGAAGGTCGAGCCCACTCACAAACCAAGGCCCACGGGGAATAACCCATCCCACTAACTAGGGGCAGTCTGCGGGGAGATAACCCTCAACCCAAGTGTGACGACTCCGGAGCTCACTGCTTGTGGTGTCGCGAACACCATCAAGCCGGACAGACTATGTGTGAGTACGATCCAGTCCCCTCATCACGGGGACACCCTACCAACCAAGGTGATAACCCACGAGGATCTACCAATCCCTCGCATCTAATGCCACAAGTGCTATCAACACATCTAGCCCAAATGCCCATCAAATGCCAAATGCCAAGTGTTATCAAATACACCTAGCCCAAATGCCACAAGTGTTATCAAACACACCTAGCCCAAATGCCACAAGTGTTATCAAATACACCTAGCCCAAATGCCACTAGTGTTATCAAATGCCACAAACACACCTAGCCCAAATGCCACACACACCTAGCCCAAATGCCACACATTCATGTCCAAGTTCAATGTTTTCTAGTTCGCATACTAGTTCTTTGCATACATAGGGTTCCATTGTCCAACGACCCAATCCTCATGCGTCCAATGCCCGAATTCTCAACGTAACTTGTTTAACTCTAATTAGGAAGCATGCAAGGAAATTGAAAGCTCAACATGACATTAACCCTAGATGCATGATTTCTACACATATATACATATGACCAATAATGACGACTTAGACATAAAAGGAGATCCAACAGTTCCGGATAGCACCACCCACCTCAAGTGGTAGCCACGAAGTGGGAAAGCCTAGTTGCGCAACTTATCGACACCAATTTCTCTCGACTGCGGCAAACGAAGCCGAAAGGGTGTTTTCTTGCGATTAGTTACCGTAGACTCGACGAAACTCCGTTCCAAGCGTTTCAACGCGTCGATTTACCCTTCAATTAGAGAGGCAAGAGATCAATTCCACTCAAAACCCCATTTCTACAAAACCCCCAATTTTAACCCTAGGTTTTCACATTTCTCCAAGAACCCCAAAATTTCTTGGTGTTCCATGTTGCTCCAAGGCTAGGATCTCATAGAGTTTATAAAATAGCAAGAAAAGGGGTTCAAAACCAAACCCTAACCTCAAAAACCCAAAAACTCACCTTAACTTCCTTGCTTTCCTCAAGCTTCTCATGTACAAGAAAAGCTTACTTCACCCCTAAGCAAGCTTTTCTTCTCTACTCTTCAACTTGTTGGAGAAATCACCAAAGAGAGAGAGAGAGATTAGAGAGTGAGAGAGAGAGTGAGAGAGAGGGTTTGAGAGGAGGAGAGGAGCTCTCTTTGTGTTTGTGTGGGAGAGAATGAGAGAAAGAGAGTGTTGGGGCTTTCTTTTAATGCCCTAAGCCAATTTGCAACTTAACCCTTCAAAAAACTCATTTTTTGTTCCAACACTCATGTTTCCACTCCCACTCCCCACAAGCACTCAAAACACTTCTAAGTGATTCGGAGTCCATCTAAACTCTCTCAATTGGCCTAAAATGCCATCTAATCCGCACTTTGCCCAATTTGGCCAAAGCTCGGAAAAATGCATGGAAATTCGGTATGCTACATTCTCCCCCCCATAAAAATAGTTTCGTCCGCGAAACTCAAGTCCATACCTCAACTCAATCGGTCGAAGAGATGAGGGTAGCGCTCCCGCATCACATCCTCAAGTTCCCACGTAGCTTCACGTTCTTCGTGATTAGTCCATTGCACCTTAACATATGGAATCGTGCGATTCCGCAATTCCTTCACTTCGTGAGCTAGAATGCATAATGGGAACTCCTCATATGACAAGTCCTCTTGGAGCTCAACCGGCTCATATTGAAGGACGTGAGTCGGATCGTGTACATACTTGCGGAGTGTAGATACGTGGAACACGTTGTGAACTCCTGCTAGCTTTGGCGGTAGCGCAAGTCGATATGCTACGGCGCCAACCCGCTCTAGAACTTCGTATGGTCCAATGTATCGGGGACTTAGCTTTCCCCGAACTCCGAACCGCTTCACACCACGCATGGGTGACACCTTCAGGAAAACGCGGTCTCCAACCGCAAACTCAAGACTTCGCCGGTGCACATCCGCATAACTCTTCTGTCGAGTCTGCGCAGTCAAAAGTCTTTGGCGAGCAAGGCGGACCTTCTCTTCCGCCTCCTGTAACACATCCGGGCCAAGGGTGACTTGTTCGCCCACCTCACTCCAATGTATAGGAGATCGACACTTCCTTCCGTAGAGAGCTTCGAATGGCGCCATTCCAATACTCGCCTGATAGCTGTTGTTATAAGCAAACTCGGCCATCGGTAGGTGAATGTGCCATCCCCCCTTGTAATCAAGCACACACGCCCGAAGCATATCCTCAAGGATTTGTATTGTTCTCTCCGATTGACCATCACTCTGAGGATGAAACGCGGTGCTGAAATCGAGCCGTGTGCCAAGAGCACCCTGCAAGCTCTTCCAAAAGTGAGACGTGAATCGGGGGGTCCCGATCCGATACAATAGATACTGGAACTCCATGCAGCCTCACAACCTCATCGAGGTAAACTTGCGCTAACTTGTCGCCCGACCATGTGGTGTGGATTGGTAGGAAGTGAGCCGACTTCGTCAAACGATCCACCACCACCCAGATTGCGTCGTGACCCCCTTGCGAACGGGGTAATCCCACGACAAAATCCATCGCTATATCTTCCCATTTCCAAACGGGAATCGGTAAACTTTGAAGCTTCCCCGCCGGAAGTCGGTGTTCTGCCTTCACTTGTTGGCACACGAGGCATTGTGCCACGTAGCGCCCAACATCCTTCTTCATCCCAGGCCACCAATAGTGCATTTTTAGGTCCTTGTACATCTTGGTGCCGCCTGGATGAATGCTATAGGGAGATTGATGTGCTTCTCGTAGAATGTCTCCCCGAATCTCCTCATCATTTGGCACACACCATCGGTCTCGAAACCGAAGTGCCCCATCGGAGCCCATACTAAAACCACTAACTCGCCCACCCTCGATGTTGTGCCGCACCTTTTGGAGATCCGGGTCCGAAGACTGTCGATCCTTGATCCTCTCCAACAAGGTCGGTTGAACGACAAGAGCGGCAAGTATAACTGGGGCATCCGGAGTCACAACCTCAAGGTTGAATCGCCGCATTTCCTCAAGCAACGGCGGCTGGCTCGTGATCATCATTGCAAGGTTTTCCACTGACTTTCTACTAAGCGCATCCGCCACGACATTGGCTTTCCCCGGATGGTATAGAATGGTTACATCGTAGTCTTTCAATAACTCTAACCACCTGCGCTGCCTCATGTTCAACTCCTTCTGCGTAAATAAGTATTTGAGGCTCTTGTGATCTGTGTATACCAATGCTCACCATACAGATAGTGTCTCCACAGCTTAAGAGCGAAGACCACCGCAGCTAGCTCTAGGTCATGAATGGGGTAGTTCTTCTCATAGCTCTTCAACTGGCGGGAAGCATACGCAATAACTTGCCCGCGCTGCATCAGAACACACCCCAGACCTTGATACGATGCATCGCTATACACCACGAAACTCTCCCCTTGAACCGGTAGGGCGAGAACCGGAGCGGTAGTTAACATTTCCTTCAACTCGTTGAAGCTCCGATCACACTCATCGCTCCACGAGAACTTAACTCCCTTATGCGTGAGGCGCGTCAGTGGAGTAGTGATTTTTCGAAAACCCCTTCACAAATCGCCGATAATAGCCCGCAAGACCAATGAAACTACGGACCTCCGTGACATTCGTCGGGCGAGGCCAATCTTTAACCGCCTCCACCTTCCCCGGGTCGACAGACACGCCACCCTCCGATACCACGTGACCCAAGAAGGCGACCTTACGGAGCCAAAAGTCGCACTTCTTCAACTTCGCATAAAGCTTCTCCTCCCGTAGAACCCGTAGCACAATTCTCAGATGCTCCTTGTGTTCTTCATCACTTCGGGAGTAGACCAATATGTCGTCTATGAACACTACGACAAATCGATCTAAAAAGGACTTGAAAACACGGTTCATTAGATCCATGAATGCTGCAGGGGCATTAGTAAGCCCAAACGGCATAATCATGAATTCATAATGTCCATACCGCGTACGAAATGCCGTCTTATGCACATCCTCCGGCTTGATCTTCAACTGGTGATACCCCGACTGAAGATCAATCTTCGAATACACCCGAGACCCTTGCAACTGATCAAACAAGTCATCGATGCGGGGCAACGGGTACTTATTCTTGATCGTAACCTTGTTAAGCTCGCGATAATCCACGCAGAGCCGGAGCGTGCCATCCTTTTTCCTCACAAACAGCACCGGGGCTCCCCAAGGTGATACACTTGGCTTAATGAAGCCTTTATCAAGAAGATCCTGCAACTGAGCCTTTAGTTCTTTTAACTCGGCCGGTGCCATTCTATACGGGGCCTTCGAAACTGGCGCTGTCCCGGGAACCAAGTCTATCACAAACTCGATCTCCCGGTCAGGTAGTATTCCCAACAACTCTGGGGGAAATACATCCGGAAACTCACGAACCACTGGAATGTCCTCGAGCGCCGGAACCTCCCTACGGCTCTCCACCACCGTCGCTAAATAAGCCACACAACCACTATTGATTAACTTCTTCGCACGCGACGTGGTCACAGTCATGGCAAAGAGCGTACTCTTACAACCGCGATAGGTGAACTCCTTCTGTTCAGGCTCATGAAACGTTACCACCTTGCTTTCACAATCAATGGTTGCGTAGTACTTTGAGAGCCAATCCATACCTAATATTAGGTCAAACCCCTTCAACTGTCTCAACACAAGTAAATCCGCCGGCATAATCCATTCACCTATTTGTACTGGACAAGCCGCGCATACATCCGTAACACAAAACGCGTGTTCGGGAGCATGGACCCACCTAGCATGCATGCCTTCTATAATGCTTATGCCATGAACAACTGCAAATGATTGGCTAATAAACGAGTGGGATGCACCCGTGTCAAATAAAGCTCTACATCTTATTCCACTTAACAGTACAATACCTGCTACGACGTCGTCGACCACGGCAGGCTCCTCCACTTGAGCGGCGAATACACGGCCACTTGGTGCCGGTCGGGGTCCCTCGGACTGACGCGGCATCATGGCGCGCCCAGCAGATACTGCGGTGGGCGGAACTCCCGCATACTGTCTCGGGGTGGACTGAACTGAAGCATATGACGGGGCGGGTGATGACCCTCTTGGGCACTCACGACCTATGTGTCCAGCTTGACCACACCTAAAGCACCTCCCCTCACGCTGGGCACAAGCCTGCGGTCGATGGTCCCCGCCGCAAATAACACACCGCAAAAGCTTCCGTGGCTGTCCCCGAGGGTACCTAGGGGGCTTCTTAGAACTTGACTGTCCCCCGGCACCACTCATAGTCCGCTTCCTTCCCTTCTCTTTCTCATACGACTCGCGCTCCTCCCGCGCGATCGCATTTCCTTGCTCTACCCATAGAGCCCGGTCCAACACCTCAACAAAGGTCTGAAGCTTGAAGGAGTGCACTACTCTGAAAATCTCGGGTCGAAGTCCTCGCTCGAAGCACTCCGCTTTGTCTCGGTCGTCCCGTACCACGCTCGGGACACAGTTCACTATATGCGAGAACTCCCTCTCGTACTCCCTCACTGAGCGACTCCCCTGCTTCAACTTTCGGAAGTCCTCCTTCAGCTTCCTCTTCACACTATCGGGGAAGTACTCGGTGAATAACAACCCTCGAAACTCCTCCCAAGTGACTGGAGGAAGGTCCGGGGATCGATTCTTCTTAACTCCCCTCCACCACACTCGAGCCGACTTCTCAAAGCAGTGTGCGGCAAGATGTACCTTGTCCTGCTCAAGGGTATAGATGTCCTCGAACAGGGTCTCCATCGAAGCGACCCAAGACTCCACCACCCATGGGTCTACCGTTTCACCGTCGAACGTTGGCGGATTAAACTTCTTAAAAGTCGTCAAAGCCGCAAGCGCTCGCTCTCTTTCCGCGTCCACATCGGGGACCGAGGAGCCAGAAGCCGCCGGAGGAGCACTCATCGGGCCATGGCGCGCCGTCACTGGCACGGCAGGCGCGTCCACTCCCTCAGTGGCATCCGGCGCATGTGTCGGAGGCGCGGGCGGTTCACGACTAATTTGGGTTGCCGCCGCCGCCACCTGTTGTGACACCAACTCCTGAAGCTTCTTTATTTGCTCCTCCTGCCGCTGCGAAGCTTCAGCCTGCAATTGAGAGGCCTCGGCTTGCCTCTGCACCACCCCGATTAACGCCGCTACCTGGTCCCGCAACTCCATGACCTCACTGGAGTCGGACCGCTCGGGCACCTCAGAAGGTGGCACCGGAGTCGACATCTTTTCAAAGTGCTTTCCTTAGGGACCTGAAACACAACACTTGGGTTAATCACTCAAACTCACAAAACCACGCGATTCAAGAACGTAAGCAAACAAAACCAATTTAGGCGAAAGCACACAAGGGTACTCATTCTCCTCCCTAGGTGTTATGTTGTCGGCCGCCAACATAACCTCCTTGAGTCGAGAATAAATAACACTTGAATCCGTCTC
Source organism: Puya raimondii (assembly GCA_016920855.1). NCBI lineage: Eukaryota > Viridiplantae > Streptophyta > Magnoliopsida > Poales > Bromeliaceae > Puya > Puya raimondii. Next base: position 87,900,062 of record JABWPP010000050.1, read on the forward strand.
TAGCAACTATTAGAGACATACTAACAACTAGACCCAATCAATTTTGACTTCCGCCATTAAGCATAGATCACCGTCTCTCACGTGCCCAGGTCCTTATTGTCACCATCCTAAGGTTTCCTAGGTCCTTCCTAGACTTCTCTACGCTCTGATACCACTTTATCTGTCACGCCCCGGCACCGCCACTTTGGTCGGTCCGGGCGCGCGCACAGACCGCCGAACGGACAGAGCCTCCCCTGTCCGCCCAAGGCGTAGCAACGACAACAAGTACATTGAAATTTGCCCAGGACAAAAACAATAACATACATGATAGATTGCACGAGGGCAATTTCAACAGAGCGAGAGAACGATAACTTAGCTATTACACAACCAAAACATTTAGGCTTCACATACAATCAACCCAAAATACAAACACCTCCACATATATCACATACATGCTTTACTACATGACATATACAATTTTTATCTCTCAAAATGAAGCCTCTACAAGTTCTCTCATAATGTACAATAATTACTCTACTACATAGGGTACTCTAACACATGGAAGTCCACTACCTAGGGCGCTATGCCCTTGCCACGATCCTCGACCGCACCGCTCGTGCTAGGCTCTGCAAAACAGGGGGGGTGAGAACTAAAGAAGTTCCCAGTGGGTTCGGCCGCCGATCCCGCCGACTTTCCCACTAGGTCTAATCAGGCATAAGTAGCAAGAAGAACTAAGTAGTAATAAACAACTGATGCATCTACTATGCCTCTACAATATGAAACTGGTTAAACAATAGTAATACAATGCTCATGATGCTTACCAACATTCTACTTTTCAACCCAATCAAACCGGCTCACCCGAAGGTCGAGCCCACTCACAAACCAAGGCCCACGGGGAATAACCCATCCCACTAACCAGGGGCAGTCTGCGGGGAGATAACCCTCAACCCAAGTGTGACGACTCCGGAGCTCACTGCTTGTGGTGTCGCGAACACCATCAAGCCGGACAGACTATGTGTGAGTACGATCCAGTCCCCTCATCACGGGGACACCCTACCCATCAAGGTAATAACCCACGAGGATCTACCAATCCCTCGTGTCTAATGCCACAAGTGCTACAAACACATCTAGTCCAAATGCCACAAGTGTTACAAATACACCTAGTCCAAATGCCACTAGTGTTACAAATACACCTAGTCCAAATGCCACTAGTGTTAACAATACACCTAGTCCAAATGCCACTAGTGTTAACAACACATCTAGTCCAAATGCCACAAGTGTTACAAAATACACCTAGTCCAAATGCCATTAGTGTTATCAAACACACCTAGCCCAAATGCCACACATTCATGTCCAAGTTCAATGTTTTCTAGTTCGCATACTAGTTCTTTGCATACATAGGGTTCCATTGTCCAACGACCCAATCCTCATGCGTCCAATGCCCGAATTCTCAACGTAACTTGTTTAACTCTAATTAGGAAGCATGCAAGGAAATTGAAAGCTCAACATGACATTAACCCTAGATGCATGATTTCTACACATATATACATATGACCAATAATGACGACTTAGACATAAAAGGAGATCCAACAGTTCCGGATAGCACCACCCACCTCAAGTGGTAGCCACGAAGTGGGAAAGCCTAGTTGCGCAACTATCGACACCAATTCTCTCTCGACTGCGGCAAACGAAGCCGAAAGGGTGTTTTCTTGCGATTAGTTACCGTAGACTCGACGAAACTCCGTTCCAAGCGTTTCAACGCGTCGATTTACCCTTCAATTAGAGAGGCAAGAGATCAATTCCACTTAAAACCCCATTTCTACAAAACCCCCAATTTTAACCCTAGGTTTTCACATTTCTCCAAGAACCCCAAAATTTCTTGGTGTTCCATGTTGCTCCAAGGCTAGGATCTCATAGAGTTTATAAAATAGCAAGAAAAGGGGTTCAAAACCAAACCCTAACCTCAAAAACCCAAAAACTCACCTTAACTTCCTTGCTTTCCTCAAGCTTCTCATGTACAAGAAAAGCTTACTTCACCCCTAAGCAAGCTTTTCTTCTCTACTCTTCAACTTGTTGGAGAAATCACCAAAGAGAGAGAGAGAGATTAGAGAGTGAGAGAGAGGGTTTGAGAGGAGGAGAGGAGCTCTCTTTGTGTTTGTGTGGGAGAGAATGAGAGAAAGAGAGTGTTGGGGCTTTCTTTTAATGCCCTAAGCCAATTTGCAACTTAACCCTTCAAAAAACTCATTTTTTGTTCCAACACTCATGTTTCCACTCCCACTCCCCACAAGCACTCAAAACACTTCTAAGTGATTCGGAGTCCATCTAAACTCCCTCAATTGGCCTAAAATGCCATCTAATCCGCACTTTGCCCAATTTGGCCAAAGCTCGGAAAAATGCATGGAAATTCGGTATGCTACATTCTCCCCCCCATAAAAATAGTTTCGTCCGCGAAACTCAAGTCCATACCTCAACTCAATCGGTCGAAGAGATGAGGGTAGCGCTCCCGCATCACATCCTCAAGTTCCCACGTAGCTTCACGTTCTTCGTGATTAGTCCATTGCACCTTAACATATGGAATCGTGCGATTCCGCAATTCCTTCACTTCGTGAGCTAGAATGCATAATGGGAACTCCTCATATGACAAGTCCTCTTGGAGCTCAACCGGCTCATATTGAAGGACGTGAGTCGGATCGTGTACATACTTGCGGAGTGTAGATACGTGGAACACGTTGTGAACTCCTGCTAGCTTTGGCGGTAGCGCAAGTCGATATGCTACGGCGCCAACCCGCTCTAGAACTTCGTATGGTCCAATGTATCGGGGACTTAGCTTTCCCCGAACTCCGAACCGCTTCACACCACGCATGGGTGACACCTTCAGGAAAACGCGGTCTCCAACCGCAAACTCAAGACTTCGCCGGTGCACATCCGCATAACTCTTCTGTCGAGTCTGCGCAGTCAAAAGTCTTTGGCGAGCAAGGCGGACCTTCTCTTCCGCCTCCTGTAACACATCCGGGCCAAGGGTGACTTGTTCGCCCACCTCACTCCAATGTATAGGAGATCGACACTTCCTTCCGTAGAGAGCTTCGAATGGCGCCATTCCAATACTCGCCTGATAGCTGTTGTTATAAGCAAACTCGGCCATCGGTAGGTGAATGTGCCATCCCCCCTTGTAATCAAGCACACACGCCCGAAGCATATCCTCAAGGATTTGTATTGTTCTCTCCGATTGACCATCACTCTGAGGATGAAACGCGGTGCTGAAATCGAGCCGTGTGCCAAGAGCACCCTGCAAGCTCTTCCAAAAGTGAGACGTGAATCGGGGGTCCCGATCCGATACAATAGATACTGGAACTCCATGCAGCCTCACAACCTCATCGAGGTAAACTTGCGCTAACTTGTCGCCCGACCATGTGGTGTGGATTGGTAGGAAGTGAGCCGACTTCGTCAAACGATCCACCACCACCCAGATTGCGTCGTGACCCCCTTGCGAACGGGGTAATCCCACGACAAAATCCATCGCTATATCTTCCCATTTCCAAACGGGAATCGGTAAACTTTGAAGCTTCCCCGCCGGAAGTCGGTGTTCTGCCTTCACTTGTTGGCACACGAGGCATTGTGCCACGTAGCGCCCAACATCCTTCTTCATCCCAGGGCCACCAATAGTGCATTTTTAGGTCCTTGTACATCTTGGTGCCGCCTGGATGAATGCTATAGGGAGATTGATGTGCTTCTCGTAGAATGTCTCCCCGAATCTCCTCATCATTTGGCACACACCATCGGTCTCGAAACCGAAGTGCGCCATCGGAGCCCATACTAAAACCACTAACTCGCCCACCCTCGATGTTGTGCCGCACCTTTTGGAGATCCGGGTCCGAAGACTGTCGATCCTTGATCCTCTCCAACAAGGTCGGTTGAACGACAAGAGCGGCAAGTATAACTGGGGCATCCGGAGTCACAACCTCAAGGTTGAATCGCCGCATTTCCTCAAGCAACGGCGGCTGGCTCGTGATCATCATTGCAAGGTTTTCCACTGACTTTCTACTAAGCGCATCCGCCACGACATTGGCTTTCCCCGGATGGTATAGAATGGTTACATCGTAGTCTTTCAATAACTCTAACCACCTGCGCTGCCTCATGTTCAACTCCTTCTGCGTAAATAAGTATTTGAGGCTCTTGTGATCTGTGTATACCTCGCAATGCTCACCATACAGATAGTGTCTCCACAGCTTAAGAGCGAAGACCACCGCAGCTAGCTCTAGGTCATGAATGGGGTAGTTCTTCTCATAGCTCTTCAACTGGCGGGAAGCATACGCAATAACTTGCCCGCGCTGCATCAGAACACACCCCAGACCTTGATACGATGCATCGCTATACACCACGAAACTCTCCCCTTGAACCGGTAGGGCGAGAACCGGAGCGGTAGTTAACATTTCCTTCAACTCGTTGAAGCTCCGATCACACTCATCGCTCCACGAGAACTTAACTCCCTTATGCGTGAGGCGCGTCAGTGGAGTAGTGATTTTCGAAAACCCCTTCACAAATCGCCGATAATAGCCCGCAAGACCAATGAAACTACGGACCTCCGTGACATTCGTCGGGCGAGGCCAATCTTTAACCGCCTCCACCTTCCCCGGGTCGACAGACACGCCACCCTCCGATACCACGTGACCCAAGAAGGCGACCTTACGGAGCCAAAAGTCGCACTTCTTCAACTTCGCATAAAGCTTCTCCTCCCGTAGAACCCGTAGCACAATTCTCAGATGCTCCTTGTGTTCTTCATCACTTCGGGAGTAGACCAATATGTCGTCTATGAACACTACGACAAATCGATCTAAAAAGGACTTGAAAACACGGTTCATTAGATCCATGAATGCTGCAGGGGCATTAGTAAGCCCAAACGGCATAATCATGAATTCATAATGTCCATACCGCGTACGAAATGCCGTCTTATGCACATCCTCCGGCTTGATCTTCAACTGGTGATACCCCGACTGAAGATCAATCTTCGAATACACCCGAGACCCTTGCAACTGATCAAACAAGTCATCGATGCGGGGCAACGGGTACTTATTCTTGATCGTAACCTTGTTAAGCTCGCGATAATCCACGCAGAGCCGGAGCGTGCCATCCTTTTTCCTCACAAACAGCACCGGGGCTCCCCAAGGTGATACACTTGGCTTAATGAAGCCTTTATCAAGAAGATCCTGCAACTGAGCCTTTAGTTCTTTTAACTCGGCCGGTGCCATTCTATACGGGGCCTTCGAAACTGGCGCTGTCCCGGGAACCAAGTCTATCACAAACTCGATCTCCCGGTCAGGTAGTATTCCCAACAACTCTGGGGGAAATACATCCGGAAACTCACGAACCACTGGAATGTCCTCGAGCGCCGGAACCTCCCTACGGCTCTCCACCACCGTCGCTAAATAAGCCACACAACCACTATTGATTAACTTCTTCGCACGCGACGTGGTCACAGTCATGGCAAAGAGCGTACTCTTACAACCGCGATAGGTGAACTCCTTCTGTTCAGGCTCATGAAACGTTACCACCTTGCTTTCGCAAATCAATGGTTGCGTAGTACTTTGAGAGCCAATCCATACTCTAATATTAGGTCAAACCCCTTCAACAATGTTGCTCTTTGAAGCCAATCCATACCTAATATTAGGTCAAACCCCTTCAACTGTCTCAACACAAGTAAATCCGCCGGCATAATCCATTCACCTATTTGTACTGGACAAGCCGCGCATACATCCGTAACACAAAACGCGTGTTCGGGAGCATGGACCCACCTAGCATGCATGCCTTCTATAATGCTTATGCCATGAACAACTGCAAATGATTGGCTAATAAACGAGTGGGATGCACCCGTGTCAAATAAAGCTCTACATCTTATTCCACTTAACAGTACAATACCTGCTACGACGTCGTCGACCACGGCAGGCTCCTCCACTTGAGCGGCGAATACACGGCCACTTGGTGTCGGTCGGGGTCCCTCGGACTGACGCGGCATCATGGCGCGCCCAGCAGATACTGCGGTGGGCGGAACTCCCGCATACTGTCTCGGGGTGGACTGAACTGAAGCATATGACGGGGCGGGTGATGACCCTCTTGGGCACTCACGACCTATGTGTCCAGCTTGACCACACCTAAAGCACCTCCCCTCACGCTGGGCACAAGCCTGCGGTCGATGGTCCCCGCCGCAAATAACACACCGCAAAAGCTTCCGTGGCTGTCCCCGAGGGTACCTAGGGGGCTTCTTAGAACTTGACTGTCCCCCGGCACCACTCATAGTCCGCTTCCTTCCCTTCTCTTTCTCATACGACTCGCGCTCCTCCCGCGCGATCGCATTTCCTTGCTCTACCCATAGAGCCCGGTCCAACACCTCAACAAAGGTCTGAAGCTTGAAGGAGTGCACTACTCTGAAAATCTCGGGTCGAAGTCCTCGCTCGAAGCACTCCGCTTTGTCTCGGTCGTCCCGTACCACGCTCGGGACACAGTTCACTATATGCGAGAACTCCCTCTCGTACTCCCTCACTGAGCGACTCCCCTGCTTCAACTTTCGGAAGTCCTCCTTCAGCTTCCTCTTCACACTATCGGGGAAGGAAGTACTCGGTGAATAACAACCCTCGAAACTCCTCCCAAGTGACTGGAGGAAGGTCCGGGGATCGATTCTTCTTAACTCCCCTCCACCACACTCGAGCCGACTTCTCAAAGCAGTGTGCGGCAAGATGTACCTTGTCCTGCTCAAGGGTATAGATGTCCTCGAACAGGGTCTCCATCGAAGCGACCCAAGACTCCACCACCCATGGGTCTACCGTTTCACCGTCGAACGTTGGCGGATTAAACTTCTTAAAAGTCGTCAAAGCCGCAAGCGCTCGCTCTCTTTCCGCGTCCACATCGGGGACCGAGGAGCCAGAAGCCGCCGGAGGAGCACTCATCGGGCCATGGCGCGCCGTCACTGGCACGGCAGGCGCGTCCACTCCCTCAGTGGCATCCGGCGCATGTGTCGGAGGCGCGGGCGGTTCACGACTAATTTGGGTTGCCGCCGCCACCTGTTGTGACACCAACTCCTGAAGCTTCTTTATTTGCTCCTCCTGCCGCTGCGAAGCTTCAGCCTGCAATTGAGAGGCCTCGGCTTGCCTCTGCACCACCCCGATTAACGCCGCTACCTGGTCCCGCAACTCCATGACCTCACTGGAGTCGGACCGCTCGGGCACCTCAGAAGGTGGCACCGGAGTCGACATCTTTTCAAAGTGCTTTCCTTAGGGACCTGAAACACAACACTTGGGTTAATCACTCAAACTCACAAAACCACGCGATTCAAGAACGTAAGCAAACAAAACCAATTTAGGCGAAAGCACACAAGGGTACTCATTCTCCTCCCTAGGTGTTATGTTGTCGGCCGCCAACATAACCTCCTTGAGTCGAGAATAAATAACACTTGAATCCGTCTCTAGCAACTATTAGAGACATACTAACAACTAGACCCAATCAATTTTGACTTCCGCCATTAAGCATAGATCACCGTCTCTCACGTGCCTAGGTCCTTATTGTCACCATCCTAAGGTTTCCTAGGTCCTTCCTAGACTTCTCTACGCTCTGATACCACTTTATCTGTCACGCCCCGGCACCGCCACTTTGGTCGGTCCGGGCGCGCGCACAGACCGCCGAACGGACAGAGCCTCCCCTGTCCGCCCAAGGCGTAGCAACGACAACAAGTACATTGAAATTTGCCCAGGACAAAAACAATAACATACATGATAGATTGCACGAGGGCAATTTCAACAGAGCGAGAGAACGATAACTTAGCTATTACACAACCAAAACATTTAGGCTTCACATACAATCAACCCAAAATACAAACACCTCCACATATATCACATACATGCTTTACTACATGACATAACAATTTTTATCTCTCAAAATGAAGCCTCTACAAGTTCTCTCATAATGTACAATAATTACTCTACTACATAGGGTACTCTAACACATGGAAGTCCACTACCTAGGGCGCTATGCCCTTGCCACGATCCTCGACCGCACCGCTCGTGCTAGGCTCTGCAAAACAGGGGGGGTGAGAACCAAAGAAGTTCCCAGCGGGTTCGGCCGCCGATCCCGCCGACTTTCCCACTAGGTCTAATCAGGCATAAGTAGCAAGAAGAAATAAGTAGTAATAAACAACTGATGCATCTACTATGCCTCTACAATATGAAACTGGTTAAACAATAGTAACACAATGCTCATGATGCTTACCAACATTCTACTTTTCAACCCAATCAAACCGGCTCACCCGAAGGTCGAGCCCACTCACAAACCAAGGCCCACGGGGAATAACCCATCCCACTAACCAGGGGCAGTCTGCGGGGAGATAACCCTCAACCCAAGTGTGACGACTCCGGAGCTCACTGCTTGTGGTGTCGCGAACACCATCAAGCCGGACAGACTATGTGTGAGTACGATCCAGTCCCCTCATCACGGGGACACCCTACCAACCAAGGTGATAACCCACGAGGATCTACCAATCCCTCGCATCTAATGCCACAAGTGCTATCAACACATCTAGTCCAAATGCCACAAGTGTTATCAAATACACCTAGCCCAAATGCCACAAGTGTTATCAAATACACCTAGCCCAAATGCCACAAGTGTTATCAAATACACCTAGCCCAAATGCCACTAGTGTTATCAAACACACCTAGCCCAAATGCCACACATTCATGTCCAAGTTCAATGTTTTCTAGTTCGCATACTAGTTCTTTGCATACATAGGGTTCCATTGTCCAACGACCCAATCCTCATGCGTCCAATGCCCGAATTCTCAACGTAACTTGTTTAACTCTAATTAGGAAGCATGCAAGGAAATTGAAAGCTCAACATGACATTAACCCTAGATGCATGATTTCTACACATATATACATATGACCAATAATGACGACTTAGACATAAAAGGAGATCCAACAGTTCCGGATAGCACCACCCACCTCAAGTGGTAGCCACGAAGTGGGAAGCCTAGTTGCGCAACTTATCGACACCAATTTCTCTCGACTGCGGCAAACGAAGCCGAAAGGGTGTTTTCTTGCGATTAGTTACCGTAGACTCGACGAAACTCCGTTCCAAGCGTTTCAACGCGTCGATTTACCCTTCAATTAGAGAGGCAAGAGATCAATTCCACTCAAAACCCCATTTCTACAAAACCCCCAATTTTAACCCTAGGTTTTCACATTTCTCCAAGAACCCCAAAATTTCTTGGTGTTCCATGTTGCTCCAAGGCTAGGATCTCATAGAGTTTATAAAATAGCAAGAAAAGGGGTTCAAAACCAAACCCTAACCTCAAAAACCCAAAAACTCACCTTAACTTCCTTGCTTTCCTCAAGCTTCTCATGTACAAGAAAAGCTTACTTCACCCCTAAGCAAGCTTTTCTTCTCTACTCTTCAACTTGTTGGAGAAATCACCAAAGAGAGAGAGAGAGATTAGAGAGTGAGAGAGAGGGTTTGAGAGGAGGAGAGGAGCTCCTTTGTGTTTGTGTGGGAGAGAATGAGAGAAAGAGAGTGTTGGGGCTTTCTTTTAATGCCCTAAGCCAATTTGCAACTTAACCCTTCAAAAAACTCATTTTTTGTTCCAACACTCATGTTTCCACTCCCACTCCCCACAAGCACTCAAAACACTTCTAAGTGATTCGGAGTCCATCTAAACTCTCTCAATTGGCCTAAAATGCCATCTAATCCGCACTTTGCCCAATTTGGCCAAAGCTCGGAAAAATGCATGGAAATTCGGTATGCTACATTAGTCCCAAGAGGTTAAGAGAATTAAGCATGTTAGGACTAGAGTAGTCCTATGATGGGTGACCCCCGGGAAATGGGGCGTCATAGTCACGTTTAGTGTTGATGTGATGTTTAGGGGCTGATCCTAACCCTCTTGGATCTTGTTTAGGTTCGGGCAACATCTAAGAGTATCAGTTGAGTTGGGGACTCCGGTATTTCGATATTTAGGTGGGTGTTTCAATTAGAAATCAATAAAGTGGTGTTCTACTCAGTTACTCCTATTATGCTTCCACTATTATCTTGTTAAGTAAATTGATTTTATCCGCTTTCTTACTATTCATGTTACTTGCTCTATCTTGGCATTTAATTATCATTATGACATGTCATTAGATTATACTTGATCAGTAGGGCGGCTTATATCGTTTATATGTTGGCTTACTATTCTTTATCTTTTCACATACTTCGTGATTATTATGTATGGACATTATCATTGTTGGACGTATGACATATAGAGTAGTATTAGATGATACATGATTACTCCCTCGTGGATTTTGGCCTTATTGGTCGGTTTTTTTTTCACGCGACTATGGATATGGCATATGATTGACCTTGTTAGTTGGCTATACTCTATTATGAGATTTGACCTTTGTGCTCGACAGATTGCTTCTCGTGAGCTTTGCGGCTTTCCGGCACTATTTGGTTACTAGAGCATACAGCATGATCCGCCACTACTCGATGTGAATTCACGTACACCAGTTGGTTTGGCCACCGATGGGGGTATTTTTTTCTGTAAAAGAGGTTGAAAGTGAACCATGAGTCAGGTCCATGCAGGTGTGACTTTTGCCCAAGGTCTATAGACCAACATAATAGTTATGGATAGGGCTATTTGGTGTATTGAACATCTGGTTGATGCACGGTACACTTTGGTTTGATTACAGTAGTCATTCCTTACTTATTGTTATGTATACTCCTTACTTTTATGCTACTGTAGTTGATTATCGTATAGTTATCCTGCTTCTCCTTTTTAGTTTATCAGTGAATGTGGCTTCCTTTTTAGTTTACCAGTGAGTGTGGCTTGTTGCACTAATTAGAAAATATATTTATATATTTCTCACCCTCTTTTTTTTTTTTTACAATGTCGCGGGTGCTGAGGGCTGAAACGATGTGTGATGTTGAAGTAGATGGAACCTCGATTTTGGTTATGTAGTTGTATGATGTATTTTATGCTTCTGTACTATGCATATATATGGGAGATTCTGTCTATTTGTACAGAAGCGATTTTGTTGATGCGGCGGATCTGTGCACGTCCGGATGGGCTCCTAGTTTTTTTTTTTAATAAGATTTTATGATTTTCGCTAAATTCTATGTTCAACATTAAAGACTCTATAAAAAGAGACCTCGGGACGTGACCACCCCAAAAGACTTTTAGGTGTCATGAATGCACAATCTTTTTTAGCTCGAGCTCTTGAAATTAATGGTTAGCGTCAATAATCCTAAAATAATAAGGCTTACTTATTAGTTAATACTTTACTATCATGCCCAAGATGAGAAGAGTAGAAGAAATTAACAACAAGAGCCTAACAATATCGTTCGTGTAATGCGCAAGTTAAAATACAATATAAATCTTCAGCGAGGGATTTGTGTAGTTTCATACTCTTTTCTCACCACTATACAATTCTTGTAAGTGCAAAGAAGAAGAGCTCAAACTTGTTTGAGCCGAACGCAGCTCGGCACGTTACATATCTGGGTTTTAGCTTAAGTAGGTTATTTGACTAGCATTCTTGCCTGAAACAAATACGGACAGGTTCCACGTTAAACCCAAACATGCATACAAACATGCACGCACATTGAATGTAATTAAGCTTTTTCATGTTGTGCTCAACTGAGGTACACCTAGTTTGAGCTTAGTTTTTTTAACTAGCTAATCCAGCTTAAAATCATGGGCTAAGCCCACTTCATTTAATAAATGAGCAGGCCCTGGAAAAGCCGAAAATTATATCAACTTACGCCACGTACTGCAGGTATCAGCTTCAACCACCGTCTACAAGAATAATTCCTCGTATTAAATGATGGGAAAAAAAACTATTGTATGCCAAAAAAAGAAAAGAAAAAAAATTCAAGGCGAAGAAATTTAAGCAAATGAAAGAACAAAAAATTTCCTAAAAATATTTCAATGATGGTGGCACCAATATCAGATGAGAAATAGGTTCGGTCGATAATATAGTTTCGTAGTTATTTCACACAACTAAGAGGAAAATGAATCCCGATGACAATGTTATATGAAACAGAGCACCAAACGATTGGAGAACCTCATTGAAATTTTCTTATATAGTCAACAAAAATATAAAAAAGATAAAGAAAATTCTAATTTTGACAGACACTCGTTACGATGAAAGAGGAATAAACCAAACCAAGCTACAAGCGGAATATTTAGTGCGCATTACAACAGGTTGTTTCCACTCAACATAATCAAATCTACAGCAAACTATTAGACATCGCCTCAAAAGAGTAAATACGAGCCAGAGTCTGGTAAGATAAAAAACCATGGAACTGCCCTTCACTCGTTTGTACAAAATAAAATACATCAAACATGCAACCATCTAAACTGTCCATCCCACCCAACAGAAAACCAGAAAGCATCACACAAGAAAAACCAAGCCTCTCCCTATTAGATGGAACAGCTATTTGTACTTACAAATACACAAATGAATGAAATCCCGACACTCCCCGAACTCATTCAAACAAATACACGTTGATGACACATTAACACACGTCAACGGTTAGCATCGATTGGAGCACCAGACCGTGCCTGTGAGATCCGATTCGCATAGATAGTCACTAGTCGCAGCTGCGTGCTACTGAGCCCTTCTAAATGTGGTAAGAAAGCTTTTCCAAGCATGATGTAGATGTCCACCAGGCAAAATACAACATTCTGCGAGTTTGAAGACAGAAAATAAATTTCTAGCAAGAAAAGAAATGTTAAAGGTCCCTATTGTGCATTTTTCAGTGGAATCGTGCAGTATTCCAATAATAACTCTATCTTCAGTCCCATATTTTGCAGTTCTATCATTGTAAGTTCCATACGCATATCCCTTCATAATAGTTTCGCTCCTCAGATCGACACCACTCAACACTCTACGCCCAACACTCTACCCTTGTAAACTTCACCAAGTTATGTAGGTACAAGTTTACAAAGGTAAAATTGCACTAAAGAAACAAAATTTGAAATTACTAATCAAATAATAGTAGATTTCTTTGAAAGATGCTTAACAGGGACTCCTATTGAAAGGAAAACTTAAATGCAAGGGACGCAAATGAATATATATATATATATATATATATATATATATATATATATATATATATATATATATAGAGTTGAGCTGGAATTATATTATTAGCAAACAGGCTCCGTTGCCACTCATTTGTTTTTTATGATGGAGCCTCCAAATCGACGATCGGCACCGTTGAACATGATCTATACCACTTGAAGCATGTAGAAACCAAATTTCATGCTTTTCCGATATTGTTCTTTTGTCCATCAAGTGGACACAAAAATGAACGGCTGAAAATGAATATCCTTTAGGAAGTGATGATAGAAATCTTGTAATCAAGATCAAGAGTACAGATCTTGTTTTAAATAGTTTCTAGAAGTTTCTAACCAAAATTCAATTGATTTGGATATCTTTACGTCGTTAAACGAGAAAACACCTCATATTGACCATTAAAATTACAAATTATGAAACCCTTTGATCATTAGGTCAATGATGTCGAAAAGATTTAAAATTTGGTTTCTAGATGCTTCAAGTGGTATAGATCGTGTTCAACAGTGCTGATCGTCGATTTGGAGGTCAGACTAACAAGATCGAGGCAGACTTGTCCATCTTGGAGCAGGAAGGCAGGCGCCGGACGAGCTTTGGCGAGCAAAATCACTAAGTCCATGACAGTTGGTATCACATATATGCATACATATATATATATATATATATATACATATGTGTAGGCCTGTTGTGCTCTTAAAAGCACGGAGGCCTCCTAAGCTATTTTTGATGATGGGACTCTCGAATGCACGATCAACTCTGTTATATTTAATCTAATGTATTTGAAAGTAGCCAGAAAATAAATTTTGCAGTTTTCCAATATCATTTACCTAGTGATCGAAAGAACTCAAAATTAACAAATTTGTAATGATTGATGTGCGCCAACAAATGTAGAAGTATTCAAATCGGATGAAATTTTGATACAAAATTCTTTATATTATCTGCAGTAAGATCAATAACTATAATTTAAAATTTTAGTGCTATATGATCACTTTTTGAAAGTTTCTTTATAGTATCTACAGCAAGATCAGTTTTATCTGATCTGAGGTTTTAGTATTATATCATCACTTTTTGTGAGTTTTTTATTTTCCGCCGTTGATTTTGAGTCCTTTCAATCAGCAGGTAAACGATATCGAAAATTGCAAAATTAATTTTCTAGACACTTCAAATACTCCAGATCAAGTCTACCAGAGCCGATCGTCGATTTAGAAGTCTCATCATCAAAAACAATTTTAGAGGCCGTTTTGATTCTTTGGAACAACTCGATGAATTTAGTAGATCCTTTTCGAGCAAAGCTCCACCGTCCGCGCCTAGCTGCAACCTCAACCAAAACCAAGGGCTAGATTCAAATTGGGATAGGTCAAAACGTTCCTCTTTATCCCAGATTGCAGAAGAATGCCAATGGTCACAAGCGTAATCTAGATTGCTTCTTCTTTCCAGTGGACATAATACATTCCCAGAAAAGTTCCCTTCTCCTTGATTGATTGAACATGGTTCTTTTAGAGTCGAGTGAAATTACGCTTCTTCCTTCTATTCAAAAATCACAGAACTAACTTCGTTAGGAAGACACTGGAAGATGCTAGGCACTAAGCTACACTTTTTGTTAGCATTTCCCTCCAGGCTTCTATAGGCAGTCCCCTTTGATCATGGGTCCGATTTCCCGCCATTGGCCTTGCCTGCTTAGGGCGGAAGTGCATAAAGTAGGCTCAGCTTCTGTGGTTATGACGCCCCAACTTTCCAGGGGGTCACCCATCCTAAGACTACTCCCGTCCTAGCACGCTTAACTCTCTCAACCTCTTGGGCCTAGCCACCGCCCAAAATGCTTAAGCCGGGTTAAGAGTTTAGCCCTATTATATCTTATATATCTTATATGTAGGACTATCTGGGGTCTCACAATCTCCTCCTCTTTAAGCCCTGACGTCCTCGTCAGACTCAGACTCACAAGTATCAGGCAATGTGAGACTCGTCTTGCTAGCCTTATCATTCCGACCCTGGCTCAGCCAAAACTCATCTCATACTTCCGGCTGGTAATTGGCTGTGATACCAACTATGACGCCCCAACTTTCCAGGTGGTCACCCATCCTAGGACTACTCCCGTCCTAGCACGCTTAACTCTCTCAACCTCTTTGGCCTAGCCACCGCCCAAAATGCTTAAGCCGGGTTAAGAGTTTAGCCCTATTATATCTTTATATGTAGGACTATCTAGGGTCTCATAGTGGTTTTTTTTTTTAATTCCTTTCATATATCGTCGTCATGCCCTATAAAGTTCAATTTCCAATTCATACAAAAAGGCAAGAAAGCTAGTTGTATCCCGTTCAAACATAACGCACACTCCCAGTAAAAGGTATCAGACTATCCTTCGCCCAATCAGTCATGTCGAAACCACGGAAAGTAGCTCCGAGAAAGGAGTTCAGATTACCCAAGGAGCTCCATCAAAGTGACGGAATTGGTCTTATCACGCTATCAGCCAAGGTACGCAAAGGGTTTCCTGCTTATTTTCTATACATATTATATATATATATATAGGGATAAAATCTAATATACTTCTCAAAACTTCAAAAATATCTAATAAAATGCCCTTATTGATTTCTAAAAATCCCTTCAAGTATTCCTAAATTCGTAGGGTTTACTAATGGGAATTGGGTTTTAGAATGGTATTTTGGTAATTTCAGGGTAAATTTGAAAATTTGGAATAATAGTCGGGTAAATAAGCAAAAACCCCATATATATATATAGTGTAGAGCTACTATGCTATCGAAAGCATAAGGGAGTTGGTGCTTCCGATTTTTTAGCCCTTGGATCAAGAATTATACGGTTAGGATGATAGCGGTCCCCTTTAGGGTTAAGTGGTCCCCCTAGGGTTGAGTGGTCCCCACTGGTTAATAGTATTAATCCAATGGTTATAAATGATCAAGGACCTTCATCCAAGGGCAAAAAAATCGGAAGCACTAAACCCTTCGTGCTTCCGATAGTATAGTAGCTCTACTCTATATATATATATATATATATATATATATATACACATACATATACACATATATATACATATACACATATATATACATATACACATATATATACATATACACATATATATACATATACACATATATATACGTATATATACGTATATATACATATATATATATACGTATATATACGTATATATACATATATATACACATATATATACATATATATCTATATATCTATATATATATACATATATATATATATATATATATATATATAGAGAGAGAGAGAGAGAAAGAGTCCGGCTACTATACTCTTATGAGTATGATCGCCTTCGTACTCATAAGTCTTTTTTGGTGATAAAGCTTCCGATTCGACGATATATACCGTTAAACATGATTTAGAACATTTCAAACTTCTAGAAAACAAGTTTCACCATTTTTCGACATCATTTACCTTACGATCAAAAGATATCAAAATTGATAATTTTTAATGGCCGGTATGAGATACTTGCTAGTTTAACAGTGTAAAAGAATCGGAATCAGTTGAATTTGATAGAAAATTCTATTCACTATTTAGATAAAGATCAATAACTCTGATCTTAAATTAAAGCATCCGATTCTCTATTTTTAAGAGGTCGTTCGATTTTGACCGTTCATTTTATGCCTACTCGATGGACTTTATAATAATTTTGAAAAATTACGAAGTTCGTTTTCTAGGAGTTTCAAATGCTCTAGATCATATTTAACTGAACGGATCGTCGATTCGGAAGCTCTATCATCGAAAATAACTTATGAGTACAAAAGCCTCCGTACTTATAAGAGTATAGTAGCCCTACTCTATATATATACATATATAGAGAGAGAGAGAAGGATAGAGAGAGAGCTTTACTAGATACTTTTGCTAGTAAACGGCTCGGTTTACTACCGATTTGTTTTTTATGATAGAGCTTCCAAATCGACGATCGGCACCATTGAACATGATTTAGACCAAGGATTTAAGTGCCCATCGGCACGGGCCGTATCCACCGTGCCGTATCGTGCCAGCAAGATACCGGCACAATACAGCCCCCATACCGATGGCACAACTCAAAACACACTATTCTTTGAATTAGTAAGTAATTGTCTCAATAAAGTTCAAAAGATTTGATAAAAATACATAATAAAGAATTGGCATATTTTGTTGCTAAAGAAAATAAATATTTCATGCCATTACGTGTCGGCACACATATTTTTTGTGATCGGCACGCATCGGCACGGCCCGGCACGCACCGTAGCGTACCGTGCCGTACCGTGCCGGCAAGTTTCCGGCACGATCCCGTGCCACGGCACTTAAATCCTTGATTTAGACCATTTAAACTATCCGATAACAAAATTTTATACTTTTTCGACATCACTAACCAAACAATCAAAGAGTCACAATTTATAATGTTAGTAGCCGGTACGGTGCGTTTGCTCGTTTAACGTTATGGAAGAGTCCAAATTAGCTGAATTTTTATTAGAATATTTTTTTTAACTATTTAAAACAAGATCTAAACTCTAGACTTGAATACAAAAATTTTATCATCACTTTTTGAAGGATATTTATTTTTAGCCATTCATTTTATGTCCACTTGATGGATAAGAGAACAATATAAAAAAAGCATAAAATTTGATTTCAAGAAAGTTTAAATGGTCATGATCATGTTGAACGGTGTCAATCGTCGATTTGGAAGCTCTATCATCGAAAACAAATCGGCAGTAGTAAATCTCTCTCTCTCTCTCTCTCTCTCTCTCTCTCTCTCTCTCATATATATATATATATATATATATATATATATATGAACTAGGCTTGTATACTTTCCAAAGCACGAAGGCTTTTGTACTTTCATATTGTTTTCGATGATGGGACATCCGATTCGATGATCGGCTCTATCAGACATGATCTACACTATTGGAACTATCTAGAAACCAAATTTCATAATTTTTCGACATCATTTACGTAGTAAATGAAGTCTTAAGATGAACGGGTGAAAATAAAAATCTCATAAAAAAGAGAGGTAGAATACTTAAATTTTAAATAAGTACCGATCTCACTCTTGATGGTAAAAATAATTTTTTATTGAAATTTAAGCGAATTTGGATTGTTCTATACGGTTGAACTTACAAATGTGTCACATCAGCCATTATCGATAAATTGTGAAATTTGATTTCTTAATAGTTCCAATAGAATAGATCATGTCTGACGAAGCCAATCGTCGAATCGGATGACCTATCATCGAAAACAACTTGGAAGTACGAAGGCCTCCGTGCTTTCGAAAGCACACAAGCCGTACTCGTGTGTGTGTGTGTGTGTGTGTATATATATATATCGAGTTGGGTTGAAATGCTTCTAATAGCACCAAATGATTGGTGCTTGTGGGCTTTTCCGCCCTTGGATTAAGGGGTTGTACAGTTAAGATGATAGTGGCCCCCCTATGGTTTAGTGGTGGTTGGTGAAATAGTATAATCCAAAGGGTAGAAATAGTCTAAGGAGTAGATCTAATGGTGGAAAAGTTATTAGCACCAAGTGCTTGGTGCTTTTAGAAGCGCCCCAACCGGACTAAATATATTGGGGGCACATGATCCCAACTTTTAACCCTTGGATACCTAGGGTTTCCTATTCGGTGGTGATACCATTATGGATTCAAGGACTATAAAGTTGATAGTAGGCACTATTCATGTGCTTTTGAAAACACCCATATATATATAGGAAAGTTGGAGATTTCTTCTTTTTTTTTCAAAATTGTCAAAAAATGAGGGACCTGCAGAAACATTTCCCCTTCAGAGTTTGTCAACAATACTACATCGAAAAACATGTTAAGGTATTAGATAAACCGTCTTAAATCTGACGGTTCCATCTTTTTCTCTTGCGATTAAAATACTGCAAAATACATTTTTAAGAAAATTTAACTAATTTGAACCAAAAAATAAAAAAAATCTGAAATTCATCACCTTTCTAACATCTGGACTCTGGTTGCCAAAAGCATCAAAAAGTGCAGGTAAGAATGTAGGCAACTGAGTCATTAATTCCTCCTGCGAAAGACGCCCAACAAGCTGAAACAAATTATAAGTATTAGTCTCATAAATTGAAAATACAGTCAAAAGTTAGCTGTATAATACAAAAAATATGAATCTGCTTCAGTATATTTTTATGACTGGTAAGAAGAGCCCACATTGCACCACACTTTCCATAATAAAAAACAAATGTTTCAATATGGTATCTCTATGTACTGCATAGTTCTAAGTGTAAGCAAAAAAACTAAAAAGGAAAAGAAAAGAAAGATAGGAAACAACACAATGAAAATTTTTATTAGCTTAAAAGGAGCAGGCTATCATAAATATAAAAATATAAACATAAGGTACACCTTTGTCAAACAGTTGATACAGACAACGAGGGTCCTTTCATCATCATTGACCAATAGAGGTACAACAACCTGCATCATTTGCAATCAGAGAAAAAGATAAAGAGCAGAAGAAACTAAACACAGAAATTCAACAATTGCTGAAGCTACAAGAACTATTAATTGATTCAACTATTGCTGAAACTACAAGAACTATTAATTTATAATTGATACATACCGCAAGACATCGAAATGGATCATACTGAGCCAAGACGATACTCAAACATTGGTGCGCTTCATTTGAGACCTGCAGTATAGCAGAAGAAAATATGAAGCAGAAGAAAATATGAAACAAACAAGGCATTATATGGCACTAGCCATTGAAAGGTAGAAAAATACCTTCACAACCGCATCTTTTGTCACATGGAGTAATTTTTCAATAACAATCTCAATTGAATCTTCCATAGCATCTTTCTGAAAAAAAGCCATAAAAATATCAGTAAGCAAGAACAGAAAAAAATGTAAAGAACAAAACTAGTATGTTTTGAATGACAAAGAAGATAGTGATAAACCTGATTGTTAAGCATTTCACCTACTAAAGAAAGAGCAAGCTCCCTTGTGGATGCATCGGAATCATCCAACACCTCAAGCACAGCTGTTAAAATTTGATTGAAGTACTGCCACACATATAAGATGATATTAAATTGTGCACAAACACTAGTGATTTATTTTTTTAGTTTAGACAAATAGCTTGTTTATAAACTATAGAAGACAAGAACAAACAGATTATATGCATCAGAAAACATCATTAGTAATGATTATAATACATCAGTATTTTGCAGCAAAAGAAGCAGAAGCCAAATGACAGCCATAACTCCAGAAAATAAAAAAGAACTAGTGTAGAGCCCGCGCTTCGCGGCGGATATGTAGTATTTCAGCTAACTTAAATATTTTAGTTTGTACAAATTTTAATAAATATTTTGTTTAATTAACTAAAATTAATCATAAAAAATTAAAAATTATAAAAAATCAGTTCAAAAAATAACTTTGAGTTGCCTATTTCAAAGCGCTTAATAGTTGAGGAGTCTTTGCACATTTTTTAACCAAAATTTTTTATGGTCAAAATGTATATAGACTTCCTAAACCTTTAATTTTCTAAAGTAATTTTATCAAAAATTTTATAAATTTATTAAATTCATTAGTAGGTTCACCAGATTCAATAATTTTAATTATCTTTGATCATTTTAATTTAACTAAATATAAAAATAAAAATAAAAAAGAAATTAGAACTTGAGTGGGTCTTAATTAAAAAAATTATAGTTGAGGGGTATCTATATATTTTTACCTACATCAAAAGGAAGGATACTATTTGGTGCACTGGGTGTATAAGTAAATTTTGTGCACTTTATTTTTGAAAAGCCGATATAAAAATTTAAACCCTGATAATTTTTTATATAGAGGCTTCTTATATAGTATAGATCGCATTTATGAAAATATATTTTCATTTTATAATATTAATTATTTAAAATTAGGGTTGGTGTATGTAATATTTATAGATCGGGTGTAGACAATTTGTTTATAGATGAGGAATGGGTTGGGAGGAGAATCATTCCATGCTCCGGGTGTTTATATGTCTTAAACACCGTATTGATAAATCACTATTTTTGGAATTTAAACTCCATAATATTTTGTACATAGACTAATTATACCTTTTATATAGTGTAGATTATATCTGTTAAATTATATTTTGATTTCAAATTAAGAAAAAAAAATTGGTGCATGCTATATTATTGTAGACCAGGTGCATGCAATTTTTTTGAAGTGAATGTGAGAGAATGGGGAGGACACGTGTCGCCTCCATACCCTATGATGTGATGGAACTCTCCTTTAATATAGAGTATAGAAAGTAAATTGAAGCATTTTCAGGTTGTGGTAAGTGGAAGGTTGGACAGACTCGGTCACATGCCATTCATTGGACTGAGGAGTGTTGCCATTAGCCCAAGTAGGTAGCAAGTTGCGTGGCTATTTTCTAACAAAAATCTGTTTTATCAAGTCATTCTTAATGGAAAGAATAGCATCTTTCGTTCAAGCTATTCATTGTTTTTCGTGATTTCTACTATTTCACATTGCTAAAATTTATTAGTTCTACTCATCATTCAAATACTGTTTACTAATGTTATAGATCAGTCCCTTCGTATTAGAAGATTCTTGTTACATTTTAATGCACTTTAAGAACCTGACATGCTACACACTACCCAGTGCGGCTGGTATAAGCTTGGCAAGCTTTTCGGAAATGCTAGAAAGCAATAAATTCTCATGTAGTGAATAATGTTCCTCTCCTATTTCTTTACATGTTCTTATATACATTTCATATATAAATAAATATATATATAAAATAAATTTTGGTGGAATTATTACTTTAGTAGTTGGCAGAGTGAAAATGACCGCTGTAAACCAGCAAGACCATCCAAATGTGATCCAATTCAGTGACCAAAAGCATATTTAGAATAGCTAATGGATTAAATCCAGATTTAGTCCAGGACCCAAAAAATTAATACACCCAAAGCCCTAGTAGATCTCTGCATAAGGGTTGAGTTTCAATCCAGGGAGTTAGCTGATTAGTATTTAATCCACAGTCACACTTAGTAAAGGAACCAGCATTCCTGTCATTTTAATTCACACATCTTGTCTAACCAAATGGTACTACTTGAATAAAAAATCATGATACTTTGATGACTCAAGCATGTCAAAACAGCCACTGAAAGAACATCATAGTGTCACACAATGAAAATAATTATAAACACTGTCAGATTTTAATTCAATTTTAAAGTTTGATTTTATTTTTAACTACTCTAGGTTTTCTTCAGAAAAATAATGGTCAAACGATAAATGTATAGACAGGTTGATTTTGAACTTAGAGCACAGACAGCAAGAAATCGTAACCACCTACATGTAAAAAGATGTTTTCACTGAATGAAAATTCCAAAAAAAAAAACTTTGTCCATATTTCCAGTATTAATACCACTTTCAATTGTATATAATTGAAGTCAGGCAAAATTGACGAAAAAGCAGAAAAAGTAATTTATGTAACGAGATGGTAGAAATATGAAGAAACAACGAGAGTAATTTATGTGACAGAATGACTAGATACAGAACTTTGATACACACCTTGGTCCAAATGGAGCTATCATTAACCACAGAAGCTTTGACCAACTGCTGAAGTGCTTCGCGTTTCTCTAAGCTTGAAGTAACATCATTTCCATTGCAAATCTAGACAAGCAAATATGAAATAAGCAAAAGATACCAACCATCTTGATTTTTTTCTCAAACACAAAATAAGGGAGACTTAATTAGAGCATCAAGCATTAGAATGGATGGAAGGGAAAACTTCTATAAGTACCTGATGAAGAAGCTGTGGTATGCTGGGGCCGCTATCAACATGGGGACTGTTCCTGGCAGAACTAAGCTTCTCACTGATGGAATTTGAATCTTGAATGCTCTCACCGGTTTGAGTCAACCCAATAGCTTTAAGCCCATCAGAAGCTACCAATCTACTAATATCTAAACGTGGAGTGGAGATAGAGCTCTCACTTTCCATTTTACCATCTGATTTTTCAACTTTATTTGTCCATGAGCCAATACTATCCACCACAGAATTAGCATTGCTCTTCAATTCACCTCCTTTACCAGCAGGAATGTTTATTTCAATGCCATGCCCTGCATTTTGATTAAATTGCTCTTGCATTCGATCAGAAGTTGCTTGACCAATGGATGCATCAAGAAGGGTGGATTCTTGTGCAGAACTCCATTTCCTCCCACCTTCACTATCAAGGGAGCCTGTCGAATACCGACCAAACTGATGGTTTTTCTTTATTGATGTCCCAATATAACCTTCCTCAGAAGATGTTCCAACAACATCAGCTTGGTCGTAAAAGGACTTGGGACGCTGGCGTTCTTTCTTACTCTGCAGGAAGTTCACCAGATCAACCTCAATACGAGGTGTATACTGCTTAAGTGCCCTTCTCAATACATTCTGTTCTTCAACAGACAAACTAAGTATAAAATTCAGAACTGCAGATGAATCGAAGTGAGAGTAAACTGCTATGATGCCCGATATTGCTGCTTCCTTCAGTTTTGAGTTCTTATCATTTACCAATGGTGCTAGCTTAGAAAGCCACAACTTAAGAAAGCCGCTATTATTGTAACTATCAGAATCTACCTTATGCTTGTTAAAGGACTTGTTTGCAAACTCAATCACAGCCAATTTAGCCTTTGGAGACCTCTGCTCATCTAAAGATCGTAGAAGAGCAGGTAGCAGAGTATCAATACTGTATGTCCTACCAACGATTTCCAAGGTTGTTGCACAGGGTTGCCTCACCAACTCCTTTGGATCAATCAGCCGTGAAAAAACATAAGGTAAAATTCTTTCGATGTAGCTCTCAAATGGCTTTTTACAAGCTGGAATAATCTCTGCGAGTGTGGAAAGAGCTGCCTGCGCGACTTTATGGTGGGGATCATCCAAGTGACGGAAGAATAGTTTCATGACCTTCTCAAAATTCTGCATAATTTCTTGAATTCCCTTTGGACCTAGTTGTAACAGAGTCCGGACATAATTGAAAGCCGAAACCCTGGCTATCCAGTCTGAACTAGGGCTAAGGCCCTCACTAAGTGCATCAGTTAGAGATGCCGGGGTATCCATATAGCTTGACATTTCACCAGCTGAGAGTTGGCTATCATCGAAACTGCTTCTGCCACTTGCAGAAGCCCTAGCCGTGACTTGCTTTCTCAGAAGAGGTCTCTGAAAATTTGGAACGTAGTTATTTTGTGCATCTCTATATCCAGAGTCCCTATAAGGCATCTCGAGAAAATGCCGGTCAATCTGCATGTTTGTGAATTGCCTCGTTGACCTAATATCAGTATTCTCTTCAGGGTAGTTTCCTTCTTGCAATCTTTCTGAAGATCTTTTTGTGTAAGGCAATGTCAATGTTGATAAAGAGTCAGACGACAGATGACTCAAATAAGATAACTTGGAATTATCTAGTGAGTTTGAACCACCATTTCTATTGCTACTTCTCATAGTGCTGGTCATAGTTGAATCTATTAATGCAGAATTCTGTAAAGACAGGTGATTTGAAGCAGGAGCAGCAAGAGGAAATTGTGGATCACGAGAAGATGGAGGGTCAACTCCTGCACTAGGCAGAAAAAGAAATAAGAATCTCTCTCACGTTACCCCTCTATCGCTCTCGCTCTCATATACAGAGAAAATTCAGCATCATGGAACAAAGGTAACAACCACATAAAAGAGAGAGGGAAAATAATAGTTCGAAACTAACAGCCTCTTTGGCCTAGCTGGAGCTTCAGCATCAGTGCATTTTGAGTCGAGCTTTTTGAAAAATGAAAGGGCGGTTTTGTGATAAAAAATCCCACCAACAGTTTCCCACTGCAGCAGAAGCAGAAGCTTCAATTTGGAGCTTCTACTTTGGGGACTCAATAAGTCATTTTAACTTCTCGCTACAGCAAACGTGCTAGACTCATTATTAGCTGCTGCAGCTGCTCAGAGCAAAGGAGCTTCTCCAGAAGCTAGGCTAAGCAGGACTAACAGATTCTCAAACAGATTATCTTTGCTACCTAGATCCAAGCTTGTCGATCGTGTAACTGAGAAATTCTGCTTGTCTGAGATGCTTACACCTTTCAATAAACTCTCAATGGCTGAAACCTTTTGCTTGCTTGCATTAAGCACACTCTCCAAGCTTCGTTCGGAACTTTTACC
Organism: Puya raimondii; assembly: GCA_016920855.1. NCBI lineage: Eukaryota > Viridiplantae > Streptophyta > Magnoliopsida > Poales > Bromeliaceae > Puya > Puya raimondii. Next base: position 87,925,227 of record JABWPP010000050.1, read on the forward strand.
AAACGTCTTTGACTGTGATAAAAGGAGACTTGTTGAAGAGAGAGATGGTTCTGAACGAATAGTTGCACTCTTGTCCATTGCAACAATAGCTGAAGTACCGTATCCAGGTAATTGCGTAGTAGCATGAGACGGAGTGCGTGAAAGTTGCGCCCCTCTCTCACGCAGAGAAGGAGAAGCATATCTTTTGTGTATACCACCATCTTCATCATTTATTATCTGTAAACATATAAGCTTCAAGACTGAAAATTTTAGGGTTAGAGATTGCTTAGACAAAAGAAAAGAAAAATGGCATACCCGTTGTATAACAGGGTCAAATGACATAAAGAGTCGGCGCGAACGTTCTGGCCAAGTTTTGGTGAACATCCGGTAGCAAGTTCTAGCAGTTGAACGTACCTAAAAATTTTCAAACAACACACTAGGTAAACACAATTCATTTGCTTCTTGTTCGTAAAATTTTGTAGGTCTAGAGCAGTCCAAATTTACACTTTGGATTTTAGCAATGGAATGGTTGTTCCAAATTCTTCTTGAGAAATTAACCATAATAACTAGTTCTTTTTCTCAAAGAAATCTTAGTAATACTTAGAGAAGTTTCACCTTGTTTTTTCTTTTCTTTTTTTTGGTGCAAGATTTGACTGACGGTTAGTTTTCATGCCCACCTATTGTTCTCCTTAAATGGTTTAGAATGCATCCTTCATGTGAAGGACTGAAAGTTTGTCATTTTTGGTATGTATTACTGTAATCCACTGTTTTCACCATAGACATCTTCTATTTACTTCATATAAAAGTATAGTTATCTTCGTCAAGCTTTACAACTGTAACAGAAGAAAAAGCTCGGCGATAATGTAATTAGACAAGTATAGTGAATGACCAATAAGAAAAGAAATATACGAAACCCTACAATAATATATAGCAATAGAATAAGGGAAAAGGAAAAGGAAAAGGTATATATGGTGCAAATATACATGCATTAGTGAATAAATACAAAAAACGAAACATACTTCTAAGCATCCATATGTAAACAGGCAACTGAAAATCAACTGAAAATCAAGTATGACACCAACCAGAAATAAAGGTCAAATCTTCTCAATCCATTTTCCCCGGAAAATCTCATATTTAAATGACAAATAGAAAGCAACAGTCGCTTTCTGCTGTCCCAATAGATTTAACAACAATTAGAGGTATTCATTCTGTTATATGCTACTCATACTAAACAAATACATGACAAATATTTATGATACTCAAGCTCCATGCTTTCAATGTGAGGTAAAATATGTATAGAACACGCATCCAACATAAACAAACTACAATAAAACTATTACCTACCTCACTCATTGCATCTGCTACACAGCACTTTATAAGATCCTCATACAAATCAGCCGAGCGTTGTATTTCCGGGGCATCTGCCCAGTACTCTAGTATTAGAAGTGCATATTCACAGCACCTGATATCGTGGATATAGAATATTGAGTAACTCCAAAACTCATATCTATAATGATGATATAACAAATTTCTGTACCTAGCACGAAGAACTGCATTTCGGTCATTCTTTGCAGTATCAGCTATCCGAGGAAGAACACGCGCGACCTTGCAATTCCGCAACATCTATACCGATGGCACATGTTAATAACAGAAGAAGAATGAGGGTTTCATAATACTTGGTCCATTTGGCTCACGTTATGTAGCATTACTGGTTATCTCAACATAACAAGTAATCTGACATCTGTTATTCAGATTACTACTAATGTTGTATTACTCCGTTTGGTTCAGTGCATTAATGTAATCTAGGATTACTGTGTATGTAAGATTATTTTGTTTGATTCATCTTATACACTTCGGTAATCCAAATAGTAAAGTTTATGTTATTCCAAAAATAACTTTATATATACTTATTAGAAATTTGAATATAAACTTTGAATTTAAGTTTAAATTTAAATTCAGATTTTAAATTTATATTTAAATATTGAATCAAATTTTAAATTCAAATTCCGATTTTGGGTTTGAATTTTAGATACAAATTTTAATTTTATATTCAAATTTTAAATTTAAATTCTACAATATAATTTAAATTTTAAATTTAAATTCAGATTTCAATTCAAATTTTAAATTTAAATTCAGATTTTAAATTTATTTTCAATTTTTAACTCAAAAGTTCAAATTCAAATTCTAATTTTGGATCGTTCAAATTTAGGTTTTTATTTCAAATTTAATTTTTTAATAATTTAAATTTTAAATTCAAATTCATTCAAATTCTAAATTTGAATTCAAATTATGAATTCATATTTCATTTTAAATTTAGAATTTTGAATTCAACTTTTAAATTCAAATTCAAATTTTCAGTTCAAATCTAAAATTTTAATTCAAATTTCAAATTAAGTTTTAAATGTAAAATTTGAAATTCGATCTCAAACTTAAATTGAATTCAAATTAAAAATTGAAATTTTGAATTCAATATTAAATATTATAAACGAGAAATGAAATAAATTTATTTTACATTTAAATTTGAGGTAATTGGCGGTGGGGAGGGGTAATTTTATAATTTTGCATGAGTGGAAGGATAACCCGCAGTCAGTAATGCAAGATATTCAACCCCCTCGCTGATAATATTTTGGGAGTCATCTTATGCTATTAGTATTTCTGCATTACCAACTAGATTATTTGCAAGATGAACCAAATAAAGTACAATCTGAAAAAAATTCCTGCAGGATACCCTATAATCTTGGCAGGATAACGCGAACCAAACAGGCCCTAAAGGCTATATTTGCAAAAGAGGAAAGCAATGAAAAGAAAAATATGGTAGCGTTTCTTACAGTTTTTATGCAGTTGTCAGCAGATTCAGCAATCACAAGGACAGTAATCACAACAAGCTTGAAAAGTATCTGAAAACTTCAGCAAAAGTTAGCATTATTTGCCATATGTAAGCTCAAAATGTTAAATTTGGTTGCAAAAATTACCGGAATGAATATTTCAGAACAAGCCTCAAAATCCCCCAGAAGTTCTTTTGATAATACATTTAACAGATGACAAGCCTAAAGAAAGCAAGCATAGTCAGCAAACAACAAGAATTACTGTTGCATGATCTCTTATGGATGCAATTTCAGCTTTATGATGAAGTCAGAAGTAAAATTTCTAATTGATGCCAACGAATTGAATTAAATAAGATGGGTAAATAGAGAAGACCTTCATGCATTTCTCACTTAGGCACATATACGGATATGATATACACTTGCCATGATAAATCATCATATCAGAAACAAAAAGGCAATCGATTTTAAATTAAAAGATGGATTGTATTCATTTTTAACAGTAATTTCTGATCTAACAAAGTCAGTCCTTGATCAGTTAAGGATGAAGATGGCTTTGTTTCTTGGAGGTTGTTATGGCAAATTCACACTGAAATTGACATTTCGGCAAGTGCAGTTCTTTTATGCCATGTATCCTCAGCCAACTATGTCATGCTAATAAAAGAGGCAAATTTCTGACTTCTGATTTGACACCAAGTTATGCATCCTCCGAGAGAAAAAGAAAAAGCATATGGTGGAGAATGAAAGAAAAAGAAAACTTTCTATCATGTATGAAGTCCAAGAAGTTGGAAAGCACCTGTTTTACAATGCTAGATCGCCGATCGGATAGCTGGGTGGATATAGGAGCAACAAGCTGCTTTAAAAGCATAAGAAATGACGGATAATCAGTGGCACCTGATGATTAACCTCGGGTTTCAATAAAATATCACAAGCAACAGAATAAACTTAAAACAAATTCACATACTATAAAAATGAAATTCTCAAAATTAAGACAGTATGGATGCTACACATTAAATATTATCTCAAATCAGAAAGTATGGGCAGTAACCATGCAGTCTAAACTCGAAATATTTTACATTTAATTATGATAAACAAAAAGACTTATCTCATGTCAATGCAATGAGATGATTATAGGAGTCAGGAATTGCTGGATCATATGAAGCATTAAAAGATGAATTTTAAAAATAGTTCCTGTGTGAGTATCAAGTAGCCTGTTTACAGGTACTTCATTCTTGGATTGGCATCATAATGTAATATCTTTTTTTGATACCCTTCAATACTCCGCCTGACTGATTTTCTTATCCTCCGAAACATTCTGGTACAATGAAGTCAAGATTCTGGTGCTTCACTTTGAAAGGTGGTGTGCCGTACTAAACAACAAAACCTTGACGGTACACGGCACTATTTAATCCAGAAGCATGAGTTCACAAAGTATTATCAGTGAACAACACAAGTTACACAACTTCTAATGTTTCAGATTACATTCATGCTTTAATGCAAACAGCACATGGACCAAATAGAAAGAAAATGATTTCATTGGCAAGTGAAGAATCCAATATCTATGTTACACAACGCAATTTGAATTATCAATATTAAGAATGATTTTGTGAGCATACACACGAACAATATAGTGAAATGCATAATAGACATAGAAGAACTTAAGACCTCCAAAGACGAGGGCTTCAACTCTTTGCATGCCAGCAATCCGAAGTGACCAATCTTTTTCTGGGCCAAGAGTGCATGCAATCTTCTCTATCTCCCTTATTAATTCTTTCTCTGAATACACTTTAATGGGCTCCACTGGCTTTTCAATAATATCAGGTTCTCCTATAAGTCATGAGGAACAGCAAAGGCGCGGATTAAAAAGCTGACATCATATACTAATTAATAGATGGAAAGCAAATAGATTCACGGACTATGCACAGAGAAAACCTACAGTAGAAGCCTCTATTAGAAAAAGAAAAGAGGAAAAAAAAAAAAAAAAACTCATAAACTTGAAAATTTGGCTCATAAGATTGTCGGAATAAGAATGGTTTGGATTTTTGAGGAGCCTAGTGTATACAAAGATGCTGAGAACAAAGCAGAATTTTGCTGCTACCCAAGTCCTTTTTGTTAACAGGGAGGCAAACATGGTAGCCGATTGGCTGGCCACCAGAACTAACTCGGCTCAACCTTCTTTATTTACTAATGCAAATCAGCATCCAAAGTTATTTTGCATGTTAGATAAGGATATGGAGCCTATTTTACTTTCCTGCTGACAAAGATGTATTTTCTTTTGAATTTTGCTCTGAACGCCTACACTTTGGTATTCTATTTTGTACGGCTTCTTGCCGTTTTTTGGTAATGAAAATTCAGTTTTTCAAACAAAAAAAAAAAAAAAACAAAGCAAAATAAACACCAAAACAAGAGAACTAGACCATAAGAAGAATATGATAAAATATCGTGAACTTCACCAATTCAGATTTTTATTAATAGGCACACCAAAATCAGGTAAAATAACCAAATTATTTGATCTTCCGTGCATTAGCAACAAAGAAGACAACATGATGGCAATCAACGTGCCTACTAGAAGTACATGATAGTTATGAAAGAGATTCGACATTCTAGATTGACCGTGAAAACTAATAATGTTGATAAGGAGACATGAGTCAGAGCAGATCTATAATTCAGTCTTTTCCACTCTTTTCCTTCCGAGACAGACAGAATGACAGGACTTGCTAACTACATTAGGATCATTGCTCTTACAGGTTCCTAGCAGTTCACCAAAGATTAGCATATTAAGTGGGCCTAAAAACGGATGTCCATATAAAGTTCCTGCAGAAAGATTCCATCTCCTATCTTGTTCTGCCTCGTTTTATCATCTCTTTTTTCTTATCCATGCAATCCCTTAATAGCATGCTGAAAATTCATGACTACTATTAAATGCTACGAGATTTTTTATGTCAACAATTTATCTTTGCTTCATTTCTCCCATTTGATTCACTAATCAATCCTAGACAGGGACCACAGCAGGTATTCCTTAACATAATGATTCACTTGCAAGAAAAATAATCAACTTTCTAATAAATGAGTTTTCTACCTATTGAATTATATGTAATTTGTAACATACATTTCATCAAATCTTAACAAAAGTACACAGAGAATCAACATGGTGTAGATATAGGACAAGAGGATATGTTATTATAATCATTAAAATATGCTATGCACCAAAATAATTTCTGTTCCAATCCTAAAACAACAGTTCTAATATAAAAAGTTCTAGAATTATGCCTCGAAAACTGTAAAAAGGAAAAAAAAAAAAAAAATCATCTTTTGAACTAAGAGAATGTTTGGCAGGGCGGAGCTCGGCTGGCCCAAGGAGGAACTCCATTCCATGGTCAAGCAAGCTTCGACATTTAAAAAGGCCACTCAAGAGGTACAGACGGAGCTCACTAAATCCACAAACTAACACCTCGGCACTGCCATAAACACCCTAAATGATACTCTATAATCTCATTGGCTGTATGGTAAAATAATAAATAACAACAGTATGCAAAAAAAAATTCAGTTCTGAGTCCTTCAATATCCATATCTAGAGTTCAATCCTCAGTTTTCTACGATAATTATTTTAACATTGCAATTTGTATCTCAAGTGTATATATATATATATAAAAAAAAAAACTTGCCTCCAAACAATGTGCTTTCTCGTTGGGTGCTCTTCGTCCTTGGACTACTCCTTTTGTAGTTAGCATTAACAGATTTGACATCTGTGGAAATCATTTTACTTCCTGCCCCATCAGATTGATGAACCTTAGGTTCTATTTTCTCTAATCTCATATTTATCTCCTTCATCTGCATTCACCGAGAACTAATATCAAGTTATGATTTTTCAAAGCAATGGACCTTCAGAAGTACAGGGTAGCTTGTAATAGAATTCGTGCATCCAGAGTATTTCAGAATTCTACATTTCTATCACTAAAACATGCAAAAGTGTGAAAGGAAAAGCTTGCAAAATATATTGAAGCCTAACATATTACCATAGATGAAGGAAGATGATGACGCTGCAACTCCTCATGAAATTGGGAACCAACATGCTTGTACATTTCCTACAAGATATATTATCCTAGTTTGATTAGTTTTAGGAAATGAAAAAGATATAGTATCTGATAACGAAAAAATGAAAAAGACAACAAAAGGCCATCTTCGGAAAAGTGCTTGGATATAATACATCGTACATCAGCCTATATTAAAGCATAATTACATATATAAACAAGGAGTACCCAATCCTTAATTCAAAATTTCTGATTTATAGAAGAACCTCTAATCACATTTCTCACATGGGCAAATAAATAAAAAAAAACATTGATTGACCCTGATTTTGATTTTGATGGTTGAGAGAACAGCAATTGAAGAAAATAAATTTGTGGGTAAGATTTACATAGAACAAAGAACAATATAGGGTCTTAGACTGTGCTGCGGGTTTTGTTATTCTTCCGATCTACACATCAAGTAAAAAATTTAGAAAGTCCAGCAAATCAAAGTTATGCTGCAATTACTCTCAAGGTTCTAACTCCTACTTGGATAGACAAGTTACTTGTAATAATAAGAGTCAACAATAGTCAAAAGTCCACCTAAAGGCAAAAAATTAGCCAAAGAATACCTAATTATGCGCAAACTAAATAAATTTAAAGAGGGTTGCTGTACTTTGTTTTCCCTCTCGATAGTATTTAATGTCTATTCGGACTGTTTCAGGCAGAATAATACATGTTTCAGGGGCATCTGTCTATTCTATGGTATAATTACTTCGTTTCAAAAGTCGAGAGCCTTTTTGGAAGATTGCATCCCAACCAATCTCCTATTAAAGTATTATTTATTAAAAGCTCCCCTTAATCTAATTTTGGATAGTCACAATCTTATAGCCACCAAGTTTCTTTTAAGTTGTGAGCCTCGCGGAAGATCAAATTCTCGAGACAAGTAACAAGTGGACCTTAATTACACATACTACACAGTACTTTGCTATAGCAAGCACAGAAAGAGGACAGAATCTACGGATTGACATGCAAACCTAGAAAAGTTATGTATGCAATTTACCTTGTTGATTATGTAGTTTAACTACGAACAACCACAGAAAAGATTCAAGATTCCCAAATTGATAAGAAGGCAAGAATTACAAAGCAAACAGCTTCCTGTTCAGAGACAACAAGGGAATATTACTAAAGCATTATTTAATCCACTAACTCACACTTACGTGTCCTGGTGATAATTTCAGTCTTCGGTCTCCTCATAATCAATTGCCAGATCACAAATTATCATGTATATACAATATTACAATGGTACAAAAGATGAATGATTTCAAACTGAATTATCATGGTATCAAGTTATATAATTGCGATCAAGTAGGCTTAATTTCTATATTATAGACTTATAGTTTGATCTTTGATGAAGCAGTGACGCGCTTGGACATGGTAAACAAAAATCATGCATCCAAAAGATCTTTGAGCACCATGACATCGTTAAAAGTTCGTTATGCTTCATACAGAGTTGCTTTTTTCCTCTTTAATGACCTTTAAAGGACTATCAAATTACATCTGACAAGTAGCACTTTCATGCTTTCCTGCAAAGTGAAGTAATAAGAGCAGCATTTTATTTATGCAAGAAAGAAGGTCATGAGTCATAATGTATTCATATTAGCACCATAAAGTTACTGAAACAAGACATTTACATGGGAATGATTGTTAACGCTCACAGACATTAATTCTCGAGGACACAACAACCAAGTGATTACAGCAACAGAATTACGAAATTTTCTAGTCTAGTCAGCATAAATAGCTTATACAGCAAATCACCCTCTAAAAATAGCGCAAGAAAGTGCAAAACATCAAAATAGCAGGTACCCTATAATAAAACAACACCAACCTCAATACATGAAGTAGCAGCTTCTCTGACACTTTGGTTAGAATCATTCAACAACTGCAAAACCTGTTAAGCACAAAATACCAAATTGAACCAATGTAGTCTCTTATAGCTTTAAATCAAAACATAAAGAAACACAAAAATGATCAGAAAAGTCAAATACAAGGAATTCCAGAGATATATACAGGTGGAAGTAGAACTCGTTGAAGAGGTAGCTCTGTGGACGCAAAAAGACCAACAGCCGCAGCAACTGTACGCGCAAACTCTTCCCTTACTCTCCAGCTTTTGTGAGTCCAAGCATAACTGCCAGCCCTCTCAACAATGATGGTTGGTGAAGAAACCTAGTTTATGTGTGAAATTTAGTATCTTTCAGCTGCCGCAGAAAATGAAGCCACTAAACTAACAAACAACTACAGCATACTGAGAGTTTTCATCTCGATTTTTTACAAACAATAGTAGGTAGGGAAGCAAATTTACTCAAAAGTGTCCACTTAGAAGGTCAGGTTTGCTCAAGAACCCGATAGGGAGAGAACAGTTGAAATTTGAGATTATGATCTCAAGGTTTGACAGCTTGACAAAGTCCCCACTTCACACACTACATTATATTCAAATCGTACATAATGATGGCGGATGACTAAAAAGAATGTCCGACCAAATGTCAAATTTGCTAATTCAATCTAATAAAAGCTAATGCAGGTTGATAGATCGATCACCAAGGATGCAGTATCCACGAAATTAACTCAATTAGCAAAGCACTGGTTCAAAATAACTGGAATTTGCGGAGGAGGTAGACACCTAAAACGCAAGAGCACAACTTCTGCTAATATAACGTCAATCTGAAGACGGAAATGATTAAAAAACCTACAATTGAGAAAATGCAGCTTGGTGACAAACAGATCCAATGACACCAATCACTTAACACCCGATCATTACAAGCTAGACACATGTCCCCAAATCTTCCACCTCCAGTAATCGAACCAATATAGAATTCCACTAAAAGCTACAAAATTCATAAATAATGAAAAGAAAACGAATCAAATAGGTAGAAACAGGAAACCCTAAAAAAGAAAGGAAAGGAAAGGGAAAAAAAAAAACACTCATTCCGCACCTCCATGAGAGTGATGAGAAGTTGGCGCGCGGCATCCCTGACGGGCTGCTTGCCGTCGCCGAGGCGCTCGACGACGGCGGGGAGGAGGCCGTTAAAGTGGATCTTGAAGTGGTCGCCGGCGAGCACAGCGGCAGAGGATAGGGCCTGGAGCCCGCCCTGGGCGACGCGGAAGTTGTTGTCCCTGAGCAGATCCATGCAGCAGTCGACAAGCGCCGTCACCTCCGCCGCCGAGAGCGCCTTCCGCGTGGCCTCCAGGAGCTCGTGGAGCCGCTCCACCCCGGCCATCCGTTCCTTCGTGTCCTTCGCCCGCGCCATCTCCAGCGCCTCCTCCATCCTCACCCCCGGCGCCCCCCAAACCCTCACTACTCACCGGAGCCGAGATATTAGCGTTAGGGCTAGGGTTTCGCAACTCCCCCGATCGACGAGAGCACAATGGAGACTAGATCTGCGGAATTTGGTTGGCCAAGAAATTGCGAGCGAGAGCGAGAGCGAGAGCGAGAGCGAGATCGAGATCGAGATCGAGATCGCGAGGAAGAGAGGGAGAGAGAGAGGGGGGGCGAAAGAGAAAAAAGGGAGAGCAGAGTGAAAGAGAAAGACAGAGAGAGAGAGAGGGGGGGTTCAAAAGTTTGGTAGTGGAAAAATAAATCAATTGCCACTTTGAACGACATTATTTTACGATACTGCCACAATGTACCAAAGTAAATGCAACAGGTCCTTCCTTTATTTCCGCGGTGTAAGACCATTGGCACTTAATATGCGGGAGAGGGGATCGGGCGTCGATTTCTTAATCCAACGGTCCGCAGTACAGAACGCAGGGAAATTCATATGCGCAATTTCGCATAGAGAAATATCTTCGTGCACATCTGCTTGGAAACTATAGAAACTTCTGGAACCACGGAGTGCACAATTTAACCCAATCATCATCATTCTAGTTCTAGTTCTAGTTAAACGTGCCAACATCTTGCCCGTCCAAAATCTTATTCGGGCACCATAAGCGCTGGAAAAAACGAGTTTCTTTTTAAACAAGTTGGATGAGGGGCACGTGTGCTTTAAGATTGGAGGGAGGAACAGTTAAGTTATTTGTGTGGTTATTTTTTAAGGCGTCGTGGGCGTTTGGATTAGAAACTTAGAACTTGGAGGGGCCAAATTGGAAATGGAAAAGAGAAAAAAAAGAGAAACGGGTTGGTTGGGATGTAAACATCATTCCGGTTGGTGGCGGTGCACACTGTGACTTGGGTATTTTTGGACGCTATTGGGGTGGTTCATGCAAAGGCAATGGGTGTGTGACCTTTCCTCTTTTTTTATTGGCTATTTTTGAGTGAGATTGGCACGTCAGCTTTTTCGACGGCTCAAATAGTTTGAGGTCTCGTGATGTGAGGCTCGATTTGGAGGATCATCGACGTCAGCATTTGATTGTGATAGGTCCAACGGTATTGTTTTGAGCTAAACTTTGACAATTTTCTTTTCTCATTAAAGGGAGACTTTTTCTATTCAATTTCAAACTTTCTCAAATGTGTATATATAAGTATATATATACTTACTAGCTACTACATTAAAAAAGAGTTGGCTCACATTAGGGGATCCACTTCAATAAGATTGCATGCACCCGGCATATCATAATATCACATGCATCAAACCTATTTTTTAAATTGTTAATATTCTAAAATCTAAATATAATTTATTAGATATAATCTATACCATAGAGAAAGTCTATGTACTAAATATTACAGAGTTTAAGTTTCAACAATAGAAATTTATCAATACGGTATGAGGTATCTAAGCGTATAATACTTCTCAATTTAAAACCATTATAATTAGCCTTTTTAAAATTACAAGTACAATTTTTCATGTCCATACAAAGGATACTCTTTAGACCAACTCCCACTGATTTAGCTACACAGCAACGTTCTTGCCGTGGTTCCACACCTCATCGACAGTAAATGGCTCTGAAAAGTAGTAAACATAATTCGAATTAGAACTTTAAATAAGTTTTCAATATGTGCAACCGACGTAAGAGGCGTTCTACACTCACTCAATTAATTTAAAAGAGACATTATTAAATAATAATAATAGTGAACGAAGCCTCTATTGCTACAATAGAAATGCAGGTAGGAAAGATATACTACAATGCCTCAAGTACATATATAATATGCCACCATGCTTTACCATGTGATTGGCTTTTATGTTTACCCCAAATTAGTCTCTTATTTCCAACCAATTATTTGTATCACACCTCGGGTTGTAGTGGAATCCGGACTCTCCAACAGATTCGCCAAGTACATGGGAAGCCTCGTGTACACTAAGCGCTAAAAGTACCTATAAACAATCCTAGAAGCCATAACTAGCAGATATCTGAGCTGAAATAAAAGCTATTGACAACTAAGACATATAGTCCACTGTACATACGTGATCCAAAATAATACGCCAGCCACCTCACATAACTGAAAATAAAATACATAAGTTAGCCTTGTCAGTCCTGATATATATAATGCACTACTCTAAGAAAAAAGGCCACTATAAGGTGCTCCACTAACACGATATGCATAGGTAGAGAAAGTACTAGCTCGCGATTCCCTTATCTCGATCAGACGCTGCAACAGGAATGAAGGGCTCTGCAGAAAAAGACAGCAACAAAGGGCGGGAGAACTACTAAAAATAAGTAATCCTCAGTGGGTACCGTTACCGATAATTACGATCTACCCACTAGGTCTACTAAAGGCAAGAAGTAGAGAACTAAAAATAACAGTAGAGCATGAAAATAGTAAAAGATGGAAAAAAAATAATCTACAACTACAATGCCTCTATGCTACTAATGCTCAAAATAAGTCAACTGGATGTATGTGAATGCATCGACTAACTAACGAGTGCTCTCGGTCAAAACGCAATCCCAACGATTGACTCGAGGATCCGGTCAAGCCTGCGGCTATCTACTGCCACACCACTCTTGAGAGTGGCCAGTTAAAATGTAGGTCGCCCACGAGGGTTGATGCAAGATCAATGCGCGAAAGCCAAACTTCGGAGCGGCGCTCGAGGGGCGCGACCTCACAAAGTAAGCGGCGTATCTCTGTCGAGCTCAAATATAGCTCATATAAACTGTAGTCAATACAAATGATCAACAAAATCATAAAAAGCTAATCTTCGTGCCCCTGACCCAATTCAGAGTGAAACTCAATAATCTAGAACCACCGTAACACTATACAACAAAATCAATACTAGTACGCCTATCTACTATGATAAAAATCATCTCGGCCTTTAGTACGAGCGTAAAATCATTCTATATTAATTTGAATCTACCCTACCCTCTAACCAGGATGAAGAATAGGTAAAAACAGGTACTAAAGGCAAAATAAAATGATGGAACACTCAAGACTGCATAGTGCTTATTTTTCTTATGGTAATAGTCTAGTTTTGACGTCAAAATTTGCCTATGACATGCTACTAATCTCCATCTGAAATGTAATATGAAATGGATCATTATTTACAATAGCAATACTCATGCCAACATTGGAAATTTCAGATTACAATAAGTAAACATGAAGCATATAAAACTAACTAGGCATAGTGAGGAAATTTTCGGTAAACATTAACCCAGCTCAACTAGCAATTCAACTACGGCAGGACATCTGCCTCAATGCACTGCTCCTGAGCTTAATCACATAGGAATTAATCAGGAAAGCACCAAATAAGCTCCGATACACAGCAAGGATGGTGCTAGTCTAGTCCAAGATCTGAAATACATCAATTATACAATTCAATTATAAAGCTGGATTTTCATTAAATCTAACTCAACCTACCTTATAAACCTATAGAAGTAGCTCCAAATCCGCAGGAATAGGAATTGAAGGAAAAACTAGCAAGAATCCTCTAATTTTTTAGCGAAAAGAAATAGAAGAGAAGATTTAACGAAAATTAGTAAAAATTCAAATTTCAGCTCAATTTCAAATTTACTCCAATTCTAACCAAATTACCCTTTAATTCTAGCTGAAAGAGGTTCTAATTGAGCTTCATTATTCCCTTCTCCCTCAAATTACCCTCAATTTTGTGAAAATCAACTCCAATCAAATACTGCCCGAGCTGTTGCTGTTGCTGGCTGCCAGGCTGTTACTGCTGGTGCTGCAATTGCTATTGCTACTAGCAGCTGTTGTTGCTCTTGCTGTGGCTCATAAAGAAGAAGAAGGAAAAGAAGGCTGAGGCTGCTGTTTCTGCTCTTGCTTTTGCTCCTGGCTAATGCTGCAGGTGCTGTTGCTGCTTCCAATGCTGCTGTTGTGTTGTAGCTGTTCCAATTTCCAGCCAGTAGGGAAGAAAAAGAATAAGAGAAGATGAGAGGGAAGAGAATGAGGAGAAGAAGAAAAAAGAAGATGTGGAGGAAGAGTAGTCTCAGGTGATATGTACGAGGCATCCACCAACTACAATTTACGTGAGTACAATGAGCCTCATCATTTACTTCTTAACTTGCTCCGGTAGAAAATAACTCCGCTTCGGGATCATTTGTGGCGTCATTTCGTGCCAAAATAATTCTAACTCATCCCTACACTCTATAGAAGTGCCTACCAGCTGCTAAGACTACAGTTGTTCCAACAGATAAATTTTCAAAACACTACATCTTCCCCCTTACAAAAAGTTTGGTCATCGAAACTTAAAATCATACATAAAGAAAGATTCTCAAAAAGGTAAGGATAGGACTTTAGCATCACTGTCTACGACTCCCAAGTTGCCTTACACTCCTCGTGGTTGCTGTAGGATACGGGGGAGCCCTAAGGATCTATCTAGATACTATCAATACCTAGAGGGGGGTGAATAGGTATAACGGCAAAACCATAAATCTCGATGCAATAAAATAAGTGCGGAAATAAAAATAGCACACCGAGATTTACGTGGGAAAACTCCAACTAGGAGTAAAAAACCCACGGGACCAACACACGATAACAATCCACTAAGAAATAAAAGATTACAAGGTGATTACCGACTCCACGGACTCAAACCTCTCTTTTATCTTCTTTGGATCTCGCGCACACCACCGGGTTGTCCACGCCCCACGTTCGAATCCACGAACGCCACGTCCCGAATCCACAAAACGCTCAACTTCGAATCCATGAAGCCTTTATCACGCCGAATCCACGACGCCCACTCGAATCCACGAGCGCACTCCGTCCGGAGAAAGAACAATAAAGTCGATGATGATTTATTGCTTAGAATATCATTGAAGATCTGTGTGAATAATCTCTAAGTAATTCTCAAATTGATTCTAGAAGAACATTAAAGATCTAGGGCACCATGAATCAATTTGAGAGAAGCTTGATGTAGAAGATGAGGAAAACGACTACCTACAAGCTTCTAGGGTTTCTAAAAGGTATTCTATGCTTAACCACATTTTAGAGACACCCCCACATCTTATTTATAGGTTTAGAAGCAATCCGAAATAGACTAGGATTGAAAACAGATTTTAAAAAGGTTTGGAATCAAATAGAATCCAACTAGGATTGCAAAACTGATTTTAAGAAATCTACCATCTTATTTATAGGTTTGTGAGACATTAGAATCAGAGTAGGATTGAAAAAATATATTTTCGAAAAATTACGACGGGTCGGGGTCCGGACCTTGGATGCAGGGTCCGGACTCTGAAACTCTCCAGCGTTTCATAGTCCGGACCTCAGCCCTCAGGGTCCCGACCCTCCCTGCGTGACAGCCAGGGAGGCGTACGGGTTCCGGACCTCACCTCAGGGTCCAGATCCTAAAAATTGAAAAACTCAATTTTTATATTTTAAATCAATTTTTATCTATTCTAATGTCTTCCAAACACTTATAAATAATCATAAATCATCATCAAGATTATTTAAACTTACCAAGCATCGTGAATTCATACGTTGAGTCTTCGAGTCTTCAATCTTCGTCTTTTCTTCTTTGAACCTTCAAGACTCCGACTCACTTCACGAAATATGCTAATATAAAATTCGTAACAATCTCCGCCTTTGGCAATTTCGTGACAAAACTCAAAAATACATAAAACACTCACAATGCTCAACTCTCCAAAATTGAAATTAATTGCCATCACCAAAACAATGAACTTCTCGCGCGAAAGATCCAAATAAAATTGAAATTATAATTTTGTAACTCCTAAAACAAACTCTATGACTTAGACATACATGGAGTCTTGAAGTCGTCAAAGACCTGCAGATAAATTTCTCCACGAACAAAGTTAGTAGTAAAAATATCAAAAACTCTCCCCCTTTGTTCATGCGTCTAAGTTCAAAAACTTATCATTTTCCTCCTTTCTTTTATAAAATTTTCAATATCATCATCACCTCACTCCCCCTTTTTGTCAAAAATTGCCAAAAGAAAACACCAAAAATAAAGAGAGTTTAAAGAGAAATCAAATCGAAGCACAAGAAACACAAGTTTAAGATTTTGTTCAACTTTGAAACCTGAGAAAAACACAATGATTGCATTGAAAACAATGTTAGTGCATGAACGTGATGCATTCACATAGACTTTATTCAATCCCTATTAATTTCATAAAAATTAAGAATTTTACTACACACTCACCATGATGTAGATAAAATATTACTCGATTTCTTAATTCATATAAACTTCAAAATCAAGTCATCAAAATAATCTAAAGGCTCAAAAGCTATCAAGATGTAAACGGATTATGAAGATGACTTAAGGGATTCATCAAAGAGACATAAATTTGTCGCATAAACGTTCAAATTTGAGATAAAATAAACATCGCACATGGGGTGGCTCTTTGAGCATCTTTCATATATGTGGACCACCTTATAACTCCGAAAAATAAATTTTGTGACATTTTTTCTTTTGCATGTTTTTGCACTTATATTTTTTTCGGATATGCAATTCAATTCTCATATGGTAGCTGCACACACTAACCGGACGACCGGGGTGGTAGCTCTTTCCTCCATGTGGTGATAGTTTTTACACTCCTTTAAGGATGTAACTCTTTCCATATCTTTCAAAGCATATGAGCATTCTTTTCTCAATATAATAATGACTCCCCTCACTTAAGCAATCTCTTAGTTAAAAGAACATGTGACAAATTTTAGTCCATAAGAGAATAACTATTCATCAAATTCAACACACACAACCGAGATAGGTTAAGCTCCTAGAGATTACACATGATTACCTAAATTTGATGAATATAAGTATTAAGAATTCTCATAATAAATTATCTTCAAATATAATAAAAATAAAGTAAAACCGATAATTAATATGAGATTAATTAGGGGTGAATGAAAGTGAACCTATTGATGTTCAAAGCACTATTTAATATAGTAATTGTTCAATGAATTTTCAAAAATCGTAACAATGAAAGTACCAAAAAGTGTAATGCAATGATCAAACGATATGCAATAAGAACCAATCAACGCACTACACAAAATCAAAACAAATTAAGATTTAAGACAAGTCAAGATATCACCTTTCCGAACCCAAACTTGTCGGATTGTTGGTTGTCTTGGTTTGTTGATGTTGAGCACCGATTGTTTTGACTTTTGATCATCCGTTGGTCGCCACGTTGCATTCGGCTTTGTGTGCACTATTTGTTGTGGCTTCGACTTCCGGTTGATCTGGGGTACTCGACTTGGTTGTTGTTGCTTTTGAATCCTTGAAGGTTGTCGAGTGTTGGAAGATACCAATTGATGTTTAGATGATGCCGATTGAGTATTCTTATCTTTCCTAGGGCATGTCTTCTTGATGTGACCTTTCTTTCCACATCTATGACATACTTTATCCTTCACAATAGTTGAGACTTTATGAGTTGAATTTTTTACCTTCTCAACATGTTTTCGCTCATATCCAAGTCCAAGTTTGCTTGTTTGACCCAATCCGAGCATGTCATCAAGTTTCTTTGATCCGGAGGAGAATTTTTGTATGTCGGACTTGAGTTTATGGACTTGTTTAGTCAAGACTTGGTTAGAAGTATGAATTTCCTTGACTTGATGTTCTAGAAAACTAATTTTTTCTTGGTAGGATTTGATCGTTATCTCCGATTGGTCTAGCTTCTCTTGGAGGATTTTGTTGTTCTTCAATATCGACTCCCTTTCCTCCTCAAGAGCTTTAGTTGTGGTCTTCAACATTTTATTTTCATCCTCAAGTTCCAATAGACGGTTCCTCAACTTCTTATTGTACTTAGCCATCTTCTTCGATTCCTTAAAAAGTTGTTGATACGCCACTAAGAGATTTTCCTCGTCCGACTCCTCTTCGCTCTCATCAAATAGAGGAGGCCGACTAATATTACTACCTTCTTCACCCATAATGATAGATAAATCTAGATCCCGCTCTGATACCAATTGTAAGTTACGGGGGAGCCCTAAGGATCTATCTAGATACTATCAATACCTAGAGGGGGGTGAATAGGTATAACGGCCAAACTATAAATCTCGATGCAATAAAATAAGTGCGGAAATAAAAATAGCACATCGAGATTTACGTGGGAAAACTCCAACTAGGAGTAAAAAACCCACGGGACCAACACGCGATAACAATCCACTAAGAAATAAAAGATTACAAGGTGATTACCGACTCCACGGACTCAAACCTCTCTTTTATCTTCTTTGGATCTCGCGCACACCACCGGGTTGTCCACGCCCCACGTTCGAATCCACGAACGCCACGTCCTAAATCCACGAAACGCTCAACTTCGAATCCACGAAGCCTTTATCACGCCGAATCCACGACGCCCACTCGAATCCACGAGCGCACTCCGTCCGGAGCAAGAACAATAAAGTCGATGATGATTTATTGCTTAGAATATCATTGAAGATCTGTGGGAATAATCTCTAAGCAATTCTCAAATTGATTCTAGAAGACATTAAAGATCTAGGGCACCATGAATCAATTTGAGAGAAGCTTGATGTAGAAGATGAGGAAAACGGCTACCTACAAGCTTCTAGGGTTTCTAAAAGGTATTCTATGCTTAACCACATTTTAGAGACACCCCCACATCTTATTTATAGGTTTAGAAGCAATCCGAAATAGACTAGGATTAAAAACAATTTTAAAAAGGTTTGGAATCAAATAGAATCCAACTAGGATTGCCAAACTGATTTTAAGAAATCTACCATCTTATTTAAAGGTTTGGGAGACATTAGAATTAGAGCAGGATTGAAAAAATATATTTTCAAAAAATTGTGATAGGTCGGGGTCCGGACCTTGGATGCAGGGTCCGGACTCTGAAACTGTCTCGCCCCGTCGGGCCTTTAACACCAACTAGGTGGAAAGGATAACCGCACGGGCGCATGCCCCAGACCCGCCGAACGGATAGAGTCTCTTCTACCCGCCCAAGGCGTCACAACACAAGCATGTCCACAAGGTTCCAACTAGGAACAGAGTACAAGAGTTGCACAAGAAAAGCATCAACATAAAGAAGTTCTACTTCTATTACATCACATTAGCACATTTATACATGCCCAAATTTTTTTTCTTTCAATTTCATTCCATACATCATGTTCCAAAATTATGGAATATACAAGTTTCATATAACCAATGAAAATCTCCTATACTATCAAAGTCCAAGACTAGGGGTACAACTCTATGTATCACCAAAATGGAAGGGCCGCTATCTAGAGAGCCAAATCCTTGCCTCGCTCTGCCGCCTCACTCGCGGAAGGACCTGAAAAACGTGGGGGTGAGAACTATAAACATAGTTCCCAGTGGGTAAGGCCACCCAAGAGAGAAGCTCGACCCACCAGGTCCAAAGAAACACCATATGCATAAGTTAGATCACAAATAACTATCCAAGAAATATTTACATACTTGTAAATCAACATAAAGGATACAACCAAATGAAATGTAAATTTTCATTCTCTCCTAGGTTCATCCTATATTTCACATTGACCAAGTTCAACTACTTGTCATTTACTTATGGTTTCGGAATCGCCGTCTCACCATAATTGTTCCAACATCCAAGGAGTGAAATTGTCACCTCCGAGTTCGGGTAGCGAAATCGTCGCATATCCGGGATAGCAAAATCGTCGCATACCCCATCTCAACACCGCCATCACATGGCACAGGTAGCGAACTCGTCGCATACCCGGGATAGCAACCTCGTTGCATATCCTATTTCAATACCGCCATCACATGGCATAGGTAGCGAACTCGTCGCATACCCGGGATAGCAACCTCGTTGCACATCCCATCTCAACACCGCCAACTCATGTGTAGTACACTGAATTTCAGTGCATCGTACTGAACTTCTACAAATTGTAGAGTTCTAGTGAGAAAATGGCATGAGAGGCCATGTGTGAGACTTCGACCAAGTTCTGGACCTATGCGAAGTGTTTTCGGCGCAAAAGAGGCGTGAAAACGGACTTCGATAAGTTAAAACTGCGAAATTGGTGAAGTCTGCATTGGATTCCGGTATGTGAATTCCAATACCGGAATTGGAGCTATGGTACCGGTATGTGAGGAGGGTATACCGGAATGCCGTGGAGAAACCGAGAATCCCTGCTCTCGGGTTGCGGGATTTCTCGAGGTATACCGGTATGCGAAATGGTATACCGGTATAGGATGCGCGAAACAGAAAACCCAGCTCTCGGGTTTGCGGGATTCCTTGAGGGTATACCGGTATGCAAAAATGGGATAGCGGCATGTGATGGTCGAAACAGTGAGCCTTGCTCTCGGGTTTTGCGGAATCCCTGAAGGTATACCGGAATTAACCCCCGTATACCGGTATGCAAATGGGCATACCGGTATACAATGCCCAGAATGGGCTGGGTGTTGTGTTTTGATTGGAGAGGGGCAAAAGTGTCTTTTCACATGCCATGGGTTATTTGAAAGGGCTGGGAACCCTCCCCTTTCACAGACCTTCTTCCCCAACTCTCCTCTCCCTCTCCTCTCACTTTTTCTCTCTAGAGATCTCTCCAAAAGCTTGGAGAAGTGGTGGATTGATCTTGGAAAAGGCTTCCAAAGGAGAAAAGAAGCTTCTTGGTGCAAGAAGAAGCTTGGGGATTTCGTGGTTAAGGTTAGTACCTCATGTTTTGGGTTCAAACCTTGGATTTGATTCTTTGAAAAGAGGTTTTTGGGAACCCTTGGCAATCTAGATCACAAATGGTGGAAGATTGGCCACGAAATCTAGGGTTTGGCTTGCATGCATGCAAACCCTAGGTAAAATGAGGGCTTTTGCAATGAAGGGTTCTAAAAATATTTGGACCTTCGATAATTGCAATTGAGGCATAGGAAATCATGTTAGAACACTTGATTTCGCATATTGAGATGGATTTAGGGTTCGTAATGAGTAACGAACCATTTTTCTTGTAGAAGCTTGGGTTGAAGCAAGAACTCAAAGCTTGGACACTTAGGAGCTTGAAGAGTACAAGAAATTGGAAGCTCTTAAGGTGGGTTTTATGGTTACCGAAGTGATTAGGTCACTTCCATGTCTAGGGTAAATTATCCATTTAAGAACAAAATGGTATATGTATGTGAACCCTAGAACTTGCATGTTGGCAATGATAGAAATCATGATAGGTAGAATAACGAACTCCTATTGCATGATGTTTATTTCGAGTATAACTCAATTATGAATACTTGTAGCATGGTTGCATGTAGGATTAAACCTAGTGTTATTAACATAGGTTGAAACATGTGAGAGTTGAACCTAGTGCCATTGGACATAGGTTGGAACATGTGAGAATTTAACCTAGTGTTGTTGAACATAGGTTGGACATGGAATTGAAACCTAGAGTCATGGAACCTAGGTTGAGAACAAGAAAGTAAACCTAGTGTTATTAAACATAGGTGAGACTTAGTGACTTGAATCTAAGATTATGGAACTTGGGTTGTCAAGCAAGAAACGAGAACAAAGGGGATGTGCGACGATTTTGCTATCCCGGGTAGGCGACGATTTCGCTACCGTGCCACGATTTGGCGGTGCCGACATGGATGTGCGACGATTTTGCTATCCCGGGTGTGCGACGATTTCGCTACCGCGCCATGGATTGGCGGTGTCGAAGAGGGTATGCGACGATTTCGCTATCCCGAGTATGCGACGATTTCGCTACTCGAATAGGAGGTGACGATTTCACTCCTCGAATGTTGAAACAACTATGGTGCGACGGCCATTCCGCAACCATAAGTAAATGACAAGTAAAAGAACTTAGTCAATGTGGAATATAGGATGAACCTAGGAGAGAATGATAAATTATGTTTCATTTTGGTTGCATCCTTTATGTTTATTTACTAAGCATGTAAATATTGTTGCATAGTTATATATATGATCTAACTTATGCACGTGGTATTTCTTTGGACCTGGTGGGTCGAGCTCTTCCCTTGGGTGGCCTTACCCACTGGGAACTATGTTATAGTTCTCACCCCCCATTTTCCCAGGTCCTTCCGCGAGTGAGGCGGCGGAGCGAGGCAAGGGTTTGGCTCTTTAGATAGCGGCCCTTCCATTTTGGTGATGCATAGAGTTGTACCCCTATTTTTGGACTATGATAGCTTAGGGGATTTTCATTCTTGTATGAATGTTGTATATTCCATAGTTTTGGAACATGATGTATGGAATGAAAGTGAAAGATAAGAAAAAATTTGGACATGTATATTGTGCCTTGTGATGTAATAGAAGTAGAACTTCTTTATGTTGATGCTTTCCTTGTGCAACTCTTGTACTCCGTTCCTAGTTGGAACCTTGTGGATAAGCTTGTGTTGTGACGCCTTGGGCGGGTAGAAAGGACTCTATCTGTTCGGCGGGTCTGGGGCATGCGCCCGTGCGGTTATCCTTTCCACCTATTTGGTGTTAAAGGGCCGGCGGGGCGTGACAGACTGAGGTGGTATCAGAGCATAGAAACGGTCTAGGTTGACCTAGGGAACCCTAGGATGGAAAAGACCCTAGGAATGTAGGCTCGTGAGTGACGAGATCTTTGATGTGGCGAAAGATAAGTGATTGGGTTATGTCCTTATGCCTCTAGTTGGAAATAGAGGTAGATTCGAGGTGTGTCTTATTCTTCACCAAGTGTGTTCATGTTGGCGGCCGACAACATGAAAACCAAGTGAGGGGAATAGGGACCCTTGTGTGACTTTCGCCTAGATTGGGTTCACGTTTATTTTCGTGAAATGTTATGTCGCAAATGACTTTGAATGTCATGAAATGACCAAAGTCATGGTGTTTTCAGGATAATGGTACGTGGACGGCCTCCTAAGAGGGCTGGGCTCGGAGGATCGAGCGTGGCTCCCAAACAACTCGGGGAGGGCGAGAACTCGGCTCTTCGCAATGAGTTGACCGAGCTAATGGGCGTGGTTCGGCAACAGGCCGAAGCCATGCAGCGACAGGAGGAGCAAATTAAGAGGCTCCAAGACGAGATGGCGCGGCAGACGGCTGCGACTAGGGAGGAGAGGTCGGGAGTACCTCCGGCCTCTGCTTCGGCACCGGCCGAGGAGGTGACACCGGCGCCAGCCGTGGTGCCACCTGCGCCACCGGCTGTGGCCGAGGGGTCGGGTGCCCCTATGCCCGACTCCGAGATGGAGGATACGGAGCGAGAGCGCGCGCTTGCGGCTCTAATGAGGTTCAAGAAGTTCAACCCGCCTATCTTTAGCGGGGGAGAACGTGGATCCGTGGGACGTAGAGACATGGATCGACGCTATTGAGACGCTCTTCGAGGACCTTTATACCTTGGAGAGGGACAAGGTGCACCTCGCCGTTCATTGTCTAGAGCGGTCGGCGAAGGTGTGGTGGAAGGGGGTCCGGCGTGATCGACTCTCTAGCCTTCCGCCACCATCGTGGGAGGAGTTTCGGGGCATGGTGTTCGCCACCTACTTCCCCGATAGTGAGAAAAGAAAGCTACAGGAGAGGTTCCGCAAGTTAAAACAAGGGAACCGCTCGGTACGCGAGTACGAGAGGGAGTTCTCGTACATCATTAACTGCGTGCCGCACGTTGTTCGCGGGGAGCTAGACAAGGTTGATTGCTTCGTGCGCGGACTTCGACCGGATATTTTTCGGGCGGTGCACGCCCTTAAGTTACGGACCTTCGCGGAGGTCTTGGACCGTGCTCTTTGGGTGGAGCACGGGAATGCTTGTGCGCGCGAGGAGCGCGATTCTTGGGGAAAGAAAGAAAAAAGAAAAAGGGAAGAAGCGACCGGCGGGTAGCTCGGGTGGGCAATCTAGCTTTAAGCGGCCCCCGAAGCACTCGCAATCACAAAATCAGCCTCGAGGGTCCCGACGGAACCGACCCCCGACCCCGTGCCCGATTTGTAGCGGCCCCCACGCCCCTCAGCAGTGTGAACATCGTGAGGGCCGGTGCTACAAGTGCGGACAGCAAGGGCACCTGCGGTACAACTGTCCGATGGATGATGGCCGAGCACCGTCATCGGCATCGGCATTTGCATCGCCGAGGCAGCTTGCGGGCATCCCACCCGCGGCGATGTCGGCAGGCCGTGCACAGCCGCCGAGACCAGTAGAGGGCCAGCGGCCGGCACCTAGTGGACGGGTGTTTGCCTCTCAGGTGGAGGAGCCTGCTACCCAGGATGACGTCGTGGCAGGTATTGTGTTAATTAAAGGCATTCGATGTAGAGCTTTGTTTGATACTGGTGCATCGCATTCATTCATTGCTCGATCATTTGCTATAGCACATGGAATAGAAATCATAGATGCCACACATGCAAGAACGGTACAAGTACCTGAACACACTTTTTGCGTACATCACGCGTGTGTAGATTGCCCCGTGAGGGTTGAAAACTGGATCATGCCAGCCGATTTGCTGGTATTAAATCGAATGAACGAATACGATTTGATCCTAGGAATGGATTGGCTCTCTAAGTATCACGCTACTATAGATTGTGAGAGTCGGATAGTGAAGTTTAAAGAGCCCGGGCACAAAGAGTTTGTGTACCGTGGGTGTAGGAGCTCACTCTTTGCTTCGATGGTGTCCACGTTGCAAGCAAGAAAACTTATTGCTAGTGGTTGCATTGCCTACTTGGCGACGGTAGTGGATGACCGTAAGGAAGTGTTGGGGCTCGAGGACATTCCTATAGTCCAAGAGTTCCCGGATGTGTTTCCGACGGAGTTGCCCGGAATGCCACCGGATCGGGAAATAGAATTTGTGGTAGATTTGCTCCCGGGTACGGCGCCGATCTCTAAGACCCCGTACAGGATGGCACCCGCGGAACTGAAGGAATTGAAAGCACAATTGCAAGATTTAATGGACAAGGGTTTCGTGAAGCCAAGTGTGTCGCCTTGGGGAGCCCCTGTTCTATTTGTGCGGAAAAAGGACGGTTCGCTGCGGTTATGTGTGGATTACCGCGAGCTGAACAAAGTGACCGTCAAAAATAAGTACCCGTTACCACGAATTGATGACTTGTTCGATCAGTTGCAAGGGTCTCGGGTATATTCAAAGATTGATTTACAATCCGGTTATCATCAATTGAAGATCAAACCGGAGGATGTGCATAAGACCGCGTTTAGGACGCGGTATGGACATTATGAATTCACGGTTATGCCTTTTGGGCTTACCAATGCCCCGGCAGCGTTCATGGATTTAATGAACCGTGTGTTCAAACCACTATTGGATCAATTTGTGGTTGTGTTCATAGATGATATTCTTGTCTACTCTCGGAGTGAAGAGGAACATAAAGAGCACTTGAGGATTGTGCTTCAAGTCCTTCGAGAGAACAAGTTGTTCGCCAAATTGAAAAAGTGCGAATTTTGGATCCGTGAGGTCGCTTTCTTGGGTCACGTAATTTCCGCAGGAGGAGTAGCTGTGGACCCTATGAAAGTAGAGGCAGTCAAGGATTGGCCTCGCCCGACCAATGTCACGGAAGTACGAAGCTTTTTGGGTCTTGCGGGGTACTATCGGCGGTTCGTGGAGGGATTTTCAAAAATCTCCGGTCCACTAACGCGTCTTACCCGCAAGGGAGCCAAATATATTTGGAGCGAGGAATGCGACCAAAGCTTTAAGGAGCTAAAGGAAAGGTTGACTTCGGCTCCGGTACTCGCCTTGCCGATTGCGGGGGAGGGTTATGTGGTGTATAGTGATGCATCACGTCGTGGTCTTGGGTGTGTGCTTATGCAAAGAGGACAAGTAATAGCATACGCCTCTCGACAGCTGAAGAGCTATGAGCAGAATTATCCCACCCACGACTTAGAGCTTGCGGCGGTGGTCTTCGCACTTAAGTTGTGGAGACACTATTTATACGGTGAGCATTGTGAGGTCTACACGGATCACAAAAGTTTAAAGTATTTATTCACTCAGAAGGAGTTGAACTTGAGGCAGCGGAGGTGGTTGGAGTTGATAAAAGACTACGACTTAACCATCTTGTACCACCTCGGTAGAGCCAATGTGGTGGCCGATGCGCTCAGTAGGAAATCCGTGGAGAACTTTGCAATCGAGATGACGGGACAAATGCCGTTGATCAAGGAAATGGGCCGATTCGATTTGGAGATCGTGGCCCCGGGCGTTCCCGCTCAACTTATGAATCTCGAGGTGTGGCCGACCTTGTTGGAGCAAATAAAGGAAAAGCAATCCGGTGATCCGGAGCTCCAAAAGGTGCGGGGTACTATCGAGAGCGGGCGCGCCGGTGATTATCATGTAGATTCGATGGGCGCGATTCGATTTCGAAATCGATTGTGCGTGCCGAAAGTTGAGGACATTCGTAGGGAGATCTTGAAAGAAGCTCACGCTTCTCCCTATGCGATTCACCCGGGCGGCACCAAAATGTATAAGGACCTCAAATTGCATTATTGGTGGCCGGGGATGAAACTTGATGTTGGACGCTTCGTGGCACAATGCTTAGTATGCCAACAAGTAAAGGCCGAGCGTCGCTTTCCGGCGGGAAAATTGCAAGGATTGCCCATTCCAGTTTGGAAGTGGGAGAACATCGCAATGGATTTTGTTGTGGGCTTACCTCGATCGTTAGGTGGCCACGACGCGATATGGGTGGTGGTGGATCGTTTGACGAAATCGGCGCACTTTTTGCCTATCCACACCACTTGGTCGGGAGACAAGTTGGCGCAAGTCTACCTCGACGAGATTGTGCGGTTGCACGGGGTTCCGACCTCGATAGTTTCAGATCGAGATCCCCGTTTCACATCGCACTTTTGGAAAAGCTTGCAAGAAGCTTTGGGTACACGGCTCGATTTCAGTTCAGCATTTCATCCTCAAACTGACGGTCAATCGGAAAGAACAATTCAGATTTTGGAGGATATGCTACGAGCGTGTGTGTGTTGGACTTCAAAGGTGCGTGGCCTACTCATTTGCCGATGGCTGAATTTGCTTACAATAATAGCTATCAAGCTAGCATCGGTATGGCACCTTTTGAGGTTTTGTATGGAAGAAAATACCGCTCTCCTATTCATTGGAGTGAAGTCGGCGAGAGAAGGGTCTTAGGACCGGACGTGTTGCGTGAAGCGGAGGAAAAGGTCCGCTTGGCACGCGAACGCTTATCGACGGCGCAATCTAGACAAAAGAGTTATGCGGATCGACGTCGACGAGATTTGGAGTTCGCGGTAGGAGACCGCGTCTTCTTGAAGGTCTCACCCATGAGAGGGGTGAAACGATTTGGTGTGCGGGGTAAGTTGAGTCCCCGTTACATTGGACCTTATGAGGTTTTGGAGCGTGTGGGATCCGTGGCATATCGGCTAGCTTTGCCGCCAAAACTTGCGGGGGTACACAATGTGTTCCATGTATCGACCCTCCGCAAGCAAGTATGTATATGATCCGGCGCACGTCCTCGAGTATGTGCCTATGGAGCTTCATGAGGATATGACTTATGAGGAGTTTCCCTTGTGTGTATCATGGATCGCGAGGTGAAAAGTTTGAGGAACCGTGAAATTCCTTATGTAAAAGTACAATGGACAAATCACGGTGAGCGCGAGGCTACATGGGAATTGGAAAGCTCAATGAAAGAGCGGTTTCCTTACCTCTTCGCTGAGTCCAGCTGCTGAGGTATGATTTTAGTTTCGCGGCCGAAACTCTCTTTAAGGGGGGGGTGGAATGTAGTACACTGAATTTCAGTGCATCGTACTGAACTTCTACAAATTGTAGAGTTCTAGTGAGAAAATGGCATGAGAGGCCATGTGTGAGACTTCGACCAAGTTCTGGACCTATGCGAAGTGTTTTCGGCGCAAAAGAGGCGTGAAAACGGACTTCGATAAGTTAAAACTGCGAAATTGGTGAAGTCTGCATTGGATTCCGGTATGTGAATTCCAATACCGGAATTGGAGCTCTGGTACCGGTATGTGAGGAGGGTATACCGGAATGCCGTGGAGAAACCGAGAATCCCTGCTCTCGGGTTGCGGGATTTCTCGAGGTATACCGGTATGGAAAATGGGTATGGAAAATGGTATACCGGTATAGGATGCGCGAAACAGAGAAAACCCAGCTCTCGGGGTTTGCGGGATTCCTTGAGGGTATACCGGTATGCAAAAATGGGATACCCGGGTGTGATGGTCGAAACAGTGAGCCTTGCTCTCGGGTTTTGCGGAATCCTGAGGGGGTGGGTGTTTGGTTCGGGGTTAGGGGGGGGAATAAGGGGGTTATCCCCCCCCTATCCCCAAACACTTTTTTTGGGGGGGGTGGGGTTAACAAACCCCACCCCTTTTGAGTTATCCCGGGATAACTCAAAAGGGGTGGGGTTTGTTAACCCCACCCCCCCCATGGAATTGGGGTGGGATTACTTAATCCCACCCCAATTTAATTTTTAAAAATTATATTTATAATTTAAATTTTAAATATTAAATTTAATTTTTAAGTTTTTAAATTTATATTTTAAATTTTAAATATTAATTTTTTAAATTTAAAAATTTGTATTCTTAAAATTAATATTTTAAATTTTAAATTTTAAAATTTAAATTTAAATTTTAAAATATTATTTTTTAAATTTTAAATTTTAAATTTAAATTTTAAAATATTTTTTTAATTTTTTAAATTTTAAAATTTGATATTGGATATTTTAAATTTAAATTTAATCTTAAATTTAAAATTTAGAACTTCAAATTTTTAAATTTGAGATTTTAAAATTTAAAATTTATTATAAATTTTTGAATTTTTAAAGTAATATATTTAAACTTAAAATTTTAAATATAAATTTTAAAAATTTAAATTCAAATATATTGAGCAATATTATTATTTTCTATTTATAACTACTTATTATTGTTCTTATTCCACCTTAACGAACCAAACGCTATTTTTCTTATTCCCGGGAATAACCCAATTTTCATCCAAACGCAAAATTCGTCTAACCCCGGCTTATCCCTGCACTTAACCCTATCCCTGGAATAGACAATTCTTACTTAACCCCGAACCAAACGAAGCCTGAAGGTATACCGGAATTAACCCCCGTATACCGGTATGCAAATGGGCATACCGGTATACAATGCCCAGAATGGGCTGGGTGTTGTGTTTTGATTGGAGAGGGGCAAAAGTGTCTTTTCACATGCCATGGGTTATTTGAAAGGGCTGGGAACCCTCCCCTTTCACAGACCCTTCTTCCCCCAACTCTCCTCTCTTCTCCTCTCCTCTCACTTTCTCTCTCAAGGGATCTCTCCAAAAGCTTGGAGAAGTGGTGGATTGATCTTGGAAAAGGCTTCCAAAGGAGAAAAGAAGCTTCTTGGTGCAAGAAGAAGCTTGGGGATTTCGTGGTTAAGGTTAGTACCTCATGTTTTGGGTTCAAACCTTGGATTTGATTCTTTGAAAAGAGGTTTTTGGGAACCCTTGGCAATCTAGATCACAAATGGTGGAAGATTGGCCACGAAATCTAGGGTTTGGCTTGCATGCATGCAAACCCTAGGTAAAATGAGGGCTTTTGCAATGAAGGGTTCTAAAAATATTTGGACCTTCGATAATTGCAATTGAGGCATAGGAAATCATGTTAGAACACTTGATTTCGCATATTGAGATGGATTTAGGGTTCGTAATGAGTAACGAACCATTTTTATTGTAGAAGCTTGGGTTGAAGCAAGAACTCAAAGCTTGGACACTTAGGAGCTTGAAGAGTACAAGAAATTGGAAGCTCTTAAGGTGGGTTTTATGGTTACCGAAGTGATTAGGTCACTTCCATGTCTAGGGTAAATTATCCATTTAAGAACAAAATGGTATATGTATGTGAACCCTAGAACTTGCATGTTGGCAATGATAGAAATCATGATAGGTAGAATAACGAACTCCTATTGCATGATGTTTATTTCAAGTATAACTCAATTATGAATACTTGTAGCATGGTTGCATGTAGGATTAAACCTAGTGTTATTAACATAGGTTGAAACATGTGAGAGTTGAACCTAGTGCCATTGGACATAGGTTGGAACATGTGAGAATTTAACCTAGTGTTGTTGAACATAGGTTGGACATGGAATTGAAACCTAGAGTCATGGAACCTAGGTTGAGAACAAGAAAGTAAACCTAGTGTTATAAACATAGGTAAACATAGGTGACTTGACTTAGTGACTTGAATCTAAGATTATGGAACTTGGGTTGTCAAGCAAGAAACGAGAACAAAGGGGATGTGCGACGATTTTGCTATCCCGGGTAGGCGACGATTTCGCTACCGTGCCACGATTTGGCGGTGCCGACATGGATGTGCGACGATTTTGCTATCCCGGGTGTGCGACGATTTCGCTACCGCGCCATGGATTGGCGGTGTCGAAGGGGGTATGCGACGATTTCGCTATCCCGAGTATGCGACGATTTCGCTACTCGAATAGGAGGTGACGATTTCACTCCTCGAATGTTGAAAAACAACTATGGTGCGACGGCCATTCCGCAACCATAAGTAAATGACAAGTAAAAGAACTTAGTCAATGTGGAATATAGGATGAACCTAGGAGAGAATGATAAATTATGTTTCATTTTGGTTGCATCCTTTATGTTTATTTACTAAGCATGTAAATATTGTTGCATAGTTATATATATGATCTAACTTATGCACGTGGTATTTCTTTGGACCTGGTGGGTCGAGCTCTTCCCTTGGGTGGCCTTACCCACTGGGAACTATGTTATAGTTCTCACCCCCCATTTTCCCAGGTCCTTCCGCGAGTGAGGCGGCGGAGCGAGGCAAGGGTTTGGCTCTTTAGATAGCGGCCCTTCCATTTTGGTGATGCATAGAGTTGTACCCCTATTTTTGGACTATGATAGCTTAGGGGATTTTCATTCTTGTATGAATGTTGTATATTCCATAGTTTTGGAACATGATGTATGGAATGAAAGTGAAAGATAAGAAAAAATTTGGACATGTATATTGTGCCTTGTGATGTAATAGAAGTAGAACTTCTTTATGTTGATGCTTTCCTTGTGCAACTCTTGTACTCCGTTCCTAGTTGGAACCTTGTGGATAAGCTTGTGTTGTGACGCCTTGGGCGGGTAGAAAGGACTCTATCTGTTCGGCGGGTCTGGGGCATGCGCCCGTGCGGTTATCCTTTCCACCTATTTGGTGTTAAAGGGCCGGCGGGGCGTGACATCATGGCACGGGTAGCGAATCGTCGCATACCCGGGATAGCAACCTCGTCGCACATCCCATCTCAACACCGCCAACTCATGGCACGGGTAGCGAAATCGTCGCATACCCGGGATAGCAAACTCGTCGCACATCCCATTCCAACATTTTACACTTGCCAACCTAAGTCTCATGACCCTAGGTTCAAGTCACTAAGTCTCACCTATGTTCAATGACATTAGGTTTACTTTCTCATTCTCAACCTAGGTTCCATAACGCTAGGTTCCAATTCTCATGTCTAACCTATGTTCAATAACACTAGGTTCCATTCTCATGTCCAACCTATGTTTAATAACACTAGGTTCCATTCTCACATGTTCCAACCCATGTTCAATAACATTAGGTTCCAATCTCATGTACCAACCTATGTTCAATAACACTAGGTTTCAATCATACATGCAACCATGCAACAAGTATAGATAATATAAATATACTTGAATTCTATAACATGCAATAGGAGCTCATGGCTCTACCTATCATGATTTTCATCTTTGCCAACATGCAAGTCATAGGGTTCACCATACATACCATTTTATCTTTAAATGGATATTTACCCTAGACATGGAAGTGACCTAATCACTTCGGTAAACACAAACCCACCTCAAGAGCTTCCAAATTCTTGTATTCTTTGAGCTCCTAAGTCTCCAAGCCTTGAGTTCTTGTTTCAACCCAAGCTTCTACAAGAAAACGGTTCGTTACTCGTTACGAACCCTTAATTCAACTCAATACATGAAATCAAGTGTTCTAACATGATTTTCTATGCCTCAATTGCAATTCCCGAAGGTCCACATATTTTTAGAACCTCCCAAGGCAAAAACACTCATTTCACCTAGGTTTCACATGCATGCATGTTGAACCTCAAAATTTCTTGGCCAATCTCCACATTTTGTGGTTTAGATTGCCTAGGGTTCCCAAAAACCTCATAACAAAGGATTAAATCTAAGGTTTGAACCCAAAACGTGAGGAACTAACCTTAACCACGAGTTCCCCAAGCTTCTTCTTGCACCAAGAAGCTTCTTTTCTCCTTTGGAAGCCTTTTCCAAGCTCAATCCACCATTTTCTCCAAGTTTTGGAGAGATCTCTAGAGAGAGAAAGTGAGGGAGAGGGAGAGGAGAAGTAGAGGAGGAAGATGACTGAGAAAGGGGGGTGTTCCCTGCCTTTCTAACACTCCCTCGAGTGTGAAAAGACTCTTTTGCCCCTCTCCACAAACAACACTTCCAACCAGCCAAAACTGAAATTTCGCAACACTGTATACCGGTATTCACATTGACATACCGGTATACGGGTGTTAGTTCTGGTATACCCCGGAGAATTCCGCAGAACCCGAGAGCTGGATTCTCGGTTTCAGCCTCCGCATTCCGGTATACCACATCACATACCGGTACTAATCACTTCAGTACCGGTATGGAGATCCACATACCGGAATCCACTGCAGACTTCACAAGTTCAGCAGTTTTAACTTTTCGAAGTCCGTTTTCGTGCCTCATTTGCGCCGAAAACACTTTGCACAAGTCCCAAACTTGGCCGAAGCCTCACATATAGCCTCACATGCTATTTTCCACCGGAACTCCACAATTTGTAGAAGTTCGGTACGATGCACTGAAATTCAGTGTACTACATTCCTCCCCCCTTAAAGAGAGTTTCGGCCGCGAAACTAAATCATACCTCAGCTGGACTCAGCGAAGAGGTAAGGAAACCGCTCCTTCATCGAGCTTTCCAATTCCCACGTAGCTTCGCGCTCACTGTGATTCGTCCATTGTACCTTTACATAAGGAATTTTACGGTTCCTCAAACTTTTCACCTCGCGATCCATGATACACAAGGGAAACTCCTCATAAGTCATATCCTCATGAAGCTCCATAGGCACATACTCGAGGACGTGCGCCGGATCATACATGTACTTGCGGAGCGTCGATACATGGAACACATTGTGTATCCCTGCAAGTTTTGGTGGCAAAGCTAGCCGATATGCCAAAGATCCCACACGCTCCAAAACCTCATAAGGTCCAATGTAACGGGGACTCAACTTACCCCGAACACCAAATCGCTTCACCCCTCTCATGGGTGATACTTTCAAGAAGACGCGGTCTCCTACCGCGAATTCCAAATCTCGTCGACGTCTATCCGCATAGCTCTTTTGCCTGGATTGCACCGTCGATAAGCGTTCACGTGCCAAGCGGACTTTTTCCTCCGCTTCACGCAACACATCCGGTCCTAAGACCCTTCTCTCGCCGACCTCGCTCCAATGAATAGGAGAACGACATTTTCTTCCATACAAGGCCTCAAACGGTGCCATACCGATGCTAGACTGATAGCTATTATTATAAGCGAATTCAGCCATCGGTAAATGAGTAGGCCATGCACCCTAGAAGTCCAACACACACGCTCGCAGCATATCCTCCAAAATCTGAATTGTCCTTTCCGATCGACCGTCAGTTTGAGGATGAAATGCTGAACTGAAATCGAGCTGTGTATCCAAAGCTTCTTGTAAGCTTTTCCAAAAATGCGATGTAAAACGGGGATCTCGATCTGAAACTATCGAGGTCGGGACCCCGTGCAACCGCATAATCTCGTCCAGGTAGACTTGTGCTAACTTGTCTTCCGACCAAGTGGTGTGGATTGGCAAAAAGTGTGCCGACTTTGACAAACGATCCACCACCACCCAAATCGCGTCGTGGCCACCTTGCGATCGAGGTAGGCCCACAACGAAGTCCATTGCTATGTTCTCCCACTTCCAAACTGGAATGGGCAACCCTTGTAATTTCCCTGCTGGAAAGCGACGCTCGGCCTTCACCTGTTGGCATACTAAATATTGTGCCACAAAGCGTCCAACATCAAGTTTCATCTCCGGCCACCAATAATACAATTTAAGATCCTTATACATTTTGGTGCCGCCCGGATGAATCACATAGGGAGAAGTGTGAGCTTCTTTCAAGATCTCCCTACGAATGTCCTCGACTTTAGGCACGCACAATCGATTTCGAAATCGAATGGCGCCCTTCGAGTCCACATGAAAATCACCGGCGCGCCCACTCTCGATAGCACTCCGCACCTTTTGGAGTTCCGGATCACCTGATTGCTTTTCTTTTATTTGCTCCAACAAGGTTGGCCAAATCTCGAGATTCATAAGTCTAGCGGCGACGCCCGGGGCCACGACTTCCAAGTCAAATCGGCCCATTTCCTTGATCAACGGCATTTGTCCCGTCATCTCAATTGCGAAGTTCTCCACGGATTTTCTACTGAGCGCATCGACCACCACATTTGCTCTACCGGGGTGGTACAAGATGGTTAAGTCGTAATCCTTTATCAACTCCAACCATCTCCGCTGCCTCAAGTTCAACTCCTTCTGAGTGAATAAATACTTTAAGCTTTTATGATCCGTGTACACCTCACAATGTTCCCCGTACAAGTAGTGTCTCCACAACTTAAGTGCGAAGACCACTGCCGCTAGCTCTAGGTCGTGGGTGGGGTAATTCTGCTCATAGCTCTTCAGCTGTCGAGAGGCATATGCTATCACTTGTCCTCTTTGCATAAGCACACACCCAAGACCACGCCGTGATGCATCGCTATACACCACAAAGCCCTCCCCCGCAATCGGCAAGGCGAGAACCAGAGCCGAAGTCAACCTTTCCTTTAGCTCCTTAAAGCTTTGGTCGCATTCCTCACTCCAAACATATTTGGCTCCCTTGCGGGTAAGACGCGTTAGTTGACCGGAGATTTTTGAAAATCCCTCCACGAACCGCCGATAGTACCCCGCAAGACCCAAAAAGCTTCGTACTTTCGTGACATTGGTCGGGCGAGGCCAATCCTTGATTGCCTCAACTTTCATAGGGTCCACCGATACTCCTCCCGCGGTAATCACATGACCCAAGAAAGCGACCTCACGGATCCAAAATTCGCACTTTTTCAACTTGGTGAACAACTTGTTTTCTCGAAGAACTTGAAGCACAATCCTTAGGTGCTCTTTATGTTCCTCTTCACTCCGAGAGTAGACAAGAATATCATCTATGAACACCACCACAAATCGATCTAGTAGTAGCTTGAACACACGATTCATTAAATCCATAAACGCTGCCGGGGCATTGGTAAGCCCGAAAGGCATAACCGTGAATTCATAGTGTCCATACCGGCGTCCTAAACGCGGTCTTATGCACATCCTCCGGTTTGATCTTCAATTGGTGATAACCGGATTGCAAATCAATCTTTAAATACACCCGAGACCCTTGCAACTGATCGAATAAGTCATCAATTCGGGGTAACGGGTACTTATTCTTGACGGTCACTTTGTTCAACTCGCGGTAATCCACACATAACCGCAGCGAACCGTCCTTTTTCCGCACAAATAGAACAGGGGCTCCCCAAGGTGACACACTTGGCTTTACGAAACCCTTGTCCATCAAATCTTGTAATTGTGCTTTCAATTCCTTTAGCTCCGCGGGTGCCATCCTGTACGGGGCCTTAGAAATCGGCACCGTACCCGGGAGCAAATCGATCACGAATTCTATTTCCCGGTCCGGTGGCATTCCGGGTAGCTCCGTCGGAAATACATCTGGAAACTCTTGGACTATAGGGATGTCCTCGAGCCCCAACACATCCTTTCGGTCATCCACTACCGTCGCCAAGTAGGCAATGCATCCACTAGCAATAAGCTTCCTTGCTTGCGACGTGGACACCATTGATGCAAAGAGCGAACTCTTGCACCCACGGTACACAAACTCCTTGTGCCCGGGTTCTCTAAACCTCACTATCCGGCTCTCACAATCAATAGTAGCGTGATATCTCGAGAGCCAATCCATTCCTAGGATCAAATCATACTCATTCATTCGATTTAACACCAGCAAATCAGCTGGCATGATCCAGTTTTCAACTCTCACTGGACAATCTACACACGCGTGATGTACACAAAAGGTGTGTTCAGGTACTTGCACAGTTCTTGTGGCATCTACAATTTCTATTCCATGTGCTATAGCAAATGATCGAGCAATGAATGAATGCGATGCTCCAGTATCAAACAAAGCTCTACATCGAATGCCTTTAATTAACACAATACCTGCCACGACATCCTCCTGGGCAGAAGGCTCCTCCACCTGCGAGGCGAATACCCGTCCACTGGGCGCTGGTCGCTGGCCCTCGGCTGGTCTCGGTGGCTGTGTACGGCCAGCCGACATTGCCGCGGGTGGGATGCCCGCAAGCTGTCTCAGCGATGCAAATGCCGATGCCGACGACGGTGCCCGGCCATCATCCATCGAACAATTGTACGGCATATGTCCCGGCTGTCCGCACTTGTAGCACCGGCCCTCACGATAATCACATTGCTGAGGGTTGTGGGGGCCGCTACAAATCGGGCACTGGGTTGAGGGTCGATTCCGCCGGGACCCTCGCGACTGGTTCTCCGACTGCGAGTGCTTCGGGGGCCGCTTAGAGCTAGATTGCCCACCCGGGCCACCCGCCGGTCGTTTCTTTCCTTTTTTTTTATCTTTTTCCTTCTCTCTTTCCCAAGACTCGCGCTCCTCGCGCGCACATGCATTCCCGTGCTCCACCCAAAGAGCACGGTCCAAGACCTCCGCAAAGGTCTGTAGCTTAAGGGCGTGAACCGCCCGAAAGATCTCCGGTTGAAGCCCGCGCACGAAGTAATCGACCTTGTCCAACTCTCCGCGGACAACGTGCGGTACGCAATTAATGATGTACGAGAACTCCCTCTCGTACTCGTGCACGGTCCGGTTCCCTTGCTTCAACTTATGGAACCTTTCTTGGAGTTTCCTTTTCTCACTATCGGGGAAATAGGCGGCAAATACCATACCCCGAAACTCCTCCCACGTCGATGGTGGAAGGCTAGAGAGTCGATCACGCCGGACTCCCTTCCACCACACCTTCGCCGATCGCTCTAAATAATGAGCGGTGAGATGCACTTTGTCCCTCTCCAAGGTATAGAGATCCTCGAAGAGCGTCTCAATAGCATCGATCCACGTTTCCACATCCCATGGATCCACGTTCTCCCCGTTGAAGATAGGCGGGTTGAACTTTTTAAACCTCATGAGAGCCGCAAGTGCGTGCTCTCGCTCCGCATCCTCCATCGCGGAATCGGGCAAAGGAGCACCCGACCCACCGGCTACAATCGGTGATGCCGGTGGTGCCACAGCCGGCGCCGGTGTCATCTCCTCGGCCGGTGCCGAAGCAGAGGCCGGAGGCACTCCCGTTCTCTCCTCCCTAACCGCAGCCGCTTGCTGCGCCATCTCATCCTGGAGCTTTTTAATTTGCTCCTCCTGTCGCTGCATGGCTTCGGCCTGCCGTCGAACCACGCCCATCAACTCGGTCAACTGATCATGAAGACCCGAGTTCTCGCCCTCCCCGAGTTGTTCGGGAGCCGCGCTCGATCCTCCGAGCCCAGCCCTCGTAGGAGGCCGTCCACGTACCATTATCTCCTGAAAATACAACGACTTTGGTCATTTCGTGACATTCAAAGTCATTCACAACATAACGTTTCATGAACATAAACGTGAACCCAATCTAGGAGAAAGTCACACAAGGGTCCTTATTCCCCTCACTTGGTTTCATGTTGTCGGCCGCCAACATGAATACTCTTGGTGAAGAATAAGACACACCTCGAATCTACCTCTATTTCCAACTAGAGGCATAAGGACATAACCCAATCACTTATCTTTTGCCACATCAAAGATCTCGTCACTCACGAGCCTACACTCCTAGGGTCTTTTCCATCCTAGGGTTTCTTAGGTCCACCTAGACCGTTTCTATGCTCTGATACCACCTCAGTCTGTCACGCCCCGTCGGGCCTTTAACACCAACTAGGTGGAAAGGATAACCACATGGGCGCATGCCCCAGACCCGCCGAA
Source organism: Puya raimondii (assembly GCA_016920855.1). Taxonomy (NCBI): domain Eukaryota; kingdom Viridiplantae; phylum Streptophyta; class Magnoliopsida; order Poales; family Bromeliaceae; genus Puya; species Puya raimondii. The sequence goes on from JABWPP010000050.1 coordinate 87,963,308, forward strand.
CGGATAGAGTCTCTTCTACCCGCCCAATGCGTCACAACACAAGCATGTCCACAAGGTTCCAACTAGGAACGGAGTACAAGAGTTGCACAAGGAAAGCATCAACATAAAGAAGTTCTACTTCTATTACATCACATTAGCACATTTATACATGCCCAAATTTTTTCTTTTCTTTCAATTTTATTCCATACATCATGTTCCAAAATTATGGAATATACAAGTTTCATATAATCAATGAAAATCCCCTATACTATCAAAGTCCAAGACTAGGGGTACAACTCTATGTATCACCAAAATGGAAGGGCCGCTATCTAGAGAGCCAAACCCTTGCCTCGTTCCGCCGCCTCACTCGCGGAAGGACCTGAAAAACGTGGGGTGAGAACTATAAACATAGTTCCCAGTGGGTAAGGCCACCCAAGAGAGAAGCTCGACCCACCAGGTCCAAAGAAACACCATATGCATAAGTTAGATCACAAATAACTATGCAAGAAATATTTACATACTTGTAAATCAACATAAAGGATACAACCAAATGAAATATAAATTTTCATTCTCTCCTAGGTTCATCCTATATTTCATATTGACCAAGTTCAACTACTTATCATTTACTTATGGTTTCGGAATCGCCGTCTCACCATAATTGTTCCAACATCCAAGGAGTGAAATTGTCACCTCCGAGTTCGGGTAGCGAAATCGTCGCATACCCGGGATAGCAAAATCGTCGCATACCCCATCTCAACACCGCCATCACATGGCACAGGTAGCGAACTCGTCGCATACCCGGAATAGCAACCTCGTTGCACATCCTATTTCAATACCGTCATCACATGGCATAGGTAGCGAACTCGTCGCATACCCGGGATAGCAACCTCGTTGCACATCCCATCTCAACACCGCCAACTGATGACACGGGTAGCAAAATCGTCGCATACCCGGGATAGCAACCTCGTCGCATATCCCATCTCAACACCGCCAACTCATGGCACGGGTAGCGAAATCGTCGCATACCCGGGATAGCAAACTCGTCGCACATCCCATTCCAATATTTTACACTTGCCAACCTAAGTCTCATGACCCTAGGTTCAAGTCACTAAGTCTCACCTATGTTCAATGACATTAGGTTTACTTTCTCATTCTCAACCTAGGTTCCATAACGCTAGGTTGCAATTCTCATGTCTAACCTATGTTCAATAACACTAGGTTCCATTCTCATGTCCAACCTATGTTTAATAACACTAGGTTCCATTCTCACATGTTCCAACCCATGTTCAATAACACTAGGTTCCAATCTCATGTTCCAACCTATGTTCAATAACACTAGGTTCCAATCATACATGCAACCATACAACAAGTATAGATAATATAAATATACTTGGATTCTATAACATGCAATAGGAGCTCATGGCTCTACCTATCATGATTTTCATCTTTGCCAACATGCAAATCCTAGGGTTCACCATACATACAATTTTATCTTTAAATGGATATTTACCCTAGACATGGAAATGACCTAATCACTTCGGTAAATACAAACCCACCTCAAGAGCTTCTAAATTCTTGTATTCTTTGAGCTCCTAAGTCTCCAAGCCTTGAGTTCTTGCTTCAACCCAAGCTTCTACAAGAAAATGGTTCGTTACTCGTTACGAACCCTTAATTCAACTCAATACATGAAATCAAGTGTTCTAACATGATTTCCTATGTCTCAATTGTAATTCCCGAAGGTCCAAATATTTTTAGAACCTCCCAAGGCAAAAACCCTCATTTCACCTAGGTTTCACATGCATGCATGTAGAACCTCAAAATTTCTTGGCCAATCTCCACATTTTGTGGTTTAGATTGCCTAGGGTTCCCAAAAACCTCATAACAAAGGATTAAATCTAAGGTTTGAATCCAAAACGTGATGAACTAACCTTAACCACGAGTTCCCCAAGCTTCTTCTTGCACCAAGAAGCTTCTTTTCTCCTTTGGAAGCCTTTTCCAAGCTCAATCCACCCTTTTCTCCAAGTTTTGGAGAGATCTCTAGAGAGAGAAAGTGAGGGAGAGGGAGAGGAGAAGTAGAGGAGGAAGATGACTGAGAAAGGGGGGCGTTCCCTGCTTTTCTAACACTCCCTCGAGTGTGAAAAGACTCTTTTGCCCCTCTCCACAAACAACACTTCCAACCAGCCAAAACTGAAATTTCGCAACACTGTATACCGGTATTCACATTGACATACCGGTATACGGGTGTTAGTTCCGGTATATCCCGGAGAATTTCGTAGAACCCGAGAGCTGGATTCTCGGTTTCAGCCTCCGCATTCCGGTATACCACATCACATATCGGTACTAATCACTTCAGTACCGGTATGGAGATCCACATACCGGAATCCACTGCAGACTTCACAAGTTCAGCAGTTTTAACTTTTCGAAGTCCGTTTTCGCGCCTCATTTGCGCCGAAAATACTTCGCACAATTCCCAAACTTGGTCGAAGCCTCACATATAGCCTCACATGCTATTTTCCCACCGGAACTCCACAATTTGTAGAAGTTCGGTACGATGCACTGAAATTCAGTGTACTACATTTCTCCAGCGTTTCATAGTCCGGACCTCAGCCCTCAGGGTCCGGACCCTCCCTGCGTAACAATCAGGGAGGCGTACGGGTTCCGGACCTCACCTTAGGGTCCGGATCCTGAAAATTGAAAAACTCAATTTTTATATTTTAAATTAATTTTTATCTATTCTAATGTCTTCCAAACACTTGTAAATAATCATAAATCATCATCAAGATTATTTAAACTAACCAAGTATCGTGAATTCATACGTTGAGTCTTCGAGTCTTCAATCTTCGTCTTTTCTTTTTTGAACCTTCAAGACTCCGACTCACTTCACGAAATATACCAATATAAAATCCGTAACAGTTGCTCCACAACACTTTCACGTTTGCACAATTCTTTCACCTCCTGAACAAGAATCCGCACCGCTCTTTTCTCGTATCTCAAATCCTCGCCCAACTCGAGGGGAGTGAAGTCAATCACGTGCAAAGGGTCGATTACGTATCTCCTCAAAATCGAGACATGAAAGACGTCGTGGATACTAGCCAACCGTGATGGAAGTGCAATCCTATACGCCATGGGCTGAACTCGCTTCAAAATCTCAAAGGCTGCGTTTGGTTCGGGTATAAGTAAGAACTGCTTATTCTAGGGATATATACAAGTTCAGGTACAAGCAGGAATTAGACCAAATTTGCGTTTGGATGAAAATTGGGTTGCTCCTGAGAATAAGGTGTTGGGAACTGAATTTTCGGATCGTTGACTCGGTCAGAACTCTGCTTCAGGAAGCAAGCAAAGAGATAGGACGGCTCCTAATAGTGACCCTCGAGAATGCACCCACAACTAAATCAAGCAATCGGCTGATGAGGGATCCGCTCAGCTGAGTTCGTACACACTAATATATTATCGACTCGGCTGATATAAGCCGAGTGACTTCAATATATTCGATAAAAGAGAGAGTACAGGGTGGTAAGTCCTGCTCGAAAAAATAGGAAAATCTAATCTTAACAAACTACTCCTAGGAAAGTAGAAAACGCAGGGAAGTTAAAGATTGCAAGTATACTACTCCTAAAAAAGCAGAAAAGTGCTGGAAATAGAATGGTCTTCTTGTTCACAAAGAAAAAAGACCCCTCTGGCAGTCGCTTTCTGTTTATTTATAGTCCCGCTTGTCGTTATTCAGTTATTCCTCATTACGGGGTGTATCTCGGCCACGTCCCTGATTCTACGGACTTACTCTAGCCGATCTCAACTGCATCTCGCCCAACCACCTTTCGGTTTTGGGCGTGTGCTCCCCAGCTCTTGGTGCACCACGTGTTGTTCTGTGTTTGGTTTCGAGAGCCTTTTATGTGGTGTAAGCCGGTTTGCCATGTGGCGTCACTTTTATGGCACCAACAATGCCCCCCCCCGGCAGCCTTACGAAAGATCGTTTCGGATGGCTGACATCATTTTGCTCAACAGCCAGGATCAAAGTGTTGTTTGGTTCTATGGCCGTGATCTGTCGCTCCACGTGGCAACATCGCCCATTCCTTCTGGCGGGTTTTATCCAGCCGTGTCTCAGTCATCTCTTACTTGATTTCGTTCTTTGACGGTTATAATTTTTTGTACCCTTTCGTCTCATCTAGGGTATTTAATTAGGGCATTAATAGCTGCCGTCACTTCGCCATTATGGTTTATTTTGAAATTCCCTCCGACGGCCTCGTCTTCTTCTTGCTCTCTAAACCCTTTCTTTTTGGTTATTGCTCTTCCTGAGAAGAGATTTCTCTACTCTTTCAACTTCAAGCTTTCTTTGATTCCGAACTTTCTCAATGGCTCAGATTCCTCCTCTCACTTCGCTTCTAGATCTCGATTATACCATTTTAAGGCAGTTCGTCGAGTCGGATTCCTCTCGCTTCACCCTCGGTTGGTAGCGCCTCCTTCAGCCGATGCTTTTCCTTTCTCGGCGGAAGGGCTCCCTTTGCTAGCCGATGTCATTCATCTTCATTCTTGGTCTTTCTTGAAATCATCATCTGGGAAGAGTCTCCGCACTTGGCCTAGCGTTTCGGATGCCTATTTGGCCTAATTGGAATGAATCGAGGCTTCTTACGCTGGTCTTTGGTATGAAGTTGGGATTTACGAGGCTATCCAACTATCGAAGACCCCTCCCCAAGCCGACAGCCTTCTTCTGCGGCTTTATGTTTCTGGTATCCTATTTCCAACACTTTCTTCTTTAGGTCGGGACCTTTCATCCCGACCCTTTTTGACGTGGTGGCAATTATTGGTCTTCGTCCTCACGGCACCATTCTATCCATGGCTTACAACCCTGATGGAGTGGCGGATTTCGAGACTCATCTTGACCCGAAGGTAGAGGTCGCTTACACCAAGTTCATGCGTCGATTCGCAGGACAAGCCCCCGCTCCAGTCACCAAGAAGGAGTATACTGCCTTCCTCCTCTATTGGCTCTATCACAACCTCTTCTGCACCCATTCGCAGAAGATTAACCGAAATTTTATTGCTATTGCCGTTGCGTTGGCTAACAGCGAAAAGCTAGCCCTCGGCTCATACTTCCATTCTTTCCTCTACAGAGAGATTTTTGAGTCGATCAAGCCTCTGCCATCGAAGAACGGCATAGCGATCATCTCCAGCTGTGGTGTTCTTTGGTTTCTGCAGCTCTGCCTCCAGATTTATTTTCCAGCCTCGTAACGAACCCCTCTTGATCAGGATTCAGCTCCCCAATTTGACACTTATGGATTAACTCTCGGCTGCCCAGAGCCTCTGACTTCGGGCCAACTGGTTGATTTTCCAACTTATTTTCAAATTTTTTATGCTAAGGAGCAAAGGCGGGCTATCATATGGTCTCTTTTTGGGGAACGATTGACCGGCCCGATTTGGTTTATTGCTCAGTTCGAGGCCGTTCAGCACCAACGAGCATCCTCCAACGCCAGCGATCATTCTGAGGTCTGGTACTCCTTCCTCGCTTCACGAGATCTTCATGTCGGTTTGAAGACTCGTTCCAAGTTGACGCCGAACACTGAGGTTTACTGTCCTCATTATGTGGCGCGTCAATTCAGATTTGTCCAAGCCATTCCTGCTCCATCCACGCTCTTCATGGCCGACACTGCCCGTCCGCCCTCCTGCGAAGGGAGCAGCCGAAGCAGATCGGCTCTCGGCTATGGAAAATTGCCTCAGGCGTTTCTTTACCCCCGTGATCTTTCAACAGAACTACACAGGATTAACCGATCTTCACTTCCGGGGCGCCTGGGAGAGTTTTTGTGAGGTCATTTTTTCTATGACCTCGTCTCATGTCTTCCGCAACATCCTCCATACAGAAGGTTCTTCTTGATTTGCATGTTTTCCTCTATTTTTTTTTTCTTTCTTGTTTTAATCTTTTTTGTTTGTCCTAGTTGGCCCCTCCACTGGTTAAGAAGTCACACTCGACTCTCCCGAACCATAGTGTTCAGTCGAGGATTCCGGCACGGATCCAGAGGTTTCTTCTCGTCCTTCGACGGTATGTTTTTCGTGACATACTTACTTTTATATGGTTTCGGCTCATTTTTATTCTTTTATTCTTTTATTCCTCTTAGCCGGCACATGTTCCCGATCCATCGGCCAAGCTTTCGGAGAAGCGGCCAATTGAATCTGTTTCTTCAGTGCCTCCGCTACAGCAAAAGTGGCGGAAAACCATCGCAATTAGGATTCGTCCTCCTATCCCTCCCGCGTCTATTGAAGGTGTGTCGCTTGTAGAGGAACCGACTGTTGGTACTACACCCTCGGCTCAGATTGTTGTTCCAGCCGAGGTGGCGCCTGAATCGGTCCTGACAAGGGCCTCTGCCGAGTCGATGTCCGCTGAAGAAGGCCCGTTGCAAACTCCCTCATCGGCCGAGGTAAATTCTCAGCCTATTTTGATTGATTCTCCTTCTTCTTCTTGCTCTTCAGTCAGATCACCTCCGTTATCCCCTTCGGTCGAGCAGCTGAAAGACACGACCTCCAACAAAATCTCGACGAAGGTTTTGCGCACTCTATTCACCTCAACACTTGAAAAGGCATTTTCTGATGTCGAAAGGCAGGCTCGTCGAGAGGCTCGTCTTGAAAAATAGTAGGAGGAGGAGAAAAAACGAAGAGAAGATGGGAGAAAAAAAGAAGATGAAGGGAAGAAAGAAGAAAGAGACAGGAAGAGAAGAGAACAAGAAGAAGAAGAAAAGAAGAAAATAGAGGAAAAAAGAAAAGAAGAAGAAGAAGAAGAAAAAAAAAGAGAAGAAGAAGAAGAAGAAGAAGAAAAGAAAAGAAGAGAAAAAGAGGGGAGACAAGAAGAAGAAGAAGAAAAGAAGAGAAGAGAAAAAGAGAGGAGGAAAGAAGAAGAAAAGAAAAGAAGAGAATAAGAGGGGAGACAAGAAGAAGAAGAAAAGAAGAGAGTAGAGGATGAGAGGAAACGGGTAGGGGAAGAAACCAGGATGAGAGAAGAAGTGGGCCCAGCCTCCCCTAGCGAAACTCCGGCTGAAGCTTTCATTCAGTCGCCGTGCTGCTGTATGAAGGCCCTACAATAGTTGGTGGGCCGATGGATATTTTGGCTGTTTCTCTTTAAGAACTGGCCGCTTCGATTCTTAAATCTAATGAAGAAGAAGACCTCCCTGCTATATCGGCTGACACTCAACATAAGTTGAAAGAATGTTTGAGACTGTACAGTAGAGGTCTTCCCACTTTGGCTCGAATTTTGGTGCAACTCGATCGGCTTGGAGCTCTCCTCCTCGATCTCCTGGATCAGCATGATCTACCCTCTTCGAGGCGGTGTTTTGTAGAAACTTTGTGTACTCATCTTTCTTCATTTTTGGCTCGGCAGCAAGCACTCTCCACTGAGCGTGCTGCTTTGGATGTTCATTTTTCACAAGTCGGTTCTTTTAAAGCGAAGGCTGCTGATGTAGTGACTCCACTAACTGACTTCAAAAATCGAGATAAAGTTTTAGGCGATCAAGAATTGGCTCTTCGGTAGCGCATTGCTTATCTTAAAGAAGAACATGCCGAAGCAGAGAAAGCCTTGGCCCATACATCTAAAAAGCGTACTTCACTGCAAGCTCAATACCAAGCACAATACCGAATTTTGAGAATCCGCAACCCGCTCCGATACCGACTGCTGTTGATCCGGTACCAATTATTGGGATTCCGCAACGAAAGCGTCAAATCGAGTTTTTACCATAAACCCGTCTTCTTTGCAAAAGTTGATACAATCACAAAAAAGAGAAAAAACCAAACATAAAATATGCGGGTGAAATAAGATTCATTAAATAAGAGAAGATTACACTTGACTCTTCTTCTACATAGAGTAGCTACAACCCGAGTTGTAGTACCCCTGGGACCTAACTAACGAAATGACTGCAGTATTCTAGACTGTTCGGCATTTCTGGAGAGTGTCGGGACGAGTTGGAGTCGTTTTGGCGTAAAATAGACGCGAAAACGGACTCGGAGCACCGAAATAAGCCAAAACTGAAGTTTTGGACGTTTGGCAGTTTAGGGCGCCCGAAAGTTGGGTTTAGGGCGCCCGAATCTTAGTGCTGTTACTGAGTCATTTCGGATCCAGTTTTAGGGCGCCCGGAAAGTGAGTCCGAAAGTTCACCTCGTGAATATCGATCCTTTTGACACGTGTGTGGTGGTAGGTGAGTTCCGCCGGACCACGATAAGGCACACCAGACCACTTGACGGAGAATCCGAGGCTGTCCTTGTAGTGAACCGAATTTTTGTATACCTCCCCGAGCTTAAGTCAAGTTGGATGAATTGTGGTTAAGAAGTGGATTTGATGAGTTCTATGTTGGGTTCCGAGAGCATCAGAACGATTAGAAGAAGTATCGGTGAAACTTGGAGAAAGTTGTGAGGAAATGGAAACTTTTGAGAAATGATTGTAGCTCGAAATCTAATGGTTTTTATAAGGAAAAATTATAAATCTCCAACTTTGAAAGTGTCCCATATGTAGAGGAGTTTCGGTTGTGTTGGATTTGATTTGGAAAGAAAACAGAATGAAAATCAGAGTTTTGTAGTGAAAATGAGAAGAAAATAAAAAGACTGAAAACACTGTTCATCGTGTCCGGGTCCGCACCCCAGATCTGAGGTCCGGACCCCAGCTGCGAAAATGCTGAAATTGCTCACGGGTTCCGGACCTTGATGCAGGGTCCGGACCCTGCACTGTTTGGGGGTTATAAAAAGAGCCCCACAACTCTCTCCTCTCATTTCCCTCACCCCACACGCATGAGAGAAGGGGGAAACCCTTCTCTCTTCCTCTCTAACACCTCTCTCTCCCTCTTTCTTGCAACCTCTCCACCAAAGAGGAGATTGGAGTTGGAGGAGATGAAGGTTGCTTGGTGGTGAAGCAAGCTCTCCAATGGTGGATCAAGCTTGGGGAGCTCGCAACCCGAGGTGAGTTCTTCGGACTACGGTTTAGGGTTTGGATTAAATCCTTTAAAATTGGTGTATTGGAGATCTCTAGATGATTCTAAACTAGATTGGGTAAAGATTTGCCGTGGATTTTGGGGTTTTCTTGTAGAACCTAAAACCTAGGGCATGGAATTGGGACTTTTGACCCTAAGAGGTTTTGATCTAAATTGATCTCATAAATCTTTAATTGAAGGATAAATCGACGTGTTGGGCAACTTGGATTGGAGTCCCTACGAGCCTACGACATTCTATTAGGAAAAATTGCCGTTTTGCCTTCGTTAGGCTTGGGTCGAGGCTTTTCGGCGGAGATAAATCGCGAAACTTGGTTTCCTGGCCCTAGACGTCAATACTGTGGGTGGTGCTCTCCGGAATGGTCGGATTTCTTCCTATGTCTATGTTACCATTTTGTTCATATGTGTATATATATGTGAAAATTCCATGCATATAGGGTTATCATTGTGTTTGAGCTTCTGTTTCCTTGCATGCTTCATAAAGTATGGTTGGTCAAATTGGATTGAGAACTTGGTTCTTGGATGCATGAGGATTGGGTCATTGGACATTGGAAACCCTATGAATGCAATGAACTAGAATGTGAACTTAGAAAATATTGTGGAACATTGGTGGCATCTTGACTAGTTATCTGGACATAGAAAACAAAGTGTGGATATTGGAACAAAGTGAAACACTAGCTGTCATTGTGAGTCTAAACATGAACCTAGTGATAGACATATGGATTGGGTATCCTATTGTGCATGTAGAAAATATGAATATTGTTTGACATGAGTTTAGTAGACTCTCGAGTATATGTGGGTTTGTTGTCGTAGTTGCACAGGATTTGTGATGAGCATGCGAGGGATTGAATTAGATCCTCTGGACCATGCTAGGGATTGGTTGATCCCCGTGTGTTGTTACCCTGGTCAGTAGGGTGTCCTCGGGTTGAGAGAACTGGATCGCACTCACATTGTCTGTTCGGCTTGTTGGTGTTCGCGCCACCACAAGCAGTGAGCTCCGAAGTCGTCACACCTATGGGTTGAGGGTTATCTCCCCAGCAGACGGCCCTAGATGGTTAAGGGACTATCTCCCTGCGGGCCTTAGTATTGTGAGTTTGGCTTGACCTTCGGGTGAGCCGGTAAGATTGGGTCAAAGAGGAAAGAGACAAGTTGATTGACCATATACTTGCATTGTTGCATCTTTGAGCATAGTGAGATCACATGTTATGAGTGGGGTCGATCATGATATTCTTGTGAGTCGGGCTTGACTTTGTGTGAGCCGGTATGATTGGGTGAAAGGTAAAAATGGTAAGCATCTTGAGCATGATAGCATTTATTGTTTACCTAGCTTCATTTTGTAAAGGCATAGTAGTGTTTATTCAGTTTATGCATAGTGTAGTTGTTGTACTACCTTCCTGTTCGTTTATCTACTTATGCCTTGATAGACCTAGTGGGAAAGTCGGCGAGGTCGGCAGCCGAACCCACTGGGAACTTCTTTTAGTTCTCACCCCCTGTTGTTGCAGAGCCACCATTAGCGGAGCAGCACCAGACCGAGACGTGGGCGTTGCGCCCTAGATAGCAGGGTTACCAAGTGTAGGTCACCCGTGTACATAGAAAGATTGTAAATGCATGTTGTAAATAAATGTAAATGTAATTGAGAGCGAAGTTGTATATTTTGAGGAAAATGGCATGTATTATGTATTAAAGTTGAAAATGTATGTAAATGTGAATGCTTCAAGTGTTGTAATAGCTAGGTTTAAATTCTCGCTCTTGTGATATGCCCTCGTGCAATTCATGTATGTTGATTGTTTGTCCTGGACAAAACTCTATGTACATGATGTTGTTGAGCCTTGGACGGACAGGGGAGGCTCTCTCCGTTCGGCGATCTGTGCGCGCGCTCGGACCGACCAAAGTGGCGGTCGCGGGGCGTGATAGTCCTGGTGCAGGCTGGAAGATCTGGGCGCCCAGTTCTTGGGTTCTGGGCGCCCGAATGTTGGATTTTCAGCATTGGTGCAGGATTGCAGCTTGTGTTCTTGAGGCTTTTTGCATCTATTTCTTTGGCTGTAAATAGTGGTGGACGAAGCCCCTGAAGCCCTTTTGCTTCCCTCTCTTGGTGAACCCTGGATAATTGCAGGGAACCCCTCCAACTCCTCCAATTTCCATCTTCTCACATTGAAGGCTTTGGATTCCAGCAGAATTCCAGCGTCGACCTGTGGCGTTTCAGCTCGTGTGCAGTGTAGGTGTCACGCCCCGGATTACTCGTTTCCCCGGGCTCACCAATAGATCCGCCGTATACATAGAATTTTCTATGTATACGAAGTGATAGCTAACCTGTAAACAAAGCATACAAGCAACTACAAGAGATATAGATCTGAAATAAGATCATACTAATAGAACAAAAGCCACCTATACATATAGGATCCAAAATACAACAGTTCCTCCAAAACTAAAAATAGGTACAAGTCCACCTCAAAAGGAACAACCAGTCCACACTATATGTACATGGCACAACTCAAAATAAAACTATCTCCAGTAGGGTCCTCCTCTAGAAACAACTGGGAATGGTAGGGATCTAGCTCGCGACTTCCTTACCTCGATCCGTAGGAACAGAAGCAGCAGCCGCAACAGTCGAAGGCTCTGCAAGAAAATGTGGGTACCGCTACCGACCCCAACGGTCCACCCACTAAGTCTACGAGACTAACAATATAGCTGGTAGGTAAACAAACAATAAAGTAAGCTGGAATAAACTCTACAGCTGAAATGCCACTACCCTGTTAGTTATGGGGGAACCCTAGGATCTATCTAGATACTACCAATACCTAGAGGGGGGTGAATAGGTATAACGGCCAAACCACGAATCTCGATGCAATAAAATAAGTGCGGAAATAAAAAATAGCACACCGAGATATACGTGGGAAAACTCCAACTAGGAGTAAAAAACCCACGGGACCAACACGCGATAACAATCCACTAAGAAATAAAAGATTACAAGGTGATTACCGACTCCACGGACTCAACCTCTCCTTTATCTTCTTTGGATCTCGCGCACACCACCGGGTTGTCCACGCCCCACGTTCGAATCCACGAACGTCACGCCTCGAATCCACAAGATGCCCAACTTCGAATCCACGAAGCCTTCTACACGTCGAATCCACGACGCCCACCCGAATCCACGAGTGCACTCCGTCCGGAGCAAGATCAATAAAATTGATGACGATTTATTGCTTAGAATATCATGAAAGATCTGTGGGAATAATCTCTAAGCAATTCTCAAATTGATTCTAAAAGAATATTAAAGATTTAGGGCACCATAAATCAATTTGAGAGAAGCTTGATGTAGAAGATGGGGAAAACGGCTACCTACAAGCTTTTAGGGTTTCTAAAAGGTATTCTATGCTTAACCACATTTTAGAGACACCCCCACATCTTATTTATAGATTTAGAAGCAATCCGAAATAGACTAGGATTGGAAACTGATTTTAAAAAGGTTTGGAATCAAATTAGGATTGCAAAACTGATTTTAAAAAGGTTTGGAAGCAATTAGAATCCAACTAGGATTGCAAAACTGATTTTAAGAAATCTACAATCTTATTTATAGGTTTGGGAGACATTAGAATCAGAGTAGGATTGAAAAAATATATTTTCGAAAAATCGCGACGGGTCGGGGTCCGGACCTTGGATGCAGGGTCCGGACTCTGAAACTCTCCAGCGTTTCATAGTCCGGACCTCAGCCCTCAGGGTCCAGACCCTCCCTGCGTGATAGCCAGGGAGGCGTACGGGTTCCGGACCTTACCTCAGGGTCCGGATCCTGAAAATTGAAAAACTTATTTTTTATATTTTAAATCAATTTTTATCTATTCTAATGTCTTCCAAACACTTGTAAATGATCATAAATTATCATCAAGATTATTTAAACTTACCAAGCATCGTGAATTAATACGTTGAGTCTTCGAGTCTTCAAACTTCGTCTCTTCTTCTTTGAACCTTCAAGACTCCGACTCACTTCACGAAATATGTCAATATAAAATCCGTAACAATCTCTCCCTTTGGCAATTTTGTGACAAAATTCAAAATTACATAAAACACTCACGATGCTCATCTCTCCAGAAACTTTGAAATTCATTGCCATCACCAAAACAATGAACTTCCCGCGTGAAAGATCCAAATAAAATCGAAATTACAATTTTGTAACTCCTAAAACAAACTCTATGACTTAGACACACATGGAGTCTTGAAGTCTTCAAAGACCTGCAAAAAGTTTTCATTCTCCACGAACAAAGTTAGTAGAAAAAATATATATCAAAATCTCTCCCCCTTTGTTCATGCGTCTAAGTTCAAAAACTTATCATTTTCCTCTTTTCTTTTATAAAACTTTCAATATCATCATTACATCTCTCCCCCTTTTTGTCAAAAATTGCCAAAAAGAAAAACACAAAAAATAGAGAGAGTTTAAAGAGAAATCAAATCGAAGCACAAGAAACACAAGTTTAAGATTTTGTTCAACTTTGAACCCACTTGTGATATAATGAGAAAAACACAATAATTGCATTGAAAACAATATTAGTGCATGAACGTGATGCATTGACATATACTTCTTTCAATCCCTATTAATTTCATAAAAATTAAGAATTTTACTACACGATCACCATAATGTAGATAAAATATTACACGATTTCTTAATTCATATAAACTTCAAAATCAAGTCATCAAAAATAATCTAAAGGCTCAAAAGCTATCAAGATGTAAACGGATTATGAAGATGACTTAAGGGATTCATCAAAGAGACAGAAATTTGTCGCATAAACGTTCAAATTTGAGATAAAACAAATATCGCACAGGGAGTGGCTCTTTGAGCATCTTTTATGTATGTGGACCACCTTATAACTCCGAAAAATAAATTTTGTGACATTTTTTGTTTTGCATGCTTTTGCACATATTTTTTTTTTTCGGATATGCAATTCAATTCTCATGTGGTAGCTGCACATACTAACCGGACGACCGGGGTGGTAGCTCTTTCCTCCATGTGGTGGTAGTTTTCACACTCCTTTAAGGATGTAACTCTTTCCACATCTTTCAAAGGATAGGAGCATTCTTTTCTCAATATAATAATGACTCTCCCTCACCTAAGCAATCTCTTAGTTGAAAGGACATGTGACAAATTTTAGTCCATACGAGAATAACTATTCATCAAATTCAACACACACAATCGAGATAGGTTAAGCTCATAGAGATTACACATGATTACCTAAATTTGATGAATATAAGTATTAAGAATTCTCATAATAAAATATCTTCAAATATAATAAAAATAAAGTAAAATCGATAATTAATATGAGATTAATTAGGAGTGAATGAAAGTGAACCTATTGATGTTCAAAGCACTATTTAATGTTGTAATTGTTCAATAAATTTTTTTAAAAATCGTAACAATGAAAGCACCAAAACGTGTAATGCAATGATCAAGAGATATGCAATAAGAACCAATCAACGCACTACACAAAATCAAAACAAGTTAAGATTTAAGACAAGAAAAGATATCACTTTTTCGAATCCAAACTTGTCGAATTGTTGGTTGTCTTGGTTTGTTGCAGTTGGGTACCGATTGTTCTGACTTTTGTTCATCCATTGGTCGCCACGTTGCATTTGGTTTCGACTTTTGGTTGATGTGGGGAATTCGACTCGATTGATATTGCTTTTGAATTCGTGAAGGTTGTCGAGTTGTAGAAGATGCCGATAGATGTTTCCTTCCTTTTCTAGGGCACGTCTTCTTGATGTGTCTTTTGTTCCCACATCCATGGCATACTTTATCCTTTAATTTCATTGAAACTTTGGGTATTGAATTTTTAACCTTCTTAACATAAGTTCTTTCATATCAAACTCCAAGTTTGTCCATTTGACCCAATCCAAGCATATCATCAAGTTTCTTTGATCCGGAGGAGAATTTTTGAATGTCGGATTTAAGTTGATAAACTTGTTTGGTCAAAACTTGGTTGGATGTGTGAACTTCCTTGTATTGTTGCTCTAGAAAGCCAACCTTTTCTTGATGCGATTTGATCGTTATTACCGATTGGTCTAGCTTCTTTTGGAGGATTCGGTTGTTGTTTAATATGTGTTCCCTTTCCTCCTCAAGAGCTTTAGATGTCTTCTTCAAGTTGTTGTTCTCATCTTCAAGCTCGAGTAATCGCTTCCTCAGCTTTTTATTGTGCTTAGCCATTTTTCTCGATTCAATAAGTAGTTGATTGTATGAAGCGGCTAAGTCGTCATCATCCGACTCTCCTTCACTTGTGCCATCGTCGCTCGACGTTTCATGCAAAGAAGGAGCAAGCAAATCATTAGAAATAGATGATAAACAAAGAACCGACGAGGAAGGTAAAGAAGTATGTGAGCATAAAGCTATAGCATCATTATTTTCCTCTTCACTTGAGGTCGATTCATCCGAAGTAGAATCGTCCCAAGTTTTTGCTTGCAAAGCCTTCTTTTTATACGATTTTTTCGTGGGACAATCCGTGAAAAAATGGCCGTAGCCTTTACATTTGTAACATCGGATTTCCTCTTCAAACTCATCTTTTTCTTTAGATGACTTTGCAAGTTTCTTCTCTTTAGAGGATTTAGAATTTGAAGATCCTTTAGAAGAAGATTTGGATGTAGATCGATTTGTCTTGTTCTTCCGAAAATTCTGACGAAATTTCTTCGTGAGACGCGCCAGTTGATGTTCAAAGTCGGCAAGTGAAATTTCTTCGTCGGAATCCGAGTCATCGTCCTCCTCCTTAGTAGATTTGAGTGCAATACCTGTACTTTTAGAAGAAGACTTGGAAGAAGGTTCATTAGTTGGAAAAGTCATTTCATACGTTTGTAAAGCGCCTACTAATTCCTCTATTTTCATCTCGTCCGGATGTTTTATAGTCTCAATGGCCGCAACCTTCGGACGAAATCTTTCGGGAAGAGTTCTCAAAATTTTTCTTACAACTTTAGATTCCGAGATTTTCTCTCCCAAGTTTGCGCATGTATTGACTATATCTTGAAGACGAGTATAGTACTCGGTAAAGGTCTCATGATCGTCCATGAAAATTGAATCAAATTTACTTGTAAGCATTTTAAGTTTTTGGACCTTTACCAAGCTAGTTCCCTCATGCGTAACTTGGAGAGTATCCCAAATCTCCTTCGCTGTCTCACATACCGAGACGCGAGAGAACTCGGTTTGATTTAAAGCATTGAATAAGACATTAATTCCCTTACCATTGTAAGAAGATAAATCAATCTCTTCCTTACTCCACTTATTCCGAGGTTTGGGTACGTTAACATTATCGACAATTTGAGTGGGATGAGTCCATCCAAAATCTATGGATTGCCACACTCGCTCATCGATGGCTATTAGAAAAGCTCTCACGCGAACTTTCCAACAAGCATAGTTTGTGCCATCAAAGAACGGAGGTCGATTAATGTTACCACCTTCACCCATAATGATAGATAAATCTAGATCCCGCTCTGATACCAATTGTTAGTTATGGGGGAACCCTAAGATCTATCTAGATACTACCAATACCTAGAGGGGGGTGAATAGGTATAACGGCCAAACCATAAATCTCGATGCAATAAAATAAGTGCGGAAATAAAAAATAGCACACCGAGATATACGTGGGAAAACTCCAACTAGGAGTAAAAAACCCACGGGACCAACAAGCGATAACAATCCACTAAAAAATAAAAGATTACAAGGTGATTACCGACTCCACGGACTCAACCTCTCCTTTATCTTCTTTGGATCTCGCGCACACCACCGGGTTGTCCACGCCCCACGTTCGAATCCACGAACGTCACGCCTCGAATCCACAAGACGCCCAACTTCGAATCCACGAAGCCTTCTACACGTCGAATCCACGACGCCCACCCGAATCCACGAGTGCACTCCGTCCGGAGCAAGATCAATAAAATTGATGACGATTTATTGCTTAGAATATCATGAAAGATCTGTGGGAATAATCTCTAAGCAATTCTCAAATTGATTCTAAAAGAATATTAAAGATTTAGGGCACCATGAATCAATTTGAGAGAAGCTTGATGTAGAAGATGGGGAAAACGGCTACCTACAAGCTTCTAAGGTTTCTAAAAGGTATTCTATGCTTAACCACATTTTAGAGACACCCCCACATCTTATTTATAGGTTTAGAAGCAATCCGAAATAGATTAGGATTGAAAACTGATTTTAAAAAGATTTGGAATCAAATTAGGATTGCAAAACTGATTTTAAAAAGGTTTGGAAGCAATTAGAATCCAACTAGGATTGCAAAACTGATTTTAAGAAATCTACCATCTTATTTATAGGTTTGGGAGACATTAGAATCAGAGTAGGATTGAAAAAAAATATTTTCGAAAAATCGCGACGGGTCGGGGTCCGGACCTTGGATGCAGGGTCCGGACTCTGAAACTCTCCTGCGTTTCATAGTCCGGACCTCAGCCCTCAGGGTCCGGACCCTCCCTGCGTGACAGCTAGGGAGGCGTACGGGTTCCGGACCTCACCTCGGGGTCCGGATCCTGAAAATTGAAAAACTCATTTTTTATATTTTAAATCAATTTTTATCTATTCTAATATCTTCCAAACACTTGTAAATGATCATAAATTATCATCAAGATTATTTAAACTTACCAAGCATCGTGAATTAATACGTTGAGTCTTCGAGTCTTCAAACTTCGTCTCTTCTTCTTTGAACCTTCAAGACTCCGACTCACTTCACGAAATATGCCAATATAAAATCCGTAACATACCCTACCACTATCCAAGTCATACTCTCAAAGTATAAGCATCACTAATGTGAATAGTCACTCCTGACCCAATCTAACGGAACCGCCGAAAAATCTCGTCCAGTCAAAAGCCTAGCCACACCGCACACTACCAAAAGGTAGCCGGTCCAAGAATCATAACCACTAATCTGCAGCGACATCAACGCATGAGAGGCCTCACTCTGGACGACACTCGGGGGGAGCTACCCAACCGAGTTAATAAGCGTATCTCTATCGAGCACAATCAGGCTCCGGCAGGCTATAATCAAATAAAAAGGGTCGAATGGGTCGAAGACTCCAAGCTCACGTGCCCTCAGCACAAACAGATACTAAAACAAGAATCTGGGTCCACCGTCAACCCCGATGGCACCCGGTAATACAAAACAGCCTAACCCTGCTATATATACAAGCTCGGCATCTCAGCACGAGCGTAAACTCGTCCTACGATAATCTAAGTATCCACCTCGCACTAACAGTGGTGATACAAGAACAGAAACGGCTCCTAGAGCTAAATCTGATAACAGTTTCGAAAAGTGACGGTTGTAGGTTCGCGAGTTTTCTCCTAAGTCAAATCCCAGTTCAGCATGTAAAATTATGTCTATAAATTATTAATTTATGCTCCAAATTCAGATTTCATATAAACACATGCAAATTCGTGAATTCGAGCTACTAACATGAAAAATCTGATAATAACACAACATGCTGCACTCTCTACAACTTAGGAGGAATTCCGAAGCTTTCGGCAACATCAACCAACCTCAAAAGCTATCCAACAAAGGTTAGGAGTCGAGTGGAAGGCCTTCAAACAAAACCAGCTGAATCCGGACTCAAACCAGCCAAAACAGGATTCGGACCCCCCTGCTCAAGTTCTGGGCGCCCAGAACATCAGCCCAGAACTGCAGCCTGGCAGCACGACCAACAAGGATTCAACATGCGATAAAATTCAAATCCTATGTCCAAATGCAGTGAAAATTTATCCAACTCACCAGCAGGGGCTCAAGAACAATCCCACCAAATTTCATCTAAAACGGAGTTCGAATCGATCTCCAAAAGGCCTTTGTACTGATTCGGACCCAACTTCTGGACCCTCCAAAACTACATCCAGAAGTTCCAGCAACTAAGCAAACAGCCCCTCAAGCCTAATTCCTGAAATTCCAACAAGTCTAGCCCAGGGAATAGGGTCACATACCTCCCAAATACAGTGATGGAACAATCCAAATCTTCTCCAAAGCTTCTAACAAAAATCTGGAGTCAAAAATCCAAGAAATCCATCAAGGATCCACAATTTCAGCACTTAAGCTTAATTCTCAAAATATGAGCTAGTACTCACCTTTGGAATTCTCAATCTAGGTGGAAAGAACCTCCAAACCAGCAAGGGATGAGGGAAAACCAATCCTCACTTCAAAAATTCAGCTCCATAGAGATTTGGATCCATAAGATCAAAGGAAAAACCCAAATTTCAGTTCAAGAACACAAGGGGTCCAGTACAACAGCAACTGCAGCATACATACCTGTCCAAAATACGATTGGAAGGATTCCACACCTTTCTCTACGAGTCCACAATCTAACAAACCAAGTTTTGTGGGATTTGGACACTCTTACACTACACACGAGCAGAAATGCCACAGGTCGACGCTGCTGTTCTACAGGAATCCAAAGCCTTCAATGGAAAATATGCAATATAGAGGAATTGGAGGGTGTTTCCTGCAATTATCCAGGGTTCACTGTAGTACCCCCAGGGGCCTAACTGACGAAATGACTGCAGCATCCTAGACTGTTCGACGCTTCTGGAGAGGGTCGAGACAAGTCGGAGTCGTTTTGACGCAGAATAGACACGAAAACGGACTCGAAGCACCGAAATAAGCCAAAACAGAAGTTTTGGGTGTTTGGTACATTAGGGCGCCCGGAAGTTGTGTTTTGGGCGCCTAGATGTTGAGTGCTCGATCTTTGAACTGCTAAGTCATTTCGGATCCATTGTTCGGGCGCCCGGAAAGTGAGTCCGGAAGTTTGCCTCGTGAGTATCGATTCGTGTGATACGTGTAGGGTGGTAGGTGGGTTCCGCCGGACCACGTTTGGGTGCACCGGACCGCGGGCGGAGAGTCCGAAGTGCTGGACTTGTGCAGGCCGAGAGAACCGGGCGCCCACTTCTTGGGTTTCGGGCGCCCGAATGTGGGGTTTTCTGCTGAGGAACAGGTTAGCTGCATTTTTGTTCTTGAGGCTCATTGTACCCCAACCCTATGTCTATAAAAGATTGGGGACGAACCCCCCTGAGGCTTTTTCTCCTCTCTTTCATTGTGAACCCTGGATTTTTGCTAGGAAACCCTCCCATTCCTCTAAATTGCATATTTCCATTGAAGGCCTTGGATTCCTGCAGAACAGCAGCGTCGAACTGTGGCGTTTCTGCTCGTGTGCAGTGTAGGAGTGTCTAAATTCCACAAAACTTGGTTTGTTGGATTGTGGACTCGTAGAGGAAACCATGGGATCCTTCCAATCGTATTTTGGACAGGTATGTATGCTGCAGTTGTTGTTTTACTGGACCCCTTGTGTTCTTGAACTGAAATTTGGGTTTTCCTTTGATCTTATGGATCCAAATCTCTTTGGAGCTGGATTTTCGAAGTGAAGCTTGGTTTTTCCTCATCCCTTGCTGGTTGGGAGGTTCTTTCCACCTAAATTGAGAATTCAAAGGTGAGTGTTAGCTCAGATTTTGAGAATTTAGCTTAAGTGCTGAAATTTTGGCTCTTTGTGGAATTTCTTGGATTTTTGAATCCAGATTTTTATTAGAAGCTTTGGAGAGGATTTGGATTGTTCCACCACTATATTTGGGAGATTTGTGACCCTTTTCCCTGGGCTAGATTTGTTGGAAACTCCAGGATTTATGCTAGAAGTGTTTTTACTTAGTTGCTGGAACTTCTGGATGCAGTGCTAGAGGGTCCAGAAGTGGGTCCGAATCGGTGCGAAGGCTTTTTGGAGATCGATTCGAACTCCATTTTGGCTGAAATTTGGAGAGATTGTTCTTGAGCCCCTGCTGGTGAGTTGGGTAAATTTTCACTGCATTTGGGCTTAGGATTTAGATTTTATCGCATGTTGAATCTATGTTGGTCGTGCTGCCAGGCTGCAGTTCTGGGCTGATGATCTGGGCGCCCAGAACTTGAGCAGGAGGATCCGAATCCTGTCTTTGGCAGGTTTGAACCCGATTTCAGCTGGTGTTGTTTGGAGGCCGGCCTTCCACTCGACTCCTAACCTTTGTTGGATAGTGTTTGAGGTGGGTTGATGTTGCCGAAAGCTTCGGAATTCCTCCTAAGTTGTAGAGAGTGCAGCATGTTGTTTTATTATCTGATTATCATGTTAGTAGCTCGAATTCATGAATTTGCATGTCTTTATATGAAATCTGAATTTGGAGTATAAATTAATAATTTTATAAACATGCTTTACATGCTGAACTGGGATTTGACTTAGGAGAAAACTCGCGAACCTACAACCGTCACTTTTCGAAACTGTTATCAGATTTAGCTCTAGGAGCCGTTTCTGTTCTTGTATCACCGCTGTTAGTGCGAGGTGGATATTTAGATTGTTGTAGGACGAGTTTACGCTCGTGCTGAGATGCCGAGCTTATATTTATAGTAGGGTTAGGCTGTTTTGTATTACCGGGTGCCGTCGGGGTTGACGGTGGACCCAGATTCATGTTTTAGTATCTGTTTGTGCTGAGGGCACGTGAGCTTGGAGTCTTTGACCCTTTCGACCCTTTTTATTTGATTATAGCCTGCCGGAGCCTGATTGTGCTCGACAGAGATACGCTTATTAACTCGGTTGGGTAGCTCCCCCGAGTGCCGCTCCGGAGTGAGGCCTCTCATGCGTTGATGTCGCTGCAGATTAGTGGTTATGTTTCTTGGACCGGCTACCTTGTGGTAGTGTGCGGTGTGGCTAGGCTTTTGGCTGGACGAGCCTGTTTGGGCGGTTCCGTTAGATTGGGTCAGGGGTGACTATTCACTTAGTGTTGCTTATACTTTGAGAGTATGACTTGGATAGTGGTAGGGTAGTGGCATTTCAGCTGTTGAGTTTATTCCAACTTACTTTATTGTTTCTTTACCTACCAGCTATACTGTTAGTCTCGTAGACTTAGTGGGTGTCCCGTTGGTGTCGGTAGCGGTACCCACTGAGGACTACTTCTTTTGATAGTAGTTCTCACACCCATTGTTGCCACATTTTCTTGCAGAGCCTTCGTCTGTTGCGGCTGCTGCTTCTGTTCCTGCGGATCGAGGTAAGGGAGTCGCGAGCTAGATCCCTACCATTCCCAGTTTTTCCTAGAGGAGGACCCTATTGGAGATAGTTTTATTTTGAGTTGCGCCATGTACATATAGTGAGGACTGGTTGTTCCTTTTGAGGTGAACTTTTACCTATTTTTGGCTTTGGAGGAACTGTTGTATTTTGGATCCTATATGTACAGGTCGCTTTTGTTCTATTAGTATGATCTTATTTCAGCTCTATATCTCTTGTAGTTGCTTGTATGCTTTGTTTACAGGTTAGCTATCGCTTCGTATATATAGAAAATTCTATATATACGGCGGATCTGTTGGCAAGCCCGGGAAAATGAGTAATCCGGGGCGTGACAGATTAAGTTGGTATCAGAGCTTAGGAATAGATCGTTGGGACTTAGTAAACCCTAGGCTTTGGCAGACCCTAGGAATGCAAGACGTGAGAGGCATGACTTGCTGCGAAAGTCCTCGATTTGACTGTTGAACTCATCCTTAAGTGGAGGGAGTGATCGAAGGCGTGTGTCCTTTCCTGCCGCGAACTTGCGTTGGCTGCAGACGACGTCAAGCAGCGGGGGAAAAGAGGCGACTTTCTAGACTTTTGCTTGATTGGGTCCAGAGTTGTTTGTGTCTTGTGACTGATGTGTGTGTTGTGCAGGTGGTCATGACGCCTCCCCGACACCGAGGTCGACCCCCGTCGCGGGCTACCCCCGTGCCTTCTGAGGTGCCAGAGCAGGCAAGACCTAGTGCACCCCCTGATTTGAGTGAGCAGTTGGCTGCCCTAGCCGAGATTTGTGATTTTCCGCATTACTTTATCGCATTGAGATTTGTGATTTTTGTTATACACCTATTCACCCCCCTCTAGGTGATTGATAGTATCTAGATAGATCCTAGGGCACCCCCCTAACTTACAATTGGTATCAGAGCGGGTTCTAGGCTTTATCTTTCATTATGGGTGAAGAAGATAGTAATATTAGTCGGCCATCTCTATTTGATGAGAGCGAAGAGGAGTCGGATGAGGAAAATCTTTTAGTGGCGTATCAACAACTTCTTAAGGAATCGAAGAAGATGGCTAAGTACAATAAGAAGTTGAGGAACCATCTATTGGAACTTGAGAATGAAAATAAAATGTTGAAGACCACAACTAAAGCTCTTGAGGAGGAAAGGGAGTCGATATTGAAGAACAACAAAATCCTCCAAGAGAATCTAGACCAATCGGAGACGACGATTAAATCACATCAAGAGAAGATTGGTTTTCTAGAACATCATGTCAAGGAAATTCATACTTCTAATCAAGTCTTGACTAAACAAGTCCATGAACTCAAGTCCGACATACTAAAATTCTCCTCCGGATCGAAAAAGCTTGATAGTATGCTCGGATTGGGTCAAACAAGTAAACTTGGACTTGGATATGAGCGAAAACATGTTGAGAAGGTTAAAAATTCAGCACATATAGTCTCAACGAAATTGAAGGATAAAATATGTCATAGATGCGGAAAGAAAGGACATATCAAGAAGACATGCCATAAAAAGAAAACTCAAGTGGCATCTTCTAAGCATCTATCGGCATCTTCCACCACTCGACAACCTCCTCGGTTTCAAAAGCAACATCCAAAAGGTCGAGTACCCGAGGTCAACCGAAAGTCAAAGCCACAACACTTAAATACTCCAAAGCGGAATGCGATGGTGAGACCCACGGTTGATCAAAAGTCAAAACAAACCGTGCCCAACGTCAACAAACCAAGGCAACCAACAATCCGACAAGTTTGGGTTCGGAAAGGTGATATTTTTCCTTGTCTTAAACCTTAATTTGTTTTTGACTTAGAGTAATGCTTTGATCGGTTTTTATTGCATATCTTTTGTTCATTGCATTACACGTTTTTGGTGCTTTCATTGTTACAATTTTTTTGGATTCTTTGAATGATTAGAACATTAAATAGTGCATTGAATATCAATAAGTTCACTTTCATTCACTCTTAATGAATTTCATAATAATTATCGGTTTTACTTTATTTTCATTATATTTGAATGTAATCTATTATGAGAATTCTTAATACTTATATTCATCAAATTTAGGCAATCATGTGTAATCTCTAGGAGCTTAACCTATCTCGGTTGTGTGTGTTGAATTTGATGAATAGTCATTCTCTTATGGACTAAAATTTGTCACATGTTCTTTCAAATAAGAGATTGCATAAGCGAGGGGGAATTAAAATGCTCATATGCTTTGAAAGATGTGGAAAGAGTTACATCCTTAAAAGGAGTGTGAAAACTACCACCACATGGAGGAAAGAGCTACCACCCCGGTCGTCCGGTTAGTGTGTGAAGCTACCACATGAGAATTGAATTGCATATCCGAAAAAAAAAATATATAAGTGCAAAAGCATGCAAAAGGAAAAATGTCACAATTTTTATTTTTCGGAGTTATAAGGTGGTCCACATACATGAAAGATGCTCAAAGAGCCACCCCTTGTGCTATTTGTTTTATCTCAAATTTGAATGTTTGTGCGACAAATTTTCTGTCTCTTTGATGAATCACTTAAGTCATCTTCATAATCTGTTTACATCTTGATAGTTTTTGAGCCTTTAGATTATCATTGATGACTTGTTTTTGAAGTTTATATGAATTAAGAAATCGGATAATATTTTGTCTACATTATGATGAGTGTGTAGTAAAGTTCTTAATTCTTATGAAATTAATAGGGATTGAAAGAAGTCAATGTGAATTTATATTTCTCATGTACTAACATTGCTTGAAATTTTTATCACAAGTTGTTTCAAAATTGAAAAAGCTTTAAACTTGTATTTTGATTGATTTCTCTCGAACTTCTCTCTATTTTTGGTGTTTCTCTTTTGGCAATTTTTGACAAAAAGGGGGAGAGAGAAAATGGTAATGATAACTTAGACGCATAAACATAGGGGGAGAGAGTGCATGAACAAAGGGGGAGCGATTTTGATACCTTTTCTACTAATTTTGTTCGTGGAGAATGAAAATATTTTGCAGGTCTCTCAAGACTTCAAGACTCCATGTTTGTCTAAGTTAGAGAGTTTGTTTTAGGAGTTACTAAATTGTAATTTTATTTTTCATTTGGATCTTTCACGCGAGAAGTTCATTGTTTTGGTGATGGCAATGAATTTCATTTTTAGAGAGATAAGCATCGTGAGTGTTTTATGTATTTTTGTGTTTTTGTCACGAAATTGCCAAAGGGGGAGATTGTTACGGATTTTATATTGGCATATTTCGTGAAGTGAGTCGGAGTCTTGAAGGTTCGAAGAAGAAAAGACGAAGAACAAAGACTCGAAGACTCCACGTATGAATTCACGATGCTTGGTAAGTTTAAATAATCTTGATGATGATTTAGATTCATTTACAAGTGTTTGGAAGACATTAGAATGGATAAAAAGTGTTTTAAAATAAAAAAATTAAGTTTTCCAACTTCCGAGGTCCGGACCCTAAGGATGAGGTCCGGAACCCGTACGCCTCCCTGGTTGTCTTGCAGGGAGGGTCCGGACCCTGAGGATGAGGTCCGGACCCTGAGGGCGGAGGTCCGGACCCTGAAGCTGAGGTCCGGAACCCGTAGGTCTGATGAGCAGTTTCGCAGACCGGGTCCGGACCCTGATGGCTGAGGTCCGGACAATGAAACGCCTAAGCAGTGTCCGGGTCCGGACCCCATACCCGCGGTCCGGACCCCGACCCGACGAAATTTCCTGATTGTCCTGTTTTTCAATCCTAACCTAATTCTTTGTCTCCAAACCATATAAATAGGATGTGGGGGTGTCTCTAAAGTGTAGAGAATCACATATTATCTTTGAGAAACCCTAGAAGCTTGTAGGTGACCGGTTTTCCTCATCTTCTACATCAAGCTTCTCTCAAATTGATTCATGGTGCCCCAATGCCCAATATTCTTTTAGAATCAATTTGAGGATTGCTTAGAGATTATTCCCACAGTTTTTTCATGATATTCTAAGCAATAAATCATCATCAATTTTGTTGATCTTGCTCCAGACGGAGTGCGCTCGTGGATTCGAGTGGGCGTCGTGGATTCGACGTGTTGAGGGCTTCGTGGATTCGAAGTTGGGCGTCTCGTGGATTCGAGGCGTGGCGTTCGTGGATTCGAACGTGGGGCGTGGACAACCCGGTGGTGTGCGCGAGATCCAAAGAAGATAAAGGAGAGGTTAAGTCCGTGGAGTCGGTAATCACCTTGTAATCTTTTATTCTTAGTGGATTGTTATCGCGTGTTGGTCCCGTGGGTTTTTTTCTCCAAGGTGGAGTTTCCCACGTAAATCTCGGTGTGCTGATTTTATTTTCCGCATTACTTTATCGCATTGAGATTTGTGATTTTTGTTATACACCTATTCACCCCCCTCTAGGTGATTGATAGTATCTAGATAGATCCTAGGGCACCCCCCTAACTTACACAGATGACGGAGGCCAAGCAAGAGCGGATGACTGAGAGGCTGGCTCGTTTTTGCCGGTTTGATCCACCCCGCTTTGATGGTAGCCACACCGAGCCATGGGTGGTGGAGGCCTGGGTGGGGGAGATGGAGAAGTTATTCGAGGATCTCTTCATACCAGAGCGGGAGCAGGTTCACTTGGTGGTTCACTGCTTGACGGGCGACGCATGCATCTGGTGGAGGAGGACGAGACAGAGTAGGTCGCTGGATGCGCTGCGTTTGAGTTGGGATGAGTTTTGCGGGATGCTGTACGGGTCTTATTTCCCAAACAGCGTGAAGCAAAAACTCGAGGATGATCTGAAGAATCTACTTCAGGGAGACCGCACAGTGCAGGAGTATACTCGAGAGTTTACTAGACTCCTGAACTGTGTCCCATTTGCAGCGAGAGATGAGGCTCACAGGGTTTACTTGTTCGAGCGAGGATTGAGACATGAGATCTTTATTCTAGTACAGGCGCAGAGGTTGCAGACCTTGGATGCGTCGATCGAGCATGCACTATGGGTCGAGCGAGGAGCCTTGACGGCGAGAGAGCGGGCGGCTACACTAAGTCAAGGTTTGGATAGGAAATGCCCGGCTCCAGATGACGGAGGACAGACCAGCGGCAGACGCCCGCCGAGGCCTCCACGATCACGTTCTCAGGGTCATGGGTTTTCGGGACGACAGAGGTCTGGTGGATCCCGTCAGCAGGGACGGCAGCAGAGGGTAGCACCGAGATGTGTCATCTGCGGAGGACCACATTGGCCTAGACAGTGCGAGCAGCGAGATGGCCGGTGTTTTGGGTGTGGTCAGTCCGGACATCTGCGGGCAGCTTGGCCCCGAGCAGCGTCGCTAGCACCATCGACAGTATCGGCACCCCCAGCTTATCAGCAGGCCTATGGAGCTCCACCGACTCATACCCAGACGGACCGGGCTTCAGTGCCACGCCCGGTTGAGCGGCGACAGCAGGCGCAGAGCGGCAGGATCTTTGCGGCTCAGGTTGAGGACTCCACGACAGCAGATTATGTGGTGGCAGGTATCATTTTAATTTCTGGCATTAGAGCTCGTGCATTATTTGATACCGGTGCATCACATTCATTTATTAGTCGAGCATTTGCATCACTGCATGGACTAGTGATAGGACCTTTACCACATGCACGAGAGGTGCAGATTTTCGAGCATGTTTTGCTTGTGGATGAGTGTTGTTAGGCTTGTCCAGTGCAGCTTGGACCTAGGGTGATGCTCGCAGACCAATTGGTCTTGGGGCGATTGCAGAATTTTGATGTGGTGCTCGGTATGGATTGGCTGGCACGCTATTTCGCGACGATCAACTGCGACGAGAGGACCGTGACGTTTCGCGAGCAAGTCCAGGAGGAGTAAGTTTATAGAGGCTGCAAGAGCACATTATTCGTGACGTGGATTTCGTCGGCACGAGCGAGACAGATGATGAGTCGAAGATGTACTGCATTCTTGGCGACTGTTGTAGAGGTGCCTACGGTGGCGCCGGGACTCGAGGACATCTCTGTAGTCTGCGAGTTCCCGGACGTGTTTTCCCCTGAGTTGACTGCTATGCCACCGGACAGGAAGGTCGAGTTTGTGATTGACGTAGTCCTAGGAACTGCGTCAATCTCGAAGGCACCCTACCGAATGGCACCGGCTGAGCTGAGAGAGCTTAAGGCGCAGCTTCAGGATTTGATTGAGCGCCGGTGTTATTCGTGAAGAAGAAGGATGGTTCACTTGGACTTTATGTGGTTTATCGAGAGTTGAATAAAGTGACCATCAAGAACAAGTATCCTTTGCCGCGCATTGATGATCTGTTTGATCAGCTGCAAGGATCTTGTGTCTTCTCGAAGATTGATTTGCAGTCCGATTACCACCAATTGAAGGTGAAGGCCGAGGATATTCCCAATACGGCTTTTAGGACCCGGTACGGGCATTATGAGTTTACGGTGATGCCGTTTGGATTGACTAATGTCCCTACCGCATTTATGGATTTGATGAATCGAGTGTTTATGCCGTTCTTGGACCGGTTTGTGGTGGTATTTATTGATGATATCCTGATCTACTCTCGGAGCGATGCTGAGCATGAGGAGCACTTGAGGATAGTGCTGCAACTTCTGAGGGAGAAGAAGTTGTATGCCAAGTTGAAGAAGTGCGAGTTTTGGCTGCGAGAGGCAACTTTCTTGGGCCATGTGATTTCAGCCACTGGAGTGGCGGTGGACCCGCAGAAGATTAATGCTGTCCGGGATTGGCCCAGACCGACGATGGTTACCGAGGTGAGGAGTTTTCTTGGATTGGCTGGATATTACCGTCGGTTTGTGGAAGGCTTTGCGAAGCTCTCCACACCCCTCACTCGTCTGACGAGGAAGGGGATTAGATTTGTTTGGAGTGCCGAGTGCCAGCGTAGCTTTGAGGAGCTGAAGGAGAGACTGATGTCTGCTCCCATCCTTACCCTTCCAGTTATGGGGGAAGGATTCGTGATTTATAGTGATGCATCACATAGTGGCTTGGGATGTGTGTTGATGCAGCATGGTAGGGTAATTGCCTATGCCTCTCGGCAATTGAAGGATTACAAGAAGAATTACCCTACGCATGATTTGGAGCTGGCAGCTGTGGTGTTTGCACTGAAGCTGTGGCGGCATTACTTGTATGGTGAGCACTGTGAGATTTTTACGAATCATAAAAGTCTCAAGTATCTGTTCACTCAAAAGGAATTGAACCTGAGGCAACGCCGATGGTTAGAGTTGTTGAAGGATTATGATATTACCATCTAGTATCACCCCGGCAAGGCGAATGTAGTGGCAGATGCGTTGAGCAGGAGATCAGTGCAGAGCCTTAGTATGATGATCACTCAGCAGGCGCCATTACTTGAGGAGTTGAGACGGCTTGAGCTTGAGGTGGTGTCCCCTGGGGTTACTGCAAAACTTATGTCTTTGGTTTTGCAGCCCACTTTGTTGGATGGGATCCGGGAGAAACAGAGTGTGGACCCCTATTTGATGAGAATTCGAGATCAGATTGCCAGTGGACAAATTGTGGACTTTAGTGTTGACAGTTCGGGAGTACTGCGGTACAGGGACCGACTGTGTGTGCCTACGAATTCTGAGATCCGAGAGGAGATTTTGAGAGAGGCTCATCACTCGCCTTATACGGTTCACCTTGGTGGAACCAAGATGTATAAGGATTTGAAGACACACTATTGGTGGAATGGAATGAAGCGACATATTGGGAGATTTGTGGCTCAGTGTTTGACTTGTCAACAGGTAAAGGCGGAGCACCAAGTACCTGCTGGCAAGCTTCAGAGTCTCCCAATACCTAAGTGGAAGTGGGACCAGATCGCCATGGACTTTGTCGTGGGATTACCGAGGACGCAGGCTGGTTTTGATGCCATTTGGGTGATAGTGGACAGACTGACCAAGTCTGCCCACTTCTTACCAGTGCAGACTACTTGGTGCAGGGTTAGACTTGCTCAGTTATATTTGGACGAGATAATGAGGTTGCATGGAGTGCCTACCTCGATTGTGTCGGATCGAGACCCACGGTTCGTCTCGTAGTTTTGGAGGAGTCTACAGACAGCACTGGGTACTCAGCTTCGGTTTAGCACGGCATTTCACCCACAGACCAATGGTCAGTCTGAGCGGACCATTCAGACTCTGGAGGACATGTTGAGAGCATGTATCCTAGACTTTGGTGGAGGGTGGCATCGACACTTAGGACTGGTTGAGTTTGCGTACAACAACAGCTATCAAGCGAGCATCCAGATGGCTCCGTTTGAGGCATTGTATGGACGCAAGTGTCGATCGCCCTTGCATTGGAGTGATGTGGGTGAGAGGAAGACCTTGGGTACTGACATCCTGTTGGAAGCGAAAGAAAAGGTCAAGATGATTCGACGACGTCTTGAGACCGCCTAGAGTCGACAGAGGAGCTATGCGGACACTAGGAGACGAGACTTGGAGTTCCAGGTTGGAGACCATGTATTCCTGAAAGTCTCGCCGTCCAGAGGGATTCGCCGATTTGGAGTTCATGGAAAGCTTAGTCCACGGTTCATTGGCCCGTTCGAGGTGTTAGAGCGAGTGGGGCCGGTAGCGTACAGGATTGCCCTGCCATCGTGACTTTTCGGAGTCCACGATGCGTTTCATGTCTCGGCCCTGAGGAGATATGTGTTCGATCCCTCCCACGTGATTGACTTAACCCCACTTGAGTTGGCTGAGGACCTGAGGTACGAGGAACGTCCGGTGCGGATTCTTGCTCGCGAGACGAAAGAATTGCGCAACCGGGTCATACCGTACGTGAAAGTGCAGTGGAGTAATCACGAGGAGCGTGAGGCGACTTGGGAGCCGGAGACGGTGATGCGGGAATCCTATCCCTACCTTTTCGAGTTTTCTATTTGAGGTATGAGTTTAAGTTTCGAGGATGAAACTTTTCGTAGGGGGGAAGGATGTAGTACCCCTGGGGCCTAACTAACGAAATGACTGCAGTATCCTAGACTGTTTGCCACTTCTGGAGAGTGTCGGGATGAGTCAGAGTCGTTTTGGCGCAAAATAGACGCGAAAACGAATTCGGAGCACCAAAATAAGCCAAAACTGAAGTTTTGGACGTTTGGCAGTTTAGGGCGCCTGAAAGTTGGGTTTAGGGCGCCCGAATCTTAGTGCTGTTACTGAGTCATTTCGGATCCAGTTTTAGGGCGCCCGGAAAATGAGTCCGAAAGTTTACCTCGTGAATATCGATCCTTTTGACACGTGTGTGGTAGTTCCGCCGGACCACGATAAGGCACACCAGACCGCTTGACGGAGAATCCGAGGCTGTCCTGGTGCAAGCTGGAAGATCTGGGCGCCCAGTTCTTGGGTTCTGGGCGCCCGAATGTTGGATTTTTTCAGCATTGGTGCAGGATTGCAGCTTGTGTTCTTGAGGCTTTTTGCATTCATTTCTTTGGCTATAAATAGTGGTGGACGAACCCCCTGAAGCCCTTTTGCTTCCCACTCTTGGTGAACCCTGGATAATTGCAGGGAACCCCTCCAACTCCTCCAATTTCCATCTTCTCACATTGAAGGCTTTGGATTCCAACAGAATTCCAACGTCGACCTATGGCGTTTCAGCTCGTGTGCAGTGTAGGGTTGTCCAAATTCAACGAAACTTGGTTTGTTGGATTGTGGACTCGTAGAGGAAGGTGTGGAATCCTTTCAATAGCAATTTGGACAGGTATGTATGCTGAAGTTGCTATTTTACTGGACCCCTTGTGTTCTTGAACTGAAATTTGGGTTTTCTTTTGATCTTATGGATCCAAATCTCTATGGAGCTGGATTTTTGAAGTAAGGATTGGTTTTCCCTCATCCTTTGCTGGTTTGGAAGTTCTTTCCATCGGACGTTGAGATTTCAAAGGTGAGTTTTAGCTCAGATTTAGAGATTTAAGCTTAAGTGCTGAATTTATGTATAGTTGATGGATTTCTTGGATTTTTGAATCCAAATTTTGTTGGAAGCTTCATTGATGGATTTAGAGTGATCCCTCACTGTATTTGGGAGGTTTGTGACCCTATTCCCTGGGCAAGACTTATTGGAATTTCAGGAATTAAGCTAGAAGTGTTATTTGCTTAGTTGCCGAAATTTCTGGATGCAGTTTTGGAGTACCCTGGAGTGGATCTGAATCTGATCGGAGCCCTTTTTGGAGATCGAATCGAACTCCGTTTTGGCTGAAATTTGGTGGAATTATTCTTGAACCTCTCCTGGTGAGTTGGGTGAATTTTCACTGCATTTGGACCTTGGAATCGGATTTTATCGCTTGTTGAATTCATGCATGTTGTGCTGCCAGGCTGCAATTCTGGGCTCAGGTTCTGGGCGCCCAGAAGTGCTGCAGGGAGGATCCGATCCTGGTTTTGGCTGGTTTGAGCCCGGTTCCAGCTGGTTTTGTTTGGAGGCCTTCCACTCGACTTCTAGCCGTGGTTGGATAGCTTTAGCGGTGGGTTGATGTTGCCGAAAGCTTCGAAATTCCTCCTAAGTTGTAGAGAGTGCAGCATGTTGTTTTATTATCAGATTTTTCATGTTAGTAGCTCGAATTCATGAATTTGCATGTGTTTATATGAAATCTGAATTTACAGTATAAATTAATAATTTATAGAACATAATTTACATGCTGAACTGGGATTTGTCTTAGGAGAAAACTCGTGAACCTACAATCTTCACTTTTCGAAACTGTTATTAGATTTAGCTCTAGGAGCCGTTTCTGCTCTTGTATCACCGCTGTTAGTACGAGGTGGATACTTAGATTGTTGTAGGATGAGTTTACGCTCGTGCTGAAATGCCGAGCTTATGTATATAGCAGAGTTTAGGCTGTTTTGTACTGTCGGGTACCGTCGGGGTTGACGGTGGACCCAGATCTTGGCTTCTTACTGCAGATTCTGCCGAGGGCACGTGAGTCTTAGTTGTTAGACCAATTTGACCCATTTATACTGATTATAGCTTGTGAGCTTATTTTTACAGCAAGGTTAGGCTGTTTTGTATTACCAGGTGCCGTCGGGGTTGACGGTGGACCCAGATTCTTATTTTAGTATCAGTTTGTGCTGAGGGCACGTGAGCTTGGAGTCTTTGACCCATTTGACCCCTTTTTATTTGATTATAGCCTGCCGGAGCCTGATTGTGCTCGACAGAGATACGCTTATTAACTCGGTTGGGTAGCTCCCCCGAGTGCCGCTCCGGAGTGAGGCCTCTCATGCGTTGATGTCGTTACAGATTAGTTGGATATGATTCTTGTACCGACTACCTTTTGGTAGTATGCGGTGTGGCTAGGCATTTGGCTGAACGAGCCTTTTTGGGCGGTTTCGTTAGATTAGGTCAGGAGTGACTATTCACATTAGAGATGCATATATTTTGAGAGTATGACTTGAATAGTGATAGGGTAGTGGTATTACAGCTGTAGAGTTTATTCCAGCTTACTTTATTGTTTCTTTACCTACCAGCTATACTGTTAGTCTTGTTGACTTAGTGGGTGGACCATTGAGGTCGGTAGCGGTACCCACTGAGGACTACTTCTTTTGATAGTAGTTCTCACACCCACTGTTGCCACCTTTTCTTGCAGAGCCTTCGTCTGTTGCGCCTGCTGCTTCTGTTCCTGCGGATCGAGGTAAGGGAGTCGCGAGCTAGACCCCTGTCATTCCTAATTTTCCAAGAGGAGGACCCTGCTGAAGATAGTTTTATTTTGGGCTGTGCCATGTACATATAGTGTGAACTGGTTGTTCCTGTGAGAGGTGGATTTGTACCTATTTTGGCTCTGGAGGAACTGTTGTATTTTGGATCCTATATGTACAGGTGGCTTTTGTTCTATTAGTATGATCTTATTTCAGCTCTATATCTCTTGTAGTTGCTTGTATGCTTTGTTTACAGATTAGCTATCGCTTCGTATACATAGAAAATTCTATGTATACGGCGGATCTGTTGGCGAGCCTGGGGAAATGAGTAATCCGGGGCGTGACCCGAGCCCTCTTTCTGAATCTCTCCCACCATTCTCTCGTCTTCTATAAACTCACAAAAGAAGACTTCTTTTTTTTTTTTCTCTATGCACCCGTGCATTAGGTGCATCAACACATGAAGCTTTCTCTCTCCAGGTACGACACAACCCAAGAGGGTTTCTCTCTCATCGTACTCTCTCTTAGCCGTACCCTTTCAGCCAAAGCTATTCAATACAACTCCTTAATGCTATATATATAGCACCCACGAAAACGTACCCAAATCCTAATATAATTAGGATTCTACTCTAATTAATATTTAAATGTATATTTAATTTTCTCCAATAGATTTAAATATTTATCCTAATCTAGTTAGATTTATACTCTAATTAATATTTAAATCGTAATTTATCTCTCCAATTGATTTAAATATTAATTCTTATTCAACTAGAAAATCAACTACGATCAGCTCTCTCACCTCTATAAGCTCCACCCTATGATGAAGCATGGGAGACGAGTAGCCGATCTAGCTCTCCAATTTGGAAACCGACATTTGTTTTGTTTGTTCTTTTGATAATATTCTTAATCATTTTCCCACACAGAAGGGTAGTACTCCCTTAAGTATTTTTCATTAATCGGCTTGCTAATTTTCGATCCTTCCAACATTTTTAGAAGTACGCATTGCCTCTGGCGACTTTGCATATTTGAAAATATCCTTCCCAATTTTGTAGCACACTGAACTTCAGCAAATTACGGAGTTCTAGTGAGAGAATAGTGCCTTATACTATTCTGGAGATTTGGGTTGAGTTTGGTGAGATTGGGAGTATTTTTTGGGACTTGAAAAGTGCGAAAACGGACTCCGGAGAGTGAAATCTGCAAAAGGTGCAGATTTTGCATTGTATTCCGGTATGGCTTGAGATACCGAAATGGATTTAAAGTATTCCGGTATGGATGTTGAAATACCGGAATACTGTGGAATTCCGCAGTTTGGCCGAGGCTCGGGTTTTGTGAATTTTTTAGGCTGATTCCGGAATGCCTATTCGTATACCGGAATACAGTGCAGCAGATTGCAATTCGTGCAGTTTTGCAATTTTGGCTTTTTGAGGGTTTTATGTGGATTTTGTTGCTTTGGGTTAAATACCCTTTCACCTCCATTCACAGCCATTGTTGGCTGAGGAAGAAGATGGAGTAGAGGTAGGTTTTCTCCCTCTCTCTCTAGATTTTCTCCTTCCCTAACCCTCTAAAGCATGGATTGATCTC
Organism: Puya raimondii; assembly: GCA_016920855.1. Classification (NCBI taxonomy): domain Eukaryota; kingdom Viridiplantae; phylum Streptophyta; class Magnoliopsida; order Poales; family Bromeliaceae; genus Puya; species Puya raimondii. The sequence goes on from JABWPP010000050.1 coordinate 87,998,369, forward strand.
CTTTTTCTCCATTTTCTCCATGGAGGCTTGCTCCTAGGCTTTGGAAGGAGCTCGGGATGGTAGAGATGAGTTTGTTTGGGGACTTAGCTTCAACCCTTGCGTCTTTGAGCTTGGTTGAGAGCTTGATTGAGGTTTGCAGCCCTCTATTCTCTCTTTATGTATAAAATTTGTGTGTATTTTGGAAGAAAACCTAGATGGTAGAAACTAGGGTTTATTTTGGGTTTCCTCTCATGAGGGTTTTTGAGATGAGATTGATGGGTGTAGAATGATGGTTTAGGTTGGATTTGAAGATCCCTAACCTTGATTTGGACTTTGGACAAGTTCTACATGATCAAAGGTAGTTTCCACCCATTTTTCTCTTGCATTATGGTGATTTTTGAAATGTGATCGTTCGAAACTTTTTACCCCTTGGAAAATTATCTTAGGGCATGAGAAGCTTAGGGGACAACTTCGTTCGAAGGAACGACGAGGTTTCGTTGGGTATCCGGTGGGTCTGACCTCACCGAAATGGGTGAACTCCCCCTATGTCTCCTATTTTATTATAGGATTGATTAGATGCATAAATGTGCTAATTATGACATGGTAGAAATTGTGAACACATGACTTATATATGTTGCATGTGAATTTTAGCACACTCCATATAGTAGAGGTTTATGAGAATGATATGCATGCTAGGGTCCACACAATGATGTTGTGACGATATATTCTCGTTATGCTATTTAAGATATGCATGTTAGAGATGTGTAGTATCATATGACACACTATATGGCTAGTGAGGCTATTGGCCTTGACTTAGCATGACGTTGGATGTGACATTGATTCATGTTGCCATAGATAGTGGAAAGAACATGACATATTGCATGTTCATGACAAGATGTGAAGCTATGAACGTTGCACCTCATCTAGGTGAGCAACTAAGATTGGCATTGTTGACATTAAGCCCGACCTTTAGGTCGTTGAATGATTCCATGTTTAAGACATGATGAAAGGGGTTTTCCTACTTATTTGATTATGTAAATGACAAAAGCATAAAATTGCTTAATTAAATGAGAATAGAGTACTTGCATGATGATCCTTATACTCCATAAAGTGGAGGTTCAAATAGTACGACCTATGTATATTATGAATGATGACTTATCGGCATTTGTAGAATGCACGGATCATGGCATTAGAATAATGCATGGGTTATAGCATTGTAGAATGCATGAATTATGGCATTAGAATAATGCATGAATTATGGCATTAGAATAATACATGGATTATGGCATTTGTAGAATGCATCGAAAATAGCATTAGTACAATGCATTGAGTATGGCTTTGGTTATAGCATATGATAGTAACACGTTGGGGTCATGAATGAGACGTAGGTCCATTCCTATTGGTAGAGTGAGATGTAACCACTTGTATGTTAGAGATATGTTACATATTGGTAGAAACATATCAACGTAAAATTTGAGAACAAGTATGGCATATATGTTATGATTCCGACCCTCGAGTCGATGTTGTGATTCCATGTTTTAGACATGATGATTGGGACTTGTTGGCCTTGGATACGATGCTTATGATCTGCGCTTGTGTCACGCCCCGGGGTCCTTTTAGAGTTTAATAAAAAGATCAGCGGAAAATACAGGATAATTTTTTTTATTGCTTTACAATCTTAACCCCAGAGACGACAGACCCGCCACAAATACAAGGAACCCACTGTTCACTCGGACAGAACCTCCCCTGTATCTGCACGGCGTCGCACAAGGTTATATACAACACATTCATTTCATTCACATCAATAATTCAATCGTATAACCAACAAAAAAATCCTTTCATTTTAAAGAAAAACTACCACGAAGGGTAGGAGACAGATTTCACAAATCTTATCACAAGTACTTTATTAAACATTAATAAACTACATGACCAAAGAGTAAATAAAACTGAACCATAATTCTAAAGTCATTTATTCCGAATGCAAGTAAGGAAAACTAAACCGATGACCCGGTCGGGAGTTCTAATGATCGCAAATGACGTGCCTCACGTCTCGCCCCGACTCGATCCAGCTGGATCACCTGAAAACAACAAAGCGGGGGAAGTGAGAACATGTAAATATGTCTCCCCCTCCCAGTGGGTACCGCAAGCCGACGAGGGCAAGCGTACACACCGATAACCAGGAGATAGATTTGTATAACAATACAGCAGCTATGTAAAAGGGAAACAAGATACAATTACACTACCGCTACTGTAAATGGTATGCATCAACAAATGAATATAACAAATATACCCAATCTAAACACGCCATGACGGTCCGCAGACCTCAGGCCTATGCCACTCCTACTCTGCCAGCATATAACCGCTCAACTGAGCTCACGGGTCGGACGTACGACCACTTTTCCGGAAAAGAACACCCTCTTGCGGGAATCAGACCGCTGGTGTTCGCGAAATGCGCAAGAGTAATGGCGATCGATGCAAGTATGATCAATAGCCGTTGGCAACTAGCCAATAATCCACCCCTCCGGGTATACCGATCGTATAGGTCATCAGACAACCGTGTCAAGAAACCGACCAAGAAGGTCACGAGAACATCATCTCAGATACGGATATAATCATATCTACTCTACTGCTAGAACAAGTAAAGAATGCAAGTAGAGATCACAAGGTGTTAGCTCACTATCAACATGCATATATGTATACAAAACATAAAAAGGGAGAGTGGAAGGAACGTCACCGAGCGTGCACCACTAGACCAACTTCGGATCGAAGTACCCACTTGTCAAGGTCGCGTCTGCCTCCCGACTGTGGGGGAAGGTCTACCGGACCTACGAAGGGTCCATCGGGTTAGCATCTAACCCACATATAACAAAAACTAACTCACAATCCCACAAAACAATTGCACGGAAATCGATTTCCCAAACCGATTACCGTAACTCGCCGGAAGTCCCGAAAATCGCACCGGGACTCCGCAGGGACCCACGAAGTGTCCCGGAACACACCGACTCGCAACACGAGTCACCCGCTACCACCAAACACACCGTTTTGGTTAACCAGGTAGCAATAACACATTTCATACCGAAACGATTTTCGTCGACAATCGTTCCATGTCCGGGTTCCGACTAGGTGGAAAGGAAAGCACGGGCGCATGCCCCAGACCCGCCGAACGGATAATTTTACCCGCCCAAGGCGTCACAACACAAGCTTATCCACAATGTTCCAACTAGGAACGGAGTACAAGAGTTGCACAAGGAAAGCATCAACATAAAGAAGACACCATATGCATAAGTTAGATCACATATAACTATGCAACAATTATTTACATGCTTGTAAATAAACATAAAGGATGCAACCAAATGAAATATAATTTATCATTCTCTTCTAGGTTCATCCTATGTCTCACATTGACTAAGTTCATTTACTTGTCATTTACTTATGGTTTCGGAATCGCCGTCTCACCATAATTATTCCAATATCCAAGGAGTGAACTCGTCACCTCCTAGTTCGAGTAGCGAACTCGTCGCATACTCGGGATAGCAAAATCGTCGCCTACCCCGTCTCAACACCGCCATTACATGGCATGGATAGCGAACTCGTCGCATATCCGGGATAGCAACCTCGTCGCACATCCCCTCTCGACACCGCCAACTCAAGGCGTGGTAGTGAAATCGTCGCCTACCCGGGATAGCAAACTCGTCGCACATCCCGTGTCGGTACCGCCAACTCGTGGCATGGTAGCGAAATCGTCGCCTACCCGGGATAGCAAAATCGTCGCACATCCCGCTCAACACCGCCAACTCGTGGCATGGTAGCGAAATTGTCGCCTACCCGGGATAGCAAAATCGTCGCACATCCCGTTGTTCACATTTTTCACTTGCTAACCTAAGTCTCATGACCTTAGGTTCAAGTCATTAAGTCTCGCCTATGTTCAATAACACTAGGCTTACTTTCTCATTATCAACCTAGGTTCCATGACTCTAGGTTCCAATTTCATGTCAAACCTATGTTCAATGACACTAGGTTTCAATCTCACATGTTCCAACCTATGTTCAATAACACTAGGTTTCATCCTCATGTCCAACCTATGTTCAATAACACTAGGTTTCATCCTCATGTCCAACCTATGTTCAGTAACACTAGGTTAACCATACATGCAACCATGCAACAAGTATTAATATTTGAATTATACTTGAAATATACCTCATGCAATAGGATCTCATTGTTCATCCTATCATGATTTTTACCTTTGCCAACATGCAAATTCTAGGGTTCACAACACATACCATTTTATCTTTAAATAGATATTTACCCTAGACATGGAAGTGACCTAATCACTTCGGTAAACACAAACCCACCTCAAGAGCTTTCAAATCCTTGTATTCTTCAAGCTCCTAAGTGTCCAAGCCTTGAGTTCTTGTTTCAACCCAAGCTTCTACAAGAAAACGGTTCGTTACTCGTTACGAACCTCTAAATCAACTCAATACATGGAATCAAGTGTTCCAACATGATTTCCTATGCCTCAATTGCAATTCCCGAAGGTCAAAAATATTTTTAGAACCTCCCATGGCAAAAGCCCCAAATCTACCTAGGGTTTGCATGCATGCAAGCCAAACCCTAGATTTCATGGCCAATCTTCCACCATTTGTGGTTTAGATTGCTTAGGGTTTCTAAAAACCTCATTTCAAAGGATTAAATCCTAGGTTCAAATCCTAAATCACAAGAACTCACCTCAAAGCCCTAGCTCCCAAGCTCTTCTTGCACCAAGAAGCTCCAAATCCACCTTAGAAGCTTTTTCCAAGGTCAAATCCTTCACTTCTCCAAGCTTTGGAGAGATCTCTAGAGAGAGAAAGTAAGGAGAAATGGAGGAGTAATGAGGAGAGGGACCCCAGCCCTCTATATATAGCCTATCCCCCATGAAATTACCAAAATACCCCTCACTGGGCATTCTGCCTCAGCCGGGTCCGAACCTTGCGAGTAGGGTCTGGGCCCCGCACTGTTAACTGGTCAGTGCGTAGGCCGGGTCCGGACCTTGGTGTTCGGGTCCGGAACCCGTACGCACCCCAACTCGGAGACCAGCTCGGGTCCGGACCGTGGCATCCGGGTCCGGACCGTGGCTGCCCGCGGACTTCATTGTCCGGACCCCAGCTTCCAGGGTCCGGACCCCGTGAGCAGTTTTGCTCCAGTAGGTCCTTTTCTTCGAAATCTTCGATTTCTGGGTTCCCACTCGCACCCAAAATGTCCCGAAACCAGCGGAACCCAATCCTACTCTAGCCATTACCGGCTCTTTTCGAACTTCATCAAATTTAGTAAAGTTCGAAACAACGCACCGAAATTCAAAGTGCTACATTCCCCCCCCTTTAAGAGAGTTTCGGCCGCGAAACTAAATCATACCTCAGCTGGACTCAGCGAAGATGTAAGGAAACCGCTCCTTCATCGAGCTTTCCAATTCCCACGTGGCCTCGCGTTGACCGTGATTCGTCCATTGTACCTTTACATAAGGAATTTCACAGTTTCTCAAACTTTTCACCTCGCGATCCATGATACACAAGGGAAATTCCTCATAAGTCATATCCTCATGAAGCTCTATAGGCACATACTCGAGGACGTGCGCCGGATCATACACGTACTTGCAGAGCGTCGATACATGGAACACATTGTGTATTCCCGCAAGTTTTGGTGGCAAAGCTAGCCGGTACGCCACGGATCCCACACGCTCCAAATCTCATAAGGTCCAATGTAACGGGGACTCAACTTACCCCGAACACCGAATCGCTTCACCCCTCTCATGGGTGATACTTTCAAGAAGACGCGGTATCCTACCGCGAATTCCAAATCTCGTCGGCGTCGATCCGCATAACTCTTTTGTCTGGATTGCGCCGTCGACAAGCGCTCGCGTGCCAAACGGACCCTTTCCTCCGCTTCACGCAACACTTCCGGTCCTAAGACCCTTTTCTCGCCGACTTCACTCCAATGAATAGGAGAGCGATATTTTCTTCCATACAAGGCCTCAAAAGGTGCCATTCCGATGCTAGACTGATAGCTATTATTGTAAGCAAATTCAGCCATCGGCAAATGAGTAGGCCATGCACCCTTGAAGTCCAACACACACGCTTGTAGCATATCCTCCAAAATCTGAATTGTTCTTTCCGATTGACCATCGGTTTGAGGATGAAATGCTGAACTGAAATCGAGCCGTGTACCCAAAGCTTCTTGCAAGCTTTTCCAAAAATGCGATGTGAAACGGGGATCTCGATCTGAAACTATCGAGGTCGGGACCCTGTGCAACCGCACAATCTCGTCCAGGTAGACTTGCGCTAACTTGTCCCCCGACCAAGTGGTGTGGATTGGCAAAAAGTGTGCCGACTTTGACAAACGATCCACCACCACCCAAATCACGTCGTGGCCACCTAATGATCGAGGTAAGCCCACAACAAAATCCATCGCGATATTTTCCCACTTCCAAACCGGAATGGGCAATCCTTGTAATTTTCCTGCCGAAAAGCGACGCTCGGCCTTCACTTGTTGGCACACTAAGCATTGTGCCACAAAGCGTCCCACATCAAGTTTCATCCCCGGCCACCAATAATGTAGTTTGAGGTCCTTGTACATTTTGGTGCCGCCCGGGTGAATCGCATAGGGAGAAGCGTGAGCTTCTTTCAAGATCTCCCTACGAATGTCCTCAACTTTCGGCAGGCACAATCGATTTCGAAATCGAATTGCGCCCTTCGAGTCTACATGAAAATCACCGGCGCGCCCGCTCTCGATCACCGGCGCGCACTCTCGATAGCACTCCGTACCTTTTGGAGTTCCGGATCACCGGATTGCTTTTCTTTTATTTGCTCCAACAAGGTCGGCCATACATTGAGATTCATAATTCTAGCGGGGACGCCCGGGGGCCACGATCTCCAAGTCAAACCGGCCCATTTCTTTGAGCAACGGCATTTATCCCGTCATTTCACTTGCGAAGTTTTCCACGGATTTTCTACTGAGCGCATCGGCCACCACATTGGCTCTACCGGGGTGGTACAAGATGGTCAAGTCATAGTCTTTTATCAACTCCAACCACCTCCGCTGCCTCAAGTTCAACTCCTTTTGAGTGAATAAGTACTATAAACTTTTGTGATCCGTGTAAACCTCACAATGCTCCCCGTACAAGTAGTGTCTCCACAACTTGAGTGCGAAAAAACCACCGCCGCAAGCTCTAGGTCGTGGGTGGGGTAATTTTGCTCATAGCTTTTCAACTGTCGAGAGGCATATGCTATTACTTGTCCTTTTTGCATAAGCACACACCCAAGACCACGTCGTGATGCATCACACTATACACCACAAAACCCTCCCGCGCAATCGGCAAGGCGAGTACCGGAGCCGAAGTCAACCTTTCCTTTAGCTCCTTAAAGCTTTGGTCGCATTCCTCGCTCCAAACATATTTAGCTCCCTTGCGGGTAAGACGCGTTAGTGGACCGGAGATTTTTAAAAAATCCCTCCACGAACCGCCGATAGTACCCCGCAAGACCCAAAAAGCTTCGTATTTCCGTGACATTAGTCGGGCGAGGCCAATCCTTGATTGCCTCAACTTTCATAGAGTCTACTGATACTCCTTCCGCGGAGATCACATGACCCAAGAAAGCGACCTCACGAATCCAAAATTCGCACTTCTTTAACTTGGCGAACAACTTGTTCTCTCGAAGAACTTGAAGCACAATCCTTAGGTGCTCTTTATGTTCCTCTTCACTCCGAGAGTAGACAAGAATATCATCTATGAACACAACCACAAATTGATCCAATAGTGGTTTGAACACACGGTTCATTAAATCCATGAACGCTGCCGGGGCATTGGTAAGCCCGAAAGGCATAACCGTGAATTCATAATGTCCATACCGCGTTCTAAACGCGGTCTTATGCACATCCTCCGGTTTAATCTTCAATTGGTGATAACCGGATTGCAAATCAATCTTTGAATACACCTGAGACCCTTGCAATTGATCAAATAAGTCATCAATTCGGGGTAACGGGTACTTATTCTTGACGGTCACTTTATTCAACTCGCGGTAATCTACACATAACCGCAGCGAACCGTCCTTTTTTCGCACAAATAGAACAGGAGCTCCCCAAGGTGACACACTTAGCTTCACGAAACCCTTGTCCATCAAATCTTGCAATTGTGCTTTCAATTCCTTCAGTTCCGCGGGTGCCATCCTGTACGGGGCCTTAGAGATCGGCGCCGTACCCGGGAGCAAATCGATCACGAATTCTATTTCCCGGTCCGGTGGTATTCCGGGCAACTCCGTCGGAAAACACATCCGGGAACTCTTGGACTATAGGAACGTCCTCAAGTCCCAGCACTTCCTTTCGGTCATCCACTACCGTCGCCAAGTAGGCAATGCATCCCCTAGCAATAAGCTTCCTTGCTTGCGACGTGGACACCATCGACGCAAAGAGCGAACTCTTACACCCACGGTACACAAATTCCTTGTGCCCGGGTTCTCTAAACTTCACTATCCGGCTCTCACAATCAATAGTGGCGTGATACTTCGAGAGCCAATCCATTCCTAGGATCAAAAATCATATTCATTCATTCGATTTAATACCAGCAAATCAGCTGGCATGATCCAGTTCTCAACCCTCACGGGGCAATCTACACACGCGTGATGTACGCAAAAGGTGTGTTTAGGTACTTGCACAGTTCTTGCATGTGTGGCATCTATAATTTCTATTCCATGTGCAGTAGCAAATGATCGAGCAATGAATGAATGCGATGCACCAGTATCAAACAAAGCTCTACATCGAATGCCTTTAATTAACACAATACCTGCCACGACGTCATCCTGGGCAGAAGGCTCCTCCACTTGAGAGGCGAATACCCGTCCACTGGGTGCTGGCCGCTGGCCCTCCACTGGTCTCGGCAGCTGGGTACGGCCGGCCCGCCGACATCGCCGCGGGTGGGATGCCCGCAAGCTGCCTCGGTGGCGCAAACGCCGATGCCGACGACGGTGCTCGGCCATCATCCATCGGGCAGTTGTACCGCATATGCCCTTGCTGTCCGCACTTGTAGCACCGGCCCTCACGATAATCACACTGCTGAGGGTGGTGGGGGCCGCTACAAATCGGGCACTGGGTTGCGGGTCGATTTCGTCGGAACCCCCGCGATTGGTTTTGCGACTGCGAGTGTTTCGGGGGTCGCTTTGAGCTAGATTGCCCCACCCGAGCCACCCGCCGACCGCTTCTTTCCCTTTTCTCTTTATCTTTTTCCTTCTCCCAAGACTCGCGCTCCTCGCGCGCACATGCATTCCCGTGCTCCACCCAAAGAGCACGGTCCAAGACCTCCGCAAAGGTCCTATGCTTGAGGGCGTGAACCGCCCGAAAGATCTCCGGTCGAAGTCCGCGCACGAAACAATCGACCTTGTCCAATTCTCCGCGGACAACGTGCGGTACATAGTTTATAATGTATGAGAACTCTCTCTCGTACTCGCGCCCGAAATTCCTCCCATGTCAGTGGCGGAAGGCTAGGGAGTCTATCACGCCGGACTCCCTTCCACCACACCTTCGCCGATCGCTCCAAGCAATGAACGGCGAGATGCACTTTGTCCCTCTCCAAGGTGTATAGATCCTCCGGAAGAGTGTCTCCGAAGGCATCAATCCATGTCTCCAACATCCCGGCGAGATGCACTTTGTCCCTCTCCAAGGATCCACGTCTCCCATGGCATCGATCCATGTCTCTAGGCGGGTTGAACGTTCTCTCCCCGTTTAGGCGGGTTGAACTTCTTTGAACCTCATGAGAGCCGCAAGTGCGCGCTCTCGCTCCGCATCCTCCATCTCGGAGTCGGGCATAGGAGTACCCGACCCACCGGCTACAATCGGTGATGCCGGTGGCGCCACAGCCGGTGACGGTGTCACCTCCTCGGCCGGTGCCGAAGCAGAGGCCGGAGGTACTCCCGTTCTCTCCTCCCTAACCGCAGCCGATTGCTGCGCTATCTCGTCTTGGAGCTTTTTAATTTGCTCCTCCTGTCGTTGCATGGCTTTGGCCTATCGCCGAACCACGCCCATCAACTCGGTCAACTCATTACGAAGACCCGAGTTCTCGCCCTCCCCGAGTTGTTCGGGAGCCGCGCTCGCTCTCCCGAGCCCAGCCCTCAAAGGAGGCCGTCCACGTACCATTATCCTGAAAACACAATGACTTTGGTCATTTCGTGACATTCAAAGTCATTTGTAACATAACGTTTCACGAAAATAAACGTGAACCCAATCTAGGCGAAAGTCACACGAGGGTCCTTATTACCCTCACTTGGTTTTCATGTTGTCGGCCGCCAACATGAACACTCTTGGTGAAGAATAAGACACACCTCGAATCTACCTCTATTTCCAATTAGAGGCATAAGGACATAACCCAATCTCTTATCTTTCGCCACATCAAAGATCTCGTCACTCACGAGCCTACACTCCTAGGGTCTTTTCCATCCTAGGGTTCTTAGGTCAACCTAGACCGTTTCTACGCTCTGATACCACCTCAGTCTGTCACGCCCCGCCGGCCCTTTAACACCAACTAGGTGGAAAGGATAACCGCACGGGCGCATGCCCCAGACCCGCCGAACGGATATAGTCTTTTCTACCCGCCCAAGGCGTCACAACACAAGCTTATCCACAATGTTCCAACTAGGAATGGAGTACAAGAGTTGCACAAGGAAAGCATCAACATAAAGAAGTTCTACTTCTATTACATCACATGGCACAATATACATGTTCAAAATTTTCTTTTCTTTCACTTTAATCCCATACACTATGTTCCAAAACGATGGAATATACAATTTTCATACATAAAATGAAAATCCCCTATGATATATCATAATCCAAAGCTGGGGGTACACTCTATGTGTCACCAAAAATGGAAGGGCCGCTATCTAGAGAGCTAAACCCTTGCCTCCCTCCGCCGCCTCACACGCGGAAGGACCTGAAAAACGTGGGGGTGAGAACTATAAACATAGTTCCCAGTGGGTAAGGCCACCCAAGAGAGAAGCTCGACCCACCAGGTCCAAAGAAACACCATATGCATAAGTTAGATCACATATAACTATGCAACAATTATTTACATGCTTGTAAATAAACATAAATGATGCAACCAAATGAAATATAATTTATCATTCTCTCCTAGGTTCATCCTATGTCTCACATTGACTAAGTTCATTTACTTGTCATTTACTTATGGTTTCGGAATCGCCGTCTCACCATAATTGTTCCAATATCCAAGGAGTGAACTCGTCACCTCCTAGTTCGAGTAGCGAACTCGTCGCATACTCGGGATAGCAAAATCGTCGCCTACCCCGTCTCAACACCGCCATTACATGGCATGGATAGCGAACTCGTCGCATATCCGGGATAGCAACCTCGTCGCACATCCCCTCTCGACACCGCCAACTCAAGGCGTGGTAGCGAAATCGTCGCCTACCCGGGATAGCAAACTCGTCGCACATCCCGTGTCGGTACCGCCAACTCGTGGCATGGTAGCGAAATCGTCGCCTACCCGGGATAGCAAAATCGTCGCACATCCCGCTCAACACCGCCAACTCGTGGCATGGTAGCGAAATTGTCGCCTACCCGGGATAGCAAAATCGTCGCACATCCCGTTGTTCACATTTTTCACTTGCTAACCTAAGTCTCATGACCTTAGGTTCAAGTCATTAAGTCTCGCCTATGTTCAATAACACTAGGCTTACTCTCTCATTATCAACCTAGGTTCCATGACTCTAGGTTCCAATTTCATGTCAAACCTATGTTCAATGACTCTAGGTTTCAATCTCACATGTTCCAACCTATGTTCAATAACACTAGGTTTCATCCTCATGTCCAACCTATGTTCAATAACACTAGGTTTCATCCTCATGTCCAACCTATGTTCAGTAACACTAGGTTAACCATACATGCAACCATGCAACAAGTATTAATATTTGAATTATACTTGAAATATACCTCATGCAATAGGATCTCATTGTTCATCCTATCATAATTTTTACCTTTGCCAACATGCAAATTCTAGGGTTCACAACACATACCATTTTATCTTTAAATGGATATTTACCCTAGACATGGAAGTGACCTAATCACTTCGGTAAACACAAACCCACCTCAAGAGCTTTCAAATCCTTGTATTCTTCAAGCTCCTAAGTGTCCAAGCCTTGAGTTCTTGTTTCAACCCAAGCTTCTACAAGAAAACGGTTCGTTACTCTTTACGAACCTCTAAATCAACTCAATACATGGAATCAAGTGTTCCAACATGATTTCCTATGCCTCAATTGCAATTCCCGAAGGTCCAAATATTTTTAGAACCTCCCATGGCAAAAGCCCCAAATCTACCTAGGGTTTGCATGCATGCAAGCCAAACCCTAGATTTCATGGCCAATCTTCCACCATTTGTGGTTTAGATTGCTTAGGGTTTCCAAAAACCTCATTTCAAAGGATTAAATTCTAGGTTCAAACCCTAAATCACAAGAACTCACCTCAAAGCCCTAGCTCCCAAGCTCTTCTTGCACCAAGAAGCTCCAAATCCACCTTAGAAGCTTTTCCCAAGGTCAAATCCTTCACTTCTCCAAGCTTTAGAGAGATCTCTAGAGAGAGAAAGTGAGGGAGAGGGAGAGGGAAGTGAGGAGAAATGGAGGAGTAATGAGGAGAGGGACCCCAGCCCTCTATATATAGCCTATCCCCCATGAAATTACCAAAATACCCCTCACTGGGCATTCTGCCTTAGCCGGGTCCGAACCTTGCGAGTAGGGTCCGGACCCCGCACTGTTAACTGGTCAGTGCGCAGGCCGGGTCCGGACCTTGGTGTCCGGGTCCGGAACCCGTACGCACCCCAACTCGGAGACCAGCTAGGGTCCGGACCGTGGCATCCGGGTCCGGACCGTGGCTGCCCGCGGACTTCATTGTCCGGACCCCAGCTTCCAGGGTCCGGACCCCGTGAGCAGTTTTGCTCCAGTAGGTCCTTTTCTTCGAAATCTTCGATTTCTGGGTTCCCACTCGCACCCAAAATGTCCCGAAACCAGCGGAACCCAATCCCACTCTAGCCATTACCGGCTCTTTCCGAACTTCATCAAATTTAGTAAAGTTCGAAACAACGCACCGAAATTCAAAGTGCTACAAAAGCATCGTCGGAAGGAATCCGAACCGAAACCGCGTTCCGTCGGCCACTTTCGTCGAAAAAGAAACGCACCGAAAATCGATATTCGATTTCCGCAAAATACATCGGACCTTGGACAATCAGTCCAGAGGTCACCTGCAGTCCACACATACATCCCACAGCACCCACATAGCGCACAATTGTGCAAAAGTCCCTAAGCATGCATAAAATTACGTCATTTTATGTAAAACCTAGGCTTTTTTGGTTCGATACCGCGAACCGATATTCCCCGAGGTCAGCCGAGACATGTATCGACAGGTCTCGACGTGCCAGAGGCCGTGCTCATGGTCCGGAGCGCAGTCGTCCACTGTAAAGCGCGCGGGAGCAACCGAAGTTCAGTGAACTATGCGCACAGCGTGAAAAGCGCGCTAATCACGCAAGCCAGAGGCTCGCTGACCTCAACGAAGATGATCACGATGATCAGCACCTCTCAGTGATCATCGTTCTCACCTCCGGGTGCATCGGGGTGGTCCCGGTTCGACAGACTAGTGATCGAAACCCCAAAAATGGCACAAACAGCAATTAAAGCCTTACCGGGCTAGGGTAGAGCTCGGGTGGCTGGCGGCCGCCGGGCCGCGGCCTGGTGGCGGCGCGCCGGTGGGAGGTGGACGCGGCCGGGGCTCGCGCTGGCCGGCGGCGGGCGGGCGGCGGCGGCGGCGGCGCGGCAACAAGCCCTAGCCCGCACGGCTAGGGCACGAGTTCAAAGGCAGCCGGCGGCCAAGGCGGCGGCCGGGGATCCACGGGGCGCCGGCGACGGCTTGCCGGAGGCCGGGGGAAACCGACCGAGGTGGCCCCGAGCGGCGGCGCCGCGAGGAGAGGCCGGCGCAATCTCCTGGGCCAGCTGTAGCTTGGCTGGCCGCAAGCTCCCTGCGGCGGCAATGCCGGCGCGCGGGGACGACGGCGGCCGACGGGGAAGCAAGCCGGAGGTCGGGAGAGGCCGGCCGAGGGGGAGGCCGAGGTATGGGGCCTCCCAACTTGTCTTGGGCAGAAGGAGGAGGTGAGGTGGTGGAGTAGTTGGTGAGGAAGAAGCTGGTGGTGGCTGGTGGCAGGCCGGGGGTCGATCGTCGGCGGCTGGGCGGCGCGCGGCGCACACAGGGGAGGAAGGTGGAGGAGGCAGGGAGGTCGGCCAAGGTGGTAGAGGGTCTAGGGTTAGGGTTTCATGTGTGAAACCCTAAAATCATATATATACACCTTGTATAACTTTGCACGAAAGTCCTCCGAAACTCTATATTTTAAGCCGAGTCCCTCACAGCGCGGGTAAAACGCGCGGATACACCCCCACGTTCGAAATCACGCAAAATGGTACATAAAATATAGGGTGTTTTTGCGAGTTTTCTGTTTTGTCGATTACGACCCCTTTGCGAACATTTTGATGTTCCCAGAGATCCGTCCGTAAGATTTGCAAACGGACAGTGCCAAACCATTCAGCACGATCGGGATATCGAAACTACACTTTCGTTTTGCCAGATTTGGTCGCCGATTTGCGAAAGAACGCATCCTCTCATATGCACCTATATATATATATATATATATATATATATATATATATATATATATACAAATTCAAATTCGTAAATTCAAATTCTTTTATTTAAAATTCTAAGATATTACAGCTTGTTTGCCCTTGTGCTCATTCACACATGCTTGTGAGGGTCGCTCCCTACAAGCCGGCACTCCGGAGTTGGCCTTGCGACAGTTATTTCGCCCGTGCGGGATTGTGCGCCGAAGTGGATTGCCGTGGGGGAGGCTCATTCTCAGCGTCGGGATGTTGACTACCACGGGGCCATTAGGCATGGCACAAGGCGGGACGTTATCTTCTGTAAGTCCCCTCGTTGATTGGGTAAAAGCTAAGTAAACTAGACATAGTACATCACGGTTGGTTGATGTATATACATGTAGTGTATGGACATAGTAGTGAGTTGTATTTTGTGACATTACTTAGCTTGACACCATTTGGATGCATACATTATAGTTGGACATTCATGTTAGTCACTAGTTGTATTGGCATCCATAGTGGCATTAAATCTATACTCATGATGATTAGTATAGTGACATGATTAATGGTGATAATAGAAAGTTTCCTTTCAACTAGTAGTCATGGCATTAATTGGACATGCATGTAAACTAGAGAAATAGACATAATTGTACATATGATAGTAGAAATCATATTAATTCATATAGATGATATAGTCGCTTGGAGGCGTGATAGTAGTAGAAAAATTATTGTTTAGCATATATTGCTTTATGCTTTATGTTTAGCTTATACTATCTTTGCCTCAGTTGACCTAGCGGTGTATTTCGCCACTCTCGGCGGCTTACCCACTGGGAACTATTGTTTAATAGTTCTCACCCCCATTGTTGTTGGATTTTTGTTTCAGAGTCTTCCGTAGCAGGAGAGGCTTGGGATCGTGGCGAGGGGTTAGCAGCTAGCTAGAGCCTCTACGATGATGTTATAGATGTACCATGATCACCTTTCTTTGTATTTTGAGCGAAAGGTGTAAAGATGTTTCTAGTTGAGCTATCTCCTAGTGTGGATGTGATGTACCTTAAAGCAGATTTTATTGTATATCTTAAGATTATAGGTTGTGACAACTTATTTTAGTTGTAGAATTATGTTCTTGCTCTGATCACCTTGTTTAGAATGTATTCCTTCTACTACTTGATTATTGTCGTTGTAGACGCCTTGTGTACATTGTGAGTTATTTTGGTGTACACGGCGGGTCTGTGAACGTGCCTGGTAGGCTCCCACTAGGGCCCGGGGCGTGACATATTATTTTGGTATCAGAGCCTAGGGTTGAGTCTTAGTGGACCTAGTAAACCTTAGGCCGGTTGGACGATAAGGAATAGGAACGTGAGAGACGGGATCTCTTGTGACTTATTGGCGAAAGTGACATGATTGGGTCATACCTTTAGCTCCAAAAGTGTTGGAGTTGGATCGGGGTGAACGACTTCTATACCCTTGGAGGGTCACGTTGGCGGCCGACAACGTGACATCTGGGAATAGTGGAAGTCCACTTCATTACTTTCGTATGATTGGGGTTATAGTTTTGTGTGGGGATGCATTGTCGTGAGGTGTTTCACCTGCGCATGTTATGTTTGTTACAGCTTGAGATGGGGACGACATACTCCATAGCGGCCGAGGCAGCCGAGACAGGAATTCTGCATCCTCCGGATTTGGTGAAGTCCTGCAGTTGAGAGAACAGTTAGCTATTACAGTGAGCACGGTGGAGCAGGAGTTACCTGCGATGTTACCCAAAGTTGAGGCTTTACGCCGACAAGACAAGGGAATTAAGCGGCTGGAGGACTTGTTGATCGAGCAGGCAGCCGACATCAGGGAAACTCTATGAGAAGGCGGAGTGCACCTTGGTAAGGGCGAGAGACGTGGAGACCGTTGGGACGGCAAAAGAAGCTACTAAGAGTGGCAAGTCGAATGTAAGAGGACAATCAAGGCGTTCAAAGAGAAACTGATCTCGAGGACGTGGTTCGTTAGCTGGATGAAGGGCATCAAAACATCAGCGACTATCACGATGTGTGAGCGGTGGAGTCCGCATGTACCCGACGATGCCCTGGATGTGGAGACGAGTGCTCTCTTCGTGGCCAGATGGGCCATTCTCAGCTGGTGTTCGAGGAGGACAATGTCGACGGTATTGGTATCGACTTCGTGCGGCTGGCAACGAGTGAACGCCTGCCTGTACGACAGGCGGAGGATGAGGCAGCGACGATGGAGGTTGTCGCAGCTCGTGGTATTGGAACTAGTTGCTGTTTGTCATGGTTGCGTTGATTGTAGTTCTGGATCGGCTGTTTGCTGAGTGTGGGGTAGGGAACTCATTCTTTGTTGATTACAGAATGAGTTGGTCCCGATTTCGTAGATTTTCGGGAGTACTGTCTTTGTGCTCCATGTAGATTGGATGTTGTTGTGCGCCAACGAAGTGATTGGCTTTGTTTAGCGGAGAGCGTATGGTTCTGATTTGAATTTGGGCTGGCTCCTCGGGTATTTTGTTACCGATGATTGTATGAGCCGAGCGGTAGTGCCTTGGGAATCTGGACATGAAATAATATTTTCAGAGGGCGTGAAAGTTCGCTGTTTGCGATAATTGTTTCACCCGCCCGAGCCTAGTTGTGGGCTGAGTGGACGCGTGGCCTTTGGGCCAGCATTCTTGAGAATGATTGAGAACCCTCAAAAGTGAGGATGTCTCTCGTGAGGGAGTTGCTTGTGCAATCCCGGTTGCGTTGTGAGAATCGGAGGTTTGGTCTTGACACCTCCTTCTGCCTGGTATTTCTTTTGTGGGGCATCGGTCTCATTTGTTTGAGTGGTTGGGTTACTCCGACTATGTGTCGACTATCGTGAACTCACCAAGGTCACGATCAGGGATACGTACCCGTAGCCGAGATTTGATGATCTGTTTGATCAGCCCCATGGATTTTGGATCCGCTCAAGATCGGTCTGCAATCTGAGCGCTACTCTCGTTGGTTTGAGTTGAGGTTGTACCGAGGGTGACTTTTCGTACTCGGTTTGGACATTACGAAATTGTCGTGGTATCATTCGAGCTGGTTGATGCTCTTGTGTGTTGTGATGTTTGGCCATTTTGGGTGTCTTTGTCCCTGTGCGCATCGATGACATGTTGGAAGTCGAGAGGCGATGAAGACTGTGAAGATTTCCTGAAGTAAGTGTTGCAAGTGCTTCTAGTTGAAGAAGTGCCGATTTGGTTGTGAGAACTTGCATTCTTTGACAAATGATGTCGAAGTGGATATGACTGAAGATCTCAAAAAATTAAGCAGTCCATAGATGATTTGGATAAACGGATGTAATCGAAGTTCAAACTTCTTAATTTGATTAGATGGTTGTGGGGAGATTTGCTAAGTTACCTACTCCCTTTACCTTACTCACACATAAAGGAACTAAGCTGGTTTGAGATGGTATGTGTGAGAGAAGTTTCTTAGAATTATTGGCATGGTTGACAACTGCCAACCTTGGCAACCCCGGAGGCAGGTTATGTGCCTTGTAGTTATGTTTCTCTCCGCGTACTGAGTTGCGCTTTGGTGTGAAATAGAAAGGTAGGGCTGACCTTTCAGCAATTGAGGGAATGCAAGAAGAATCACCAATTTGTGAATTGGAATTGGCCGCCATAGCCTTTACTTGGAAACTATGGCGATATTATGTATATCCAGCGTTGTGAGGTACACACAGGTCTTAAAGTTTGAGATGTCTTTTCACTCAAGGAAATGAGTTGAAGCAGCAAAGACAGGTTAGAGGTTGTGTACTGGAGATATCAATAAGATTGGTAACAATGAATTGATATCTATCCTTTCGAATCAGATCACGGAAGCTAGCCGTGATCCAGACTTGTAATCGGTGCAATCATGATCGAAAATGGAACGGCTGATGAATCGCTTGCGGATCACTAGAGGGTGCCTTGGTTGTGGAACTGACAATTTGTACCTGTGATAACAGCATTGAGGAGACACTTTATGTGAAGCTTATCAAGCCCCTCATGCTATGCAATTGGAAGGTTTTGAAAGGTACATAGACCAGATGGGTCGTACCAGTGCCAGGGACGAAAATGACGCTGAAAAATTTATGGTGTAATGTTGGATGTAACCACAAGTGAAGAACGAGCATCGACTTCCTAAGAGCAAGTTGCAAGGTTATCTACCCTCGTATGGATAGAGAATGATTACCGGAGATTCTGGTATGGGATTGTCTCGCTTCCAAGCTAGACATGATGTTAGTTGGGAGATTGTGAATAGGATGCTAAGCCAGCTCATCTACCCCTGTTCACTTGGTTTGGTTTGAGGAAAGATTCACACAAATATTTTGATGAAAGCGCGTGACTGCGTGGAGCCTAACTCCATCGTTTTGGAATATGAGCTATATGGATAATTCTCGGTAAGAAATAGGATTTCAAGCGTGAAATCAGATATTCTGAATGTGATACCTGGTTAAAGGAATCAAGGAGTTATGCGTATGTCACGCCCCGGGTTACCTCTTCCCAGGCACATGACAAGATCCGCCGCATACACAATATCTCTACCATGTATACGAAGCGAAACAACATCAACAATAATCATACAGAGCTAAAGGTATCAACAGAGCTGCTATATAAATATATCAAAAGATCACTGTACATACATCATCCATAACTCTCATATACAACACTGATATCTCAATCACACTGTATGTACAGACTCAACCATCTATCAAAATGGGTATACCTCTAGCCAAGTATCCGGGGAATAGCTCTACCCGACGGTCTCCTTTCCGCGCTCAGTATGCACAACTGGGGAAGAAGACTCTGCAAAAAGGTGTCAACAACGGGTGTGAGAACTACTATCAAAGAAGTAGTCCTCAGTGGGTACCGCCACCAGCCTCAGCGGTCTGCCCACTAAGTCCTCAATCTCAAAAGATATATATAGAGCAATAAAAGAGTAGGAGATATACTACCACTACTATGCACCAAGCTCAACTGTCAGTATGAATACCAATAAACTGAATATGAGGACTATCAAACACAATAATACCAGCGAACCAGCTAGTACAGGAAACCCCGTCTGTACCTAGCTCAATCCATAATACCATACAATACCTCACGATACGTCACAATACGATAACATACGATACCTGCGGCCTGATCATGCTCAACCCTCCAGGGAGCCAGCTAGTACAGGAAGCCCGTCTGTTCCTAGCCCTTCGTACAACACTCTGTACGGAATATGCCAACTCTAGAGTGGTACTCGTGGGAGCGACCCAACCAAGTAAAGTAAACCCATATATACGCCAAGCACCCGCAGGTATATGATCGACATGACTGGGTCAACAAGGATCATGTGCCCTCGGCACCTCAAAGGATAGTCAACAAGTAAGACCCAATCCACTGTGCCCTTGGCACCACAAAGGATAATCCACAAGTGTGACCCAATCCAATGATCTCACAAAGAATCACGTGCCCTCGGCACAATCAATGCTCCAGTGCTTACAATCAATCTCAACTCTATCACAAGAGGAGGCTCTCAACTCTACCACAAAGAGAAGGTACAATAACATAGCACGAGCCACAACATGATCACCTACACTACATGTACAACAACTGGTACAAGGGATATCAACAGGATAGGTGTAGGCCAAATCATGCAACAAGGATACAAAGAAATCATGCATGCTCACATATATATCATTAGCATATCATGCAATATAAACCTAACAGGTCATATCTAACATAATCACAGCATGTCATGCTATCATAATCCCAATAATATCACACTATCATAATCCAACACCATCATATCATAATCCAATATCATCATATCATGCTAACATAATCCAACACTATCATGCTAACATGAGAGTAAACACATAGGAGGAAGTCCACTGAATCTGGCAAACATCAACCCACCTCACAAGCTAATCCAACCACGGTGGGGAAAGAACAGTATCCTCAGATCCAACTCTCCAAGATAACGAACTCCGGCAGCACTCTGATCTGTCTAAACCTCCAAGGAACTGCTAACAACAGCAGAATAACAGCTCGGCACCAGATCAGATCAGCAGAATAGAAGAGAGCAAGCTAGGTTACAAACTAATGCCAACACATGGCCCTAAACCCAACTTTCTCTCTCTAGAAAACAGGATCTCGAAGTGGAAAATGAGCCAAAGTGATCAGGGACTCGCCTATTTATAGGCTCCCAAAATCCCACATTCGGGCGCCCACTTCCCAACTTCCGGGCGTCCGGAAATCCTCAACGCCAGGTGTCAGCTGGCGGGCAAACGGTCGGTCGGCGGTCAGCAGGCGGTGGGGCGGCGTGTCTCCGGCGGTCGACACGTGTCCAGCCTCGCGACACGTGGCTCTCCACGTCACAACTCAATTCGGATCCTCAATCCGGGCGTCCGGTTCATGCGTCCAGATCTAGAATTCGTCAGCCACAACCGGATCGTCCAGAACGTCCACTGGGTCCGAAAACTTTCGGGCGTCCACTTCCTCTCTTCCGGGCGCCCGAAACCTGCCAAGTCCAGAAACCCTAAAATCTCAAGTATTACATTCTCCCCTCCTTAAAATAGTTTCGTCCTCGAAACTAAAGCAAAGTACTCACCTCAAGATGTAAACAGGTGGGGATAAGATCTCAGCATAACCGTCTCCAATTCCCATGTCGCCTCTCTATCATCATGAAAATTCTACTGTACCTTAACATAAGGTATGACCCGATTACGCAATTCCCTCGTCTCACGAGCAAGAATTCGTATCGGTCGCTCCTCGTACTTCAAATCCTCAGTAAGCTCCAGTGGAGAAAAATCTATCACATGGGAAGGATCATGCATGTATCTCCTCAGAACAGATACATGAAACACATCATGCACTCCTGCTAGTCGAGGCGGAAGGGCTAACCGATATGCCACGGGTCCTACTCTCCCTAAGACCTCAAAAGGACCAATAAATCGCGGACTAAGCTTTCCGCGAATTCCGAATCTCCGTATGCCCTTCGATGGTGAGACCTTCAAGAAAACATGGTCACCAACTTGAAACTCTAGATCTCGCCTCCGAGTATCAGAATAACTCTTTTGCCTACTCTGAGCCGTCTCAATATGCCGTCGTATCACTTTAACCTTCTCCTCGGCTTCAAGCAAAAGGTCTGGACCCAACGTTTTCCTTTCACCAACGTCATCCCAAAACAAAGGCGATCGACATTTGCGTCCATACAATGCTTCAAACGGAGCCATCTTAATGCTCGCTTGATAGCTATTGTTGTATGCAAACTCTACCAATCTCAGATGTCGATCCCAACCTCCACCAAAATCCAAGACACAAGCTCTCAACATATCCTCGAGTGTCTGTATAGTGCGCTCGGACTGACCATTAGTCTGGGGATGAAACGCAGTGCTAAATCGAATCTGAGTCCCCAAAGCTGTCTGTAAACTCTTCCAGAAATGAGAAACAAATCTTGGGTCTCTATCAGATACTATTGAGATTGGCACTCCATGCAATCTCAATATCTCATCCATATAAAGCTGTGCAAGTCGCTCACGTGACCAAGTAATCTGCATTGGTAGGAAATGAGCAGACTTTGTCAGCCTATCAACAATTACCCAAATAGTATCATAGCCGCTCGAAGTCCTCGGCAATCCTACGACAAAATCCATAGTGATATGATCCCACTTCCACTCAGGTATTGGAAGACTCTGTAGCTTACCAGCTGGTACTCGATGTTCAGCCTTAACTTGCTGACATGTCAAACATTGAGCTACAGCTCTACCAATATCCCGCTTCATACCATTCCACCAGAAGTGAGTCTTCAGATCCTGATACATCTTAGTCCCTCCAGGATGTACAGAATAAGGAGAATAATGTGCTTCCTTCAATCTCCTCTCGAATCTCCAGATCCGCTGGTACACACAGTCGTCCTCTATAACGAAGAGTCTCAGCATCATCATAAGAAAAGCCTTCAAGATCTCCACTTCTCAGTTGATCTTGAACTTTCATCAGATAAGGATCAACACTCTGTTTCTCTCGAATTCTATCTAACAGAGTGGGCTGTATGATCAGAGTCATCAGTCTCGTCGTCATCCCAGAAGTGACCACTTCAAGGGACAACCTTCGCATCTCCTCCACTAGGATAGGCTGTTGAGTAATACACAAACTCAAAGCATCGGCAACAACGTTCGCCTTACCGGGATGGTATAAGATAGAGATGTCATAATCCTTTAATAATTCTAACCATCTCCGTTGCCGTAGATTCAACTCTTTCTGTCACGCCCCGCCGGCCCTTTAACACCAACTAGGTGGAAAGGATAACCGCACGGGCGCATGCCCCAGACCCGCCGAACGGATAGAGTCCTTTCTACCCGCCCAAGGCGTCACAACACAAGCTTATCCGCAATGTTCCAACTAGGAACGGAGTACAAGAGTTGCACAAGGAAAGCATCAACATAAAGAAGTTCTACTTCTATTACATCACAAGGCACAATATACATGTCCAAAATTTTCTTTTCTTTCACTTTCATTCCATACATCATGTTCCAAAACTATGGAATATACAACATTCATACAAGAATGAAAATCCCCTATGCTATCATAGTCCAAATTAGGGGTACAACTCTATGCATCACCAAAATGGAAGGGCCGCTATCTAAAGAGCCAAACCCTTGCCTCGCTCCGCCGCCTCACTCGCGGAAGGACCTGGAAAATGTGGGGTGAGAACTATAAACATAGTTCCCAGTGGGTAAGGCCATCCAAGAGAGAAGCTCGACCCACCAGGTCCAAAGAAACACCATATGCATAAGTTAGATCATATATAACTATGCAACAATTATTTACATGCTTAGTAAATAAACATAAAGGATGCAACCAAATGAAATATAATATATCATTCTCTCCTAGGTTCATCCTATGTCTCACAATGACCAAGTTCTTTTACTTGTCGTTTACTTATGGTTTCGGAATCGCCGTCTCACCATATTTGTTCCAACATTCAAGGAGTGAGCTTGTCACCTCCTAGTTCGAGTAGCGAAATCGTCGCATACTCGGGATAGCGAAATCGTCGCATACCCCGTCTCAACACCGCCATCATATGGCATGGTAGCAAAATCGTCGCATACCTGGGATGGCAAAATTGTCGCACATCCCCCTCGACACGTGGCGCGGTAGCGAAATCGTCGCCTACCCGGGATCGCGAAATCGTCGCCTATCCCATGTCGGCACCGCAAACTCGTGGCATGGTAGCGAAATCGTCGCATACCCGGGATAGCAAAATCGTCGCACATCCCATTCTTCACATTACTTGCCAACCTAAATCTCATGATCTTAGGTTCAAGTCACTAAGTCTCGCCTATGTTTGATAACACTAGGCTTACTTTCTCATTGCCAACCTAGGTTCCATGACTCTAGGTTCCAATCACATGTCCAACCTATGTTCAATGACACTAGGTTTCAATCTCACATGTTCCAACCTATGTTCAACAACACTAGGTTTAAATCTCACATGTTCCAACCTATGTTCAATAACACTAGGTTTCAATCTCACACGTTCCAACCTATGTTCAATAACACTAGGTTTCAATCTCACACGTTCCAACCTATGTTCAATAACACTAGGTTTCAATCTCACACGTTCCAACCTATGTTCAATAACACTAGGTTTCAATCTCACACGTTCCAACCTATGTTCAATAACACTAGGTTTCAATCTCACACGTTCCAACCTATGTTCAATGACACTAGGTTTAAATCTCACATGCAACCATGCAACAAGTATCAATAATCGAATTGTACTTGAAATATCCATCATGCAATAGGAGTTCATTGTTCTACCTATCATGATTTTACCTTTGCCAACATGCAAAATGCTAGGGTTTCTCAACACATACCATTTTATTTTTAAATGGATAATTACCCTAGACATGGAAGTGACCTAATCACTTCGGTAAACACAAACCCACCTCAAGAGCTTTCAAATCTTGGTATTCTTCAAGCTCCTAAGTGTCCAAGCCTAGAGTTCTTGCTTCAACCCAAGCTTCTACAAGAAAACGGTTCGTTACTCGTTACGAACCCTAAAATCAACTCAATATATGAAATCAAGTGCTCCAACATGATTTCCTAAGCCTCAATTGCAATTATCGAAGGTCCAAATATTTTTAGAACCTCACATTGCAAAAGCCCTCATTCTACCTAGGGTTTGCATGCATGCAAGCCAAACCCTAGATTTCATGGCCAAACACCCACCATTTGTGGTTTAGGTTGCCAAGGGTTCCCAAAAACCTCATTTCAAAGGATTAAATCCAAGGTTTGAACCCAAAACGTGAGGTACTAACCTTAATCACGAAATCCCCAAGCTCCTTCTTGCACCAAGAAGCTTCTTTTCTCCTTTGGAAGCTTTTTCCAAGATCAATCCACCTTTTCTCCAAGTTTTTGGAGAGATCTCTAGAGAGAGAAAGTGGGAGAGATGGAGAGGAGAAGTGGAGAAGATGATCTCTGAGAAAGGGGAGTGTTCCCAGCCTTTCTAATACCCCCACGCATGTGAAAAGACCAAAATGCCCCTCTCCACAAACAACACAACAACCAGCCAAAAATCTGGACATTGTATACTGGTATGTGCATTTGCATACCGGTATACGGGTGCTGATTCCGGTATACCTCAGGGATTCCGCAGAACCCGAGAGCTAGGTTCACTGTTTCGACCATCGTATACCGGTATACCATTTCACATACCGGTATACCCCGAAAAATCCCGCAAACCCGAGAGCTGGGTTTCTCGGTTTCAACATGGCATTCCGGTATACCATTTCACATACCGGTATACCAAGCTCCAATTCCGGTATTGGAGTTCACATACCGGAATCCAGTGCAGACTTCCCAAGTTCGCAGTTTTAACTTCTCGAAGTCCATTTTCGCGCCTCAATTGCGCCGAAAACACTTCGCACAGTCCCGAACTTGGCCAAAGCCTCACATATAGCCTCTTATGCCATTTTCTCACTAGAACTCTACAATTTGTAGAAGTTCAGTACGATGCACTGAAATTCAGTGTACTACATTCCACCCCCCTTAAAGAGAGTTTCGGCCGCGAAACTAAAATCATACCTCAGCTGGACTCAGCGAAGAGGTAAGGAAACCGCTCTTTCATCGAGCTTTCCAATTCCCATGTAGCCTCGCGCTCACCGTGATTCGTCTATTGTACCTTTACATAAGGAATTTCACGGTTCGTCAAGCTTTTCACCTCGCGATCCATGATACACAAGGAAAATTCCTCATAAGTCATATCCTCATGAAGCTCCATAGGCACATACTCGAGGACGTGCGCCGGATCGTACACATACTTGCGGAGGGTCGATACATGAAACACATTGTGTATCCCCGCAAGTTTCGGCGGCAAGGCTAGCCGATATGCCACGGATCCCACACGTTCCAAAACCTCATAAGGTCCAATGTAACGGGGACTCAACTTACCCCGAACACCAAATCGCTTCACCCCTCTCATGGGTGATACTTTCAAGAAGACGCGGTCTCCTACCGCGAACTCCAAATCTCGTCGACGTCGATCCGCATAACTCTTTTGTCTAGATTGCGCCGTCGATAAGCGTTCGCGTGCCAAGCGGACCTTTTCCTCCGCTTCACGCAACACGTCCGGTCCTAAGACCCTTCTCTCGCCGACTTCACTCCAATGAATAGGAGAGCGGCATTTTCTTCCATACAAAACCTCAAAAGGTGCCATACCGATGCTAGCTTGATAGCTATTATTGTAAGCAAATTCAGCCATCGGCAAATGAGTAGGCCACGCACCTTTGAAGTCCAACACACACGCTCGTAGCATATCCTCCAAAATCTGAATTGTCCTTTCCGATTGACCGTCAGTTTGAGGATGAAATGCTGAACTGAAATCGAGTCGTGTACCCAAAGCTTCTTACAAGCTTTTCCAAAAATGCGATGTGAAACGGGGATCTCGATCTGAAACTATCGAGGTCGGAACCCCGTGCAACCGCACAATCTCGTCCAGGTAGACTTGGGCTAACTTGTCTCCCGACCAAGTGGTGTGGATTGGCAAAAAGTGTCCCGACTTTGACAAATGATCCACCACCACCCATATCGCATCGTGGCCACCTAGCGATCGAGGTAAGCCCACAACAAAATCCATCGCGATATTTTCCCACTTCCAAACTGGAATGGGCAATCCTTGCAATTTTCCCGCCGGAAAGCGACGCTCGGCCTTTACTTGTTGGCATACTAAGCATTGTGCCACAAAGCGTCCCACATCAAGTTTCATCCCCGGCCACCAATAATGTAGTTTGAGATCCTTGTACATTTTGGTGCCGCCCGGGTGAATCGCATAGGGAGAAGTGTGAGCTTCTTTCAAGATCTCCCTACGAATGTCCTCAACTTTCGGCACGCACAATCGATTTCGAAATCGAATTGCTCCCATCGAATCTACATGATAATCACCGGCGCGCCCGCTCTCGATAGTACCCCGCACCTTTTGGAGCTCCGGATCACCGGATTGCTTTTCTTTTATTTGCTCCAACAAGGTCGGCCACACCTCGAGACTCATAAGTTTAGCGGGACGCCCGGGACCACGACTTTCAAGTCAAACCGGCCTATTTCCTTGATTAACGGTATTTGTCCCGTCATCTCAATCACGAAGTTCTCCACGGATTTTCTACTGAGCGCATCGGCCACCACATTGGCTCTACCGGGGTGGTACAAGATGGTCAAGTCGTAATTTTTTATCAACTCCAACCATCTCCGCTGCCTCAAGTTCAACTCCTTCTGAGTGAATAAATACTTTAAACTTTTGTGATCCGTGTACACCTCACAATGCTCCCCGTATAGGTAGTGTCTCCACAACTTAAGTGCGAAGACCACCGCCGCAAGCTCTAAGTCGTGGGTGGGATAATTCTGCTCATAGCTCTTCAGCTGTCGAGAGGCGTATGCTATTACTTGTCCTCTTTGCATAAGCACACACCCAAGACCACGACGTGATGCATCACTATACACCACATAACCCTCCCCCGTGATGATAACCGGATTTGCCAAAATCAATCTTGTTGAATATAACCCGAGAACCCTTGCAACTGATCGAACAAGTCATCAATTCGGGGTATAACGAGTGTACTTATTCTTGACGGTCACTAAGATTGTTCAACTCGCGGTAATCCACACACAACCGCAGCGAACCGTCCTTTTTTTTCCTCACAATAGAACAGGGGCTCCCCAAGGTGGCACACACATGGCTTTACGAAACCCTTGTCCATCAAATCTTGCAATTGTGTTCTTTTCAATTCCTTCAGTTCGTCCGCGGGTGCCATCCTGTACGGGCCTTAGAGATCGGCGCCGTACCCGGGAGCAAATCTACCACAAATTCTATTTCCCGATCCGGTGGCATTCCGGGCAACTCCGTCGGAGAACACATCCGGGAACTCTTGGACTATAGGAATGTCCTCGAGCCCCAACACTTCCTTTACGGTCATCCACTACCGTCGCCAAGTAAGGCAATGCAACCACTAGCAATGAGCTTTCATTCTTGCTTGCGACGTGGACACCATTGAAGCAAAAGAGCGAACTCTTACACCCACGGTACACAAACTCTTTGTGCCCGGGTTCTTTAAACTTCACTATCCGGCTCTCACAATCGATAGTAGCATGATACTTAGAGAGCCAATCCATTCCTAGGATCAAATCATCGTTATTCCGTTTCATTCGATTTTAATACCAGCAAATCAGCTGGCATGATCCAAATCTTTTTCAAACCCTCACGGGGCAATCTACACACGCGTGATGTACGCAAAAAGTGTGTTCAGGTACTTGCAGACCGTTCTTGCATGTGTGGCATCTATGATTTCTATTCCATGTGCAATAGCAAATGATTCGAGCAATGAATGAATGCGATGCACCAGTATCAAACAAAGCTCTACATCGAATGCCTTTAATTAACACAATACCTGCCACGACGTCCTCCTGGGTAGCAGGCTCCTCCACCTGAGAGGCGAATACCGTCACTGGGTGTGCTGGCCGCGCTGGCCTCCACAATGGTCTCGGCGGCTGTGCACGGCCCGCCGACATCGCCGCGGGTGGGATGCCCCGCAAGCAAACTGCCTCTCGGTGGCGCAAACGCCGACGACGCCGACGACGGTGCTCTGGCTATCAGTCCGTCGGGCAATTGTACCCGCATATGGCCCTAATGCTGTCCGCATTTGTAAGCACCGGCACCCTCACGATAGTAGTCACATTGTTGAGGCCGTGGGGGCCGCTACACAAATCGGCATTGGGTCGCGGATCGGTTCCGTCGGGACCCTCGGGATTGATTTGCTGCGGCTGCGAGTGCTTTCGGGGGCCGCTTAGAGCTAGATTGCCCCCCGAGCCACCCGCCGGTCGCTTCTTTCCCTTCTCTTTATCTTCTTTTTCTTTCTCCCAAGATCTCGCGCTCCTCGCGCGCACATGCATTCCCGTGCTCCACCCAAAGAGCACGGTCCAAGACCTCCGCAAAGGTCCTAAGTTTGAGGGCGTGCACCGCCCGAAAGATATCTGGTCCGAAGTCCGCGCACGAAACAATCGACCTTGTCACAATTCTCCGCGGACACACGTTGCGGTACGCAATTAATGATGTACGAAGAACTCCCTCTCGTACTCGCGCACCGAGCGACGGTTCCCCTGCTTCAACTTGCGGAACCTTTCTTGAAAGCTTCCTTTTCTCGCTATCGGGGAAATAGGTGTGGCGAACACCATACCCCGAAACTCTTCCCGACACGATGGTGGCGGAAGGCTAGAGAGTCGATCACGTCGAACCCCCTTCCACCACACCTTCGCCGACCGCTCTCTAGACAATGAACGGCGAGGTGCAACCTTGTCCCTCTCCAAGGTATAAAGGTCCTCGAAGAGCGTCTCGATAGCGTCGATCCATGTCTCTACATCCCACGGATCCACGTTCTCCCCGCTAAAGATAGGCGGTTGAACTTTTTGAACCTCATGAGAGCCGCAAGTGCGCGCTCTCTCGCTCCGTAACATCCTCATCTCGGAAAGTCGGGCATAGGGGCACCCGACCCCTCGGCCACAGCCGGTGGCGCGGGTGGCACCACGGCCGGCGCCGGTGTCACCTCCTCGGCCGGCCGTGCCGAAGCAGAGGCCGGAGGTACGAAAACCCTCCCGATCGGAGGTACTCTCCAGACCACCTCTCCTCCCTAGTCGCAAAGCCGTGCTGCCGCGCCATCATCGTCTTTGGAGCCTTTTAATTTGCTCCTCCTGTCGCAGTGCATGGCTTCGGCCTGTTGCCGAACCACGCCCAATTAGCTCGGTCAACTCATTGCGAAGAGCCGAGTTCTCGCCCTCCCCGAGTTGTTCGGGAGCCGCGCCCTCCAATCCTCCGGGCCCATGCCCTCTCTTAGGAGGCCGTCCACGTACCATTTATCCTGAAAAACACAATGACTTTTGGTCATTTCATGACATCCCCCAAGTCGTCATTCGCGATATTAATATTTCACGAAAATAAACGTGAAACCCAATCTAGGCGAAAGTCACACAAGGGTCCTTATTCCCCTCACTTGGTTTTCATGTTGTCGGCCGCCAACATGAACACACTTGGTGTGAAGAATAAGACACACCTCGAATCTATACTATTTTCAACTAGAGGCATAAGGACATAACCCAATTCACTTATCTTTCGCCACACATCAAAGGATCTCGTCACTCACGCAAAGCCTACACTCCTAGGTCATTTCCATCCTAGGGTTTCTTAGGTCAACATTAGACCGTTTCTACGCTCTGATACCACCTCAGTCTGTCATAGCCCCGCCCCGCCGGCCCTTTAAACACCAACTAGGTGGAAAGGATAACCGCACGCAGGCGCATGGTTCACCCAGACCCGCCGAACGGAATAGAGTTTTCTTTCTAACCCGCCCAAGGCGTCACAACACAAGCTTATCCACAATGTTTCCAACTAGGAACGGAGTTACAAGAGTTTGCACAAAGAAAGCATTCAACATAAAGAAGTTCTACTTCAATTACATCACATGGCACAATATACATGTCCAAATTTTTTTTTTTCTTTCATTTTTCATTCCATACATCATGTTCCAAAATATGGAATATACAAGTTTCCCGCCCACTCGAACGTGTAAATCCCCTAATGCCATACTAGTGCGCCTTATAACACCAAAAGGTGGAATGGGGTACAACACTACTACTAAACCAAAAAGGAAAGGGCGCTATCTAGAGAGTCCATCCGTATCCGTTGCCTCGCTCCGCCGCCTCACTCGCGGAACGGACCTGGAAAATTGGGGTCTACCAGAGAACTATAAACATAGTTCCCAGTGGGTAAAATAAGGCCACCCCAAGAGAATCTTCTTCGACCCCCCCCCGTCCCAAGAAACGTCATATCATAAGTTAGACCCCCATACTAACTATCCACAATGTATTTTCCAATAGGAACGGAGTACAAGAGTAAACACAAGGATGCAACCAAATTAAATATAATCTATCATTCTCTCTAGGTTACATCCTATGTATCACAATATACCAAGGTTCTTTTTTAACTCCTGTCGTTTGACTTATGGTTTCGGGAATCGCTCCGTCTCACATATCTGTTTTCCAACATTTCAGAAGGAGTGAAGGGTTGTCATGTCCTCCTGAATTCGAGTAGCAAGAAGATCGTATCGCATACTAGGGATAGCGAAATCGTCGCATACCCTGTATCAACACCGCCCATCATATAGGCATGGTAGCGAAACTTCGTCGCATACCCCGGGGGATAGCAAAATCGACCGCACATCCCCCTCGAACACCGCCAACACGTTATTGGCGGCGGTAGCGAAATCGAGTCGCATACCCGGACCGCGAAATCGTCACCTATCCCATGTCGGCACCGCCAACTCGTGGCATGGTAGCGAAATCGTCGCATACCCGGGATAGCAAAATCGTCGCACATAGCGTGCCCATTCCTACATTACTTGCCAAACCTAAATCTCATGATCTTAGGTTCAAGTCAGCCTAAGTTCTCGCCCTATTATTTGATAACACCTAGGCTTACTTACTCATTGCCAACCTAGGTTCCATGACTCTAGGGTTCCAATCACATGTCCACACCTACCAACGAAACAAAGGTTCAGAGAGCCACATGTTTCAAAATATGACTCATGATATCAGGTTTAAAATCTCAACTACTTTGTTCCAATCCTATGTTCAGTTACACTATTTGGGTTTAAATCTTCACAATGCCAAACCATGCAACAAGGTATAAATAATTGAATTGTACTTGAAATATCCATCGCGCAATAGGAATGCATTGTCTCTACCATATTTGATTTTACCTTTGCCAACACCCAAAACATTCAAGGATTGGAGCTGTCACCCACCACCCCTCCACCTAGTTTCGATTTTAGATGGTAGTCGAAATACACCCGTCAAGGAATGACCTAATCACTTCGGGATAAGAGCGACAAACACCACCTTCGGAGCTCATTTATATTTTAAATTACCAACTCCCCACTAGCTCCAAACCCTCTACACATCAATAAGTACACCACCATCATACCCTCAATACAACCCAACAACCCAAACAGGATCCACCACCCCCCCAAACGACCCCCACCCCCCCCCCCCACACCCCCCACGCCGCCAATCCAGTGGTCTAGCACCCCCCCCGCCCCCCCCCCCCCCCCCCCCCCCCATCCACAGGGTCCAACCCCCCCCCCCCCCCCCCCCCCACGTGTGCCCAAGCCCCCAGTCCCTTACTCTAGGTCTGTCCCAATGCAGAAGTCGCACAACCAAACACCTCACCCCCGGGAAGGTCTATCCCCATGTGGCTCAACATCATCCTTCTCCACTCCATCTTCAGACCCCCTCCCCTCCGCTAAGGGTACTCCCCAAAACCTCACTCCCCCTCAAAAGGAATCAAATCCAAGGTTTTGAACCCAAAACTTGAGGTTACTAACCTTCATCCCCGCCACATCCCCAACTTCTCCTTGCACTCACACACAGCCCCTGACACCCCTCCTTTGAAGCCTCAACCACACACCCCACCTCTCTCCACCTCTCAAGGCTTAATGGACTATATAGGAGGCTCTAGAGCCGCTTGTCTTTCTCTTGAGATCTTTCGACTGGCTAGTCTTGTTCTTACCCCCCTTGGAAGATAACTCCACGCATCTGGAAAGAGTGCGATGTTCTCAGCCTCCTCCTTCCCCCCTATGCGGCGAACTGTTTTCTCCCCCCTCTACACCCCACAAACAACACAACCCCCCCCCCACTGTTGTGCGTGCACTTCTAGCCACTTTTACTCTTTCGACTTGGCTGGTTTTTTGCCATTTCCCCCTACCTGGAATGAACGGGTGTTTCACGGGTAGTACTCTCAGGAATTCCGCAGAATTACTTTTTTGTAGAGATTTTGATTCTTTTACTTTTTTTTTTTTTTCCCCACCAACTCCGGTCAGATCGGTATAACCCTCTTTCCTTTTAGGTGTTATGAAGGATGCCTTGCAGCAACAATCCTACCTCTTTCTCTCTTACTTCTTAGCTTCTTTCATTCTGTTTCCCTCAGCTCTCATCCACCTTCATTTCTTCTCAATTGCCCAACTTAATACTTCACCCTATTCTCAAACCTTCCTCTTCTTCTTACTCCTTTAGCTAAGCTTCTATTTCCCCTTCTCTACTTCGAGATTCCAGTTTCCTTACTTCCCCTTTCTTTCTGCAATTTTGCTTCTCTTTTTCTGACTAGCCTTTTTCGCACGTTCACTTCTTTCTCATTCTTTCCTAGAACTCGTTTCTCTTATTTATTTTTTTTCCACATTTCCTCTTAGATTCTCCTTTTTTTCTCATCTAGTTCCCCCCCTACAATTTTAAGAAGCTCCCTTACGTCAGCTTTATTGGTGTATCTTCTGTTTTGTTCGTTTGCCTTCGAACATCTTCCTCTTAACAATGTATCTCTCATACTGATTATTTCACTCTATTAACCTGAACTTTCTAAACCTTTCTTTCTTCACTTCCTCTCCATCCTTCTACTACTTTCCCTAGACTTCTCAGCTTTCTTTCCCTCTTTCCTCCTCCTTTCCCTATTCCACTTTGCCCAATCTGCTTCGTAGCTCCCTTTTTTTTTTTCCTCTTCTGTACTTCCCCTCTATTTTTCTAATTACTTCCCTTCTCTTCATCTTTTCTCCCTTAAGTTCTTCCCCTATCCCTTTCTTTTCCTTAGACTTCTTCTGGGCCTTTTCTTCTTTCCCCTCTTCCTCTATTTCTTATAATTTTCAAATCGCCACCCCCATCTCCTCCCTCCTTCTTATCTTCTCCTCTCTCTCATCCTCCTCTCCTTTTCTCTCTCCCGTCTTTCCTCTTTTCTCCTTCCTTCCTTCTCAAGTCCCTCATCCCTTTCAACATTATTTCCCCTGGGACCCGGCTTTAACTTCCCTTAATTATATTAGTGGTCTCTTCTTTCTCTCTTTCCTCTTCTCTTCCTTCCTTTTCTAGCCACCTTTCTCCCCTAACCTACCTGCTTCTTCATCTCTTCCTTCTCTCTTCCCTCCTCTCCTCTTCGTCCTTCTTTCTCTCTCTTATCTCTACCTCCTCCCTTCTTGAACTTCCTCTGTTTTTCCCTCTTCCTGCATTTCTTCCCCCTTTTCCTTCTTCCACTCTCCCTCCCTCCTATCCCCACTTCATCCTTTCTTTCTTCTCTCTCTCCCCCCTCTCAACTTTTCTTCCCTGACTCCATCTCTATAGGTTTCTTTCTTCCCTCTTCTCTCCTCCTCCCCTTCTCTTCCCCTCCTCACATCTTCCCCCCTCCTTCTATTTTCTTTCTCCTTTCTCCTTATCCTCTCCTTCCACCTTCATTTCCCCTTTCTTTTCCCCCTTCTACCTTTCTCTCTAAAGTTGTTTATGAACTCAGATGCACTCTTTTGAATGTTTCCCTGATATTTTGGAATGTGTTAAATCATATACACACTTCTCATTTTACTCCAGGGCAATGGCCTTTCTCACTTCTTCTTGCTCTTGTGGATGATTAATGGCTCACTGTGGAATCATGGTCCGTGAGGTCGGGGTCAGGGCCGTAGGACGGAAGGGAGCTTCCAAAGGACACGTTCGAGAAGATACATCGGTACTGAATCCGAAGAACCTAAAAATTGTCCGACAAAGAGTCGAAGTTTGAGGCAAAGCACTGAAAAAGGAAAAGGAAAAGCACTTGTGATCCCAGGAAAAGAAGGTGCTAGTTCTCTCCTCGACAAAGCACAGGCGGGGCCCCGGTCTATAGAGACAAAGTTTGAGGGAATTTTGAACAAAGACTAACGAGCTACAGAATATGAGTCTGTACTGGCTAGAAAGGCATAAGGCATTCGCTAGCAGAACATGCATAGGGAAGCGATAACTTTAACTTCCAGTGAGCTTCCGTAAGAGAAGTCCAGAATTTGGCGGCAGTTGATGCAGAACTGCCTCCCCATTGACCAGTCGGCGGGCGAAACAAGTGCACGCGCAGCATTTTTGAGGTTGAGACACATTTGGAGAATTTTATATGCGTGGAAAGGTTCTTGTTGAGGAATGCAGAGACAGGGAATATCAACTTGACCCTTAGTTCAGGGAAAAGGATCATGGTCCACTCTGGAGGCTGTCGTGAATTTTTGGACTTGAACGTGAATACCACCTGTATGCACTATACACATGGAGCGATTCAACATTCTACTCTTTTATTAGAACACTGTCTTAATTCCATCTGCAAGCTAGGAACGTGACGAATCATTTATATGTGAATCAAAGGATTTGAGATCGGAGAATTATATACTTTCATTGATAATTGCATAATGATTGCCTATCATAGGACCAGAGAAACCATTGGGATCGTCTATTCTACTTTATTACTT
The DNA here is from genome assembly GCA_016920855.1 of Puya raimondii. Classification (NCBI taxonomy): domain Eukaryota; kingdom Viridiplantae; phylum Streptophyta; class Magnoliopsida; order Poales; family Bromeliaceae; genus Puya; species Puya raimondii. Next base: position 88,033,816 of record JABWPP010000050.1, read on the forward strand.
CTTGGTCACTCCAGAGCTAGCTGAAATTGAATATAAACATTCCCTTTTCAATGTGGCAAAAGATGCTTAGTGATTTCAAGCCTCTACGCATCGTGAGTACTTCTCCCCATTCCCTATTTTGATCACCTGAGGATTTTGAAGATAATGGGGAGAATGTCACATGTGTCAAGTAACGATTATGACTTGGGTCCCCATAGATGGTGTCACCCATGGCTAAACTTTAGCAGTTTGAAGACTTTTTAGCAAGTCAAGGCTTACACCACAGCTACTTCCTAGTGCAACAAGCTCATCAAGTGGAACAGATGACTCTTCCAGATCGGAGGGTGTAGTTACATGACATTTTCTGTCTTCTCATCATGAGGTTCGATCTTTGAAGCAAAGGGTTGAACAAGGCTTTAAGAAGATTGGAGGATGGTATAAAGAAATGGAAGACGGCATAAAGGGAATATTGGATATTCCGGGTGCCAACACAACGATGGTGATCCAGTTGCGACCTGACCGAGTTCATCATCATCCTGTCGAGCCATCCAACTGAGCAGAGAAGGGAGCATCATAGAGCTGACGACGAAGAAGAAGCAGATGATGATTATGTGCGATGTTACTAACAGAGACACGACGAAAGTAAGTTTAGCTTTATACTCTTCACTTTAGTTTAATCTTTTGCTTAGCATGTAGAAAGTAACTATTCGACTTTCAACTTAGTTTGGTCCTGTAACTATGCACTAACCCCTAACTTCTTATCATGTTTTTTTCTCTACTACTTGCTATCTTTTTTGGCAATTTTTTACAAAAAGGGGGAGAACAATGATAGGGATTTTTGAAGAATTTAAAGAAGAAATGAAGAAATTTTGAATGAAGATAAGGGGAGAGAATAAATGAGAAGACGAGGGAGAAGAAGACCGATGAAGTTTCGGTTTTTAAGAAGTTGATATTAACCTTTGAAGGAGAAGAAGACCGATGAAGTTTCGGTTTTTAAGATTTGAATGTAACCTTTATGTTTTGTTTGAGGAGTTTGCTTTTGTGTGTGCAGGATATTGAAGACACAAGTCCTAAGTCATAGAGTTTGTTTTAGGGTTCAGTGTAATTTTTTTGTTTTAATTGATCTTACACGAGAGTTCGATATTTTGTGATGACATTGAACTTCGTTTTATTGGATTTTATGTATTTTTGGGTTTTGTCACGAAATAGTCAAAGGAGGAGATTGTTTAAGGCTTTTGTTTTGGCATATTTCATGTTTTTGAGTCGGAGTCGCTTAATGAGTTCGGTTCGTATCATCGAAGCTTGAAGAATCCAAGATTCCGAGAAGAACTCAAGAAAATCTCATCAGGTTGAATCACAATGCGCAAGGTATGGTTTTAAAATGTTTTTCATGGTGATTTGTGTTAATTTATGGCATTATAATCATAAAAGTATAGAAAACTAGATTAGAAGTGGTTTTGAAACTTTGTCATTTGTAACAAGATTTTGTATTGAGTTTTCAATACGATTTTAGTTCCTCAAAAACTGAGTTGAAACCAAAAAATATCGTAATAGAGTAACCAACCCCAATTCTCCGAGTTCCTCAAAATGTAAGAACGTTGCAATTTTTGTAGTTTGAATTGCGTACCAGTACCAAGTTGGAGTACCGGTACTGATTTTAAAGTTGTACCGATACTGAACACCTGAGTACGCGAAACCACAGAGTTAGAAATCCACTAATTCTCCGTCCTCGGTACCGTACCCACCTTCGTGTAAACCTGTTACTCAAGGTGCAGATTTTCCTGGATCTATTCTAATCAACTCTAATTGATTCTAAAGACGACAAATAATTGTGAAGGTTTCTATGAACGGTGAAGCACTCAAATTCACGAGAGAGCAACCCTAAGAGGCTAGTTTTCTTCACCGCCCCGAGTACCTACACTACCCCGGTTCGCCAACAGATCCGCCGCATACACAAGTACGCGGCCCTGTGTAACACGAAGCAAATTTAGAAAAAATTTAAACCCCAAAACATAAGAAACCACTACTAGAGAGTAACAGAACTATTAAAATAGAAAGTAAAACTAGTCATCTGTACATACATGTAATTTACTGTGTGTATATGAACTAAAACCACTCATCACACCTTCAGCTCTAACCGATGAAATAAAATATAACTGATGTACATGACTAGCAAAAGTAAATTATCCCAAAAGGGGTACTCCTCTGCATGTCGCCGATAGATCGGGATCTAGCTCGCAACTCCCTCACCTCGATCAGAAAGCAAGCAGCGGCAGCCCGACAGCTCTGCACAAAAGTGGGAACAAAACGGGTGTGAGAACTACTGTAAATTAAAGTAGTCCTCAGTGGGACCGTCCCCAACCCCAGCACCTACCGACTAAGTCAAACGAGACTCACAATATGGCTGGTAGGTAAGAAGAACATAGGTACAAGACTGGGAGAACTCTACGCTAATAGCCACTATAACGACCGCACTTCATGTCATGCTTTCCTTGTATATAAAGCATCACTAGCTAAAGAAACTCACAACTGACTCAATTCCAAAGGGAAACCGCAACCTGGCCAGTCTAGCCTGTGCCTAGCTACACCGCACACCACCCACGGGGGTGGCCGGTCCAAGGTAAGAAACGCCCAACAGGGCTGTTGCGACATCAACGCAAAAAAAGTCAGACTCCGAGCGTCACACGAAGGGGCACGACGCCACTGAGTAAAGAAGTGTGTCAACTAGTTGAGCTCAATCAAGCTCACGCAGGCTATGATCGATGTGAAATTGTCAACATACCAAAACTTAGAGCTGACGTGCCCTCGACACAATCTGATGACAAAACGCAAGGGATCTGATATCCAACCGGCAGTCCGTACGGCACCCGACAACATGACACAGCCTAAACACTACTAATAAAAATATCAACTCGGCATCTCTATACAACGAGCGCAAATCTTCACCTACACCAATCTGAGTATCGCGACCCACAACCGCGCGTTGATACAATGATAAAAATAGCTACGAAGCAAAATAGATCGAATAAAATGACAAATCCAATGAGTGTAGGTTTTTCTCTAAGTCAATTTCAAATTCCAGCATTTTATAAACTTCTAAATAAGTACATCATGCACCAAAATCAAAATTTCAATATATAAAACTACAAACTATAATTTTGGGCTACTACACAGATGAATAAAACATTAACTATGGCATGCTGAAATATCTACAAAAACTTAGGAGGAAATTGAAGAATTCGATAGACATTAACCCACCTAGAGTGCTAATCCAACTACGAATCGAACTGAAATTTCACATGCACCTTCCCTTAGCTCCAATAAAAGGAAAGTGAAGAGGAAATTCAAAAGTCAACTGCCGGAGTTAAACAAACCTCAAGGACGAATAGAGATTTCTAATGAAAAGTCAATGAAACAGTGCAATTCGACTTCGAAATCAAATTTTACTAATCATGGGTTAATGTACCCCCTGGGGGGGGGCCCCCCCCCCCCCCCCGGGCTTCCAGTAAAAGTCAGCGCTGGGAGCAGCTTCAATTTGGCCCACATTTTAGGCAGGACCAGCTACATTCCCCTAAATAGCTCATCAACAAGAAAGTGAGAAGTCAAAACTTTCCAAAGCTATTAGATCAAATTCTTATCATACTTAGCCTATAACTATTACATGATACGATTTTTAGTAATAAAAGACAATTATCCACCTAACAATCTGGTTAGAGCAGACTCCAAAACCCTAACAAGGGAGAAGGGAAACTAGCCAAGATCCAAGAATTCTGCAGCTGAAAATTCGAATCCCAAAATCACAAGCAAATCCATTAGAAATTCTGAATTTCAGCTTGATATCTCAATTTCGATCAAATTCAGCAATTTAAAAGCCAACAAGCCTGAATTTTGGAATGCGGGATTGCTCCACAAATTCTCGTCATCCCTAGTAAACACATCACTACTGAATCTAAATTGCAGCAATAAATCTAAATTTGGGATTTGGGTCACTAGAACTTCAAGGAATTCCACACAATTGCTGAGATTCTAAGCCTCAAACATCACAATTCAGCATCTTACATACGACTAACCTCAATTGAAGCTCAATTTTCCCTTGCAATTTAGCTGAAAAACTGCTCCGTCACGTAACAACCAGATACCTCAAGAGTATCATGTGCCATTTGTTGTTGGAAGCATCCAATCCCCCATTTTATTCAACCTTCTCCAAACTCGCATGCCAATTCAGTGCCTCAAGCAGCAAAAAACTGCATCCGCCTACACTCAGTTTCTTGCTCCACAGTAAAGTATTAAACACACGGGCAAGAAGAGGGTGTGGAGCAACTACAGGGTTCGAATCTCAAGTCAATAGGCACAGGAAAAGTCTCTAGTCATCAATACACAAAAATTTCATCACAAAGGTGAGAGAGTAAAGCTCAAGAATCATCTCAACATACAAAAAACTGTTTGACGGTTGATGATTTCTTCAATGAGTAAACACTCAACAACTTCTCTTCTAAATACCCAACAAAATAAATAATCCAACACAAAATTCAATCAGTAGAAGAGTGGAGTTAAGAATCACTCTCAACCCATCACAAGCTCAGCTCCTGGAAGAATTTAATAGTATTTTGCAAAAAACACAAGTTGTCCAAAATTCAGCTCAATCCAGCAATACTCACAAAATATAGTAAATAACTTCAACTCCCCCAGAAATTACGTCGAATTAACTCCTTCCTCGAGTCTCAGCTACACCACCAAATTACCCTCTTTGCAAATCCTCCGCAGGAGGATTCCAAAAATATCAAGTGTAGTACACTGAACTTTAGCAAAACTGCGGAGTTCTAGGAGAGAATAGTGGCATCTACTATTTCGGGAAGTTTTTGAGTTGAGTTCTCTGCGATTCGCGCGAACTAAACGACAGTAGCTTTTCTCTTCGCGCGGGACAAATACGACAAAAATTGCGAAAACTGGCGACGCCGGGAGTCAAAATCTGCAAAAGTGCAGATTTTTGCATTGCCATACCGGTATCTGGTTAGATACCGAATCCAGTGGATGAACGTTGTGCGCAGCTCTCACAGGTTCATTCAGAATCCCGCCACTGATAACCGAATAGGTTGGCACTCCGGTATGTGAAACTATCGCATACCGTTAGCAAAAAGGATTAGACCGTACATAAGGATTGGCATACCGGAATGTGGTTGCGCAGCTTTGCTGGCCGAGGCTCGGGTTTTTGCAGAATCTTGTACAGTATACGGTATACACATGCGCATACCGGTATAAACAGTGCTGCAGGAGTTCATCTTGATGCAGATTTTGAGCAATATTGGTTTCTGTTGGAGGGCTAGTTGCGGGATATTGTTACAGTCTGGGTTATCACTTACCCCCCTTCACACCCTAATTTTGCATGTTTTGGCTGAGGATGGAGGGAGAAAGGAGTTGATGGTAGGGTTTACTCTCTCTCTCTTCTCTCAGGATTTTCTTCTCCCTAAACCCCCCTAGATTATGGTTTTGATCTCCTCTCTTTCAGCATTTTCATTCATGGAGGAGTGACCCTATAGGCATGGAGGGCGAGCTGGGGGCTGTTGGAAAGCGAGCTTGTTGGAGGATAGATCTTACACCCTAGCTTGTGTTAGTCCCGGTTGGAAGCTTGAATTTGAGGCTTAGTAAACTCTTTTACAACCTCTATTTGTGATTTTTGCATGTAAGATTATGCTTAGAAAACTAGTTTCTTGGAAATTAGGGTTGGAGATTTAGGGTTTCGTGATTGTTGACAGCCCTTGAGGTGAAATTGAGTGGGTGTAGAAAACGTTGTTTGTAGGTTAGAGTTTTGAAGATCTCTAACCTCAATTTTGACCCTTCCTTCTAGAACAAGTTTTACTTGCTCAAGGTAATTCCACCCTTTTAACCTCATTAGATTTTTTGGGTTGTTTTGCCGAATTGCTTGTTCGATACCTAAACCCCTTGGAAAATTATCTTAGGGTAATGAGAAGCTCGAGGGACAACTTCGTTTCGAAGTACTGCGAAGGTTTCGAACGGGTATCCGGTGGGTCTGACCTCACCGAAATGGGTGAACTCCCCCTATTCTCCCTATCTTATTTTTTGTTATAGAATGATTGATTAGAATGCATAATTATGCTTAATAATGGCAGATGATTGATAATTGTGATTGCATGAGACATGCAAGTTGTATATGAAAAATGCATATTTCATATAGTATGGCATTAATGAGATATATTATGCATGCTAGGGTTATTTGCACTATCTAATAGTGTAAATGATGCATTTAGGAAATGCTACGAAGTATGTTTAGCATTGCTAGAGATGAGCGTCATATGAGGCACATTGACTTGGGTAATGGTTTAGTGAACTGAGCTCTTAGTCATAGCTTTGTTGAGATAGGGGGGGTGAGGGGCTAAGAAATAGTATGTATGCTTGTATAATAGAAAAAGAGAGATTATGGACATTATGCAAGGATAAGTTGTTGCACCTCATTTGGTTAGGTGAGCAACTTTGACGGCAATCGTTGGACTTTTGGGCTCGACCTTTTGGTCGGTTGGTGAAGTGTTGATTTCCAGTGTTTAAGAACATGAGGAAAGGGAATTCTATTTGTTTGATAATTGTAATTGGGTTAAAGAGTCAAATGGGTCCATGGTTAAGTTGGCACTCGTCTTGCCATGATAGCTCTTATACTCTAGTGTAGTAGAGGTGGATTGTATGCTCTGTGGCATGGCATGAATTTATGGACTCGTTGAGCATCGTAAGAAGATGATATTGTTTTTGCATTGTTTAGCTAGCATTGTTGCATTTTGATATAAGCATGGATTAAAGCACTATGCATAGGATTTGGTAGTAGGTAGAATGCATTATAGAGGCATTAGAATAATGCATTGGTTTATGAACTTTAGTAAACAAAGAGAGTGCATTTACATGTTAGAGACATGTAGGTATATTGGTAGGGACTTATCCAAAGGACAAATTGAGAGCTAACGAAGACATGTGATTGTTACATGATTTAGCATGTTGGCTAATGAAGTTGTAGTAAACGATAAATGATGTTATTTGACACTAGAGGTGAGGATGTAAAGCAACATATGATTTATGAGACTTAGGTGAATCTAACTAGAGTTTGGACAGAATTTTTGACATAAGAGTTAGATCCTTGGAACATCGGTGGTGAGGTCGCTAACTTCAATGTTAGGACGACATGACGAACGTGTATTTCCTATGCTGTGACTTGCTTGTTATGCCATTGTGCTTCCATTCGCACATGCTTCGTGAGGGTCGCTCGACCGATACAAGCCGAGTTGACTACGGAGAGTGTGGCCTATTTGCGACGAGTTTTTGAATCGCTTATGTGTGGCAGGAGTTTATATGGGCGCCGAAGGTGGATTGCCTGTGGGGGAGGCTCATTCTAGTCGAGCAGAATGTTTGACTTTTACCATGGGGGGCCATTAGGCATATTCAAGCACGCAAGTTCCTTGCTCCCTAAGTCCAATTAGTTGGTTGTAGGGAATATCGTGAGTGATAGGGGAATGTACAGTTGTGACTTCACTTAAGTTGGTTGTATGCATATACATGGTAGTGTAGGGAATTGTAGTGAGCAGATTCATTGTGGTTTATTGTGGATTAGGACACATGAATTAGTGGAACATTGACATCACAACTTTTATAGGTTGTTGGAAACAAATTCACATATTAGTCATTAGTGTATGGTTAATGGAACATACATTTTTGTTGTTTGATACAATGGTCAAATGTGAAATAACTTATGAAACTTGATTAGTATAGTGAGTTATACTTTAAGATATGAGAATTTGCATAGAATATGTTTTGTTGATATAACATAGGCATTAATTTGCATGATGTATTTAAACTGTGTAGGTTAAATGTTGAGCTTATGACAATAGAACATGTTCATGTTCATGTGTAGATGGTTAGTAGTCAATGGAGGCATGATAGTTGTAGAACTATGCTGTTTAGCATTTAATTTAGTTTATAGCTGTATTTATATTTATAGTTATAAATCTGGATCTTGCCTCAGTTGACGCTATGCGTTATAATTCGCCACTCTCGGCGGCTTACGGCCCACTGGGGGCAAACTATTGAATTAATAGTTTCTCACTTCAACCCCTGTGGGTGTTTGTTGTTTTTTTTCCAGAGCCTTCCGCCAGCAGAGAGGCGTAGGCTTGGATCGGCGGATGCGGGGCGGGGGTATAAGGAAGCTAGCTAGCTAGAGCACTCTATCGATGTTGTCGTTGTGTAGGCATACCATGGGTTGTCCTTTCATTGTATTTTGGATATGAGAAAGGTGTGTATAGATGTGTTTGGTTGATCTATTAGTTGATAAGGATGTATAATAAATTGTTATTGTATATCTTGAGATTTTAGTTATGTTGGATTTAAGTTTTAGTTGTAAGAACTAGTGTATGTTCTCGCTCTGAGATTACCGGTTTGTGTTGAGGATGTATTCTTGAATATTCCTACTGATTGATTGGTTTGTTGTTAGCATAGACGACTTGTGTACATTGTGTGTTGTTTGAGGTACACGGCGGGTGCTGTGCACGTGCCTGGTAGGCTGCCACGAACGGCCCGGGGCGTGACAGATTATAGTGGTAATCAGAGCCTAGGGTTGAGTCTTTAGTGGGACCTAGTAAACCTTAGGCAGGTTGGAACGATAAGGAATAGGTAAACGTGAGAGACGGATCTTCTTATGACTTATTGGCGAAAGTATTATGATTGGGTCATTTTCTAAAGCTCCAAAGCGGAGTTGGAGTTAGATCGCGGAGAGTGAACCACTTCTATACCCTTGGAGGGTCACGTTGGCGGCCGACAACGTGACATCGGGGAATAGTAGGGAGTCCACTTCATTACTTTCGCATGAGTGATTGGGGTTATAGTTCTTGGAAGTGTGGGGAGGATGCGTTGGCGTGGGGTGTTTTCGCTGCGCATGTTTTGCTTGTTGCAGCTTGAGTGTGGTGATTCGACGCACTCGATGGCGGCCGAGGCAGCCGAGACGATTGGAAACCCTGCATCTCTCCGGATTTGGTGAGACCCTGAAGTTGAGAGAACAGCTAGTGAATTCAGCGAGCATGGTGGAACGGCGATCAATTATGATGTTACTCCAAGTTGAAGCTTTACGTCGGCAGACGAGAGGATTAAGCAACTGGAGAATTTGTCAATCCAGTTGGCAGTCGACCTCAAGAAATTTTGTGAGAATGCGGATCGCAACTTGATAAGGGCGAGAGACGCGGAGACTGTTGGGACGGCAAAAGAAGCTACTAAGAGTGGCAAGTCTATCGTAGGAGGACAATCAAGTGTTCAAGGAGAAATTGATCTCGAGAAGGTGGACCTTTAGCAGGATGTTAATGGGACGTCAAATCGTCATCGACTATTGTGACGTGTGAGCGGTGGAGCCGCGAGTGCCCGATGATACTCTTGGAGTTGGGGCAAGTACTCTCTTCGTGGCCAGGTGGGCCATTCCCAGTCGGAGTGTTTGAGGAGATCAGTGTCGATAATATTGGGATCGACTTCGCGCGGTCGACTTTGGATATGTGCGTGTCTGCATGACGGGCGAATGATGACGCAGCGACGATGGAGGTTGTCGCAGCTCGTAGTATTGGAGCTTGTTTGTTGTCTGTTATGATTGTAGCTTTGGTTCGGCTGTTTGCCGAATGCTTGGCAGGGAACTTGTTTTCCTTGATGCTTGCAGGTTGAGTGGTCCTGAGTGTTTGGACTTGAGAGTACTGTTCTTGTACTCCGTTAGCTTTGGATGTTTTGTGCGCCAACGAAGCGATTGGCTTTATATGGCTGAAAGCGTATAGTTCTAATTTGAACTTGGGCTGACTCTTCGGCTATCTGATTGCCGATGAGTGTGTGAGCCGAGCTGTAGTGCTTTGGGAACTTAGACACGAAGTAGTGTTTCCTGAGGGCTTGGAGGTTCGCTAATTGCGATGATTGTTTCATCTGCCCAAGCCTGGTTTTGAATGAGTGAGCGCGTGGCCTTTAGGCCAGCATCTCTGGTGAGAGTTGAGAATCCTCAAAAGCGAGGATGTCTCTTGTGAGGGAGTTGCTGTGCAATCCCGGTTGAGTTGAGCGAGTTGAAGGCTTGGTCTGGAGACCTCTTTTGCCTAGTGTTTTCTCTTGTGGAGTGTAGATCTCATTCGTTTTGTGTGGACGGGTCTCTTCGACTGTGGGTCGACTATCGTGAACTCGGTAGGGTCACGATGAAGGATATGCACCCGTAGCTGAGATCTGTTGATCTGTTTGATCAAGCTCCATGAATTCTGGTTTTACTCGAGGGTAGTTGCAATCCGAGTACTACTCTCGTTGGATTGAGTTTGAGTTTGGACCGGGGGTGACTTGTTCACTCGGTGTAGACATTACGAAATTGTCGTGATGTCGTTTGAGCTGGCTGATGCTCTTGTGTGTTGTGATGTTTGGCCCTTTTGGGTATCTTGGTCCTTGTACACATCGACTACGAGTTGGAAGTCGAAAGGCGATGAAGACCATGAAGATTCCTTTGAATGAGGATTGCAAGTGCTTCAAGTTGAAGACGTGCTGATTCGGTTGTGAGGACTAGCATCCCTTGGCAGTTGATGCCAAAGTGGTTATGCGTGGAGATCTCAAGGAAATCAACCACCCATAGTGGATTGGGACGAGCGGATGTGATTGAAGTTCAAACTTCCTAGTTTGATTGGCTGTTATGGATAATGGTGGGGAGGTTACTGAGTTGTCTACTCCCTTCTTTTGACTCACACATAAAAGGATTAAATCTTTGGAAATATATGTGTGAGAGAAGTTTCTTGGAACTGTTGGTGTGGTCGACGACCGCCAACCTTGGTTACCCCGAAGGTGGGCTTTGTGTTTTGGTAGTTGTGGTTCTCTCTACGGATTGAGTTGCACTTTGGTGTAAAATAGAAAGGTAGCATTGACCTTTCAGCAAGTGAGAGAATGCAAGAGGAATTGCCAAATTGTGATTTGGAAAAGATTGCCATGACATTTACTTGGAAACTATGGCAATTTTATGTTTAGATAGTGGTGTGAAGTGCACCCAGACCTTATTGTTGGAGATATCTCTACATTCAAGGAAATGAGTTGAAGCTGTGAAAACAGGTTAGAGGCCGGTGTACTAGAGATATCGATGAGACGAGTATTATGGAGTGATATCCATCCTTTGGACCGGATCACGGAAATTAGCCTTGATCCCGACTGGTGAATGATGCAATTGAAATCAAGAGTGTTGCGACGGATGAATTCCTAGTGGACTGTCAGAAAGTGCCTTGACAATGGAATTGACAAGTTACACCTGTGATAGCAGGATTTATGAGATATGCCAAGTAAATGTTATCTACTTGGTATGGATAAAGGATGATTGCCGAAGTCTCCGGAATTGAATTGTCTCGCTTCTAAGCTAGACGTGACGACTGTTGAGAGATTGTGAATAGGAGTAACTATTCACCTGAGTTGGATTGAGGAAATTTTCGCACAAGTATACCTTGGTGAATTGTGCGACTGCTTAGAGCGCCTGGCTCTACTGCTTTGGACTTTGAGTAAAACGGATGATCCCCGTTGAGAGATGTGATTTTGGTACTTGAATCAGAGGATCTGATGATGATGCTTGATTAAGGAAATCCAAGAGTTTATATTTGAGGAATCTAAGTTTAGATTCTCGGGATTATTTGAGACCCTGAGGCAAATGGGCCTAGTGGCATGTCGAGCTGTTTAACTTCAGATCTATTGAAGGTATATGAAGTGTGTGCACGCTCCGAGCGAGTATTTGAATTCTTCCCCGATGGTAGATGTCGCCGCATTAGAGCTACCTGAAGATCTATACTTCAAGGAGCATTGTTGTGGATTGGACTTGTGGATTGTAGGAATTCGGGATTATCACTATTCCTACTACAAGATGCTTTGGGAGCAACATCTTGGACGCGATGCTTGGTGTGAGAGCTGGAGGCTTCACTGCGAGGATGATGTTCTTATCTCCTCTGGATTGTTGTTTGTTTGTTGTTGTTGATCCGTAGTTTCGCGGACGAAACTCCTTTTTAGGAGGGGAGTATGTAGTACACTGAACTTTAGCAAATTGCGGAGTTCTAGTGAGAGAATAGTGCCTTATACTATTCTGGAGTTTTGGGTTGAGTTTGGTGAGCTTTGAGGTGTTTTCGTGGCTTAAAAAGGGCGAAAACGGACTCCGGAGATCAAATTCTGCATAAAGTGCAGAATTTGTACTGCATTCGGGTACTGATTTTGGCATACCGGAATGCACTGCGTACCGGTACTGGAATTGGCATACCGGAATGTGGTTGCGCAGCTTGATGGCCGAGGCTCGGGTTTTGCAAATTTTGCACAGTATACCGGTATACACATGCGCATACCGGTATACAGTGCTGCAGAATGCATTTTTTGCAGTTTTGCAATTTTGGCTTTGTGAGGGGCCTAGTTGGATTTTGTGCATTGGGATTAAGTACCCCTTCACCCCTTTCTCAGCCATTGTTGGCTGAGACTTGGAGAAGGATGGAGGTAGGTTTTCCCTCTCTCTCTCTCTCTAGAATTTCTTGCTCCCAAACACTAGAAAAGTGGTTTTGATCTCTTTTTCCTCCATTTTCTTCATGGAGGAGTGCTTCTAGGCCTTGTGGGGAGCTCGGGATGGAGGAGAGGAACTTGTTTGTGGGCTTAGCTTCAACCTAGCATGCTTAAGCTTGGTTGGAAGCTTGATTTGAGGTTAGTAAACTCTCTTACAACCTCTAATTGTGATTTTTGCATGGATCTTTGCTTGTAAACCTAGTTTCTTGGAAACTAGGGTTTTGTTTAGGGTTTCTTGATTGTGAGCCCTTGAGGTGGAATTGATGGGTGTAGAATGTTGTTGTAGGTTGGATTTGATGATCCCTAACCTCAATTAGGATCACGACGTGGTCTTGGGTGTGTGCTTATGCAAAGAGGACAAGTAATAGCATATGCCTCTCGACAACTGAAGAGCTATGAGCAGAATTACCCCACCCACGACTTAGAGCTTGCGGCGGTGGTCTTTGAAAGTTAGGGGGGTGCCCTAGGATCTATCTAGATACTATCAATCACCTAGAGGGGGGTGAATAGGTGTATAACAAAAATCACAAATCTCAATGCGATAAAGTAATGCGGAAAATAAAATCAGCACACCGAGATTTACGTGGGAAACTCCACCTTGGAGAAAAACCCACGGGACCAACACGCGATAACAATCCACTAAGAATAAAAGATTACAAGGTGATTACCGACTCCACGGACTTAACCTCTCCTTTATCTTCTTTGGATCTCGCGCACACCACCGGGTTGTCCACGCCCCACGTTCGAATCCACGAACGCCACGCCTCGAATCCACGAGACGCCCAACTTCGAATCCACGAAGCCCTCAACACGTCGAATCCACGACGCCCACTCGAATCCACGAGCGCACTCCGTCCGGAGCAAGATCAACAAAATTGATGATGATTTATTGCTTAGAATATCATGAAAAAACTGTGGGAATAATCTCTAAGCAATCCTCAAATTGATTCTAAAAGAATATTGGGCATTGGGGCACCATCAATCAATTTGAGAGAAGCTTGATGTAGAAGATGAGGAAAACCGGTCACCTACAAGCTTCTAGGGTTTTTTTAAGGTAATATGTGATTCACCCCTTTTAGAGACACCCCCACATCCTATTTATATGGTTTGGAGACAAAGAATTAGGTTAGGATTGAAAAACTGGACAATCAGGAAATTTCGTCGGGTTGGGGTCCGGACCGCGGGTATGGGGTCCGGACCCGGACACTGCTTAGGCGTTTCATTGTCCGGACCCCAGCCATCAGGGTCCGGACCCGATCTGCCAGTCTGCTTTGCAGACCTACGGGTTCCGGACCTCAACTTCTGGGGTCCGGACCCGGACTGCGTGACTGCTTTGCAGACCTACGGGTTCCGGACCTCAACCTTAGGGTCCGGACCTCGGAAGTTGGAAAACTTATTTTTTTTTATTTTAAAACACTTTTTATCCATTCTAATGTCTTCCAAACACTTGTAAATGAATCTAAATCATCATCAAGATTATTTAAACTTACCAAGCATCGTGAATTCATACGTGGAGTCTTCGAGTCTTTGTTCTTCGTCTTTTCTTCTTCGAACCTTCAAGACTCCGACTCACTTCACGAAATATGCCAATATAAAATCCGTAACAATCTCCCCCTTTGGCAATTTCGTGACAAAAACACAAAAATACATAAAACACTCACGATGCTCATCTCTCTAAAAATGAAATTCATTGCCATCACCAAAACAATGAACTTCTCGCGTGAAAGATCCAAATGAAAAATAAAATTACAATTTAGTAACTCCTAAAACAAACTCTCTAACTTAGACAAACATGGAGTCTTGAAGTCTTGAGAGACCTGCAAAATATTTTCATTCTCCACGAACAAAGTTAGTAGAAAAAAGTATCAAAATCGCTCCCCCTTTGTTCATGCACTCTCTCCCCCTATGTTTATGCGTCTAAGTTATCATTACCATTTCCTCTCTCCCCCTTTTTGTCAAAAATTGCCAAAAGAGAAACACCAAAAATAGAGAGAAGTTCGAGAGAAATCAATCAAAATACAAGTTTAAAGCTTTTTCAATTTTGAAACAACTTGTGATAAAAATTTCAAGCAATGTTAGTACATGAGAAATATAAATTCACATTGACTTCTTTCAATCCCTATTAATTTCATAAGAATTAAGAACTTTACTACACACTCATCATAATGTAGACAAAATATTATCCGATTTCTTGTTTGGTTGACGTGGGTGAGCGTCGTGTGATCGGCCCGACAACGGTTCAGCTGAGGGAGGATCTCAGCTGCGGTGAGGTGCCTATGAGGTTTTTGGCTCGCAAGGGGGGGAAGCAGTTGGGGAACCGGAGCTTTCTGTTTGTGAGACTGCGGTGGATGAGTCGCGAGGAGTGCGAGATTTCTTGGGAGCTGGAGTCTGCTTCGCGTGAGAGGTATCCGCTGTTGTGCGCGGATGGTGTGTGAGTAAGTTTCGGGGACGAAACTTCTTGTTAGGTGGGAGTGATGTGAGAATTCGAATTTTGGAAAATTGGAATTCTGTGTTCCTCTCCCCTGATACTGTGTTTTTGATCCGTATACGTATATATATACAGGTATTCATTTATATATATATATATGTATATAAGTGATTTTAGTGGATTTAGTTAGTTTTCGGATTTTCGTCGCGGAGAGTGAACGGTTTAACGGCGTGATCCGTGTCGGCGTGCGACGAACGGATTGAAAGATATTGCATCTTCTTCGCTGAGTGCTCGAATGGCACATTTATTGTTTCGCGATTTGGACCCCGTTTTTTTTCGCACCGTTTCGCGCATTTTCGATTTTGGAGGGGTGTAAGAGGTTTTGTTCCTGCTGTGGGAGAGGGAACATGGGCTGAGAGGGTTGGTGAGAGGGTGGGTGAGTGCATTAATGAGTCTCACTCCACCCCCTCTCTTTGTCCCTTTTACACTCCACCTCTCTCTCTCTCTCCCTCACTCTTTCTCTTTTTCCTCAGCCCCAGCCAGAGCCCGAGCTCCCCCTGCCTCTTGGGCCTCCTCCCCGAGCCTTGCCGGCCGCCGCCGGCCACCACCTGGCCGGAGCAACCCCGGCCACCCCTCTCTCTCCTTTTTCTCTTTTTCTTCTTCTCCTTCTTCTTCTTCTTCTTCTCTGAGTTGAGCACCCAGGGGGAACCCACGCGTGAGCCCCCCTGAGGTGACTGAGCTGCTGGTACCGCCGGAGTGCCGCCGGCGTGCCGCCGGAGCCGCCGCCAGGCTGCTGGAGCTGCTGCTGGAGGAGCTGCGGGCCGAGCTTGGTGGGGCCGCGCCGCCGCCGCCTCCCGACGCCGGAGAGGGTGAGCTTGGTCACCCTCGGGACCTCCGGCGCCGCCTCCTCCTTCCCCGGCCATCGCCGTGCTGCCGGAGCGCCGCCACAGCCGCCGCAAGCTTCGGCTTGGCAGCTTGGGCAGCTGCGGCTGTGCTAGCTCCGCCGCCGCCACCGCCGGTTGTTGCTGTCGCGGCCGCCCCCTACCCGACGTCCGGCGACGCCATCTTGCCGGTGCTCGCCGTCCGGGCCGCCACCACCGCCGTTCCTTGCCGGAGTGGGCGTAGCAGAGCCTTCCCGGAGCTAGGGCTCTCCCCCGCGCCGCCGCCGCCGGTTCCTGCCGCCACCTGAGGTGAGCCCCCACTTCCTCACCTCCCCCGCACTCACCCCTGGCCGCCGCCGGCCATGCTTGTCGGCCGGCAGCCGGCCGGAGCTAGCTGCTCCGGCCGGGGGTCACTTTTGTGGTGTTTTTGGCTTGGCGCGCTTGTTTGAGCCTCATGTTGCCTCCCGGAGCTCAGGAAGGTGAGCACGATGATCGCGGCATTGCGCTGACCATCATGCTCACCTCAGATATGGTTTTGGTTGAGCCTTTTTGTCGTTCGGCCTTTGTCGGGGCATTTGGACCTTGGCGGTCGCTGTTTTTATGCTTTTCCCCGGCCCGCGACTTGTCCTGTCGCAGTGGGGCTGTGAGCACGGTCACCGTGACATCGTTACCTATCCGCTGGCGCTTGCAGAAGGTCGTGCGGATGTACGGTTCGCTCACACGGCTTAATTTAGTGCTTGTATGTATGTGTATGTTGCTTGTTTGGGGACTTTGGCGTTTGTGACAGCGTAGCGACGCTGTGGGCAGCAAGGGTAAGGTCTTGGAGACCCTGTGGACTGGTTGTCCAACCCCCCTCGCCCTTCGTGGAGTTTCGGATTCGTTTCCGACGCGTTTTGCGATGAAATAATCGGCGAAACGCGCGTTTCTAGTTGTGCGACTCGCTCGCTGTTTTCGCAAGCGACTTGGCTTCGTCATTCAGCCTTGTTGGCTGTTCCTCAACGCTGTCCCGAAGTTCCGAGGACAGCGGTTGAGCGACGAAGGGTTCCGGTGCCATTTCGGCATTTTTTTCGGGAACCCGGGAGGCCTTTTCGGGTGCGTTTTTAGTCGTGGCACCCCGAGCTTGCGCTCGCTGTCCCAGCACTTGGTTTTATGTGTTTGGGGACAGCGAGGGACGTGTTTGACGGTTTAGTAACCCTCTGGGGCTTTGTGTGGTTTCGGGATCGTCCCGGTGGGTTTCCCGGGCGATCCGTCGGTTTCGGGATGTGAGAGCTTTGTGTTTAGCGTCGACTTGGTGGACCTTGACCCTGTGAGTCTTTCGTAGGTCCTGTCGCGGTTCCCGAGAGTCGTCGGTGTTAGATTGGATCTTACCTACAGGTGGGTGCTTCGATCCGGAGTCGGTTCAGTGGACTACGGTGATACCTTTCTATCCCTTCTTTTGCATTACAGTTTTTAGTTCACTTGACTCCCGTAGACTCTACTTATGCGTGCTTGGATAGTAGAGTAGTTGTGGTTTGCATGGTTCTTGAGACGACCCAGTTGGTCGGAGGTAATCGCCTGTTGTTCCGAGCGATCCTAGTTGTAGTTTGCATGGTTCTTGAGACGACCCAGTTGGTCGGTGGTGATCGCCTGTTGTTCCGAGCGATCCTAGTTGAGGTTTATTGGTTGCTTCTCGGCTTGTTGCCGTTCTGTGGATTGAGCATACGCATCGATCGTCACAGCTCCCTAGCACCTCACGTATGCCTACGGTCTGATCCACCGTTTGAGCTTCTTTTCCGGAAAAGGGTTGTGGAGAGCGGTCCCGACCCGTGAGCCTTACTGCGTTGCGTGCAGAAGGTTTGTGCCAGTTGGTTGAGCAAGTTGTGACAGTGCCCGGGGTGCGTCCCGGTGGTTTCAGATTGGGTTTACTTTGTGGTTATCTCCTTTGATGCATACTAGTTGCTTACAGTAGCATAGTTGTTTCAGTTGTATGTTAGTCTCATACCTATTTGTGCTACTGTATACCATATCTATCTTTTGTTGACCCTCGTGCCGGTGTGTACACCTCGCCTACGTCGGCTTGCGGTACCCACTGGGAGGGGAGACATGTGTACATGTTCTCACCCCCCGCCCTCATTGCAGGTTTCAGGTGAGCAGGGTGGTGAGTGTCGGGACGCTGCGAGGCACGCCTAGATAGTAGCTCTAGAGGTTCCGACTCGTGAGGCTACTTCCCCAGATTTGGTTATCACCCTACCTTCGCCTATTAGATGTGATTTGTGGTTCAGTTATCTTGTTGGATTTATTCTAGCATGCTTGTGTTGTGGATTCATTCATTGTCATTATGCGATGATTGCATGCTTGGACTAGTCGGTTGTATCCATGTTTTCGATCGATTCATTTATCGAGTATTTGGGCTTTCTACCCCTCGTGGTAGCGTTGTAAAATAAAGGTTTCCGTGTGGGAAACGATTTTCAAATGGATTTCTGGTTGTTCGGTTTTTATGATTTCAAAAGAGAGTTCTCGTGTGGGGAACAGTTTTCAAATGATTCTTGAATGATTGAAATTAGGGTTTCAAATAAAGCTTCTGGGTAAGAAGCAGTTTTCTAGAATGACTGTTGCTTGTGCATCGCATCATCCTTCGCCTAAGGATTTGCTTAGATTCATACAGGTTTAAGGACGGTTAGCTGTATGAATCTCTCTGAGTTGTTGTGCTGTTGTGATGAATGAATGGTGATTGTGATCCTGTTGTAAGTTGTGGACGCCGTGCAAATACAGGGGAGGTTCTGTCCGTGTGCACAGTGGACCCTGTATTTGTGGCGGGTCTGTACGTGGCGCGGGCTAGGCTTTCGAAAAAAAAATTTGGCACGTATTTCCGCATCTAGAACTAGCCCGGGGCGTGACACTTTAACACGTCGAATCCACGACGCCAAGAGGAACACGATCTCAGGGTTTATTCTGGTGATTCCTTGCTTAGAATTCCATTAAGAACCAGTAGAAAAAGTTCTAAGCAAGAAGGAGATCAATTCGACATATGATCTAGAAAATAAAACTATCTCGAATTGATCTCGGAGGCTATTTTCATGAAACAGGTTTAGAACGAAAATCCTAGCCTCTAGGGTTTCTCAATTACGAATTCTGAGATGTTCCAAGGTTAGAGGGAACCCCCATAGGTTATTTATAGGTGTTGGAATCAAATAGAGTCGGATTAAATCAAAACATACCAAATCTGGCACTGTATACCGGTATACGTAGGTAGATACCGGAATGCGATGACGGAAACAGTTTCTCACGCAGACGCATTCCGGTACTAATAAGTCCAGTACCGGTATACTGTGAATCAGTACCGGTACTAAATATCACATACCGGTATACAGTTCAAAAACCAAATTTATTACTTTCGGTTTTGAGGAACTTATAATTGTATTCCGGAATACACTTGCATATCGGTATCAGATTAGGCATACCGGTATGTGACTCCGGAAATTCAATAAACGAGTTTTAACAAAGAATCAAAAGTTCCTAAAAACTCATTTAATCCGATTATAAACATACACATGATTCCAATACCATAATTAACTATGAATCACCATATAACCAATAAAACTTACATTCACATCGTGATTCAAACATGAGTCGATGGTTGTCAATGCTTGAAGTCTCGGAATCTTCAACAAGTTCACGAAGCACTCGACCTTCAAGACTCCGACTCAACAACTCACGAAATATGCCAATACAAAATCCGTAACAATCTCCCCCTTTGGCAATTTCGTGACAAAACCTAAAATACAAGTTCTACCCGAACCAAAATAAAAGAAATTCATTGCCATCACCACAACAATGAACTTCACGCGTGTATGATCCAAAACATAAAACCAAAATTACAAATGGTTCAACCTCCTAAGACAAACTCTATGACTTAGGACTTGGAGTCTTGAAGTCTTAAAAGAAATCCTGCAAAAACAACTTCAGACACACATAGGTAGAAACATGTTGAACAAGTTAAGTTAGTAAAATGTTATGTCATCATCTTTTCCCCCTTTAGTCATCTCTCCCCCTCAATATAGTTCTCTCCCCCTAACTACAGTTCTCTATAACGCTCTCCCTTAGTATGATCCTCTCCCCCTTTTTGTCAAAAATTGCCAATCAAAAATAGAAAAAGAGAACAATAGCAATAACTAAGCAAGTAGAGTTAGTCCATAGTTACAAGTCCAAAATAGAGAGAAAATAACGAAAACAAGCAGATAACTAAGACAAACATGAAATAGTGGAAAAGTGAAAACAAGATAAGAGATAGAAAACATCACTCTCCGTCATCACTATGATCATCATCGTCGTCTCCTTCACCCTCAGTGCCCGGAAGATGCTGCTCAAAAGAGGAAGGAGCAGGTGGATGTGAAGTACTAGGACCTGCACCACCAGCAACGTCATCATGACGACAACTAAGAATCTCTAGAATTTTCTTCACTCCATCCTCGAGATTCTTAAGTCTGTCCTCCAGTGCTCTGAAGCCTCGTTCAACCCGCTTCTTGAAAGACCGTAATTCATGACGAAGAGAGACCTCGGTAGCTGCTCCCCCTGAGCTAGATGACCCACCACGCTCAACAGGACGGGGCGCGGTACTAGGAGTAGTCGTAGAATATCCTTTAACTTGTTGAAACGTCTTCAAAGTACTGATCGACTTAGCCAAGGTAACTCCATCAATAGGTCCTAAGCCATAGTCATACTTGTTGCAAGACGTATCTACTCCATGTGCTTCAAGAATACGTGTGATCAATATAGGAAACGGAAGAAGCTCACGACGTCCGGAAGCATGAATGATAGTAGCCATACGCTGCCACATCAGAAAAGGAATGTTGATGTTGAGTCCCAATGCATACTCCGGATGACCAAGTAAAAATAGAAGCACTAATCGGTCCCACCGGATGCGTTTTGTGCCAACAGTTGGCACAATGTTGTAGCAGACTATCAACGAAAGAATGTGATATTCAGGCTTCAATTCTCTTGATTCGACAAACAAACGATTTGTGTAAGTGCCCGGTTTGCATAAAGCATCTGTCATGATCTCCCAATGTGACGACGGTTGAATATGCCCTTGAGTATAAGATAAACCCGTGGTGCTCACATTTAAACCAAAGACCTCTCCAACAGTGTGAGGAGTAACCACCACGCGTATACCTCGAACCGTAGTCTCAAACTGATAATGTCCGGTTTCAGAGTCTTCATAAGTAACACGCCCATGCAGATAAAAATCCCGAATTAATTCCACGCAAAAGGGGGCACGAATAGGAAGGCGACCGACTGGTTCGATCGGAGCTCGTTGAAGTAGTTGAGCGAAGTCTGGAACTTCACGTGACAGCTCGCTGAAGTTCACATTGCGCTCCGCATGACAAGCCTTGCTTGCATAAGCCTTTTGCCGAATAGAGGAAACAGCTTCAGTATCTGCTCCCCGTTTGGTACGTCGTTCCGTTGCACTCGGTTCGCGAATAACCGGACCACCGGTGCTCCGACGAGGTGGAGAAGAAGCTCTCCCCCTACGAGTAGAACCCTCAAGAGCTTTACCCTTTCCGCGATCAATTTGCTCTTCCGGAGCATACTCGGAGCCCTCTGACTCGGTGCTCGATGAGTCCTCCTCGACGCGTGTCCTCTTGGTGACACGTTGCTTGCCGCGACCACGACCACGACTACCACCGGCAGCCATCATCATCACAAGAACAAGAACAATGGAAAAAGTCATTTTTTCCTATGCAACAAAGCACAAAAAAAAAATGAAGATCAAGATCACATTGTTATTTAACTTCGAATGAGTGTAATAATCATCAAGACATGTATCAAGAACATCATATGCAAGTTTCATGAGGTTTCATTCATCAACAAAAAAAATTCTAGCAAAAACCCTAAAAATGCCCCAAAACATGCCTTAGAACAAAGATCAAAGAGAAATAACATGTTATTCTCGGATCTAAGTGTACTAGAACAAAGCTTGCATGTATCTAAACTCATTTCAAGCATAAACCCTCAAGAAATTTCAGTAAAAACGAAGATCGATCGTCAACCCAACAAAAACATGTAAAAATAGTTAAAAACTAGGGTTTCGAGAATGCAAGAAGATAAACTTACAAATCCAAGGTGAAGAAACACAGATCTGGAGGAGAATCACGTCAGGGAACTCTTAGAGAGAGAAAGAGAGAGTTTTGAAAAGGATTGAGTGTGTTTTCAAAAATAGAATACCGGATATAAGCACATTCCGCAGGCGCATACCGGTATGCGATACCGTATACCGGTATGCAATGTAAATTTTCCGAAAAACAGTTCTCGGTTAAAAACAGAAAAACATGGTATACCGGTATTCCTTTTATATATACCGGTATGCAGAGAGAAAAATACAGTGTATGCCCTTTTCATGAAAAATTCACATGTAGAATATTCATCCCTTGATAATATCACGAAAATTAAACATTTTAATCCAAAATTATCATGATGCAAATACAATAGTGTAAAAAAAAATTCAGTAATCATATATAAATCAAAATTAAGTCATCACTAATAATCTGTAGACTTAAATTCTATCAAGATGTAACCGGTTTATGAAGATGACTTAAGAAATTCATCAAAAAGACAATTATTTGACGCACAAATGTTCAAATTTTGAGATAAACTTTAATTACAGGGGGTGGCTCTTTGAGCATCTTACTTGCATGAGGATCACCTTATGACTCCAAAAAAAAATGTAAACATATTTCCATTGCACGCTTTTGCAATCATAATTTTTTTTTTTCAGATATGCCAATCAATTCATGTGGTAGCTGCACACACTAACCGGACGACCGGGGTGGTAGCTCTTTCCTCCATGTGGTGGTAGTTTTCACACTCCTTTAAAGGATGTAACTCTTTCCACATCTTACAAGCAATATTTATATAATAATATTCCCCCTTATTTTAGCAATCTCTTAATTGAAAATACATGTGACAAATTAGAGTCTGTAAGAGAATAACCATCCATCAAATTCAACACACACAACCGAGATAGATTAAGCTTCTAGAGATTATACATGATTACACAAATTTGATGAATATAAAAATTATGAAATCTCACAATATAGTATTTCCAAAAAAAATAATAAAGATGGAGTAAAATCGATAATTAACGTGAGATTTAAAAAGAGAGTGAATGAATGTGAATCAACAAACATCTAAGGCACAGATTAATGTAGAAAGGAAAACACAAGTCAACACAGTCTTAAAGCATTAAAATAACAAAAGTAAGTAACGAAAAGCAATGATCAAATAAGATATGCAATAAATATGGATCAATGCAATATTTCTAATATATTAATGCTTAAGACAAGGAAAGATATCACCTTTCCGAACCCAAACTTGTAGGATTCTCGGTTGACTTGGTTTATTAGAATGAAGCTCCGCTCTCTTCGGCTTTTGTGCAACCCTTGGTCTGCGCATAGATTTTTTCTTTTGTTGTGGCTTAGACAGTAGGTTGATCTTCGCATTTTGACCCGTTTGAATTTTCTTTTGAGTCCTCGGGAGTTGCCGGATTGTTGAAGATGCCATTTTCTTTTCACTTTTGGGACAAAACCTTTTAATATGTCCTTGAATCCCACATTTATGGCATACAATCTCCTTTACTTTGGATGGAGTTTTAGATGCTGAAATTGCACTCTTTTTAACATGGGTTCTTTCATATCCAACTCCAATTTTGTCCGTTTGACCAAGTCCAAGCATGTTATCAAGTTTCTTTGATCCGGAGGAGAATTTTTGAATATCGGATTTAAGTTGGTGGACTTGTTTGGTCAAAACTTGGTTGGAAGCAAAAATTTCCTTGTATTGTAGTTCGAGAAAACCAACCTTTTCTTGATTCGTTTTGATCGATACCTCCGCTTGAACTAGCTTCTCTTGGAGGATTTTATTACTTGTTAGCATTTGATCCTTTTCCTCCGCAAGAGCTTTAGTAGAATTTTTCAATTCATTGTTTTCTTCTTCAAGCTCAAGTAGTCGCCTCCGTTGCTTCTTGTTTAGCTTAGCCAATTTTTTCGATTCAATTAGAAGTTGGTTGTAGGCATCGGCTAAATCTTCATCATCCGACTCCCCCTCGCTAGTGCCATTTTCGCTCGACGTTTCATGCACAGAAGGAGAAGCAAAGGGGTTAGCAATAACATATGATAAACAAAAAACAGAGGGAGAAGAAGAAACATGTGAACATAAAGCAATATTATCATTATTTTCTTCTTCATTAGAGCTCGAATCATTTGAGGTAGAATCATCCCAAGTTTTAGCTTGTAAGGCCTTCTTATCATAGGATTTCTTCGAGGGACAAACTGTGGCGATATGACCATATCCTCGGCATTTGTAGCATCGGATTTCACCTACAAACTCATCCGTTTCTTTAGAAGACTTTCCAAGCTTCTTTTCTTTAGAAGATTTAGAATGAGAAGATCCGTTAAAAGAAGGCTTTCGATTTGAGGATGAAGCTTGAATGTTGTGATTCTTCCTAAACTTCCGACGAAACTTCTTAGTAAGAAGTGCCATCTGACGTTCGAAATTTTCAAGAGAAACTTCATCGTCGGATTCGGTATCCTCGTCTTCCTCCTTTGTTGTATTAAGTGCAGCACCTGTACTCTTAGAGAAAGACTTGGAAGAAGATTGATTAGTAGGAAAGTCATTTCATAAGTTTGTAAAGCGCCTACTAATTCATCAACTTTCATATCATCCGGATGATTGATCGTTTCAATAGCCGCGACTTTAGCCCTAAAACGCTCCGGAAGTGTTCGAAGGATTTTTCTAACGACTTTAGATTCCGGGATTTTCTCTCCCAAGTTAGCACATGTATTAATGACATCTTGAAGTCTAGTAAAATAATCAATAAATGATTCATGCTCCTCCATGCGTATAGAATCAAATTGACTCGTAAGCATTTGAAGCTTTTGTATTTTTACTAGACTTGTACCCTCATGTGTAACTCGAAGAGTATCCCAAATTTCTTTAGCCGTTTCACACGCTGAGACACGTGTAAACTCGGTTTGAGATAAGGCATTAAATAGCGCATTAATACCCTTACCATTAAAAGACGATAAATCAATTTCATCCTTCGACCACTTATTCCGTGGCTTAAGTATAGTCGCGTCATCAACCACTTCGGTTGGATGTTTCCACCCCAACTTCAATGGTTTGCCATACACGCTCATCAATTGCGATAAGGAAGGCTCTCATCCGGACTTTCCAATAGGCATAATTAGTTCCATCAAAAAATGGTGGCCTAAAGATGTTACCTCCTTCACCCATTAAGATAGATAAGGCCTAGATCCCGCTCTGATACCAATTGTAAGATAGGGGGTGCCCTAGGATCTATCTAGAGTATATCTATCACCTAGAGGGGGGTGAATAGGTGTAACAACTAAAAACACAAATCTCAATGCAATAAAAATAATGCGGAAAATAAAATCAGCACACTGAGATTTACGTGGGAAACTCCACTTTGGAGAAAAACCCACGGGACCAACACGCGAAAAACAATCCACTAAGATTAAAGGATTACAAGGTGATTACCGACTCCACGGACTTAACCTCTCCTTCGTCTTCAGCGGATCTCGCGCACTCACGGCCGTCCACGCCTCACGTCTGAATCCACAGACGCCACGTCTCGAATCCACGAGACGCCTCGCTCCGAATCCACGAAGCCTTCACGATCCGAATCCACGAACCGCCTTTAACACGTCGAATCCACGACGCCAAGAGGAACACGATCTCAGGGTTTATTCTGGTGATTCCTTGCTTAGAATTCCATTAAGAACCAGTAGAAAAAGTTCTAAGCAAGAAGGAGATCAATTCGACATATGATCTAGAAAATAAAACTATCTCGAATTGATCTCGGAGGCTATTTTCATGAAACAGGTTTAGAACGAAAATCCTAGCCTCTAGGGTTTCTCAATTACGAATTCTGAGATGTTCCAAGGTTAGAGAGAACCCCCATAGGTTATTTATAGGTGTTGGAATCAAATAGAGTCGGATTAAATCAAAACATACCAAATCTAGCACTGTATACCGGTATACGTAGGTAGATACCGGAATGCGATGACGGAAACAGTTTCTCACGCAGACGCATTCCGGTACTAATAAGTCCAGTACCGGTATACTGTGAATCAGTACCGGTACTAAATATCACATACCGGTATACAGTTCAAAAAAAACCAAATTTATTACTTTCGGTTTTGAGGAACTTATAATTGTATTCCGGAATACACTTGCATACCGGTATCAGATTAGGCATACCGGTATGTGACTCCGGAAATTCAATAAACGAGTTTTAACAAAGAATCAAAAGTTCCTAAAAACTCATTTAATCCGATTATAAACATACACATGATTCCAATACCATAATTAACTATGAATCACCATATAACCAATAAAACTTACCTTCACATCGTGATTCAAACATGAGTCGATGGTTGTCAATGCTTGAAGTCTCGGAATCTTCAACAAGTTCACGAAGCACTCGACCTTTAAGACTCCGACTCAACAACTCACGAAATATGCCAATACAAAATCCGTAACAATCTCCCCCTTTGGCAATTTCGTGACAAAACCTAAAATACAAGTTCTACCCGAACCAAAATAAAAGAAATTCATTGCCATCACCACAACAATGAACTTCACGGTGTATGATCCAAAACATAAAACCAAAATTACAAATGGTTCAACCTCCTAAGACAAACTCTATGACTTAGGACTTGGAGTCTTGAAGTCTTAAAAGAAATCCTGCAAAAACAACTTCAGACACACATAGGTAGAAACATGTTGAACAAGTTAAGTTAGTAAAAATGTTATGTCATCATCTTTTCCCCCTTTAGTCATCTCTCCCCCTCAATATAGTTCTCTCCCCCTAACTATAGTTCTCTATAACGCTCTCCCTTAGTATGATCCTCTCCCCCTTTTTGTCAAAAATTGCCAATCAAAAATAGAAAAAGAGAACAATAGCAATAACTAAGCAAGTAGAGTTAGTCCATAGTTACAAGTCCAAAATAGAGAGAAAATAACGAAAACAAGCAGATAACTAAGACAAACATGAAATAGTGGAAAAGTGAAAACAAGATAAGAGATAGAAAACATCACTCTCCGTCATCACTATGATCATCATCGTCGTCTCCTTCACCCTCAGTGCCCGGAAGATGCTGCTCAAAAGAGGAAGGAGCAGGTGGATGTGAAGTACTAGGACCTGCACCACCAGCAACGTCATCATGACGACAACTAAGAATCTCTAAAATTTTCTTCACTCCATCCTCGAGATTCTTAAGTCTGTCCTCCAGTGCTCTGAAGCCTCGTTCAACCCGCTTCTTGAAAGACCGTAATTCATGACGAAGAGAGACCTCGGTAGCTGCTCCCCCTGAGCTAGATGACCCACCACGCTCAACAGGACGGGGCGCGGTACTAGGAGTAGTCGTAGAATATCCTTTAACTTGTTGAAACGTCTTCAAAGTACTGATCGACTTAGCCAAGGTAACTCCATCAATAGGTCCTAAGCCATAGTCATACTTGTTGCAAGACGTATCTACTCCATGTGCTTCAAGAATACGTGTGATCAATATAGGAAACGGAAGAAGCTCACGACGTCCGGAAGCATGAATGATAGTAGCCATACGCTGCCACATCAGAAAAGGAATGTTGATGTTGAGTCCCAATGCATACTCCGGATGACCAAGTAAAAAATAGAAGCACTAATCGGTCCCACCGGATGCGTTTTGTGCCAACAGTTGGCACAATGTTGTAGCAGACTATCAACGAAAGAATGTGATATTCAGGCTTCAATTCTCTTGATTCGACAAACAAACGATTTGTGTAAGTGCCCGGTTTGCATAAAGCATCTGTCATGATCTCCCAATGTGACGACGGTTGAATATGCCCTTGAGTATAAGATAAACCCGTGGTGCTCACATTTAAACCAAAGACCTCTCCAACAGTGTGAGGAGTAACCACCACGCGTATACCTCGAACCGTAGTCTCAAACTGATAATGTCCGGTTTCAGAGTCTTCATAAGTAACACGCCCATGCAGATAAAAATCCCGAATTAATTCCACGCAAAAGGGGGCACGAATAGGAAGGCGACCGACTGGTTCGATCGGAGCTCGTTGAAGTAGTTGAGCGAAGTCTGGAACTTCACGTGACAGCTCGCTGAAGTTCACATTGCGCTCCGCATGACAAGCCTTGCTTGCATAAGCCTTTTGCCGAATAGAGGAAACAGCTTCAGTATCTGCTCCCCGTTTGGTACGTCGTTCCGTTGCACTCGGTTCGCGAATAACCGGACCACCGGTGCTCCGACGAGGTGGAGAAGAAGCTCTCCCCCTACGAGTAGAACCCTCAAGAGCTTTACCCTTTCCGCGATCAATTTGCTCTTCCGGAGCATACTCGGAGCCCTCTGACTCGGTGCTCGATGAGTCCTCCTCGACGCGTGTCCTCTTGGTGACACGTTGCTTGCCGCGACCACGACCACGACTACCACCGGCAGCCATCATCATCACAAGAACAAGAACAATGGAAAAAGTCATTTTTTCCTATGCAACAAAGCACAAAAAAAAATGAAGATCAAGATCACATTGTTATTTAACTTCGAATGAGTGTAATAATCATCAAGACATGTATCAAGAACATCATATGCAAGTTTCATGAGGTTTCATTCATCAACAAAAAAAATTCTAGCAAAAACCCTAAAAATGCCCCAAAACATGCCTTAGAACAAAGATCAAAGAGAAATAACATGTTATTCTCGGATCTAAGTGTACTAGAACAAAGCTTGCATGTATCTAAACTCATTTCAAGCATAAACCCTCAAGAAATTTCAGTAAAAACGAAGATCGATCGTCAACCCAACAAAAACATGTAAAAAATAGTTAAAAACTAGGGTTTCGAGAATGCAAGAAGATAAACTTACAAATCCAAGGTGAAGAAACACAGATCTGGAGGAGAATCACGTCAGGGAACTCTTAGAGAGAGAAAGAGAGAGTTTTGAAAAGGATTGAGTGTGTTTTCAAAAATAGAATACCGGATATAAGCACATTCCGCAGGCGCATACCGGTATGCGATACCGTATACCGGTATGCAATGTAAATTTTCCGAAAAACAGTTCTCGGTTAAAAACAGAAAAACATGGTATACCGGTATTCCTTTTTTATATATACCGGTATGCAGAGAGAAAAATACAGTGTATGCCCTTTTCATGAAAAATTCACATGTAGAATATTCATCCCTTGATAATATCACGAAAATTAAACATTTTAATCCAAAATTATCATGATGCAAATACAATAGTGTAAAAAATTTCAGTAATCATATATAAATCAAAATTAAGTCATCACTAATAATCTGTAGACTTAAATTCTATCAAGATGTAACCGGTTTATGAAGATGACTTAAGAAATTCATCAAAAAGACAATTATTTGACGCACAAATGTTCAAATTTTGAGATAAACTTTAATTACAGGGGGTGGCTCTTTGAGCATCTTACTTGCATGAGGATCACCTTATGACTCCAAAAAAAAATGTAAACATATTTCCATTGCACGCTTTTGCAATCATATTTTTTTTTTTCAGATATGCCAATCAATTCATGTGGTAGCTGCACACACTAACCGGACGACCGGGGTGGTAGCTCTTTCCTCCATGTGGTGGTAGTTTTCACACTCCTTTAAAGGATGTAACTCTTTCCACATCTTACAAGCAATATTTATATAATAATATTCCCCCTTATTTTAGCAATCTCTTAATTGAAAATACATGTGACAAATTAGAGTCTGTAAGAGAATAACCATCCATCAAATTCAACACACACAACCGAGATAGATTAAGCTTCTAGAGATTATACATGATTACACAAATTTGATGAATATAAAAATTATGAAATCTCACAATATAGTATTTCCAAAAAAAATAATAAAGATGGAGTAAAATCGATAATTAACGTGAGATTTAAAAAGAGAGTGAATGAATGTGAATCAACAAACATCTAAGGCACAGATTAATGTAGAAAGGAAAAACACAAGTCAACACAGTCTTAAAGCATTAAAATAACAAAAGTAAGTAACGAAAAGCAATGATCAAATAAGATATGCAATAAATATGGATCAATGCAATATTTCTAATATATTAATGCTTAAGACAAGGAAAGATATCACCTTTCCGAACCCAAACTTGTAGGATTCTCGGTTGACTTGGTTTATTAGAATGAAGCTCCGCTCTCTTCGGCTTTTGTGCAACCCTTGGTCTGCGCATAGATTTTTTCTTTTGTTGTGGCTTAGACAGTAGGTTGATCTTCGCATTTTGACCCGTTTGAATTTTCTTTTGAGTCCTCGGGAGTTGCCGGATTGTTGAAGATGCCATTTTCTTTTCACTTTTGGGACAAAACCTTTTAATATGTCCTTGAATCCCACATTTATGGCATACAATCTCCTTTACTTTGGATGGAGTTTTAGATGCTGAAATTGCACTCTTTTTAACATGGGTTCTTTCATATCCAACTCCAATTTTGTCCGTTTGACCAAGTCCAAGCATGTTATCAAGTTTCTTTGATCCGGAGGAGAATTTTTGAATATCGGATTTAAGTTGGTGGACTTGTTTGGTCAAAACTTGGTTGGAAGCAAAAATTTCCTTGTATTGTAGTTAGTTCGAGAAAACCAACCTTTTCTTGATTCGTTTTGATCGATACCTCCGCTTGAACTAGCTTCTCTTGGAGGATTTTATTACTTGTTAGCATTTGATCCTTTTCCTCCGCAAGAGCTTTAGTAGAATTTTTCAATTCATTGTTTTCTTCTTCAAGCTCAAGTAGTCGCCTCCGTTGCTTCTTTGTTTAGCTTAGCCAATTTTTTCGATTCAATTAGAAGTTGGTTGTAGGCATCGGCTCTTCATCATCTTCATCATCCGACTCCCCCTCGCTAGTGCCATTTTCGCTCGACGTTTCATGCACAGAAGGAGAACAAAGGGGTTAGCAATAACATATGATAAACAAAAAACAGAGGGAGAAGAAGAAACATGTGAACATAAAGCAATATTATCATTATTTTCTTCTTCATTAGAGCTCGAATCATTTGAGGTAGAATCATCCCAAGTTTTAGCTTGTAAGGCCTTCTTATCATAGGATTTCTTCGAGGGACAAACTGTGGCGATATGACCATATCCTCGGCATTTGTAGCATCGGATTTCACCTACAAACTCATCCGTTTCTTTAGAAGACTTTCCAAGCTTCTTTTCTTTAGAAGATTTAGAATGAGAAGATCCGTTAAAAGAAGGCTTTCGATTTGAGGATGAAGCTTGAATGTTGTGATTCTTCCTAAACTTCCGACGAAACTTCTTAGTAAGAAGTGCCATCTGACGTTCGAAATTTTCAAGAGAAACTTCATCGTCGGATTCGGTATCCTCGTCTTCCTCCTTTGTTGTATTAAGTGCAGCACCTGTACTCTTAGAGAAAGACTTGGAAGAAGATTGATTAGTAGGAAAAGTCATTTCATAAGTTTGTAAAGCGCCTACTAATTCATCAACTTTCATATCATCCGGATGATTGATCGTTTCAATAGCCGCGACTTTAGCCCTAAAACGCTCCGGAAGTGTTCGAAGGATTTTTCTAACGACTTTAGATTCCGGGATTTTCTCTCCCAAGTTAGCACATGTATTAATGACATCTTGAAGTCTAGTAAAATAATCAATAAATGATTCATGCTCCTCCATGCGTATAGAATCAAATTGACTCGTAAGCATTTGAAGCTTTTGTATTTTTACTAGACTTGTACCCTCATGTGTAACTCGAAGAGTATCCCAAATTTCTTTAGCCGTTTCACACGCTGAGACACGTGTAAACTCGGTTTGAGATAAGGCATTAAATAGCGCATTAATACCCTTACCATTAAAAGACGATAAATCAATTTCATCCTTCGACCACTTATTCCGTGGCTTAAGTATAGTCGCGTCATCAACCACTTCGGTTGGATGTTTCCACCCAACTTCAATGGTTTGCCATACACGCTCATCAATTGCGATAAGGAAGGCTCTCATCCGGACTTTCCAATAGGCATAATTAGTTCCATCAAAAAATGGTGGCCTAAAGATGTTACCTCCTTCACCCATTAAGATAGATAAGGCCTAGATCCCGCTCTGATACCAATTGTAAGATAGGGGGTGCCCTAGGATCTATCTAGAGTATATCTATCACCTAGAGGGGGGTGAATAGGTGTAACAACAAAAAACACAAATCTCAATGCAATAAAAATAATGCGGAAAATAAAATCAGCACACTGAGATTTACGTGGGAAACTCCACTTTGGAGAAAAACCCACGGGACCAACACGCGAAAAACAATCCACTAAGATTAAAGGATTACAAGGTGATTACCGACTCCACGGACTTAACCTCTCCTTCGTCTTCAGCGGATCTCGC
Organism: Puya raimondii; assembly: GCA_016920855.1. Classification (NCBI taxonomy): domain Eukaryota; kingdom Viridiplantae; phylum Streptophyta; class Magnoliopsida; order Poales; family Bromeliaceae; genus Puya; species Puya raimondii. The sequence continues at coordinate 88,066,065 of JABWPP010000050.1, forward strand.
GCACTCACGGCCGTCCACGCCTCACGTCTGAATCCACAGACGCCACGTCTCGAATCCACGAGACGCCTCGCTCCGAATCCACGAAGCCTTCACGATCCGAATCCACGAACCGCCTTTAACACGTCGAATCCACGACGCCAAGAGGAACACGATCTCAGGGTTTATTCTGGTGATTCCTTGCTTAGAATTCCATTAAGAACCAGTAGAAAAAGTTCTAAGCAAGAAGGAGATCAATTCGACATATGATCTAGAAAATAAAACTATCTCGAATTGATCTCGGAGGCTATTTTCATGAAACACAGGTTTAGAACGAAAATCCTAGCCTCTAGGGTTTCTCAATTACGAATTCTGAGATGTTCCAAGGTTAGAGAGAACCCCCATAGGTTATTTATAGGTGTTGGAATCAAATAGAGTCGGATTAAATCAAAACATACCAAATCTAGCACTGTATACCGGTATACGTAGGTAGATACCGGAATGCGATGACGGAAACAGTTTCTCACGCAGACGCATTCCGGTACTAATAAGTCCAGTACCGGTAACTGTGAATCAGTACCGGTACTAAATATCACATACCGGTATACAGTTCAAAAAAAAAACCAAATTTATTACTTTCGGTTTTGAGGAACTTATAATTGTATTCCGGAATACACTTGCATACCGGTATCAGATTAGGCATACCGGTATGTGACTCCGGAAATTCAATAAACGAGTTTTAACAAAGAATCAAAAGTTCCTAAAAACTCATTTAATCCGATTATAAACATACACATGATTCCAATACCATAATTAACTATGAATCACCATATAACCAATAAAACTTACCTTCACATCGTGATTCAAACATGAGTCGATGGTTGTCAATGCTTGAAGTCTCGGAATCTTCAACAAGTTCACGAAGCACTCGACCTTTAAGACTCCGACTCAACAACTCACGAAATATGCCAATACAAAATCCGTAACAATCTCCCCCTTTGGCAATTTCGTGACAAAACCTAAAATACAAGTTCTACCCGAACCAAAATAAAAGAAATTCATTGCCATCACCACAACAATGAACTTCACGCGTGTATGATCCAAAACATAAAACCAAAATTACAAATGGTTCAACCTCCTAAGACAAACTCTATGACTTAGGACTTGGAGTCTTGAAGTCTTAAAAGAAATCCTGCAAAAACAACTTCAGACACACATAGGTAGAAACATGTTGAACAAGTTAAGTTAGTAAAATGTTATGTCATCATCTTTTCCCCCTTTAGTCATCTCTCCCCCTCAATATAGTTCTCTCCCCCTAACTATAGTTCTCTATAACGCTCTCCCTTAGTATGATCCTCTCCCCCTTTTTGTCAAAAATTGCCAATCAAAAATAGAAAAAGAGAACAATAGCAATAACTAAGCAAGTAGAGTTAGTCCATAGTTACAAGTCCAAAATAGAGAGAAAATAACGAAAACAAGCAGATAACTAAGACAAACATGAAATAGTGGAAAAGTGAAAACAAGATAAGAGATAGAAAACATCACTCTCCGTCATCACTATGATCATCATCGTCGTCTCCTTCACCCTCAGTGCCCGGAAGATGCTGCTCAAAAGAGGAAGGAGCAGGTGGATGTGAAGTACTAGGACCTGCACCACCAGCAACGTCATCATGACGACAACTAAGAATCTCTAAAATTTTCTTCACTCCATCCTCGAGATTCTTAAGTCTGTCCTCCAGTGCTCTGAAGCCTCGTTCAACCCGCTTCTTGAAAGACCGTAATTCATGACGAAGAGAGACCTCGGTAGCTGCTCCCCCTGAGCTAGATGACCCACCACGCTCAACAGGACGGGGCGCGGTACTAGGAGTAGTCGTAGAATATCCTTTAACTTGTTGAAACGTCTTCAAAGTACTGATCGACTTAGCCAAGGTAACTCCATCAATAGGTCCTAAGCCATAGTCATACTTGTTGCAAGACGTATCTACTCCATGTGCTTCAAGAATACGTGTGATCAATATAGGAAACGGAAGAAGCTCACGACGTCCGGAAGCATAATGATAGTAGCCATACGCTGCCACATCAGAAAAGGAATGTTGATGTTGAGTCCCAATGCATACTCCGGATGACCAAGTAAAAATAGAAGCACTAATCGGTCCCACCGGATGCGTTTTGTGCCAACAGTTGGCACAATGTTGTAGCAGACTATCAACGAAAGAATGTGATATTCAGGCTTCAATTCTCTTGATTCGACAAACAAACGATTTGTGTAAGTGCCCGGTTTGCATAAAGCATCTGTCATGATCTCCCAATGTGACGACGGTTGAATATGCCCTTGAGTATAAGATAAACCCGTGGTGCTCACATTTAAACCAAAGACCTCTCCAACAGTGTGAGGAGTAACCACCACGCGTATACCTCGAACCGTAGTCTCAAACTGATAATGTCCGGTTTCAGAGTCTTCATAAGTAACACGCCCATGCAGATAAAAATCCCGAATTAATTCCACGCAAAAGGGGGCACGAATAGGAAGGCGACCGACTGGTTCGATCGGAGCTCGTTGAAGTAGTTGAGCGAAGTCTGGAACTTCACGTGACAGCTCGCTGAAGTTCACATTGCGCTCCGCATGACAAGCCTTGCTTGCATAAGCCTTTTGCCGAATAGAGGAAACAGCTTCAGTATCTGCTCCCCGTTTGGTACGTCGTTCCGTTGCACTCGGTTCGCGAATAACCGGACCACCGGTGCTCCGACGAGGTGGAGAAGAAGCTCTCCCCCTACGAGTAGAACCCTCAAGAGCTTTACCCTTTCCGCGATCAATTTGCTCTTCCGGAGCATACTCGGAGCCCTCTGACTCGGTGCTCGATGAGTCCTCCTCGACGCGTGTCCTCTTGGTGACACGTTGCTTGCCGCGACCACGACCACGACTACCACCGGCAGCCATCATCATCACAAGAACAAGAACAATGGAAAAAGTCATTTTTTCCTATGCAACAAAGCACAAAAAAAATGAAGATCAAGATCACATTGTTATTTAACTTCGAATGAGTGTAATAATCATCAAGACATGTATCAAGAACATCATATGCAAGTTTCATGAGGTTTCATTCATCAACAAAAAAAATTCTAGCAAAAACCCTAAAAATGCCCCAAAACATGCCTTAGAACAAAGATCAAAGAGAAATAACATGTTATTCTCGGATCTAAGTGTACTAGAACAAAGCTTGCATGTATCTAAACTCATTTCAAGCATAAACCCTCAAGAAATTTCAGTAAAAACGAAGATCGATCGTCAACCCAACAAAAACATGTAAAAATAGTTAAAAACTAGGGTTTCGAGAATGCAAGAAGATAAACTTACAAATCCAAGGTGAAGAAACACAGATCTGGAGGAGAATCACGTCAGGGAACTCTTAGAGAGAGAAAGAGAGAGTTTTGAAAAGGATTGAGTGTGTTTTCAAAATTAGAATACCGGAATATAAGCACATTCCGCAGGCGCATACCGGTATGCGATACCGTATACCGGTATGCAATGTAAATTTTCCGAAAAACAGTTCTCGGTTTAAAAACAGAAAAACATGGTATACCGGTATTCCTTTTATATATACCGGTATGCAGAGAGAAAAATACAGTGTATGCCCTTTTCATGAAAAATTCACATGTAGAATATTCATCCCTTGATAATATCACGAAAATTAAACATTTTAATCCAAAATTATCATGATGCAAATACAATAGTGTAAAAAAAAATTCAGTAATCATATATAAATCAAAATTAAGTCATCACTAATAATCTGTAGACTTAAATTCTATCAAGATGTAACCGGTTTATGAATATGACTTAAGAAATTCATCAAAAAGACAATTATTTGTCGCACAAATGTTCAAATTTTGAGATAAACTTTAATTACAGGGGGTGGCTCTTTGAGCATCTTACTTGCATGAGGATCACCTTATGACTCCAAAAAAAAATGTAAACATATTTCCATTGCACGCTTTTGCAATCATAATTTTTTTTTTTCAGATATGCCAATCAATTCATGTGGTAGCTGCACACACTAACCGGACGACCGGGGTGGTAGCTCTTTCCTCCATGTGGTGGTAGTTTTCACACTCCTTTAAAGGATGTAACTCTTTCCACATCTTACAAGCAATATTTATATAATAATATTCCCCCTTATTTTAGCAATCTCTTAATTGAAAATACATGTGACAAATTAGAGTCTGTAAGAGAATAACCATCCATCAAATTCAACACACACAACCGAGATAGATTAAGCTTCTAGAGATTATACATGATTACACAAATTTGATGAATATAAAAATTATGAAATCTCACAATATAGTATTTCCAAAAAAAAAAAATAAAGATGGAGTAAAATCGATAATTAACGTGAGATTTAAAAAGAGAGTGAATGAATGTGAATCAACAAACATCTAAGGCACAGATTAATGTAGAAAGGAAAACACAAGTCAACACAGTCTTAAAGCATTAAAATAACAAAAGTAAGTAACGAAAAGCAATGATCAAATAAGATATGCAATAAATATGGATCAATGCAATATTTCTAATATATTAATGCTTAAGACAAGGAAAGATATCACCTTTCCGAACCCAAACTTGTAGGATTCTCGGTTGACTTGGTTTATTAGAATGAAGCTCCGCTCTCTTCGGCTTTTGTGCAACCCTTGGTCTGCGCATAGATTTTTTTTTTCTTTTGTTGTGGCTTAGACAGTAGGTTGATCTTCGCATTTTGACCCGTTTGAATTTTCTTTTGAGTCCTCGGGAGTTGCCGGATTGTTGAAGATGCCATTTTCTTTTCACTTTTGGGACAAAACCTTTTAATATGTCCTTGAATCCCACATTTATGGCATACAATCTCCTTTACTTTGGATGGAGTTTTAGATGCTGAAATTGCACTCTTTTTAACATGGGTTCTTTCATATCTAACTCCAATTTTGTCCGTTTGACCAAGTCCAAGCATGTTATCAAGTTTCTTTGATCCGGAGGAGAATTTTTGAATATCGGATTTAAGTTGGTGGACTTGTTTGGTCAAAACTTGGTTGGAAGCAAAAATTTCCTTGTATTGTAGTTCGAGAAAACCAACCTTTTCTTGATTCGTTTTGATCGATACCTCCGCTTGAACTAGCTTCTCTTGGAGGATTTTATTACTTGTTAGCATTTGATCCTTTTTCCTCCGCAAGAGCTTTAGTAGAATTTTTCAATTCATTATTTTCTTCTTCAAGCTCAAGTAGTCGCCTCCGTTGCTTCTTGTTTAGCTTAGCCAATTTTTTCGATTCAATTAGAAGTTGGTTGTAGGCATCGGCTAAATCTTCATCATCCGACCCCCCCTCGCTAGTGCCATTTTCGCTCGACGTTTCATGCACAGAAGGAGAAGCAAAGGGGTTAGCAATAACATATGATAAAACAAAAAACAGAGGGAGAAGAAGAAGAAACATGTGAACATAAAGCAATATTATCATTATTTTCTTCTTCATTAGAGCTCGAATCGTTTGAGGTAGAATCATCCCAAGTTTTAGCTTGTAAGGCCTTCTTATCATAGGATTTCTTCGAGGGACAAACTGTGGCGATATGACCATATCCTCGGCATTTGTAGCATCGGATTTCACCTACAAACTCATCCGTTTCTTTAGAAGACTTTCCAAGCTTCTTTTCTTTAGAAGATTTAGAATGAGAAGATCCGTTAAAAGAAGGCTTTCGATTTGAGGATGAAGCTTGAATGTTGTGATTCTTCCTAAACTTCCGACGAAACTTCTTAGTAAGAAGTGCCATCTGACGTTCGAAATTTTCAAGAGAAACTTCATCGTCGAATTCGGTATCCTCGTCTTCCTCCTTTGTTGTATTAAGTGCAGCACCTGTACTCTTAGAGAAAGACTTGGAAGAAGATTGATTAGTAGGAAAAGTCATTTCATAAGTTTGTAAAGCGCCTACTACTTCATCAACTTTCATATCATCCGGATGATTGATCGTTTCAATAGCCGCGACTTTAGCCCTAAAACGTTCCGGAAGTGTTCGAAGGATTTTTCTAACGACTTTAGATTCCGGGATTTTCTCTCCCAAGTTAGCACATGTATTAATGACATCTTGAAGTCTAGTAAAATAATCAATAAATGATTCATGCTCCTCCATGCGTATAGAATCAAATTGACTCGTAAGCATTTGAAGCTTTTGTATTTTTACTAGACTTGTACCCTCATGTGTAACTCGAAGAGTATCCCAAATTTCTTTAGCCGTTTCACACGCTGAGACACGTGTAAACTCGGTTTGAGATAAGGCATTAAATAGCGCATTAATACCCTTACCATTAAAAAGATGATAAATCAATTTCATCCTTCGACCACTTATTCCGTGGCTTAAGTATAGTCGCGTCATCAACCACTTCGGTTGGATGTTTTCCACCCAACTTCAATGGTTTGCCATACACGCTCATCAATTGCGATGAGGAAGGCTCTCATCCGGACCTTTTTCCAATAGGCATAATTAGTTCCATCAAAAAAATGGTGGCCTAAAGATGTTTACCTCCTAGTCACCCATTAAGATTAGATAAAGGCCTAGATCCCGCTCTGATACCAATTGTAAGATAGGGGTTGCCCTAGGATCTATCTAGAGTATATCTATCACCTAGAGGGGGGTGAATAGGTGTAACAACTAAAAACACAAATCTCAATGCAATAAAAATAATGCGGAAAAAATAAAAATCAAACACACTGAGATTTTAACGTGGGAAAACTCCACTTTGGAGAAAAACCCACGGGACCAACACTATAAAAAAAACAATCCACTAAGATTAAAGGAATTACAAGGTGATTACCTCCACTAGACTTAACCTCTCCTTAAAAATATCTTCAGCGGATCATCGCGCATTCACCGGATTCAAACAATACATTCGTATGAGTCCGTCAACGTCTGTTCCATCAAGACTACCACGCATGTTCGATAATCCACGGACTTGGCACTTCCCAGAGACGTGAAGTCCCATGCGTTTCGAATCCACGAAGCCTTCCGATCAAAATACTTCATTTCTCGTTACTTAAACACACTCGAATCTCATGCGCTAGGGGAGGTTTGACCACGATTTCGGATTTACCTCAAAGTTTCTTTAGAGTATTTTGATGATACCTACATCAGAATTAATAAGGGGCAAAAAAAAGTAATACCACAAATAAGGGACGCACAAAAAAATGACCCAACTTTATAAAAAGAAATTCATCAAAAGTTCAAAACGTATAAATCAGGGGGGGCTAATGAAATTTTTAGATAGGAACCCTCATGTAACTTTCTGATGGGGAACTTTAACCAAAATTGCTGAAACACGTGTAACTAGGATGAGAAACAGAACTAACCTCACCCTTGACCCATTAAAAACCGATAAATCCTAATTAAGAAAAAAACTTCCATAATAAGTTAATTTGAATAATTAGGTAACGAATAGGTACTTCAATAACTCATAATGCCCAAGGGGGGATTATAGTATAGAAACAAACCTTAACGAGAAATTTAGGAGGTAAAAAAGAGTTATACGGAAAGGAGATAGTCGGAAAAATAAAATCGAAAACTATCTACGAGGAATAGCAAAATCCAAGACAGGGACTTTGTAACAAACGGAAAACACAAATCTCAATGCAAAAACATAACCGGAAATAAAATCAGGGCACACACCTTGAGATTTAACGTGGGAAAACTCCCTTTGGAGATAAAACCCCGCACGTTGAAAAATCATCCGCGAACCCAACTCAAATCCACACTACGTTTTTAATAGGAATTCAAGGTGATCTACCTAAAAAAACATCCTTACAACCTCGTCGAAAACCCACTTAATCAAACAAAAATCCACGCACAACGCGAAACAATCCACTAAGATTAAAGATTACAACTATTACCGACTCCAAACTCTCTCCGTCGTCTTCAAGCGAATTCGAAATCATAAACCTCGCCTCACGTCTGAATCCACAGACGCCACGTCTCGAATCCACGAGACAACCTCGCTCCGAATCCACGAAGCCTTCACGATCCGAATCCACGAACCGCCTTTAACACGTCGAATCCACGACGCCAAGAGGAAACGATCTCAGGGTTTAGGGTTTACTGGTGATTCCTTGCTTAGAATTCCATTAAGAACCAGTAGAAAAAGTTCTAAGCAAGAAGGAGATCAATTCGACATATGATCTAGAAAATAAAACTATCTCGAATTGATCTCGGAGGCTATTTTCATGAAACAGGTTTAGAACGAAAATCCTAGCCTCTAGGGTTTCTCAATTACGAATTCTGAGATGTTCCAAGGTTAGAGAGAACCCCCATAGGTTATTTATAGGTGTTGGAATCAAATAGAGTCGGATTAAATCAAAACATACCAAATCTAGCACTGTATACCGGTATACGTAGGTAGATACCGGAATGCGATGACGGAAACAGTTTCTCACGCAGACGCATTCCGGTACTAATAAGTCCAGTACCGGTATACTGTGAATCAGTACCGGTACTAAATATATCACATACCGGTATACAGTTCAAAAACCAAATTTATTACTTTCGGTTTTGAGGAAACTTATAATTGTATTCCGGAATACACTTGCATACCGGTATCAGATTAGGCATACCGGTATGTGACTCCGGAAATTCAATAAACGAGTTTTAACAAAGAATCAAAAGTTCCTAAAAACTCATTTAATCCGATTATAAACATACACATGATTCCAATACCATAATTAACTATGAATCACCATATAACCAATAAAACTTACCTTCACATCGTGATTCAAACATGAGTCGATGGTTGTCAATGCTTGAAGTCTCGGAATCTTCAACAAGTTCACGAAGCACTCAACCTTCAAGACTCCGACTCAACAACTCACGAAATATGCCAATACAAAATCCGTAACAATCTCCCCCTTTGGCAATTTCGTGACAAAACCTAAAATACAAGTTCTACCCGAACCAAAATAAAAGAAATTCATTGCCATCACCACAACAATGAACTTCACGCGTGTATGATCCAAAACATAAAACCAAAATTACAAATGGTTCAACCTCCTAAGACAAACTCTATGACTTAGGACTTGGAGTCTTGAAGTCTTAAAAGAAATCCTGCAAAAACAACTTCAGACACACATAGGTAGAAACATGTTGAACAAGTTAAGTTAGTAAAATGTTATGTCATCATCTTTTCCCCCTTTAGTCATCTCTCCCCCTCAATATAGTTCTCTCCCCCTAACTATAGTTCTCTATAACGCTCTCCCTTAGTATGATCCTCTCCCCCTTTTTGTCAAAAATTGCCAATCAAAAATAGAAAAAGAGAACAATAGCAATAACTAAGCAAGTAGAGTTAGTCCATAGTTACAAGTCCAAAATAGAGAGAAAATAACGAAAACAAGCAGATAACTAAGACAAACATGAAATAGTGGAAAAGTGAAAACAAGATAAGAGATAGAAAACATCACTCTCCGTCATCACTATGATCATCATCGTCGTCTCCTTCACCCTCAGTGCCCGGAAGATGCTGCTCAAAAGAGGAAGGAGCAGGTGGATGTGAAGTACTAGGACCTGCACCACCAGCAACGTCATCATGACGACAACTAAGAATCTCTAGAATTTTCTTCACTCCATCCTCGAGATTCTTAAGTCTGTCCTCCAGTGCTCTGAAGCCTCGTTCAAAACCCGCTTCTTGAAAGACCGTAATTCATGACGAAGAGAGACCTCGGTAGCTGCTCCCCCTGAGCTAGATGACCCACCACGCTCAACAGGACGGGGCGCGGTACTAGGAGTAGTCGTAGAATATCCTTTAACTTGTTGAAACGTCTTCAAAGTACTGATCGACTTAGCCAAGGTAACTCCATCAATAGGTCCTAAGCCATAGTCATACTTGTTGCAAGACGTATCTACTCCATGTGCTTCAAGAATACGTGTGATCAATATAGGAAACGGAAGAAGCTCACGACGTCCGGAAGCATGAATGATAGTAGCCATACGCTGCCACATCAGAAAAGGAATGTTGATGTTGAGTCCCAATGCATACTCCGGATGACCAAGTAAAAATAGAAGCACTAATCGGTCCCACCGGATGCGTTTTTGTGCCAACAGTTGGCACAATGTTGTAGCAGACTATCAACGAAAGAATGTGATATTCAGGCTTCAATTCTCTTGATTCGACAAACAAACGATTTGTGTAAGTGCCCGGTTTGCATAAAGCATCTGTCATGATCTCCCAATGTGACGACGGGTTGAATATGCCCTTGAGTATAAGATAAACCCGTGGTGCTCACATTTAAACCAAAGACCTCTCCAACAGTGTGAGGAGTAACCACCACGCGTATACCTCGAACCGTAGTCTCAAACTGATAATGTCCGGTTTCAGAGTCTTCATAAGTAACACGCCCATGCAGATAAAAATCCCGAATTAATTCCACGCAAAAGGGGGCACGAATAGGAAGGCGACCGACTGGTTCGATCGGAGCTCGTTGAAGTAGTTGAGCGAAGTCTGGAACTTCACGTGACAGCTCGCTGAAGTTCACATTGCGCTCCGCATGACAAGCCTTGCTTGCATAAGCCTTTTGCCGAATAGAGGAAACAGCTTCAGTATCTGCTCCCCGTTTGGTACGTCGTTCCGTTGCACTCGGTTCGCGAATAACCGGACCACCGGTGCTCCGACGAGGTGGAGAAGAAGCTCTCCCCCTACGAGTAGAACCCTCAAGAGCTTTACCCTTTCCGCGATCAATTTGCTCTTCCGGAGCATACTCGGAGCCCTCTGACTCGGTGCTCGATGAGTCCTCCTCGACGCGTGTCCTCTTGGTGACACGTTGCTTGCCGCGACCACGACCACGACTACCACCGGCAGCCATCATCATCACAAGAACAAGAACAATGGAAAAAGTCATTTTTTCCTATGCAACAAAGCACAAAAAAAAATGAAGATCAAGATCACATTGTTATTTAACTTCGAATGAGTGTAATAATCATCAAGACATGTATCAAGAACATCATATGCAAGTTTCATGAGGTTTCATTCATCAACAAAAAAAATTCTAGCAAAAACCCTAAAAAAGCCCCAAAACATGCCTTAGAACAAAGATCAAAGAGAAATAACATGTTATTCTCGGATCTAAGTGTACTAGAACAAAGCTTGCATGTATCTAAACTCATTTCAAGCATAAACCCTCAAGAAATTTCAGTAAAAACGAAGATCGATCGTCAACCCAACAAAAACATGTAAAAATAGTTAAAAACTAGGGTTTCGAGAATGCAAGAAGATAAACTTACAAATCCAAGGTGAAGAAACACAGATCTGGAGGAGAATCACGTCAGGGAACTCTTAGAGAGAGAAAGAGAGAGTTTTGAAAAGGATTGAGTGTGTTTTCAAAAATAGAATACCGGATATAAGCACATTCCGCAGGCGCATACCGGTATGCGATACCGTATACCGGTATGCAATGTAAATTTTCCGAAAAACAGTTCTCGGTTAAAAACAGAAAAACATGGTATACCGGTATTCCTTTTATATATACCGGTATGCAGAGAGAAAAATACAGTGTATGCCCTTTTCATGAAAAATTCACATGTAGAATATTCATCCCTTGATAATATCACGAAAATTAAACATTTTAATCCAAAATTATCATGATGCAAATACAATAGTGTAAAAAAAAATTCAGTAATCATATATAAATCAAAATTAAGTCATCACTAATAATCTGTAGACTTAAATTCTATCAAGATGTAACCGGTTTATGAAGATGACTTAAGAAATTCATCAAAAAGACAATTATTTGACGCACAAATGTTCAAATTTTGAGATAAACTTTAATTACAGGGGGTGGCTCTTTGAGCATCTTACTTGCATGAGGATCACCTTATGACTCCAAAAAAAAATGTAAACATATTTCCATTGCACGCTTTTGCAATCATAAATTTTTTTTTCAGATATGCCAATCAATTCATGTGGTAGCTGCACACACTAACCGGACGACCGGGGTGGTAGCTCTTTCCTCCATGTGGTGGTAGTTTTCACACTCCTTTAAAGGATGTAACTCTTTCCACATCTTACAAGCAATATTTATATAATAATATTCCCCCTTATTTTAGCAATCTCTTAATTGAAAATACATGTGACAAATTAGAGTCTGTAAGAGAATAACCATCCATCAAATTCAACACACACAACCGAGATAGATTAAGCTTCTAGAGATTATACATGATTACACAAATTTGATGAATATAAAAATTATGAAATCTCACAATATAGTATTTCCAAAAAAAAAAAATAAAGATGGAGTAAAATCGATAATTAACGTGAGATTTAAAAAGAGAGTGAATGAATGTGAATCAACAAACATCTAAGGCACAGATTAATGTAGAAAGGAAAACACAAGTCAACACAGTCTTAAAGCATTAAAATAACAAAAGTAAGTAACGAAAAGCAATGATCAAATAAGATATGCAATAAATATGGATCAATGCAATATTTCTAATATATTAATGCTTAAGACAAGGAAAGATATCACCTTTCCGAACCCAAACTTGTAGGATTCTCGGTTGACTTGGTTTATTAGAATGAAGCTCCGCTCTCTTCGGCTTTTGTGCAACCCTTGGTCTGCGCATAGATTTTTTCTTTTGTTGTGGCTTAGACAGTAGGTTGATCTTCGCATTTTGACCCGTTTGAATTTTCTTTTGAGTCCTCGGGAGTTGCCGGATTGTTGAAGATGCCATTTTCTTTTCACTTTTGGGACAAAACCTTTTAATATGTCCTTGAATCCCACATTTATGGCATACAATCTCCTTTACTTTGGATGGAGTTTTAGATGCTGAAATTGCACTCTTTTTAACATGGGTTCTTTCATATCCAACTCCAATTTTGTCCGTTTGACCAAGTCCAAGCATGTTATCAAGTTTCTTTGATCCGGAGGAGAATTTTTGAATATCGGATTTAAGTTGGTGGACTTGTTTGGTCAAAACTTGGTTGGAAGCAAAAATTTCCTTGTATTGTAGTTTCGAGAAAACCAACCTTTTCTTGATTCGTTTTGATCGATACCTCCGCTTGAACTAGCTTCTCTTGGAGGATTTTATTACTTGTTAGCATTTGATCCTTTTCCTCCGCAAGAGCTTTAGTAGAATTTTTCAATTCATTGTTTTCTTCTTCAAGCTCAAGTAGTCGCCTCCGTTGCTTCTTGTTTAGCTTAGCCAATTTTTTCGATTCAATTAGAAGTTGGTTGTAGGCATCGGCTAAATCTTCATCATCCGACTCCCCCTCGCTAGTGCCATTTTCGCTCGACGTTTCATGCACAGAAGGAGAAGCAAAGGGGTTAGCAATAACATATGATAAACAAAAAACAGAGGGAGAAGAAGAAACATGTGAACATAAAGCAATATTATCATTATTTTCTTCTTCATTAGAGCTCGAATCATTTGAGGTAGAATCATCCCAAGTTTTAGCTTGTAAGGCCTTCTTATCATAGGATTTCTTCGAGGGACAAACTGTGGCGATATGACCATATCCTCGGCATTTGTAGCATCGGATTTCACCTACAAACTCATCCGTTTCTTTAGAAGACTTTCCAAGCTTCTTTTCTTTAGAAGATTTAGAATGAGAAGATCCGTTAAAAGAAGGCTTTCGATTTGAGGATGAAGCTTGAATGTTGTGATTCTTCCTAAACTTCCGACGAAAACTTCTTAGTAAGAAGTGCCATCTGACGTTCGAAATTTTCAAGAGAAACTTCATCGTCGGATTCGGTATCCTCGTCTTCCTCCTTTGTTGTATTAAGTGCAGCACCTGTACTCTTAGAGAAAGACTTGGAAGAAGATTGATTAGTAGGAAAAGTCATTTCATAAGTTTGTAAAGCGCCTACTAATTCATCAACTTTCATATCATCCGGATGATTGATCGTTTCAATAGCCGCGACTTTAGCCCTAAAACGCTCCGGAAGTGTTCGAAGGATTTTTCTAACGACTTTAGATTCCGGGATTTTTCTCTCCCAAGTTAGCACATGTATTAATGACATCTTGAAGTCTAGTAAAATAATCAATAAATGATTCATGCTCCTCCATGCGTATAGAATCAAATTGACTCGTAAGCATTTGAAGCTTTTGTATTTTTACTAGACTTGTACCCTCATGTGTAACTCGAAGAGTATCCCAAATTTCTTTAGCCGTTTCACACGCTGAGACACGTGTAAACTCGGTTTGAGATAAGGCATTAAATAGCGCATTAATACCCTTACCATTAAAAGACGATAAATCAATTTCATCCTTCGACCACTTATTCCGTGGCTTAAGTATAGTCGCGTCATCAACCACTTCGGTTGGATGTTTCCACCCAACTTCAATGGTTTGCCATACACGCTCATCAATTGCGATAAGGAAGGCTCTCATCCGGACTTTCCAATAGGCATAATTAGTTCCATCAAAAAATGGTGGCCTAAAGATGTTACCTCCTTCACCCATTAAGATAGATAAGGCCTAGATCCCGCTCTGATACCAATTGTAAGATAGGGGGTGCCCTAGGATCTATCTAGAGTATATCTATCACCTAGAGGGGGGTGAATAGGTGTAACAACTAAAAACACAAATCTCAATGCAATAAAAATAATGCGGAAAATAAAATCAGCACACTGAGATTTACGTGGGAAACTCCACTTTGGAGAAAAACCCACGGGACCAACACGCGAAAAACAATCCACTAAGATTAAAGGATTACAAGGTGATTACCGACTCCACGGACTTAACCTCTCCTTCGTCTTCAGCGGATCTCGCGCACTCACGGCCGTCCACGCCTCACGTCTGAATCCACAGACGCCACGTCTCGAATCCACGAGACGCCTCGCTCCGAATCCACGAAGCCTTCACGATCCGAATCCACGAACCGCCTTTAACACGTCGAATCCACGACGCCAAGAGGAACACGATCTCAGGGTTTATTCTGGTGATTCCTTGCTTAGAATTCCATTAAGAACCAGTAGAAAAAGTTCTAAGCAAGAAGGAGATCAATTCGACATATGATCTAGAAAATAAAACTATCTCGAATTGATCTCGGAGGCTATTTTCATGAAACAGGTTTAGAACGAAAATCCTAGCCTCTAGGGTTTCTCAATTACGAATTCTGAGATGTTCCAAGGTTAGAGAGAACCCCCATAGGTTATTTATAGGTGTTGGAATCAAATAGAGTCGGATTAAATCAAAACATACCAAATCTGGCACTGTATACCGGTATACGTAGGTAGATACCGGAATGCGATGACGGAAACAGTTTCTCACGCAGACGCATTCCGGTACTAATAAGTCCAGTACCGGTATACTGTGAATCAGTACCGGTACTAAATATCACATACCGGTATACAGTTCAAAAACCAAATTTATTACTTTCGGTTTTGAGGAACTTATAATTGTATTCCGGAATACACTTGCATACCGGTATCAGATTAGGCATACCGGTATGTGACTCCGGAAATTCAATAAACGAGTTTTAACAAAGAATCAAAAGTTCCTAAAAACTCATTTAATCCGATTATAAACATACACATGATTCCAATACCATAATTAACTATGAATCACCATATAACCAATAAAACTTACCTTCACGTCGTGATTCAAACATGAGTCGATGGTTGTCAATGCTTGAAGTCTCGGAATCTTCAACAAGTTCACGAAGCACTCGACCTTCAAGACTCCGACTCAACAACTCACGAAATATGCCAATACAAAATCCGTAACAGAAACTTCTTTTAAGGGGGGAATGATGTAAGGACTGAGATTTTTACTGCCTAATTTAACTCTCCGTTGACATTGTTTTTGCATGTATTTTAATTACATAATCACTCGTCAAGTTTCGGTTGAAAATGAGCTATTGGACCACTATGAACAGAGTCCGACACACTCCAGAAGCCATCTCTATTAATTGGCTTCACCGGAAAACCGGAGTTACTATTCACTTAAGTGAATAATAAAAATGGGAAGCATTTTTGATAGGTTGCTTGCTGTACTGTGTATCGCATCATCCTTCACCTAAGGAGTACTTAGAGGCATATAGGAATAGCTGAATGTTATTCATTGAGAATTGTGTATGTGGATTGGTGAATGTAAGTATGATTGTGATCCTATTGTACGATATGGATACGCCGTGCAAATACAGGGGAGACTCTGTCCGAGTGGACAGAGGTCCCTGTATTTCTGGCGGGTCTGTGCGTCGCGTGGGCTATGTAAAAAAAAAAAAAAATTTGACCCGTTTTCCGCAAATTCTGAATTTCAAAGATATGAAAACTCTTATTAAACCAGCCCGGGGCGTGATAGATTAAGATGGTATCAAAGCAAATGAACAATCACAACTACATTCACAACCTATCTAACTGAACCACTGGTTAGGATAACCCTAGGAAGACCTAAGGTTTATAAGCACGTGAGAGCACGGGGTTGTGGGATTGAGTCCCGGTAAGTTGGTCGAGTTTTATTAACTCGAAGTTTATTGTTGTTTCGTTACCCCGTGTTTGTTTTGCAGTTGCGGTGCAGACTTGTTCCTCTACTGGGAGTGGCGGCGAATTACCAGACAGGTATCGAGTGGTTGGGTGATGTGCACCTGGTAAAACCACTCGAGACAGATGTTGATATTGAGGATCCAGGCAGTGGCATCTGCTGGGCCTTAGCTGACGGCTGAGCCGTGTTTACCAGGCCCCACTTCCCATGTAGAGCATGAAGTCCACCGTGGGTATCTCTATGGAGACGATACAGTGTGCGGTTACAGTCGCGACTGTTGATGGAGCTGTGTGAGTACAGCTCGAGGATTGAAGTGCAATCACTTGGGCGACTGCAATGCGGATATTGTTTCCTCAGGCTTTGTGAGTATGGCATTAAATGCCTATTCCTTCCTATTTAGAGCTCATGTACGATTGCAGGCATCTCCGTGGAGATGATGATTTGTACAACTTTGACCACATGTTGCGTGGGCTGCTGGTGTGCGGCCCGTGGTTTGTTCGCCGACCGCTTGTGAGGTCACGGTATAAGTAGAGTTTCTTGAGCTTTGGCGAGTAGGACCGTGGTGCCTACCCTATTTCTCTATCATCTAATGGTGGTGTGTGTCACCGAGAGAGGAGCGAATCCAAGTATGGATAGTTGAAGTAAATTGGTGATAGCTTACGAGGTTTTCCTCTTTCTTCGGATAAGTTGTTGGCTTGACTCCGATCTTTAGATTGGTTGGAGTGTATCGAGGTTGTTATAGGGCTCCTTATAGAGCTTTAGGCAAGATATTAGATTCCGTGTGAGTATATGAGCGGGAATTCGCTTGACTCATAAAACTAAAGGATGATCGTGCTGCGAAGCGAGCTTAGAAGGTCTTTCTCGCTTGAGTGATGTTTAAATATCCTATTGGTGGATTTGTCAGTGCAACTATTTGATCTTCATGTGACCTTTGCGCCTATTGGTGTAAGCCAGGATCGGTTATGAGTTAGCTTCAATGTTAGGTTTTTGTGGTGCACACGTTGTGTGCGGCTGTTTCATCACCTAAATTAGTGTGATTTATAATAGCATGTGGCTAAGTATGCTATGGCATATAGGATGAGGCTCTATAAGATAATTGAAAAACCTTAAGGGTAAGTTGTTGAATTGTGTAAAGCTTGAAGATCGAGTTGTTGACCGCTTTTAGCTTGTGCAGTTGGCGACTCTATGTTGCAGATAGTTCCTTTTCCTATTGTTGGAGCCATAGAACTCCTAGGGAGTTGGCTCGATGGCTAGTCCAATCTCGAATATCGACTTCCGTAGTCGATATTGATTAGTGTCGTGGTGCACTCTTGTGCAGCATGGTGATATTGGGTGATTTTGTGCTGGTGTCACTTCTCCAACGTGGCGTTGGAGATGGATCTACGATACTTCGCTTTCCTTTTGATAAATGCGTTGGCTGCAGACAACGTATTGTCAAAAGTTAGGACGAAATGCCCTACCCCTCTTTTGGGAGTATTTGGATTGGTTAATATGTTTTTTCGTGTAGATAACCTTTATGGATGATCTCGTGCGAAAGTTAGAATCGTGGTCATCTCCGACCACGCAGTATATTCTGGGTTAGCCCTAGGCAAGGCTATGTAAAATGATGAATTGACCTGTAGTACCCCTGGGGCCTAACTGACGGAATGACTGTAGTATTTTAGACTGTCCGACACTTCTGGAGAAGGTCGAGACAAGTCGGAGTCGTTTCGGCGTCAAATAGACGCGAAAACGGACTCGGAGCACCGAAGCGAGCCAAAACTGAGTTTTGGGCTTTTGAAGTTTCGGGCGCCCAGATGCTCTGTTTTGGGCGCCTAGTTGTCCAGTGCCCCTTTTCTGAAAATTACTAAGTCATTTCGGATCCATGTTTCGGGCGCCCGGAAAGTGAGTCCGGAAATCCTGCCTCGTGAGTATCGAACGGCTCGACACGTGTTGATCGGTTGGTGAGATCCGCCGGACCAGGTTTGGGCGCACCGGACCGCGGCGGAGAGTCCGATGGTCGAGTTGGTGCAGGCTGAAGAACCGGGCGCCCACTTCTTGAGTTTCGGGCGCCCGAAAGTGTGATTTTCTGCTGAGGACAGGTTAGTGTAATTCTGTTCTTGAGGCTCGTTGCACCGAATCTAGTGGTCTTTAAAAGCATTGGACGACCTCCCCTGAGGCTCTTTTCTCCCCTCTTCAAGGTGAACTCGGAGCTTGCAAGGGAAACCCTCTCTTCTCTCCCAATTTCATCTTCCTCCATTGATGAACTTGGTTTCCTGCTGAAACTGCAACGTCGACCTGGAGTGTTCGTGCTCGTGTGCAGTGTAGGAGTATCCAAATCCAACGAAACTTGGTTTGTTGGATAGAGGACTCGCAGAGGAAGAAGTGGAATCTTTCCAATTGCGATTTGGACAGGTATGTAAGCTACAGTTGATGTTTTACTGGACCCCTGGTGTTCTTGAGCTGAAACTTGGGTTTTTCCTTTGTTCTTGGGATCCAATCTCTTGGGAGCTGGAATTACAAAGTGAAGAATGATCCTTCCACTTTCCTTGCTGGTTTGGAGGTTCTTCCCACTGGAATTGAGGATTCAAAGGTGAGTTCTAGCTCAGATTTTGAGTAATTGCTTAAGTGCTGAATTTTTGGGTCATTGATGGAATTTCTTGGATTTTTAGATCCAGATCTTTGTGAGGATCTTTGGAGAGGTTTTGGATTGTTCCATCACTGTTTTTGAGAGGTTTGTGACCCTTTTCCATGAGCTAGATTCGTTGGAATCCCTGAATTCTTGCTGTGTTTGTGTTTTGCTTAAGTGCTGGAACTTCTGGATCCATGTGCAGGAGGGTCCAGAAGTGAATCCGGTTCAGTGTGTGGACCTTTTGGATATCGAGTCGAACTCCGATTTGGCTGAAATTTGGAGGGTTTGTTCTTGAACCTCTGCTGGTGAGTTGAGCCAAATTTCACTGCATTTGGACTTAGGATTTGGATTTTATCGCATGTTGATCACATGTGGGTTGTGCTGCCAGGCTGCAGTTCTGGGCTTATGATCTGGGCGCCCAGAACAATGCGCAGGTGGGTCCGAATCTCGAGGTTGCAGATTTGAGCTCGATTTCGGCCGGCGTTGTTTGGAGGCCTTCCACTCGACTCCTAGCCGCTGTTGGATAGCTTTCGAGGTGGGTTGATGTTACCGAAATCGCCGGATTTCCTCCTAAGTATAGAGAGTGCAGCATGCTGTTTTATTATCTGTTTAATCATGTTAGTAGCTCGAATTCGTGAATTTGTATGTGTTTATATGAAATCTGAATTTGGAGCATAAATTGATAATTTATCGACATGACTTTACATGCTGAACTGGGAATTGACTTAGGAGAAAACTTGCGAACATACAACCGTCACTTTTCGAACTGTTATCAGATTTAGCTCTAGGAGCCGTTTCTGTTCTTGTATCACCGCTGTTAGTGCGAGGTGGATACTTAGTTCGTTATAGGACGAGTTTACGCTCGTGCTGGGATGCCGAGCTTGTATTTACAGCAGGGTTAGACTGTTCTGTATTACCGGGTGCCGTCGGGGTTGACGGTGGATCCAGACTCTTGTTTTAGCTTCTGGTTGTGCTGAGGGCACGTGAGCTTAGAGTTTTTGACCCCTTTTGACCCCTTTGTTCTTTGACTATAGCCTGTATGAGCCTGATTGAGCTCGACAGAGACACGCTTGCATACTCGGTTGGGTCGCGCCCACGAGTGCCGCTCCGGAGCCTGGCTACTTGCGTTGATGTCGTCTTAGTCCCGGTGGGACTCTCGCTCTCCACCCAGTGCCTTTGAGGTAGCGTACGGTGTTGCTTAGACAGGCGGGACGGGCGTATTGCAGTCCCTGTGGATCGGGTCAGTGCTGGTTACCTATTGGTTGGGGATGCTTTTACTTTGAGAGTTGGCTGGACGAGCCCGTTTGGGCGGTTCCGATAGATTAGGTCAGGGATGATTTCTCACTTTGGTGGTGCTTACTTGAGAGTTGACTTGGATAGTGGTAGGGTAGTGGCATGATAGCTGTTGAGTTTATTCCAGCTTACTTTGTTGTTCTTTACCTACCAGCTATACTGTTAGTCTCGTAGACTTAGTGGGTGGACCGTAGAGGTCGGTATCGGTACCCACTGAGGACTACTTCTTTTGATAGTAGTTCTCACACCCTTTGTTGCCACCTTTTTGCAGAGCCTTCTTCTGTTGCGGCTGCTGCGCCTGTTTCCGCGGATCGAGGTAAGGGAGTCGCGAGCTAGATCCCTACCTGTCCCTGTTGTTCCTAGAGGAGGACCCTACTGGAGATAGTTTCTTTTTGGAGTTGTGCCATGTACATATACTGTGGATTTGTACCTATTTTGGTTGTGGTGGACCTGTTGTATTTTGGACTCTATATGTACAAGTGGCTTTTGTTATTAGTCTGTTTTATTTCAGCTCTATATATCTCTTGTAGTGGCTTGTATGTTTGTTTACAGGTTAGCTATCGCTTCGTATACATAGAAAAATCTATGTATACGGCGGATCTGTTGGCGAGCCCGGGAAAACGAGTAATCCGGGGCGTGACAGATTAAGTGGTATCAGAGCTTAGGAATAGGTCGTTGGGACTTAGTAAACCCTAGGCTATGGCAGACCTTAGGAATGCAAGACGTGAGAGACGTGACTTGCCACGAAAGTCATCGATTTGACTGTTGAACTCATCCTTAAGTGGAGGGAGTGATCGAAGGCGTGTGTCATTTCCTGTCGCGAACTTGCGTTGGCTGCAGACGACGTCAAGTAGCGAGGGAAAAGAGACGACCTTCTGGACTTTCGCTTGATTGGGTCTTGAGTTGTTTTGTGGTTGTTGACTGATCTGTGTGTTGCGCAGGTGAGCATGGCACCTCCCCGACACCGAGGTCGACCCCCGACGCGGGCTACCCCCGCGCCTTCTGTGGTGCCTGAGCAGGCGGGACCTAGTGCACCCCCTGATGTGAGTGAGCAATTGAATGCGCTAGCCGAGTCAGCTAGGCAGCAGAGTGCACTTTTGCGGAGGATGTGTGATACCATTACTCACACGTGGAGTGCAGCACCTAGAGCGACAGAGTCGCAGGAGCCACCTCCTGCTGTTCCAGTGGACGTTCCAGCTGCAGCCGTACCCCCAGCAGCGGCAGTTCGGGCCGCACCGGTTGGCGACACTTCCCGGTCAGGTGGACAGATGTCGGAGGCTGAGCAGGAGCGGATGACCGAGAGACTGGCTCGTTTTTGTCGGTTTGATCCACCCCGTTTTGATGGTAGCCACATCGAGCCATGGGTGGTGGAGGCCTGGGTAGGCGAGATGGAGAAGTTATTCGAGGATCTCTTCGTGCCAGAGCGGGAGCGGGTTCACTTGGCAGTTCACTGCCTGACAGGTGATGCACGCATCTGGTGGACGAGGACGAGATCGAGCAGGTCGCTGGATGCGCTGCATTTGAGTTGGACCGAGTTCCGCGGGATGTTGTATGGGTCCTATTTCCCTAACAGCGTGAAGCAGAAACTCGAGGAGGATTTGAAGAGTCTACTGCAGGGAGATCGCACAGTGCAGGAGTATACCCGGGAGTTTACCAGACTCCTGAAATGTGTTCCTTTTGCTGCGAGAGATGAGGCTCACAGAGTTTATTTGTTTGAGCGAGGATTGAGACAGGAGATATTTGTCTTAGTTCAGGCGCAGAGGTTGCAGACCTTGGACGCGTCGATCGAGCAGGCGCTATGGGTGGAGCGAGGAGCCTTGACGGCGAGTGAGCGGACGGCCACTCTGAGTCAGGGTTTGGATAGGAAGCGCCCGACTCCGGAGGACGGGGGACAGACCAGCGGCAGACGCCCGCCGAGACCTCCACGATCACGTTCTCAGGGTCGTGGGTTTTCGGGGCGACAGAGGTCTGGCGGATCCCGTCAGCAGGGACGTCAGCAGAGGGCAGCACCGAGATGTGTCATCTGCGGAGGACCACATTGGCCTAGGCAGTGCGAGCAGCGAGAGGGCCGGTGTTTTGGGTGTGGTCAGTCCGGACATCTGCGGGCAGCTTGTCCCCGAGCAGCGTCGCCTGTACCATCGATCGCATCGGCACCCCCTGTTCATCAGCATACCTATGGAGCTCCACCGAGTCACAGCCAGATGGATCGGGCTTCTGTACCACGCCTGGGCGAGCGACGGTAGCAGGCGCAGAGCGGCAGAGTCTTTGCGGCTCAACTGGAGGACTCCACGGCGGCGGATCATGTGGTGGCAGGTATCATTTTAATTTCTGGCATTAGAGCTCGTGCATTATTTGATACCGGTGCATCACATTCTTTTGTTAGTCGAGCATTTGCATCCTTGCATGGGCTAGTGATAGGGCCGTTACCTTGTGCACGAGAGGTGCAGATTCCCGAGCACGTTTTGCGTGTGGAGGATTGTTGTCAAGCTTGCCCTGTGCAGCTTGGACCTTGGGTGATGCCCGCAGACCGGTTGGTCTTGGGGCGATTGCAGGATTTTGATGTAGTGCTCGGCATGGATTGGCTGACGGGCTACTTCGCGATGATCGACTGTGGCGAGAGGACCGTGACGTTTCGCGAGCCAGGCCAGGAGGAGTACGTGTATCGAGGCTGCAGGAGCACGATGTTTGCGACGTGGATTTCGTCGGCACGAGCGAGGCAGATGATGAGTCGAGGATGTATCGCATTTCTGGCGACTGTTGTGGAGGTATCTGCAGGGGCACCGGAGCTCGAGGACATCTCCGTAGTCCGCGAGTTCCCGGACGTGTTTCCCCCGGTGTTGACTGAGATGCCACCTGACAGGGAGGTCGAGTTTGTGATTGACGTAGTCCTAGGAACTGCGCCAATCTCAAAGACACCCTACCGAATGGCACCGGCTGAGCTGAGAGAGCTTAAGGCGCAGCTTCAGGATTTGATGGATAAAGGGTTTGTGAGACCCAGTGTATCGCCTTGGGGAGCGCCGGTGTTATTCGTGAAGAAGAAGGATGGTTCACTTAGACTTTGTGTGGATTATCGAGAGTTGAATAAAGTGACCATCAAGAACAGGTATCCTTTGCCGCGCATTGATGATCTGTTTGATCAGCTGCAAGGATCTTGTGTCTTCTCGAAGATTGACTTGCAGTCTGGTTACCACCAATTGAAGGTGAAGGCCGAGGATATTCCCAAGACGGCTTTTAGGACCCGGTACGGGCATTATGAGTTTACGGTGATGCCGTTTGGATTGACTAATGCCCCTGCCGCATTTATGGATTTGATGAATCGAGTGTTTAAGCCGTTCTTGGACCGGTTTGTAGTGGTGTTTATTGATGACATCTTGATCTACTCTCGGAGCGATGCTGAGCATGAGGAGCACTTGAGGCTTGTGCTGCAACTTCTGAGAGAGAAGAAGTTGTATGCTAAGCTGAAGAAGTGCGAGTTCTGGCTTCGAGAGGTAGCTTTCTTGGGCCATGTGATTTCGGCCACTGGAGTAGCGGTGGACCCGCAGAAGGTTGAGACTGTGCGGGATTGGCCCAGACCGACGACGGTTACCGAGGTGAGGAGTTTCCTCGGGTTAGCTGGATATTACCGTCGATTTGTGGAAGGCTTTGCGAAGCTCTCCACACCCCTCACTCGTCTGACGAGGAAGGGGATTAGATTTGTTTGGAGTGCTGAGTGCCAGCGTAGCTTTGAGGAGCTGAAGGAGAGACTGATGTCTGCTCCCATCCTTACCCTTCCAGTTATGGGGGAAGGATTTGTGATTTATAGTGATGCATCACACAGTGGCTTGGGATGTGTGTTGATGCAGCATGGTAGGGTAATTGCCTATGCCTCCCGGCAATTGAAGGATTATGAGAAGAATTATCCTACGCATGATTTGGAGCTGGCAGCTGTAGTGTTTGCACTGAAGCTGTGGCGGCACTATCTGTATGGTGAGCACTGTGAGATTTTCACAGATCACAAAAGTCTCAAGTATCTGTTCACTCAGAAGGAATTGAATCTGAGGCAACGCCGATGGTTGGAACTGTTGAAGGATTATGATATTACCATCCAGTATCATCCCGGCAAGGCGAATGTAGTGGCAGATGCGTTGAGCAGGAGATCAGTGCAGAGCCTTAGTATGATGATCACTCAGCAGGCGCCGTTACTTGAGGAGTTGAGGCGGCTTGAGCTTGAGGTGGTATCCCCTGGGGTTACTGCAAAACTTATGTCTTTGGTTTTGCAACCCACTCTGTTGGATAGGATCCGAGAGAAACAGAGTGTGGACCCCTACTTGATGAGGATTCGAGAGCAGATTGCCAGCGGGCAGACAGGGGATTTTAGTGTTGACAGTTCGGGAGTACTGCGGTACAGGGACCGACTGTGTGTGCCTATGGATTCTGAGATCCGAGAGGAGATTTTGAGTGAGGCTCATTACTCACCTTATACGGTTCACCCCGGTGGAACCAAGATGTATAAGGACTTGAAGGCACACTTCTGGTGGAATGGAATGAAGCGCCATATTGGGAGATTTGTGGCTCAGTGTTTGACTTGTCAACAGGTAAAGGCGGAGCACCGAGTACCTGCTGGCAAGCTTCAGAGTCTCCCAATACCCGAGTGGAAGTGGGACCAGATCGCCATGGACTTTGTCGTGGGATTACCGAGGGCGCAGGCTGGTTTTGACGCTATTTGGGTGATAGTGGACAGACTGACCAAGTCTGCCCACTTCTTACCTGTAAAGACCGAGAATTTTACTATACAATTTAACCCTCCGTTGATGATGTTTATGTGTGTATTTTAATTATATAATCACTCGTCAAGTTTCGGGAGAAAATGATTTAAAATGAAAGAGTTACGCGATTTCGAAAATTCACTTAAGTGAATAGTAACTCTGGTTTTTCGGATAGGCCGATGATTAGAGATGGCTTCTGGAGTGTGTCGGACTCTGTTCATAGTGGTCCAATAGCTCGTTTTCAACCGTTCGACTATTCTGGACTCGATGGCACTGACGGATTTTGGATCTGACGCACGGTTTCCGAGAAAAGCCTACTTTATGTTGAGGGACCAAATTGTAATTATACATGTGAACGGTAAAGGGGTTTATGGATCTGCGAATCGGCAATCAAATCGAACAAAACAAAATTGTGAGCTCGATGTCTCGGTAGTGCTGAACGCGCTGGTGCAATCCGTTCGGAAATCTGACGGACGGATCTCGAGATTTTGCATGACTATCGAGGAGGGGTCGAAGTGGTGTTTTCGAAATTCGTACAAACCCCTTATATTGTATGTACCGAATCGCATGAGACCGCACATGGAGGTGCGTACGCGTGTTTTACACATGCTGTGGAGAGCTTGGCTGTAAATTCTGAAGTTTGGGGGTGTTTGCTGCAAAATGACACCTTGGTATATATAGGTAACTAGGGTTTCCTCCTCCACGAACCCTAACCCTAGCATCTATCCCCTCCAAACTGAACCCAGCAGACTCCCCTCCCTCCTCTGCGCGCCGCGCGCCACTCCAGCCGCCAACGCCGGCGATCAAGCTCCGGCCGGCCAAGACAACCAACCACCTCCACAACCTCTCTCTCTCTTTCTCTCCATCTCTGCCCGGGAGTCACCTGAGGGAAGCAGGACCCTCGAGACTTCCTCCCTGCAGTGTCCCGACGTCCGGCGACCCCTGCCGGACCGCCGCCGCCTCCCCTGCACGCCGCCGCGACCGCTGGAGCCGATCTGCACCAACCTTGGTGCAGATCTGGCCGTGGGGGGCTCGGTCTCCTCCCCGCGCGTCGCCGCCGCTCGGGACCTGTCGGACCACCCTTCTCCTACCTCAGGCGATCCGCTGCCGCCGCCTCGAGGTGCCCCGACGTCGGCCGTGACCGCTGGAATCACCCGAGCTCGAGCCCGAAACCTGTGCGGGTGCGGGTTGGACTAGCGTCGCCACCGCCGCCCTCCGCCGTCGACCAACCGGAGCGCCGGTCTCCCCGGCCCTCCCGCATCCGTCGTCTGCCGACGGGACCGCCGCCGGAGCCGCCGATCGCCGGGAGACGAAGGCTCGGCCTAGGGAACCACCCGAGCTAGGGCATCACCGCCGCCGACTCTGGCCGCCTCCCGCCGTCGGCCACCACACGCGCCGACCTCCCCTGACCGTCAGCAACCCTCTGCCGCCGGTGAGCCCGCCGCAGAACTGCCGCCGGCCGTGCCCTAGCTCCCTCTGCCCGGTAAGCCCTAATTGCTACAGTCTGTGCATGGATCTGAGTTCGGGTCAATATTCCGATGATCCGGAGGCTGTTCTGATGCCTCCAGAGGTGAGCACGGTGATCGTCGGTCAGTGCCGAACGCGATGCTCACCTCCATTGTGGTCAGCGCATCCTGGATCTGCGGAATAAGCGCGATCATCGTACAGTGCGCATAGTTCGCTGAAGTTCGCGTCGCGCCTGCGCGCTCCACAGTGTCCGGATGTGCTCCGAATTGTGAGCACGGCCTCCGCCTCATCGAGACCTAGCATTGTGTGTCTCGGCGGGCCTCGATAATGCTTTAATGGAGGTAACGGCCCTAAACATCTTAAAAGTACTTGTAGTTATGTGAATAGTTGCATGTTTAGGGACCTTTGTGCAATTTAGCTGCTATGGGCAGCGTGTTCACGCTACGCGTGACCTGTGGACTGATTGTCCAAGGTCCGCTGTCCTTCGTTTGTCCAAAAGTGGATTTTCGGAGCGTTTCCCGACGAAATCCGTCGGCGAAACGTGGTATTCAGCTCGTAAATTATCCGATGCGATATGTGCACCTTGCGAACAACCGCTGAGCCTTGTTGGCTGGTTATCTCGGCCGTCTCGAGTACTCGGAGACGCCCAGTGAGCGGTAGTGGGTTTCGGTGTCGAAATTGACACTTTCGGGAACCAGGATCGGAACGATTATCCGACGATAATTGTTCCGATGTGAGGCTTGGTGATTGCTGGCAGGACACCTTTTATATAGTGTTTCGTGGCAGCAGGTGACTCGTGGCATGAGTTGGTGAGTTTCGGGACACTCTGTGGGTCCCGGCGGAGTCCCGGTGCGATTTTTGGGACTTCCGGCAAGTTACGGTAATCGGCTTTGGGAAACCGATTCTCGCGGGATCATGTGTGGGCTTGTGAGTTAGCATTTCTTATATGTGGGTTAGATACTAACCCGGTGGACCCTCCGTTGGTCCGGTTGACGATCCACCACAGTCGGAAGACAGACGCGATATTCGTACAGGTGGGTACTTTGATTCGAGGTTGACCTTGTGGTGTATGCTCGGTGACATCCTCTCCACTCTCTTTTATATTCCTTGCATATTCTACTTGTGAACTTAGCACCCATTGACCTTTATGATTACTGCTCTACTTGTTTATATTCCAGTATTTATTATCATGATCTAGAAGTAGAGCGGTTTGACTATTGTGACCTATTCGGTCGGTTCTGTGTTCCTTATGACTGGATGACCCATGTGGTCGGGTTGCCCTACGGGGTAGGATTGTTGGTTTGTTGACGACAGATGGTTATTGATCATACTTGCATTGATCGCCACGGCTTATGCGCATCTTCACGTACACCAGCGGTTTGGCCACCGCAAGAGGGTGTACTTTTCCGGAAAAGTGGTCGGTCGCCAACCCGTGGACCCGGTGGTGGTTTTCGCCAGGGACGTATGCCAGGGAGAGCCTTATGTGGCATTGCCTGAGGTCTTTAGACCGACACGGCGGTTGGATTGGGTATATTTGAACTATTCTTCCATTGATGCATTATTCATACAGTAGCTGTAGTTTATTTACCTGCTTCTCCACTTACTTGCATAGCTACTGTATTACTCTACTCCTTTCAGTTTCTTGTCTGCCAGTGCAGTACCCACTGGGAGGGGGAGACATGTGTATATGTTCTCACCCCCCACTATCATTTACAGGTGACTTGGGAGGAGAGGGTTGGGACGGTGCGCGAGGCACGACGGGCGAGTGACTCTTGGAGCCCGACTAGCTAGCGGTCTAGCTTTCCTACCCTCCTATTACTTGCATTAGACTTTGTGGTTCAGTGGAGTTGGATTTTTGAAACTTGATTTCGTATGATTACTGTAATAAGTAACTTGACATGGTTTTATGTGGATTTTTGGAAAAATGATGTCTCCTACCCATCGAGGTAGCTGTTTTCAAAAAGAAAAGGTTTTCACGCATTAAGATTCTTAGTGTTTCAAATCTGAGGTTCCTGTGTGGGGAACGTTTCAACTGATAGATGTAATTGTTTATGTATCATAATTATGAATGGTTGTGAGTGGATGGAAATGTTTGTATATTGTATATTGTGCGACGCCGTGCAAATACAGGGGAGACTCTGTTCGTTTGTCACGGAGAATCTCTGTATTTGTGGCGGGTCTGTTGCACGTCCTTGGGTCAAGATTTATAATATAAAAAAAAATGGGCACTTTTCGCTGAACTCTGAATTTTCAAAACAGCCCGATGATTTTGGCTTATAGAAAGGGATCCCGGGGCGTGACATTACCAGTGCAGACTACTTGGTCCAGGGACAGACTCGCTCAGTTATACTTGGACGAGATAGTGAGACTGCATGGAGTGCCTACCTCGATTGTGTCTGATCGAGACACACGATTCGTCTCACAGTTTTGGAGGAGTCTACAGACAGCACTGGGTACTCAGCTGCGGTTCAGCACGGCTTTTCATCCTCAGACAGATGGTCAGTCTGAGCGGACCATTCAGACCTTGGAGGACATGTTGAGGGCATGTGTCCTAGACTTTGGTGGAGGGTGGCATCGACACTTAGGACTGGTTGAGTTTGCGTACAACAATAGCTATCAAGCGAGCATTCAGATGGCTCCGTTTGAGGCATTGTATGGACGCAGGTGTCGTTCGCCCTTGCATTGGAGCGATGTGGGTGAGAGGAAGACTTTGGGTCCCGATATCCTATTGGAAGCGGAAGAGAAGGTCAAGATGGTTCGACGACGTCTTGAGACCGCCCAGAGTCGACAGAGGAGCTATGCGGATACTAGGAGACGAGACTTGGAGTTCCAGATTGGAGATCATGTGTTTCTGAAAGTCTCGCCGTCCAGAGGAATTCACCGTTTTGGAGTTCGTGGAAAGCTCAGTCCACGGTTTGTTGGCCCGTTCGAGGTGTTAGAGCGAGTGGGGCCGGTAGCGTACAGGATTGCCCTACCACCGCGACTCTCTGGAGTCCATGATGTGTTTCATGTCTCGGCTCTGAGGAGATATGTGTTCGACCCCTCCCACGTGATTGACTTCACCCCACTTGAGTTGGCTGAGGACCTGCAGTACGAGGAGCGACCGGTGCGGATTCTTGCTCGCGAGACGAAAGAATTGCGCAACCGAGTCATACCGTACGTGAAAGTGCAGTGGAGTAATCACGAGGAGCGTGAGGCGACTTGGGAGCCGGAGACGGTGATGCGGGAATCCTATCCCTACCTTTTCGAGCTGTCTTCTTGAGGTATGAGTTTGAGTTTGAGTTTCGAGGACGAAACTTTCCGTAGGGGGGAAGGATATAGTACCCCTAGGGCCTAACTAACGGAATGACTGTAGTATTTTAGACTGTCCGACACTTCTGGAGAAGGTCGAGACAAGTCGGAGTCATTTCGGCGTCAAATAGACGCGAAAACGGACTCGGAGCACCGAAGCGAGCCAAAACTGAGTTTTGGGCTTTTGAAGTTTCGGGCGCCCAGATGCTCTGTTTTGGGCGCCCAGTTGTCCAGTGCCCCTTTTCTGAAAATTACTAAGTCATTTCGGATCCATGTTTCGGGCGCCCGGAAAGTGAGTCCGGAAATCCTGCCTCGTGAGTATCGAACGGCTCGACACGTGTTGATCGGTTGGTGAGATCCGCCGGACCAGGTTTGGGCGCACCGGACCGCGGCGGAGAGTCCGATGGTCGAGTTGGTGCAGGCTGAAGAACCGGGCGCCCACTTCTTGAGTTTCGGGCGCCCGGAAGTGTGATTTTCTGCTGAGGACAGGTTAGTGTAATTCTGTTCTTGAGGCTCGTTGCACCGAATCTAGTGGTCTTTAAAAGCATTGGACGACCTCCCCTGAGGCTCTTTTCTCCCCTCTTCAAGGTGAACTCGGAGCTTGCAAGGGAAACCCTCTCTTCTCTCCCAATTTCATCTTCCTCCATTGATGAACTTGGTTTCCTGCTGAAACTGCAACGTCGACCTGGAGTGTTCGTGCTCGTGTGCAGTGTAGGAGTATTCAAATCCAACGAAACTTGGTTTGTTGGATAGAGGACTCGCAGAGGAAGAAGTGGAATCTTTCCAATCGCGATTTGGACAGGTATGTAAGCTATAGTTGATGTTTTACTGGACCCCTGGTGTTCTTGAGCTGAAACTTGGGTTTTTCCTTTGTTCTTGGGATCCAATCTCTTGGGAGCTGGAATTACGAAGTGAAGAATGATCCTTCCACTTTCCTTGCTGGTTTGGAGGTTCTTCCCACTGGAATTGAGGATTCAAAGGTGAGTTCTAGCTCAGATTTTGAGTAATTGCTTAAGTGCTGAATTTTTGGGTCATTGATGGAATTTCTTGGATTTTTAGATCCAGATCTTTGTGAGGATCTTTGGAGAGGTTTTGGATTGTTCCATCACTGTTTTTGAGAGGTTTGTGACCCTTTTCCATGAGCTAGATTCGTTGGAATCCCTGAATTCTTGCTGTGTTTGTGTTTTGCTTAAGTGCTGGAACTTCTGGATCCATGTGCAGGAGGGTCCAGAAGTGAATCCGGTTCAGTGTGTGGACCTTTTGGACATCGAGTCGAACTCCGATTTGGCTAAAATTTGGAGGGTTTGTTCTTGAACCTCTGCTGGTGAGTTGAGCCAAATTTCACTGCATTTGGACTTAGGATTTGGATTTTATCGCATGTTGATCACATGTGGGTTGTGCTGCCAGGCTGCAGTTCTGGGCTGATGATCTGGGCGCCCAGAACAGTGCGCAGGTGGGTCCGAATCTCGAGGTTGCAGATTTGAGCTCGATTTCGGCCGGCGTTGTTTGGAGGCCTTCCACTCGACTCCTAGCCGCTGTTGGATAGCTTTCGAGGAGGGTTGATGTTACCGAAATCGCCGGATTTCCTCCTAAGTATAGAGAGTGCAGCATGCTGTTTTATTATCTGTTTAATCATATTATAGCTCGAATTCGTGAATTTGCATGTGTTTATATGAAATCTGAATTTGGAGCATAAATTGATAATTTATCGACATGACTTTACATGCTGAACTGGGAATTGATTTAGGAGAAAACTCGCGAACATACAACCGTCACTTTTCGAACTGTTATCAGATTTAGCTCTAGGAGCCGTTTCTGTTCTTGTATCACCGATGTTAGTGCGAGGTGGATACTTAGTTCGTTATAGGACGAGTTTACGCTCGTGCTGGGATGCCGAGCTTGTATTTACAGCAGGGTTAGACTGTTCTGTATTACCGGGTGCCGTCGGGGTTGACGGTGGACCCAGACTCTTGTTTTAGCTTCTGGTTGTGCTGAGGGCACGTGAGCTTAGAGTCTTTGACCTCTTTTGACCCCTTTGTTCTTTGACTATAGCCTGTATGAGCCTGATTGAGCTCGACAGAGACACGCTTGCATACTCGGTTGGGTCGCGCCCACGAGTGCCGCTCCGGAGCCTGGCTACTTGCGTTGATGTCGTCTTAGTCCCGGTGGGACTCTCGCTCTCCACCCAGTGCCTTTGAGGTAGCGTACGGTGTTGCTTAGACAGGCGGGACGGGCGTATTGCAGTCCCTGTGGATCGGGTCAGTGCTGGTTACCTATTGGTTGGGGATGCTTTTACTTTGAGAGTTGGCTGGACGAGCCCGTTTGGGCGGTTCCGATAGATTGGGTCAGGGATGATTTCTCACTTTGGTGGTGCTTACTTGAGAGTTGACTTGGATAGTGGTAGGGTAGTGGCATGATAGCTGTTGAGTTTATTCCAGCTTACTTTGTTGTTCTTTACCTACCAGCTATACTGTTAGTCTCGTAGACTTAGTGGGTGGACCGTAGAGGTCGGTATCGGTACCCACTGAGGACTACTTCTTTTGATAGTAGTTCTCACACCCTTTGTTGCCACCTTTTTGCAGAGCCTTCTTCTGTTGCGGCTGCTGCGCCTGTTTCCGCGGATCGAGGTAAGGGAGTCGCGAGCTAGATCCCTACCTGTCCCTGTTGTTCCTAGAGGAGGACCCTACTGGAGATAGTTTCTTTTTGGAGTTGTGCCATGTACATATACTGTGGATTTGTACCTATTTTGGTTGTGGTGGACCTGTTGTATTTTGGACTCTATATGTACAGGTGGCTTTTGTTATTAGTCTGTTTTATTTCAGCTCTATATATCTCTTGTAGTGGCTTGTATGTTTGTTTACAGGTTAGCTATCGCTTCGTATACATAGAAAAATCTATGTATACGGCGGATCTGTTGGCGAGCCCGGGAAAACGAGTAATCCGGGGCGTGACATGACCTCACCAATGGTATGTACTACGGTGTTGGTCTGGTTGTATACTAACCAATAGCCAGGTCTCGCAAAGTTAAGGGGATAATGTGCTCTTAGTTGCAATCTATATTGCATTGCTAGAAGATGTGAACTATGCTGGGCACATGGACTGAGCCTGGCCTTTGGCTCAGAAGTTGATGCAGGTGTTTGAATACAAGGTACATGACATGGTTGAATGTGGATTTTAATGGTGCGGATTGCTCTTCTGGTCGCTTGATGATTGATGCATCCAAGTCTCGTTGAGACAGGCATCGGATGTGGTATGGAACATTGAATCGCTGGTCCCATGCGGATTTCAGCGACCGGGTTTCGTGGAGACAGATGTTGAGCATCACTAATGGCTTTGATTACTTGGTGCGATTGGCAACCCTATTTTGCCAAGTGGCGGACACACATGGATTTTTATGTTGAACCGCATGTACCTGTAGCTGGCT
Organism: Puya raimondii; assembly: GCA_016920855.1. NCBI lineage: Eukaryota > Viridiplantae > Streptophyta > Magnoliopsida > Poales > Bromeliaceae > Puya > Puya raimondii. Next base: position 88,099,340 of record JABWPP010000050.1, read on the forward strand.
TACTTGTCAAGCTCAACTAGTTGTGTGAGCCTTAGACCTGTTGGTCTAGGCGCATGGTTTGGTCTTGGACCAAGGAATGTCGTAATACCGCTAGTGGGTTTTTGAAGCTAAGGGTTTGATTTCGTTTCCGTTTGTATTTCAAACTGATGGGAGACTGTGGTCTCCGAGGTGAGTGTTAGGACAACGATGCATTTCGCTCGTGGCGAACTGATAGACGAAGTTAGCTAATCAGAGTTCGTCGTTTCGGCCTCCGAAAATATACTCCAGACTTATGGTATTGTCCCGGTTGTTCTACGCGAACATTTGATGTAGTTGAGCTAACTACTGCTACGTGGACCAGTGTTGGGTGGACCTTGAATTTCTGAGTAGGGAGTTATTGTCCCAGTTTTGGAGAGTGTACAGCAAGCTTTGGGTACGAAGTTGAACTTCCGTACGACTTTCCATCCCCAGAGCGACGGACGGTCTGAGCGAGTTATTCAGACTCTTGAGGACATGCTACGTGCATGCGTCCTGGATTATGGCGATGGGTGGTGCTAGTACCTGTCACTGGTGGAGTTCGCCTATAACAACAGTCATCAGGCGAGCATTGGGATGGCACCGTATGAGGCTTTATATGGGCGTCGATGTCGGTCCCCTATCAGTTAGGACGACATCGGAGAACGCCGGATGATCGGGCTGGACTTGGTGGTGGATGCAGAGACAAAGATTCGCATTGCTAGAGAGCGATTGTTGACTGCACAGAGACGACAGAAGAGCTACGCGGACCATCGGCGTCGTGACCTGAAGTTTCAGATCGGCGAGCATGTTCTGCTCAAAGTTTCACCGTCCAGAGGGATCAAACGGTTCGTTTTGAGGGGCAAGCTTAGCCCGAGATATGTGGGACCGTTTGAGATCTAGGAGCGCGTTGGTCCGGTGGCGTACAGATTGACTCTACATCCGAGTCTCGCCCAAGTACATGATGTCTTCCACGTGTCCATGCTTCGGAAGTATATTTCTGATCCGTCCCATGTCATCAGTCCGACAACTATTCAGCTTCGGAAGGATCTGACCTACGATGAGGCTCTGACGCGGATATTGGCACGTGAGGAGAAGCAACTGCGGAAGCGGAGCATTCCGTATGTTAAAGTTCAATAGGCTAATCATGAGGAGCGCGAAGCAATATGGGAGCTTGAATCGACTATGCGGAAACGTTATCCACAATTATTCGAGGGGTAAATGTAATCAATTTTCGGGGACAAAACTTCTTTTAAGGGGGGAATGATGTAAGGACTGAGATTTTTACTGCCTAATTTAACTCTCCGTTGACAATATTTTTGCATGTATTTTAATTACATAATCACTGGTCAAGTTTCGAGAGAAAATGATTTGGAATAAAAGAGTTACGCGATTTTTATTATTCACTTAAGTGAATAGTAACTCCGGTTTTCCGGTGAAGCCAATTAATAGAGATGGCTTCTGGAGTGTGTCGCACTCTGTTCATAGTGGTCCAATAGCTCATTTTCAACCGTCCGATTATTCTGGACTTGATGGCGTTGATGAATTTTGGATTCGACGCACGGTTTCTGAGAAAAGCCTACTTAATGGTTGAGGGACCAAATTGTAAATGTACATGCGAACCGTAAAGAGGGTTATTGATCTGCGAATCGGCAATCAAATCGAATGAAACAAAATCGTGAGTTTGATGTCTCAGCAGTACTGATTGCGTTGGCAAAGTCCGTTCGAAAATCCGACGGATGGATCGCAGGATTTAATGCGTTTTCCGAGGAAGAGTCAAAAGATGAAAATTGAAGTTTCGCGAAAAGTTCTAATATTTTATGCATAGAATCACGCGAGACTTTATGTGGAAGTGCTTATGCGCAATTTGCACCTACTGTGAGGGACCTAGCAAGGATTATGAGATTTTAACGGAATTATTCGCAATTGTGCAGTTGATATATATAGGGCCTTAGGGTTTACTCATGCCAAACCCTAACCCTAACTGCATCTCCACCCTTCCTGCCGTCCCCGGTTATCCCCGGCGCCGCCGCCTCTCCTGCAGCCCGACTGAACCTGGCCAGACCTTGTGCGGGCTGGTGGTGACAGAGGGCCACCACCGCCACCTCCCGAGACTCTCCGGCGATCCCCCTCGACTCCCTGGCACTGCCGCCACCGACCCTGACCGGCGCCGTCACCGCCGCCTGCACAAAACGCCGCCGCGGCCGCGCCCGACCATGGATCTGCTCGGTTGGCCGAGGCAATTCCAACCTCCTTCTCTCGCGCCTCCGCCGCCCGGATCCGCCCCCGCTGCCTCCCTCCGGCCTCCACCGACCCGCCGCCGTCGCCCCGTGGAGCCCCGACCGTCGCCGTGGCCGGAGAAGGGAGTTGAGCCCGGCCTGAAATCGTGCGGGCTCGTGTTGCTGCAGCTCCGCCGCCACCGCCTCCCGTCGGTAGCTAGTCCCACGCCGGAGTGCCCCCATCGGCCGCAAACCCCCTGCCGTCGCTACGCCGTCGCCGGAGCCGCCGTCGTTTAGATCCGGCATGCCCTAGTTTTTCTTTGTGCGGGCTAGGGCATCATTGTCCGCCGCCGGCGCCGCCGGCGCCGCCTCTCGCCGCCGGCTGAAGCCTCGGCCGGCTGTCCCCGGCCGACCACAACCTCTTATCGCCGGTGAGCCCGCCGTCGTGGCCGCCGCCGGCCGGTGCTGGTTCCCTGCTCTCGGGTTAGCCCGAGCTGGGGCTGATTTTGGGACTGGCTCACTGTTTCGGCATTCCGGGCAGCCTCCGTCGACCCCGCTGGTGAGCACGGCCTTCCTGGGGTGCTGACTACCTCCGTGCTCACCTGTTTTGCAATTAACGAGTCCTGAAACAGCAAGTTATTGATCATCGCTCCCGGACCGCCTTTCCGATTGAGGTTCTGGTCACTCCTGTGCGCTCCTCGACCATTCCCTGTGCTCCAGACAGCAAGCACGGCCTCCGCCTCATCAAGACCTAGCAGGGTGTGTCTTGGCGGGCCTCGATAATGCTCGGATCAAGGTATCGACCCGTAAACTCTGTAAAATGCATGTTTATATGCAATTAGATGAATGATTAGGGACTTTTATGCGATTTGGTCGCTGTGGGCAGCGTGTGCACACCACGCGTGACCTGTAGACTGATTTTCCATGGTCTGCTGCCCTTCGTTTGTCTGAAAATGATTTTCGGAGCGTTTCTCGACGAAATCCGTCGGCGGAACGTGGTTTTCGGCTCGGAGATTATCCGACGCGATATGTGCACCTTATGGACTGCCGCTGAGCCTTGTTGGCTGGTTATCTCGGCCGTCTCGAGTATTCGGAGATGCCTGGTGAGCGGCAGTGTGTTCCGCTGTCGAAATCGACACTTCTGGGAACCCGGATCGGATCAATTACCCGATGATGATTGTCTAGGTATTGGGTCTTGTGCTTGCTGCCAAGACATCCAAATGGATGTGTCTTGGGGCAGCGGTTGACTCATAATGTGAGTCGATGCCTGGTGGGACTGTTTGTGGGTCCCGAGGACGTCCCAGTGCAATTTCGGGACTTCCGGTATTGTGCGGAGATCGGTTTCGGGGAAACCGAGTCTCGGGTTTTTGGGGTTTGTGTGAGATGCATATGTTGAGTCCTTTGAGGTTTATATCTGACTCGTGGACTCATCGTAGGTCCGGTTGATCTGCATCGCGTCCAGATTCCCGACGCGAGTATGACAGGTGGGTGAGCCTTCGGAGTAGTCGGTATCACTGTTCCCTGTCTCTCCTTTGATATATCTCTACATGTCGATCCGGAAGTTTTATTTTAAACTCTAATAGGCATTCAAGAAAATCCAAGAAAACCATTTTAAAACTGTTCCAATACGGAACTTCATTTTGAAAAATAGCTACGTCGAAGGGTAGACACCCACACGAAGAAAACCGAATTGACTGCTAATAACGAAAACAAAAACCCAATCTCATACATAATAAGTCATCATCTCATACAAGTTATAAGCATTCAATATTCATCATAATCATCTAAGTAAACCAGTTTAATTATTTCTAAGACTAATACAAGTAAAGAGATAACCGGGTAGGGACCGCTAATGCAGTCTAGCTAGATCGTCCTCGCATCGTACCACGAACTGACTCCTCGCCCATGCCACCTGAAAAATGGGGAGTGAGAAACCACAACGAGGTTTCCCAGTGGGTACAACTGAGCCACAGGGGCATGTCGTAATCACTAAGAAACAAAGGAGATATGATAACAATATAATCAGAGATCTACAGTAGTTGTGTCAGTATGAACAGAATAAATAATCAAAACGCTACTGTATAAGAAAAACTAAGCTGCATATGCATCAATGGAATGAAAACTCAAAATACCCAATCAGTATCCTGCCATATTGGTCCGCAGACCTCATGCACATCCTGTCACTCATCCGCACTGATCCACGTCCGATCCATTCATGCGCCCGCAGGTCGACTCATCCGGATGGTACACCCCTGGTCGGTGGCCAAACCGACCGGTGTCATGAATAAACGCCATGCCGTGACTAAATCATGCAATATGCTCAATATAACAATCCGGCAAGAAGCCGATATCAGGCCGAAGCCATATCTCAGGGCGTATGCACGCCGAATCCAGAATCTGGCCGAAGCCACAACAGAGGCGTATGAACGCCGAATCCTGATCAATCAGATCGAAACACACGACAAGAGAGTCGATGTGTTGCCTAGACAAGAAGTCCACAGATCATCAATGCATAATCCTGCTCTACATGTCCATGACGACAAATATACTATGCAAGTATGGTAAGTATAAACGAACGGATGCTGTAAAGAAGGAATCGACATGTAAAGATATATCAAAGGAGAGACAGGGAACAGTGATACCGACTACTCCGAAGGCTCACCCACCTGTCATACTCGCGTCAGGAATCTTGATGCGATGCAGATCAACCGGACCTACGATGGGTCCACCAGTCAGATATAAACCTCAAAGGACTCAACATATGCATCTCACACAAACCCCCAAAACCCGAGACTCAGTTTCCCCGAAACCGATCTCCGCACAATACCGGAAGTCCCGAAATCGCACTGGGACGTCCTCGGGACCCACGAACAGTCCCACCAGGCATCGACTCACATTATGAGTCAACCGCTGCCCCAAGACACATCCATTTGGATGTCTTGGCAGCAAGCACAAGACCCAATACCTAGACAATCATCATCGGGTAATTGATCCGATCCGGGTTCCCAGAAGTGTCGATTTCGACAGCGGAACACACTGCCTCTCACCGGGCATCTCCGAATACTTGAGACGGCCGAGATAACCAGCCAACAAGGCTCAGCGGCAGTCCACAAGGTGCACATATCGCGTCGGATAATCTCCGAGCCGAAAACCACGTTTCGCCGACGGATTTCGTCGAGAAACGCTCCGAAAATCATTTTCGGACAAACGAAGGGCAGCAGACCTTGGACAATCAGTCTACAGGTCACGCGTGGCGTGCACACGCTGCCCACAGCGACCAAATCACATAAAAGTCCCTAATCATTCATCTAATTGCATATAAACATGCATTTACAGAGTTTACGGGTCGATACCTTGATCCGAGCATTATCGAGGCCCGCCAAGACACACCCTGCTAGGTCTCGATGAGGCGGAGACCGTGCTTGCTGTCTGGAGCACAGGGAACGGTCGAGGAGCGCACAGGAGTGACCAGAACCTCAATCGGAAAGGCGGTTCGGGAGCGATGATCAATAACTTGCTGTTTCAGGCCTCGTTAACTGCAAAACAGGTGAGCACGGAGGTAGTCAGCACCTCAGGAAGGCCGTGCTCACCAGCGGGGTCGATGGAGGCTGCCCGGAATGCCGAAACAGTGAGCCAGTCCCAAAATCAGCCCCAGCTCGGGCTAACCCGAGAGCAGGGAACCAGCACCGGCCGGCGGCGGCCACGACGGCGGGCTCGCCGGCGGTGAGAGGTTGTGGTCGGCCGGGGACAGCCGGCCGAGGCTTCAGCCGGCGGCGGGAGACGGCGCCGGCGGCGGGCAATGATGCCCTATCCCGCACAAGGAAAAACTAGGGCACGCCGGATCTAGACGACGGCGGCTCCGGCGACGGCAGGGGGTTTGCGGCCGATGGGGGCACTCTGGCGTGGGACTAGCTACCGACGGGAGGCGGTGGCGGCGGAGCTGCAGCAACACGAGCCCGCACGGTTTCAGGCCGGGCTAAACTCCCTTCTCCGGCCACGGCGACGGTCGGGGCTCCACGGGGCGACGGCGGCGGGTCGGTGGAGGCCGGAGGGAGGCAGCGGGGGCGGATCCGGGCGGCGGAGGCGCGAGAGAAGGAGGTTGGAATTGCCTCGGCCAACCGAGCAGATCCATGGTCGGGCGCGGCCGCGGCGGCGTTCTGTGCAGGCGGCGGTGACGGCGCCGGTCAGGGTCGGTGGCGGTAGTGCCAGGGAGTCGAGGGGGATCGCCGGAGAGTCTCGGGAGGTGGCGGTGGTGGCCCTCTGTCACCACCATCCCGCAAAAGGTCTGGCCGGGTTCAGTCGGGCTGCAGGAGCGGCGGCGGCGCCGGGGATGACCGGGGACGGCAGGGCGGCGCAGGGGGGGTGTACACGAGGTCAAGGGTCGGCTAGGGTTCGCTGGAAGGGTGGAGATGCAGTTAGGGTTAGGGTTTGGCATGAGTAAACCCTAAGTCCCTATATATATCAACTGCACAATTGCGAATAAGTCCGCTAAAACCTCATAATCCTTGCTAGGTCCCTCACAGTAGGTGCAAATTGCGCATAAGCACTTCCACATAAAGTCTCGCGCGATTCTATGCATAAAATATTGGAACTTTTCACGAAACTTCAATTTTCATCTTTTGACTCTTCCTCGGAAAACGCGTTAAATCATGCAATCCATTCGTTGGATTTCCGAATGGACTTTGCCAACGTGATCAGTATTGCTGAGACATCAAACTCACTATTTTGTTTCATTCGATTTGATTGCCGATTCGCAGATCAATAACCCTCTTTACCGTTCGCATGTACATTTACAATTTGGTCCCTCAACCATTAAGTAGGCTTTTCTCAGAAACCATGCGTCGAATCCAAAATTCGTCAACGCCATCAAGTCCAGAATAATCGGACGGTTGAAAATGAGCTATTGGACCACTATGAACAGAGTCCGACACACTCCAGAAGCCATATCGATTGATTGGCTTCACCGGAAAACCGGAGTTACTATTCACTTAAGTGAATAATAAAAATCGCGTAACTCTTTTATTCCAAATCATTTTCTCCCGAAACTTGACGAGTGATTATGTAATTAAAATACATGCAAAAACATTGTCAACGGAGAGTTAAATTAGGTAGTAAAAATCTCAGTCCTTACTGAGGGTTCGTTGGCAGTAGCACTCGGGCGTTGGCCAAGTGTGAAGGATGCCGAGGACCGCTCGAGAGGTTGGTAGTTCCTTCTAGGTGCCAAGTGACCGGCAGACGTGTGCTCGGTAGAGCAGAGCCTAAGTTAAGGTAACATGAGCTCGGTATGTGAGTGTTCGGACCATGTTGAGAATCCTCCTTGTGAGGTGAAGTTTTAGGTGAATACCTAAGGGTTGGATGGCCAAAGTATATTGCGCTTGGAGCGCCTTGGTCACGTGGCCATGGCTAGAGGGCATTACTTGGGGATTACTTGTGCCTGGACCGTGATTGGACTGTGGGCTTGGGGCCTTATGGACAGGCGCAGTCAATACCGTGCGATGGCAGCTCTGAACCTGAGGGTAGGGCTTGGCTAGGATTCATGGTCGGGGCGGTAGTCCGAGCGATGACCCGGAGACATGAAGTGCCACGTGTAGAACTGTGATTTTGTTAGTACACCTAGAGTGTAGATGCGAATTGGTCGTAGGATTACGATGAATTGGATATAACTACTCCTGGTTGGGGTTTCGATGCGAGGTCCTAATGAGGAATCCTCAATGTGATAATTGGGTCCGCGCATAAGAGCAAGAAACGTTGCATGATGTCGCGTCAGACTTTAGGCTGTAGGCCTATGAAGGATCAATCGAGTCGTGGTATTGTAGCACACTGAACTTTAGCAAATTACGGAGTTCTAGTGAGAGAATAGTGCTTTATACTATTCTGGAGTTTTGGATTGAGTTTGGTGAGCTTGGGAGTGTTTTCGGGACTTGGAGAGTGCGAAAACAGACTCCGGAGAGCGAAATCTGCAAAAGGTGCAGATTTTGCACTGTATTCCGGAATTTGCTTCTGGATTCCGGAAGAGATTTAATTTGTTCCGGAATGGACTTTGGGATTCCGGAATGCTGTATAAAATCTGTTTTTGGCCGAGGCTCGGGTTTTGCAGATTTTTGGGGCTGATTCCGGAATGTCTATTCATATACCGGAATACAGTGCTGCAGAATTAGTTTTTCGAGCTGTTTGTGATTTTGGGTGTTGGAGGGGTTTAGGTGCAAATATTACATCATGGATATAGTAACCCTCACCCCCCTCACTTAGCCATTTTGGGCTGAGCTTGAGAGAGAGGAAGGTAAGCTCTCTTTCTCTCTTTTCCTTGGTTTTTCTTGATTCCCACCCATGGAATCAAGGGTTTGATCTCTTTTCTCTTCTCCTCCACCTTGGAGCTTGCATCTTGGACCTTGGAGGGAGCTTGGATGTGAAGAAGGGAGCTTGATTGAGGATAAATCTCCAACCCTAGTCTCTTTTTGCTTGGTTTGGAGCTCTCATGAGGTGAGTGGCTCTCTTGCAACTCCTCTAGTTGTGATTACTACTTGGATTTGGGATGAAAACCTAGAAATGGAAAACTAGGGTTTTATTTGGGGCTTTTGTATTGAGGGCCTTTGAGATGGAATTGATGGGGGTAGAATGATGTTGTAGGATGGAAATGAAGCTTCCTACCTTTGATTTGGACTTTGGACAAGTGTTACTTGATCAAAGGTAATTTCCACCCATTTTCCTCTTGTATTTTGGTGAATTTTGTAGTGAGCTTGTTCGATGCTTCTAACCCCTTGGAAAATTTTCTTAGGGCATGAGAAGCTTAGGGGACAACTTCGTTTTGAAGTACTGCGAGGTTTCGATGGATATCCGGTGGGTCTGACCTCACCGAAATGGGTGAACTCCCCCTATGTCTTCTCTAATGTTTTAGAGTTGAATTGGTGCATACTCATGCTTATTATGACATGATAGAAATTTTGAAATCATGATATATGTATAGCATATATGAGATTTGCATGCTCTATGTAGTAGAGTTCATGATTGAGTTTATGCATGGCACATTATGGAAAGTTGTGGTAAGATGGCATTTCAAATTATGATAATGTAGAAATGCATGTTGGAATGATTAAAACAACATATGAAGTACTTGATGGAAAGTGGACTTGGGGACACTTAGCATATCGGTTATTGGTAGAAATGAGCATGATATATGACATACTTACCATGGGTAGAAGAAAACATGACACTCGGCGTGTTCTTGACATAGTGAGAGGCTAAGTATGTTACACTTCACTTAGAAGAACAATAAGGTTGACCTTATGACATAGTGCTAGACCCTTGGGTCGTTGATTGATATTCCATGTTTAAGACATGAGGTAAGAGTTTTCTTATCGGTAATGTAAGTGGTAATTGCATACCATCACTTTGATAATAAGAAATAAATACTTGCATGATGACTTTTATACTCTATGTAGTAGAGGTTTATATAGCTCATGCATGTCATGGATTATGGTCTTGTTGGCATCGTAGAATGCATTGTTATAGCATTTGTAGAATGCATTGATTGTGGCATTTGTAGAATGCATTTGATTGTGGCATTTGTAGAATGCATTGATTGTGGCATTTGTAGAATGCATTAATTGCGACATTTGTAGAATGCATTGAAAGCAGCATTAGTATAATGCATTGAGTATGACTTTCGTGATAGCATGTGATAGTAGACCGTTGGGGTCGTGAATGAGATGTAGAACCATTCCCATTGATAGAGTGTGATGTGGATATTTGCATGTTAGAGACATGTTACATATTGGTAGAAGTATACCCACAAGTGAATTGAGAACATGTGTGATTTATGTGTTATGGTTCCGACCCTCGAGTCGATGTTATGATTTCATGTTTTAGACATGATGATTGAGATGTGTTGGCCTTGGATACGATGCTTATGATCAGCGCTTGCTTGCCCTTGTGCTCATTCGCACATGCTTGTGAGGGTCGCTCCCTACAAGCCGGCACTCCGGATTTAGCCTTTACGACGTTTGATCGCCCGTGCAGGATTGGGCGCCGAAGTGGATCGCCGTGGGGGAGTGTCTCATTGTCTGCAGGGCAATGTTGACTACCACGGGACCATTAGGCATGGCACAAGCCGGGATGTTACCTTGTGTAAGTCTCCTCATGGATTGGTAAAAGCTAAGTAAACCAGACATAATACATCACGGTTGTTTTGTCACGCCCCGGGTTACCTCTTTCCAGGCGCATGACAAGATCCGCCGCATACACAGTATTTCTACCGTGTATACGAAGCGAAAACAACAACATCCACAAAGAAGCTAAAGGTATCAACAGAGCTGCTATATATATAATCAAAAGTTCACTATACATACATCATCCATAACTCTCATATATAACTCTCATATACATCACTGATATCACAATCTATCTCACTGTATGTACAGACTCAACCATCTATCAAAATGGGTATACCTCTAGCCAAGTATCCGGGGAATAGCTCTACCCGACGGTCTCCTTTCCGCGCTCAGTATGCACAACTGGGGAAGAAGACTCTGCAAAAAGGTGTCAACAACGGGTGTGAGAACTACTATCAAACAAGTAGTCCTCAGTGGGTACCGCCACCAGCCTCAGCGGTCTGCCCACTAAGTCCTCAATCTCAAAAGATATATATAGAGCAATAAAAAGAGTAGGAGATATACTACCACTACTATGCACAATGCTCATCTGTCAACATGAATACCAATAAACTGAATATATCAAATGAGGACTATCACTAATCCATAATGCCATGCAACATAATACAACACGATACCTGCGGCCTGATCATGCTCAACCCTACAGGGAGCCAGCTAGTACAGGAAACCCGTCTGTTCCTAGCCCTTCGTACAACACTCTGTACGGAACATGCCAACTCCGGAGCGGTACTCGTGGGAGTGACCCAACCGAGTATAGTACAATCATATCAGCGCCAAGCACCCACAGGTATATGATCGACACGACTGGGTCAACAAGGAATCACATGCCCTCGGCATCTCAAAGGATAATCAACAAGTATGACCCAATCCACTGATCTCACAAAGAATCACGTGCCCTCGGCACCTCAAAGGATAGTCAATAACATGACCCAATCAATGCTCCAGTGCTCACAATCAATTTCAACTCTACCACAAAGAAGAGGTACAACAACATAGCACGAGCCTCAACATGATCACCTACACTAGTATGTACAACAACTGGTACAAGGGATATCAATAGGATAGGTGTAGGTCAAATCATGCAACAAGGATACAAGGAAATCAAGCATGCTCATATATATATATCATTAGCATATCATGCACATGCAAATCTCAACCTAACAGGTCATATCTAACATAATCTCAGCATGTCATGCTATCATAATCCCAATAGTATCACACTATCATAATCCAATATCATCATATCATGCTAACATAATCCAACACTATCATATTATGCTAACATGAAAGTAAACACATAGGAGGAAGTCCACTGAATCTGGCAAACATCAACCCACCTCAAGAGATAATCCAACCACGGTGGGGAAAACAGTATCCTCAGATCCAACCCTCCAAGCTGATCAAGCTCTAGCAGCACTCCGATCTGAATATCACCAAAAAGGCTGCTAACTTCGACAGAACAACAGCTCAGCACCAGATCAGACCAACAGAGTAGAGGAGAACAAGCTAGGTTACAACTAATGCCAACACATGGCCCTAAACCCAACTTTCTCACTCTAGAAAATGGGATCACGAAGTGGAAAATGAGCCAAAGTGACCAGGGGCTCACCTATTTATAGGCTCCCAAAGTTTCCACTTTCGGGCGCCCGAATCCAACTTCCGGGCGTCCGGAAACTCAGCAGGCCAGGTGTCAGCTGGCGGCCAAACGGTCCGTCGGCGGTCGGCAGGCGGTGGGGCGGCGTGTCTCCGGCGGTCGACACGTGTCCTGCGTCGCGACACGTGGCACTCCACGTCAACAGCTCAATCCGGATCCACATCTGGGCGTCCGAAACCTGCGCCCAGTTCCAAAACTCGTCAGCCACAACCGGATCATCCGAAAAGTCCTCTGGGTCCGGAAACATTCGGGCGTCCACTTCCTCACTTCCGGGCGCCCGAAATTCGTCGACTCCAGAAACCCTCAAAATCCTCAAATTTCCAAGTATTACATTCTCCCCTCCTTAAAATAGTTTCGTCCTCGAAACTAAGGTAAACACTCACCTCAAGATGTAAACAGGTGGGGATAAGATCTCTGCATAATCGTCTCCAACTCCCATGTAGCCTCTCTATTATCATGAAAATCCCACTGTACCTTGACATAATGTATGACCCGATTACGCAATTCCCTCGTCTCACGAGCAAGAATTCGTATCGGTCGCTCCTCGTAATGCAAATCCTCAGTAAGCTCCAGTGGGAAAAAATCTATCACATGGGAAGGATCATGCATGTATCTCCTCAGAACAGATACATGAAAGACATCGTGCACACCCGCTAATCGAGGCGGAAGGGCTAATCGATATGCCACAGGTCCTACTCTCTCCAAGATCTCAAAAGGACCAATAAACCGCGGACTAAGCTTTCCGCGAATCCCAAATCTCCGTATGCCCTTCGATGGTGAGACCTTCAAGAATACATGATCACCAACATGAAATTCCAGATCTCGCCTCTGAGTATCAGCATAACTCTTCTGCCTGCTCTGAGCCGTCTCAATATGCCGCCGTATCACTTTAACCTACTCTTCGGCTTCAAGCAAAAGGTCTGGACCCAACGTCTTCCTTTCACCAACATCATCCGAAAACAAAGGCGATCGACATTTGCATCCATACAATGCTTCAAACGGAGCCATCTTAATGCTCGCTTGATAGCTATTGTTGTACGCAAACTCTACCAATCTCAAATGTCGATCCCATCCTCCACCAAAATCCAAGACACAAGCTCTCAGCATATCCTCGAGTGTCTGTATAGTGCGCTCGGACTGACCATCAGTCTGGGGATGAAATGCAGTGCTAAATCGAAGCTGAGTCCCCAAAGCTGTCTGTAAACTCTTCTAGAAATGAGAAACAAACATTGGGTCTCTATCAAATACTATTGAGATTGGCACTCCATGCAATCTCAATATCTCATCCAGATAAAGCTGTGCAAGTCGCTCACGTGACCAAGTAATCTGCATTGGTAGGAAATGAGGGACTTCGTCAGCCTATCAACAATCACCCAAATGGTATCATAGCCGCTCGAAGTCCTCGGCAGTCCTACGACGAAATCCATCGTGATATGATCCCACTTCCACTCAGGTATTGGAAGGCTCTGTAGCTTACCAGCTGGTACTCGATGTTCAGCCTTAACTTGCTGACATGTCAAACATTGAGCTACAGCTCTACCAATATCCCGCTTCATACCATTCCACCAGAAGTGAGTCTTCAGATCCTGGTACATCTTAGTCCCTCCAGGATGTACAGAATAAGGAGAATAATGTGCTTCATTTAATATCTCCTCTCGAATCTCCAGATCCGCTGGTACACACAGTCGTCCTCTATAACGAAGAGTCTCAGCATCATCATAAGAAAAGCCTTCAAGATCACCACTCCTCAGTTGATCTCGAACTTTCATCAGATAAGGATCTACACTCTGTTTCTCTCGAATCCTATCTATCAGAGTGGGCTGAATGATCAGAGTTGTCAGTCTCGCCGTCATCCCAGAAGTAACCACCTCAAGGGACAACCTCCGCATCTCTTCCACTAGGACAGGCTGTTGAGTAATACACAAACTCAAAGTTGCCACAGCCTTCCTACTCAAAGCATCGGCAACAACGTTCGCCTTGCCGGGATGGTATAAGATAGAGATGTCATAATCCTTCAATAATTCCAACCATCTACGTTGTCGTAGATTCAACTCTTTCTGTGTAAACAGATACTTGAGGCTCTTGTGATCTGTATACACTTCACAATGCTCTCCATAGAGATAGTGGCGCCATAGCTTCAGAGCAAAGACTACCGCCGCCAACTCCAGATCATGAGTGGGGTAGTTCTTCTTATATTCTTTTAGTTGTCTTGAAGCATATGCAATCACTTTACCATGTTGCATCAGCACGCAACCCAAGCCTTTATGCGAAGCATCACTATAAATAACAAATCCTTCACCCATCATGTAGTACACTGAACTTTAGCAAATTGCGGAGTTCTAGTGAGAGAATAGTGGCTTATACTATTCTAGAATTTTGGGTTGAGTTTGGTGAGCTTCGGAGTGTTTTCGGGACTTGAAAAGTGTGAAAACGGACTCCGAAAGTCGAAATCTGCAAAAGTGCAGATTTTGCAATTGCATACCGGTATCTGGTTTTGGTATACCGGAATCCAGTGAAAAATGGTTGTGCGCAGCTCTCGGGTTCTGCAAAATCCAGTAGTTGATACCAGAATACGCTGGCATTCCGGTATGTGCAATGCGCATACCGGTACTGAAGCGATTAGTACCGGTACTGGGAATTTGCATACCGGAATCCTGTTGCGTGGCCTGCTTGGCCGAGGCTCGGGTTTTGCAGAATTTGTGCAATATACCGGTATGCCCATGCGTATACCGGTATACAGTGTGCAGAGTGCATTTTGTGCAGTTTTGTAATTTTGGCTTTTTGAGGGGCCTAAGTGGATTTTGTTGCTCGGGTTTAAGTACCCCTTCACCCCTCTCTTGTTGTGTGGGCTGAGGACTTAGAGGAGAGGAAAGGTAGGGTTTCCCTCTCTCTCTCTCTCTCTAGTTTTTCTTGCTCCCAACCCCTTAGATCATGGTTTTGATCTCCTTTCTCTCCATTTTCTTCATGGAGGAGTACTCCTAGGCTTGGAGGGAGCTCGGGGCTGAGGAAAGGAGCTTGTTGGTGGGCCTAGCTTCAACCCTAGCTTGTGTAAGCCCGGTTGGAAGCTTGATTTGAGGTTAGTAAACTCTCTTACAACCTCTATTTATAATTTTTGCTTGGATTTGGGATGAAAACCTAGTTTCTTGAAAACTAGGGTTTTATTTGGGGTTTCTTGAATGAGAGCTCTTGAGGTTGAATTGATGGGTGTAGAATGTTGTTGTAGGTTGGATTTGAAGATCCCTAACCTCAATTTGGACTTAGAACAAGTTTTACTTGCTCAAGGTATTTTTCACCCATTTACCTCATAGTTTTTGGTGGTTTTCGAATTTGTTCGTTCGAAGCTTGTAAACCCTTGGAAAATTATCTTAGGGTATGAGAAGCTCGGGGGACAACTCCGTTTCGAAGTACTGCAAGGTTTCGACGGGTATCCGGTGGGTTTGACCTCACCGAAATGGGTGAACTCCCCCTATGTCTCCTATCTTGTTATAGGATTGATTAGATGCATAATTAGAATAATTATGGCATGATGAGAATTGTGATTGCATGAGACATACATGTTGTGTATGAAAAGTGCATATTTCATATAGTATGGCATTATGAGAATAATATGCATGCTAGAGTATTGGTGTTAGTAGCGTAATGATGCATTATGAAATGCTAATAAAGTTATGCATGTTAGACATGAGTATCATATGAGATACTACTTGGGGTGGTGGATTAGTGAATTCTCTTCGCATACTAAAGTATGCTTGTATAGAGAAAAGAGAGAATATGGCATATGCAAGATAAGTTTGTTGCACCTCATTAGGTGAGCAACTTTGATTGGCATCGTTGGCTTTGGACTCGACCTTTTGGTCGTGGATTGATTCCATGTTTAAGACATGAGGAATGGAATTATATTTGCATTGATAATTGTAATTGGTTAAACATGAGTTCTTGGTTAATTGAATACTTGCATGATAGCTTTATACTCTATGTAGTAGAGGTTGTTGTAGCTCATGCATGGCATGGATTTAGTGTTTTGGCATTGTAGAATGCATGATGTATGGCATTAGAGTAATGCATGGTTTTGGCATTGTAGAATGCATGATGTATGGCATTAGAATAATGCATGGTTTTGGCATTGTAGAATGCATGATATATGGCATTAGAATAATGCATGGTCTATGAACTTAGTAAACAAAGAGATGGACATTTACATGTTAGAGACATGTGCATATTGGTAGGGACATACCAACGGACATATTGAGAACAACATGATATTGTTGACATTTAGCATATTGGCTATTGAATGTAGTAAACATAATGTGACATGTTTTGACATAGTTTGAGGTTAAGCATATTGTATTTCACTTAGGTGAATAACTAGGTTGACATTATGACATAATGTTAGATCCTTGAATTTCGGTTGGCAATTCCATGTTAGAGACATGACGAACGTATTTCCTATGCTGTTGACTATGCTTGTTATGCCATTGTGCTCATTCGCACATGCTTGTGAGGGTCGCTCCCTACAAGCCGGCAGCTCCGGAGTGGGCCTTTCGCGATGTTGATCGCCTGTGTGCAGGTTATATGGGCGCCGAAGTGGATTGCCGTGGGGGAGGCTCATTCTAGCGAGAATGTTGACTACCACGGGGCCATTAGGCACGGCACAAGCCGAGACTTGAAAAGTCCTTTATGGTAGGAAATATGGTGAGGAATGTGACATTTGACACCCTAATTAATCGGTACATATAGATGTAGCTGATGGACGTAGTATTGGGTGGTGACATTGTGGCATTACTTGTAGTGAAACATTGACATGACTTGGCACACTAGTGGTTAGTGAACATAACACTCATGTAGTTGGGAACAAGTCATAAAGTTCATACATGTAGTGGGAAGTTGGTTATATAGTTCATATTTGTAGTTTGAGACAAGTCATATGTGTAATAGTAAACTTGACATATAGTGAGTTTATTACAATAGAGCATATGTGATTGATCATGGCATTAATTTGACATGCATGTAATTTGTGTAATTAAAGTTGAACTTATGACAATAGAGCATATTCATGTTCACGTAGATGATTTAGTCATGGGAGGCATGATAGTTGTAGAACTACCTGTTTAGCATTTAATATTTTATGCTTATGTTTCAGTTATACTATCTTGCCTCAGTTGACCTAGCGGTGTAATTCGCCACTCTCGGCGGCTTACCCACTGGGAACTATTGATTAATAGTTCTCACCCCCATTGTTGTTGGATTTTTATTTCAGAGCCTTCCGCAGCAGGAGAGGCTTGGGATCGTGGCGAGGGGTTAGCAGCTAGCTAGAGCCTCTACGGTGTTGTTGTTGTAGGCATACCATGGTGTCCTTTCATTGTATTTTATATGAAAGGTGTATAGTTGTTTTCTAGAGAGTGATCTCCTAGTATTGCTAAGATGTATAATGATTATTGTATATCTTGAGATTTTGGTTGTGTTGATCTTATTTTAGATGTAGAATTATGTTCTCGCTCTGATCAACTTGTATAGGATGTATTCCTTACTCTTGTTGTTGTTGTTGTTATAGATGCCTTGTGTACATTGTGTTGTTTTGAGGTACACGGCGGGTCTGTGCACGTGCCTGGTAGGCTTTCCCTAGGGCCCCGGGGCGTGACACATCACTGGTAGTGCAAGAATAGGGGCAGTCATCAACCTCTGCTTAAGCTCATCAAAATATTCTTGGCACTCATTACTCCAAACATACTTAACCCCTTTCCTGGTTAATCGAGTAAGAGGCGTAGAGAGTTTCGCAAAACTCTCCACAAATCGTCGATAATACCCGGCTAAGCCAAGAAAACTCCGCACTTCAGAGATCGTCGTCGGTCTAGGCCAATCACGAATCGCCTCAATCTTCTTAGGATCAACAGCTACTCCCGAAGCTGAAATCACATGGCCTAAAAAGGCTACCTCTCTTAACCTAATTCACATTTCTTCAGCTTTGCATACAACTTCTTCTCTCGCAAGAGTTGCAGCACTAATCTCATATGCTCCTCATGCTCTGCATCATCACAGGAGTAAATCAAGATATCATCGATAAAGACTAGCACAAACTTGTCCAAGAAAGACTTAAAGACTCGGTTCATCATATCCATAAATGCAGCAGGGGCATTAGTCAATCCAAACGGCATGACTGTAAACTCATAATGCCCATACCGAGTTCTAAAAGCTGTCTTAGAAATATCCTCGGCCTTCACCTTCAACTGGTGGTAACCGGACTGAAGATCAATCTTAGAAAACACACACGCTCCCTGCAATTGATCGAACAGATCATCGATACGTGGGAGGGGGTATCTATTCTTGATGGTCACTTTGTTCAATTCTCGATAATCCACACACAACCTAAGTGAACCATCCTTCTTCTTCACAAACAGCACAGGTGCTCCCCAAGGCGACACACTGGGTCTGATAAAGCCTTTATCCATAAGATCCTGCAGTTGCGCCTTCAACTCTCTCAACTCAGCTAGTGCCATTCTATAGGGTGTCTTCGAGATTGGCGCGGTTCCTGGTACCACATCAATCACGAATTCAATCTCCCTATCAGGAGGCATCGAGGATAACTCAGAAGGAAAGACATCCGAAAACTCACGGACAATAGGAATATCCTCGAGTCCTGGTACAACAGTGGGCACCTCAGTCACCGTTGCAAAATAGGCCATACAACCTCTACTCAACATCTGTCTGGCCTTAGAAGAAGAAATCGTCACTGCGAACAGTGAACTCTTACAACCTTCATAAATGAACTCCTCTTGTCCAGGCTCACGAAAAATCACCGTCTTGGTTCCACAATCGATTGTAGCAAAGTATCGAGATAACCAATCTATGCCTAGGATTACATCAAAATCCTGCAACTGTCTCAATACCAATAAATCGGCAGGCATGATCCAAGGCCATACTTGCACAGGACATCCTAAACAACCCTGCGTCACCTGCAAACTATGGTCGGGTACCTGCACCTCCTGTGCCTGGGGTAACGACCCTATCTCTAAACCATGATGCAATGCAAATGCTCTACTAACAAAGGAATGCGATGCACCAGTATCGAATAAAGTACGCAATCTAATGCCACAAATCAAAACTATACCTGCCACCACCCGATCAGCTATCGAGGCGTCCTCAATCTGAGCGGCATAAACTCGTCCGCTCGCCGGTGGCTGGCGTCGATCCGGCTGTCGTGGCATAGAAGATCGTTCCTGAGAAAATACCGGGGAGGCTCCAGAATACTGCGGTGGGGAGAAAGGCACAGACGCCATAGAAAGAGCTGCTACACGTCTGGGACAAGTCTTCCTCATATGTCCTAGCTACCCACACTCAAAACATCGACCCTCTCGTCTATCACAGTGATAAGCAAAATGAGGTCCTCCACAAATCACACATCGGGGAGATCCCCTCGACTGCTACTGCTGTCGCTGCTGGCGATATCCTCCAGACTGCTGGCGACTAGAAGATCCACGTCCCTGGAAACGCGATCGCTGAGGAGGTCTAGGCGGTCGTCTACTACTCGACTGCCCTCCATCATCAGGTACCGGGCGCTTCCTCTCCTGACCCTGAGCTGGGTCCACAAGCTGCCCTCTCGTCACAAATGCCCCTCGCTCTACCCATAGAGACTGCTCGATAGTAGCATCCAAGGTCTGGAGTCTCTGCGAGTGAACAAATGGAAAGATCTCGGGTCTCAAACCCTTCTCATACAGATAGACTTTCTGTATCTCATCTCTTGCTGTCGAAGGAACACAATTAAGTAGTCTCGTAAACTCCCTCGCATACTCCTGCACCGAGCAATTCCCCTGCTTCAGGTTCTTCAAGTCTTCTTCTATCTTCATCTTTACACTACTGGGAAAATATGCTCCATACATAATCCCCCGAAACTCGCTCCAAGTCATCTGTAGAGGATTCAGGGACCTATGATCACGGGTCCTCCTCCACCAGACATGTGCATCACCAGATAAACAATGCACTGCCATATGCACCTGCTCCCGTGCTGGCACAAAGAGATCCTCAAATAACTTCTCCATCTCACATATCCAGGCTTCTACCACCCATGGCTCTATACTACTGCCATTAAATCGCGGTGGATCAAACCGATAGAAGCGAGCCAATCTATCCGCCATCTGCTCCTGCTCCTCTTCAGAAAGCACTTGACTAGGCTGAGTACTTCCTTCTCTGGGTTGAGATGTAGTTGGAGTCGTTGCCGCCGGAGGTTCCATAGCTCGAGGCGTAGAGAAAGCATCGCACATCTTCTGTAACAAGGCACTCTGCTGCCTTCCAACTGCAGCTATGTCTGCTAGCTGCTCCTGCAGAGCGGGCCGTTCACTAGGTCCCGTCTGCTCAGGCATATCCGAAGGCGTCGGATGTGCTCGCGTCGACGGTCGTCGAGGAGGCATAATAACAACCTGCAACAGAATACCCAATTAGGACCACAAACAATCTCACGACCCAATTCAGCGAAAGTCTAGAAGGACACTTCTTTTCTTCTCAGATTATTATGTCGTCTGCAGCCAACATAATTCATCCGATAAGAGAAGGCATAATCCCTCAATCACTCTTCCTACACAAGGAAGGATTCAAAAACCCCATCTATGACTTTCGCGATCAATCACGTCTCTCTCGTCATTCTTAGGTCTGTTTATCTTAGGTTTCCTAGGCCCTCATGACCTATTCCTAAGCTCTGATACCAACTTAATCTGTCACGCCCCGGGTTACCTCTTCCCAGGCGCATGACAAGATCCGCCGCATACACAGTATTTCTACCGTGTATACGAAGCGAAAACAACAACATCCACAAAGAAGCTAAGGGTATCAACAGAGCTGCTATATATATAATCAAAAGATCACTGTACATACATCATCCATAACTCTCATATATAACTCTCATATACATCACTGATATCACAATCTATCTCACTGTATGTACAGACTCAACCATCTATCAAAATGGGTATACCTCTAGCCAAGTATCCGGGGAATATCTCTACCCGACGGTCTCCTTTCCGCGCTCAGTATGCACACCTGGGGAAGAAGACTCTGCAAAAATGTGTCAACAACGGGTGTGAGAACTACTATCAAACAAGTAGTCCTCAGTGGGTACCGCCGCCAGCCTCAGCGGTCTGCCCACTAAGTCCTCAATCTCAAAAGATATATATGGAGCAATAAAAAGAGTAGGAGATATACTACCACTACTATGCACAATGCTCATCTGTCAACATGAATACCAATAAACTGAATATATCAAATGAGGACTATCACGAATCCATAATGCCATGCAACATAATACAACACGATACCTGCGGCCTGATCATGCTCAACCCTACAGGGAGCCAGCTAGTACAGGAAACTCGTCTGTTCCTAGCCCTTCGTACAACACTCTGTATGGAACATGCCAACTCCGGAGCGGTACTCGTGGGAGCGACCCAACCGAGTATAGTACAACCATATCAGCGCCAAGCACCCACAGGTATATGATCGACACGACTGGGTCAATAAGGAATCACATGCCCTCGGCATCTCAAAGGATAATCAACAAGTATGACCCAATCCACTGATCTCACAAAGAATCACGTGCCCTCGGCACCTCAAAGGATAGTTAATAACATGACCCAATCAATGCTCCAGTGCTCACAATCAATCTCAACTCTACCACAAAGAGGAGGTACAACAACAGAGCACGAGCCTCAACATGATCACCTACACTAGTATGTACAACAACTGGTACAAGAGATATCAACAGGATAGGTGTAGGTCAAATCATGCAACAAGGATACAAGGAAATCAAGCATGCTCATATATATATCATTAGCATATCATGCACATGCAAATCTCAACCCAACAGGTCATATCTAACATAATCTCAGCATGTCATGCTATCATAATCCCAATAGTATCACACTATCATAATCCAATATCATCATATCATGCTAACATAATCCAACACTATCATATTATGCTAACATGAGAGTAAACACATAGGAGGAAGTCCACTGAATCTGGCAAACATCAACCCACCTCAAGAGCTAATCCAACCACGATGGGAAAAATAGTATCCTCAGATCCAACCCTCCAAGCTGATCAAGCTCCAGCAGCACTCCGATCTGAATATCACCAAAAAGGCTGCTACTTCGACAGAACAACAGCTCAGCACCAGATCAGATCAACAGAGTAGAGGAGAACAAGCTAGGTTACAACTAATGCCAACACATGGCCCTAAACCCAACTTTCTCACTCTAGAAAACGGGATCACGAAGTGGAAAATGAGCCAAAAGTGACCAGGGGCTCACCTATTTATAGGATCCCAAAGTTTCCACTTTCGGGCGCCCGAATCCAACTTCCGGGCGTCCGGAAACTCAGCAGGCCAGGTGTCAGCTGGCGGCCAAACGATCGGTCGGCGGTCGGCAGGCGGTGGGGCAGCGTGTCTCCGGCGGTCGACATGTGTCCTGCGTCGCAACACGTGGCACTCCACGTCAACAGCTCAATCCGGATCCACATCCGGGCGTCCTAAACCTGCGCCCAGTTCCAAAACTCGTCAGCCACAACTGGATCATCCGAAAAGTCCTCTGGGTCCGGAAACATTCGGGCGTCCACTTCCTCACTTCCGGGCGCCCGAAATCCGTCGACTCCAGAAACCCTCAAAATCCTCAAATTTCCAAGTATTACATGTTTGATGCATATACATGTAGTGTATGGACATAGTAGTGAGTCGCATATTGTGGCATTACTTAGCTTGACACCATTGGGATGCATTCATTATAGTTGGACATATTAGTTAGTCACTACATACATTGACATCCATAGTAGCATTAGGCCTATACTCATATTGGTTTGGTATAGTGGCATGAATGTATGATGTTAATGAAAAAGGGGTTTTTCTTAACTAATGTTTATAGCATAAGTGGACATGCATGTAGGTTATGGTGGAAGACATAATTGTGCATATGATTATAATGAAATCAGGTACATATAAATTTTGGTGAAGGACATACCTATGCATGTAGTGGTAGAAATCATATTTTTGAAATGATATGATCATTTGGAGGCATGATAGTAGTAGAATTACTTGTTTAGCATTTATTGCTTTATGCCTTATGTTTCAACTTATACTATCTATACCTCAGTTGACCTAGCTGTGTATTTCGTCACCCTCGGCGGCTTACCCACTGGGAACTATTGTTTAATAGTTCTCACCCCCATGGTTGTTGGGTTTTTGTTTCAGAGCCTTCCGCAGCGGGAGAGGCTTGGGATCGAGGTGAGGGGTTAGCAGCTAGCTAGAGCCTCTACGATGATATTACAGATGGACCCTGACACCTTTCTTGTATTTTGAGTGAAAGGTGTATAGTTGTTTCTAGAGAGTGATCTCCTAGTGTTCTTAAAATATACTTTAAGCAAATTTTATTGTATATCTTGAGATTATAGTTGTGTTGAACTTGTTTTAGTAGTAGATTTATGTTCTTGCTCTGATCACCTTGTTTAGGTTGTACTCCTGCTACTACTTGATTATTGTTGTTCTAGACGCCTTGTGTGCATTGAGGTTTCCTTGTTGGTGTACACGGCGGGTCTATGCACGTGCCTGGTAGGCTCCCACTAGGGCCCGGGGCGTGACAGGTATGGATTTAAGTTTCGCGGACGAAACTATTTTTATGGGGGGGAGAATGTAGTGTACTGAATTTTTATACACTTTTTCAACTTTGGCCAAAATGGGCACAGTTGTGGATTAAGTGAAAAATAGTATTTTCATGGGGGTTAAGTTGTAATTGTGTTGGAATTTATGGATAAGTTCAAATCCACTTTCCCACCCATTTCTCTTCCTCTCACATAAGAGAGCCACCTAAGAGAACAAAACCCATTTCTCTTCCTCTCACATAAGAGACAAAAGCCACCTAAGAGAACAAAACCCATTTCTCTTCCTCTCACATAAGAGACAAAAGCCACCTAAGAGGACAAAACATATTTCTCTTCCACTCACACAAAGAGAAAGCTCTTCTCTTTCTCTCAAACCCTCTCCCTCACTCCCTAACTTTTCTCTCTCTCATTGGTGATCTTTCCAATAAGTGAGGATGGGGGAGATGAGCTTGCTTAGTGGTGAAGCAAGCTCTTGCTTGAGGAGAGCAAGGTGCTAAAGGTGAGATTTCATGGATTTGAGTAGATTAAATCCTTTAATCTTGATGTATTGGAGATTCCTAAGTGTTTCTAGACTAGTTTAATCAAAAGATTCACCTTGATTTTGGGTGTTCTTGAAGATTATGAAACCTAGGGCTTGGTTTTGGGGTTTTTATCCCTATGAGATTTGGAACCAAATTGATCTCGTAAATCTCTAATTGAAGGGTAGTTCGACGCGAGGGACAGCTCCGATTTGGGTTACGACGAGGCTACGACATCCAATTGGGAGGTTTTGCCGAGTTTCATCCGATAGGCTTGGTCGAGCCGAATCGGCGTCGAAAATCAAATTGCTTGGAAATCCTAGCAATTGGTAGTTAAACGAGGTGGGTGGTGCTATCCGAAATGGTTGGATTTCTACCTATGTCTATATTTCCATTTTGGTCATATGTGTATATATGTGAAAATTCTATGCATATAGGATTATTATTGTGTTTGAGCTTTCATTTCCTTGCATGCTTCCTAAAGTAGGATTGGCCAAGTTGGATTGAGAACTCGGTAATTGGACGCATGAGGATTGGGTCATTGGACATTGGAAACCCTATGAATGCAATGAACTAGAATGTGAACTTATAAAACATTGTGGAACATTGGTGGCATCTTGATTAGTTGTTTGGACATAGAAAATATAGTGAAATACTAGGTGTCATTGTGAGTCTAAACATGAACCTAGTGATGGAAATATGGATTGGGTATCCTATGGTGCAAGTAGAAAACATGACCATTGTGTGTCATGAGTGTACATGTGGTTTTGTTGCCGTAGTTGCACAGGATTTGAGACGAGCATGCGAGGGATTGAAATAGATCCTCTGGACCATGCTAGGGATTGGTAGATCCCCTGATGTTGTTACCCTGGTCAGTAGGGCGTCCTCGGTAGAGAGGACTGGATCGTACTCACATTGTCTGTTTGGCTTGTTGGTGTTCGCGCCACCACAAGCAGTGAGCTCCGGAGTTGTCACACATGGGTTAACGTATCTACCCAGCAGACGGCCCTAGATTGGTGATAGTCCCCGTGGGCCCTGGTATTGTGAGTTTGGCTTGACTTCGCGTGAGCCGGCATGATTGGGTCATGAGGTAAAAGATGAAGTCAGTTGAGCATAGTAGATCATGTCTTTGAGCATAGTAGCATCATATGACAGGTGACGAGTGGATTATACCTCCTTCGTAGACGGTCTGCGTTGGGTTGAGCGGTCATCTCCCCAGTAGACGATCTAGAGGAGGGAGTTGGGCTTGACTTCGTGTGAGCCGGTATGATTGGGTGAAAGGTAAAAATGGTAAGCATCTTGAGCATGATAGCATTCATTGTTTACCTAGCTTTATTTCGTAAAGGCATAGTAGTGTTTATTCCAGTTTATGCATAGTGTAGTTGTTGTACTACCTTCCTGTTCGTTTATCTACTTATGCCTTGATAGACCTAGTGGAAAAATCGGCGAGGTCGGCGGCCGAACCCACTGGGAACTTCTTTTAGTTCTCACCCCCCTGTTTTTACAGAGCCAACCATTAGCGGAGCAACACCGGACCGAGACGCGGGCGTTGCGCCCTTGATAGCAGGATCACCCAGTGTAGGTCACCCGTGTACAAGTAGAAGAATGTAAAGGTTTATTTGAAATAAAAATGTAATTATATTTGAGGAAGCATTCATGTATTAATGTAAAGTGGAAGAATGTATGTAAAATGTGAATGTTCCAATGTTGTAATAGTTAGGTTTACATTCTCGCTCTTGTGAGATGCCCTCGTGCAATTCATATATGTTGATTTTTTTTTCTGGACAAAACTCTATATACATGATGTTGTTGAGCCTTGGACGGACAGGGGAGGCTCTGTCCGTTCAGCGATCTGTGCGTGCGCCCGGACCGACCAAAGTGGCTGTCGCGGGGCGTGACAGACGCTGGGTGTATTTATCCGGATAGGTCGTCCATCATGACACATGGATCAAGTCTAGTAAATATGGTGGCGGGCAGTGCCTGAGGTCGATGGACCAACATGGTAGGCTATAGATTTGGCATTGATATTGTAGTACCCCTGGGGCCTAACTGACGAAATGACTGCAGTATCCTAGACTGTTCGACACTTCTGGAGAGGATCGAGGCAAGTCGGAGTCGTTTTGGCGCAAAATAGACGCGAAAACGGACTTGGAGCACCGAAATAAGCCAAAACTGAAGTTTTGGGCGTTTGGTACATTAGGGCGCCCGGAAATTAGGCTTTGGGCGCCCAGTTGTTGAGTGCTTATTCTTTGATTTGCTAAGTCATTTCGGATCCAGTATTCGGGTGCCAGGAAAGTGAGTCCGGAAGTTTACCTCGTGAGTATCGATTCGTTTGACACGTGTGAGGTGGTAGGTGAGTTCCACCGGACCACGTTAGGGCACACCATACCGCGAGCGGAGAGTCCGAAGTGCTGGACGAGTACAGGCTGGAAGAACCGGGCGCCCACTTCTTGGGTTTCGGGCGCCCGAATGTTGGGATTACAGCTTGGGACAGGTTAACAACATCTTTGTTCTTGAGGCTCATTGTACCCTATCCCTATGTTTATAAAAGTTTGGGGACGACCCCCCTGAGGCTTTTTCTCCCCTTCTTCACAGTGAGCCCTGGATAATTGCAGTTTAGCCCCTCAAATCTCCCAATTTCCATCTTTTTCCATTGAAGGCCTTGGATTCCTGCAGAACAGCAGCGTCGACCTGTGGTGTTTCTGCTCGTGTGCAGTTTAGGAGTGTCCAAATCCCACAAAATGTGGTTTGTTGGATTGTGGACTCGTAGAGGAAGGCGTGGGATCCTTCCAATCATATTTTGGACAGGTATGTACACTGCAGTTGCTGTTTTACTGGACCCCTTGTGTTCTTGAACTGAAATTTGGGTTTTCCTTTGATCTTATGGATCCAAATCTCTTTGGAGCTGGATTTTGGAAGTGAAGTTTGGTCTTCCCTCATCCCTTGCTGGTTTGGAGGTTCTTTCCACCTGAATTAAGAATTCAAAGGTGAGTACTAGCTCAGATTTTAAGAATTTAGCTTAAGTGCTGAAATTGTGGATCATTGATGGATTTCTTGGATCTTTTGAATCCAGATTTTTGTTAGAAGCTTTGGAGAGGATTTGGGTTGTTCCATCACTGTATTTGGGAGGTTTGTGACCCTTTTCCCTGGGCTAGATTTGTTGGAATTTCAGGAATTATGCTAGAAGTATTATTTACTTAGTTGCTGGAACTTCTGGATACAGTTCTGGAGGGTCCAGAAGTGGGTCCGAATCTGTACAAAGGCTTTTTGGAGATCGATTCGAACTCCATTTTGGCTGAAATTTGGTGGGATTATTCTTGAGCCCCTGCAGGCCGTAGTTCTGGGCTGATGTTCTGGGCGCCCAGAACTTGAGCAGGGGGATCCGTATCCTGTTTTGGCTGGTTTGAGCCCAGTTTCAGCTGGTTTGTTTGGAGGCCTTCCTCTCGACTCCTAGCCTTTGTTGGATAGCTTTTGAGGTGGGTTAATGTTACCAAAATCGTCGGATTTCCTCCTAAGTTGTAGAGAGTGCAGCATGTTGTTTTATTATCTGATTTTTCATGTTAGTAGCTAGAATTCATGAAATTGCATGTGATTATATGAAATCTAAATTTAGAGCATAAATTAATGATTTATAAACATGATTTACATGCTGAACTGGGATTTGACTTAGGAGAAAACTCGTGAACCTACAACCGTCACTTTTCGAACTATTATCAGATTTAGTTCTAGGAGCCGTTTCTGTTCTTGTATCACCGCTGTTAGTGCGAGGTGGATACTTAGTTTGTTGTAGGACGAGTTTACGCTCGTGCTGAGATGCCGAGCTTGTATATACAGCAGGGTTAGACTGTTTTGTATTACCGGGTACCGTCACGGTTGACGGTGGACCCAGATTCTTGTTTTAGTATCTGTTTGTGCTGAGGGCATGTGAGCTTGTAGTCTTTTACCCATTCGACCCTTTTTATTTGATTATAGCCTGCCGGAGCCTGATTGTGCTCGACAGAGATACGCTTATTAACTCGGTTGGGTAGCTCCCCCGAGTGCCGCTCCGGAGTGAGGCCTCTCATGCGTTGATGTCGCTGCAGATTAGTTGGATATGATACTTGGACCGGCTACCTTTTGGTAGTGTGCGGTGTGGCTAGGCTGTTGGCTGGACGAGCCTTTTTGGGCGGTTCCGTTAGATTGGGTCAGGGGTGACTATTCACTTGGTGATGCATACTTGAGAGTTTGACTTGGATAGTGGTAGGGTAGTGGCATTACAGCTGTATAGTTTATTCTAGCTTACTTTATTGTTTCTTTACCTACCAGTTATACTGTTGTCTCGTAGACTTAGTGGGTGGACCGTGGATGTCGGTAGCGGTACCTACTAAGGACTACTTCTTTTGATAGTAGTTCTCACACCCATTGTTGCCACCTTTCTTGCAGAGCCTTCGTCTGTTGCGGCTGCTGCTTCTGTTCCTGCGGATCGAGGTAAGGGAGTCGCGAGCTAGATCCCTACCATTCCCAGTTTTCCTAGAGGAGGACCCTACTGGAGATAGTTTCTTTTTGAGTTGTGCCATGTACATATAGTGTGGACTGGTTGTTCCTTTTGAGGTGGACTTGTACCTATTTTTGGTTTTGGAGGAACTGTTGTATTTTGGATCCCATATGTACAGGTGGCTTTTGTTCTATTAGTATTGTAGTACTCGGATTTTTGTGGACTTTGAGGGTTTCTGGACTTGGCGGATTTCGGGCGCCCGGAAGTGAGGAAGTGGACGCCCGAAAGATCTGGATCCAGTTGACTTTGTGGATGATCCGGAAGTTGCTGATGAAGTTTGGATCTGGACGCAGGAACCGGACGCCCGGATGAGGATCCGGATTGGCTTATGACGTGGAGAGCCACGTGTCGCGACGCAGGACACGTGTCGACCGCCGGAGACACGCCGCCCCACCGCCTGCCGACCGACAACCGACCGCTTGGCCGCCAGCTGACACCTGGATTGCAGGGTTTCCGGACGCCCGAAAGTTGGATTCGGGCGCCCGAATGTGGGACTTTTGGGAGCCTATAAATAGGTGAGTCCCTGTGGTATTGAGCTCATTTTCCCACTTCGTGACTTCGTTTCTAGAGAGAGAAAGTTAGGTTTAGGGCCATGTGTTGGCATTAGTTGTAACCTAGCTTGCTCTCCTCTATTCTGTTGATCTGATCTGGTGCTGAGCTGTTGTTCTGTCGGAGTTAGCAGCCTTTTGGTGATATTCAGATCAGAGTGCTGCTGGAGCTTGATTATCTTGGAGGGTTGGATCTGAGAAAACTGTTTTCCCCACCGTGGTTGGATTAGCTCTTGAGGTGGGTTGATGTTTGCCAGATTCAGTGGACTTCCTCCTATGTGTTTACTCTCATGTTAGCATGATATGATAGTGTTGGATTATGTTAGCATGATATGATGATATTGGATTATGATAGTGTGATACTATTGGGATTATGATAGCATAACATGCTGAGATTATGTTAGATATGACCTATTAGGTTGAGATTTGCATGTGCATGATATGCTAATGATATATATATGAGCATGCTTGATTTCCCTTATATCCTTGATGCATGATTTGACCTACACCTATCTTGTTGATATCCCTTGTACCAGTTGTTGTACATACTAGTGTAGGTGATCATGTTGAGGATCGTGCTATGTTGTTGTACCTCCTCTTTGTGGTAGAGTTGAGATTGATTGAGAGCACTGGAGCATTGATTGGGTCATGTTGTTGATTATCCTTTGAGATGCCGAGGGCATGTGATTCTTTGTTGACCCAGTCGTGTCGATCATATACCTGTGGGTGCTTGGCGCTGATATGGTTGTACTATACTCGGTTGGGTCGCTCCCACGAGTACCGCTCCGGAATTGGCATGTTCCGTACAGAGGGTTGTATGAGGGGCTAGGGACAGACGGGTTTCCTGTACTAGCTGGCTCCCTGTAGGGTTGAGCATGATCAGGCCGCAGGTATCGTATTGTATTATGTTGTATGGCATTATGGATTCGTGATAGTCCTCATTTGGTATATTCAGTTCATTGGTATTCATGTTGATAGTTCAGCATTGTGTATAGTAGTGGTAGTATATCTCCTACTCTTTTTATTGCTCTATATATATCTGTAGCACACTAAACTTTAGCAAATTGCGGAGTTCTAGTGAGAGAATAGTGGCTTATACTATTCTGGAGTTTGAGTTGAGTTTGGTGAGCTTCGGAGCGTTTTCGGGACTTGGAAAGTGCGAAAACGGACTCCGGGAGTCAAAATCTGCAAAAGTGCAGATTTTGCAATTGCATACCGGTATCTGGTTTTGGGATACCGGAATCCAGTGGAAAACTGGATTTTGCGCAGCTCTCGGGTTTTGCGGAATCCGGCACGTGATACCGGAAAAGATGCAATGTATACCGGTACTGATGTTTGGTATAACGGTATACTGTTTCGTGGCCTTTTGGCCGAGGCTCGGGTTTTGCAAATTTTGTGCTGTATACCGGTATGCCTATACGCATACCGGAACACAGTGCAGCAGATTGCAATTTGTGCAGTTTTGCAATTTTGGTCTTTGGAGGGGCTTATGGGGATATTGTTACAACCATTACAACTTACCCCTTCACCCTTCACAGCCCTCATTGTGCTGAGGCTTAGAGAAGGAAAGGTAAGGTTCCTTCACTCTCTCTCTCTAGATTTCTCTCCCAAACCCTTGAGATCTTGGGATTTGATCTCTTTTCTCTTCTCCTTTTGCTTGTTGCTTGCTGGTGGAGCATTGGGGAAGACTTGCTTGTGTTGAGGAGAGCTTGTTGTGGTTTTATCTCCAACCCTAGCTTCTTTGGACCTAGATTGGAGATCAAAAGAGGTGAGTAACTCTCTTGTAAACCCCTTTTTGTGGTTTATTTGGATTATTGTTGATGAAACCTTAGAATGGTAAACCTAGGGTTTATTTTAGGGTTTCTTGATTGTGAGCTCTTGAGGTTGAATTGATGGGTGTAGAATGTTGTTGTAGGTTGGATTTGAAGATCCCTAACCTCAATTTGGACTTAGAACAAGTTCTACTTGCTCAAGGTATTTTTCACCCATTTACCTCATAGATTTTGGTGGTTTTCGAATTTGTTCGTTCGAAACTTGTAACCCCTTGAAAAATTATCTTAGGGTATGAGAAGCTCGGGGGACAACTTTATTTTGATGTACTGCGAGGTTTCGACGGTTTTCCGGTGGGTCTGACCTCTCCGAAATGGGTGAACTCACCCTATGTCTCCTATCTTGTTATAGGATTGATTAGATGCATAATTATGATAATTATGGCATGATGGAAGTTGTGATTGCATGGGATATATATGTTGTATATGAAAAGTGCATATTCCATATAATATGGCATTATGAGGATAACATGCATGCTAGAGTATTTGTACTAGTAGTGTAATGATGCATTTATGAAATGCTAATTAAGATATGCATGGTAGAAAGGAGTGTCATATAAGACACTACTTGGTTGTTGGATTAGTGAAATCTCTTCGCATACTAAAATATGCTTGTATAGAGAAAAGAGAGGATATGACAAGGCAAAATAAGTTTGTTGCACCTCATCTAGGTGAACAACTATGACGGGCATTGTTGACATGGAGCTCGACCTTTTGGTCGTTGAACGATTCCATGTTTAAGACTTGAGGAAAGGGATTCTTTTGTGTTGATAATTGTAATTGGCTAAATATGAATTTACTTGGTTAAATGAATACTTGTATGATAACTTTTATACTCTATGTAGTAGAGGTTTATGTAGCTCATGCATGTCATGGATTATGGTCTTGTTGGCATCGTAGAATGCATTGTTATAGCATTGTAGAATGCATTGAAAGTAGCATTAGTATAATGCATTGAGTATGGCTTTGGTTATAGCATATGATAGTAACCCGTTGGGGTCATGAATGAGACGTAGGTCCATTCCTATTGGTAGAGTGAAATGTAACCACTTGCATGTTAGAGACATGTTACATATTGGTAGAAATATACTCACATGTGATTTGAGAACAACATGATATTGTTGACATTTAGCATATTGGCTATTGAATGTAATAATAATGATATGACATGTTTTGACATAGTGTGAGGTTAAGCATATTATATTTCACTTAGGTGAATAACTAGGGTTGACATTGTGACATAGTGTTAGATCCTTTGGACATTGGTTGTCTATTCCATGTTAGACATGACGAGCGTGACTTTGGCTATTCCATGTCTAGACATGACGAGTATGGTATTATGTGGTTGATTATGCTTGTTTGCCATTGTGCTCATGCACACATGCTTGTGAGGGCCGCTCCCTACAAGACGGCACTCCGGAGTTAGCCTATGCGACAGTTATTTCGCTTGCGACAGTTATTTCGCCCGCGCAATATTGAGACGCCGAAATGGAACCGCCGTGGGCAAGGCTCATTCTTAGCGTGAGAGTGGTGACTACCACGGAGCCATTAGGCATGGCACAAGCCGGGACGTTACCATGTGTAAGTCCCTCGTGGATTGGGTAAAAGCTAAGTAAACTGGTCCCAGTACATCACAGTCGGTTGATGCATATACATGTAGTGTATGGACATAGTAGTGAGTTGTTATTTGGTGGTATTACTTAGCTTGACACCTTTTGGATGCATGCATCATAGTTGGACATTCGTTTTAGTCATTATTTGCATGGGCATCCATAGTGGCATTATCCTATCCTCATGATGATTAGTATAGAGGCATGGTATTATGATGATAACAAAGAAAAGCTTTTAACTAGTATCCATGGCATTAATTTGACATGCATGTAAACTGGTGTGATTAGATGTTGAGCATATGATAGTAGGAACATATTCATGTTCATATAGATGATTTAGTCATTGGAGGCATGATAGTTGTAGAACTATTTGTTTAACATTTAATGTTTTATGCCTTATGTTTCAGTTATACTATCTTGCCTCAGTTGACCTAGCGGTGTAATTCGCCACTCTCGGCGGCTTACCCACTGGGAACTATTGTTTAATAGTTCTCACCCCCATGGTTGTTGGGTTTTTATTTCAGAGCCTTCCGCAGCAGGAGAGGCTTGGGATCGTGGCGAGGGGTTAGCAGCTAGCTAGAGTCTCTACGATGTTGTTTAGACATACCATGGTGTCCTTTCATTGTATTTTGAGTGAAAGGTGTATAGATACATTGTTGGTTGATCTGTTAGTACATAAGATATATAAATTCTTTTGTATATCTCAAGATTTTAGTTGTGTTGATCTTATTTTAGTTGTAGAATTATATTCTCGCTCTGATCACCTTGTTTAGAACGTATTCCTTCTTCTACTTGATTGTTGTTATTATTGACGCCTTGTGTACATTGTGTGTTGTTTTGAGGTACACGGCGGGTCTGTGCACGTGCCTGGTAGGCTCTCTCTAGGGCCCGGGGCGTGACAATATCTCTTGAGATTGAGGACTTAGTGGGCAGACCGCTGAGGCTGGTGGCGGTACCCACTGAGGACTACTTGTTTGATAGTAGTTCTCACACCCGTTGTTGACACCTTTTTGCAGAGTCTTCTTCCCCAGTTGTGCATACTGAGCGCGAAAAGGAGACCGTCGGGTACAGTTGATCCCCGGATACTTGGCTAGAGGTATACCCCATTTTGGTAGATGGTTATGAGTCTGTACATATAGTGAGATAGAGATTATCAGTATTGTGTTATATTATGGTTATGGATGATGTATGTACAGTGATCTTTTGATTATATATATATAGCAGCTCTGTTGATACCTTTAGCTTCTTTGTGGATGTTGTTGTTTTCGCTTCGTATACACGGTAGAAATACTATGTATGCGGCGGATCTTGTCATGCGCCTGGGAAGAGGTAACCCGGGGCGTGACAAGTATGATCTTACTTCAGCTCTATATCTCTTGTAGTTGCTTGTATCCTTTATTTACAGGTTAGCTATCGCTTCGTATACATAGAAAATTCTATGTATACGGCGGATCTGTTGGCGAGCCCGAGGAAATGAGTAATCCGGGGCGTGACAGATTAAGTTGGTATTAGAGCTTAGGAATAGGTCGTTGGGACTTTGTAAACCCTAGGCTTTGGTAGACCTTAGGAATGCAAGACGTGAGAGACGTGACTTGGTGCGAAAGTCATCGATTTGCCTATTGAACTCATCCTTAAGTGGAGGGAGTGATCGAAGGCGTGTGTCCTTTCCTGCCGCGAACTTGCGTTGGCTGCAGACGACGTCAAGCAGCGGGGGAAAAGAGGCGACCTTCTAGACTTTCGCTTGATTGGGTCCAGAGTTGTTTGTGTTTTGTGACAGATCTGTGTGTTGTGCAGGTGATCATGACGCCTCCCCGACACCGAGGTCAACCCCCGACGCGGGCTACCCCCGTGCCTTCTGAGGTGCTAGAGCAGGCGAGACCTAGTGCACCCCATGATTTGGGAGAGCAGTTGGTTGCTCTAGCCGAGACATCTAGGCAGCAGGGTGCACTATTGCGGAGGATGTGTGATACTTTTACTCATCCGTCGAGCGCAGCACCTAGAGCGACGGAGTCGCAGGAGCCACTTCCTTCTATTCCAGTGGACGTTCCAGCTACAGCCGCACCCCCATCAGCGGCAGTTCCGGCCGCGCCGATTGGCGATATTTCACGGTCAGGTGGACAGATGTTGGAGGCCGAGCAGGAGCGGATGACTGAGAGGCTGGCTCGTTTTTGCCGGTTTGATCCACCTCGCTTTGATGGTAGCCACACCGAGCCATGGGTGGTGGAGGCCTGGGTGGGCGAGATGCAGAAGCTATTCGAGGATCTCTTCATACCAGAGCGGGAGCAGGTTCACTTGGCGGTTCATTGCTTGACGGGTGATGCACGCATCTGGTGGAAGAGGACGAGACAGAGCAGGTCGCTGGATGCGCTGCGGTTGAGTTGGGACGAGTTTTGCGGGATGCTGTACAGGTCCTATTTCCCAAACAGCGTGAAGCAAAAACTCGAGGAGGATCTGAAAAATCTACTTCAGGGAGACCGCACAGTGCAGGAGTATACCCGAGAGTTTACCAGACTCCTGAACTGTGTCCCATTTGCAGCGAGAGATAAGGCTCACAAGGTTTACTTGTTCGAGCGGGGATTGAGACATGAGATCTTTGTTCTAGTCCAGGCGCAGAGGTTGCAGACCTTGGATGCGTCGATCGAGCAGGCACTATGGGTCGAGCGAGGAGCCTTGACGGCGAGAGAGCGGGCGGCCACACTAAGTCAAGGTTTGAATAGGAAACGCCCGGCTCCAGACGACGGAGGATAGACCAGCGGCAGACGCCCGCCGAGGCCTCCACGATCACGTTCTCAGGGTCGTGGGTTTTCGGGGCGATAGAGGTCTGGTGGATCCCGTCAGCAGGGACGGCAGCAGAGGGGAGCACCGAGATGTGTCATCTGCGGAGGGCCACATTGGCCTAGGCAGTGCGAGCAGCGAGAGGGCCGGTGTTTTGGGTGTGGTCAGTCCGGACATCTGCGGGCAGCTTGTCCCCTGTTACGGATTTTGTATTGGCATATTTCGTGAGTTGTTGAGTCGGAGTCTTGAAGGTCGAGTGCTTCGTGAACTTGTTGAAGATTCCGAGACTTCAAGCATTGACAACCATCGACTCATGTTTGAATCACGACGTGAAGGTAAGTTTTATTGGTTATATGGTGATTCATAGTTAATTATGGTATTGGAATCATGTGTATGTTTAAAATTGGATTAAATGAGTTTTTAGGAACTTTTGATTCTTTGATAAAACTCTTTTATTGAAATTCCGGAGTCACATACCGGTATGCCTAATCTGATACCGGTATGCAAGTGAATTCCGGAATCCAATCTGGTGTTCCTCAAAACCGAAGTTGAAAAACTGTTTCCGGAATTGTATACCGGTATGTTCATTCTAGTACCGGTACTGATTTGTAGTATACCGGTACTGGAGTTGTAGTACCGGAATGCGTTTGCGTGAGAAACTGTTTCCGTCATCGCATTCCGGTATCAGCATACGTATACCGGTATACAGTGCCAGATTTGGTATGTTTTGATTTAATCCGACTCTATTTGATTCCAACACCTATAAATAACCTATGGGGGTTCTCTCTAACTTTTGAACATCTCAGAATTCGTAATTGAGAAACCCTAGATGCTAGGATTTTCGTTCTAAACCTGTTTCATGAAAATAGCCTCCGAGATCAATTCGAGATAGTTTTATTTTCTAGATCATATGTCGAATTGATCTCCTTCTTGCTTAGAACTTTTTCTACTGGTTCTTAATGGAATTCTAAGCAAGGAATTACCAGAATAAACCCTGAGATCATGTTCCTCTTGGCGTCGTGGATTCGACGTGTTAAAAGGCGGTTCGTGGATTCGAATCGTGAAGGCTTCGTGGATTCGGAGCGAGGCGTCTCGTGGATTCGAGACGTGGCGTCTGTGGATTCAGACGTGAGGCGTGGACGGCCGTGAGTGCGCGAGATCCGCTGAAGACGAAGGAGAGGTTAAGTCCGGGGAGTCGGTAATCACCTTGTAATCCTTTAATCTTAGTAGATTGTTTTTCGCGTGTTGGTCCCGTGGGTTTTTCTCCAAAGTGGAGTTTCCCACGTAAATCTTAGTGTGCTGATTTTATTTTCCGCATTATTTTTATTGCATTGAGATTTGTGTTTTTAGTTGTTACACCTATTCACCCCCCTCTAGGTGATAGATATACTCTAGATAGATCCTAGGGCACCCCCTATCTAACAATTGGTATCAGAGCGGGATCTAGGCTTTATCTATCATAATGGGTGAAGGAGGTAACATCTTTAGGCCACCATTTTTTGATGGAACCAATTACGCTTATTGGAAAGTCCGGATGAGAGCCTTCCTCATCGCAATTGATGAGCGTGTATGGCAAACCATTGAAGTCGGGTGGAAACATCCAACCGAAGTGGTTGATGACGTGACTATACTTAAGCCTCGGAATAAGTGGTCGAAGGATGAAATTGATTTATCGTCTTTTAATGGTAAGGGTATTAATGCGCTATTTAATGCCTTATCTCAAACTGAGTTTACACGTGTTTCAGCGTGTGAAACGGCTAAAGAAATTTGGGATACTCTACGAGTTACACATGAGGGTACTAGTCTAGTAAAAATACAAAAGCTTCAAATGCTTACGAGTCAATTTGATTCTATACGCATGGAGGAGCATGAATCATTTATTGATTATTTTACTAGACTTCAAGATGTCATTAATACATGTGCTAACTTGGGAGAGAAAATCCCGGAATCTAAAGTCGTGAGAAAAATCCTTCGAACACTTCCGGAGCGTTTTAGAGCTAAAGTCGCGGCTATTGAAACGATCAATCATCCGGATGAGATGAAAGTTGATGAATTAGTAGGCGCTTTACAAACTTATGAAATGACTTTTCCTACTAATCAATCTTCTTCCAAGTCTTTCTCTAAAAGTACAGGTGCTGCACTCAATACG
This sequence comes from Puya raimondii, assembly GCA_016920855.1. NCBI lineage: Eukaryota > Viridiplantae > Streptophyta > Magnoliopsida > Poales > Bromeliaceae > Puya > Puya raimondii. The sequence continues at coordinate 88,136,969 of JABWPP010000050.1, forward strand.
ACAAAGGAGGAAGATGAGGATACCGAATCCGACGATGAAGTTTCTCTTGAAAATTTCGAACATCAAATGGCACTTCTTACTAAGAAGTTTCGTCGGAAGTTTAGGAAGAATCACAACATTCAAGCTTCATCCTCAAATCGAAAGCCTTCTTTTAACGGATCTTCTCATTCTAAATATTCTAAAGAAAAGAAGCTTGGAAAGTCTTCTAAAGAAACGGATGAGTTTGTAGGTGAAATCCGATGTTACAAATGCCGAGGATATGGTCATATCGGCACAGTTTGTCCCTCGAAGAAATCCTATGATAAGAAGGCCTTACAAGCTAAAACTTGGGATGATTCTACCTCAAACGATTCGAGCTCTAATGAAGAAGAAAATAATGATAATATTGCTTTATGTTCACATGTTTCTTCTTCTCCCTCTGTTTTTTGTTTATCATCTGTTATTGCTAACCCCTTTGCTTCTCCTTCTGTGCATGAAACGTCGAGCGAAAACGGCACTAGCGAGGGGGAGTCGGATGATGAAGATTTAGCCGATGCCTACAACCAACTTCTAATTGAATCGAAAAAATTGGCTAAGCTAAACAAGAAGCAACGGAGGCGGCTACTTGAGCTTGAAGGAGAAAACAATGAATTAAAAAATTCTACTAAAGCTCTTGCGGAGGAAAAGGATCAAATGCTAACAAGTAATAAAATCCTCCAAGAGAAGCTAGTTCAAGCGGAGGTATCGATCAAAGCGAATCAAGAAAAGGTTGGTTTTCTCGAACTACAATACAAGGAAATTTTTGCTTCCAACCAAGTTTTGACCAAACAAGTCCACCAACTTAAATCCGATATTCAAAAATTCTCCTCCGGATCAAAGAAACTTGATAACATGCTTGGACTTGGTCAAACGGATAAAATTGGAGTCGGATATGAAAGAACCCATGTTAAAAGGAGTGAAATTTCAGCATCTAAAACTCCATCCAAAGTAAAGGAGATTGTATGCCATAAATGTGGGATTCAAGGACATATTAAAAGGTTTTGTCGCAAAAGTGAAAAGAAAATGGCATCTTCAACAATCCGGCAACTCCCGAGGACTCAAAAGAAAATTCAAACGGGTCAAAATGCGAAGATCAACCTACTGTCTAAGCCACAACAAAAGGAAAAATCTATGCGCAGATCAAGGGTTGCACAAAAGCCGAAGAGAGCGGAGCTTCATTCTAATAAACCAAGTCAACCGAGAATCCTACAAGTTTGGATTCGGAAAGGTGATATCTTTCCTTGTCTTAAGCATTAATATATTAGAAATTTTGCATTGATCCATATTTATTGCATATCCTATTTGATCATTGCTTTTCGTTACATACTTTTGTTATTTTAATGCTTTAAGACTGTGTCGACTTGTGTTTTTTCCTTTCTACATTAATTTGTGCCTTAGATGTTTGTTGATTCACATTCATTCACTCTCTTTTTAAATCTCACGTTAATTATCGATTTTACTCCATCTTTATTATTTTTTTTGGAAATACTATATTGTGAGATTTCATAATTTTTATATTCATCAAATTTGCGTAATCATGTATAATCTCTAGAAGCTTAATCTATCTCGGTTGTGTGTGTTGAATTTGATGGATGGTTATTCTCTTACAGACTCTAATTTATCACATGTATTTTCAATTAAGAGATTGCTAAAATAAGGGAGAATATTATTATATAAATATTGCTTGTAAGATGTGGAAAGAGTTACATCCTTTAAAGGAGTGTGAAAACTACCACCACATGGAGGAAAGAGCTACCACCCCGGTCGTCCGGTTAGTGTGTGCAGCTACCACATGAATTGATTGGCATATCCGAAAAAAAAAAAATTTATGATTGCAAAAGCGTGCAATGGAAATATGTTTACATTTTTTTTTGGAGTCATAAGGTGATCCTCATGCAAGTAAGATGCTCAAAGAGCCACCCCCTGTAATTAAAGTTTATCTCAAAATTTGAACATTTGTGCGACAAATAATTGTCTTTTTGATGAATTTCTTAAGTCATCTTCATAAACCGGTTACATCTTGATAGAATTTAAGTCTACAGATTATTAGTGATGACTTAATTTTGATTTATATATGATTACTGAAATTTTTTACACTATTGTATTTGCATCATGATAATTTTGGATTAAAATGTTTAATTTTCGTGAAATTATCAAGGGATGAATATTCTACATGTGAATTTTTCATGAAAAGGGCATACACTGTATTTTTCTCTCTGCATACCGGTATATATAAAAGGAATACCGGTATACCATGTTTTTCTGTTTTTAAACCGAGAACTGTTTTTCGGAAAATTTACATTGCATACCGGTATACGGTATCGCATACCGGTATGCGCCTGCGGAATCTGCTTATATTTCGGTATTTTGTTTTTTCAAAACACATTGAAACGGTTTCAAAACTCTCTCTTTCTCTCTCTAAGAGTTGCCTGACGTGATTCTCCTCCAGATCTGTGATTTTCACTTTGGATTTGTAAGTTTATCTTCTTAGATCTACTTTCTTTCCCGAAACCCTAGTTTTTTAACTATTTTTACGTGTTTTTGTTGGGTTGATGATAGCTCTTCGTTTTTACTAAAATTTCTTGAGGGTTTATGTTTGAAATGATTTTAGATACATGTAAGCTTTGTTCTTATACACTTAGTTGCGAGAATAACATGCTATTTATCTTTGATCTTTGTTCTATGGCATATTTTGGGGTATTTTTAGGTTTTTTGCTAGAATATCTTTGTTGATGAATAAAACCTCATGAAACTTTTGGATATGAATTTTTGATGCATGTCTTAATGATTGGTAAGCTCATTAGGAGTTAAATAACCATTTGATCTTGAGCTTCATTTTTGTGTGCTTTGTTGCATAGGAAAAATGGCATTTTCGGTTATTTTTGTGCTCGTGATGATGATGGCTGCCGGTGGGAGTCGTGGTCGTGGTCGCGGCAAGCAACATGTCACCAAGAGGACACGTGTAGAGGAGGACTCATCGAGCACCGAGTCGGAGGGCTCCGAGTATGCTCCGGAAGAGCAAATTGATCGCGGAAAGGGTAAAGCTCTTGAGGGTTCTACTCGTAGGGGAAGAGCTTCTTCTCCACCTCGTCGGAGCACCGGTGGTCCGGTTATTCGCGAACCGAGTACGGCGGAACGACGTACCAAACGAGGAGCAGATACTAGAGGTGTTTCCTCTACTCGGCAAACGGCTTATGCAGGCAAGGCCTGTCATGCGGAGCGCAATGTGAACTTCAGTGAGCTGTCACGTGAAGTTCAAGACTTCGCTCAACTACTTCAACGAGCTCCGATCGAACCAGTCGGTCGCCTTCCTATACGTGCCCCCTTTTGCGTGGAATTAATTCGGGAATTTTATATACATGGGCATGTTACTTATGAAGACTCTGAAACCGGAAATTATCAGTTTGAGACTACGGTTCGAGGTGTACGCGTGGTGGTCACTCCTTACACTGTTGGAGGGATTTTTGGTTTAAATGTGAGCACCACGGGTTTATCGTATACTCAAGGGCATATTCAACCGTCGTCACATTGGGAGATCATGACAGATGCCCTATGCAAACCGGGCACATATACAAACCGTTTGTTTGTGGAATCAAGAGAATTGAAGCCCGAATATCACATTCTTTCTTTGATCGTCTGCTACAACATTGTGCCGACAGTTGGCACAAAACGCATCCGGTGGGACCGTTTAGTGCTTCTCTTTTTACTTGGTCATCCGGAGTATGCAGTGGGACTCAACATCAACATCCCTTTTCTGATGTGGCAGCGTATGGCTACTGTTATTCATGCTTCTGGACGTCGTGAGCTTCTACCATTTCCTATTTTGATCACACGTATTTTGGAAGCACATGGAGTAGATACGTCTTGCAACAAGTTTGACTATGGCTTAGGACCTATTGATGGAGTTACCTTGGCTAAGTCGGTCAGCACTTTGAAGACGTTTCAACATGTTAAAGGCTACTCTACTACTACTCCTAGTACCGCGCCCCGTCCTGTTGAGCGTGGTGGGTCCTCTAGCTCAGGGGGAGCAGCTACCGAGGTCTCTCTTCGTCATGAATTACGATCTTTCAAGAAGAGAGTTGAGCGGGGCTTCCGAGCACTGGAGGACAGACTTAAGAATGTCGAGGACGGTGTGAAGAAAATTTTAGAGATTCTTACTTGTCGTCATGATGACGTTGCCGGTGGTGCAGGTCCTAGTACTTCACATCCACCTGCTCCTCCCTCTTTTGAGCAGCACCTTCCGGGCACTGAAGGTGAAGAAGACAACGATAGTGACGACGGAGAGTGACGTGTTCTATCTCTTATCTTGTTTTCACTTTTCCACTATTTCGTATTTGTCTTAGTTATCTGCTTGATATTTCCTCTCTATTTTTGGACTTGTTTCTCTAGACTAACTCTACTTGCTTAGTTATTGTTATTGTTATCTCTTTCTGTGTTTGATTGGCAATTTTTGACAAAAAGGGGGAGAGGATCATACTAAGGGAGAGAGAGTTATAGTGAACTATAGTTAGGGGGAGAGAACTATATTGAGGGGGAGAAACGAAAAGGGGGAAAGATGATATAACATTTTACTAACTTGACTTGCTTGTCTCTACCTGTGTGTGTGTCTGAAGTTGTTTTTGCAGGATTTTCTTTTAAGACTTCAAGACTCCAAGTCCTAAGTCATAGAGTTTGTCTTAGGAGGTTGAACCATTTGTAATTTTGGTTTTATGTTTTGGATCATACACGCGTGAAGTTCATTGTTGTGGTGATGGCAATGAATTTCTTTTATTTTGGTTCGGGTAGAACTTGTATTTTAGGTTTTGTCACGAAATTGCCAAAGGGGGAGATTGTTACGGATTTTGTATTGGCATATTTCGTGAGTTGTTGAGTCGGAGTCTTGAAGGTCGAGTGCTTCGTGAACTTGTTGAAGATTCCGAGACTTCAAGCATTGACAACCATCGACTCATGTTTGAATCACGACGTGAAGGTAAGTTTTATTGGTTATATGGTGATTCATAGTTAATTATGGTATTGGAATCATGTGTATGTTTAAAATCGGATTAAATGAGTTTTTAGGAACTTTTGATTCTTTGATAAAACTCTTTTATTGAAATTCCGGAGTCACATACCGGTATGCCTAATCTGATACCGGTATGCAAGTGAATTCCGGAATCCAATCTGGTGTTCCTCAAAACCGAAGTTGAAAAACTGTTTCCAGAATTGTATACCGGTATGTTCATTCTAGTACCGGTACTGATTTGTAGTATACCGGTACTGGAGTTGTAGTACCGGAATGCGTTTGCGTGAGAAATTGTTTCCGTCATCGCATTCCGGTATCAGCATACGTATACCGGTATACAGTGCCAGATTTGGTATGTTTTGATTTAATCCGACTCTATTTGATTCCAACACCTATAAATAACCTATGGGGGTTCTCTCTAACTTTTGAACATCTCAGAATTCGTAATTGAGAAACCCTAGAGGCTAGGATTTTCGTTCTAAACCTGTTAAATAGCCTCCGAGATCAATTCGAGATCACGAAAATTGTTACGGATTTTAGATTGGCATATTTCGTGAAGTGAGTCGGAGTCTTGAAGGTTCAAAGAAGAAAAGACAAAGATTGAAGACTCGAAGACTCACCGTTTGAATTCACGATGCTTGGTAAAGTTTAAATAATCTTGATGATGATTTATAAACATTTACAAGTGTTTGGAAGACATTAGAATGGATAAAAAATGTTTTATAATATAAAAAATGAGTTTTCCAACTTCCGAGGTCCGGACCCTGAGGATGAGGTCCGGAACCCGTACGCCTCCCTGGCTGTCACGCAGGGAGGGTCCGGACCCTGAGGATGAGGTCCGGACCCTGAGGGCGGAGGTCCGGACCCTGATGGCTGAGGTCCGGACCCCAGAGTGTTTCGCAGACCGGGTCCGGACTCTGTTGGCTGCGGTCCGGACAATGAAACGCCTGGAGAGTGTCAAGGTCCGGACCCCATACCCGCGGTCCGGACCCCGACCCGTTGCGAAGTTTTGGAAAGTTATTTTTCAATCTACTTTGATTCTATTGTCTCCCAAACATGTAAATAAGATGGTAGATTCCTTAAAATATCTTTGCAATCCTAATTTGGTTCCAAACCTTTCTAAAATCAGTTTTTCAATCCTAGTCGAAATCGGTTTTCTTCCAAACCTTCTAAAAACTATTTTTTAATCCTAATCTATTTCGGATTGCTTCTAACCTATAAATATGATGTGGGGGAGTCTCTAAAACGTGGTGAATCACAGATTATCTTTTAGAAACCCTAGAAGCTTGTAGGTAACTGTTTTCCACTCATCTTCTACATCAAGCTTCTCTCAAATTGATTCATGGTGCCCTAATTTCTAATATTCTTTTAGAATCAATTTGAGAATTGCTTAGAGACTATTCCCACAGATCTTCAATGATATTCTAAGCAATAAACCATCATCAACGTTGTTGTTCTTGCTCCGGACGGAGTGGCGTCGTGGATTCGGCGTGTTCAAGACGGTTCGTGGATTCGGATCGTTGGCGCTCGTGGATTCGGGTGTGCGTCGTGGATTCGACGTGTAGAAGGCTTCGTGGATTCGAAGTGAGGCGTCTCGTGGATTCGAGGCGTGGAGTTCGTGGATTCGAACGTGGGGCGTGGACAACCCGGTGGTGTGCGCGAGATCCGGAGAAGATAAAAGAGAGGTTAAGTCCGTGGAGTCGGTAATCACCTTGTAATCTTTTATTCTTAGTGGATTGTTATCGCGTGTTGGTCCCGTGGGTTTTTCTCCAAGGTGGAGTTTCCCACGTAAATCTCGGTGTGCTGATTTTATTTTCCGCATTTTTTTATCGCATTGAGATTTGTGATTTTTGTTTATACACCTATTCACCCCCTCTAGGTGATTGATATACTCTAGATAGATCCTTGGGTACCCCCTAACTTTCAGTGCTCGCCGTCCCGACCGCCGCCGCCGCCGTTTGTTGCCGGCGCCGCCGTGCCCTAGCCACCCGAGAGCAAGCACTCTCCCCGCGCCGCCGCCGCCACTTCCTGCCGCCTGTTGAGGTGAGCTCCCCCTTCCTCACCTCCCCCGTGTCCGACCCTGGCCGCCGCGCGCGCTGCATGTCGGCCGGCAGCCGGCCGGAGCAAGCTTGCTCCGGCCAGGGCTATTTTTGGCTTGGTTGGGCCGCATGCATGGCTTGGAGCTTCCTGTTGCCTCCCGAAGCTCGAGAAGGTGAGCACGATGATCGCGGCGACGCGCTGATCACCATGCTCACCTCATTTTGCTGTTTTGGAGCGCCATTTCGCTGTTTAGCCTTTGTCGGCTTTATTATCGCATGTGGGTGCTGTTTTTATGGGTTGTTTGAGCCTGCGACTGTTCCTGTCACAGTGGGGCTGTGAGCACGGCCTCCGATACGTCGTTTCCTATCCGCTGGTACTTGCGGAAGGTCTTGCGGACGAACGGAGTGCTCAAACGGCCTTCTTTATGCTTATTATTGTGTGAATGTTGCTTGTTTTGGGGTCCTTGTGATTGTGGCAGCGTTGTGATGCTGCGGGCAGCAAGGGCATGACCCTTGAGGCCCTGTGGACTGGTTGTCCAACCTCTTCGCCCTTCGCGGAGATCCGGATTGATTTTCGGTGCGTTTTCTGATGAAATAGTCGGCGGAACGCGTGTTTTAGTCGTGTGACTCACTTGCTGGTTTCGCGAGCGACTCGACTTCGTCGTATAGCCTCGTTGGCTGTTCCTCACTACAATAAATTGTGTTTTGGAGGACGCTTATTTTTACAATTGTTGACGCTTGAAAGCGTTGCTAAATTAACCTCCGACGCAGTTAAAAGCATCGTCAGATGCGTCAGTATGTTGAAAGTCGAGAGAAATAAGCAGACGCTAGGTTAAAGCGTCGGCAGTCAAATGAGGACGCTACTGAGCGTCTTTATTTTAGACTGTCCAACTATTTTTCCCTCTTACATAATGACGGTTCAAAGCGTCATAATATTTTGGACGCTTCCAAGCGTAGCTAATTTACTGGACTGTTGACTCTTAAAGTGACAAAATTTTAAATTATATAATTAAATCATTTAATTTGCTGATGCTTCAAAGCGTCAACATTTTAAATATAAAAATCTGGTTTAAATGATATTATATTTAGTTTTTTTTTTTGCATTGGATATAAAACTCATGTACATATACCACATGGCTCGAAGCATAAACTTAATTATAACTTTTTGAGAGAACAGAAAACATATTTAGAAGCAAATAAAACTAAAAAAAAAAACATTCATTTATAGTAGAAAGAAACATGTTCGCTAATAATACTATAAAGATAATAAGTCATGGTCATACATCACAAACAAAATCTTACCAAAACATTACAGATTTCTCCCAAAATTGATCTTAACTGTAGCAGAGCTCAAAAGTTAATTAAACCAAATATCTGGAGCAGGATTTTCCCCCGCATTGCCCGACTCAGAGGATCTAGCAAAATTAGGAAACATAGAAGCGACACCACCTAAATTGCCTGATGATCTTGCAAAGATCTGGAGCATAGATGCGATTTGGTTCAATTGAGACTGAAAATCTTGTTGCATCTCGGCCAATTTGGTATCATAGTTCTATTGCATTTCAGCCAACTTGGACTCATACTTGTTTTGCATAGTTTTCATTTGTGATTGCAATTCCACACTATTTTGCTCTGCATTGTCCATAAACCTAAATTGCGCTTGTGGCCCAAATACCTGCATCGGCGAAGGTCCAAGTCCATAGCCCCTAACTCGTCCATATTTCTCTTTTCCAATTATTTGACTGAAAACTTCATTTTCCAATTGAAAAATTACATCAGGCGATTCGCAGGATGCCGAACGTTTAGCAACTTCAGTCATGCATTTCTCCTACATATAGAAAAAAGACAGTAATATGTCAACAACTTAATTAGGACTACTAATACATGCCAAGTTATTAATGCACACATATACGCACCACATATCTTTGATGTATCATTAATATAATTTCCATCTTTTGTTTATGAGTCGATGCAAAAAACTGAATCCGCGACGGTTCTCTATTCTCATCCTCCTACCATCACCACACAAATAAATTTAATGAGCACAAAAATTTATAATATAACATAAAAGAAAATAGAACTACACACTATAAATACATCTTACAATAAAATTTTATATGACTATTTCAGAAAAAAAATGGAACAATAAAAGAAAGAACATACAAATTCCTGTCTTTTTCTAGCAAAGCTCATTGATCCAGTTGTATGAGGGGTTTTAACATTTGTACGTGCCATCTTTCCTATCCGAGAATACAACTGTAGAAGTAACAAATTTATTATATAAATATTTTGTGAAATTTAGAAATTCAACTAACAAGAAGGGAAAAAAAAATCTTAGTAGCATTATTAAAGGCATTGGTAATGCTAGCATGTTACCTCACTTTTCTCCGAGAACCATATGCGAACAAGATCAATCCATTATTGAGGCATAATTTCATTTGGAACATTACTTGCAATCTGTTGCTCTGTTTGATCATTTACCTTATATTTTGCTTTCAATTCATACTTATAACCCTTCCATTTTCGGCTAACTGATTTTAATATCCATGCATTGACACACTCTTTAGAAGGAAGAGAGAATTTGCTCTGCATTGACAGAAAGAAGCAAACTAAAAATTTAGGCCTAATTCAATTGCACAACCAATAATTAGAAGAAAATAATCTATAGTTCAGTTTTTTTATACTAAAAAAATGAGGTACTCTAGCAGTTAAAAAGAAGTAAATCAAGTTATAACTAATTCACCCAACTCATACATTCTACCACATCAGTTAACAATGCTAGTATACTTTATTATGGTTAGCAAAGTAATTCATCAATGTAAACTTCTACTACACAACCAAAATGAAAATCCGTTCTAATGAATTTATATAAAGAAATCATGATCATAGTATGACATAGGCACATTGCAATTCAAAATTGAGAATGATTGCTTACTCGAGTCAGATTAATGATATTAATTTTGAATGAGTTTGGCATTTTCTTTGTAGCACTTTGAATTTCGGTTCGTTGCTTCGAACTTTACTAAATTTGAGAAAGTTCGGAAAGAGCCGGTAATGGCTAGTGTGGAATTGAGTTCCGAAGGTTTCAGAACATTTTGGGTGCGAGTGGAAACCCAGAAATCAAAGATTTCGAAGAAAAGGACCAACCGGAGCAAAACTGCTCACGGGGTCCGGACCCTGGAAGCTGGGGTCCGGACAATGAAGTCCGCGGGCAGCTGCGGTCCGGACCCGGGCAGCTATGGTCCGGACCCGAGCCGATGTCCGAGATGGGGAACGTACGGGTTCCGGACCCGGGACTTGAGGTCCGGACCCGAGCGGGTCTCCAAGTTGGGGTGCGTACGGGTTCCGGACCCTGATGCCAAGGTCCGGACCCGGCCTGCGCGGTGGTCGGTTATCAGTGCGGGGTCCGGACCCCATTGGCAAGGTCCGGACCCGGCTGGTGCAGAATGCCCAGTGAGGGGTATTTTGGTAATTTCGTGGGGGATAGGCTATATATAGAGGGCAGGGGTCCCTCTCCTCATTACTCCTCCATCTTCCTCACACTCCCTCTCCCTCTCCCTCACTTTCTCTCTCTAGAGATCTCTCCAAGGCTTGGAGAAGTGAATGATTTGACCTTGGGAAAAGCTTCTAAGGTGGATTTGGAGCTTCTTGGTGCAAGAAGAAGCTTGGGAGCTAGGGCTTTGAGGTGAGTTCTTGTGATTTAGGGTTTAAACCTTGGATTCAATCCTTTAGCATGAGGTTTTTGGAGACCCTAGGCAATCTAAACCACAAAACGTGGAGATTGGCCAAGAGATTTTGTGGTTTCACATGCATGCATGTGCAACCTAAGTAGATTTGGGGCTTTTGCAATGAGAGGTTCTAAAAATATTTGGACCTTCGGGAATTGCAAGTGAGGCCTAGGAAATCATGTTAGAACACTTGATTTCACATGTTGAGTTGAATTTAGGGTTCGTAATGAGTAACGAACCGTTTTCTTGTAGAAGCTTGGGTTGAAACAAGAACTCAAGGCATGGACACTTAGGAGCTTAAAGAATACAAGGATTCGAAAGCTCTCGAGGTGGGTTTGTGTTTACCGAAGTGATTAGATCACTTCCATGTCTAGGGTAAATATCCATTTAAAAGTAAAATGGTATGTGTTGTGAACCCTAGAATTTGCATGTTGGCAAAGGTAAAAATCATGATAGGATAAACAATGAGATCCTATTGCATGATGTATATTTCAAGTATAATTCAAATATTAATACTTGTTGTATGGTTGCATGTATGGTTAACCTAGTGTTATTGAACATAGGTTGGACATGAGGATGAAACCTAGTGTTATTGAACATAGGTTGGAACATGGGAGATTGAAACCTAGTGTCATTGAACATAGGTTTGACATGAGATTGGAACCTAGAGTCATTGAACCTAGGTTGATAATGAGAAAGTAAGCCTAGTGTCATTGAACATAGGCGAGACTTAGTGACTTGAACCTAAGGTCATGAGACTTAGGTTGGCAAGTGAAAAATGTGAACGCGGGATGTGCGACGATTTTGCTATCCCAGGTAGGCGACGATTTCGCTACCATGCCATGAGTTGGCAGTATTGAGACGGGACGTGCGACGATTTTGCTATCCCGGGTAGGCGACGATTTCGCTACCATGCCATGAGTTGGCCGTATTGAGACGGGATGTGCGACGATTTTGCTATCCCGGGTAGGCGACGATTTCGCTACCATGCCATGAGTTGGCCGTACCGACACGGGATGTGCGACGAGTTTGCAATCCCGGGTAGGCGACGATTTCGCTACCTCGCCTTGAGTTGGCGGTGTCGAGAGGGGATGTGCGACGAGGTTGCTATCCCGGGTATGCGACGAGTTCGCTACCCATGCCATGCGGTGGCCGTGTTGAGACGGGGTATGCGACGATTTTGCTATCCCGAGTATGCGACGAGTTCACTCCTCGAATGTTGGAACAATTATGGTGAGACGGCGATTCCGAAACCATAAGTAAATGACAAGTAAATGAACTTAGTCATTGTGAGACATAGGATGAACCTAGGAGAGAATGATAAATTATATTTCATTTGGTTGCATCCTTTATGTTTATTTACAAGCATGTAAATAATTGTTGCATAGTTATATGTGATCTAACTTATGCATATGGTATTTCTTTGGACCTGGTGGGTCGAGCTTCTCTCTTGGGTGGCCTTACCCACTGGGAACTATGTTTATAGTTCTCACCCCACATTTTCCAGGTCCTTCCGCGAGTGAGGCGGCGGAGCGAGGCAAGGGTTTGGCTCTTTAGATAGCGGCCCTTCCATTTTGGTGATACATAGAGTTGTACCCCTATTTTTGGAATATGATAGTATAGGGGATTTACATTCTTGTATGAATCAGTTTCTGTGCCATGTGATGTAATGGAAGTAGAATTCTTTATGGTTTGATGCTCTTCCCTTGTGCCATACTCCTTGATGACTCCGGTTCCTAGTTGGAAGCACTAAACGTGAGTCCCAGCGATGTGCTTTGTGCCAACCGCTTGGGCACAATAGTTGTAGGCACCTCTTATCCTCGTTCGGCGGGTCTGGTGCATGCGCCTGTGCAAGTTATCGTGATTCAAACAACCTAGTTGGTTTGTATTACATGGAGCCCGTGCGGGGGGCGTGATAGATGAGTGTGGTATCATGAGCGTAGAATTTGAAACGAAAGGTTGAAAAATATAGAAAACAAAAGATAATGCGCTATACAGGACAAAGAAAGAACAAAGCCCTTACAAAACGTTTTAAAACGGTTCAGAAAAAGAGAACGCTGCGCGGCGATAGTGTTGAAAAAAAAAGAAAAAAAAGTATACGCTCGAACCAAAAAAAAAAAAAAAAAAGGATAAAAACGGTTCAATGAAGTCCTTCAATACGTCTAACATGCCCGTCGCAGATCTAGGTTAAATGACCCGAATTAATTGAACCCTCACAGATAGGTGGCACGAATAGTGACTTGCGACTCGCAAGGGGATGTCAATCTGTAGGCTTCGTTGAATAGTGGAGGATCGAAGTATGGACTTCACGTGGACACCTCACTGAAAGTTTCTACGTTGCGCTCCGCAGACAATCTTGCTTGACATAAGTCCTTGACGAAAGCGATAAAGTAGAGGAGATCAACTCATGTGGGCTGCTCCTCATTTTGTCCTTGAGTGCCTCTAGTTCCGTCGCAATGCCTACGGGGGGGTAGTGGAGGGGGATTAGAGGGGGATGGTTGCGTTGTCACTAATTCTTCACAATAAAGTGTATTTTGTTTCGATTCATCCCTGTGACGCTCGCGGTGCCCGTCAGACATGGAAAACAAGTTTGAGCTCGAGGGGAATATTAATCGATAGGAACCCTCGGCAGTCGTGACTTCCTTTGCTTTCGCCCTATCATTTTGCTCTTCTGGAAGCATAACTCACGTTTTTCTTGTATTTTCGTTTTGTGAAGATTTAGTTATGAAGTACAGGAAAAGTATAGGTTAGCCCTGTATAGTTGTTGCTAATCGACTTTTGAGCGTCATTAAAATGACCCCAAAGTCGTTTGTTTGTGTTTTTTTCAGTGAGAAAATGTGAGAAAGAAAAAGGGGAAAGGAGGGAGGAAAGAAATTTGGTTTAAGTGGGACTCGAACATCCTACCATCGAGGGGCGGGCTCTGCTGGGGGGGGGGGTGGGGGTCGGAGAAACAAGAAAAAATATCTACAATTACCTTTATAGATAAGAACTAAAGGAAAGATAAAAAGATAGAATCTGGATTAAAATAATCCGCGGCATAAAACACAACTACGGGGAGGGAGAGAAAAAGAGAGGGAGTGGATGAGGAGGAAGAGAGGAGGGAGAACTTAAATTAGGGGAGAGAGAGGAAAGAGACAGAGGACAGAGGGATTAGAGGGAGAAGGAGAGAAAAAGATACAAGAGCGGCAACAACATACCTACTACATCTCTTTTGCAAATACAACAGTACTAAATTACATTTAAATTTTTTGCTTTCTAAGAGAACAGAAATTTAACACACAGAATTGCTAAAATAAATACAATAAATATCTTTCTTTCAGTTTCAATTATTTTCGTCAATATTGTTGTTCTTGTAGAAACTTCTGCAACTTTAGTCTTCAAATTTTCTACTTGTTCGGACAAGATAGAGAGCTTGCAATTTATGGTTTGAAGTATATTCTCATTTGATTGTTCTAGGGATGATACTGCTGATTCAAACGCCGAACTTTCCTTCAATTGTGAGATATTTGAACTTCCTCCTTCCAAATGTTCTCTGAATATCATTGATTTCTTATCACACCACATAAAAAAATCACAGTAATTTTTATTATCCTTTCCGTATTTGCGACAACCATAAAATTGTCTTCCTTTACTCCTAACTTGTTGTGAAGATCTAATCACGGCTATCTCATTATATTTGCACAAAACTGATCTGTCTTTAGGATAACTTGCCATCAATAATCTACAAAAAATGGTAAAATAAGTTTAAAATAAAAGACTACAAAGTAATCAAATGAACATATTTATAAAAAAAAATTATAACAAGACTAACTAAATTGATCAAATCACTTCAGGTTTTCGATGTTGCTTCCTTGATCTCTTCCAAGGTGATGTCTGCAAAAAAAAAAAAATCAAACTAGATTACCGGAATAAACTGAATGAAAAATCGAAAACAAGTGAGTTAATGAAAGATTGAGTTTGTTAGCAACAACACAAAATGAGAACTTGCATCAAGTGTACTGTACAACCACACATGTAATTAACATATTTTTCTTGGGTAAGAACCATGGAGAAAATCAACATCCAAAAAACAAAAAACATACTATAACACATCCTACATAAAGCTTTTTCTTCATTAGCCATTAACACAATATAGAACAGTATCATCAAAAAATTTCTGTGTAACATCGATTTTTTTTCCAGATTTTTAAAAAAATTCAAAAACTAAATTAGAAAAAAAAAATTAGACAGAAGTGAATTACTCATACTGAAAAGCACATACTTCATACTTGTGTACATATACACCACTCAACATATAATTCTCATACCGGGGCGCGCGGCCGACGCGGTCACAGAGGGAGAGGGCCGCTGGCAAGGGGGCGCACGAGCCGGTCACAGAGGGAGAGGGCGGCGGCGTAGGGACCTGGGGCTTGGGGGGGAGGGGGAGGGGGGTGGTCGGCGCGGGGCAGAGAGAGGGGGTGGTGGCTGGCGCGGGTGGCAGAGAGAGGGGGGGTGGCTGGCGCGGGGGGGCAGAGAGAGGGGGGTGGCCGGCGCGGGGGTGCTCGTCGTGGGGGCAGAGAGAGGGGGGGGGGGGGGGGGGGGGGGGGGGGGGGGGGGGGGGGGGGGGGGGGGGGGGGGGGGGGGGGGGGGGGGGGGGTGGCCGAGGGGGGGGGCAGCAGGGGAGGGTGGGCGGGGGGGGGGGGGGGGGGGGGTGGGGGGGGGGGCCGGCGCGGGGGGGTAGGAGAGGGGGGGGGGGGGGGGGGTGGCCGGCGCGGGGGCAGAGAGAGGGGGCCGGGGCAGAGAGAGGGGGGGTGTCCGGTGCGGGGGCAGAGAGAGGGGAAGTGTGGGGCAGAGAGGGGAGAGAAGGGAGAGTTTTTTTTTTCTGTTTTGGGGGGGGTGAGAAAGAGAGGAAAGAGAGAGGGGGGGGGGAGAGAGAAGACAGGAGAGAGGGAGTCACGGGATGAGAGAGAGAGAGCGACACGGGAGGGGAGAGAGAGAGAGAAACGGAGTTTTACACCGTTAGTCCCCTTCTTTGGCCCGCACGAATCTCGAGGCAGATCTGTGGCTAAAAACTCACTAGCACAAGACCCCCTGTGCTATTAATAGTAGCACAGCCTTACTCTATATATATATATATATATATATATATATAGTTGAGCTAGAATACTATCGATAGCAAACGTGCACTTTTGCCACCTATTTATTTTTTATGATGGAGCTTCCAAATCGACGTTCGGCACCGTTGAACATGATCTAGAGTATTTAAAGTATCTAGAAATCAAATCTTATACTATCAATGTCATCCTTTCAGTTTTGTTGGGTCTATATCACATCCATTCAATTTTTATTTTATTTTTAAATTATCATAAAGTGCCATTAATTCTTAGTCGTTAGATCTAATCGAATGGCTGACACCTCAAGTATCCGTCAATCTTTTATACCTAAATTGCTTTTATACATTTAATAGTATTAAATTCTATTTTTTAATCTACCGTAATTCCCAAAATACCTTGCACATTCCCAAAAAAAGCTGGTCAACTTCCATTGCATTAAATCTTGTAGTAACGATAGCAAATATAACAACTTTTGAAAAATGTGTTAGACCCCACAACATATTATAATACATTCTATTTCTTTTTGGAGTGGCATTTTGAGAATGAAAATAATCTCAAAAGTCCCTCTTTTATAGCTAAGAGCCTGTTTGGTTCTTGAAAAATAGTAGAAAATTATTTTCGGGAAAAAAAATTTCTGTGGAAAAGAAAATTTTTAGTTTCTATTATTTGATTCGACGAAAAAGAAAATTAGTTTTTCATGTATGCATGTTTGGATGGTTCAGAAAAAAAATGAAAAATATTTTTTTTTTCTATTTCACTTGTTTGGTTAGTTTAACATTTTGGTATATAAACACCTTCTACAAAAGAAGGTTGAGATTACCAATCTTTTAAAATTTAACATATTACTCACAAATAGTTTATAATAAATAATAAGTAAATAAAAATAATTTTAAGTATATTTTGGTGTAGATAAAATAGTTTCACAAAGGAGATGGAGGTAGTTGCAAAGACGGTAGGAGATGGAGATAATTATGTCATATGTATATACATACATATATATATATATATATATATATATATATATATATATATATATATATATATATATATATATATATATATATATATATATATATAGAGTTGGGCTGGAATATTATTAATAATATTTGCCCCCTTCTGCTATCAAGTTTTTAGCCTTTGGATGAGAAATTGTAGGGTTAGGATGATATTAGTCCTTTAGGGTTGAGTGGTCCCCCTAGGGTTGAGTGGTCCCCACTGGGTTATAATATTTAATCTAATGGTTAGAAATGATCAAAGGAATTGATCAATGTGTTATAATATTAGTCCCTTTTGCTATCAAGTTTTTAGCCTTTGGATCAATTTTTTTGATCATTTCTAACCATTAGATTAAATATTATAACCCAGTGGGGACCACTCAACCCTAGGGGGACTACTCAACCCTAAAGGACTAATATCATCCTAGATTAAATATTATAACCCAGTGGGGACCACTCAACCCTAGGGGGACCACTCAACCCTAAGAGACTAATATCATCCTAACCCTACAATTTCTCATCCAAGGGTTAAAAACTTGATAGCAAAAAGAGCCAAATACTATCAATAGTATTCCAGCCCAACTCTCTCTCTCTCTCTCTCTCTCTCTCTCTCTCTCTCTCTCTCTCTCTCTCTCTCTCTCTCTCTCTCTCTCTCTCTCTCTCTCTCTCTCTCTCTCTATATATATATATATATATATATATATATATATATATATAGAGTTGAGCTAGAATACTTTTGGAAGTACCAACCCCTTGGTGCTTCCACATTTTTAGCCCTTGGATCTACTTTTTAATTACTAATAGCATTTAGATCAAACACTATTCTACCTACCACCACCTACCACCACCTACCACCATCATCCCAACCCTCCAAATCTCAATCCAAAGGCTATAAACCCACAAGCACCACCTCCTTGATACTCTTAGAAGTATTCTAGCTCAACTATAATATATATATATATATATATATATATATATATATATATATATATATATATATATATATATATATATATAGGCCTTTTTGCATAAAAAATCCACTAATTTTGGGCTTTTGCAAAATTGGGTCGTCTTTTTCGATTTTGCAGATTTGGTCCGGATTTTCAGCAAACTGACCAAAATACCCTTATTACTTTTTCTCTCTCCTTTTTTTTATCTCATTCTTTTTTTTCTCTCTCCGAAGAAGGCAGTGGAGGCGGAGGCGGAAACAGCCCGCCTCGCCTTTGCCCCGCACGCCCTCGCCCTCGCCCGTGCACCCCCGCCCTCCTCGCCTCCAACCCTGGCGCTCTTTTTTTTTTTTTTTCTCTTCGACCCTCTTCCACCGCCTCTGCGGCCCTCCGCGATGGTAACGAGGATGACAACACCTTCTCTTCCTCCGCCTTCGACCTCCACCTCTACTGCAGCAAATTTTGCACCATCAAATCCACTTCTGGGAACCCGTCGTCCCCACCGCCTTCAACGACGACGAAGAGGAAGCACTTCTCGGCGTCTTAGAGGGCGGCGGCGAGCGCGGCCTCGACGGTGTCGGAAGCGAGGAGAGCGAGGGGTGCACGGGAGCATCTCTGGATAAACACTTTTATTTGTTTAAAACAAAAGAAATTAACTAAGGACCAAGAACTAGAGAATAATGAAGAAAATCAGAAAATAAGGAAGAAGAAGATAAATTGTACTGTTTTAAATGAACGTTGCACTATTTGAGATGTAAACTGCACTCCTTTTAACGAAAGTTGCACTCTTTGAAAGATATTTATACTGTTTCTTCTCTTATTGTACTATTTGAGATATAAACTGCACTCTTAAGATAAAAATTGTACTATTAGGAAGATATTTACACTGTTTCTTCTAGAAACAGTGCAACTTTTTTAAAAAAAAGGTCGAGGCGGCGGAGCGAGGCGAGGAAGGAGGCGGCGGAGCAAGGCGAGGAGGAGGGAGAGGGAGGAGGCGGCGGAGCGGAGCGACAGCAGGTGGGAGAGGAGGCTCGGGTGCCGCGAGAGCACCTCGGACCGCGGATCTCGCGGTGGATCTCGGCGGCGCGGGCGAGGTCGAGGCGGGCGTCCGACGAGTCGCGGAGGCGGGCGTCGGACCCAGTGTTCTCGGCATTCCTGTCCCCAAAATTTGACTCGTCGCGGTTCTCATCGCAGGCGCTGTCGTCCGGGTCGGCGGCGTCGCGCGCGGAGTCCCTGCACGAGGCCCTCCGGGTGCTGCAGCGGCACCTGCGGTCCGAGGTGCTCTCGCGGCACCGAGCCTCCTCTTCCACCTGCTGTCGCTCCGCTCCGCCGCCTCCTCCCTCTCCCTCCAACTCGCCTCGCTCCGCCGCCTCGACCTTTTTAAAAAAAAGTTGCACTGTTTCTAGAAAAAACAGTGTAAATATCTCCCTAATAGTATAATTTTTATCTTAAGGGTGCAGTTTATATCTCAAATAATGCAATAAGAGGAGAAACAGTGCAAATATCTTTCAAAGAGTGCAACTTTCTTTTAAAGAGTGCAGTTTACATCTCAAATAGTGCAACTTATCTCCGAAATAGTGCAACGTTCATATAAAAAGTACAATTTCATCTTCTTCTTCCTTATTTTCTGGTTTTCTTTATTATTCTCTAGTTTTTGGTCTTTAGTTAATTCCTTTTGTTTTAAACAAATAAAAGTGTTTATCCAGAGATGCTCCTGTGCACCCCTCGCTCTTCTCGCCTCCAACACCGTCGAGGCCGCGCTCGCCACCGCCCTCTAAGATGCCGAGAAGTGCTTCCTCTTTGTCGTCGGCGGCGGCGGTGGGGATGGCGGGTTCCCAGAAGTGGGTTTGATGGTGCAAAATTTACTGCAGTAGAGGTGGAGGTCGAAGGCGGAGGAAGAGAAGGCGTTGACGTCCTCGTTACCATCGCGGAGGGCCGCGGAGGCGATGGAAGAGGGTCGGAGAGAAAAAAAGAAAAGAGCGCCGGGGTCGGAGGCGAGGAGGGCGGGGGGTGCACGGGCGAGGGCGAGGGCGAGGGCGAGGGCGTGCGGGGCAGAGGCGAGGCGGGCTGTTTTCGCCTCCGCCTCCGCCTCCGCCTCCGCCTCCGCCTCCGCCTCCGCCTCCGCCTCCGCTGCCTTCTTCGGAGAGAGAAAAAAAAGAACGAGAGAAAAAAAAAGAGGAGAGAGAAAAAGTAATAAGGGTATTTTTGTCAGTTTGCTGAAAATTCGGACCAAATCTGCAAAATCGAAAACGGCGACCCAATTTTGCAAAAGCCCGAAATTAGTGGATTTTTTATGCAAAAATGCCATATATATATATATATATATATATATATATATATATATATATATATATATATATATATATATATATATATATATATATATATATATATATATATATAGCTTAGGGAGATAGAGATGACGGTAGAAGATGGTTAAGATGACGATTGGGTAGAAAACGTATACTTATGTCTTAGCAGCTCTTGTGCTCCTAACTTCCTAACTATTCATCAATTTTGATGGGTGGTTAGGGTGAGAGAGAGAAGAGAAATTGGAGAGAAATTGGATGTCTCAATTTCTCTTCTCTTTAAATTTCTCTCTAATTTCTCTTCTCTTCTCAACGGTCCGTACCGTTAAAAATAATTTAGAGTATTTAAAACTTTTGAAAATCAAATTTCATAATTTTTTGGCATCATTTACCTTACAATAAAAATATCTCAAAATTGATAACTTTTAATGGTCGGTATGGGATACTTACTAGTTTAACGGTGTAAAAGAATCGAAGTTGATTAAATTTTTGATAGAAAATTCTATTCACTATTTAGATAAAGATCGATAACTCTGATCTTAAATTGAAGGATTCGATCATCCATTTTTAGGATGTCGTTCAATTTTGACCACTCATTTTTATGCCCGCTTGATGTAATTTATTATAATTTTGAAAAAAGTACGAAATTTATTTGCTAGAAGTTTTAAATGCTCTAGATCATATTTAACGGTGTGGATAGTCAACTCGAAATCTCTATCATTGAAAATAGCTTATGAGTATAAAGAGCTCTATACTCATAAAAATATAGTAGTCTCACTCTATATATATATAGAGTCTGGCTATGATGCTTTTAAAAGTGATAAGCACTTGGTACTTGTAAGTTTCTCACCGTTAGGTCTATTCTTGACCATTTCCGTCCCTTAGATTATGCTATTCCATCACCACCCACTCAACCCTGTAGGACTACTGTTATTCATCCAAAATTTGAAAATCTACAAGCACCAATTACTTTGTGCTTTTAAAGATATAGAAGACTCAATTCTATATGTATATATAATATAAATTTTTACTATTTGGATTTTAGTCCAATACAAATATAAAGAGACCTATATTTTATGATTAAATTAAAATTTTAATTTTAAGTTTTCTTCTAATTTTTCAATTAATAGTAGTGTTGATAATCTAACTTACTGTTTGGGAGCATATTCGTGTTCAACTCATTTATTAAATGAGCCGGAGACTGTTGTCAAAAAGTCCCTTTCTAAAACTTTTAGTAAAATATTCTTTTAAACAATTTCAAACGAAAATAATTAAACTTCAGTTTTAAAAGAAAACCGCAAGCAAAAGTTTAGATGAGGCCTGTGAGTCGAGGCGTGCGAGAGCACTGTCCTAGAAGCGAGATTGCCCCTCCACGTGCGAGGCTTCCGGCAATCACTCCTAGCGATAAAACGACCACCACCACCCCGTCGGCACGTCTCCAAGGTGGCGCTAAACGAACCCAACGGACTTTAGGAGATCCAGCAAAAATAGGAAATGGAGAATGTAAATATCAGTGTAAGCTCGGTAGGGAATAAGAGAGGAGGGATCTGTATTTTGTAACAGTTTAGTGTACCTCTCCTCATCTATTTATAGATGAGGACCAATTAAGCTCCAACAGCCTCAAATCTTGGGAAGAGCTGTTGGTCCTTCCCGAGATGGTCAAGATCCTGTTGGATCCTTCCCAATGCAAGGGATTACTTACCTTCTCGAGGTAAGCCACTTCCCAAAGTACCTTTTCGGAGTCCCAACGGATATCACCCCTTCACGAGATAATATCTGGTAAGGGATGAAGAATTTCATCCCTTCCCGAGGCAAGCTAAAAAATAAAAGAATAAGTGGACCGGGTTCGCGCGCCGCCGCCCGCCCCGCCCCGGCTCGGCTCGTGCTCGTGCCGTGCGTGCGTGCGTGTGTTAAGTCGAGAGTAAAACTCTCACTTTCTCCCAAGTAAATAACTAGGGAGCAAAGGAGTATATAAAAAGGAGCAACAAGCCTTTGGTTTCCAATGTGGGACTAAACCTCACATGTGGAAACCACAGCACGGGCTCCCAGGCAAAGCCCATAGAGAGTGGGCTGCCTAGGAAGCCCATGGGCTGAATTTGAAGTTTAAATCACTGTTTTAGAAAAATTAAAACTAACATTCCCCCACATGATTTAAAACTTCAAATAAAGAAAGTAAGTAAAACAGAAATAGAAAACAAAATAAAAGAATGCTGGATCTCTTATACCACGTATTCGGCGAAGGTACCTTTCGGGTTTGAACCTTCACTTAGTACATGTCTATGTACATCCGAGGGCACAATGGTGGACTACGCCTTGAACCAAGGCCGGTGAATCGGATTTCCACAAACCGCACACATGGTACAGCCGTTTAGGTTCAAAGCGGGTGAGCGCTAATATGGCCATGCGCTAATATCGCTTCATGTGTGTTTTAGGGAACCGCCCTCTTCCCATAGTCGCGGCCTCACGACTCCACACACATAGTAGGTCCTCAAAGGGGTGTCTGCAAGGCCACACCCTGACTCGTGGGTCTCGGAACCATTCAGGGCATATGCCCTTCCTATCCACTTGCAGTTATGAGCACTGTCGCCATAGGGATGAGGATACAAAAAACAGTGCTCCTCACAGCTACCAGTTCGACTTGTTTCTACCCATTGAACCTGCAACAGGTTGGGTTGCCATCGCCGGTAACTTCTATTGTGGGCTAAGCCCCATCCCCCTCGACGATTCTAGGATCACAGCCCTAGATAATCCCTTGGTAAGCTGATCAGCTAAATTCTTTGCAGATCTCACAAATTCCAATGCAATCACATTTTCCTTCATATTCTGCCGAATGAACTTATGTCTCACTTTCATGAATCTATTCATCTTAGTCTCTACATTCTCTTGGGCACATTTATCAATTACAGATCTACAATCACAATGAATACACACTGGTGCTAAAGGTCGCTCCATCAGTGGCAGATCATAAAGAAACTCTCTAATCCACTTAGCCTCTGCTACAGTGGTATCTAATGCTATAAGTTCAGATTCCATAGTACTTCTAGCAATCAAAGATTGTTTGGTAGACTTCCAAAAACAGCTGCTCCTCCTAGAAGAAAAAACAAATCCAGTAGTCGACTTTACATCAGCTGTATCACTAATCCAATTGGCATCACTATATCCTTCCAATACTGCAGGAAAACCACTGTAATGCAATCCATAAGACACAGTCCCCTTCAGATATCTCAAAACTCTTTCTAAAGCATTCCAATGCTCTCTATTTGGGTTATGGGTATATCTTCTCAATCTATTCACAGCATAAGCCAAATCAGGTCTAGTGTAATCTACTAGGTATCCTAAGGATCCTATAATCTGAGCATATCTATTCTGACCTATTGGATCTCCTCTATTCTTCTTAAGGTGTACACTAGGATCATAAGGTGTCACTACAGGTCTAAAGTCAAAATATCCAAACTTCTTTAATAACTGTTCACTATAATGAGATTGGCTCATAATAATTTTATTTGATTTTCTAAAGATCTTCATGTTAAGAATCACATCTGCTTGCCCAAGATCTTTCATATCAAAGTTCTCATTAAGTAATTTCTTCACATCATATATCACATTCATATTGGTACCAAAAATCAGAATGTCATCAACATACAGACACAAGATTACAATCTGTCCATCATATTCCTTTGAATATACACATTCATCAGACATGTTCACATGAAAGCCATTTGATACAACTAATGAATCAAATTTCAAGTGCCACTGTTTAGGAGCTTGCTTTAGTCCATATAGAGATCTAGTCAATTTGCACACTTGGTTCTCATAACCAGAAACTACAAAACCTTCAGGTTGCTTCATATAGATCTCTTCATCTAAATCACCATTCAGAAAAGCTGTCTTAACATCCATTTGATGGACAATCAAAAGATGAACAGAAGCTAAGGCAATCAATATTCTAATAGAAGTAATCCTAGCAACAGGTGCATAAACATCAAAGTAATCTACACCAGGCTTCTGTGCAAAGCCTTGTGCTACTAGTCTAGCCTTATACTTATCCACAGTACCATCAGGTCTCAACTTCTTCTTAAAGATCCATCTACAACCTACAGGCTTGCATCCTAGAGGTAAATCAGTCAACTCCCAAGTATGATTCTGTAGAATGGACTGCATCTCAAGATTAATAGCCTCTTTCCAAAAAGATGCATCTACAGACTTCATAGCTTGGTCAAAGGTAGATGGAGTATCTTCTACAAGTAGGACACAAAAATCATCTCCAAAAGTTTTCTCTATTCTAGGACGCCTACTTCTCCTAGGTTCAACCTCTACTGGAGGTTCACTAACTCTAGGTCTGCTAGAGCTACCTACAGGCTCAGCTGGAGTAGGTCTATCTATTCTAGTCCTAAAAGGAAAGATTTCCTCAAAGTACACTGCATCTCGAGCCTCAAGGATAGTGTTGTTAGAAATCTCACTAATCTCAGAGTTCACCACTAAAAATCTGTTGGCATTACTATCTAATGCATAACCTATAAAAACTGTATCTACAGTCTTAGGTCCAATCTTCATCTTCTTATTCTCAGGTATCTTAACTTTAGCTAAGCACTCCCACACTTTAAAATAACTCAGATTAGGCTTCCTACCTTTCCAAAGCTCATAAGGAGACACATTAGAATTCTTGTGGGGAATCCTATTTAAAATCACACATGCAGAAATCAAAGCTTCCCCCCACAAGTTCTCGGGTGCACCTGAACTAATAATCATCGAGTTCACCATATCCATCAAAGTCCTATTCTTACGTTCAGCAACTCCATTAGATTGAGGTGTGTAAGGTGCAGTCACTTGATGTACAATTCCAAAATCTTGACAGAAAGCAGTCATATCATTAGAAGTATATTCACCACCTCGATCAGATCTCAAAATCTTGATTTTCTTGTCTAATTGATTTTCTACCTCAGCTTTATAAATTTTGAATCTGTTTAAGACTTCATCTTTTGTCTTGATCAAATAAACATAACAATATTTTGAATGATCATCTATAAAAGTCACAAAATATTTATTTCCACCTCTACTAGGTCTACTTCCATCACACACATCACTATGCACAAGTTCTAAAAGATCACAATCTCTATCCACTGATTTAAAAGGTTTTCTAGGCTCCTTAGCTTGCACACATATTTCACATCTATGATCAGGTAAATCAGATTTAGGAATCAAATCAAGATGCATCAATCTTTTAACAGTATTATAATTCACATGTCCCAATCTTCCATGCCAAATATTAGTAAAAACAACATTCAAAACAAAGGCACTATCATTAATAGAAGGAGAAGATACAGATAGTTTAAACAAACCATCACACAAAAATCCCTTCCCTACAAAATCCACACCCTTTGTAATAACTACTCTATTACATTCAAAAGTTAACTTAAAACCCCGTTGAACTAAAAGAGAACCACAAATCAAATTCTTCCTAATATCGGGAACATGGTGGACACCGTGCAAGGTTAGGGTCTTCCCAGAGGTCAGCTTTAAATCCACTCGACCTGTCCCAAGCACGTGAGAAGAGGCTGCATTCCCCATATTCACCGATCCTCCACACGAGTCCTGATAGGTGGAAAACCAAGAACGATCAGAGCAAGCATGAACGTTTGCTCCAATATCAATCCACCAATCAGAGGAACTAAAGGCAAGGTTAACTTCAGGTAAACTAGATCCTAACCTGATAGTGGAGTCAGAAGGGTCAGGCCCAGCAGTCAACATATTCATCTGGCGCTCAGGTGGAGCTCCCTTCTTCTTCTTTGGTGCGAAAGGCCGAGACTTGCGAAAATAACAGTCCTTCGCAAAATGGTTGGTCTTCCCGCACACAAAGCAACCAGAGTTGCCTCCACTCCCATCAGGTTTAGGTTTCTTAAAGTTTGGGTTGAACTTTCTATGGTGGAAAGGCTTCTTCTTAAAGTTTCTATGAGGCTGAAAGTTTCTACCCTTATTTTTAGGATACTCTACTAGGTTGGCTTGGGTTGTAGGTTCACTAAGCTTCTTATCCCTAGCTCGGTTCGACTCTTCTATCCTAATGGATCTTAGGACATAATTCAGGGAAAGCTCTCTTTGATTATGGTTAAGATCATTTGCATGGTTCGACCAAGAGGGTGGCAACTTATCTATAAGAGTGGCAACTAAGAAACTCTCATCAAGATCTACACCATTAGATCTAAGCTGCTCAATTATATGCTCAAAATCATGAAGCTGGTCAGACATAGACTTATTATCTACCAACTTAAACTTAATCAAATCTGAAGCTTGGTATCTCTTCTGGGTAGGATCGACATGACCATACTTGTTTTCTAAAGATGTCCAAAGTTCCCTAGCTGTTTTAGCACTAGAGTATATGTCATACAGTTTATCAGATAGGGTACTAAGAATCCGGTTCAAGCAGAGATAGTTGATCAAGTTAGGGTCAATAGGAGGTGCAGTCGCGGGAGCAGGTGCAGTAGCAGTAGCAGGAGGAGTGGATCCGACTTGGGCTTGGCTCCGAGTATAAGGTCGGTTGACCGCAGCCTGGATTGCACCTTCAGGTGCAGATCCAGTGGTATTCTCGGTAGAATCCGAGATAGCAGAAACAAGCCCAAGTGTGGTGAGCCAGAACCTCATTTGGTTCTGCCACCTCTTAAAGTTACGACCATCAAAAGTAAAAGGCTTCGCCGAATGCGTATCCTCCATAATAAAAATCTGTGAGTAATTAAACTATACTAATGTCACAAGATTGTTCTAAAGTTCAGAAAAATAACAGTAGAATATATATATTCTGAAAAATAACTAGATTATGATTTATCAGTGCAACAACAAGAACAGTATATATATTATAACAATATCAACCACAGGACATATGTATTATTCTACGACAAAATAATATACTATGTTCTGTACTAAAAGAAATAGAAAGATAAATCTCGCTTCTAGATTGTTGTCAAAAAGTCCCTTTCTAAAACTTTTAGTAAAATATTCTTTTAAACAATTTCAAACGAAAATAATTAAACTTCAGTTTTAAAAGAAAACCGCAAGCAAAAGTTTAGATGAGGCCTGTGAGTCGAGGCGTGCGAGAGCACTGTCCTAGAAGCGAGATTGCCCCTCCACGTGCGAGGCTTCCGGCAATCACTCCTAGCGATACAACGACCACCGCCACCCCGTCGGCACGTCTCCAAGGTGGCGCTAAACGAACCCAACGGACTTTAGGAGATCCAGCAAAAATAGGAAATGGAGAATGTAAATATCAGTGTAAGCTCGGTAGGGAATAAGAGAGGAGGGATCTGTATTTTGTAACAGTTTAGTGTACCTCTCCTCATCTATTTATAGATGAGGACCAATTAAGCTCCAACAGCTCAAATCTTGGTAAGAGCTGTTGGTCCTTCCCGAGATGGTCAAGATCCTGTTGGATCCTTCCCAATGCAAGGGATTACTTACCTTCTCGAGGTAAGCCACTTCCCAATGAGGTAAGCCACTTCCCAAAGTACCTTTTCGGAGTCCCAACGGATATCACCCCTTCACGAGATAATATCTGGTAAGGGATGAAGGATTTCATCCCTTCCCGAGGCAAGCTAAAAAATAAAATAAAATAAAAGAATAAGTGGACCGGGTTCACGCGCGCCGCCGCCCCGCCCGGCTCGGCTCGTGCGTGCGTGCGTTAAGTCGAGAGTAAAACTCTCACTTTCTCCCAAGTAAATAACTAGGGAGCAAAGGAGTATATAAAAAGGAGCAACAAGCCTTTGGTTTCCAATGTGGGACTAAACCTCACATGTGGAAACCACAGCACGGGCTCCCAGGCAAAGCCCATAGAGAGTGGGCTGCCCAGGAAGCCCATGGGCTGAATTTGAAGTTTAAATCACTGTTTTAGAAAAATTAAAACTAACAGAGACCAGGTCGTTGACCGCCGTAGTGATGTCCTATAGATAATATTCGGTGCTTTTTAACACTATCCGCTGAGATATTGTGCTTATCGAATGGAGGGGTGCTTTAATTGACCGGGGAATCATAGTCAACGAAGTATTTGTAGAACATTTTTGGAGCGGTGTCAAAAAGAAGGCCAATATTTTGTAATTTGAAGACCCAAAAGCAACCTGACAGAATGAACGTTGGACCGGCATTCTAAAGTCATGCGCAGCCCTCCGTAGAGGAATATATTGTGTACTGTTTGAGTTTTTTTTTTTTTTTTTTCCGGTAGCTGCCACTCTCTAAATAATTATTAGTTTAATCAAATAAAATTACTTTTTTTTATCAAGTGTTATTTCATATAGAAATAACAATAATCGAATTAAAGATCTTTATATTGACCACAAGTATGAAACAACTTTTTTTTTAAAATAAAATATTATTATGATACAAAATTATCATATTGTTTATGATTAAACCTTTCTATCATTTTATATAATGTAATAGAATTAATTTAGTATGTATCTTATAATTGTTAACAACTAAAATCATTTCCTTATCTTAGAGGAGATTGTGCTATTGCCACTTGTACATGCACGCATAATATATAATTAGTGAAGAGGCCCGCGCTTTGCAGCGGATAAAAATAATAAGAGAAATTAATAATAAGAAAACATCAAGCATTCATAAGAGAAATTAATAATAAGAAAACATCAAGCATTCATAAGAGAAATTAATAATAAGAAAACATCAAGCATTCATAAAAGAAAGAAAAAAGTATTTGTGACGCCCCGGACTTCCCAGAGGGTCACCCATCCTAGAACTACTCCCGTCCTAGCACGCTCAACTCTCTCAACCTCTTGGGCCTAGCCACCAGAGAAATTAGCCCTATTATATCTTTTATATAGAACTATCTGGGGTGTCACAATCTCCTCCCCTTTAAGCCCTGACGTCCTCGTCAGGCTTAGACTCACCAGTACCAGGCGATGTGAGACTTGTCTCGCTAGCCTTTGTCATTCCGACCCTGACTTAGCATGTCATTCACCGACCCTGACTTAGTCTGTCATTCTGACCCTGGCTCAGCCAAGACCTATCTCACACTTCCGGCTGGTAATTGGCTCTGATACCAACTGTGACGCCCCGAACTTCCCAAGGGTCACCCATCCTAGGACTACTCCCGTCCTAGCACGCTCAACTCTCTCAACCTCTTGGCCTAGCCACCACCCAAAATGCTTTAGCCGGGTTGAGAGGTTAGCCCTATTATATCTTTTATATAGGACTATCTGGGGTGTCACAGTAATACTCTGCATTTAAACAGAAAACCACTATTTGTTCAAATATGTATATAATGCTCTCAAAAATATAATATACATACCTCTCTCTCTCTATATATATATACATAGAACTAGGCTATTATAATACTATTAATAGCACCAAGTCATTGTTGCTATTAGGTTTTCAGCCCTTGGATGAAGGGATGTACGGTTAAGATGATAGTGGTCCCCTATGGTTGAATGAGTGGCTGGTTGAATAGTATGATCTAACAGGTGGAAATGGTCAAAGGGATAAATCTAATGGCGGAAAACTCGATAGCACCAAGCGCTTGGTGCTATCGATAGTATAGTAGCCAGACTCTCTCTCTCTCTCTCTCTCTCTCTCTCTCTCTCTCTCTCTCTCTCTCTCTCTATATATATATATATATATATATATATATATATATATATATATATATATATATATATATATATATATATATTAGGGCAGTTGTGCTCTTGGGAGCACAAAAGCCTCCGTGCTCCTAAACTGTTTTCAATGATAAAATTTTTGAATCGACGATCGGCTTCATTAAATTTGATCTAGCGTATTTGAAGTATCTAGAAAATAAATTTTACGATTTTGTAATATCATTTACCTAGTGATCAAAAGGGTTCAAATCAACGGCTGAAAATAAAAGTCTCACAAAAAGTGGTGATATAACACTAAAATTTTCGATCAGAGATATTGATCTTGCTATAGATAGTATAAAGAATTTTCTATCAAAATTTCATCTGATTTGAATAGTTTTACACCGTTAAACTTTCAAACGGCAGATATCAACCATTAAATATTATTGATTTTCAACCATTAACACACACACATATATGTATGTGTGTGTGTGTGTGTGTGTGTGTGTGTGTGTGTTGTGTGTACATAACACACAAAAATATATATACATACATATATACACATATCTATATATATATATATATATATATATATATATATATATATATATATATATATATATATATATATATATATATATATATATATATATATATATATATATATATATATATATATATATATATATATATATATATATATATATAGAGTCCGGCTGCGATACTATCGATAGCACCAAGGGCTTGGTGCTATCGAGTTTTCCACCGTTAGATTTAACACTTTGATTATTTTTACCCGTTAGAGTATACTATTCAACCAACCACCCACTCAACCCTAGGGGGCCCACATCATCCTAACCGCACATTTCTCAATCCAAGGGCTAAAAAACTAATAGCACCAATAGCTTGGTGCTATTGATAGTATTTCAGCCTAGTTCTATATATATATATATATATATATAGTACGTTTCCTATGCTTTTGAAAGTACGAAGGTCTCTGTGCTTGCAATTTAGTTTCGATGATAGGATGTCCGATTAGATGATCAACTCTGTTAAATATGATCTACGCTATTAGAACTATTTATAAATCAAATTTCGTAATTTTTCGACATTATTTAACAAGTGATCAAATGGTCTCAAAAATAACTATTTTAATGGCCGATGTGGCATGTTTGTAAGTTCAGCGGTGTAGAACAATCCAAATTCGGTGAAATTTTAATAAATATTTCTACTCACCATCAAGAGTAAGATTAGTACTTTCGATTTCAAATTTAAGTCTTTTAGCACCGCTTTTTTTATGATTTTCATTTTCAGCCATTCATTTTGAGGCTACTGGTTCAATCGACAAACGAAGTCAATAAATGATGAAACTTAGTTTCTAGATAGTTCCAACATAGCAGATGATGACTAATAAACTGATCGTCGAATCGAATGTCTCATCATCGAAAACAACTTATAAGTACGAAGGCCTCCATGCTTTCGAAAGCAAAGGAGCCTAGCTATATATATTTAAATATTAGAACTAGGCTACTATTTTATTAATAATACGCGCATGGTGCTATTAGGTTTTCGGCCCTCGGATGAAGGAATGTGCGGCTAGGATGATAGTGGTCCCCTAGGGTTGAGTCGGTGGTTGGTTGAATAGTATGATCTAACGGGTGAAAATGGTCAAAGGAGTAGATCTAACGGTGGAAAACTCGATAGCACCAAGCGCTGGGTACTATTGATAGTATAGCAGCCGGACTCTCTCTTTCTCTCTCTCTCTCTCTCTCTCTCTCTCTCTCTCTCTCTCTATATATATATATATATATATATATATATATATATATATATATATATATATATATAGAAAAGTAGGCTACTATACTATTAATAGTACCAAGTCATTTGGTGCTATTAGGTTTTCGGCCCTTGGACGAAGGGATGTGGGGTTAGAATGATAGTGGTTCCCTAGGGTTGAAGGGGTGGTTGGATGAATAATATGATCTAACGAGTGGAAATGGTCAATGGAGTAGATCTAACGGCAGAAAACTTGGTAGCACTAGTTGCTTGGTGCTATTGATAGCACAATATCCGGATTCTATATATATATATAGAGCAAGACTGCTGTGCTCTTAGGAGCATGGAGGCCTCCGTGCTCCTGAGCCGTTTTCGATGATGGAATTTTCGAATCGACGATCGGCTCCGTTAAACTTGATCTAGCGTATTTGAAGTTTCTAGAAAATATTTTTTACGATTTTTCGATATCATTTACCTAGCAATCGAAAGGGTTTAACATCAACGGCTGAAAATAAAAATCTCACAAAAAGTAATGATTGTAGTACTCTGAATTTCGGTGCGCTATACCGAACTTTATCGAATTGGATGAAGTTCAGAGAAAGCCGATAATGGCTAGTGTGGAATTGGGTTCCGAGGGTTTCGGAACGTTTGGGTGCGAGTTAGGGCCCCGAAAACTAAAAATTAGAATTTTTGGAAAAACCAAACTGGAGCTAAATTGCTCTCGGGGTCCGGACCCGAGACTTGGGGTCCGGACAATGAAATCCTGTGGAACAGCTAGAGTCCGGACCCGGACACCCAGGTCCGGACCCGACCTGTTTTCTGAGCGGAGTTGCTCACGGGTTCCGGACCCGGGTGTGGGGTCCGGACCCGGCCTGCGTAGTCTGCAGGGTGGAAGCTGGCTCCGGATCCGGACCCTGCTTGTGGGATCCGGACTCGGCTGAAGCAGAATGCCCAGTAAAGGGCAGTTTGGTAATTTCGCATGGTGAGGAGCTATGTAATGAGGGTTGAAGCCCTCTCCCTCATTTCTCTTCATCTTCCTCACTTTCCCTCCCCCTCTCCCTCACTTTCTCTCTCTAGAGATCTCTCCAAAGCTTGGAGAAGTAAAGGATTTGACCTTGGAAAAAGCTTCTAAGGTGGATTTGGAGCTTCTTGGTGCAAGAAGAAGCTAAGGAGCTTGGGTGTTGAGGTGAGTTTTGTGATTTAGGGTTTAAACCTTAGATTTATTTTTTTGTTATGAGGTTTTTGGAAATTCTAGACCACAAATGGTGGAAGATTGGCCATAAAATATAGAGTTTGGCTTGCATGCATGCAAACCCTTGGTAGATTTGGGGCTTTTGCCATGGAAGGTTCTAAAAATATTTAGACCTTCGGGATTTGCAATTGAGGCCTTGAAAATCATGTGGGAATACTTGACTTCATGAAACGGAATGATATTAGGGTTCGTAATAAGTAACGAACTATTTTTCTTGTAGAAGCTTAGGTTGAAGCAAGAACTCAAGACTTGGTGACCTAGGAGCTCAAAGAACACAAGGATTAGGAAGCTCTTGAGGTGGGTTTGTGTTGCACCGAAGTGATTAGGTCACTTCCATGTCTAGGATAAAACAACCATTATGGTGAATGACATAGTTGTATGAAAACCCTAGAATTGTATGGTGCATGTTAGCAAGAATGCTTATTTGAATGAATTGAGCCTTGGGCTTATCATTCATGTAGGTGATTTCAATTCATTTATGATTCTATACACCTTGAATTGTGAAAACATGCAATGTAGAACCTAGTGTTGTTGAACATAGGTTGGAAATGTCAATATGAACCTAGTGTTGTTGAACATAGGTTGGAAATGACAATATGAACATAGTGTTATTGAACATAGGTTGGAAATGGCAATATGAACCTAGTGTTGTTGAACATAGGTTGGACATGGCAATATGAACCTAGCGTTGTTGAACATAGGTTGGACATGGCAATATAAACCTAGTGTCATTGACCATAGGTTGGGCTTGGCAATATGAATGACATGATCAAGAAATCATAACGTGACAAGTGCAATGATAGTAAATGCTCTATGAAGTTGGAATATTGAGACCAAGATGGGGATAGCGATTCTATTGCCCGGTGCCCAGCATTATGCGGAAATTTTGCAAGCCTCGAAAAATGGGTTGGTGGTCAGCGATCCTGACACCAATGCCAAGTGTTCGAGATATGGGTTGGTGGACAGCGATTCTGACACCAATGCCAATGGTTCGAGAAATGGGTTGGTGGTTAGTAATTCTGACACCAATGCCAAGTGTTCGAGATATGGGTTGGTGGACAGCGATTCTGACACCAATGCCAATGGTTCGAAAAATGGGTTGGTGGTCAGCGATTCTGACACCAATACCAAGTGTTCAAGATATGGGTTGGTGGAGCGATTCTGACACCAATGCCAATGGTTCGAGATATGGGTTGGTGGTCAGCGATTCTGACACCAATACCAAGTGTTCAAGATATGGGTTGGTGGAGCGATGTAGGGAGTCTAACCCCAATGCCAAACTAATGATTTAAATGAAAAGAAACTTGTGTGATGAACCTAGGAGGAAATAAAATAGATCATTTATATAGGTTGCATCCTTTCATGTTTAAATTTAACATGTAAATGTAATATGTATGGTTAATTGTGAATTAACCTTTGCTTGAGTTGCTTTCTTTAGACCTGGTGGGTCGAGCTTCTCTCTTGGGTAGCCTTACCCACTGGAAATTATGTTTATAGTTCTCACCCCACGTTTTTCAGGTCCTTCTGCTAGCGGCGCGACGGAGAGAGGCAAGGGCGTAGCTTGAATAGTTAGTGGCCTCCCATTTTGGTTCATGTATAGATGTACCCCAAGTCTTGGACAGAAATAGTATAGGGGTTGAAAATCAAATGTAAATTCCATAGTTTTGGACTTTGTTGAATGGAATTGATGTAATAAAAGAATAGTAAAAAAATTGGCATGCAAATGTGCAAATGTGATGTAATAGAAGTAGTTACTTCTTATTGTGATGCTTCCCTTGTGCAACTCATGTACTCGGTTCCTAGTTGGAACATCATATTGATGCTTGTGTTGTGACGCCTTGGGCGGATAGGGGAGACTGTCCGTTCGGCGGGTCTGGTGCACACGCCCGTGCGGGTTGTCCTCTCACCTAGTTGGTGTTAAGTCTTGGACAGAAATAGTATAGGGGTTGAAAATCAAATGTAAATTCCATAGTTTTGGACTTTGTTGAATGGAATTGATGTAATAAAAGAATAGTAAAAAAATTGGCATGCAAATGTGCAAATGTGATGTAATAGAAGTAGTTACTTCTTATTGTGATGCTTCCCTTGTGAAACTCATGTACTCGGTTCCTAGTTGGAACATCATATTGATGCTTGTGTTGTGACGCCTTGGGCGGATAGGGGAGACTGTCCGTTCGGCGGGTCTGGCGCACGCGCCCGTGCGGGTTGTCCTCTCACCTAGTTGGTGTTAAGGCACGGCGGGGCATGACAATGATATAGCACTAAAATTTTCGATAGAGATATTGATCTTATTGTAGATAGTATAAAGAAATTTGTATCAAAATTTCATCTGATTTGGATACTTTTACACCGTTAAACTTGAAAACGGTAGATTTCAACCATTAAAAATTATTGATTTTGAACCCTTTCGATCGCTTGGTAAATGATATCGAAAAACCGCAAAAATTATTTTCTAGAAACTTCAAATATGCTAGATCAAGTCTAACGAAGCCGATCGTCGATTCGAAAATTCCATCATCGAAAATGGCTCAGGAGCACGGAGGCCTCCGTGCTCCTAAGAGCACAACAGCCCTGCTCTATATATATATATATATATATATATATATATATATATATATATATATATATATATATATATATATATATATATATATATATATATATATATATATATAATATAATTGAGCTCCTATGCTTTTAAAAGCACCAAGTCATTGATGATTATAGATTTTTGAACATTGGATCAAGATTTATAGAGTTAGGATAATAGTGGTCCCCTAGGGTTGAGCGGGTGGTTGGTAGAATAGCATTATCTAAGGGGCAGAATTGGTCAAAGAAATAAATCTAACAGTAGGAAACTTGCAAGCATCAAGTGCCTAGTGCTTTTAAAAGCACCATAATCTGAGTATATATATACATATATATATATAGAGCTAGGCTCCTATGCTTTCGAAAGTACGAAGGCCTCTGTACTTGTAAGTTGTTTTCGATGATGGGACATCCGATCCGGCGATCGGTTCTATTAGACATGATCAACGCTATTGGTACTATTTAGAAACCAAATTTCATAATTTTTTGACTTCATTTGTCTAGTAAACGAGTAGTCTAAAAATTAACGGTTGAAAATAAAAATCTCATAAAAAATAGTGATAAAAGACTCAAATTTTAAATTAAAAGTATTGATCTTGCTATTGATGTTAAGTTGAATTTTCTATTAGAATTTCATATAATTTGGATTGTTCTACACCGTTGAAACGTGCTACATCGACCGTTAAAATAGTCATTTTTGGGACCTTTTGATCACTTGATAAATGATGTCGAAAAATTATGAAATTTGGAATCTAGATAGTTCCAATAGTGTAGATTATGTCTAAAGCCGATCGTTGAATCGGATGTCCTATCATCGAAAACAACTTATAAGTACGGAGGCCTCCGTACTTTCGAAAGCACAGGAGACGTACTATATATATATATATATATATATATATATATATATATAGAGTTGAGCTAGAATACTTTTGGAAGCACCAACCCTTTGGTGCTTCCACATTTTTAGCCATTGGATCTATTTTTTAATTACTAATAGCCTTTAGATCAAACACTATTCCACCTACCACCACCTACCACCATCTATCACCATCATCCCAACCCTCCAAATCTCAATCCAAAGGCTATAAACCCACAAGCACCACCTCCTTGATACTCTTAGAAGTATTCTAGCTCAACTCTATATATATATATATATATATATATGTATGTATGTATGTATATGTATATGTATATGTATATAGTTGAGCTTTGGTGGTTGTAAAAGCACAGGAGCTCAACATACTTGTGATTTTTAGCCGTTGGATTGCATCAAGATCCGTGCAACACTAACACACCGTTAACAATGCTACACGGATCTTGAGGCGATCCGACGGCTAAAAGTCACAAGCACAAATACTCCCGTGCTTTTAAAAGAACAGGAGCTTAACACAAACACACACACACACACACACTCTCTCTCTCTCTCTATATATATATAAGCACCAACCACTTGGTGCTTGTAAGTTTCCAACCGTTAGATTTATCCCTTTGACCAATTCTGTCACGCCCCGGGCTAGTTCAAGATGCGGAAAAACGTGCTAATTAATTTTTTTTTTGAAAAGCCTAGCCCGCGCCACGTACAGACCCGCCACAAATACAGGGTCCACTGTACACACGGACAGAGCCTCCCCTGTATTTGCACGGCGTCCAAAAACAAACAACAGGATCACAACCACCATTCATTCATCCCAACAGCACATCAACACAACGAGAGATTCATACAGCTAACAGTCCTTAACCTGTATGAATCTAAGCAAATCCTTAAGCGAAGGATGATGCAATGCACAAGCAACAATCATTCTAAAAAGCTGCTCCTTACCCAGAAGCTTTAGTTTGAAACCCTAATCTCAATCATTGAAGAAGCCTTTGAAAACTGTTCTCCACACGAGAACTCTCTTTTTGAAATCACAAAACCGAGCAATCAGAAATCCATTTGAAAACCGTTTCCCACACGGAAACCTTGTTTTACGACGCTACCACGAGGGGTAGAAAACCGAAATGCTAGATAACGAAACGATTGAAAAACAAGGATACAATCAACTAGTCCAAGCATGCAGTCATCACACAAGCATATAGAATGAATCCACAACATAAGCATGCTAGAATTTACAACGGGGTAACTGAACCACACATTACATCTATCAAATAGAGGTAGGGGAATAACCAAATCTGGGGATGTAGCCTCACGAGTCGGAACCTCTAGAGCTACTATCTAGGCGTGCCTCGCAGCGTCCCGACACTCACCACCCTGCTCACCTGAAACCTGTAATGGGGGTGGGGGGTGAGAACATGCACGCATGTCTCCCCTCCCAGTGGGTACCGCAAGCCGACGAAGGCGAGGTGTACACACCGGCACGAGGGTCAACAAAAGATAGATATGGTATACAGTAGCACAAGTAAATATGAGGCTGAACCTATAACAGAAATAACAATGCTACTGTAAGCAACTAGTATGCATCAAAGGGGGGATAACCACAAAGTGAACCCAATCTATAGCCACCAGGGGGTGGCCCTGGCACTGTCACCCTGCTCAATCCAACGGCACCATCCATCCCGACGCAATGCTCGGGGCCACGGGTCGGTAGAAATTCACGACCCTTTTCCGGAAAAGAACACCTCTAAACGGTGGATCAGACCGCGGTGTACGTGAAGTGCGGGAAGAGCTGT
The DNA here is from genome assembly GCA_016920855.1 of Puya raimondii. Taxonomy (NCBI): domain Eukaryota; kingdom Viridiplantae; phylum Streptophyta; class Magnoliopsida; order Poales; family Bromeliaceae; genus Puya; species Puya raimondii. The sequence continues at coordinate 88,174,962 of JABWPP010000050.1, forward strand.
GACGATCGATGCATATGCTCAATCCACAGAACGGCAACAAGCCGAGAAGCAACCAATAAACCACAACTAGGATCGCTCGGAACAACAGGCGATCACCTCCGACCAACTGGGTCGTCTCAAGGAATATGCAAGCCACACTAGGATCGCTCAGACTGACAAGCGATCCCCACCGACCGACTGGGTCGTCTCAAGAACATGCAAACCACACTAGGATCGCTCAGAATGACAAGCGATCCCCACCGACCGACTGGGTCGTCTCAAAGAACATGCAAACCACACTACTCTACTATCCAAGCACGCATATGAGTAGAGTCTACGGGAGTCAAGTGAACTACTAAGAAATGCAAAGGAAGGGATAGAAAGGTATCACCGTAGTCCACTGAACCGACTCCGGGTCGAAGTACCCACCTGTAGGTAAGATCCAATCTAACACCGACGGCTCTCGGGAACCGCGACAGGACCTACGAAAGACTCACAGGGTCAAGGTCCACCAAGTCGACGCTAAACACAAAGCTCTCACATCCCGAAACCGGCGGATCGCCCGGGAAACCCACCGGGACGATCCCGAAACCACACAAAGCCCCCGAGGGGTACCAAACAGCCAACATGGTCCCTCGCTGTCCCCGAACACACGAAACCAAGTGACGGGACAGCGAGCACAAGCTCGGGGTGCCACGAACATCAAATGCACCCGTAAAGGCTTCCCGGGTTCCCGAAAAGTGCCAATTTGGCACCGGAACCCCACATCACTCATCCGCTGTCCTCGGAACTTCGGGACAGCGATGAGGAACAGCCAACGAGGCTACACGATGAAGCCAAGTCGCTCGCGAAAACAGCGAGTGAGTCGCACAACTAGAAACGTGCGTTTCGCCGATTATTTCATCGAAAAAAACACGTCGGAAACGAATCCGAAACTACACGAAGGGCGAGGGGGTTGGACAACCAGTCCACAGGGTCTCCAAGACCTTACCCTTGTAGCCCACAGCGTCGCTACGCTGTCACAAACGCCAAAGTCCCCAAACATGCAACATACACATACATACAATCACTAAATTAAGCCGCTAGAGCAAACCGTACGTCCGCTCGACCTTCCGCAAGCACCAGCGGATAGGTAGCGACGTCACGGAGACCGTGCTCACTGTCCCGCTCCCCGCTGCGACAGGACCAGTCGCAAGCCGGGAAATCCCATAAAAACAGCGAGCTCAAGCACAAAAGCGAGCGTAACTAAGGCCGTGTGAGCAAACCGTACATCCGCACGACCTTCCGCAAGCACCAGCGGATAGGCAACGATGTAACGGAGGCCATGCTCACAGCCTCACTGTGACGGGAACAGTCGCAGTCCGGGAAAACCCATAAAAACAGTGCATCCACAAGGCGAAAAATGCTCGACGAAGGCCGAACGGTAAAACTGCTCACCCAAAACAGAAACTAAGGTGAGCATGATGATCAGCGCATCGCCGCGATCATCGTGCTCACCTTTCCGAGCTCCGGGAGGCAACGGGGAGCTCAAACACCAAGGTACGGCCAAAATCCAACAAAGCAAGACCCCGGCCGGAGCAACCAGCTCCGGCCGGCTGCCGGCCGGCATGCACGGCCAGCGGCGGCCAGGGTCGGCAGAGGAGGTGGCAAGGAAGAGGGGGCTCACCTCAGCCGGCGGCGGGAAGTGGCGGCGGCGGCGCGGGGAAGAGCCCTAGCTCCGGGAAGGCTCGGCCACACCTACTCCGGCAAGGAACGGCGTCGGCAGCCGACGGCGACGCGAGCACCGGCAAGAGGGACCCGCCGGACGTCGGGGAAGGGGCGACCGCGACAACTCCGGGCAACGGCGGCGGCGGCGGCGGTCGGAAGTTCACAGCCGCGGGTGCCTTAGGAGCACAGGCGGCAGCCGCGGCGGCTGCGGCGGCGCTCCGGCAGCACGGCGATGGCCGGGAAGGAGAAGACCGGCGGCGGAGGTCCCGAGGGTGGCGGCGCTCACCCTCCGAGGCGGCGGGAGGCGGCGGGGCGCGGCCTCCAGCTGCTCCTGCCTGCAGCTTGCACGCAGGAGCCGCAGGCGGCGCGGCGGCGCACCGGCGGCACGGGGGCGGCCGGGGAAGAAAGGGGCGGCGCCGGAGGACCTGAGGGTGAGGGCGCTCACCCCCCAAGGCGGCGCGAACGGCGGCGGCGGCTCGGGCCACCAACCCCCTGCCCGCAGCTGCCCTGGCAGCAGCTGCGGCAGCTCGGCGGCCCACGGCGGCGGTCACCGGCGGCGGCGCAGGACTCGAGCAGTCGTGCCACCTCAGGGGAGCTCTGGCGTGGGTTTCCCCTGGGTGCACACCTCCGGGAAGAAGAGAAGAAGAAGGAGAAGAAGAAGAAGAAAAAGGGAGAGAGAGGTGAGAGAGGTGACCGGGGGGTAGCTCCGGCCAGGCGGTGGCGGCGGCGGCGACCGGCAGGGCTCGGGGAGGAGGCTGAGGGGCAGGGGAGCCTCGTGCTCACCCCCCCCTGGGAGCAGGGGGGAGAGAAGGAGAGAGAGGGAGAGAGAGAGAGAGAGAGAGAGAGAGAGAGAGTGTGAGGGGATGTTTCACCCACCCCCTCCACCAACCAAATTACAGAAAAAACCCCTCCAAACTCAGCAAAACACCCCAAGGTCCCTCTCAGCCAGCACAAGATGCCCAAACACCCCTCCACAAGCAATCTCACGCGAAACGGTGCGAGAACAGGGTCCAAATCGCGAAATTACAAAATGCGACTTACGACCTCTCGGCGATCAAGATGGAATAACTTTTCATCTGCTCGTCGCACGACGACGCGGATCGCGCCATCGCGTTCAGCACTGCCGAGACATCGAACTCTCACCATTTTGGTTCGTCAGATTCGGACTCCGGATCGCGCCGTTAAGCCGTTCGCTCTCCGCGACGAAAAACCAACAACTATTAAAATCCACTAAAATCACTTATATACATATATATATATAAATACCGGTATATATATACGTATACTGATCAAAAACACAGTAATGGGGGAGAGGAACACTGAGAATTTCAAATTCCCAAAATTCGTATTCTCACATCACTCCCACCTAACAAGAAGTTTCGTCCCCGAAACTTACCACACACACTATCCGCGAACAACAGCGGATACCGCTCACACGAAGCAGACTCTAGCTCCCAAGAAATCTCGCGCTCCTCGCGACTCATCCACCGCGGTCTCACCAACAGAAAGCTCCGGTTCCTCAACTGTTTCACATTGCGAGCCGAAAACCTCACAGGCACCTCACCGCAACTGAGGTCCTCTCTCAGCTGAACCGTTGTCGGGCCGATCACACGACGCTCACCCACGTCAACCAAACAGAACGGTGATCGACAACGACTTCCACAAAACGCCTCGTGCGGTGCCAATCCAATGCTCGCTAGGAAGCTGTAGAACGAAGCAAGCTCCATCAAGGAAGGATACCTGAACCAATCCTCACCAAAAATCCAAACGCATGCCCGGAGCATAACTTCGAGAGTCTAGAAGACTCGCTCCGACTGCCCAACACTCTGAGGGTGGTAAACCGAGCTGAAGTTGAGCCTCGTCCCCAGTGCCTACTGCAAGCACCTCCAGAACTGGGAAACGAAGCGAGAATTTCGATCCAAAACGATCGACACTGGCACTCCAAACAGCCCGACGAACTCATCCAAGTAGAGCTGCGCCAGTCGATCCCAAGACTAATACGGATGTACCGATAGGGAGTGAGCTGTTTTCGTCAGACAATCCACCAAACCCAGATCGCAACATGACCTCGCAGAGAACGAGGCAACTCGGTGACGAAAACCATGGTGATCCGCTCCCACTTCCCTACAGGTATATGTAACGGTCGAAGCTTCTCTGATGATGCACAGCCTTCACTTGCTGACAAACCTGGCACAGTGCCACATGCTGAGCTACAACCAGAAACTCAACCCCAAGTCGCGGTACATCTTCGTCTCCCCAGGATGAACGATGTACGGCGACCGGTGTGCCTCAGCTAAAACTCTCACCTCAAATCCTAAACTCTGGGCACACAACTCCGTCCTCGAAGGAAACCAACAGCATGTAGCACGAAGTCACCTTTTCTGTCCAGCTCGCACTCCCTACCAGTGCGGATCCATCAGTCGTCCACCGAAAATCTGATCCGTCGAGGTGGGTAGCACCTCCAAGGGCAACAACTGAGCGGTAGCTCCACAAGGAACAGTCTCAAAAACTCGAGAGCGAACACCACCACTGCTAACACAAGATCGAGCGCTAGATAGATCTTCTTACAGTCCATCAACTAGCGCGGAGCACAAGCGATATCCATCTCATGCTGAATGAGCACGCACCCCAATTCTATCCAAGATGCATCGCAGAAGACCGCAACAATCGCACCAGGCTGCGAAAATGCTAAGATAGGGGCACGGGTCAAACAGTCCATCGGCTCCAAGACGCTCAACGGACAAGCGGGAGTCTAGAGAAACGACGCGCCCTTCCTCGACAGTTTGCTCAAAGGGGCGGCGATCTTGAGGAGGACCCTCAACAATTCGCCGGCATCAACGCCCAAGCCGAGGAAGTTCCTAGACTCAGCCACAGAAGTCGGAACGGGCCAAACCACTACAGAGCCCTCCTTCCTTGGTTCCCCCACAAAAACAACCCACGTCACGATGCGAACCAAGAAGGAAACTCTTCGAAGAGATCAGTATGTCGTCAAAGGAGACCACGACAACTGATCCAAGAACTGCCGAAACCCAGTTCAACAAGTCCAAAAAGCTGCCGGGACGTTCGCTTAACCGAACGGCAAAACCGTGACCTCGTAAAGCCCGTGACGAGTCCGGAAGGCCGTTAACGCAACGTCCTCAGTCTTGATCCTCAACTAAGGATAACCTGGCCGCAGAACACACTTCGAGAAAACTGAGGCTCCCTGGAGCCGGTCGAAGAGCTCAGAGATCTGCGGTAGAGGGTACAAAGCAACACCGACCAACGGAAACCTTGCGAGTCCATCACTCAGGTGTACAGGGCTGCCAATCGCAGCAAGCGATAAAAAACACCTACGATGCCGAACATCAGATCAAAAAGATCGGACACGTGCTCCAAGGCACGGCTACGAAAGACGCGGCGAAAACCCTGCACGCAAACACAGCTCGGAGCCAACAACCAGGCTCCCGTCATCCCGAAACCGAGCTAAAAGGGCACCCGGACTCAACCGGAGTCAAACCAACGGCAGTGATGGCAAATCAACTGCGCAAAACCACGCCAGGATTAGCTCAAGGTTCACCACTAGAACGGGGATGACCAACACACAGCTTTCCGCAAGACGGCCAAGAGCGAGAAGAAGTCTTGCGAGGGAAAGCACCGACCCAATCCAGAAGGTCCCCAAGAAGGGATAGGGTATTTCGTCCTAACTTTCGACACTACGTTGTCTGCAGCCAACGTACTTATCAAAAGAAGACGAAATATCCTAAGGTCAAAGCCAACAACCAGTTGGCAACACCACAAAGGCGTCAGGTCCACCAACTCCAAAGCTGGACCAAAGTCACAGACGATTCACCGAATTAACGGGAAAAACAACCCGACCCACAAAACAACGTCTGCCCTGAGCCAACTCCCTAGGAGTCATCGGCTTCCAACAACGAACCGGCGGCTACAGGCGACAAAGGGTCGTCAACCACACGAACCAAACCGGAGGCAGAACAAAACCAGCGTCGACTAACCAACGTCGAACGCGGTGAGATCTCCAACAAAAACCTGGAAGATCTCGCGGCAACACGGAAACCTACAAGTACCACCAGGAATCCCATAACACACCAATTTAGGCGTTAGGATAGCCGCAAACCACGTAGGCACCAACAAAAACACCCGACACTCAACAGTGTCCACTCAGTCTAGTACACGTCAGTTCGACGCCAGAACTAGCCAATGGTCGAAAGACCAACACTGACGATGCCACCAGCAAGACGTCAGAGGGGTAGGTTTCACCGCCCTACCCAACAAAACAGAGAGGGGAAACACCCAAACTGCGGTCGAAACCGCTCAAAGCACCGTCTCCGTAGAGACGCTCGCAGAGGCCCTCGTGCTCAACACGAAAAGTGGGGACAGGGCAAGAACAGCCCAAACAACAACACAGATCCACCGAGTGACGTTTCCCAAGCCCACAAGGGCTACCACCTACCAATGAGTGGTTACACAAGGGGAAAAGGCACCCTGCCACTTGGGATCTGTAAGGTACTCCACCACCACTACTAGAAGGAGTACGAGCCTGCGAACAAGGGCAGATCAAAACTCAGGAGATCCGCCCAAACACGCTCGGATGTGGCCACCACCCCCAAACACGGGGTCGGCGTCCACGCGCGCGAAACAGCCGACGGAGTCGCTGTTGTCGTCACGGTCGTCGCACAACGGTGTGGGTGCCACAGGAGGGTCTGCAGTCATCGGGGCACACGGCGAAGGAGTAGGAGGGGCTGGAGCGGCAGCTGCCGTAGCCTGTTGCTGCAAAAAACCACCGGAACAAGCCGGAACATGCCGGAGAGGGTCGCCAACTGACCCCTCGCCTCGGCCTCAAGCACACAGGGTACGGCCCACACCAGGCTGTCCGCCTCCTGCCAGCTCCTCACTCGTACCGGCCTCGACAGCCCAAAACAGAAAACCAGCAGACAGCTCCGCAGGCGCACGCCCACAACCACGACCCGGACGAGGAGGTCTACCAAGACCACAAACCAACTGCAAAAGCAGAAACCAGCGCAAGAGAAAAGGGGTCGGCAACTCCCACAAAACACAAGCCGAAAACAAACCCCTCGAGCTCGCGCGCCTATACATCCTAGGTCTTCCTAGGGGTCAGCCTAACCAGTGGTTCAGTTACAAGTTGATGAATGAACGAGTGTTTGTTCCCTTTACGCTCTGATACCATCTTAATCTGTCACGCCCCGGGCTAGTTCAAGATGCGGAAAAACGTGCTAATTAATTTTTTTTTTGAAAAGCCTAGCCCGCGCCACGTACAGACCCGCCACAAATACAGGGTCCACTGTACACACGGACAGAGCCTCCCCTGTATTTGCACGGCGTCCAAAAACAAACAACAGGATCACAACCACCATTCATTCATCCCAACAGCACATCAACACAACGAGAGATTCATACAGCTAACAGTCCTTAACCTGTATGAATCTAAGCAAATCCTTAAGCGAAGGATGATGCAATGCACAAGCAACAATCATTCTAGAAAGCTGCTCCTTACCCAGAAGCTTTAGTTTGAAACCCTAATCTCAATCATTGAAGAAGCCTTTGAAAACTGTTCTCCACACGAGAACTCTCTTTTTGAAATCACAAAACCGAGCAAACAGCACATACATTTGAAAACCGTTTCCCACACGGAAACCTTGTTTTACGACGCTACCACGAGGGGTAGAAAACCGAAATGCTAGATAACGAAACGATTGAAAAACAAGGATACAATCAACTAGTCCAAGCATGCAGTCATCACACAAGCATATAGAATGAATCCACAACATAAGCATGCTAGAATTTACAACGGGGTAACTGAACCACACATTACATCTATCAAATAGAGGTAGGGGAATAACCAAATCTGGGGATGTAGCCTCACGAGTCGGAACCTCTAGAGCTACTATCTAGGCGTGCCTCGCAGCGTCCCGACACTCACCACCCTGCTCACCTGAAACCTGTAATGGGGGTGGGGGGTGAGAACATGCACGCATGTCTCCCCTCCCAGTGGGTACCGCAAGCCGACGAAGGCGAGGTGTACACACCGGCACGAGGGTCAACAAAAGATAGATATGGTATACAGTAGCACAAGTAAATATGAGGCTGAACCTATAACAGAAAACAACAATGCTACTGTAAGCAACTAGTATGCATCAAAGGGGATAACCACAAAGTGAACCCAATCTATAGCCACCAGGGGGTGGCCCTGGCACTGTCACCCTGCTCAATCCAACGGCACCATCCATCCCGACGCAATGCTCGGGGCCACGGGTCGGTAGAAATTCACGACCCTTTTCCGGAAAAGAACACCTCTAAACGGTGGATCAGACCGCGGTGTACGTGAAGTGCGGGAAGAGCTGTGACGATCGATGCATATGCTCAATCCACAGAACGGCAACAAGCCGAGAAGCAACCAATAAACCACAACTAGGATCGCTCGGAACAACAGGCGATCACCTCCGACCAACTGGGTCGTCTCAAGGAATATGCAAGCCACACTAGGATCGCTCAGACTGACAAGCGATCCCCACCGACCGACTGGGTCGTCTCAAGAACATGCAAACCACACTAGGATCGCTCAGAATGACAAGCGATCCCCACCGACCGACTGGGTCGTCTCAAAGAACATGCAAACCACACTACTCTACTATCCAAGCACGCATATGAGTAGAGTCTACGGGAGTCAAGTGAACTACTAACAGAAATGCAAAGGAAGGGATAGAAAGGTATCACCGTAGTCCACTGAACCGACTCCGGGTCGAAGTACCCACCTGTAGGTAAGATCCAATCTAACACCGACGGCTCTCGGGAACCGCGACAGGACCTACGAAAGACTCACAGGGTCAAGGTCCACCAAGTCGACGCTAAACACAAAGCTCTCACATCCCGAAACCGGCGGATCGCCCGGGAAACCCACCGGGACGATCCCGAAACCACACAAAGCCCCCGAGGGGTACCAAACAGCCAACATGGTCCCTCGCTGTCCCCGAACACACGAAACCAAGTGACGGGACAGCGAGCACAAGCTCGGGGTGCCACGAACATCAAATGCACCCGTAAAGGCTTCCCGGGTTCCCGAAAAGTGCCAATTTGGCACCGGAACCCCACATCACTCATCCGCTGTCCTCGGAACTTCGGGACAGCGATGAGGAACAGCCAACGAGGCTACACGATGAAGCCAAGTCGCTCGCGAAAACAGCGAGTGAGTCGCACAACTAGAAACGTGCGTTTCGCCGATTATTTCATCGAAAAACACGTCGGAAACGAATCCGAAACTACACGAAGGGCGAGGGGGTTGGACAACCAGTCCACAGGGTCTCCAAGACCTTACCCTTGTAGCCCACAGCGTCGCTACGCTGTCACAAACGCCAAAGTCCCCAAACATGCAACATACACATACATACAATCACTAAATTAAGCCGCTAGAGCAAACCGTACGTCCGCCGCTCGACCTTCCGCAAGCACCAGCGGATAGGTAGCGACGTCACGGAGACCGTGCTCACTGTCCCGCTGCGACAGGACCAGTCGCAAGCCGGGAAATCCCATAAAAACAGCGAGCTCAAGCACAAAAGCGAGCGTAACTAAGGCCGTGTGAGCAAACCGTACATCCGCACGACCTTCCGCAAGCACCAGCGGATAGGCAACGATGTAACGGAGGCCATGCTCACAGCCTCACTGTGACGGGAACAGTCGCAGTCCGGGAAAACCCATAAAAACAGTGCATCCACAAGGCGAAAAATGCTCGACGAAGGCCGAACGGTAAAACGGCTCACCCAAAACAGAAACTAAGGTGAGCATGATGATCAGCGCATCGCCGCGATCATCGTGCTCACCTTTCCGAGCTCCGGGAGGCAACGGGGAGCTCAAACACCAAGGTACGGCCAAAATCCAACAAAGCAAGACCCCGGCCGGAGCAACCAGCTCCGGCCGGCTGCCGGCCGGCATGCACGGCCAGCGGCGGCCAGGGTCGGCAGAGGAGGTGGCAAGGAAGAGGGGGCTCACCTCAGCCGGCGGCGGGAAGTGGCGGCGGCGGCGCGGGGAAGAGCCCTAGCTCCGGGAAGGCTCGGCCACACCTACTCCGGCAAGGAACGGCGTCGGCAGCCGACGGCGACGCGAGCACCAGCAAGAGGGACCCGCCGGACGTCGGGGAAGGGGCGACCGCGACAACTCCGGGCAACGGCGGCGGCGGTCGGAAGTTCACAGCCGCGGGTGCCTTAGGAGCACAGGCGGCAGCCGCGGCGGCTGCGGCGGCGCTCCGGCAGCACGGCGATGGCCGGGAAGGAGAAGACCGGCGGCGGAGGTCCCGAGGGTGGCGGCGCTCACCCTCCGAGGCGGCGGGAGGCGGCGGGGCGCGGCCTCCAGCTGCTCCTGCCTGCAGCTTGCACGCAGGAGCCGCAGGCGGCGCGGCGGCGCACCGGCGGCACGGGGGCGGCCGGGGAAGAAAGGGGCGGCGCCGGAGGACCTGAGGGTGAGGGCGCTCACCCCCCAAGGCGGCGCGAACCGGCGGCGGCTCGGGCCACCAACCCCCTGCCCGCAGCTGCCCTGGCAGCAGCTGCGGCAGCTCGGCGGCCCACGGCGGCGGTCACCGGCGGCGGCGCAGGACTCGAGCAGTCGTGCCACCTCAGGGGAGCTCTGGCGTGGGTTTCCCCTGGGTGCACACCTCCGGGAAGAAGAAGAAGGAGAAGAAGAAGAAAAGGGAGAGAGAGGTGACCGGGGGGTAGCTCCGGCCAGGCGGTGGCCGGCGGCGACCGGCAGGGCTCGGGGAGGAGGCTGAGGGGCAGGGGAGCCTCGTGCTGCTCACCCCCCCCTGGGAGCAGGGGAGAGAAGGGAGTGAGAGAGGGAGAGAGAGAGAGAGAGTGTGAGGGGATGTTTCACCCACCCCCTCCACCAACCAAATTACAGAAAAAACCCCTCCAAACTCAGCAAAACACCCCAAGGTCCCCCTCTCAGCCAGCACAAGATGCCCAAACACCCCTCCACAAGCAATCTCACGCGAAACGGTGCGAGAACAGGGTCCAAATCGCGAAATTACAAAATGCGACTTACGACCTCTCGGCGATCAAGATGAAATAACTTTTCATCTGCTCGTCGCACGACGACGCGGATCGCGCCATCGCGTTCAGCACTGCCGAGACATCGAACTCACCATTTTGGTTCGTCAGATTCGGACTCCGGATCGCGCCGTTAAGCCGTTCGCTCTCCGCGACGAAAAACCAACAACTATTAAAATCCACTAAAATCACTTATATACATATATATATATATATAAATACCGGTATATATATACGTATACTGATCAAAAACACAGTAATGGGGGAGAGGAACACTGAGAATTTCAAATTCCCAAAATTCGGATTCTCACAAATTCCACCCCTTAGATTATGCTATTCTATTAACCATCCACTCAACCCCAGGAGACCACTATTATCGTAACCTTACAAATTTTCATCCAAAAGTCAAAAACTTACAAGCACCAATGACTTGATGCTTTTAAAAGCATAAGAGCTCAATTCTCTCTCTCTCTCTCTCTCTCTCTCTCTCTCTCTCTATATATATATATATAGATGTTTGATTTTAGAAATACGGTAATCTCCATGCTATCAAGTCGTTTTTGATGTTGGGACTTCCAATCAGCTTCGTTACACTTGATTTTAAGTATTGTAAATATCTAGAAAATATCTAGAAAATATATTTTTTGTAGCTTTTCGATATTATTTACCTAGTGATCGGAAGGGCTCAAAATCAACGACTGAAATTAAAATTTTACAAAAAGTGTGACATAAAATTTTAAATCAAAGGTATTAATTTTGTTTTCTACAATATAAAGAATTTTCTATCAAAATTTTTGTGATTTGAATATTTCTACACTGTCAAACTTGCAAATGGCTCACCACAATTATTAAAATTATTGATTTTGAACCCTTCGGTCACTAGGTAAATAATACCAAAAAATTGCAAAATTTATTTTCTAAATATACTTCAAATACTCGAGATTAAATCTAACGGAGTCGATCGTCGATGCAAAAGTCTCAGTATCGAAAACGACTTGATAGCATGGAGGCCACTGTGCTTCTAAAAGTACACAACCCTCTATTTCTCTCTCTCTCTCTCTTTCTATACATATATAGAGAGAGAGAGTCCGGTTACAATACTATCAATAGCACCAAGCGCTTGGTGCTACCAAGTTTTCCACCGTTAGGTCTACTCCTTTGATCATTTTCATCCGTTAGATCACACGATTCAACCAACCAGCCACTCATCCCTAGGCAACCACTATCATCCTAACCACACATCCCTTCATCCAAGCATAGAAAACCTAATAGCACAATGACTTGGTGCTATTAATAGTATAGTAGCTTGGTTCTCTTTATGTCTCTATATATATATATATATAGAATTCGACTACTATACTATTAATAGTACCAAGCGCTTGGTGCTATTAGGTTTTCGGCCCTTGGATGAAGGGATGTGCGGCAAGGAAGATAGTGGTCCCCGGTTAGGATAGTAGTGGTCTCCCAGAGTTGAGTGGGTGGTTTGTTGAATAGTATGATCTAACGGGTGGAAATGGTAAAAGGGATAGATCTAACAGCGGAAAACTCAATAGCACCAAGCGCTTGGGACTATCGATAGTATAGTAGCCGGAATCTCTTTCTCTCTCTCTCTCTCTCTCTCTCTCTCTCTCTCTCTCTCTCTCTCTTCTCTCTCTCTCTCTCTCTATATATATATATATATATATAACTAGGCTACTATACTATTAATAGCACCAAGTCATTTGTGCTATTAGATTTTCGGCTCTTGGATAAAGGGACGTGCTGTTAGAATGATAGTGGTCCCCTAGGGTTGAGTGGGTGGTTGGTTGGATAATATGATCTAATAGGTGAAAATGACCAAAGGAGAATATCTAACGGTAGAAAACTTGGTAGCACTAGGCGCTTGGCACTATTGGTTGCATAGTAACCGGACTCTCTCTCTCTCTCTCTCTCTCTCTCTCTCTCTATATATATATATATATATATATATATATATATATATATATATATATAATTGAGCTCCTATACTTTTAAAAGCACCAAGTCATTGGTGATTGTATGTTTTCGACCTTTGGATGAAGATTTATAGGGTTAGGATAATAGTGGTCCCTTAGGGTTGAGTGGGTGGTTGGTAGAATAGCATTACCTAAGGGGTGGAATTGGTCAAAGAAATAGATCTGACAGTGGAAAACTTACAAGCATCAAGTGCTTAGTGCTTTTAAAAGCACCATAGCTGGACTATATATATATATAGTCCAGGCTACTATACTCTTTATGAGTATAGATTCCTTTGCAATCATAAGTTTTCGGTCGTTAGAGCTACCCCTTTGACCATTTTCACCCGTTAGATCATACTATTCAACCAACCACCCACTCAACCCTAGGGGACCACTATCATCCTAACCGGGGACCACTATTATCCTAAAATCTGAAAAATGTGAACCAAAGCCAGCAAGAAAACTCGAACGAAAAGCTCACAATAAGCAGTAACCTACACCTCTAGGAAACTAGTAATCAAAATTCTAGCAAGGTTTAATGCCAAATCTCACGACCAAAAATCCAAACAATAGAGAAAATCAATTCCACCTACCTCAAAATCTAGAGAAGGGTAATCCACAAGTTTTCCTCTTCCCAGCCACGTGTCGTCTCAGCACCACAGTTGAGGAAAACAACTCCACACATAAATCCAACCGCGCACTCTGCTTTAGCCTAATAGAGGAAGAAGATAAACAGTAGGAGGAGAAGAAGATAGAGTAGAAAGCCCAATGCAAGGTCTCTATGGGAGAGAAATGAGGAAAGAGCTCGTAGATAGCACCCCCTATCTATTTATAGGCGAAAGAAAAATTGCAAGAGAGCCCTTTAGAAATAGAAAATACTGCTCCTAATCCAACATGCAACTTTTTAGGCGCCCAAAACCATCTTTCGGGCATCCAAAACCATTGTAACTCCGCCCAAATGCTCCCATTGGCATCTAGTGAGAAGTTGGAATTCGCAAAGTCTGAAACACTTTCGAGCACCCGGAACCCCACGCTTGAAACTCCTATGAGTCACCAACACAAGTTGTGGTGGCTACAGTATTTCTGGACGTTCGAGAGTAGGGTCTGAAATAAAATCCAAAGCTGTATAGTCAATTTGGGTGCCTTGAACCAACTCTAGACATCCGAAAACTTTAGGAAACTTCAGTATTCGCAGGTTTTTCGACCTCAAGTCTATTTTTGCGTACATTTTGCGCTAAAAGGGCTCCAATCCGATTCGGCCCTCAATAGACATGCTGACCAGTTGCCCACACTATACCCTAACTATATAAGCTGCTGAGTTCCAGAACACTATAATTTGAAGATAATTCTAGATATCAACTTCAGAATGACTTTGCTTATGAAAAAAGCCTAAGGTGAAATAACCTGTCGTACAACCAAATCTTGTACTATGCTAACAAACACTTATACAAAAGTCTTAAAAACCTTCTTAGGTGACTCTAGGTTATTGGTAGATGTTTATGAAGCACAAAACAAAGAAACATATTCGACCATTCAGAAATATATTTTTTTTTAAAAAAAAACATGTAATATGTGCATAAGTATAAAATTACTCTTTATAGATGGTAGCCCTATATTGCGAATTTAACACTATATTGAAGTCGACTTGAACATCAAACTTCTGATTATAGATGTTGCATTTGCCTAATCCCTGTTAAAGAGATTTTTATCAAATTGAACAATTAGTCCTCAAATTCTTTGAAAATTCTATAATAGTCCTCATGTTTAAGCAATTCTACTGGGCCAACTCAATTTTTATCAAACACTTACTCTTAAAAGAAAATAAAATAAAGAAATGGACTGAAATTTGAAACCTAGGAGAAGGGTCAAAGGATTACAATGCAACTCATTGTAAATGGTACAAAAAAAGTATTCAAAGCTAAGGTTACCTCAATCATTTTGTCCCCCCAAATCACATCTGCTTGGATGAGCTAATCACCGGCAATGAGTTTGTAATCCCCTTCAGTATGCAAGACTGCATAGCTAGTGTGAATAATAACTAATGTTCTCGGATCCTTCATCCCACCAAGAAAACATTTTCTAAAAAGTATTATAAAAAATAGGTCGAGAAGAGAACAAATTGACAGCCAAACCAAAAAAGAACCAAAAAAAATCTCCTCTTGCCTCATCGAAATCAACACCATATTTCATAGCGATGCCCCAGATACGATCAGAGGCAATTGCGTCTACTGCTAGCATCAAATCACGCCTAGAATTCACAACCTCCATAACCATCGACCATCTCTAGCACAAATGACAAAGAGCTTGACGGTTGGTACCCGAGGTCTCAAGTTCGAAACCAAGTTGCATCATAAAAGAAAATGTAAGAAGTGGGTAGCACGCTACCTTTATCTCAAAAGCAACATCAGAACCTACCGATCAATCACAGATCTAATAACTTTTTCTTAAGAAAGCAAAAAGAAAGAAAGAAAGAAAGAAATCTTACGTTGAGTAGAAGTGGAGCACCATCTGCATATTTTGCTGCTGTTGGTGCTGCTGCTTTTAATGCTACTTCTCAGAGAGAGGAAAAAGAGAAGTGTCACGCCCCGGGCTAGTTCTAGATGCGGAAAACGTGCTAAATTTTTTTTTTTTTGAAAGCCTAGCCCGCGCCACGTACAGACCCGCCACAAATACAGGGTCCACTGTACACACGAACAGAACCTCCCCTGTATTTGCACGGCGTCCACAACTTACAACAGGATCACAATCACTATTCATTCATCACAACAGCACAACAACTCAGAGAGATTCATACAGCTAACCGTCCTTAAACCTGTATGAATCTAAGCAAATCCTTAGGCGAAGGATGATGCGATGCACAAGCAACAGTCATTCTAGAAAACTGCTTCTTACCCAGAAGTTTTACTTGAAACCCTAATTTCAATCATTCCAGAATCATTTGAAAACTGTTCTCCACACGAGAACTCTCTTTTGAAATCGCAAAAACCGAACAATCAGAAATCCATTTGAAAACCGTTTCCCACACGGAAACCTTTATTTTACGACGCTACCACGAGGGGTAGAAAGCCCAAATACTCGATAAGGAAACCATCAAAAAAACAGTTATATAACCAATTGGCCCAAGCATGCAATCATCACATAATGAATGATTCAACAACACAAACATGCTAGAATAAGCCCAAAGAATAACTGAACCACAAATCACATCTAATAGGCGAAGGTAGGGTGATAACCAAATCTGGGGAAGTAGCCTCACGAGTCGGAACCTCTAGAGCTACTATCTAGGCGTGCCTCGCAGCGTCCCGACACTCACCACCCTGCTCACCTGAAACCTGCAACGGGGGCGGGGGGTGAGAACATGTACACATGTCTCCCCTCCCAGTGGGTACCGCAAGCCGACGAAGGCGAGGTGTACACACCGGCACGAGGGTCAACAAAAGATAGATATGGTATACAGTAGCACAAGTAAGTATGAGGCTAACATACAACTGAAATAACTATGCTACTGTAAGCAACTAGTATGCATCAAAGGGAAAACCACAAAGTAAACCCAATCTAAAACCACCGGGACGTATCCCATGCACTGTCACCTGCTCATCTATAGGCACATAAACCTTCTGGACGCACTGCATCAAGGCTCACGGGTCGGCACAAACTCAACGACCCTTTTCCGGAAAAGAACACCTCCAAACGGTGGATCAGACCGCGGTGTACGTGAAGTGCTAGAAGAGCTGTGACGATCGATGCAAATGCTCAATCGACAGAACGGCAACAAGCCGAGAAGCAACCAATAAACCACAACTAGGATCGCTCGGAACAACAGGCGATCACCTCCGACCAACTGGGTCGTCTCAAGGAACATGCAAGCCACACTAGGATCGCTCGGAATGATAAGCGATCCCCCCCGACCGACTGGGTCGTCTCAAAGAACATGCAAGCCACACTACTCTACTATCCAAGCACGCATATAAGTAGAGTCTACGGGAGTCAAGTGAACTAAAAACTGAAATGCGAAGGAAGGGATAGAAAGGTATCACCGTAGTCCACTGAACCGACTCCGGATCGAAGTATCCACCTGTCGAAAGGTCAAGCCTAACACCGACGGCTCTCGGGAACCGCGACAGGACCTACGAAAGACTCACAGGGTCAAGGTCTACCAAGTCGACGCTAAACATAAAGCTCTCACATCCCGAAGCCGACCGATCGCCCGGGAAACCCGCCGGGACGATCGCAAACCACACTAAGCCCCAAAGGGGTACCTAGCAGCCAACAAGGTCCCTCGCTGTCCCCGAACACACAAAACCAAGTGACGGGACAGCGAGCACAAGCTCGGGGTGCCACGAACATCAAACGCACCCGAAAAGGCTTCCCGGGTTCCCGAAAAGTGCCGATTTGGCACCGGAACCCCACATCACTCATCCGCTGTCCTCGGAACTTCGGGACAGCGATGAGGAACAGCCAACAAGGCTAAATGATGAAGCCAAGTCGTTCGCGAAAACAGCGAGTGAGTCGCGCGACTAGAAACGTGCGTTTCGCCGATTATTTCATTGAAAAACGCGTCGGAAACGAATCCGAAACTCCACGAAGGGCGAGGGGGTTGGACAACCAGTCCACAGGGTCCCAAAAACCCTACCCTTGCTGCCCACAGCGTCGCAACGCTGCCACAAAAGCTAAAGTCCACAAACAAGCCACAATTCCATACATACAAGCAATAAACGGAGCCGCTAGAGCAAACCGTTCGTCCGCTCGACCTTCCGCAAGCACCAGCGGATAGGTAGCGACGTCACGGAGACCGTGCTCACTCTCCCACTGCGACAGGACCAGTCGCAAGCCGGGAAATCCCATAAAAATAGTGAGTGCGCGCACAAAAGCAAGCTTAACTAAGGCCGTGTGAGCAAGCCGTACATCCGCACGACCTTCCGCGAGCACCAGCGGATAGGCAACGACGTAACGGAGGCCATGCTCACAGCCCCACTGCGACAGGAACAGTCACAGTCTGGGAAGTTGCATAAAAACAGCGAGTAAACGAGTTCAAAAGCTTCGACAAAGGCCGAACCATACGACAGCTCGACAAAACCCAAAACTAGGGTGAGCACGGTGTTCAGCATATCGTTGCGATCGTCGGGCTCACCCTTCCGAGCTTCGGGAGTCAACAGAGAGCTCAAACAACCCAACAAAACAAAAACACCACAGAAGTGACCCCTGGCCGGAGCAGCTAGCTCCGGCCGGCTGCCGGCCGCCATGCATGGCCGGTGGCGGCCAGGGGTGAGTGCGGGGGAGGTGAGGAAGCGGGGGCTCACCTCAGGTGGCGGCAGGAACCGGCGGCGGCGGCGCGGCAAGGAGACAGAGGTTGCCCTAGCCGAGCCCGCGGCGGCTCCGGCGGCTCTCCGGCGGCACGACGATGGCCGGGGAGGCAGGAGGCGGCGCCGGAGGTCGCGGGGGAGGTGATGCTCACCTTCCCAGGGTGCGGGAGGCGGCGGCGGCAGGGGCTCACCAACCTCGGCCAGCTGCTGCTCCAGCAGCTGGCCGCAGCAGCTCAGGCTGCTTCCGGCGGTCCTCCGGCGGCACGGCGGCGGTCCCCCGCGTCACAGCAACCTCAGGGGGAGCTCGGCGTGGTTTCCCCCTGGGTGCTGACCTCAGAGGAGGGGAAGAAGAAGAAGAAGAAGAAGAAAAGAGAAAAAAGGGAGAGGGAGAGGTGGCCGGAGTTGCTCCGGCCAGGCGGTGGCCGGCGGCGGCCGGCGCTGCTCAGGGAGGAGGCCAAGGGGCAGGGGAGCCTCGTGCTCACCCCCTGGGAGCAGGGGAGAGAAGGGAGTGAGAGAGGGAGAGAGAGGGAGTGAGAGAGGGTGTGAGGGGATGTTTCACCCACCCCCCTCCACCTACTAAACCCACTCAAACACTCAACCTCCCTCTTCACTCAAAACACAAAAACCCCTTCTCAGCCAGCACAAGATGCTAAAACACCCCTCCACTTGCGATCTCACGCGAAACGGTGCGAAAACAGGGTCTAAATCGCGAAACCGAAAAACGTGACGTACGACCTCTCGGCGATCAAGATGGAATAACTTTTAAGCCGTTCGTCGCACGGCGACACGGATCGCGCCATCGCGTTCAGCACTGCCGAGACATCGAACTTAGCATTTGGATCGCCAGAAACGGACTCCGGATCGCGACGTTAAGCCGTTCACTCTCCGCGACGAAAATCCGAAAACTAACAAAAAACTAAAAGACACTTATATACGTATACTGATCAAAAACACAGTAATGGGGGAGAGGAACACTGAGAATTTCAAATTCCCAAAATTCGGATTCTCACAAGAAGAGTGCAAGTTTAGAGATGGCAAAACCACTATTGGGAGAGAGAGAGAGAGAGAGAGAGAGAGAGAGAGAGAGAGAGAGAGAGAGAGAGAGGAAAATCCCAAAGCGGATACACAGTAGGATCAGCGGATTTCATCTAGGACTACCATTCTGCACCCCTCGCCCTCGTGCACCTCACTCGGCACACCCGCCAAAGGTCCCTTACTGATGGTGGCGTGGATGAGCCCGACAATGCCTTATCCGGAGATGGTGATAGTGACGACAATGATGACTCTTCGGTTGCGGCGGAGGGGGAAGGTGGCCACGCATTAAAGAAGAGAGAGAGTGAGTGTGTGTGTGTGTGTGTGTGAGAGAGAGAGAGAGAGAGAGAGAGAGAGAGAGAGAGAGAGAGAGAGAGAGAGAGATTTGACGGTGTATAGGGAAAGATGAGGGAGAGATAATTGATGTTGAGAGAGAGAGGGAGGAAAGAGTGAGATAAAGAGGATAGGGGCGGACACGATGGAGATGGAGAGGCGACAATTGTAGACAGTAGTGGGACCGTGTGGATGTGTTAATTGAAAGTTTGGTAGAGAGAAGGTGAAGGGTCATTGCGAAAAAAAAATACTGTAGGCAATTTTGAAGGTGGGAATCAATCTCTAAATATAAGGCATTCATGTTATGTCAGCTCCAATATTGAGTTTTAATATATTATTATAAATTATAGATTATAGATACATTATACATGATTAATTGCTCTACACACAAGCAATTACAAAAGTGTTTTCTCAATCATAATTACTTTATATAGTATTTACAACATCTATTTAAATGACTCCAATTGCCTTAAAATACAAGAAAAAAATTATTCTTGTGAATTCTTTTAATATGTAATTATCATATTATTTTTTATGGGACTCTTCTTATCTGATTAATTAGTATAATATAATTGATTTGGAATATATTTTATGTATTACAATGGTTACGAAGAAAAATTTATCCAATTATACATAGGGCAGCACAAAGTATCTCCAAAACATTTTTCCATCTTGAATCAAAGCATCCCAATTATATATTTTTGTATTTTTATTATTATCAATTTTTAAAGCGATCAAACTATAGTAATGCTGTTGATGTGATCTTTCCATTTCATTTGGCAATGAAACTATCGTAATGTTTGTTGATTGTGATCTTTTTACATTGTTGTACGATGATGTAATTATTTTGTTATCATTGTCGCATAGCAGCAAAGAAATTTCCTACTAGTGATGCCATTCTGCCCAGTTAATTAGAACATACCAGAATCAAGCGATGTTGATTTTTTTTTTTTTTGGTTTAATTATCTCAAATGCAGTTATTGTAGAGAAACTAAAATTTATGTGCATTGTTTGTGATGATTTTCTTAATTTAATGTGTGCATATATGTACGATTGATTTACCGCTAAATTATTTACCTATCGCTGGTTTACTACTAAATTATTTAATATGTGAATTAATTAAAATGTTTATTGAAGAAAGTAATGCATTCACATCTTCTATAAGAAGAATCACCAAATAGCTTAAAAGAAATGTATTGAAAGATTTGTTAGGAAGATTAATATTTTTTAAGATGAGATTATTCGTTCAAAATGATTTATAATTTAAGTAGGTGTTATATATTATTATTACGATGCAGTAATTTATTATATGTTTATTTTACGGCCAACGTTTACTTTATCTAAAAATAATTTATTATAAAATAATAAAATATTATAATATTTAATGAAAAAGTAATAAATAATTGCGTTATTCTCAATCGCTTTCTAAGTTTTCATTATGGAATTGATTTTTTCTTCTTTTTGAGGAAATTGGAAATTAAATTATGATACGCAAGCTTATCCAGGATCTAATTAGTCACGTTTTGGAGAAATATTCTCCCTGCACGCCGCCGTTGACGTTGTTAACTTCCATTAACGTCACTCTTCCACGTCACTCCCCACCTTCCTCCTTCCAATAACAAGCGTTAAAACCCTCCATCGGGATAGCTCGCTTCTACACATCACACCCTCCCTCCCCTTCCCTAATTCCCTTCCCTAATTCCCTTCCACAACAATAAACTCCTCTAACCAAAACAACGAAACCACCCCATTCTCTCTCATCTTCCTCTCTCCCCCTCTCCACTGCGCGCAACCTTCTCCACAGAATTCCCCAGATCTCACCGGTTCCGCAGAGTTTCCCAACCACTTTAGAGAGAAACCCAGTTAATTCCCGAAAGCCGATTTTTAGCAGCAGCAATGGGGGAAAAGGAGGCCTCGGCGTCCGCCAATAGCGCCGCGGCAGTGACCGTAAGCAACGAGATCATGGTGGCCACGGTCATCTTCCTCTTCATGGTTGTCGCCTTCGTCTTCGTCGTCTACCTCTACGCAAAGCGGTACGTGGGCGCGAATCCCGTGCTCGGCCGCTCCCGCTTCCGCTCCCGCTCCGGGCCCCGCTTCGTCTTCGCTGCCGAGCTCGCGCCGTGCGGCGGCCTCCACCCGGCCGTTCTTACGGCGCTCCCGGTCGCCGCTTATCGGGCGGAGAACTACAAGGAGGGGCTGGAGTGCGCCGTGTGCCTCTCCGAGGTCTCGGAGGGTGAGCGGATTCGTCTACTTCCTGATTGCGACCACGGGTTTCACGTCGAGTGCATCGACATGTGGTTCCACTCCCACTCTACGTGCCCCCTCTGTCGCACACTAGTCGCCGCCCGACCGGCTGATCCCGCCGCCGGATCAGCAGGAATTCGGCGTCCACAAGACATTTCTGGAAATGGGTCTTCGAGGGAGTCGCCGGCTTTGCCCACAAATGTGCTCTTCTGGGGAATTCAGGGCGGGGTTAGCACACAAGAAGGTGCGTCGAGTTCGTCGGGCTCCTCCTCCTCCTCCTCCTCCTCTTCTTCTTCTTCTTCTTCTTCTTCTTCTTCTACGAGGAAGGATACGAGGAAGGAAGAAGGGGTGCTCATGATAGAGATTCCACGGCGATGTTTTCCGGGATCGCCGGCACCAATCTCGCCCCTGGAGGAGATAAAGTCGCCATCTTTGGCGAGGTTGAGGTCGTTAAAGAGGCTTTTGAGCAGGGGGAAGCAGGCAACTGGGGCTTCATGTAGTCCACTTGGAGGTGATATTGTTTGATTAAAGTATTATTTAGGTAATTATTCTGCCAAAGTCCCAAACAAGCTAAACTAAACTGAAATTTGATTAGCTTCATCCATAGAGATTGATGAATATGGGGAATTTGATTCCTAAAGGAATGTTGTTTATAGCATGTAAAGACCGAGAATTTTACTATGCAATTTAACTCTCCGTTGACGATGTTTTGTGTGTATTTTAATCATATAATCACTCGTCAAGTTTCTGGAGAAAATGATGTAAAATGAAAGAGTTACGTGAGTTCGAAAATTCACTTAAGTGAATAGTAACTCTGGTTTTCCGGATAGGCCGATGATTAAAGATGGCTTCTAGAGTGTATCGAACTCCGTTCTTAGTGGTCCAATAGCTCGTTTTCAACTGTTCAACTATTCTGGACTCGATGGCACTAATAGATTTTGGATTTGATGCATAGTTTTCGAGAAAACTGGATCTTGTCGAAAAATGGACTATTAGTCTTCATTGTTTTAGCCTCGCAAAGCTTACCGTAGCTCCGCTTTGCGTGTGAACCCTTGGACAGGGGCCTAGCATGTGAAAGAAAGTTGGTGTGGATGGACTTAGGTCACGTTATCGCTAATCGAGGAGATTTGGAGGCGATCGTTGGTTGTTATACACATGATGTATAGATGGATCGGATTGACAATGAGTTTGTCGTGAATCGACAATCAAATCGAACGAAACAAAATCGTGAGTTTGATATTTCGGCAGTGCTGATCGCGCTGGCGAAATCCGTTCAAAAATCAGACGGACGGATCTCAAGATATAACGCATTTTCCGAGAAAGGGTCAAAAGGTCATTGTTGGTATTTTAAGAAAATTGCCGATATTTTATGTACCAAATTGCACGAAATTGGACTGGGAGGTACCTACGCGCAAAATACACGCGTTGTGAGGGACTTAACTGATAATTGTTAATTTTGGTGGGCTATGTTGCAAAATGACCAACTAGTATATAGGTGGTCTTAGGGTTTTCTCTACACAAACCCTAACCCTAAGCCACTTCCTCCCTCCACAGCCACCCCAGCCGACACCCCCACCTCCTGCTCCTCCCTCTGCGCGCGGCTGCCGCCGCCGGCGACTTGTTCCCGACCGGCAGAGGGTGCAACCCCGGCATCACCACCCTTCCTCGCATCACACCACCCTCCATCTCTCTTTCTTCCTCTGTGGGGACCAACCTGAGCAACCCTAACCCGAGGGTTCTCTCTCTGCGGCGCCCCTAACCCTCCGGCGATCCTCCCCAGCCGCCAGAATGAATAGAATACGGAGATCGATAAGCTTCTTTCAAAATTTCTTCTCGAATCTCTGTATTGGTCAGTACATACAATTGGTTGCGCCGAAGAGTACCTGATTCATCAATGTGGAAATCTTTTGTATGTCCCCTTTCCACGTCAAACTTTTTCTTCTGGAGATTTGGGTCAACCTTCTATTTCTCTTTGATTCTTTCCGGTAAAGAAGGTTGCAACACTAGGGACATAAGTTTGATTGGAGCTCCTATTGTCACCACTTCCAACTTGAATCTTCATAGTTCCTCGAGTAACGGGGCTTGGCTGGTGATGATCATAGCCAGATTTTCTATTGATTTTCGGCTTATTGCATCTGTCACCACATTAGATTTTCCGGGTGGTATAGAATAGTAACATCATAGTCTTTTAACAATTCCAACCACCGATGCTGTCTAAGATTCAGTTCTTTCTGATATCACATGCCCCAGGAAAGCAACCTATCGTAACAAAAATTCACATTTCTTCAGTTTCGCAAATAATTCTTTTTTTCCAAGAATTTGTAATACTTGTCGTAGGTGCTGCTCATGCTCCCCGTTACTTCGGGAGTAAATCAAAATGCCATCAATGAATATCACCACGACTGATCCAAAAACGGCTCAAAGACACGATTCAATAAATCCATGAATGCCGCTGGTGCATTAGTAAGTCCAAACGACATTATTGTAAACCATAATGTCCATATCGTGCCCTGAATGTCGTTTTGGGTACATCTTCGGGCAAGTTTTAAAGTGCCACCCCGTGCCGTACGGCACGGGGAGGCACGTAGTACCGTGACCCCAAGAAGGGGGCACAGTATGGGGGGGTCTCGGACCCCCCCTCCGTGCGGCGGCACGGATTTGCGTATCGCGCGAGACAGAGCGATACGCAGGTCCATGCCACGGCACTATGCCGTGCCGGCACACTTTTTTTTGCTTATTTTTTGCTTTTTGTTTTTTTTCTTTTTGTTTTGTTCTTTGGGGTACCAAGAAGCATCCCACACCCCCCCAAAGACATTGCAAATCGAAGATCTACTTGTTAGGTAAGTCAAAAAAATTATAATTTAATTTTTTTTGTTTATCAATATACGGGCAAATTTTTAATTTACATATCCGATCCATACCGCAGGGTGCTTCGCTTCCACCACAGACATCCATTTTTTTCATAAATTATTTTATCAAAATTTGTCCCACCGCGAAACTTTTGGCGAATTAAGGGAATAAAATCGAACTCAATAAACAAATTTTTGAGGCATACCAAACATAAAATTTTATTTTTGCGTTAGAAGATTAAAAATGCTGATAAAATTAAAAGCTAAATTAAATCATTTGATACTTAAATTTATTTAATTTATTTGTCATATAATTTATTGCTTATATTTTTGATACATCTAATAATTTTTTAACATTATTTTAAAAATTATTTTTTTGTATTTTATAAAAGAAAGACTGTAATATGGTCAGAAGAAAAAGATGTCTTTGCATTTTTAAAATTCTAACCTGTAAAAAAATTTATTCTGCATCAGGTGTAGTTGTACTTTACATACAAAAAAGCTTAAAAGTATATTAATTGATGAGTATAGTAAGCTATACATAGCAAATATTCATAACTGTTTTATTAAATCTTTCAAAATAATATTATAAGAGCATATTGGAACCAAATAAACTGAAATAAGTTCGTGCCAAAGCGTGCCAGTAGGAGGTCATGTGTATCCATCGGCACGTAAGCATACCATGCATCGGCACGGAAGCGTGCCGGTGCCATACCGTGCCAGGCAAACAGCGGCACGCCCCCTTGCCACGGCACTTTAAACCTTGTCTTCGGGCTTAACCTTTAGTTGGTGGTATATTGACTGTTGATCAATCTTTGAATATACCTGAGAGCCTATCTTTGAATATACCCGAGAGCCTTGGAGTTGATCAAATGACTCATCAGTGCGTGGCAATGGATATTTATTCTTGATATTGACCTTGTTCAACTCGCTGTGATCCATGCATAATCTCAACGTACCATCATTCTTTTTCACAAAAAGAACTAGTGCTCCACAGGGAGATACACTATGTCTGATAAATCCTTTTTCTAGTAGATCTTGTAGCTGCGCCTTTAATTCCTTTAGTTCTGCAGGTGCCATTACATCAGGCGCTTTTAAAATTATCGCACTCCTTGGAATCACATTTGAAACAATTTTGATTTTCCTGCCTAGTGGCATACCTGGCAATTTCAAAGGAAATATATCAGGGAACTCTTGGACTATAGGAATATCTTCGAGCTTTGCAACCTCTTTTGGCACTTCAATCACCATTGCCAAAAATGCAACACACCCGCGATTCACCAACTACTTTGCCCATGATGTGGAAATCGTGGTTGCGAACAAAGTGCTCTTGTAACCATGATAAACAAACTCGTCTCGGTTCGCGAAAAATTATTGTGCAGACTTCCACAATCAATTATCGCATAATAACGGGTAAGCCAATTTGCTTGCAATACCACACCAAAATCCTCAATTGCTTTAGGGCCAACAGGTCCAAACTCCATAGGCATAATCCAATCTCTAACCCTCACTGGACAAGAGAGACAATACTCCGTAACATGTAAAATATGATTTGGTGTACTAACCTCCTCTATGTATGACAGGGTAACTAACTCCAATCAATGTAATGCAGCAAAAGCTCGACTAACAAAAGAATGAGATGTGCAAGTATCAAATAATGTACTATTATGCCATTAATTAAAAAAAAACCTGCAACAATATTATCAGCGGTTGACTAATCATCCACTTGAGCTATGCATATTCTGCCACTCGGTGCCTTCCTAGAAGTCTCAGCCTGGCACTGCACCAGGGGACGACTAATAGGGGTGGAAGTCGAGGAGACTGTAGCCGCTGGTCTAGGAGTCGAGGGAGTAGAAGCTACAGAAGGGGTTGGCGAAGCACCTCACAGACATTCCGCTTGAAAATGATCTAGCTGGCTGCATTACTAATTTTGGCCCGCTCGCGAGGAACACATAATGCGGGGGTGCAGGCCGCCACAGATAATACATCTTCTATGCTGCTGCTGCTGTTGTCGCGGTGTGAAGGGGCTTCGACTCGTGAAGGATCCTTAACCTAGAGGTCGCGGGTGAAACTGTTTCGAAGGCCTCCTTGAACTAGATTGGCTACTTGATTTCTCAGCGGGGCGCTTTTTCTCCTTTTCTTTTGCCAATGCTTCAGTTTCTTCCCGCACTACAACCTCTCCTTGCTCTACCCAAATAGCTAGCTCAAACACCTCAAGAAACGTCTGTAGGTGTTGATCATGCACTAACTGATAAATCTCGGGTCGTAGCCCCTGCTCGAAAGCTAGTGCCTTCTGCCTCTCATCCCGCACGGCATAGGGGACACAATTTAGGAGATGAGTAGACTCCCGCTCGTACTTCCTCATTATCCTTTCTCTTGTCGTAATTTTCTAAAATCCTCCAATTTATCTTTAGCACTTTTCGGGAAATATGTGTTGAAAAGTATTTCCCAGAATTCTTCTCACATTGGAGGAGCGGCACCCTCAGGTCGGCTGCTCGTGCTCGCTTCCACCAACTGTGTGCTTCACCTTGCAAACAATGTGCTGCTAAATGCACTTTGGAAAGTACAACTCTTCGAAAAGCTTTTTTAAAGAGTCAACCTAAGCTTTCACTATCCAAGGCTTCATGGCCTTTCCATCACATTTTCGAATTGCAAGAGCGGATCGAGCTCGCTGTTGTTCCACTTCTATCGAAGTCTACTTCATAGCTGAAGTGCCCGAGGCCGTCGGCGGAGAAGGAGCTATTGCAGGAGCAGCCGTCGGCGGAGAATGAGCTATTGCAGGAGCAGCCGTCGGTGGAAGAGGAACGACTGTCATTGAAATGGCCATCTCTGAAGGCTCTGCAGTGACACTTAGGGTAGTAACTGTTGCAAGAGGTGGGACTTGCTCTTAAGTCCCCCAAGTTGCGCCTATTTGCTATTCCACCAACTCTTGTAGTTTCCTAATTTGTTCCTCCTGGCGCTGAGAGGCCTCAGTTTCGCTCTCCGCTATTGCCTCTTGTCTCTGAACCACTCCTACCAGGACGACCATTTGTTCCCGAAGCTCACAGACTTCACTAAACCCAGCCTAGTCTGGAGCGTCGGGTGGTGCCAGTGTAGACCTCGTCGGGCGTCTTCCACGGCGTGCCATCTCAGCAATCTAAAAGACGACTAATTTATTGCTCAACAATTTATATATATAACTTCACAATGCTAATTATATCAACACGTATAAATCAACCCAATCATGCGGAAGCAAGTGAAGGATGCTACCTTTTTTCCTTTTTACAAGATCATATCGTCTGCAAGCAACATGATTATTGAAAAGGAAAAGGTGTTATACTTCAATCTGTCCTCAATACTCACTTGGAGACTTAACGTGACCTAATCAATTTACTTATGGCATAAGATCATGTTCACTCTTGTTCCTAAGTTTCTAAGGTCACCATAAGCCTATAGTTTATTGGGTCCGCCAGCTACCGTTCCTAGGCTCTGATACCAACTTAATTTATCATGCCTCGGTATTACAGCAGAAGTTCCCTGGTAGTGCTAATAGATCCGCCGTATGTACGAAATTATCCACCATACATATGAAGCGTACACAACTAATACAAATAAAGCAAAGAACTGGATAAGACAATAGACGACATGGTATCAAAGATAATATAAACAACATGCACAAGTTTAACTATTTCATTACATTATGTTCTCATATACGGAACATAAGCATAAGGTCATCTCTATACTCTCCCAGGGACGATAATGCTATCTACTTCACCAGCTCCTTGTCGTTCTTTCCGGTAGATGACGTGGGCTTTGAAATAGAAACCACAATGAGGGTGTGAGAACTATAAAAATAGTTCCCAGTGGGTTCAGTTGCCAAAATGGACGGCCTACACCACTAGATCCTTATGAGGCATAAATAGTAAAGAACAGAATCACTAATAATAACATGACAGAAAGTATAGGCAGGAATATGATGATACTACTATGCCTCTACAACACAAAATTTCTGCTACCAATTGGTTAAACTAATTTATCCTGCATCAATTGTTTAAATGGATTTTCCCAACATTACTCAATCATGGCAACCGGCTCTGAGTCCGATCAAGCCTGTGTTGCGCCTAGTGAGCCGCCGAAATACTCATAAACCCGCCCATGCACCCAACTGAAAATGGCTCGAGTACACGCCTGCCATCGGGCAACACCTTCAGAAGCCCTGGTCGCTGGGGCGTGGCCCCACGCGAGTAACACAAGTAGTTGGGTTCAATTTGGCTCTTGCAAGCTATGGTCACTTGTCCTGATCAATCAGATCTCAGGATTCTCTTTATGTCATCTCTGTTCTCAGTTTATAGTTTTTCAATCTTTGTCAGTAATTCATGCAAATACAAGTGTTCCAAAATTTTGCTAGTAATTTACAGAATTATTGAATAATACAGACTCATTCATGAGGTATAAATAAAATGAGACAGAGGGAGATCACCAACTTTGGGGTACTATCACCCACCAGAACTTCTTGCTAACTGTGGAATATTGCAGCCTTCAACCCTCTCAACTGTCAAACACCTACAGCCAACAACACTGTCATGATAATCCATCCCAATTAGTTCCTAAAATTTAAACCTCCCATTTTTCCAGCATACTAACAAAACTATCAAAACCGATTATCTCATCTGTCAAATAATTCAATATTTACCTTTACTACGCAAAAATCCTAGTTGAAGCTTCTGGGTACCTTCCTTGAGATCTCCTGCTGCTACCCAGGCTCAACTCCTAGCTTCAGGGGCCTCTAAGGTAAACAAATGTAGGCTCAACAGGATTGAGGGAGAGAAGAAAAGGAGGATACGAAGAAGAAGAAGAAAAGGAAGACTGAGAGAGAGAGAGAGAAAAGTGGAAGAATTTCCTCAGTGAAACTAGCAGAAGGAAGCCAGCTGGGTGAGGGAATATTTATTCAGAGGTAACAATTTCATTTAGACCCCTCCAAAATATAAAACTTGTAATATACAAAATGATTCGAGCCTTTTAAGGACTTTCGGACGCTTGAAGCATGTTTCGGGCGCTCGATAGAAGCCTTTTCGACAAGGATTTAAGTGCCGCGGCATGTGGTCGTGCTGAAAACATGCCGACACGGTACAGCACGGTGCATGTCGGGCCGTGTCGATGCGTGCCGATCACAAAAGATACGCCGATGCATGCCGATCACAAAAGATACACCTATGCCAACCCGTAATGGCATGAAATATATATTTTCTTTAGCAAGAAAATATTCTAATTGTTTATTATGTATTTTTATCAAATAAAAGAGGGTTTTCAGCTGTGCCATCGGCACGAGAGCTTTATCGTGCCGATATCTTGTTTGCACGATAAGGCACGGTGGATACGGCCCGTGCTGATGAGCACTTAAATCTTTGCTTTCGGCCTCCTTTACGATGGTTATGGGTGTCCCTATCACCTTTAAAAATGTTTCGAACGCCCAAAAGGTATTTGGGCGCCTGAATAATTAACTGAAACAGTAGCTTGTGCTCTCGGGTTGAGCATGCGAAAGGGATTTCGGGCACCCAATTTACAATCCGAAAATTGTCGGGCGCCCGCAAGGCAGTCCGTCCGTGCATCCGGAAATAAGTCAGTTTCCAATCCACTTAGTCAGTTCGACGGTCCGTACAGGTTCCGGGCGCCCAAAACCTTTTCCTGGCTGTTCGAAAATGCTCTGAAACTCAAGTTTCAGTGCTTTAAATTTTCAGATTCCATTTTCACATTTAATTTGTCTCAAACTCGAACCAGTTTAGGGCATGTTTGGTTCATGATTGGAGTAGAAATGGGAAATGGAATTGGATTGCTTTGGAATGGGAAATGGAATGATGAATCATCCAAAAATGTTTGGTTCATTATTGGAATGGAAATCAGAATGGAAATTTAGAATTTTGGAAAGAGGGTTTTAATTAAGAGAGAGGAAAGTGATGAAGAGAGAGGAGGAGAGGTGTTGGTGAAAGAGGATTTTGAATAGTTTACTGGAATGGGAATGGGAATCTGATTCCTATAAAACAAACAACAACTATTAGAATCAATGAATCTCATTCCGATTCCATAGTCTAAAATAGCTGAACCAAACATGCCCTTAGTGTAATTCCTCCCAGAATCACAGTCAACTTGTCAAGCTAATTTTGCAGATACTTAAATCAAATTGAACCCAGTATATTACAGCAATGCTGCTGATGTTTTTGTATTTCAACAAATTGGTTTGACCGTTTTCCTAATTACTAGCAGATTATTCCGTAAAATGACTTATTTAGTTTGGCAGATATGCTCTTGGACAAGTCTTACTCTTTCATTATATCAGAGCTAATGTGTTTAGTCAGGTCTGTCTAACCCACTTGACGGGTTGAGGGACAAAAGATATTTCCTAGATACACTATCTTTTATTTTCATGCTGATCTTGCAATATCAAGAGTTCTATCAGGATTGCACTTTTGCACAGAACATGGGTTACAATGGAGACTGTCTCCCTTTCTGTGGTATTGGATTAAGATTCTAAGAACATTGGTAAAGATAGAGTGGTGGAGGTAAAATAGACCGGCAGAGGTTCTTCTGATTGAAGAGAAGGATTAAAGGTGGAAGTATCTCATCTGCTTGAAGAAGTGAGACATCTTTTATGGGAAGACGCAAATCTTACTACAGCATAGAAAATTATAACTCCATACAACAAAGAGGAGTTAGGAAATTTACCAACCAAATCCATTATATAAAATTTCTGGCTGAGATCGTCTGTGTGATTGAGATAGGATTGATTAGATGCTTATCTGTGATTCTCTGGAGAATGTTAATGATGTGTTCTTTGTATCATATAAACTAGAAAAAGAAAATAGAAAGTCTAATTAGTTTACTTATTGGCTTCTCACCTGGCCCTCACTTTGAATTATTCTCTTTAGATTGGAAGCTTCTGCGCTCTCAAGTTCCTGTTACCTTACTGGCTTATATCTATTAATTAACGAATTTTCAAATTCAACAGTGTAACTTTGTCTTATTCCTGATTGATCAAACTTTGCAATAGGAGAACCAAATTATGGATATATTCGTAGTCTACCAGCATAAAGGTGTAAGATAGATGAAGAGTTGTTTCAACTTTCAGGTGTAAAAATGGGCCAAAAGATTAGTTTTATAACATTGCTCGGTTGAAGTACCTTGATTAGTAACCTACTTAATGAATGGAGTAGGATTGTGTTTTGATTGTATTTCATTGGTGTGCTGTTATTGCTAAATCTTTCAGACATTTGCTATTATTAAATACCAGGAATCAAAGAATCTGATACTGGCTTAGCTGCTCCAAGCCAATGGGATTTAGTTTCTGATAAGCAGATGATGCAAGAGGAACAACCTCTTCAGGTAAATTTACCCTTTTTTACTGCTTATATCTAAAGGTGCATGGATTCTATTATATCTGGACGACAGGTTAGAGTCTATGTATAAGTTCCGCCACCTCACCCCACCCCCTCTTGTTTCATATCTAAGGAAATTGCTTTTTTTTACTTAATCAGGTTGCAAGGTGTACAAAAATTATCAACCCAAACACCGAAGATGCCAAGTATGTGATAAATGTTAAGCAAATTGCTAAGGTATATCCTCAGTAATATTTGATTGTTCTTGTCCCTTTCGAGCAAAGAGAATTTAATTTTATTTGGAGTTACTTCTTTTGACATACGCAGTTTGTGGTTGGGTTGGGTGACAAAGTCTCTCCTACTGATATTGAAGAAGGCATGCGTGTAGGGTGAGCCTATGTTTTTTAAATATTCAGTACTTCTTCTTCTTTTCTTTTTTTTGAGAAAAAGTAGCAAGCTACCTGCTTCATTCATTAGGAAAGATGAACTAGGCAAACATGATGGAAGCAACTGAGGCCTCCGAAGATCGAGCGGAAGGGACAAAAAAAGAACAAATCAGAGAAAAAAATACGGAGCAAAAAACATTTGTGAGGGAAGAAAAGGAGGGAAGACAGAGCTCAAGTGGTCGCTATCCGGTGGTGAGCTCACTCCAAGCAGATAGCAAGCGTTTGACGCGGTCGAGAGTAAGTGAAGGCATAGGTGCTCGCCCGTTGAAGATAGCATTGTTTCTGTCGGTCCACACCACCCACCAGATAGCCGAAAGGAGGGATAGGCTTCTGGCGCTTCTTTTGGCATCCGGTAAGGTGTCCGCCCTTTTCCATAATTCTTGAGTTTCCTTCGCGGGCCCAGAAAAAATGTCCGTCTCTTCCACACTGAGAAGTAAGTATCGAACAAAAACATAGTGACAGAATAGGTGGTCGCAGTTTTCCAAGTGTAGAGCGCAGAAGACACAGTGTTGGTCCACCCGTATTCCTCGTTTATGCAGTCTATCGGCGGTTAAAAGCCTCTTGCGAAGCAGTAACCAGATGAAGACTTTGATTTTAATAGGAATTTTTAGTCTCCAGATACGGTGGCTCGATGGGTCGCGCAATCCAGTGTCTGAAAGAAACATGTATAGTGATTTGACGGAGAATTGATGGTTAGAAGTCCATCGCCAGTTTAACAGGTCCGACTCAAGGTTTGGGCTGATGGCCTGAAGCAAATCCTTGAGCTGCAGAAGCTGTCTTCGACGTTGTGTGGAGTCATTCGCTGTAGATCGTCGACATAAAAAGCGCCATCTCCAGCCGTGTGAGTTCCAGCAATCTGCTACAGTCACGTTTTTTTTATTCCTCAGTGTATCGAGGAGTCCCGTAAACTGCGTACTTAAAGTGGTTTCACCAATCCAGATATCATGCCATAGCCTGATGTGTTTACCGTCACCTAGCTTGTAGGTAATGCCGCATTTGAAGACATCCCGGCATTTCAGCACACCTTTCCACCATTGCGAGTAGGGCACGAAAGTTTTTCCCTCGTGTAACGGTCTTCTTTTGGTGTAGTAAATAGTTCGCACCAGCTTGGTCCAGAGTAAATTTGAGGCATTGAAGAATCTCCACCACCATTTGGTTAGTAGTGCCATGTTCATCAATTCTACATCTTTGATCCCTAGTCCGCCTTCTACTTTGCTACGACATATAGTTTTCCAGCTAACAAGGCACGCTTCCCCAGTAATCTTGGAGCAACTTTTCCAGAAAAAGGCTCTTCGTAGGGCCTCGATCCGTTCCAGAACCCACTTAGGGGCCTTGAAGATAGAGAAGAAGAAGAGTGGTAGGTTAGTGAGAACTGAGTTGATGAGAATGAGTCGTCCCCCTTGGGAGAGAAGCTTAGCCTTCCATCCTTCGATGCGCAAGTTGATGCGGTTGATTACTGAGGACCAATCCTCCTTTCTAAGTTGCTTAGTGTGAAGTGGTAATCCCAAGTAACGGAGAGGGAGGTTGCCTACTTTACATCCCAATATGGATGCGAGTCTGGGTGCTTTGTGAGGGTTGTTTCCCAAGTAGAAAAATTCGGACTTGTCTTTGTTGATCCTAAGTCCGGAGGCCCATTCGAATATACCCCATGCAAATCTCAGGTTTCGCATGTTGCGTTTGGTGGGCCCGCAGAAGAAGATTGTGTCATTGGCGTATTGAAGAAGGACTGTTTCGCAAGATTCAGATGGGCCGATACCCCGTAAAAGTAAATTCCTCCTGGCAGTTTGAGTAATTCTAGCGAGACAGTCGGCCACGAGAAGAAAGAGATAAGGGGATAGGGGGTCCCCTTGTCGCAGCCCCTTCTTCATTTTCATCCATTTAGTCAGGGTGTCGTTTACTAGGATGGCAACTTTAGCGTTACAGATACACATTGCCACCCAGCTCCACCACTTGTCGCTGAAACCTAACCAAGTCATTATACTCTTCAGGAAAGACCATCTGACGTTGTCGAAAGCTTTTTCAAAATCGGCCTTGATAATTGCACATTCCTGTCCTGTTTTCGAGCACCAGGCTACTAGCTCACTAGCCGTTACGAACGAGCCTGCCAGAAGACGGTCTTTAAGAAATGCCGACTGCGTTGGCGAGATAATAGGGGAGATCACTTGCGCAAGCCTATTGGCTAGAACTTTGGAGATAATTTTTTGTATACCGTTAATGAGGCTGATCGGTCGAAAGTCGCTGAGCTTACAAGCTCATTCCTTTTTAGGAATGAGGCAGGCGAACGAGTAGTCAGTTGGCTCGGTAGAGAGTCTATTCTCTTGAAGGTCAGTAAAGACCTTGTAGATATCGTCTTTGACGGTTTCCCAAAAAGTTTGAAAGAAGATAAGCGGAAAGCCATCTGGCTCAGGAGCCTTGTCGCCTCCTAGTTGAAAGGTCGCGTTTTTCACCTCCTCAAGTGAAAACGGGGATGTTAGGGCCTCAGGGGAAAGTAACCTGTCAGTTTGATAAAGTGCACTCCAGTCCCCGAGGGACTGCGAGCTTCCCCCTTGTTGGCCAAACAGTCGATCGAATTTCATATAGAAATATGATCTCTTGAGCTCCTCATTGGTTATCTGGCGCCCGTCATCGTCTATAATGGCATCAATCGTGTTGACGCGTCTTTTGCCATTTGCTATCGCATGAAAGAATTTAGTGTTTCCGTCTCCTTCCTTCAACCAACGCTCTTTGGCTCTGGTTTTCCAGAGAATTTCTTCCTCCTCTAAGATCAGTTGAAGACACCTCTTTAGTTCCGCCCGTTTTTCCTGGAAGTTGTGGGTAAGATCTTGTGATTCCTCCAGGAGATCGATTTTTTGTATCTCAGCCTGCAAGGTTTCCTTGGTGGACGAAATGCTGTAAAAGTGTGTCTTGCACCACTCCTTAATTCGCGTTCGGCAGTGTCGTAGTTTAGCAGTGATGGTGAGAATTGCCGTGGTCTTGGTGGGTACTTCGTTCCACCAGAGAGGTACTTTGAGGAGAAAATCTTCTTTCCGTAGCCAAACCGTCTCGAATCTGAATCTTCGGGGAGTCGATTGGGAGCCCGTGACCAGAAGAATTGGGGTGTGGTCAGAGGTGATTTTCGGCAGGGCTTTGACTTTGCAGAGTGGAAAAGTTTGATCCCATTCTGTAGAGACGAGGAATCTGTCGAGCTTTGCTAGCGATGGTTTGGATTGCATATTCGACCAAGTGTAAGATTGATTAGTCATGGGTAAATCAATTAGTCCCAGGGTGTTGATAAGATCCGAGAACAAATTCATCACTCTCCTGCTCCACGGATTTCCTTTTCTTTCAGATTGGCATTTGGTGATGTTAAAGTCTCCGCAGATCACCCATTTGTTTACGCCGTAATCTTTGAGAGATAGGAGTTCGGAGCAAAACTCTTCCTTTCCTTCCCAACTAGGTGGCCCGTAAACATTCGTGAGGACAAAATTCTTCCCGGTAGCGAGGTGAATCAGCAGTAGTGTGAGCGAGTACTTTCGCACGATGACATCGCTACACCGGAAGTGGTTAGAGTTCCAACAAGTTAAAAGGCCGCCGGATGCCCCGATTGCCGGTATGAAGTGACATTTGTCAAAACCGGATCCACAGCATGAACGGAGAAAGGAGCGAGAGACTGAGCCCACTTTGGATTCTTGAAGGCAGATAACAGAGCGAAAAAGTTTGGAAACAACGGATTTGACAAGGCAACGTTTACTTGGGTCATTTAGACCTCTTACATTCCAGCTAAAGATGTTCAACATCGAAGAGAGGAGAAATACACGCAGAATGGACGGGATCCTGTGGAAACAGAGAACAGGGAAAGCTAGACTTCAGCAGGCATGAACCGTTGGAGTTCGTTAGCTTCCGCTGTTGTAAGCTTCACACCGCAGAGAAGGGCTTTCTGTTTGATTTTCTT
This sequence comes from Puya raimondii, assembly GCA_016920855.1. Taxonomy (NCBI): domain Eukaryota; kingdom Viridiplantae; phylum Streptophyta; class Magnoliopsida; order Poales; family Bromeliaceae; genus Puya; species Puya raimondii. Next base: position 88,211,161 of record JABWPP010000050.1, read on the forward strand.
CCTTGACTTCTATTATTCTTTTGGAAGTTGTTTTGTCGGTATGTTCTTGGAAATACTTTTACCAGTTGACAAATCTGGATTGGCTTACATCTAGAGGACAGAGTACTGAGAAAAATGGAGAAATTATATTATGAAGAAATATTGTCATTATATTGCTAGTATGGTTGATATTGATGTGTAGAATTCCAAGGCTTTTCTTTCTCATTTTCCTCGATACTCTGTTCTCTTTAGAGTGGGCCAGTAGCGTACATCGGGCTGCAGCTCCTACTGTGAAGTGTGGGTCCTTACAATCTGGCAGTTCAGTTTTTATTTTAAATCTTTTAAGGAAAACAATCCGAATATGTCTTTCTACAGTGTTCCATAGCACCTTCTGGGTTAGTTGGTCAGCCACATTATTGTTTGCGAGCATTTACAAGCTTAGGAGTTTGACATACTCTGGATAGGGCATTTCTGTTGGAAGTGAAGGCTAACAAGAAAGTTGATAATTGAATGCAATAAGTAAAATTATTTCGAGTGTCATTAATCTCAAATTGCGGAGCTTGTATTTGAAGGTTTGCCTTATTCTCTTACTTTTCGCCACAGAGTTGATCGAAACAAGTATCAAATTCAAATTCCTCTTCCACCAAAAATTGATCCTAGTGTTACCATGATGACCGTAGAGGAGAAGCCTGACATAACATACAATGATGTCGGCGGATGTAAGGAGCAAATTGAGAAGATGAGAGAGGTATGATGTTACTATTATTCTGCAAAAGATCTGGAAATAATTTTCTATGTCATGCCGTTGGGACTTAAGATATCGGTCTAGTAATAAGGGCAGATAAGTTAGACTTTGTAGGTCTTAACTTTAACCTGTATTTTATTTCCATCTAGGTTGTGGAGCTTCCTATGCTTCATCCGGAGAAATTTGTTAAGCTTGGTATCGATCCTCCTAAAGGTGTCCTATGTTATGGTCCTCCAGGAACAGGTAAAACACTCCTTGCCAGAGCAGTAGCCAACAGAACTGACGCTTGCTTCATTCGTGTCATTGGAAGTGAGCTTGTTCAAAAATATGTTGGAGAGGGAGCTCGGATGGTTCGTGAACTTTTCCAGGTAGTTAAATTACATTCAGTGTTGCAGTTGGTTATAGAGTATTCAGTTTCTCATTTCTGTGCATTTAAATTCATAATTATATATAACTATTCTTCTGAAAGCTTTTCCTTTATCATTGTAGATGGCTCGCTCAAAGAAGGCATGCATTGTCTTTTTTGATGAAGTTGATGCCATTGGTGGTGCTCGTTTTGATGACGGTGTTGGTGGTGACAACGAAGTTCAGCGTACCATGCTTGAAATTGTGAATCAACTTGATGGATTTGATGCTCGAGGGAATATTAAAGTCCTAATGGCAACCAACAGGTACGCTATCAGTCTTAGCTACTGCTCTTGTTCTTGTATATGCCATCTAGTTGGGTGTTTCAATTAGATTCTGTAGGATTACCTTGTTTATGTCATCTTGTTTATTAGTAGGTTAACCCCTGTTACCCTCAGTGTAATGGCGAGTGCCATATTTAAGTCAGTGAAAATTCATTTTTATGCTCTCTAACTTGTAAAGGATGCACTTCTCTGTTGGTTATTTAAAGAGCATTCTAGGATTTTGACTTTGGAGTAGAAGAAGACATAAATGCTTACTAGATATGAAATGCTGTTTGAACTATGATTTATAGCAAGATATATTGTTTGTATGTTGTTTTTGCCCGGTCTTTTAGAGTTTTAGTTTTTGCCTGTCTTGGAAGTGCAAGAAATATGAAGGAAATAGAGGAGATAATACTGACACAGAATATAAATGTAGTCACCGATTGCAGCACTTCAGGGTGCATTGGTTTCTGTCGAGTTTTAAAGAGGAAATTCTTTTAACTTTCATTTATTATGGCTATGTTACATCAGTAATACCCTAATTATTTTGTAATTACTTGGTTAAAATTTGACATGCATGTTTGGATGAATGCCACATCCTGATGGGCCTTTTGAAGTACCATTCCTAAATATAAGATTTCATATATAGTTCTTTGTTATCCATGGTTGATCTTTGAGCAAGGTGTTGCTAAAACTCTTAAAACTCAATTAGTTTTTTGGTGATCTTTGTTGAATTTGAGGTTACCCTTTGAAAGTTTAGTTTTTGTTTGCCTCTGTACAAAAGTTAGTTATTTATTTCGATCTAGTAATTATTGGAAGGACGTTAGATTGCCCTAATTATATGCAGTGAGGATATTTCTTGTTTCATCCTTTTTATTTATTTGGCTGAACAGTTGAATATGTTTGACAAAACAGTATTTCCAACTCGAATAGATTTTTTCTTTTGCTTTGGACCTTATTAATTCCTGTTTTATCTGATATGATCTTTGTAAGAATAATGAATGAGTGAGAAAGCATCAGATGAAAAACCTGAGTCAGTCCTTGGCGTCAGCATCATCTTATTGTTATTAGCTGCACTCTTTTGGATAGATAGCGTAGCGTATATATTTGCTTTCTTCAGAATTATCCTTAGTCACATTCGGGAAAATCTGAATTATTTTTAGTTTAATGCGGTGTATACAAGTTATCCAAAACTGTTACACTTCCTCCTGTTTCAAATTATTGCAGGGCCTGATACTTTAGACCCAGCTCTTCTGCGACCTGGAAGGTTAGACCGTAAGGTCGAGTTTGGTCTCACCGATTTAGAAGGCCGCACGCAGATATTCAAGATACACACCAAAACAATGAACTGCGAAAGGGATATCAGATTCGAGCTTCTTGCTCGCCTCTGCCCTATCTCCACTGGTAAGTATTTGATTAATATTTAGTCCATGTTTGAGGGCCAATCACATGTCATTGTCTCTTTGTCATTGTCTCTTTTACTCTTGTCACGTTTCCTCTCTTTTACTCTTGTCACGTTTCCTAGTTATATCGTGTATTCTTTTTCCTTCCATGAATAGGGGCGGATATAAGGAGCGTGTGCACTGAAGCTGGGATGTTTGCGATCCGGGCACGCAGGAAGACGGTGACAGAGAAAGATTTTCTTGATGCAGTGAATAAGGTCATTAAGGGCTATCAGAAATTCAGCGCGACGCCCAAGTACATGGTGTATAACTAGGCTCTAAACTTGCATGGTTTCTCAGGGAAGACAAAATCGTGATATCATCATCCAAGTTCGTCATGCATAGCCTTCCATGAACCATGAGGAGAGGTTATAGTTTTCTAGTTAACAGGATGGACATGTTCTTCTCATGGATTAGAATGGCGCGTGGCGTTGTAGTTTTGAGTCAAATAGTTTCTTCCCTTCGTGCTTCTACTCTTTAAGTATTTGATGATTCAAATCTTTAAAAGTTATTTTTGCACTGTGGACGGTTGGATCAGCTTGATTTAGTGTACCCTTGGCGATTGTTACCTTGACAAATGGGTCTGTAGGTTTGCTTCAGGAGCTACCAACAGCTGGTAGTATCGGTGAAACTTAAAAAGTGAAACCTGCTGAGTAGAATCCAAAGCAATTTTCCTAGATATCCAGTGTGTACATGTAGAGGATATTCTCCTTCAGGGGGTGTTTGGATTGGCATAAACATAATTTAGTGTAAAATCAAGTTTAGCTAGTTGAGAAATATATTTAAAAAACTGTCGACCATGATAAGATTCCAAGATCTGCGGCTATGGCATAGGCTACAATTGGGAATTTGTTGCGAAAGATGACTTTGGGTCGACATTTTTGGAAAACGTGGCCCTGCCGGTGGATCTCTGGCTGACTCATGATTGACGACTGAGTTAATGTTTCTGCTATAACAAAGTTGATTCCGGTCAAATTATAATTACATCACTCCAAATGCTCAGTTAGCGTCCCGGCGGTACCTTTGCTACACTTTAAACTCAAATATAGACTCTGTGTATTTAAAATTTGAAAATATGTAAGGCTAAACAACAAAAGCCGCTTTTAGTCTGCAATCCAAAAAGGATTGTAGAATTATGACTTTTAATTCAAGAATTGTAATCCTATCTAATAAATACACAACGGGAGACAATAAAGCATTTGCATGATAGAATTGTAAGGTTACGATCAAAAAGTTGTCGTAAAGCTAGCATTGTTCGCACCGAAAAATGCTAAGTCTACAATCTAAAAAATATTACATTGCATAAAATATTACATCAATTTCAACTTTATACTTTATTATTGTGTTATGTAGATTTTAAAATTTGGAATAATTGTTGAATTTGTAACAAAAAATTTATAAAGGTGAGATGGAGGGGTAATATTCAGCTAGTGCAGGACCCGCGCTTCGTAGTGAGTTGGTAGTATTTCAATCAATTAAAATATATAATTATTAAAATTTTAATATTTAAAAATTATAAAAAATATAAAGAAACCAATAAAAAGAGCTTTACGCACATTATAAAAAATAACTTTTTTAATTTATATTTTCTTAACTTTTAGAGGGCGTTTAGTAGCGGTGGAAATGAGCCGAGCTTGAGCGAGCTTACCTCAGCTCAAGCCTGGCTAGAAATTAATTTCGAGCCTAAATTTAGGCTCAAGCTCGGCGAGAAATTAATTCAAGCCGTGCTCGAGCGAGCCTAACTTCGAGTCAAGCGAGCTCAAGCCCTAAACATGAAATTCTTAACATCATATAATCTATAGTTTAATTTTTATAAAATATTATCTAAAATTTGATAAAAAAAAAAAAGTCTAATAGTTCAACATATAAAATGAATGCATGAAATACGGTATTATAATATTAAAAAAAAATTTAGGGGAAGCAACTTTGCGAGTAAGTGAAAGAGAGAGAGATAAAACAATTAGAGTAGGGTTTTGCTGGTTTGATTTTGTGGGCCAGCAAATATGCCCAATAACCTAAACTCCATATACATATAGTAAAATACATAATATATATATATATATATAGAGTAGGGCTATTGTGCTATTAATAGCACAATATCCCTTGTGCTATAGACTTTTTAGCCACCCATCAATTTTGATGGGTGGTTGAGATGAGAGAGAGAAGAGAAATTGAAGAGAAATTCAAAGAGAAGAGAAATTGAGACATCCAATTTCTCTTTTCTCTCTCATCTCAACCACCCATCAAAATTGATCGGTGGCTAAAAAGTCTATAGCACAAGGGCTATTGTGCTATTAATAGCACAATAGCCCTACTCATATATATATATATATATATATATATATATATATATATATATATATATATAATTAGGCTGCTATACTATTAATAGTACCAAGCGATTGGTGCTATTAGATTTTCGGCCCTTGGCTGAAGGGATGTGCGCTTATGATGATAGTGGTCTCCAGTTAGGATGAAAGTGGTCCCCTAGGGTTGAGTGGGTGGTTGGTTGAATGGTATAATCTAACGAGTGGAAATGGTCAAAGGGGTAGATCTAAATGGCGGAAAACTCGATGGCACCAAGCGCTTGATACTATCGATAGTACAGTAACTGGACTATATATATATATATATATATAGAGCTAGTCTCCTATACTATCTATAGTACCGGGGCTCCGGTACTATAGTTGCTTTTTCGATCTTAGGGTGTTCAAATCAACGATCCATACCGTTGAAATTGATCTAGGATATTTGAAGTTCTTAGAAATAAAATTTTATAATTTTTCGACGTAGTTTACTTTGTGATCAAACCGTTTCAAAATTGTCAAATTTCAATGGTTATTATAGCGAGTTTGTAGTTTAACGGTGGAGAAGAATCTAAATTTATTCAAATTTTGATAAATACTTTAAACTACATAGATGAAGGTCAACATCCTTGATCTTGAATTCGAAACTCCTATACTCAAATTTTAAGGATTATTCAATTTTCACCGTTCATTTTGACATGATTTATTTACTAAGTAAATGATATCGAAAAAAACTAAAATTTTATTTCTAAGAACTTCACATACCCTAGATCAGTTTCAACGGTGTGGATCGTTGATTTGAACACCCTAAGATCGAAAAAGCAACTATAGTACCGGAGCCCCGGTACTATAGATAGTATAGTAGCCTCATTCTATATATATATATATATATATATATATATATATATATATATATATAGTAGAGCTACTATACTTTCGGAAGCATAAAGGAGTTCGTGCTTCCAATTTTTTGGCCCTTGAATCACCCCTTTGACCATATCCGAACCTTTGGATTAATATTATTATCCTAAAAGAACCACTCAACCCTAGAGGGACCACTCAACCCTAAGGGGGGACTACTATCATCCTGACTCTACAATTCTTGATTCAAGGGCCGAAAAGTCGAAAGCACCAACTCCCTTATGCTTTCTAGGGCTGGCAAATGAGCGAGCCGGCTCGTGTTCGACTCGCGTTCGGCTCGATATTCGGCTCGCTCAAGCTCGACTCGAAATTAAATGAGCCGAGCTTGAACGGAAAAAAAACTCGAAATTTATTTCGAGCTGAGCTTGAGTATTACTGAGCTCGCTCGAATTAGGCTCGAAAAGCTCGAACTACATACATACATACATACATACATACATACATACATACATACATACATACATACATACATACATACATACATACATACATACATACATACATACATACATACATACATACATACATACATACATACATACATACATACATACATACATACATACATACATACATACATATATATATATATATATATATATATATATATATAGAGAGAGAGAGAGAGAAAGAGAGAGAGAGCAGGACTACTGTGCTATTAGGAGCACAGCAGCCTTATGCTCCTAAGTTCCTAACCACCCATCAATTTTGATAGGTGGTTAGGATGAGAGAGAGAAGAAAAATTAGGAAGAAATTGAGTATAGACCATTTTGTACTTATAAGCTTTCAGCCGTTGGATGAAGGGATGTGCGGTTAGGATGATAGTGGTCCCCTAGGGTAGAGTGGGTAGTTGGTTGAATAGTATGATTTAACAGGTAAAAATGGTCAAAGGGGTAGATCTAATGGTCGAAAACTTATAAGTACAAAGGGATCTATAATCATAAGAGTATAGTAGCCGGACTCTATATATATATATATATATATATATATATATATATATATATATATATATATCTATATATATATATATATCTATATCTATATATATATATATATATATATAATATTTTAATTATATATAATAATATATGTTATGTATTTTAATTATATGTATATAGAGTTTAGGTTATTAGGCCCACAAAACCAAACCAACAAAATCCTACTCTAATTGCTCTCTCTCTTTTTCACTTACTCGCAAAGTTGCTTCCCCTAATTTTTTTTAATATTATAATATCGTATTTCATGCATTCATTTTGTATGTTGAACTATTAGACATTTTTTGTATCAAATTTTAGATAATATTTTATTAAAATTAAACTATAAATTGCATGATGTTAAGAATTTTAAGCGGCTCGTTTAGGGCTCGAGGTCGCTCGACTCGAAGTTAGGCTCGCTCGAGCTCGACTCGAATTAATTTCAAGCCGAGCTTGAGGCTAAATTTAGGCTTGAAATTAATTTCAAGCCAAGCTTGAGCTGAGGTAAGCTCGCTCAAGCTCGGCTCGTTTCCACTCCTTAGTTAGAGGGTTGTGAGTATTTGAATTAGTGTAAGATGATTTTACGCCTGCGCTGAGAATTTTTACAGCAGTCAGTTGACTGAGTCACAAAGTAGGGTGCCGTTTGGATTGACAGTGACCTAGGATCATAAAATTTTGCATTGGATTGTGTCTAGGGCACGTATATTACAGTTTTATGATCTAATTGATCATTCGTATTGACTACAGCTTGCATGAGCTAATTTGACCTCGATAGAGACTACGCTTTTACTCTATAGGGTCGCTTCACTTGGGTGCCGCTCCGAAGCTTGGCTTTTACATGTTGGTGTTGCAGCAACCCTTTTACGCGACCTACCTCTGACCGGCCACCCTCGAGGGTGGTACCATGGTAGTAGGTTGACGCAGGCTTGACCGGACCTTGGAGGCGGTTATTTAGATTGGGTTTGGATAGTGAGTAGCCGGTAACTAGTTGATGCATTTACTTACATTCTATCTTTTCATTGTAAGCATTAGTAGTATAGAGGCATTGTAGTTGTAGTTTTTCTTTCCAGCTTTTACTAATTCCTTCTCTACTATTATCTAGCTCTTTACATTTCGCCTTTAGTAGACCTAGTGGGTAGGTCGTCGTCATCAGTGATGGTACCTACTGAGGACTACTTGTTTATAATAGTTCTCACGCCCTCTGTTGTTGACCTTTTCTTATAGAGCCCTCCACCTCTGTAGCTACATCTGATTAAGGAAAGGGAGTCGCTAGCTAGATCTTTCCTTGTTGTTTTATTTTGAGAGTGGTGTATTGTACATACTTATATATTTTTATTTCCACTGTGTAAGGTGGCTTATGTACTCTGGAGTTTACAGTGGATTTTATTTTAATTGTTAGCAGTTTTATTTCAGCTCTGGTACTTACTAGTGGTAGCCTCTTATATTGTATACAGGTACTTCTATCGCTTCGTATGCGTAGGGATTGGTGAGCCTGGGTTCCGGGATAATTTTGGCATGTCAGTTTCTTTAATGAGCTGCACGGTCCGTCCTATCAAGTTGAGCATATGGAAGAAGTTTGGACATTTGCGTGAATCGCCTGAAGAGTATTTCAGACGCCTGCACAATCATTCAAATGCTCGATTCTTTATTCCTCCACGAATCCAAGCTCTTAGGTAGAGCATCTGGAAAAAATTCAGGCTGCTGGAGCTATCTGGAAGGTGTTTTGGATGACTAGGGGACCATTTGGACGTCCGACTGTTTATTCTTTTGTGAACCCGAGCTCTCGGGCAGAGCTTTCGCTTGGTCCGAGCGCTCGGCCGGGCTGTCTGAAATAGTTCGAGCGCCTGAAACCCTATTCTCGGCATCCGATAAGTCTTGAATTTAGATTTCAACTTCTTTCGAAACTCCATTCCATTTGAGTTTATTTCCATTTGTTCCAAACTCAGTCCAAGCCTCTCCAAACATATTTTAATCACATGTAGCACGACTTTAATCCGCACTTTATCAATTTGGCCAAAGTTCTATACTCTATGCTGAGTTTTAGTACATTAGGGCCTGTTTGGTTCCTTGGAAAATAGTAGAAAACTATTTTCGGAGAAAAAAGTTTTTTATGGAAAAAGAAATTTTTTAGTTTCTATTGTTTGGTTCGTCGGAAAAAAAAATGTTTTCCACGTATGCGTGTTTGGATGGTAAGAAAAAAAAAATGAAAAATACTTTTTCATTTCTATTTCACATGTTTGGTTAGTTGAAAATTTTGGTATATAAATACCTTCTACAAAAAGATGGTGAGATTACCAACCTTTTAAAATTTAACATAATACTCACAAACTATTTATAATATAAATAATAAATAATAAATAAAAATAATTTTAAGGATATTTTGGTGTAGATAAAATAGTTTCACAAAGAAGATGGAGATGGTTGACATGACGAATAGGAGATGGAGATAATTATACTGTGTATATATATATATTGCTTGAAGAGATAGAGATGACAGTAGAAGATGTTAAGATGACGGTTGGGTGGTAAACGTATACCAATATATTAGAAAAGAGAAATTCTCTTTTTTACTCCTCAAAACGTTCGTAAGAAAAAAAAAGTTCATTTTCTGAAAAAAAAAATTCAAAATACGAAAAGGAAAATTTTCCGTGAAATATGAAAAAAAAATTTCCAAAAAATCTACTTTTTCTATGAAATAAACACACGGAAAAAAAAAATTCCATCATAAAACAAGTTTTCTAGGGTATTTTTCGAGGAACCAAACAGGCCCTTACATAAACGAGCCGAACACGAGCTAGGGTCAGCTCTCTCGTGTTCGGTTCAATATAGCTTGAATATACATATACATACATATATATATATATATATATATATATATATATATATATATATATATATATATATATATATATATATATATATATATATATATATATATATATATATGCCTTTTTGCATAAAAAATCCACTAGTTTTGGGCTTTTGCAAAATTGGGTCGCTATTTTCGATTTTGCAGATTCGGTCCGGATTTTCAGTAAACTGACCAAAATACCCTTCTTACTTTTTCTCTCTCCTCTTCTTTTTTTCTCTCGCTCTTTTTTTTTCCGCTGCGAAGAAGACGGCGCGGCCCTCGCCGACTTGCGTGCGACCCCCGCCCCCACGCTTGTCGCGACCCCCAGGCGCCCCCGCGCGCAGACGCGACAGCGAGCTGCGCCTCGGCGCGGCTCCGCGAGCTCGCCTCCTACCCCGCACCATGGGCGCCGCCGGGAGCTGTCGCCGGCGCCATCCCCGCGGCTTGCCGCGGCGGGGGCCGGTGCGGCGGCGAGCCCCCGATCCGCTTTGCTAGCTTGAGCCCGTCCTCGACGGACGCTGCAAAAATAATTTTAAGTATATTTTGGTGTAGATAAAATAGTTTCACAAAGAAGACGGAGATAGTTGCCATGACCGTAGGTTATGCCATATATATATATATATATATAGAGTGAGGTTGGTATGCTTCTGGAAGCACGGAGCCCTCCGTGCTTCCAAGTCGTTTTCGATGTTGGGACTTTCGAATCGACGATCAGCTCCGTTAGACTTGATCTAGAGTATTTAAAGTACCTAGAAAATAAATTTCACAATTTTTCGATATCATTTGCTGAGTGATCGAAAGGGCTCAAAATCAACGGCTGAAAATAAAAATCTTACAAAATGTGATGATATGACATCAAAATTTTAGATCGAAGATATTGATCTTGTTTTATATAGTATAAAGAATTTTCTATCAAAATTTCACGTGATTTGGATATTTCTACACCGTTAAACTTGCAAACGGCTCACCACGGCCATTAAAATTATTGATTTTGAGACCCTTCGATCACTAGGCAAATAATATCGAAAAATCGTAAAATTTATTTTCTAGGTACTTCAAATACTCTAGATCAAATCTAACGGAGCCGATTGTCGATTCGAAAGTCCCAACATTAAAAACGACTTGGAAGCACGAAGGGATCCGTGCTTCCAGAAGTTACCAGCCTCACTCTATTTATATATATATATATATATATAGAGAGAGAGAGAGAGTGTGTGTGTGTGTGTCACGCCCCGGGCCCTAGTGAGAGCCTACCAGGCACGTGCACAGACCCGCCGTGTACCTCAAACAACACATAATGTACACGAGGCGTCTATAACGACAACAATTAAGTAGAAGAAGGAATACATCATAACCAAGGTGATCAGAGCGAGAACATAATTCTACAACTAAAACAAGATCAACACAACTACAATCTCGAGATATATAATAGAATTTATACATCTTATCGACTAATAGATCAATCAACCAACAAATCTATACAACTTTCACTCAAAATACAAAGAAAGGCATCCATGGTATGTCTATAATAGTATCGTAGAGGCTCTAGCTAGCTGCTAACCCCTCGCCACGATCCCAAGCCTCTCCTGCTACGGAAGGCTCTGAAATAAAAACCCAACAACAATGGGGGTGAGAACTATTATCAATAGTTCCCAGTGGTTAAGCCGCCGAGAGTGACGAATTACACCGCTAGGTCAACTGAGGCAAGATAGTATAAGCTGAAACATAAAGCATAATACATTAAAAGCTAAACAGATAGTTCTACTACTATCATGCCTCCAAATGAATAATTCATCTACATGAACATGTCACAAAGTGTGTAAACATTCTACTCATATATGTGTAAATATGCCATGATCAACTACACATATTCTAATGTCATAAACTCACTATATGTCAAGTTTACTATTACACATATGACTTGTCTCCAACTACAAGTATGAATGTATAACCGACTTTCCACTACATGTATGAATTATGTGACTTGTTTCCAACTATATGTATATTATGTTCACTAACCACAATTGTGCCAAGTCATGTCAATGTCTCACTACATGTAATGCCATAATCCACTACTATGTCCATCTGCTACATCTATATGCATCAATTACTCATGATGTCGAATGTAACATTCCTCACAATATTTCCTACCATAAAGGACTTTTCAAGTCTCGGCTTGTGCCGTGCCTAATGGCCCCGTGGTAGTCAACATTCTCTCGCTAGAATGAGCCTCCCCCACGGCAATCCACTTCGGCGCCCATATAACCTGCACATAGGCGATCATCGTCGCGAAAGGCCCACTCCGGAGTGCCGGCTTGTGGGGAGCGACCCTCATAAGCATGTGCGAATGAGCACAATGGCATTAACAAGCATAGTCAACAGCATAGGAAATACGTTCATCATGTCTAAAATATGGAATAGCCAATCAATGTCAACCTAGTTATTCACCTAAGTGAAATATAATATGCTTAACCTCACACTATGTCAAAACATGTCATATCATGTTTGCTACATTCAATAGCTAATATGCTAAATGTCAACAATATCATGTTGTTCTCAAATTGTCCGTTGGTATGTCCCTACCAATATGCCCATGTCTCTAACATGTAAATGTTTACCTCTCGGTTTACTAAGTTCATAAACCATGCATTATTCTAATGCCATGTCCAATGCATTGTACTAATGCTATAATCCATGCATTATTCCAATGCTACAATTCATGCATTCTACGAATGCCATGACAATGCATCCTACGATGCCAACAAGACCATAATCCATGCCATGCATGAGCTACACTAACCTCTACTACATAGAGTATAAAAGTCATCATGCAAGTGTTCATTTTTCATTTAACCAAGTAAACACATGCTTAGCCAATCACAATATCAAATACAAAGAGAGCCCCTTTCCTCATGTCTTAAACATGAAATCGTTCAACGACCAAAAGGTCGAGCCCAATGGCAACAATGCCCGTCAAAGTTGCTCACCTAGATGAGGTGCAACAAACTTACTTTGCCTTTGCTATATCCTCTCTTTCTCTATACAAGCATACTTTAGTATGCATAAGAGAGTTTACTAGTTCATCAACCAAGTAGTATCTCATATGATACTCATTTCTAGCATGCATATCTTAATTAGCATTTCATAATGCATCATTACACTACTAGTGCAAATACTCTAGCATGCAAGTTATTCTCATAATGCCATACTATAGGAAATATGCACTTTTCACATATAACATATATATCCCATGCAATCACAACTCTCATCATATCATAATTATCATAATTATACATCTAATCAATCCTATATCAAGATAGGAGACATAGGGGGAGTTCACCCATTTCGGTGAGGTCAGACCCACCGGATAACCGTCGGAACCTCGCAGTACTTCAAAACGAATTTGTCCCCCGAGCTTCTCATACCCTAAGATAATTTTCCAAGGGGTTACAAGTTTCGAACGAACAAATTCGAAAACCACCAAAATCTATGAGTTAAATAGGTGAAAAATACCTTGAGCAAGTAAAACTTGTTCTAAGTCCAAAATGAGGTTATGGATCTTCAAATCCAACCTACAACAATATTTTACACCCATCAATTTAACCTCAAGAGCTCCCAATCACGAAACCCTAAATAAAACCCTAGGTTTACCATTTTAAGGTTTTATCAACAATAATCCAAATAAACCACAAAAGAGGGTTTACAAGAGCATTACTCACCTCTTTTGATCTCCAATCTAGGTCCAAAGAAGCTAGGGTTGGAGATTCATCCACCCACAAGCTCTCCTCTTCAGCCACGAGCTCCCTCCAAGCCTAGGAGTCAACCTCCATGGAGAAAATGGAGAGAAAAGAGATCAAAACCACCATTCAAGGGTTTGGAGAGGATAAAATCAAGAGAGAGAGAGGAAGGAAGCTCACCTTTCTTCTCCTCCATCCTCAGCCAACACAACAACATGAGAGGGGTGAAGGGTTACTTAACCCAAAGTAACAAAATCCACTTAGACCCCTCAAAAAGCCAAAATTGTAAAACTGCACGAATTGCAATCTGCAGCTCTGTATACCGGTATACGCACAGGCATACCGGTATACTGCACAAAATTTGCAAAACCCGAGCCTCGGCCAAATTGACCAATACACAGTATTTCGGTATCTCAACATCAATACCGGAATAAATAACATCAGTACCGGTATCCTATACCCATACCGGTATACAATACAAAATCTACACTTTTTACAGATTTCTCTCTCCGGAGTCCGTTTTCGCACTTTTCAAGTCCCGAAAATACTCCTAAGCTCACCAAACTCAACCCAAAACTCCAGAATAGCATAAGGCACTATTCTCTCACTAGAACTCCGCAATTTGCTAAAGTTCAGTGTGCTACAGAGAGTTTGGCTAGAATACTATCAATAGTATTTGCCCCCTTTTACTATCAAGTTTTTAGCCTTTGGATCAATTCCTTTGATCATTTCTAACCATTAGATTAAATATTATAACCCAGTGGGGACCACTCAACCCTAGCGGGACCACTCAACCCTAAGGGATTAATATCATCCTAACCCTACAATTTCTCATCCAAGGGTTAAAAATTTGATAGCAAAAAGGGTCAAATACTATCAATAGTATTCCGGCCCAATTATATATATATATATATATATATATATATATATATATATATATATAGCTTGAGGAGATAGAGATGACGGTAGAAGATGGTTAAGATGACGATTGGGTATAAAACGTATACTTATGTCTTAGCAGCTCTTGTGCTCCTAACTTCCTAACCATTCATCAATTTTGATGGTGGTTAGGGTGAGAGAGAGAAGAGAAATTGGAGAAAAATTGGATGTCTCAATTTCTCTTCTCTTTGAATTTCTCTCTAATTTCTCTTCTCTTCTCAACGGTCCGTACCGTTAAAAATAATTTAGAGTATTTAAAACTTCTGAAACTCAAATTTTATAATTTTTTGGCATTATTTATCTTACGATAAAAAGATCTCAAAATTGATAACTTTTAATGGTCGGTATGGGATACTTACTAGTTTAACGGTGTAAAAGAATCGGAGTTGGTTAAATTTTGGGATAACTTCAAATACCACCCCTGTGGTTTCGTACTTTCTCACTTTAGTATCCTGTGGTTTAAAACATATCACTTTAGTACCCTGTGGTTTGGTTATTCTCTTTTTGTTATCTTTTCGTTAATTTTTTTGTTACATTAATGAGAAAGTTAAAACTATAGGATAGTAAAGTGAATATTCGATAAACCATAGGTGGGATATTTGAAGTTTCTTTTGTATAATTTAACAAAAAGATTAACGAAAAGATAACAAAAAAAAAGAATAATCAAACCACAGGGTACCAAAGTGATACGTTTTAAACCACATGGCACTAAAGTGAGAAAACACGAAACCACAGGGGTGGTATTTGAAGTTATCCCTTAAATTTTTGATAGAAAATTCTATTCACTACTTAGATAAAGATCAATAACTCTGATCTTAAATTGAAGGATTCGATCATCCATTTTTAGGATGTCGTTCAATTTTGACCACTCATTTTATGCCCGCTTGATGTAATTTATTATAATTTTGAAAAAATTACGAAATTTATTTGTTAGAAGTTTTAAATGCTCTAAATCATATTTAACGGTGTGGATAGTCAATTCGAAATCTCCATCATTGAAAATAACTTATGAGTATAAAGAGCTCTATACTCATAAAAATATAATAGTCTTACTATATATATATATATAGAGTCTGGCTATGATGCTTTTAAAAGTAATAAGCACTTAGTACTTGTAAATTTCTCACCGCTATGTCTATTCTTGACCCTTTCCATCCCTTAGATTATGCTATTCCATCACCACCCACTCAACCCTGTAGGACCACTGTTATTCATCCAAAATTTGAAAATCTACAAGCACCAATTACTTGGTGCTTTTAAAGATATAGAAGGCTCAATTCTACATGTATATATAATATAAATTTTTACTATTTGGATTTTAGTCCAGTACAAATATAAAGAGACCTATATTTTATGATTAAATTAAAATTTTAATTTTAAGTTTTCTTCTAATTTTTCAACTAATAGTAGTGTTGATAATCTAACTTACTGTTTGGGAGCATATTCATGTTCAACTCATTTATTAAATGAGCCGGAGACCAGGTCGTTGACCGCCGTAGTGATGTCCTGTAGATAATATTCGGTGCTTTTAACACTATCCGCTGAGATATTGTGCTTATCGATGGAGGGGTGCTTTAATTGACCGGGGATTCATAGTCAACGAAGTATTTGTAGAACATTTTTGGAGCGGTGTCAAAAAGGGAAAAAATTCTAAAATGTATCGAATATATTTGATGACGTGGCGTAACAAATCAATCAAAAGCCTCCTTTTAGAGATATATGTCCCATCGTGATTATAAAAAAAATATTTATATTGTACTTTTTTTTTAAAAGGAGAGATATGATTGGCTTGTTATTGATGACGTGGTGTAAGCGGGACACTGTAGATTTTCTCCAAAAAGGGAGGCCAATACTTTGTAATTTGAAGACCCAAAAGCAACCTGACAGAATGAACGTTGAACCGGCATTCTAAAGTCTGCGCAGCCCTCCTTAGAGGAATATATTGTGTGTACTGTTTGAGTTTCTTTTTAATTTTTTCCGGTAGCTGCCACTCTCTAAATAATTATTAGTTTAATCAAATAAAATTAATTTTTTTTTATCAAGTGTTATTTCATATAGAAATAACAATATCTATATAAAGATCTTTATATTGACCACAAGTATGAAACAACATTTTTTTTTAAAATATATTATTTTGATACAAAATTATCATATTGTTTATGATTAAACCTTTCTATCATTTTATATAATGTAAAAGAATTAATTTAGTATGTATCTTATAATTATTAACAACTAAAATCATTTCCTTATCTTAGAGGAGATTGTGCTATTGCCACTTGTACATGCACGCATAATATATAATTATGAAGAGGCCCGCGCTTTGCAGTGGATAGAAATAATAAGAGAAATTAATAATAAGAAAACATCAAGCATTCATAAAAGAAAGAAAAAAGTAATACTCTGCATTTAAACAGAAAACCACTATTTGTTTAAATATGTATATAATGCTCTCAAAAATATAATATACATACCTCTATATATATATATATATATATATATATATATATATATATATATATATATATATACACAATAGAACTAGGCTATTATACTATTAATAGCACCAAGTCATTGTTGCTATTAGGTTTTCGGTCCTTGGATGAAGGAATGTGCGGTTAAGATGATAGTGGCCCCCTATGGTTGAATGGGTGGCTAGTTGAATAGTATGACCTAACAAGTGGAAATGGTCAAAGGGATAGATCTAACGGCGGAAAACTCGATAGCACCAAGCGTTTGGTGCTATCGATAGTAGCCAGACTCTCTCTCTCTCTCTCTCTCTCTATATATATATATATATAATAGGGCTGTTGTGCTCTTGGGAGCACAGAAGCCTTCGTGCTCCTAAACTGTTTTCGATGATGAAATTTTCGAATCGATGATTGGCTCAGTTAGACTTGATCTAGTGTATTTGAAGTATCTAGAAAATAAATTTTGATATTTTTCGATATCATTTAACCCACGATCGAAAAGGTTCAAAATCAATAATATTTAATGGTTGATATCTGCCGTTTGCAAGTTTAACGGTGTAAAAGTATTCAAATCAGATGAAATTTTGATAGAAATATTTTTATACTATCTATAGCAAGATCAATACGCTAGATCAAGTTTAATGAAGCCGATCGTAGATTCGAAAATTCTATCATCGAAAACGGTTTAGGAGCACGGAGGCCTCCGTGCTCCTAAGAGCACAATAGCCCTGCTTATATATATATATATATATATATATATATATATATATATATATATATATATATATATATATATATATATATATATATATATATATATATATATATATATATATATAGAGTTGAGCTAGAATACTCTTAAGAGTATTCTAGCCACTTTACTCCCACGTCGTTTTCGATGATGGGACATTCGAATCGACGATCGGCTCCGTTAGAATTGATCTAGAGTATTTGAAGTACCTAGAAAATAAGTTTCGCGATTTTTCGATATCATTTGCCTGGTAATCGAAAGAGCTCAAAATCAATGGCTGAAAATAAAAATCTCACAAAATGTGATAATATGACTTTAAAATTTTGGATCAAAGATATTGATCTTGTTTTATATAGTATAAAGAATTTTCTATCAAAATTTCACGTGATTTGCATATTTTTACACCGTTAAACTTGCAAACGGCTCACCACGACCATTGAAAATTATTGATTTTGAGCCCTTTCGATCACCAGGCAAATGATATCAAAAAATCGCGAAACTTATTTTCTAGGTACTTCAAATACTCTAGATCAATTCTAACGGAGCCGATCGTCGATTCGAATGTCCCAACATCGAAAACGACGTGGGAGTAAAGTGGCTAGAATACTCTTAAGAGTATTCTAGCTCAACTCTATATATATATATATATATATATATATATATATATAGAACTAGGCTACAATACTATTAATAGCACCAAGTCATTGGTGCTATTAGGTTTTCGGCCCTTGGATGAAGGGATGTGCGGTTAGGATGATGTGGGCCCCCTAGGGTTGAGTGGGTGGTTGGTTGAATAGTATAATCTAATGGATAAAAATGATCAAAGGGGAAGATCTAATGGTAGAAAATTTGGTAGCACTAAATATTTGGTGCTATTAATAGCATAGTAGCCGGACTCTCTCTCTCTCTATATATATATATATATATATAGTACGTTTCCTACGCTTTTGAAAGTACGAAGGTCTCTGTGCTTGCAATTTAGTTTCGATGATAGGATGTCCGATTAGATGATCAACTCTGTTAGATATGATCTACGCTATTAAAACTATTTATAAATTAAATTTCGTAATTTTTCGACATTATTTAACAAGTGATCAAATGGTCTAAAAAATAACTATTTTAATGGCCGATGTGGCATGTTTGTAAGTTCAGCAGTGTAGAACAATCCAAATTAGGTGAAATTTTAATAAAATATTCTATTCACCATCAAGAGTAAGATTAGTACTTTCGATTTCAAATTTAAGTCTTTTAGCACCTTTTTTGTATGATTTTTATTTTCAGCCATTCATTTTGAGGCTACTGGTTCACTAGACAAACGAAGTCAATAAATTATGAAACTTAGTTTCTAGATAGTTCCAACATAGCAGATCATGACTAATGAAACTGATCGTCAAATCGAATGTCTCATCATCGAAAACAACTTATAAGTACGAAGGCCTCCATGCTTTCGAAAGCACAGGAGCCTAGCTATATATATTTAAATATTAGAACTAGGCTACTATTTTATTGAACATAGGTTGGAACATGTGAGAATAGAACCTAGTGTTATTGAACATAGGTTGGAACATGTGAGAATAGAACCTAGTGTTATTGAACATAGGTTGGAACATGTGAGAATAGAACCTAGTGTTATTGAACATAGGTTGGAATATGTGAGAATGGAACCTAGTGTCATTGAATATAGGTTGGACATGAGATTGGAACCTAGAGTCATGGAACCTAGGTGGACAATGAGAAAGTTAACCTAGTGTCATTGAACATAGGTGAGACTTAGTGACTTGAACCTAAGGTCATGAGACTTAGGTTGGCAAGTGTAAAATGTTGAAACGGGATGTGCGACGATTTTGCTATCCCGGGTAGGCGACGATTTCGCTACCATGCCATGAGTTGGCGGTGTTGAAACGGGATGTGCGACGAGGTTGCTATCCCGGGTATGCGACGAGTTCGCTACCTATGCCATGAGTTGGCGGTGTTGAAACGGGATGTGCGACGATTTTGCTATCCCGGGTATGCGACGAGTTCGCTACCTATGCCATGAGTTGGCGGTGTTGAAATGGGATGTGCGACGAGGTTGCTATCCCGGGTATGCGACAAGTTCGCTACCTATGCCATGTGTTGGCGGTGTTGTGATGGGGTATGCGACGATTTTGCTATCCCGAGTATGCGACGAGTTCGCTACTCGAACTAGGAGGTGACGATTTCACTCCTTGGATGTTGGAACCATTATGGTGAGACGGCGATTCCGAAACCATAAGTAAATGACAAGTAATTGAACTTAGTCAATGTGAAATATAGGATGAACCTAGGAGAGAATGATAATTTACATTTCATTTGGTTGCATCCATTATGTTTATTTACAAGCATGTAAATAATTGTTGCATAGTTATTTGTGATCTAACTTGTGCATATGGTGTTTCTTTGGACCTGGTGGGTCGAGCTTCTCTCTTGGGTGGCCTTACCCACTGGGAACTATGTTTATAGTTCTCACCCCACGTTTTTCAGGTCCTTCCGCGAGTGAGGCGGCGGAGCGAGGCAAGGGTTTGGCTCTATAGATAGCGGTCCTTCCATTTTGGTGATACATAGAGTTGTACCCCTAGTCTTGGACTTGGATAGTATAGGGGTTTACATTGATTGTATGCAACTTGTATATTCCATAGTTTTGGAACATGATGTATGGAATGAAATTGAAAGAAAAGAAAAATTTGAGCATGTATAAATGTGCAATGTGATGTAATAGAAGTAGGACTTCTTTATGTTGATGCTTTCCTTGTGCAACTCTTGTACTTCGTTCCTAGTTGGAACATTGTGGATAAGCTTGTGTTGTGACGCCTTGGGCGGGTAGAAGAGACTATCCGTTCGGCGGGTCTGGGGCATGCGCCCGTGCGGTTATCCTTTCCACCTAGTTGGTGTTAAAGGCCCGACGGGGCGTGACATATTGATCTTATTGTAGATAGTATAAAGAATTTTGTATCAAAATTTCATCTAATTTGGATACTTTTACACCGTTAAACTTGAAAACGGCAGATTTCAACCATTAAAAATTATTGATTTTGAACCCTTTCTATCGCTAGGTAAATGATATCGAAAAACCGCAAAAAATATTTTCTAGAAACTTCAAATATGCTAGATCAAGTCTAATAGAGCCGATCGTCGATTCGAAAATTCCATCATCGAAAACGGCTGAGGATCACGGAGGCCTCCGTGCTCCTAAGAGCACAGCAGTCCTGCTCTATATATATATATATATATATATATATATATATATATATATATATATATATATATAATATAATTGAGCTCCTATGCTTCCGTTATATATATAATATAATTGAGCTCCTATGCTTTTAAAAGCACCAAGTCATTGATGATTGTAGATTTTTGACCATTGGATCAAGATTTATAGAGTTAGGATAATAGTGGTCCCCTAGGGTTGAGCGGGTGGTTGGTAGAATAGCATTATCTAAGGGGCGGAATTGGTCAAAGAAATAAATCTAACAGTGGGAAACTTGCAAGCATCAAGTGCCTAGTGCTTTTAAAAGCACCATAATCGGAGTATATATATACATATATATATATATAGAGCTAGACTCCTATGCTTTCGAAAGTACGGAGGCCTCCGTACTTATAAGTTATTTTCGATGATGGAACATCCGATCCGGCGATCGGTTTTGTTAGACATGATCAACGCACTATTTAGAAACCAAATTTCATAATTTTTTGACTTCATTTGTCTAGTAAACGAGTAGTCTAAAAATGAACGGTTGAAAATAAAAATCTCATAAAAAATAGTGATAAAAGACTCAAATATTAAATTAAAAGTATTGATCTTGCTATTGATGTTGAGTTGAATTTTCTATTAGAATTTCATATAATTTGGATTGTTCTACACCGTTGAACTTAAAAACGTGCTACATCGACCGTTAAAATAGTCATTTTTTGGACCTTTTGATCACTTGGTAAATAATATCGAAAAATTATAAAATTTGGTTTCTAGATAGTTTCAATAGTGTAGATTATGTCTAATAGAGCCGATCGTCGAATCGGATGTCCTATCATCGAAAACAACTTATAAGTACGGAGGCCTCCGTACTTTCGAAAGCACGGGAGACGTACTATATATATATATATATATATAGTTGAGCTAGAATACTATCGATAGCAAACGGGCACTTTTGCCACCCATTTGTTTTCGACGATGGAGCTTCCAAATCGACGATCGGCACCGTTGAACATGATCTAGAGCATTTAAAGTATCTAGAAATCAAATTTCATGCTTTTTCGACATCATTGGCCAAATGATCAAAGGGTTTCAAATTTTGTAATTTTAATGGTCCATATGAGACGTTTTCTTGTTTAACGGTGTAAAGATATCCAAATCAATTGAATTTTTGTTAGAAAATTCTTTAAACTATTTAAAACAAGATCTATACTCTTGATCTTGATTACAAAACTCCTATCATCACTTTTTAAAGGATATTTATTTTCAACCATTCATTTTTGTGTCTACTTGATGGGCAAGAAAATAATATAAAAAAAGCATGAAATTTGGTTTCTATATACTTTAAATGCTCTAGATCATGTTCAACGGTGCCGATCGTCCATTTGGAAGCTCCATCATCGAAAACAAATGGGTGGCAAAAGTGCCCGTTTGCTATCGATAGTATTCTAGTTCAACTCTCTCTCTCTCTCTCTCTCTCTCTCTCTATATATATATATATATATATATATATATATATATATATATATATATATATATATATATATATATATATATATATATATATATATATATATATGTATGTGTATATGTATATAGTTGAGCTTTGGTGCTTGTAAAAGCACAGGAGCTCAACGTACTTCTGATTTTTAGCCGTTGGATTGCATCAAGATCCGTGCAACACTGACACACCGTTAACAATGCTACACGGATCTTGAGGCGATCCGACGACTAAAAGTCACAAGCACAAATACTCTCGTGCTTTTAAAAGAACATGAGCTCAACACAAACACACACACACACTCTCTCTCTCTCTATATATATATATATATATATATATATAAAAGCACCAGCCACTTGGTGCTTGTAAGTTTCCAACCGTTAGATCTATCCCTTTGACCAATTGCACCCCTTAGATTATGCTATTCCATTAACCATCCACTCAACCCCAGGAGACCACTATTATCGTAACCTTACAAATTTTCATCCAAAGGTCAAAAACTTACAAGCACCAATGACTTGATGCTTTTAAAAGCATAAGAGCTCAATTCTCTCTCTCTCTCTCTCTCTCTCTATCTATCTATCTCTCTCTCTCTCTCTCTATATATATATGTAGATGTTTGATTTTAGAAATACGGTAATCTCCATGCTATCAAGTCATTTTTGATGTTGGGACTTCCAATCAGCTTCGTTACACTTGATTTTAAGTATTGTAAATATCTAGAAAATATCTAGAAAATATAGTTTTTGTGGCTTTTCGATATTATTTACCTAGTAATCGGAAGGGCTCAAAATCAACGGCTGAAATTAAAATTTTACAAAAAGTGTGACATAAAATTTTAAATCAAAGGTATTGATTTTGTTTTCTACAGTATAAAGAATTTTCTATCAAAAGTTTTGTGATTTGAATATTTCTACACTGTTAAACTTGCAAATGGCTCACCACAATTATTAAAATTATTGATTTTGAACCCTTCGATCACTAGGTAAATAATAACAAAAAATTGCAAAATTTATTTTCTAAATATACTTCAAATACTCGAGATTAAGTCTAACGGAGTTGATCGTCGATGCAAAAGTCTCAGTATCGAAAACAACTTGATAGCAATGGAGGCCACTGTGCTTCTAAAAGTACACAACCCTCTATTTCTCTCTCTCTCTTTCTATACATATAGAGAGAGAGAGAGAGAGAGTCCGGTTACAATATTATCAATAGCACCAAGCGCTTGGTGCTACCAAGTTTTCCACCGTTAGGTCTACTCCTTTGATCATTTTCATCCGTTAGATCATACGATTCAACCAACCAGCCACTCATCCCTAGGGAACCACTATCATCCTAACCACACATCCCTTCATCCAAGCACAGAAAACCTAATAGCACAATGACTTGGTGCTATTAATAGTATAGTAGCCTGGTTCTCTTTCTCTCTCTCTCTCTCTCTCTATATATATATATATAGAATTTGGCTACTATACTATTAATAGTACCAAGCGCTTGGTGCTATTAGGTTTCCGGCCCTTGGATGAAGGGATGTGCGGTAAGGAAGATAGTGGTCCCCGGTTAGGATAGTAGTGGTCTCCCAGGGTTGAGTGGGTGGTTTGTTGAATAGTATGATCTATCGGGTGGAAATAGTCAAAGGGATAGATCTAACGGCGAAAAACTCAATAGCACCAAGCGCTTGGTACTATCGATAGTATAGTAGCCGAAATCTCTCTCTCTCTCTCTCTCTCTCTATATATATATATATATATATAACTAGGCTACTATACTATTAATAGTACCAAGTCATTTGTGCTATTAGATTTTCGGCCCTTGGATGAAGGGACGTGTTATTAGCATAATAGTGGTCCCCTAGGGTTGAGTGGGTGGTTGGTTGGATAATATGATCTAATAGGTGAAAATGACCAAAGGAGTAGATCTAACGGTAGAAAACTTGGTAGCACTAGGCGCTTGGCGCTATTGATAGCATAGTAACCGAACTCTCTCTCACTCTCACTCACTCTCTCTCTCTCTCTCTATATATATATAATTGAGCTCCTATACTTTTAAAAGCACCAAGTCATTGGTGATTGACTGTGAGACCCCAGATTAGTCCTATATATGAGATATAATAGGGCTAAACTCTCAACCCGGCTTAAGCATTTTCGGCGGTGGCTAGGCCGAAGAGGTTGAGAGAGTTAAGCGTGCTAGGACGGGAGTAGTCCTAGGATGGGTGACCCCCTGGGAAGTTGGGGCGTCACAGTTGGTATCAGAGCCAATTACCAGCCGGAAGTGTGAGATGGGTCTCGGCTGAGCCGGGTCTGAATGACAGGCTAGCGAGACGTCTCACATCGCCTGGTACTTGTGAGTCTGAGCCTGACGAGGACGTCAGGGCTTAAAGGGGGGGAGATTGTGAGACCCCAGATTAGTCCTATATATGAGATATAATAGGGCTAAACTCTCAACCCGGCTTAAGCATTTTCGGCGGTGGCTAGGCCGAAGAGGTTGAGAGAGTTAAGCGTGCTAGGACGGGAGTAGTCCTAGGATGGGTGACCCCCTGGGAAGTTGGGGCGTCACATTGACCTTTGGAAGAAGATTTATATAGGGTTAGGATAATAGTGGTCCCTTAGGGTTGAGTGGGTGGTTGGTAGAATAGCATTACCTAAGGGGTGGAATTGGTCAAAGAAATAGATCTGACAGTGGAAAACTTACAAGCATCAAGTGCTTAGTGGTTTTAAAAGCACCATAGCTGGACTATATATATATAGAGTCCGGCTACTATACTCTTTATGAGTATAGATTCCTTTGTAATAATAAGTTTTCGGTCGTTAGAGCTACCCCTTTGACCATTTTCACCCGTTAGATCATACTATTCAACCAACCACCCACTCAACCCTAAGGGACCACTATCATCCTAACCGGGGACCACTATTATCCTAAAATCTGAAAAATCTGAACCAAAGCCAGCAAGAAAACTCGAACGAAAAGCTCACAATAAGCAGTAACCTACACCTCTAGGAAACTATTAATCAAAATTCTAGCAAGGTTAATTTAATGCCAAATCCCACGACCAAAAATCCAAACAATAGAGAAAATCAATTCAACCTACCTCAAAATTTAGAGAAGGGTAATCCACAAGTTTTCCTTTTCCCAGCCACGTGCCGTCTCAGCACCACAGTTGAGGAAAACAACTCCACACATAATATCCAACCGCGCACTCTGCTTTAGCCTAATAGAGGAAGAAGATAAACAGTAGGAGGAGAAGAAGATAAAGTAGAAAGCCCAATGGAAGGTCTCTATGGGAGAGAAATGAGAAAAGAGCTCGTAGATAGCACCCCCTATCTATTTATAGGCGAAAGAAAAATTGCAAGAGAGCCCTTTAGAAATAGAAAATACTGCTCCTAAGCCAACATGCAACTTTTTAGGCGCCCAGAACCATCTTTCGGGCATCCAAAACCATCGTAACTCCGCCCAAATGCTCCCATTGGCATCTAATGAGAAGTTGGAATTCGCAGAGTCCGGAACACTTTCGGGCACCCGGAACCTGACGCTTGAAACTCCTATGAGTCACCAACACAAATTGTGGTGGCTACAGTATTTCTGGACGTTCGAGAGTAGGGTTTGAAATAAAATCCAAAGCTGTATAGTCAATTTGGGTGCCCTGAACCAACTCTAGACATCCGAAAACTTTAGGAAACTTCAGTATTCGCAGGTTTTTCGACCTCAAGTCTATTTTTGCGTACATTTTGCGCTAAAACGGCTCCAGTCCGATTCGGCCCTCAATAGGCATGCTGACCAGTTGCCCACACTATACCCTAACTAAGCTGCTGAGTTCCAGAACACTATAATTTGAAGATAATTCTAGATATCAACTTCCGAACGACTTTGCTTATGAAAAAAGCCTAAGGTGAAATAACCTGCCGTACAACCAAATCTTGTACTATGCTAACAAACACTTTTACAAAAGTCTTACAAACCTTCTTAGGTGACTCTAGGTTATTGATAGATGTTTATGAATCACAAAACAAAGAAACATATTCGACCATTCAGAAATATATATATTTTTTTAAAAAAAACATGTAATATGTGCATAAGTATAAAATTACTCTTTATAGATGGTAGCCCTATATTGCGAATTTAACACTATATTGAAGTCGACTTGAACATCAAACTTCTGATTATAGATGTTGCATTTGCCTAATCCCTGTTAAAGAGGTTTTTGCAAATTGAACAATTAGTCCTCAAATTCTTTGAAAATTCTATAGTAGTCCTCATGTTTAAGCAATTCTACTAGGCCAACTCAATTTTTATCAAACACTAACTCTTAAAAGAAAATAAAATAAAGAAATGGACTGAAATTTGAAACTTAGGAGAAGGGTCAAAGGATTACAATGCAACTCATTGTAAATGGTACAAAAATAGTATTCAAAGCAAAGGTTACCTCAATCATTTTGTCCCCCCAAATCACATCTGCTTGGATGAGCTAATCACTGGCAATGAGATTGTAATCCCCTTCAGTATGCAAGACTGCATAGCTAGTGTGAATAATAACTACTGTTCTCGGATCCTTCATCCCACCAAGAAAACATTTTCTAAAAAGTATTATAAAAAATAGGTCGAGAAGAGAACAAATTGACAGCCAAACCAAAAAAGAAGACAAAAAAAATCTCCTCTTGCCTCATCGAAATCAACACCATATTTCATAGCGATGCCCCAGATACGATCAGAGGCAATTGCGTCTACTGCTAGCATCAAATCACGCCTAGAATTCACAACCTCCATAACCATCGACAATCTCTAGCACAAATGACAAAGAGCTTGACGGTTGGTACCCGAGGTCTCAAGTTCGAAGCCAAGTTGCATCATAAAAGAAAATGTAAGAAGTGGGTAGCACGCTACCTTTATCTCAAAAGCAACATCAGAACCTACCAATCAATCACAGATCTAATAACTTTTTCTTAAGAAAGCAAAAAGAAAGAAAGAAAGAAAGAAATCTTACGTTGAGTAGAAGTGGAGCACCATCTGCATATTTTGCTGCTGTTGGTGCTGCTGCTTTTAATGCTACTTCTCAGAGAGAGGAAAAAGGGAAGAGTGCAAATTTAGAGATGGCAAAACCACTATTGGCAGAGAGAGAGAGAGAGAGAGAGAGAGAGAGAGAGAGAGAGGAAAATCCCAAAGCGGATACACAGTAGGATCAGCGGATTTCATCTAGGACTACCATTTTGCACCCCACGCCCTCATGCACCTCACTTGCCACACCCGCCAAAGGTCCCTCACTGATAGTGGCGTGGATGATCCCGACAATGCCTTCTCCGGAGATGGTGATAGTGACGACAATGATGACTCTTCGGTCGCGGCGGAGGGGGGAAGTGGCCGCGCATTAAAGAAGGAAAAGAGAGAGAGAGAGAGAGAGAGAGAGAGAGAGAGAGAGAGAGAGAGAGAGAGAGAGAGAGAGAGAGAGAGAGAGATTTGACGGTGTATAGGGAAAGATGAGGGAGAGATAATTGATGTTGAGAGAGAGAGGGAGGAAAGAGAGAGAAAGAGGATAGGGGCGGACAGGAAGGAGATGGAGAGGCGACAATTGTAGACAGTAGTGGGATCGTGTGGATGTGTTAATTGGAAGTTTGGTGGAGTGAAGGTGAAGGGTCATTGCGAAAAAAAATACTGTAGGCAATTCTGAAGGTGGGAGTCAATCTCTAAATATAAGCCATATTCATGTTATGTCAGCTCCAATATTGAGTTTTAATATATTGTTATAAATTATAGATTATAGATAGATTATACATGATTGCTCTACACACAAGCAATTACAAAAGTGTTTTCTCAATCATAATTACTATATATAATATTTACAACATCTAATTAAATGACTCCAATTGCCTTAAAATACCATAAAAAATTATTCTTGCGAATTATTTTAATATGTAATTATCATGTTATTTTTTATGGAACTCTTCTTATATGATTAATTAGTATAATATAATTGATTTGGAATATATTTTATGTATTACAACTGTTACGAAGAAAAATTTATCGAATTATACATAGGGCAGCACAAAGTATCTCCAAAACATTTTTCCATCTTGAATAAAAGCATCCCAATTATATATTTTCGTATCATCAATTTTTAAAGCCATCAAACTATAGTAATGTTGTTGATGTGATCTTTCCATTTTTTTTGTCAATGAAACTATCGTAATGTTTGATGATTGTCATCTTTTTACATTGTTGTACGACAATGTAATTAGTTTGTTATCATTGTCACATTGCCGCGAAGAAATTTTCTATTAATGATGCCATTCTGCCCGATTAGAACATACCAGAATTAAGCGTTGTTGATTTTTGTTTTTGTTTAATTATCTCAAATGCAGTTATTGTGGAGAAACTAAAATTTATTTGCATTGTTTGTGATGATTTCCTTAATTTAATTTGTGCATATACGATTGATTTACTGCTAAAGTATATACTAATTAATTGCTGGTTTACTACTAAATTATTTAATAACCATTTGCTACTAGTACACTCCAAATTGTGATATACACCTTACACCGACTCCATCTAAGAGTCATTAATTTTTTTATTTGTCACGTCAATTTTATTACTTTTATTAAAAATTATTTAAATTTTTGTAAATCCTAGGATTGCGGGATTGTAAGATCTGCATTCCACTTTGGAATGTACAAATAAAACTTCTCTTATTTAATATGTGAATATAATTAAAATGTTTATTGAAGAAAGTAATGCATTCACATCTTCCATAAGAAGAATCACCAAATGGCTTGAAAGAAATGTATTGAAAGATTTGTTAGGAAGATTAAAAATTGTTAAGATGAGATTACTCGTTTAAAATGATTCATAATTTAAGTAAGTGCTATACATTATTATTATGATGCAGTGATTTATATGTTTATAGTACAACCAATGTTTACTCTAACTAAAAAAATTATTATAAAATAATAAAATATTATTATAATATTTAATGAAAAAAATTATAAATAATACGTGCGTTATTCTCAATCACTTTCTAAGTTTTCATTATGGAATTGATTTTTTCTTCTTTTTGAGGAATTGGAAATTAAACTATTATACGCAAGCTTATCCAGGATCGAATTAGTCACGTTTTGAAGAATTCTTCTCCTTCCACGCCGCCGTTGATCGTTGTTAACTTCCATTAACGTCACTCTTCCACGTACGTCACTCTCTTTCCCCCCACCTTCCTCCTTCCAACAACAAACGTTAAAACCCTCCATCGGGATAGCTCGCTTCTACACATCACACCCTCCCTTCCCTTCCCTAATTCCCTTCCCTAATTCCCTTCCACAACAACAAACTCCTCTAACCAAAACAACGAAACCACCCCACTCTCTCTCATCTTCCTCTCTCCCCCTCTCCACTGCGCGCAACCTTCTCCACAGAATTCCCCAGATCTCACCGGTTCCGCAGAGTTTCCCAACCACTTTAGAGAGAAACCCAGTTAATTCCCGAAAGCCGATTTTTAGCAGCAACAATGGCGGAGAAGGAGGCGTCGGCGTCCGCCAATAGCGCCGCGGCGGTGACCATAAGCAGCGAGATCATGGTGGCCACGGTCATCTTCCTCTTCATGGTTGTCGCCTTCGTCTTCGTCCTCTACCTCTACGCCAAGCGGTACGTGGGCGCGAATCCCGTGCTCGGCCGCTCCCGCACCCGGCCCCGCTTCGTCTTCGCCGCCGAGCTCGCGCCGTGCGGCGGCCTCCACCCGGCCGTTCTTACGGCGCTCCCGGTCGCCGCTTATCGGGTGGAGAACTACAAGGAGGGGCTGGAGTGCGCCGTGTGCCTCTCCGAGGTCTCGGAGGGTGAGCGGATTCGTCTACTTCCTGATTGCGACCACGGGTTTCACGTCGAGTGCATCGACATGTGGTTCCACTCCCACTCTACGTGCCCCCTCTGTCGCACACTAGTCGCCGCCCGACCGGCTGATCCCGCCGCCGGATCAGCAGGAATTCGGCGTCCACAAGACGTTTCTGGAAATGGGTCTTCGAGGGAGTCGCCGGCTTTGCCCACAAATGTGCTCTTCTGGGGAATTCAGGGCGGGGTTAGCGCACAAGAAGGTGCGTCGAGTTCGTCGGGCTCCTCCTCTTCTTCTTCTTCTTCTTCTACGAGGAAGGATACGAGGAAGGAAGAAGGGGTGCTCATGATAGAGATTCCACGGCGATGTTTTCCGGGATCGCCGGCACCAATCTCGCCCCTGGAGGAGATAAAGTCGCCATCTTTGGCGAGGTTGAGGTCGTTAAAGAGGCTTTTGAGCAGGGGGAAGCAGGCAACTGGGGCTTCATGTAGTCCACTTGGAGGTGATATTGTTTGATTAAAGTATTATTTAGGTAATTATTCTGCAAAAGTCCCAAACAAGCTAAACTAAACTGAAATTTGATTAGCTTCATCAATAGAGATTGATGAATATGGGGAATTTGATTCCTAAAGGAATGTTGTTTATAGTCTATCATCGGATTATATGAAAGTGTCGTTCTTTAAATGTATAGGGAGAAGAACCATCTATGTATGATGTTTATAAGACGTGAAATTGTACAGATGGGCAGTTTGTTGATTCAATTGATCCAGTTAAGATTTTTATCATTCCTTTTCTTTTCCCATTTTTTGGTCACTGTGGGAATCTCATGGAAGTTTTTATGTGCTTGCATGTATGATTAAAAGGCGCTCGAACAGAAATAGAAGAAAGAAAAATCTCTACTTCAATTTCTGGTCCTAAGCGTGGTTAACTAGTCGTGTTTCTCAACATATGCGTTGGAGTTATCTTGCACAGGAAATAAAATTAATTCTACTGGTTAGATGTTCTAGTTTAAGCTTCATTCTAGAAAAAAATCGGCACTTATTTTGTAGCATAGAATATTTTCTTTGGACGAAACTCTAATGATCTAGCATCAGTTTTCTAGTAGCGTGAGTTTCGTTCTTTCTGCAGGGACGATGATATTTTTGGCTACTTACAGATCAAGATCAAAAAATGTTTATGCTGAAACACCCCATATTTTTTTATTTTAATTTAATTTAATTAATTTATTTATTTTTGATAGAGATGGACTATTTTTGCATAACTTAAAAGTTTAGGAGTCTAAGTGAAATTGCGCAACCCTAATTAATTAAGAGCTTCCAAATCCCTTATTCTCTCTCTTGTACGGCAGCCCCTCCACCGAGACTCTCTCTCTCGTTCTCTTCCGCGTGTGCCTCTCCCTCACTCGCGCCTCACCCGCATGCGATCCTTCTTTCTTTCTCGCGCGATTCTCAACCCTCGTCTTTCGACGCCGCCACCTTCGCCGTACACCTCGATTTTCGTCGGCGTCGTTTCGTTCGTTACCATCATCCGTTTCTTCGTCAAAGGTATCTCGTTCGTCATCGTTTCCGTCATCAAAAAGGGTCTCTATTTGTTCTCTTTATCTTATTATTGAAAGAATTCTTTTCTTGATAGATTTTAGATCTAAATATGTTTTTTTAGAATCTGAAATTTGTGTTAAATATTGATCTTGAATCAATAAAAGTTTTGGATTATTTGAATCTTTGTAATTCCATTAGATTCCAATATGTAAAATTCTTATATTCTATATGTTAATTAGAACGCCCACCAAGTGTTCGACCTAATGCCTAAGAGAATATAAATATAAATTTTACTTCCGAATTTGACCTATTTGGATTACAATTAGCAAATATAGGTGTTCCTATTTAAAAATAATCCTTTCGAACATGCAAGTGTTCATTCAAAAATTTTCTTTAAAAATTTGATCCTATTCATGTTGCACTATCTTTTTGAATAAGATAGTCTATCAAATTCTTTCTTTTTATTTGATAGTTGTTATTCCTCAACTTATTGTGTTCGAAACTTTTTTTCTATATAAGATTGGCCTTTTAGCGATTTAAATTTGTGCTAGTATTCTATTTGAGCTTATCTAATTATTATGTTGGAAATTACTTGATATCTTGTGAACTAATTAGTGCTATGTTAGACGTGTTGAACGTCTATTAGAAACTAAATCAGAACCTAAAACTTTGGCTATTTGTGTTTTGCTTTTGTAATGATACTTTGGTTCTTATATTAGGTCCCGTTGATTAATTTGATACCCGACGTTTCACCGATCAATACTCAGGTTAATTAGAGGTAAGTGATCTAACATCTGTTAGTTTATTTTGTAAAATTCTAGTAATATGTTCTAAAAATAAAAACTCTTTTACGTAGATTTTCTTTTAAAAATGGGTTAAGTGTGCTTATATAAATTATAAATCATCGAAAGGTTTCAAAAAAGCTTTAAATCTAATTGCTATGCAATTTCTGAAAATGTGTGCTTTCAATATTGTGCTTGTTTGATAAAAGTTTAGTATTCGATAATTGCTCTCTTTTAAATATATATTTTTTTGAGAGGAAGGTAGCATGCTACCCGCTTCATTCATTGAAAGTGTGAACTAAGCAACAGGAGTGAGGCATCAGAGGCCTCGAAAAGAGCAACAGAAAAAAAAAAAAAAATAATAGTGTCCGGTAGTAGGAAAAGTCAGCTCCCAAAGGTTAACCAACTGCTTGATCTTAAGAGTAGCAAGAAAAGGGTCTGGCTAGAGTTTCGAAAAGATGGCACTATTCCTGACCTCCCAAATGACCCACCAGCATGTGACAAGTCCGGTTAACCAATTATACGTGTAACCCGCTCCCGACCTATCCTTCCATCTAGCCCAGACGAAGCTCACGTCGTCTCCCAAGTCTGTGGGTTGGACATTCGACAAGGTCATGACCAAGAGGAATTTAGAGAAAACGCATCGTGCGAAAAGATGATCTCTCTTTTAAATATTGACTGGGTAAATAATCTCAAAATGTGATGTCTCTTGGTATATTGCAATATTGTTGGCCATGTCGACATGAACTTTGTGATGGAAGCTAGCTTCGATTTTGTGATGCACCACCGAATGCAATTTTGTGACGCGCCTTTGGGTGCAATTTTGTGATGCGTCTTCGAGTGCTATTGATATACACCTTCGGGTGATTTTGCTCTGCGATCGCGCCTTCGAGTGCCTTTGATATGTGTTTAGAATTTTTGCCAATAGGTCGCTAGTTACCGGAGACTTTTCTTTTAAATTCTAATTTTAGAATAAGAATGGTTTTGTTTAAATTTCGTTATTCTTTATCTTTTTGTGAGATATATTTATGGCCTTTTTGCATAAAAAATCCACTAGTTTTGGGCTTTTACAAACTTGGGTCGCTTTTTTCGGTTTGGCAGATTCGATCCAGATTTTCAAGAAACTGACCAAAATACCCCTAGTTTCTTTTCTCTCTTCTTTTTTTTTTTACTCGCGTTCTTTTTTTTCCGCTCTTCTCGCCTCCCTCCCCTCCGTCGACTTTGTCTGCCACTACGGCCCCGACGCCGCCACTGCCATCCACTGCGCCGCCTCGGGCGCCTCCGAGTGCGCCCTCGACGCCATCAGGCTCCTCCTCGACGCCGGCGCCAATCCTGCTGCAGCGGATGCCGCCGGCCTCCTTCCTGCCGACGTCGTCGTCGCCTCCCAACGTCAAGATCGTCCTGATCCGCCTCCTTGGTGGCGACTGCCGTGGGGGCGGGGGTGAGGCCGCGGTCGGAGAAGCTGCGGCGGGAGGGGGAGATGCCGGTGTAGAGGATGCCGATGATGAGGTTGGAGCCGAAGTCTGAGTCAGCGAGGATGGTGGAGGGCGGCGACGGGAGCAGCCCGAGGAAGTGCGGCGAGCGCGTCGTGTCGGGGCGCCGCACCAGCTCGGGGACGATGGACACCACGCCCGACGCCGACGACAGCGCCGCAGCCGCCGCGGGGGAGAGCCGCGCCGAGAACCCGCGGAAGATGGTCGAGTACGTATGGATCAGCGGCCTGCCGGCAGGCCACGCCGCCGTCGACGGCGACCCCTCGGCGGCGAGGACGGCGGTCTCGTACCAGTGGGCGTGGGTGGGAAGATGGAGGGCTTTGGCGTCGCGGTCGACGCGCACGATGTACTTGCGCTTACACTCATCTTCGACTCCGCCATTGATGGGGATTGGAGTACTGGAGAAGAAGAAGAAGGAGAGGAAGAAGAAGAAGAAATAGTGCAAAATTCTCTTAAAGAGTGTAATATTGGTCTAAAGAGTGTAAATTTCATTCCAAAAGAGTATAATTTCTATCTCAAATGATGTAATTTTTATTAAAACAGTACAATTTTTTTTTTAAACGGTGTAATTTTATTCTTTAGAATCATATTTACACTCTTTAGAAGAATGTTACACTATTTCAGAATAATTTACACTATTTTTTTCTTCTTCTTCTTCCACCAATTTACACCATTTTTTTTTCTTCCTCTTCTTCCTCTTCTTCCTCTTTCTTTCTCTTCCTTATCCTCCCTGAAGACCTCCTTCTCCGCCCCTCTCCCTCTCCCGCTCCCTCTCCCTCCCGCCGCTGCCGCCGTAGCTCTCGTCGTTCGCGTCCCGTCGAGCTCGGCGCCGCCGTAGCTCTCCATCTCCTTCTCCTCCTCCGTAGCCTTCTTATTACCCGACGAGGATCTGAATCCGAGCTTCCTCAACGGCCCCAGCACGGAGGAGCTTCTCGCAGTAGCCTCGGCGAAGGCGGAGGCGGCAGCGGAGATCGCCGCGATCCCGAGGAGCACGGCGACGGAGGCCGCCGCGATCGCCTCCCCCGCGATACCCGCGATCTCGGTGCACGACGCGGATCTCGAGGCGGATTGGACGGCGGAGGCGATCCGGGCGAGTTCCTTCTCCGCGCGCCGCTGCGATCCGAGCGAGGACGCGAGCTGCGCCGCGGACTGGCTCTCCTTGAGATCGAGCGCGGGGGATCGGAGCGATCCGTAGGCGTCGGCGAGGCGGAGGAGTTCGTCGAGGAGAGGATCGGCGGCGCCGGCGCGGCGAAGGGCGTCCTCGGCCTAGGGGAGGCGGAGGAGCTCGTCGAGCACGGCGAGGAGGAGCCCAATCCGGCCGAGGCCGGTCGAGATCCCACTAGCTCGTATCGCCCGTGCAGCACCACGCCGCGTCCTCCCCGAGCGGGCGGCCAGGGCCGACGGTGGCGTCGCCAGAGGGGGGGGCGGCGGTGGCAGGGTCGTCCCCGCAGCGGCGATTGACGTCGACGGAGGGGAGGGAGACGAGGAGAGGGAAAAAAAGGAGAGAGAAAAGAAAATAGGGGTATTTTGGTCAGTTTCTTTAAAATCTGGATCGAATCTGCAAAACCGAAAAAAGCGACCCAAGTTTGCAAAAGCCCAAAACTAGTGGATTTTTTATGCAAAAAGGCCTATATTTATAAAGCTTAAAATTCTAAATGAGACTTCTGAATTTTGCTAAACTCAATCATCTTTATATTTTTGGTAACGAAGTTATAATTAAGTATTTATAAAATATTTTGGTTGCATGCTTAATCCAGCTAATGTGGTGTATGGTCACTTACCCCGGTATGGAGTCTGATCAGCTTATGGGGGATGGGACCGAGTGAACGCTAGACGCTGAGATTCGTTTGTTTCAGAGCTATTGTTAATTAATTAGATAGTTTAGTTAGTTTAAATTTAACTTTTGACGGACATTTAATATTTTGCTTAGTTAGAATTATTATGAAATTTGATGAATTTAGTTGATTATTTGTGGAACTTTCAACTATGGATTTAGTTTTGTGGATTCAAGTCAGATTGGTATTTAATTTAAATTCGTGATAGATTATTTTTGCTCGATATCAGTATGTTTTGTTGCCTTGCATGTTTGTAATTGAATAATTGCAGATATGCGGCGTCTGTTACGTCTCGGGCTCGGGGCGTGACAATGCTGCGCTGATTATATCGCCAACTTTGTTTTATGTATGTATACTATTATAGAAAATTACCATTTTTCATTCATGTGAATTCGACTGGTTAGATGTTCTAGTTTAAGCTTCATTCTAGAAAAAAATATGCACTTATTTTGTAGCATAGAATATTTTCTTTGGACGAAACTCTAATGATCTAGAATCAGTTTTCTAGTAGCGTGAGTTTCGTTCTCTCTACAGGGACGATGATATCTTTGGCAACTTACAGATCAAGATCAAGAAATGTTTATGCTGTAACACCCATTTTTTTTTATTTTAATTTAATTTAATTAATTTATTATTTTTGATAGAGAGGGACTATTTTTGCATAACTTAAAAGTTTAGGGGTCTAAGTGAAATTGTGCAACCCTAATTAATTAAGAGCTCCCAAATCCCCTATTCTCTCTCTTGTATGGCAGCCCCTCCACTCTCTCTCTCTCTCTCTCTCTCTCTCTCTCTCTCTCTCTCTCTCTCGTTCTCTTCCGCGTGTGCCTCTCCCTCACTCGCGCCTCACCCGCTTGCGATCCTTCTTTCTTTCTCGCGCGATCCTCAACCCTCGTCTTTCGACGCCGCCACCTTCGCCGTACTCCTTAATTTTTGTCGGCGTCGTTTCGTTCGTTACCATCATCTGTTTCTTCGTCAAAGGTATCTCGTTCGTCATCGTTTCCATCATCAAAAATGGTCTCTATTTGTTCTCTTTATCTTTTTATTGAAAGAATTCTTTTCTTGATAGATTTTAGATCTAAACATGTTTTTTTAGAATCTGAAATTTGTGTTAAATATTGATCTTGAATCTATAAAATTTTTGGATTATTTGAA
The DNA here is from genome assembly GCA_016920855.1 of Puya raimondii. NCBI lineage: Eukaryota > Viridiplantae > Streptophyta > Magnoliopsida > Poales > Bromeliaceae > Puya > Puya raimondii. Next base: position 88,248,264 of record JABWPP010000050.1, read on the forward strand.
TCTTTGTAACTCCATTAGATTCCAATATGTAGATTTTTTATATTCTATATGTTAATTGGAACGCCCACCAAGTGTTCGACCTAACGTCTAAGAGAATATAAATATAAATTTTACTTCCGAATTTGACCTATTTGGATTACAATTAGCAAATATAGGTGTTCCTATTTAAAAATAATCCTTTCGAACATGCAAGCCTTCATTCAAAATATTTCTTTAAAAATTTGATCCTATTCATGTTGCACTATTTTTTTGAATAAGATAGCCCATCAAATTCTTTCTTTTTATTTGATAGTTGTTATTCCTCAACTTATTGTGTTCGAAACCTTTTTTCTATATAAGATTGGCCTTTTAGCGATTTAAACTTGTGCTAGTATTCTATTTGAGCTTATCTAATTATTATGTTGAAAGTTACTTGATATATTGTGAACTAATTAGTGCTATGTTGTAAGAATTTGATTTTTTTTAATTTGAATTTGTTTTGTTTTCTCTTTCTCTCTCTATTGGTATATATATATATATATATATATATATATATATATATATATATATATATATATATATGTATTTTATGTTGTGTTTGTTGTTGGAGGTGAAAGGGGATGACTTGTGTCGCGAATCGGCGACCGTTTCCAGAGATCCAAAATCGTAGGTTCGATGTCTCGGCAGTGCTGATGGCGATGGCGCGATCCGTTCGTGCATGCGACCGTCGGATCGTGAGATATCGCGAGATCATCGCCGAGAGGTCGTAATTCGTGTTTTGATCTCTTCACGAAATGGGTCCTTTTTCATGCACCGTTTTGCGTGAAATCGTGTGTGGAGGGGTGTCCGTGCGTTTTACACATGCTGTGAGGGACTCGGGATGAATTTGCTCGGTTTCGGGGGTTTATTTGCATTTTTGCACTTTGTATAGTTATGTGAGTTGTGGGATTAAATCCTCCCCGGCCGCCCCCGTGCCGCCGGTGCACCGCCGCAACCGCCGCTAGGGCTGCTAGGGCAGCTGCGGCCGAGGGCCTCGAGCTGCCGCCGCCGCCGCCGCCGCCTTCTCTTCTCGCGGTCACCCCATACCCGACGTCCGGTGAACCACCTCTTGCCGGTGCTCGCCGTCCCGACCGTCGCCGCCGCCGTTCGTTGCCGGAGCTGGCATGCCCTAGCCGCCCGAGAGCTGGGGCTCTCCCCGCGCCGCCGCCGCCGCTTTCTGCCGCCGGTTGAGGTGAGCTCCCTCTTCTCCACCTGCCCCGCGTTCGACCTGAGCCGCCGCGCGCGCTGCATGTCATCCGGCAGCCGGCCAGAGCATGCTTGCTCCCGCCGGGCTTGGTCCTTGCTTGGTTGGGGTTGCATGCATGGCCCCAGGCCTCTGGCTGCCTCCCGAACCTCGGGAAGGTGAGCACGATGATCGTAGCGATGCGCTAATCACCGTGCTCACCTTGAATTGCTATTTCGGTGCGCCGCTTTGCAGTTTATCCTTGCCGAGCCCTTTTATTGCATGTTGGTTCCATTTTTGTGGGCCGTTTGAGCCCGCGACTGTCCCTGTCGCAGAGGGGCTGTGAGCACGGCCTCCGTTGCGTCGTTCCCTATCCGCTGGTGCTTGCGGAGGGTTGTGCGGACGAGCGGATTGCTCCAACTTTGCTTTTATTACCTCTTTTCGGTGTTTAGTTGCATGTTTAGGGGCTTTATGTGTTTGTGGCAGCGTTATGATGCTGCGGGCAGCAAGGGTATGACCCTTGAGGCCCGGTGGACTAGTTGTCCAATCTCTTCGCCCTTCACGGAGATCTGGTTTGATTTTCGGTGCGTTTTCTGATAAAATAGTCGGCGGAACGCGCGTTTTGGTCGTGCGACTCACTTGCTGGTTTCATGAGCGACTTGGCTTCGTCGTATAGCCTCGTTGGCTGTTCTTCATCGCTGTCCCGAAGTTTGGAGGGCAGCGGATGAGTGACGGAGGGTTTCGGTGGCAAATCGACATTTTTTGGGAACCCGGAAAGCCGTTTCGGATGCGTTGGTGTTCGTAGCATCCCGGCCTTGTGCCCGCTGTCCAACCACCTTGTTTGGTGTGGTTGTGGACAGCGGAGCACTCGGGTGGTTTGTTGGCACCCCTCTGGGGCTTGGTTTGAGTTCGGGATCGTCCCAGCGGGTTTTCCGGACGATTCGACGGTTTCGGGTTGTGTGCTTTCGTTGTTAGTGTCAACTCGGTGGACCTTGACCCTGTTAGTACCTCATAGGTCCTGTCGACGTCCCCGTGAGCCGTTGGTGTTAGGCTCTCTCGTTTCTGCAGGTGGGTACTTCGATCCGGAGTCGGTTCAGTGGACTAGCGGTGATACCTTTCTATCCCTTTCTCTTGCATGTTGATTATTAGTTCACTAGACTCCCTTTCCTCTACTTTTGTGAGCTTGCCATTAGTAGAGTAGTGTGATTGCACGGTTTATTGTGATGACCTGGTTGGTCGGTGGAGATCGCCTATTGTTCCGAGCGATCCTTGGACTTGGTCCTGTTATTAGTCTCGGTTTGTTGCCGTTCTGTGGATTGAGCATATTGCATCGATCGTCACAGCTCTTCTAGCACTTCGCGTACGCCCGCGGTCTGATCCACTGCTTAGGGTGTTCTTTTCCAGAAAAGGGTTGTGTGTTTCCAACCCGTGAGCCTCTCGACATGTGCATCTGCGGAGGTTATGTGCCGGTGAGTGAGCAGTTGTGACAGTGCCAGGGATCCGTCCCTGTGGCCTAGTGGTGATTGGGTTTCATTATTTATCTACAGTTGATGCATGTGCTATTTGCTTACAGTAGCATAGTCGTTCATGTATGGTTCGTACTCATGCTTACTTATGCTACTGTTTTACTTACCTATCTATCTGTTGACCCTCGCGCCGGTGTGTACACATCGCCTTCGTCGGCTTGCGGTACCCACTGGGAGGGGAGACATGTTTATCATGTTCTCACCCCCCCGCCATCGTTGTTTTTTTCAGGTGAGCCGAGTGGTGGAAGTCGGGACGTTGTGAGACGCGACTAGATAGCTGCTTTAGAGGTCCCGACCTGTGTTACCACCGTTTTGGTTGCTACCAGACACTCTCCCTTTACCTAGTAGACTTATGGATATGGTTCAGTATTTTGTGTTGATTGCATGCGTAGATATTGTGGATGACTATGCTTAGTATATCGTTCTTATGGTTTAGTTATGTGATCTTCTGTGATTCATGGATTTCTACCCCTAGTGGCAGCGGTTTTCAAAGTGAAGGTTTTCGTGTGGGAAACGGTTTTCAAACAGCTTTTAATCGATCGATTTTTGGATTTCAAAAGAGAGTTCTCGTGTGGAGAACGATTTTCAAATGATCTTTAAATGGTTGAGATTAGGATTTCAAATAAAGCTTCTGGGTAAAAAATATTTTTATAGAATGATCTGTTGTTTGTGCATCGCATCATCCTTCGTCTAAGGACTTGTTTAGATACATGCAATTGTCAAGGACAGTTAGCTGTATGTATTGGACAGTGTGATTTGTTGTGTGTGTGATGAATGAATGGTGGTTGTGATCCTGTTTGTATCGTGTGTACGCCATGCAAATACAGGGGAGACTCTGTTCGTGTAGACAGTGGGACCTGTATTTGTGGCAGGTCTGTACGTGCCGCGGGCTAGGCTTTCAAAATAAAAATATGGCACGTTCTTCCGCTTCTAAAACTAGCCCGGGGCGTGACAGATTAAGATGGTATCAGAGCGTAAAGGTTACAAACACTCATTCATTCATAAATTTGTAACTGAACCATTGGTTAGGCTGACTCATAGGAAGACCTAAGATGTATAGGTGCGCGAGTTCGGGAGTTTGTTTTCGGCTTGTGTTTTGTGGGTGTTGCCGACCCCTTTCTCTTACGCGGTTTCTGTGTTTTACAGATGGCTCGTGGTCGTCGTAGACCTCCCCGTCCTGGTCGTGGTGGTGGGCGTGCGCCTGCGGAGCCGTCCGCTGGTGTTCAGACTCGGGCTACTGCGGCTGGTTCGAGCGAGGAGCCGGCAGGAGGCGAGCAGCCTGCTGTTGATCGTACCCTGCAGCTAGAGGCTGAGGTGGCCGAGGTGAGGGGTCAGCTGACGGCCCTTTCCGGCATGTTCCAGCAGTTCCTGCAGCAGCAGGCTAGGGCGACTGCCGCTACAGCCCCTCCTCCTCCTCCTCCGCCGAGTGCCCCGATGACTGCAGACCCTCCTGTGGCACCCACGCCATTTGTGGCCACGACCGCGACGACGACAGTGACTACGTCGATTGTTCCGTGTGTGGACGCCGACCCCGTGATTGGGGGTGGTGGCCACATCCAAGCGCGATTGGCGGATTTTCGGAGGTTCGATCCGCCCTTGTTCGCAGGCAAGAAGTGTGGTGGACGGACTGTGGAGCGTTGGGTCGCAAAGATTGAGAAGCTCTTTCGCGACCTCTGCATCGACGAGCAGGACAAGGTCCCGTTGGCCACCCACTGTCTGGATGACGAGGCCTACGATTGGTGGTTGCACCTCCTGACGACCCGTTACGTCGCTGCCTACCCTTCGTGGAAGGAGTTTCGGGAGATCATTTTCAGCCACTACTTCCGAGAGAGCACGAAGCAGAGTTTGGAGCGAGAGTTTGAGCGTCTCAAGCAGGGGAATCACATCGTGGAGGAGTACGAGCGGGACTTCTCCCGCATCATCGGCTTGATTCCCTTCGCTGCCCGAGACGAGTACCATTAGGCGCGCCTATTTGCGAGGGGATTGAGGCCGAGCATCCGCCTCTTGATCGCCTCCCATGGGGTGATGACGTACGATAAGTACTACGAGCGCGCCCAGATGGTTCAGTACGAGACGGAGGAGACGCGCGCCGAGCGAGATCAGCCCGAGAGGAATGCTGACCGGAAGCGTTCCTACCCCAGTTCCAGCGGTGGCTCTTTCTCTAGGAAGAGGCCACCGAAGCATCAGCGGAGCCAGTCAGCCAGGAGCGCTCCATCTGGGAGCCAGTGGCAGGAGAACCCGATGCGTGTTATCTGTGGGCAGGGTTATTGGCCGTACGCCTGCCCCCAGCGCCGAGATCACTGCTTCCGATGCGGCCAGAAGGGACATATGCGACAGCTTTGCACGATGGGACCAGCGCAGAGTACTGCTTCCTCTCCAGCCACTCAGAGGCAGAACCGGAGGAACCCACCACCAGCAGCTGCAGCTTCGTCTAGGCATCCCTCCACTTCTCGCCAGCAGGAGGGGACACCCCAGGCGTCGGGTGGATGTGTCTTCAACATGTCGCACCCTGAGGGAGACATCGTGGTTGCAGGTATAACCTCCCTCTTCGGCTCTCGTGCTAGGACGTTGTTTGATACCAGAGCATCGCATTCTTTCATTTCTCGTTCTTTTGCACGCGAGCACGGTCTGGAGTCGAGTCCGCTTCTTGTACCCCTTCGGATCCAGACCCCCGGCAAGGGCCTTGGAGCAGAGCGATGGATCAGGGCTTGTCCGATGTTGCTTGGCGACCAGGTGTTCTCGGCGAACCTGGTCGTGTTGCCGTTGAAGGAGTTCGATGTGGTGCTTGGGATGGACTGGCTCACCAAGCATCACGCCACTATCGACTGTGAGCAGAGGACGGTGACTTTCGCGGAGCCGGGCGAAAAGGAATTCATCTACCGTGCTTGTAAGAGTTCTTTCTTCGCCTTGACTATCTCGTCTGCCCAGGCTAGGAGTTTGTTGATCGGTGGATGTACGGCTTACCTGGCTTCGGTAGACGTCATTCATCAAGCCGTACCGGCTCTGGAGGATATTCTGGTGGCTCAAAATTTTCCCGATGTCTTTCCTGCTGAGCTACCCGGGATGCCTCCTGACCGAGAGATTGACTTCTTCATTGATTTGGTTCCGGGCACTACTCCGATTTCGAAGGCCCCCTATCGCATGGCGTTCGCCGAATTGAAGGAGCTGAAGGCTCAGCTGGAGGATCTTCTGGAGTTGGGCTTCATCCGACCAAGTGTTTCTCCTTGGGGGGCACCGGTCCTCTTCGTCAAGAAAAAGGATGGTAGTATGCGCTTGTGCATTGACTACTGAGAGCTCAACAAGGTGACGGTGAAGAACAAGTACCCTCTACCGCGGATCGACGATCTCTTCGACCAGCTTCAGGGAGCCTCGGTATTCTCGAAGATTGATTTACAGTCAGGTTATCATCAGCTCAAGATCAAGGCCGAGGACGTTGCGAAGACGACTTTCCGGACTCGTTACGGACATTACGAGTTCACTGTGATGCCGTTCGGTTTGACTAACGCCCCGGCAACTTTCATGGATTTGATGAACAGGGTCTTCCGGCAGTTCTTGGATCAGTTTGTCGTGGTCTTTATTGGCGACATACTGATCTATTCGAGGAGCGACGTGGAGCATGAGGATCATCTTCGACGAGTCCTCCTGACGCTTCGAGAGCATAAGCTTTACGCTAAGCTCAAGAAGTGTGAGTTCTGGCTTAGGGAAGTCTCCTTCTTGGGTCACATCGTGACGCAGTCTGGTATCACGATGGACCCGAAGAAGGTGGACTCAGTGGTGGATTGGCCTGTTCTGACATCTATGACGGAGATCAGGAGCTTCCTCGGCTTGGCGGGTTATTACCGGAGATTTTTTAATGATACTTTGGTTCTTATATTAGGTTCCGTTGATTAATTTGATACCCGACGTTTCACCGATCAATACTCAGGTTAATTAGAGGTAAGTGGCCTAACGCCTATTAGTTTTTTTGTAAAATTCTAGTAATATGTTCTGAAAATAAAAACTCTTTTGCGTAGATTTTCTTTTAAAATAGGTTAAGTGTGCTTATATAAATTATAAATCATCGAAAGGTTTCAAAAAAGCTTTAAATCTAATTGCTATGCAATTTCTGAAAATGTGTGCTTTCAATATTGTGCTTGTTTGATAAAAGTTTAGTATTCGATAATTGCTCTCTTTTAAATATTGACTAGGTAAATAATCTCAAAATGTGATGTCTCTTGGTATATTGCTATATTGTTGGCCATGTCGACATGAACTTTGTGATAGAAGCTAGCTTCGATTTTGTAATGCACCACCGAATGTAATTTTGTGACGCGCCATTGGGAGTAATTTTGTGATGCGTCTTCGGGTGCTTTTGATATACACCTTCGGGTGATTTTGCTCTGCAATCGCGCCTTCGGGTGCCTTTGATATTTGTTTAGGACCTTTGCCAACAGGTCGCTAGTTACCGAAGACTTTCCTTTTAAATTCTAATTTTAGAATAAGAATGCTTTTGTTTAAATTTCGTTATTCTTTATCTTTTTGTGATATATATTTATAAAGCTTAAAATTCTAAATGAGACTTTTGAATTTTGCTAAACTCAGCCATCTTTATATTTTTGGTAACGAAGTTATAATTAAGTATTTATAAAATATTTTGGTTGCATGCTTAATCCAGCTAATGTGGTGTATGGTCACTTACCCAGGTATGGAGTCTGATCAGCTTGTGGGGGATGGGACAGAGTGAACGCTAGACGCTGAGATTCGTTTGTTTCAGGGTTATTGTTAATTAATTAGATAGTTTAGTTAGTTTAAATTTAACTTGTGACGGACATTTAATATTTTGCTTAGTTAGAATTATTATAAAATTTGATGAATTTAGTTGATTATTTGTGGAACTTTCAAATATGGATTTAGTTTTGTGGATTCAAGTCGGATTGGTATTTAATTTAAATTCGTGATAGATTATTTTTGCTCGGTATCAGTATGTTTTGTTGCCTTGCATGTTTGCAATTGAATAATTACAGATATGCGGCGTCTGTTACGTCTCGGGCTCAAGGCGTGACAATGCTGCGCTGATTATATCGCTAACTTTGTTTTATGTATGTATCTATGTACTATTACAGAAAATTACCATTTTTGATTCATGTGAATTCTACAGTTTATGCTGTAACTGTAAGGTTCTGAATTTTGAAAATTTTAAACTTTTATGTTTGTCGCTTCTCTCTCACTCTCTACATGTATATATATGTATATATATATATATATGGTATATATGTGTGTATATATTTGTTTATTGTATGTGTGGTTGTGTGTTGGAGGCGAAGGGGATGGCTTTTGTCGCGAATCGGCGACTGTTTCTAGAGATCCAAAATCGCAGTAATGTTCTGGCAGTGCTGATCGCGCATCGCGATCCGTTCGCGAATCCGACAGTCGGATCGCGAGATATTGTGAGATCATCGCCGAGAGGTCGAAACTTGCATTTTGATCTTTTCGCAAAAAGGCCCATATTTTACGTACCGTTTCGCTTGAAACCGTGCGTGGAGGGGTGTCGACGCGTTTTACACGCGCTGTGGAGGACCGGGCATGAAATTCCTCCTTTTTGAGGGGTTTCGCGCAAGTTTACCTCTTGTTTATATAGGTATCACATTAGCTGGATTAAGCATGCAACCAAGATGGGGTAAGTGACCATACACCACATTAGCTGGATTAATTAACTAAGATGGGGTGCTCGCCTCCACGGCCGCCGCCGCCGCCGTTTATGCTCGTGCGGGTGTGCCCTAGCCGACCCGAGAGCACGACTCTTCCCCGCGCCGCCGCCGCCGGTTCTCGTCGCCGGCTGAGGTGAGCACCCTGACCCTCACCTCCCCCGCGTCCGACCTGGGATACCGTCCGCGCCGCCTGGCCGCCGGCTGCCGGCCGGAGCTGCCTTGCTCCGACTGAGCCCGATTTTGGTGTTCTTGGTGCAGCGTGCGCAGCGCTGTGTCCCTGACTGCCTCCCGATCTTCGAGGAGGGGAGCACGATGACCACAGTGGCTCACTAGTCATCGTGCTCACCTCCGTGTGCGTCGGGACGGTCCCATTGCGTGGTTTCGGCGATGTCGAGCCCTTTTATTCTCTGTGAATGTTGTATTTGTGAGTCGTTTGCGCTCCGCGACTGTTCCTGTCACTCCGGGCTGTGAGCATGCCCTCCATTGCGTCGAGACCTGTCCGCTGGTGCTCGCGGCTGGTCGTGCGGTCGCACGGTGCGCTCCAACGGCCTTCTAATATGTTTACTTTTGTGATTATATGATTGTTTAGGGGCTTTTTTGCTATTATTGCAGCGTGGCGTCGCTGCGGGCAGCAAGGGTTTAACCCTTGTGGCCCTGTGGACTGGTTGTCCACGATCGTGATGCCCTCGTGAAAATTAGTTTTGACTTTCGGTGCGTTTTCCGACGAATTAGTCGGCGGAACGCGCGTTTCGGTCGTGGGACTCACTTGTTGGGATCGTGAGTGACCTAGCTTCATCGCAAAGCCTTGTTGGCTGTTCTTCATCGCTGTCCCGAAGTTTCGAGGACAGCAGATGAGCGACGGAGGGTTCCGGTGCCGAAATTGGTATTTTTTTCGGGAACCCGGAAAGCCATTTTGGGTGCGTTTGGGTTCGTGGCACCCCGGACTTGTGTCCGCTGTCCGACCACCTCATTTGGTGTGTTTGCGGACAGCGGGTGTCTTCGTTCGCTTGTCGGTACCCCTCTGGTGCTTGGTTTAGGTTCGGAATCATTCCGGTGGGTTTTTCGGACATTCCGACGGGTTCGGGTTTGTGTGTTCTTCGCGTCTAATATCGACTGGGTGGACCTTGAATTAGTGAGTCTTTCGTAGGTCTAGTTGACGTTCCTGAGAGCCGTCGGTGTTAGGCTCTTCCGTTTCTTCAGGTGGGTGCTTCGATCCGGAGTCGGTACAGTGGACTAGCGGTGATACCTTCCTTTCCCCTTCCTTTGCATGATTGGATAGTAGTTCACTAGACTCTCGTATTTTTCTCTTCTTCTGTGTGCTTGCCATTAGTAGAGAGGTGTAGTTATTGCATGATTTATTGTGACCTGATTGGTCGGTGGTGATCGCCTGTTGTTCCGAGCGATCCTTGATACTTCGGTTGTCAGTTGCTATACTCGGCTTGTTGCCGTCCTATGGATTGAGCATTTTGCATCGATTGTCACAGCTCGTCTAGCACTTCACGTACACCAGCGGTCTGATCCACCGCAGGAGGGTGTTCTTTTCCGGAAAAGGGTCGTCCATCGACCCGTGAGCCTCTTGCCAGGTGCTTTTGCGGAGGTTATGTGCCGGTGGGTGAGCGTACTGTGACAGTGCCTGCGATCTGCGGATCTTTATGGCACGGTGGTGATTGGGTTTATTTGATATCTACAGTTGATGCATATGTACTTACCTGCAGTAGCTTAGTCGTTCATACCTGCTCATTCTTATGCTTACTTTTGCTACTGCATTCGTATACCTATCTACCTGTTGCTCCTCCTTGTCGGTGTGTGCACCTCACCTTCGTCGGCTTGCGGCACCCACTGGGAGGGGAGACATGTTTACATGTTCTCACCCCCCGCCATCGTTGTTTTTTTTAGATGATCTTGGTGGAGGGAGTCGGGACGTGGTGAGACGCAATAGCTAGCGAGCCTTAGAGGTCCTGACCCGTATTTCCGTCTGATTGGTTTTACCCTGACTTTCTTTTATTTAGTAGACTTGCACTATGGTTCAGTTACACTGTGATCTGTTTGCTTATTTGGTTGGATATTGTGTTTTTGGTCATGATTTATATATCCATCATGTGGGATTTTGACGTATCCGGATTATGTGGTCTCTGTGGATTTCTACCCCTCGCGGTAGCTGGTTTTCAAACAGGGTTTCCTTGTGGGAAACAGATTTCAAATGGTTTTATGATTGATCGACTTTTGGTTTGCAAAGAAGAGTTCCCGTGTGGGGAATAGTTTTCAAAATGACCTTCGAAGTGATTGAAGTTAGTGTTTCAAAAACAAAGCTTCCGTGTGGGAAGCACTTTTAATAGAATGTCTGTGGTACAATGCATTGCATCATCCTTCGCCTAAGGAGTGCTTAGAAGCATGCAGATTGATTAAGGATGGCTAGCTGTATGAGATTGATTATTGTGGTTGTTTGTGTGGTTGGTAAATGAATGGTGATTGTGATTCTGTTACGTGTTGTTAGTGCGCCGTGCAAATACAGGGGAGACTCTGTCCGCGTAGACAGAGGAGCCTGTATTTGTGGCGAGTCTGTACGTCGCGCGGGCTAGGCTTTCCAAAAAAAAAAAAAAACCCGTTTTTCGCAACTTAAACCAGCCCGGGGCGTGACAGATTAAGACTCGCTCGGAACGGTCGACGTAGTCGCCGTCGTCGTCGCCGTCGTGACCGTGATTGGCGTAGGTGCCACAGGAGGGTCCGCAATTGCCGGGGCACTCGGTGGAGGAGGAGGGGCCGGAGCGGCAGTAGTCGTAGCCTGCTGCTGCAAGAACTACTGGAACATGCCGGAGAGGGCCGTCAGCTGACCCCTCACCTCGGCCATCTCAGCCTCAAGCTGCAGGGTACGATCGACACCTGGCTGCCCGGCTCCTGCCACGTCCTCGCTCGAACCAACCGCAGTAGCCCGGGTTCGCACACTGGCAGCTGCAGCTTCGTCTGGGTGTCCCTCTACTTCGCGCCAGCAGGAGGGGACACCCCAGGCATCCGGTGGGCGTGTCTACAACATGTCCCACCCTGAGGGAGACACAGGCGGAGACATCGTTGCAGGTATTACCTCCCTCTTCGGCTCTCGTGCTAGGACTTTGTTTGATACTGGGGCGTCGCACTCTTTTATTTCTCGTTCTTTTGCACGCGTGCACGGCTTCGAGTCGAGTCCACTCCCCGTGCCTCTTCGGATCCAGACCCCCGGAAAGGACCTTGGTGCTGAGAGATGTATCAGGTCTTGCCCGATGCTGCTCGGCAACCAGGTGTTCTCGGCGAACCTGGTCTTGTTGCCGCTAAAGGAGTTTGATGTGGTGCTTGGGATGGACTAGCTCACCAAGCATCACGCCACCATCGACCGTGAACAGAGGACGGTGACTTTCGCACAGCCCAGCGAGAAGGAATTCATCTACCGTGCGTGTAAGAGTTCTTTTTTCGCCTTGACTATCTCGTCTGCTAGAGCTAGGAGTTTGATGATCGGTGGATGCACGGCTTACCTGACTTCGGTAGACGTCATTGTCACGCCCCAGGCCCTAGTAGGAGCCTACCAGGCACGTGCACAGACCCGCCATGTACACCAAAACAACACACAATGTACACAAGGCGTCTATGACAACAACAATCAAGTAGAAGAAGGAATACATCCTAAACAAGGTGATCAGAGCGAGAACATAATTCTACAACTGAAACAAGTTCAACACAACTAAAATCTCAAGATATACAATAAAATTGCTTAATGTACATCTTAACATACTAGGAGATCACACTCTAGGAACAACTATACCACCTTTCATTCAAAATACAAAGAAAGGTATCCATGGTATGTCTATAACATCATCGTAGAGGCTCTAGCTAGCTGCTAAGCCCTCGCCACGATCCCAAGCCTCTCCTGCTGCGGAAGGCTCTGAAACAAAAACCCAACAACAATGGGGGTGAGAACTATTAAACAATAGTTTCCAGTGGGTAAGCCGCCGAGAGTGGCGAATTATACCGCTAGGTCAACTGAGGCAAGATAGTATAACTGAAACATAAGGCATAAAATATTAAATGTTAAACAAATAGTTCTACAACTATCATGCCTCCAATGACTAAATCATCTACATGAACATGAATATGTTCCTACTGTCATATGCTCAACATTTATTCACATCAGTTTACATGCATGTCAAATTAATGCCATAAACAATAGTTAACGAAAAACCTATTTTCTTATTATCATCATATATTCATGCTACTATACTAAACCAATGTGAGTATAGTTCTAATGCTACTATGGATGCCAATGTATGTAGTGACTAACTATTATGTCCAACTACAATAAATGTATCCCAATAGTGTCAAGCTAAGTAATGCCACAATATACGACTCACTACTATGTCCATACACTACTTGTATATACATCAATAACAGTGATATACTATGTCCAGTTTATTTAGCTTTTACCCAATCCACGAGGGGACTTACACAAGGTAACATCCCGGCTTGTGCCTTGCCTAATGGTCCCGTGGTAGTCAGCATTCTCTCGCTAGAATGAGACACTCCCCCAACGGCGATCCACTTCGGCGCCCAATCCTGCACGGGCGATCAAACGTCGCAAGGCTAACTCCGGAGTGCCGGCTTGTAGGGAGCGACCCTCACAAGCATGTGCGAATGAGCACAAAGGCAAACAAGCGCTGATCATAAGCATCATATCCAAGGCCAACACATCTCAATCATCATGTCTAAAACATGGAATCACTACATCGACTCGAGGGTCGGAATCATGACACATAAGTCACATTTGATCTAAATTCACTTGTGGGTATATTTCTACCAATATGTAACATGTCTCTAACATGCAAATGGTTACATCTCACTCTACCAATAGGAATGGACCTAAGTCTCATTCATGACCCCAACGGGTTACTATCATATGCTATAATCAAAGTCATACTCAATGCATTATACTAATGCTATTTTAAATGCATTCTACAAATGCCATAATCCATGCATTATTCTAATGCCACAATTCATGCATTCTACAAATGCCATAACAATGCATTCTACGATGCTAACAAGACCATATTCCATGCCATGCATGAGCTACATCAACCTCTACTACATAGAGTATAAAGTCATCATGCAAGTATTCATTTAACCAAGTAACACATGTTTAACCAATTACAATTATCAAACACAAAGAGAACCCATTTCCTCATGTCTTAAACATGGAATCGTTCCACGACCAAAAGGTCGAGCCCAATGTCAACAATGCCCGTCACAGTTGCTCACCTAGATGAGGTGCAACATACTTGTTTTGCATTTGTCATATCCTCTCTTTTCTCTATACAAGCATACTTTAGTATGCGAAGAGAATTCACTAGTCCAACAACCAAGTAGTGTCTCATATGACACTCCTTTCTAGCATGCATATCTTAATTAGCATTTCATAAATGCATCATTACACCACTAGTGCAAATACTCTAACATGCTTATCATTCTCATAATATTCTACTATATGGAATATGCCACTTTTCACATGCAACATATATATATCATGTTTTCACAATTTCCATCATGTCATAATTATCATAATTATGCATCTAATCAATCCTATAACAAGATAGGAGACATAGGGGGAGTTCACCCATTTCGGTGAGGTCAGACCCACCGGATAACCGTCGAAACCTCGCAGTACTTCAAAACGAAGTTGTCCCCCGAGCTTCCCATACCCTAAGATAATTTTTCAAGGGGTTACAAGTTTCGAACGAACAAATTCGAGAACCACCAAAATCTATGAGGTAAATGGGTGAAAAAATACCTTGAGCAAGTAAAACTTGTTCAAAGTCCAAATTGAGGTTAGGGATCTTCAAATCCAACCTACAACATCATTCTACACCCATCAATTCAACCTCAAGAGCTCCCAATCACGAAACCCTAAATAAAATCCTAGTTCTCATGAAACTAGGTTTTCATGCAAATCTCAAGCAAAAATCACAAATAGAGGTTGTAAAATGGTTTACTAACCTCAATTCAAGCTCCCAACCAAGCTCAAACATGCTAGGTTGAAGCTAAGCCCACCAACAAGTTCCTCTCATCCATCCCGAGCTCCCCACAAAGCCTAGAAGCACTCCTCCATGAAGAAAATGGAGAGAGAAGAGATCAAAACCAAGTTTCTAGGGTTTGGGAGCAAGAAAATCTAGAGAGAGAGAGAGAAGGAACCTTACCTCACTCCAAAATCCTCCTCAGCCAACAATGGCTGTGAATGAAGGTGAAAGGGTACTTAACCCAAAGCAACAAAATCCACTTAGGCCCCTCAAAAAGCCAAAATTGTAAAACTGCACAAAATGCACTCTGCAGCACTGTGTACCGGTATATGCATAGGCATACCGGTATACAGCACAAAAATTGCAAAACCCGAGCCTCGGCCAAAAAGGCCACAAAACAGTATACCGGTATACCAAACATCAGTACCGGTATACATTGCATCTTTTCCGGTATCGAGGGCCGAATTCCGCAAAACCTGAGAGCTGTGCAAAATCCAGTTTTCCACTGGATTCCGGTATCCCAAAACCACATACCGGTATACAATGCAAAATCTGCACTTTTGCAGATTTTCACTTTCGGAGTTTGTTTTCGCACTTTTTAAGTCCCAAAAACACTCCCAAGCTCACCAAACATAACCCAAAACTCCAGAATAGCATAAGCCACTATTCTCTCACTGGAACTCTGCAATTTGCTAAAGTTCAGTGTGCTACAGTCATTCATCGAGCGGTACCGGCTCTGGAGGAGATTCCGGTGGTTCGGGATTTTCCTGATGTCTTTCCTGCAGAGCTACCCGAGATGCCTCCGGACCGTGAGATTAATTTCTTTATTGATTTGGCTCCGAGCACCACTCCCATTTCGAAGGCCCCCTATAGTATGGCGTTCGCCGAACTGAAGGAACTGAAGGCTCAGCTTGAGGATCTTCTGGATAAGGGTTTCATCCGACCCAGTATTTCCCCTTGGGGAGCGCCGGTCCTCTTCGTCAAGAAGAAAGACGGTAGTATGCGCCTGTGCATCGACTATCGGGAGCTCAACAAGGTGACGGTGAAGAACAAGTATCCTCTACCCCGGATCGACGACCTCTTCGACCAGCTTCAGGGAGCTTCGGTATTCTCGAAGATAGATCTGCAGTCGGGTTACCACCAGCTTAAGATCAGGGCTGAGGACGTTGCGAAGACAGCCTTCCGGACTCGTTATGGTCATTACGAGTTCACGGTGATGCCGTTCGGACTCACCAACGCTCCGGCAGCATTCATGGATATGATGAACAGGGTCTTTCGATAGTTCTTAGATCAGTTTGTCGTGGTCTTCATTGACGACATACTGATCTACTCGAGGAGCGACGTGGAGCACGAGGATCATCTTCGACGGGTTCTTCTGACGCTTCGAGAGCATAAGCTTTATGCTAAGCTCAAGAAGTGTGAGTTCTGGCTTCAGAAAGTATCTTTTTTGGGTCACATCGTGACATAGTCTGGTATCGCGGTGGATCCGAAGAAGGTGGACGCAGTGGTCGATTGGCCCAGACCGACTACTGTGACGGAGATCAGGAGCTTCCTCGGCTTGGCGGGTTATTATCGGCGATTTGTCGAGGGTTTCTCTAAGATCGCCGCCCCTTTGAACAAGCTTATGAGGAAGGGTGAGAAGTTTCTATGGACCCCCGAGTGTCAGAGGAGCTACGAGGAGCTGAAGGACAGACTGACCCGTGCCCCTATCCTGGAATTACCGCAGCCTGGTGAGGACTTTGTGGTCTACTGCGATGCTTCTCGGATAGGAATGGGGTGCGTGCTCATGCAACAGGAGAAAGTCATCGCGTACGCTTCACGCCAGCTGAAGGACTACGAGAAGAACTACCCGACTCACGATCTCGAGCTCGCAGCTGTGGTGTTCGCTCTCAAGCTTTGGAGACACTACCTGTACGGAGTGCGTTGCGAGGTGTTCATGGATCATCAGAGTTTGAAGTATCTCTTCACTCAGAAGGAGCTGAACCTCAAACAGAGACGGTAGCTTGAGCTTTTGAAGGACTACGACCTCTCGATCCAGTACCATCCGGGCAAGGCGAACGTTGTGGCGGACGCCATGAGCCGGAAGCAGGCTTCGGCGGAGCTATCTCTTATGATCACCGACCAGGAGCGCTTGGTGGAGGAGTTTCGTCGACTAGAGTTGGAGATTCTACCTATTGGAGTTACAGCTCAGTTGTTGACCTTGGTGGTGCAGCCCACCTTGGCGGACCAAATTTCTAGTGGACAGCTGACGGATCCGCATCTGCAGAAGATGCGAGCAGGGTAAAGATGGTGACTTCACGATCCACGCCGATGGTTCTCTTGCTTTCGAGGACGGAGATGTGTGCCTAGCGATCTGGATTTGAGGCGAGATATCTTGTCTGAGGCACACCGGTCGCCGTACACTGTGCATCCTGGAGGGACTAAGATGTACCGCGACCTGAAGCAGAGTTTCTGGTGGCCTGGTATGAAGATGGATGTAGCTCAGCACGTGGCGTAGTGTCTTGTTTGTCAGTTGGTGAAGGCTGAGCATCAGCGACCAGCAGGGAAGCTCCAACCGCTGCCGGTACCTGTGTGGAAGTGGGAGCAGATCACCATGGATTTCGTCACCGGGTTGCCTCGATCTCAGCGGGGCCATGATGCGATCTAGGTTATTGTGGATAGACTGACGAAAGCGGCCCACTTCCTGCCGGTACACACGACTTGGTCTCGGGATCGACTGGCACAGCTCTACTTGGATGAGATCGTCAGACTTCATGGAGTGCCAATGTCGATCGTCTCGGATCGGGATACTCGCTTCGTATCCCAGTTTTGAAGGAGCTTGCAGTAGGCCTTGGGTATGAAGCTCAACTTCAGCACAGCGTTCCACCCTCAGAGTGATGGGCAGTCGGAGCGAGTCATCCAGACTCTCGAGGATATGCTCCGAGCTTGCGTCTTGGACTATGGTGATGGGTGGTACAAGTACCTTTCTTTGGTAGAGTTCGCCTACAACAACAGCTACCAAACGAGCATTGGGATGGCGCCATTTGAAGCTCTGTATGGACGTCGATGTCGATCTTCGATCTGTTGGGATGACGTGGGTGAGCGTCGAGTGATCGGGCCTAACCTGTTGAAGGACGCAGCGGCCAGGATTCGCAGTGCGAGGCAACGGCTACTGACTGCGCAGATTCGACAGAAAAGCTACGCGGACCAGCGATGACGCGACCTGGAGTTTCAGGTCGGTGAGCATGTGCTGCTCAAGGTGTCGCCGTCTTGGGGAATTAAGCGGTTCGGATTGCGGAACAAGCTCAGTCCGCGATTCGTGGGACCGTTCGAGATTCTTGAGCGCGTGGGGTCTGGTGGCTTATCGGTTGGCTCTTCCTCCGAGTCTTGCTCGAGTGCACAACGTCTTCCACGTGTCCATGCTTCGGAAGTACATTCCTGACCCGTCGCACGTCATCAACCCGACGACGGTTCAGTTGAAGGAGGATCTCAGCTACGACGAGGCGCCGTTGAGGATTTTGGCAAGTGACGTGAAGCAGTTGAGGAACCGGGGTATCCCTTATGTGAAGGTTCAATGGGCGAACCATGAGGAGCGCGAGGCTACTTGGGAGCTGGAGTCGGCTATGCGAGAGCGGTACCCGCAGTTGTTTGCGTAGGGTGTGTGAGTAAGTTTCGGGGACGAAACTTCTTGTAAGGTGGGGATGATGTAAGATTCTGAATTTTGAAATTTTTAAACTTGTATGTTTGTCGCTTCTCTCTCACTCTCTACATGTATATATATTTATATATATATATATGGTATATATGTGTGTATATATATGTTTATTGTATGTGTGGTTGTGTGTTGGAGGCGAAGGGGATGGCTTTTGTCGTGAATCGGCGACTGTTTCTAGAGATCCAAAATCGCAGTATCGATGTTCCGGCAATGCTGATCGCGATGGCGCGATCCGTTCGTGAATCCGATGGTCGGATCGCGAGATATCGCAAGATATCGCGAGATATCGCGAGATCATCGCCGAGAGGTCGAAACTTGCATTTTGATCTTTTCGCGAAAAGGCCCATATTTTATGTACCGTTTCGCTTGAAACCGTGCGTGGAGGAGTGTCGACGCGTTTTACACGCGCTGTGGAGGACCGGGCATGAAATTCCTTCTTTTCGAGGGGTTTCGCGCAAGTTTACCTCGTGTTTATATATGTGAGTTTAGGGTTTCTTTGGCAGAAACACTAACCCTAACCCTAGTTCCCTTGCTCCCGAGCCCCCCAGCTGACCTTTCCTCCTCCTGCCCCTTTCCCCGTGCGCCGTCGCCGCCGCCGACCTATCCTAGCCGGCCGGAGCTGCGGCCAAGCCTCCTCCCTCTCCTTTCTTTCTTCTTCTTCTTCTTCTCCTTCTTCTTCCCTTCTTGGCCGAGGGCTATCTGGAGGATCCCGTGCCCTAGGGTCTTCTCTACGGCCATGCCCCGACGTCCGGCGACCTCCCCGGCCTCTATCGCCGTTAAAACGAGGATTAAGCTTTCCCCGAATACCAAATCTCTTAATTCTCTTTGTCGGCGATACCTTTAGGAAAACATGATCTCCTACTTGGAACTCCAATTCCCGCCGACGCTTATCAGCATAACTCTTTTGGCGACTTTGAGCTGAAATTAATCTTTGTCGAGCGATGCGAACCTTGTCCTCAGCTTCCTGCAGCACATCGGGACCCAAAACTAGCTTCTCACCAACTTCACTCCAATGAAGCGGTGATCGACACTTCCTACCATAAAGAGCTTCGAAAGGTGCCATCTTAATACTTGCTTGATAACTATTGTTATAAGCAAACTCTGCCATAGGTAGGTGTTGATGCCATCCACCTTGATAATCAATTACACAAGCTCGAAGCATGTCCTCCAAGATCTGAATAGTACGCTCCGACTGCCCATCGCTCTGGGGGTGGAACGCTGTGCTGAAATCCAGACGAGTGCCCAAAGCGTCATGTAAACTTTTCCAAAAATGCGATACAAATCTAGTATCTCTATCCGATACAATCGATGTGGGTACTCCATGAAGCCGTACTACTCCATAAGGCGCGACTTTTTGCAAAGGGGCTAAGGCAGAACATCCGGATTCTGATCGCCTCCCATGGGGCGATGACTTTTGATGAGTACTTTGAGCGCGCCCAGATGGTCCAGTACGAGAAAGAGGAGACGCGCGTCGACCGAGATCTGTCCGAGAGGAACGCGAACCGGAAACGTTCCCACCCCAGTTCCAGTGGTGGTTCCTTCTCCAAGAAGAGGCCGCCGAAGCACCAACGTAGCCAGTCAGCCAGGAGCGCTCCATCTGGGAGCCAATGGTAGGAGAACCCGAACTGCGTTATCTGTGGGCAGGGTCATCGGCGGTACGCCTGCCCCCAGCGTCGTGACCACTACTTCCGATGCGGCCAGAAAGGACATCTGCGACACCAGTGCACCATGGGACCAGTGCAAAGTTCAGCCTCCTCTCCAGCCACTTCGAGACAGAACCGCAGGAACCCACCACCAGCAGCTGCAGCTTCGTCTGGGCGTCCCACCACTTCGCGCCAGCAGGAGGGGACACCCCAGGCATCCGGTGGGCGTGTCTACAACATGTCCCACCCTGAGGGAGACACAGGCGGAGACATCGTTGCAGGTATTATCTCCCTCTTCGGCTCTCATGCTAGGACTTTGTTTGATACTGGAGCGTCGCACTCTTTTATTTCTCGTTCTTTTGTACGCGAGCACGACTTCGAGTCGAGTCTACTTCCCGTGCCTCTTCGGATCCAGACCCCCGAAAAGGACCTTGGTGCTGAGAGGTGTATTAGGTCTTGTCCGATGCTGCTTGGCGACCAGGTGTTCGTGGCGAACCTGGTCTTGTTGCCGCTGAAGGAGTTTGATGTGGTGCTTGGGATGGACTGGCTCACCAAGCATCACACCACCATCAACTGTGAGCAGAGGACAGTGACTTTCGTAGAGCCTGGCGAGAAGGAATTCATCTACCGTGCATGTAAGAGTTCTTTCTTCGCCTTGACTATCTCGTCTTCTAGAGCTAGGAGTTTGATGATCGGTGGATGCACAGCTTACCTGGCTTCGGTAGACGTCATTCATCGAGCGGTACCGGTTCTGGAGGAGATTTCGGTGGTTCGAAATTTTCCTGATGTCTTTCCTGCAGAGCTACCCGGGATGCCTCCGGATCGTAAGATTGACTTTTTCATCGACTTGGCTCCAGGCACCACTCCCATTTCGAAGGCGCCCTATCGTATGGCGTTCGCCGAACTGAAGGAACTGAAGGCTCAGCTTGAGGATCTTCTGGATAAGGATTTCATCCGACCGAGTGTTTCACCTTGGGGAGCGCCAGTCCTCTTCGTCAAGAAGAAGGACAGTAGTATGCGCTTGTGCATCGACTACCGGGAGCTCAACAAAGTGACAGTGAAGAACAAGTATCCTCTACCTCATATCGATGACCCCTTCGACCAGCTTCAGGGAGCTTCTGTATTCTCGAAGATAGATCTACAGTCGGGTTACCATCAGCACAAGATCAGGGCCGAGGACGTTGCGAAGACAGCCTTCCGGACTTGTTATGGTCGTTACGAGTTCACGGTGATACCGTTCGGACTCACCAACGCCCCGGCAGCATTCATGGATATGATGAACAGGGTCTTCCGGCAAATCATAGATCAGTTTGTCGTGGTCTTCATTGACGACATACTGATCTACTCGAGGAGCGACGTGGAGCACGAGGATCATCTTCGACGGATTCTTCTGACGCTTCGAGAGCATAAGCTTTACGCTAAGCTCAAGAAGTGTGAGTTCTGGCTTCGAAAAGTATCCTTTTTGGGTCACATCGTGACGTAGTCTGGTATCGCGTTGGACCCGAAGAAGGTGGAGCAGTGGTTGATTGGCCCAGACCGACTACTGTGACGGAGATCAGGACCTTCCTCGGCTTGGCGGGTTATTATCGGCGATTTGTCGAGGGTTTCTCTAAGATCGCCGCCCCTTTGAACAAGCTGACGAGGAAGGGTGAGAAGTTTTTGTGGGCCCCCGAGTGTCAGAAGAGCTACGGGGAGCAGAAGGACAGACTGACCCGTGCCCCTATCCTGGCATTGCCGCAGCCTAGTGAGGATTTTGTGGTCTACTGCGATACTTCTCGGATAGGATTGGGGTGCGTGCTCATGCAGCAGGAGAAGGTCATCGCATACGCTTCACGCCAGCTGAAGGACTACGAGAAGAACTATCCGACTCACGATCTAGAGCTCGCAGCGGTGGTGTTCGCTCTCAAGCTTTGGAGACATTACCTGTATGGAGCGCACTGCGAGGTGTTCACGGATCATCAGAGTTTGAAGTACCTCTTCACTCAGAAGGAGCTGAACCTTAGACAGAGACGATGGCTCGAGCTCTTGAAGGACTACGACCTCTCGATCCAGTACCATCCGGGCAAGGCGAACGTTGTAGCGGACGCCTTGAGCCGGAAGCAGTCTTCGGCGGAGTTGTCTCTCATGATCACCGACCAGGAGCGCTTGGTGGAGGAGTTTCGTCGACTGGAGTGGGAGATTCTACCTACTGGAGCTACCGCTCAGCTGTTGACTTTGGTGGTGTAGCCCACCTTGGTGGACCAGATTTCTAGTGGACAGCTGACGGATCCACGTCTGCAGAAGGTGCGAGCAGAGGTCGAGCAGGGTAAAGATGGTGACTTCACGATCCACGCCGACGGTTCTCTTCGTTTCCGAGGACGGAGATGTGTGCCTAGTGATCCGAATTTGAGGCGAGATATCTTGTCTGAGGCACACCGGTCATCGTACACTGTGCATCCTGGAGGGACTAAGATGTACCGCGATCTGAAGCAGAGTTTCTGGTGGCCTGGTATGAAGATGGATGTAGCTCAGCATGTGGCGCAGTGTCTCGTTTGTCAGCAGGTGAAGGCTGAGCATCAGCGATCGGCAGGAAAACTTCAACCGCTACCAATAGCCGTGTGGAAGTGGGAGCAGATCACTATAGATTTCGTCACCGGGTTGCCTCGATCTCAGCGAAGCCATGATGCGATCTAGGTTATTGTGGATAGACTGATGAAAGCGGCCCACTTCCTGCCGGTACACACGACTTGGTCTCGGGATTGACTGGCACAGCTCTACTTGGATGAGATCATCAGACTTCATGGAGTACCAGTGTCGATCGTCTCGGATCAGCATACTCGCTTCGTATCACAGTTTTGGAGGAGTTTGCAGCAGGTTTTGGGTACGAAGCTCAACTTCAGCACAGCTTTCTACCCTCAGAGTGATGGACAGTCAGAGCGAGTCATCTAACTCTCGAGGATATGCTCCGAGCATGCGTCTTGGACTACGGCGGTGGATAGTACAAGTACCTTTTCTTGGTGGAGTTCGCCTACAACAACAGCTACCAAGCGAGGATTGGAATGGCGCCGTATGAAGCCTTGTATGGACGTCGATGTCGTTCTCCGATCTATTGGGACGACGTGGGTGAACGTCGAGTGATCGGGCCTGACATGTTGGAGGACGCAGAGGCCAGGATTGTAGTGCGAGGCAGCGGCTACTGACTGCGCAGAGTCGACAGAAAAGCTACGCGGACCAGCGACGGCGTGACCTGGAGTTTCAGGTTGGTGAGCATGTGCTGCTCAAGGTGTCGCCGTCTCGGGAAATAAAGCGGTTCGGATTGCTGAACAAGCTTAGTCCGCGATTCGTGGGACCGTTCGAGATTCTTGAGCGCGTGGGTCCGGTGGCTTATCGGTTGGCTCTTCCTCCGAGTCTTGCTCGAGTGCACAACATTTTTCACGTGTCCATGCTTCGGAAATACATCCCTGACCCGTCGCACGTCATCAGCCTGACGACGGTTCAGTTGAAGGAGGATCTCAGCTACGACGAGGCGTCGTTGCGGATTTTGGCTAGTGAGGTGAAGCAGTTGAGGAACCGGAGTATTCCTTATGTGAAGGTTCAGTGGGCGAATCATGAGGAGCGCGAGGCTACTTGGGAGCTAGAGTCCGCTATGCGAGAGCGGTACCCGCAGTTGTTTGCGGAGGGTGTGTGAGTAAGTTTCGGGGACGAAACTTCTTGTAAGGTGGGGATGATGTAAGATTTTGAAATTTTAAACGTTGAATTTTGAACTTCTTCTTTTCTCTCTCTCTCTCTCTATGTATATATATATAGATATATATTATGGATATATATATATATGTATATGTATAGGTTTTTATGTTTGTTTGGTTGTTGGAGGCGAAAGAGGTTTGCTTTTGTCGAGATTCGGCAAGCTTTTCTGGCAATGTAAATTGTAGTTCAATGTTTCGGCAGTGCTGATCGCGATGGCGCGATCCGTTCGCGAATCCGACGATCGGATCGCCGGATATCGCATGATCATCGTCGAATGGTCGAATTTGCACTTTTGGGTCTTTTCGCAAAAGAAGCTATATTTTATGTGCCGTTTTGTGAGAGATCGCCTGTGGAGGGGTGTCGACGCGTTTTACACGCGCTGCGGAGGACCGGGCAAGAAATTCCAAGGTTTCGAGGGGTTTCTTGCAACTGTACTCTTGTGTATATAAGGTGTGCTTTAGGGTTTCATCTAGAAAATCCTAACCCTAGCCTCTTCGTGCTGCTGTCGAGCCCCCCTGCCGACCCCCTCCTCGTGCACCGTCCCTCGTGCGCCGCCGCCGCCGTCGCCTTCTTCCCCGACCGCCCCCGTGCCACCGGAGAGCCGCCGCTGCCGCTGCTGCCACTGCTAGGGCAGTTTCTGGCAACTGCGGCCGAGGCCTCGGAACTGCCGCCGCCGCCACCGCTCCTTGCCGGCCCGGTCGCCTTCCTCCGGCCTCGGGCGACCTGCCGCCACCGCCGCCTGCCTCCCCGGCCGCCGTCGTCACCGGTTGCTTCTGCTCCGCTGTGCCCTAGCCTAGCCGGGAGCGGGCTTTCTCCCCGCGCCGCCGCCGCCGGCTGAGGTGAGCTTCTGGTCCCTCACCTATCCCGCATCCATCCTACGCCGCCGCGCGCTTTGCCTGGCCGCCGGCTGCCGACCGGAGCTAACTTGCTCCGGCCGGGCTCGATTTGTGCATGGTTGGAGCAGCGCGTGCTGTTCCGAGCCTCTGGGTGCCTCCAGATTTTCGAGAAGGGGAGCACGATGACCGCGGCGACGCGCTGATCATCGTGCTCACCTTGGTTGTGGGCAGGGATGCCTCGTTTCGATGGTTTATGTTTGTCGAGCTCTAATATTGCATGTAGAAGCTGTTTTCTTGGGTCGGCCATGCCTCGCGACTATCTTTGTCGCTTCGGGCTGTGAGCTTGCCCTCCGTTGCGTCGAGGCCTGCCCGCTGGTACTCGCGGTTGGTCGTGCGGACGCACGGTGCGCTTCAACGGCCTTCCCGATTTGCTTTTAGTGTATTATTATGGTTGTTTAGGGGCTCTTTTGTGATTGTCGCAGCGTGGCGTCGCTGCGGGCAGCAAGTGTGGACTGGTTGTCCACGCCCATGACGCCCTTGCGGAAATCCGTTCGATTTCTGGTGCGTTTTCCGACGAATGAGTCGGCGGAACACGCGTTTTGGTCGTGGGACCCACTTGTTGGGATCGTGAGCGACTGGGCTTCGCCGCTAAGCCTCGTTGGCTGTTCGTCATCGATGTTCCGAAGTTCCAGGGCAGCAGATGAGCGACGGAGGGTTCTGATGCCGAAATCGGCATCTTTCGGGAACCCGAAAAGTCGTTTTGGGTGCGTTTGGGTTCGTGGCACCCCGGACTTGTGTCCGCTGTCCGACCACCTCATTTGGTGTGTTTACGGACAGCGGGTGACTTGGCTCATTTGACGGTACCCCTCTGGGGCTTGGTTTGGGTTCGAAATCGTTCCGGTGGGCTTTCCGGACATTCTGACGATTGCGGGTTTGTGAGTATTTTGTGTTGTGTCGACTCGGTGGACCTTGACTTGGTGGGTCTCTCGTAGGTCCAGTCTACGTCCCTGCGAGCCGTCGGTGTTAGGCTCTTCCGTTTTGATCAGGTGGGTGCTTCGATCCGGAGTCGGTATAGTGGACTAGCTCGGTGGTACCCTTCTTTCCCTTCCCTTGCATGATTGGATAGTAGTTCACTAGACCCTTGTAATTTTTTTTTGCTTCTGTGTGCTTGCCATTAGTAGAGAGGTGTAGTTATTGCATGATTTATTGTGACCTGATTGGTCGGTGGTGATCGCTTGTTGTTCCGAGCGATCCTTGATACTTTGGTTATTAGTTGCTATTCTCGGCTTGTTGCCGTCCTGTGGATTGAGCATTTTGCATCGATCGTCACAGCTCGTCTAGCACTTCACGTACACCAGCGGTCTGATCCACCGCAGGAGGGTGTTCTTTTCCGAAAAAGGGTCGTCCATCGACCCGTGAGCCTCTTGCCAGGTGCTTTTGCGGAGGTTATGTGCCGGTGGGTGAGCGTACTGTGACAGTGCCTGCAATCTGCGGATCTATAGGGCACGGTGGTGATTGGGTTTATTTGATATCTACAGTTGATGCATATGTACTTACCTGCAGTAGCTTAGTCGTTCATACCTGCTCATACTTATGCTTACTTTTGCTACTGCATTCGTATGCCTATCTATCTGTTGCTCCTCCTTGCCGGTGTGTGCACCTCGTCTTCGTCGGCTTGCGGCACCCACTGGGAGGGGAGACATGTTTACATGTTCTCACCCCCGGCCATCGTTATTTTTTTTTAGGTGATCTTGGTGGTGGGAGTCGGGTCGTGGTAAGGCGCAATAGCTAGGGTGCTTTAGAGGCCCCGACTAGTTTTCTGTCTGATTGGTTACTACCCTTATCTATCTCCTATTCAGTAGACATTTACACTATGGTTCAGTTACGCTGTTTTTATTGCTTGCTTGCCTGTTGGTTGGATATTATGTTTCCGGATGTCTATGGTTTTATTTATATCATGTGGACTTATGGTTTCTGGGTTGTGTGTGGATTTCTACCCCCAGTGGTAGCCGGTTTTCAAAATAGGGTTTCCTTATGGGAAACAGTTTTAAAAGGCTTTCGGATTGATTGGTTTTTTATTTTCAAAAGAGAGTTCCCCTGTGGGGAACAGTTTTCAAAATGACCTTTGAAATGATTGAAGTTCGTGTTTCAAAAACAAAGCTTCCGGATGGAAAGCACTTTTAATAGGATGTCTGTTGTACTGTGCACTGCATCATCCTTCGCCTAAGGAGTGCTTAGAAGCATGCAGGTTGATTAAGGATGGCTAGCTGTATGAGATTGATTGCCGTGGTTGATGAATGAATGGTGATTGTGATCCTGTTGTTTGTCGTTGGTACGCCGTGCAAATACAGGTGAGACTCTGTCCGAGTAGACAGAGGAGCCTGTGTTTGTGGCGGGTCTGTACGTCGCGCGGGCTAGGCTTTCAAAAAAAAAAAATTGACTCGTTTTTCGCAACTCAAACCAGCTCAGGGCGTGACACGCAATCACCAAACGACAATCTACTCGCATGATCGATCTAAATAAATGTCAAAATACAAACAACTCATTTGGGAACTCATAATACAGACTCTATGACTTAGACTCTATGAAGTCTTGTAGTTCCTCAACAAAAAGAAGGCATTAATCACAAGATATGTTCAAATTGAAGTTAATACACAAAGGAGTTAATATAATCAAAATAGTTAGATCGTCATTATGTCATTACATCATAGCATCATAGCATCATAGCTGTAACGACCCGACCCGCTAGCAATAATAACTCGTTGCGCCCAAACCACCGGCCCAAAATGCTCAAGCCCAGTTATTATTACTAGCGTGTGAGGCCTCATATATTCTAATCAGAATTAGTTTTCCATCCGATGTGGGACTACTGGGGCGTTACAATAGCATAGTATCATAGTATCATCATAGCATTGCATCCGTCTCACACAAAAACATACATCCAAATCCAAAATCAGCACACATCACACATCAAAATCCTCTCCCCTTTTTTGTCACAAATAGCCAAAAAGAAACAAAGGGAAGATTGACGTGTATCTACAAAAGAAAGTAAAAACCAAGGATGTATATATATGACATAAGGATGCATGACTAATGTAAAGAAAGATGCAAAAAACTAAGATAACGTAGATGCATGCAGATGAGTCTAGTCAGAATCGGCATCATGCGGTGAAATGTTGGCACGACAGCATCCAAGTTTGTCAAAAATTTCCTTCATTATACTTGATAGCTTGCCAAGCCACTTTGTAGTACCCCTGGGGCCTAACTGACGAAATGATTGCAGTATCCTAGACTGTTCGACACTTCTGGAGAGTGTCGTGACGAGTCGGAGTCGTTTTGGCACAAAATAGACGCGAAAACGGACTCAGAGCACCGAAATAAGCCAAAACTGAAGTTTTGGAAGTCTGACAGTTTAGGGCGCCCAGAAGTTAGGTTTAGGCGCCCAGATGTTGAGTGCTAGTCCTTTGAATTACTGAATCATTTCGGATCCAGCTTTAGGGGGCCCGAAAAGTGAGTCCGAAAGTTTACCTCGTGAATATCGATCCTTTTGACACGTGTGTGGTGGTAGGTGAGTTCCGCCGGACCACGTTAGGGCACACCAGACCGCCGGGCGAATTTTCCAAAGTGCTGGTCGAGTGCAGGCTGGAAGATCTGGGCGCCCAGTTCTTGGGTTCTGGGCGCCCGAATGTTGTTTTTTTCAGCAATGGGCAGGTTAGCAACTTGTGTTCTTGAGGCCTATTTTATCCCTTCCTTTGGCTATAAATAGAGGAGGACGAACCACCTGCAGCTCTTTTACTTCCCTCTCATGGTGAGCCCTGGATAATTGCAGGAAACCCCTCCAATTCCTCTAATTGCATATTTCCCATTGAAGGCTTCGGATTCCTGCTGAACAGCAGCGTCAACCTGTGGCGTTTCAGCTCGTGTGCAGTGTAGGAGTGTCCGAATCCTGTGAAACTTTATTTGTTGGATTGTGGACTCATAGAGGAAGGCGTGGGATCCTTCCAATTACGATTTGAACAGGTATGTATGCTGAAGTTGCCGTTTTACTGGACCCTTTGTGTTCTTGAGCTGAACTTGGGTTTTTCTTGGTTTTATGGATCCAAATCTCTATGGAGCTGGATTTTTGAAGTAAGGATTGGTTTTCCCTCACCCCTTGCTGATTTGGAAGTATTTTCCACCTGGATTTGAGAGTTCAAAGGTGAGTTTTAGCTCAGATTTAGAGATTTAAGTTTAAGTGCTGAAATTGTAAATTTTTGATGAGTTTCTTGGATTTTTGAATCCAGATCTTTGTTGGAAGCTTTGGGGAAGATTTGGATTGATCCCTCACTGTATTTGGAAGGTTTGTGACCCTACTTCACTGGTTTTATAAGTTGTAATTCTCAATTTGGGCTAAATTGCTTAAAGGGTTGAAGTGCTGAAATTCTGGATGCGGAATCTGGGCATCCAGAAGTGGATCTGATCTAGTTGGGACCCTTTTTGGAGATCGAATCGAACTCCGTTTTGGCTGAAACGTTTTGGATGTGTGTTAATGCAGCATGAGGCGGCTTGAGCTTGAGGTGGTGTCCTCTTGGGGTTACTGCAAAACTTATGTCTTTGGTTTTGCAGCCCACTTTGTTGGATGGGATCCGGGAGAAACAGAGTGTGGACCCCTATTTGATGAGGATTCGAGATCAGATTGCCACTGGACAAACAGGGGACTTTAGTGTTGACAGTTCGGGAGTACTGCGGTACAGGGACCGACTGCGTATGCCGACGGATTCTGAGATCCGAGAGGAGATTTTGAGAGAGGCTCATTACTCTCCTTATACGGTTCACCCCGGTGGAATCAAGATGTATAAGGATTTGAAGGCACACTATTGGTGGAATGGAATGAAGCGGCATATTGGGAGATTTGTGTCTCAGTGTTTGACTTGTCAACAGGTAAAGGCAGAGCACCAAGTATCTACTGGCAAGCTTCAGAGTCTCCCAATACCTGAGTGGAAGTGGGACCAGATCGCCATAGACTTTGTCGTGGGATTACCGAGGACGCAGGCTGGTTTCAATGCCATTTGGGTGATAGTGGACAAACTGACCAAGTCTGCCCACTTCTTACCAGTGCAGATTACTTGGTCCAGGGATAGACTTGCTCAGTTGTATTTGGACGAGATAGTGAGGTTGCATGGAGTGCCTACCTCGATTGTATCGGATCGAGACCCACGATTCGTCTCGCAGTTTTGGAGGAGTCTTCAGAGAGCACTGGGTACTCAGCTCCGGTTTAGCACGGTATTTCATCCACAGACCGATGGTCAGTCTGAGCGGACCATTCAGACTCTGGAGGACATGTTGAGAGCATGTGTCCTAAACTTTGGTGGAGGGTGGCATCGACACTTAGGACTGGTCGAGTTTGCGTACAACAACAGCTATCAAGCGAGCATCCAAATGGCTCCGTTTGAGGCACTGCATAGACGCAAGTGTCGATCGCCCTTGCATTGGAGTGATGTGGGTGAAAGAAAGACCTTGGGTCCTGACATCCTGTTGGAAGCGGAAGAAAAGGTCAAGATGATTCGACGACGTCTTGAGACCGCCCAGAGTCGACAAAGGAGTTATGCGGACACTAGGAGACGGGACTTGGAGTTCCAGGTTGGAGATCATATATTCCTGAAAGTCTCGCCGTCCAGAGGGATTCGCCGATTTGGAGTTCGTGGAAAGCTTAGTCCACGGTTCATTGGCCCGTTCGAGGTGTTAGAGCGAGTGGGGCCGGTAGCGTACAGGATTGCCCTACCACTGCAACTTTTCGAAGTCCACGATGTGTTTCATGTCTCGGCCCTGAGGAGATATGTGTTTGACCCCTCCCACGTGATTGACTTCACCCCACTTCAGTTTGCTGAGGACCTGAGGTACGAGGAGCGACCGGTGCGGATCCTTGCTCGCGAGAAGAAAGAATTGCGCAACCGGGTCATACCGTACGTGAAAGTGCAGTGGAGTAATCACGAGGAGCGTGAGGCAACTTGGGAGCCGGAGACAGTGATGCGGGAATCCTATCCCTACATTTTCGAGTTTTCTATTTGAGGTATGAGTTTATGTTTCGAGGACGAAACTTTTTGTAGGGGGGAAGGATGTAGTACCCCTGGGGCCTAACTGACGAAATGACTACAATATCCTAGACTGTTCGACACTTCTGAAGAGTGTCGTGACGAGTCGGAGTCGTTTTGGCGCAAAATAGACGCGGAAACGGACTCGGAGCACCGAAATAAGCCAAAACTGAAGTTTTGGAAGTCTGGCAGTTTAGGGCGCCCAGGAGTTAGTTTTAGGGCGCCCAGATGTTGAGTGCTAGTCTTTTGAATTACTGAGTCATTTCGGATCCAGCTTTAGGGCGCCCGGAAAGTGAGTCCGAAAGTTTACTTCGTGAATATCGATCCTTTTGACACGTGTGTGGTGGTAGGTGAGTTCCGCCGGACCACGTTAGGGCACACCAGACCGCCGGGCGGATTTTTTGAAGTGCTGGTCGAGTGCAGGCTGGAAGATCTGGGCGCCCAGTTCTTGGGTTCTCGGCGCCCGAATGTTATTTTTTTCAGCACTGGGCAGGTTAGCAACTTGTGTTCTTGAGGCCTATTTTATCCCTTCCTTTGGCTATAAATAGAGGAGGACGAACCCCCTGAAGCTCTTTTACTTCCGTCTCATGGTGAGCCCGGGATAATTGCAGGAAACCCTTCCAATTCCTCTAATTGCATATTTCCCATTGAAGGCTTCGGATTCCTGCAGAACAGCAGCGTCGACCTGTGGCGTTTCAGCTCGTGTGCAGTGTAGGAATGTCCAAATGCTGTGAAACTTTATTTGTTGGATTGTGGACTCGTAGAAGAAGGCGTGGAATCCTTTCAATTACGATTTGGACAGGTATGTATGCTGTAGTTACCATTTTACTGGACCCTTTGTGTTCTTGAGCTGAACTTGGGTTTTCTTTGATTTTATGGATCCAAATCTCTATGGAGCTGGATTTTTGAAGTGAGGATTGGTTTTCCCTCACCCCTTGCTGATTTGGAAGTTCTTTCCACCTGGATTTGAGAGTTCAAAGGTGAGATTTAGCTCAGATTTAGAGATTTAAGCTTAAGTGCTGAAATTGTGGATTTTTGATGAGTTTCTTGGATTTTTGAATCCAGATCTTTGTTGGAAGCTTTGGGGAAGATTTGGATTGATCCCTCACTGTATTTGGGAGGTTTGTGACCCTACTTCACTGGTTTTATAAGTTGAAATTCTCAATTTGGGCTAAATTGCTTAAAGGGTTGAAGTGCTGAAATTCTGGATGCAGAATCTAGGCATCCAGAAGTTGATCTGATCTGGTTGGGACCCTTTTCGGAGATCGAATCGAACTCCGTTTTGGCTGAAAATTGGTGGGATTATTCTTGAACCTCTCCTGGTAAGTTGGATAAATTTTTACTGTATTTGGACTATGGAATTAAATTTTATCGTAAGTTGAACTCATGCTGGTCGTGCTGCCAGGCTGCAGTTCTAGGCTGAAGTTCTGGGCGCCCAGAAGTGCTGCAGAGTGGATCCGAATCCTGTTTTCAGCAGGATTGTTTTCGGTTGAGGCTGATTTTGTGCGAGGGCTTTCCTATCGACCTCTGGCCATTGTTGGACTACCGTTTGAGGTGGGTTGATGTTACCGAAATCGTCGAAATTCCTTCTAAATTGTAGAGAGTACAACATGCTGTTTTATTATCAGATTTTTCATGTTAGTAGCTCGAATTCATAATTTTGCATGTGTTTATATGAAATCTGAATTTGGAGCATAAATTTATGATTTATAGACATGATTTACATGCTGAACTGGGATTTGACTTAGGAGAAAACTCGTGAACCTACAACCGTCACTTTTCAAAACTGTTATCAGATTTAGCTCTAGGAGCCGTTTCTGTTCTTGTATCACCGCTGTTAGTGCGAGGTGGATACTTAGATTGTTGTAGGATGAGTTTACGCTCGTGCTGAGATGCCGAGCTTGTGTTTACAGCAGGGTTAGGCTATTTTGTATTGCCGGGTGCCGTCGGGATTGACGGTGTTCCCAGATTTTTATTTTAGTATCAGATTGTGCCGAGGGCACGTGAGCTTGGAGTCTTTGACCCATTTGACCCCTTTTTATTTGATTATAACCTGCCGGAGCCTGATTGTGCTCGACAGAGATACGCTTACTAACTCGGTTGGGTAGCTCCCCCGAGTGCCTCTCCAGAGTGAGGCCTCTTATGCGTTGATGTCGCTACAGTTCGATTTGGATATGATCCTGTGACCGGCTACCTTCTGGTAGTGTACGGTATGGCTAGGCTTTTGGCTGGACGAGCCTTTTTGGGCGGTTCCGTTAGATTAGGTCAGGAGTGACTATTCACATTAGCGATGCATATACTTTGAGAGTATGACTTGGATAGTGGTAGGGTAGTGGCATTACAGCTGTAGAGTTTATTCCAGCTTACTTTATTGTTTCTTTACCTACCAGCTATACTGTTAGTCTCGTAGACTTAGTGGGTGGACCGTTGAGGTCGGTAGCGGTACCCACTGAGGACTACTTCTTTTGATAGTAGTTCTTACACCCATTGTTGCCACCTTTTCTTGCAGAGCCTTCGACTGTTGCGGCTGCTGCTTCTGTTCCTGCGGATCGAGGTAAGGGAGTCGCGAGCTAGATCCCTACCATTCTCAATTTTTCCTAGAGGAGGACTCTACTGGAGATAGTTTTATTTTGGATTGTGCCATGTACATATAGTGTGAACTTGTTGTTCCTGTGAGAGATGGATTTGTATCTATTTTGGCTTTGGAGGAACTGTTGTATTTTGGATCCTATATGTACAGGTGGCTTTTGTTCTATTAGTATGATCTTATTTTCAGCTCTATATCTCTTATAGTTGCTTGTATGCATTGTTTACATGTTATCTATTGCTTCGTATACATGGAAAATTCTATGTATACGGCGGATCTGTTGACGAGCCCGGGGAAATGTGTAATCCGGGGCATGACACTCTTTGTAATTTTTGCTTGCTCAGATGAAATCCATAGTAACTCAGCATAAATGCGCTCCTATTCAAAAGAGAGTCGCTGCTGCTCCCGGTAGACAGATGAAATAGAGACATCTTCCTCATACGGTTCTGCAGGTGGCTGTGAAGAACCCTCGAGTAGCGGCGAACTCCTAGGAGGACGAGATTTTACAACAGTAGAATCATTGATCATCTTGAGGCTGTATTCATAGCTCGTGCAATGAGTATTTACATTGTTGTTTCTTAAGATCATTATGTCCTTAAGATCCGCATAATGATCATAGGATACGGCAACCGTTCAATAGGATTAGTAGACTTGATGTCCCTTGACATATGATGCCAAATCAACCAGATCATGACTAATACTATTCATGTACCCCTGGCACAATTCGGGATGTAACTCAATGGTCAGGAACCAGCGTAACACTATACGGCAAAGTAAAATGCTAACCAGTCTACCAGCTGCTGTACTAACTGTCTCAGCCCCTCAGTACGGGCATAAAATCATCCTATACTAATCCAAATCCTCTCTACCCTCTAATCAGGATGAAAAGTAGGTAAAAACAGCTATCGTCAATAAATAGAAATGGCGGACTATCGAAAATGTATACTGTAGAATTTTACATGGTTATAATCTAATTTCAGCATAATGAATTCCTCCACATGCAGGTTTAACAAGTTCTAAACCAGGAATTCAATATTTCACATGAATTTCCATGATACCAACTTTAATCATTCAGATTTAACAAGTATACATAAAGCATGCAAGAATTATGCTAGACATAATAGGTATTTCACTATTTTCGGTAAATTAAACCCATTTCAAGAGCTAATCCAACAACGGCAAGCAATCAGCCTCCAATGCACCTCTCCTCAGCTCAAATTCAGCAGGAAACAACCAGGAAGGCTCCTAAATAATCTCCAAAATTAGTAAGGATGCAACTGGAATAGTTCAAAAACTGAAATTCAATAAACCTGCAAATTCGGGTAACGAACTTAGGATTTCAACAAAGCCAATCCAAATTACCTCGCCAACCAGCTAGGGGTAACTCCAATCCATAGGAATTTGCAAGAAAAACTGACGAAAATCCCAAGGCTCAGCTATAAGAATCGGAGAACGAAAATTAACGAAAATCCAACGATACCCCAATTTCAGCTTAATAGTCCAAATTACATCAATTAAACTCCAACTAACCCCAATTCTAGCTAGTAGAAATAATCCACAAACTCTCCTCCTTCACCAAAGCCACGTACAAGATCTAAATTTGCAATATAAAGCTCCAATGCTGACACTTGAGCCAAGCTTCAGTGCTGCTGCTACACTGCTGCTGCTGCTAGTGCTCCAGATCCTAGCCCATAGGAAGAAAGAAAGGAAAAGGAGTATGAGATGTAAATTGGATTGCTCTGGGTGAAGGAGAGTGAAAAGAGTAAGTTTAGGATGCATAGGGTCTATTTATAGGTGAATAGATCAGATAAAATGAGTCAACTGATTAACAGAAATAAACCTGCTCCCTGTAAAAAATCCCTAATTTCGGGCGCCCGAAACCACTTTTGGGCATCCGGAACTGCATCGGGGCGCCTGCCAGGAGGGTCGAAATCCAACTCTTGTGCCCCAATCCAAACCTACCACCATACATTTGTCAAAACTATTCAATACACTCGAGGAGGGTTCACCAACTTAATCCGAGCTGCTACAATAACTTCTGGGCATGCGGGAAGAGGGTCCAAAACCTTGTCCAAGGCTACCGTGCATTTTGGTTATCTGAATTCAACTTCTGGGTGCTCAAAAAGTTCAGGAACTTCACTTCCAGCAGTTTTCAGCTTTCTGAGTTCGTTTTTACATCTATTTCATGCTAAAACGACTCCTGCTCGGTCCGACACTCTATAGATATGTCGACCAGCTACCTCCACAGTACTCAGATCCAGCTATTTAGTATTGAAACACTACAAAGAGATAGATCTAATGAAAAATTTTAGACGTTACTATATAGGCAATGAGAAATAATGCCCTCTATATTTACTATTTATGCTTACTTTTTCTTTATTTATTTACGTCAATTTCACCTTTCTTTCAGGTTTCTTTCTTTATTTTCATTAATACTTTTGGTTTTTTATTCAATATCTAGAATTAGTAGGCCGGGATGTCAGGTATTACTGAATAATCTTGTCATTAAATAGTGAATGCAAAAGGCAAAAAATCTAGAACCCCTGAAACTAAAGGAATTTAGATTTAACTCTGATATCATATTATCCCAAAAATAATTTGATTAAAATTATTTAGAACTAATCTTAAAAGATTAATCTTACCACCTTTGGATTGGAGCTACTTGGAGCAGCAGAATTGGCAGGAAAAGAAAAAATAAAAGATACTGAAGATGCAGCAGCAGATCAACTATAGCAGTCGCTCTGCCTGTAAGATCCCCTATAAGATTAAGGAGCAGTAGTTAGTTGGTAGCAAATTGAAAGGAAATTTCTAGTCATGTGCTTTAAATTGTCTATATGTATATAATCTCTTAGTTTTATTAAAAATGGTGACTAAAAAGATGTCCCTTTTATAGAGACGATTATTTGTTCATCACAGTATAGTAGGAATTCAAGATATTTTATTCCTAATAAAGAGATCAAAGGATTATTTAGTAGAGACAATTCCAAGTTGATTTCCAAATAACAGCAGGGAAGTAAAGCAAGAAATCAACCTAACACTTCACATACTTTAAAAAAATAGAATCCTAAAAAAGAAAAAAAATCCAAGCATCAATCAGTTCAAAAACACTACACTTAAGGATGTAATGTGAGACCTAGTTATGCACAATCGAACTAACCTTTAAGGATGTCAGTAGGGGTGTAATGTGGGCCGTGCCGGGCCGGCACGACCCACATTTGTCGGGCCGAAACGGGCTAGGGGCTCGGCCCGGCCTGGCCCGATTTCAAATCCGGGCCAGACCGTGCCGGGCCGGAGCTAACAACCCTTCGGCCCAGCACGGCCCGGAAGGCACAGGCCGTGCCAGGCCGGCGCGTGCTCCGAGCCGGCCCCTTAAATTTTTTATTTTTTTTTAATTTTTTAAAAACTATGTAAAATTTAAAAAATAAAAATAACAAATTATTTCTATTTAAATTGATATTTTGATAAGAAAATTTATAATGCATAAAAATTATTTTTAAATTTTTATAGAAATATATAAATTATTATTATTATTATTATTATTTAAAAAAGATAGGTTTTTGACCTAATGGACCAAAATTGTTTGGTCCATTGGACCAAAAACCGTTCCTCCCAAGGTCTGCCACTACAGACCTAGGGAGGAGAGCTCCTGGACTCAGGCCCAAAGGCCTAAGGCAGTCTTGGGCCTTCGGGTCCGGCCCGTGCTGGCCCGGCTGGCATGGCCCAAGCGGGCCATGCCATGCCGGGCCGGGGGGGCCTTTCTTTGTCCCGGCACGGCCCAGGCCCGTTATGGGCCCGGCCGTGCCAAGCCATCGGGCCCAAAGAGAGTGGCCCAGCACGACTGAAAGTTCTGGCCGTGCCGGCCCGGCACAGGTTCTACAGCACCGTGCCGTGCAGAAGCCCAGCCCAAAGCCTCGCCGTATTTTACATCCCTACATGTCAGCTTGAAGAAGAGAGAGATCAAGCTGCAATGCCTTGTTGCAATCCTTGATCACGTGCTTGTGGAACTCCAAAGTGCTATAGCTAGCAGAACACCCGATTACTGCAAACACCACAGAAACCCTAAGAACTCAAATCCAGCCCCAAAATGGTGATAATCTTAACTAGAAAATAAAGGAAAAGATACCAAAATCCAATGAAACACACGATTCAACATGGAAATGGAAGAGATTAAGAAAAAGAATCAAAGAGGTCAGTTCAAAACTATAAGTCATGAATTGAGCAGGATTGGGGGGGAGGGAATTGAGGATGCAGATGACCTTGTACCAGTTGCGAGCGTCGCAGAGCTTGGCAATCTCCATGCGATGAGGCACCGCCGCCATGTTCGTTCGATCCCACTCACCCGGCGACGCTCTCACTGAGGAGAGAGGAGTGAGATCGTGGGGGAGGAGGGATTTGATATGACGAAACGGTGAGGAAGGTAGCCAAACAGGCGATGGAAAAGAAACGGTCCAATGAAGGGAAGGGAAAGAAACGTTCCAGGAAAGGGGAGAAGTGGTTCAAGACAGAGTGTATTGGCAGGTGGACTGGTTCGGTTCAAAGAAAGAAAGATAGGAACAGGTAGGCCGGTTTGGTTCAAGAAAAGAAGAAAAAAAAGTGGATCAGTTCGGTTCAAAGAAACAATGGGCGTGTTTGGTTTGCCCCTTTTTCACCCTGGAATCAGAATCGGAATGGACGAATCCATTTATCGGTGTTTGGTATGCGGGATTTCCATTTTGATTTCGATTCCTGGGTGAATGGGAATCCCCCCAATTACTCCTTTTTCCAATCCGGCCAAGGAGGCCGGATTGGAAATTGAATCCGGGCGAAATAGATTTGTTCGGATTAAATTTAACTTTTTTAAGCTTATTTTTTAATTAAAATATAATTTTAAGTTTAAAAATTATATTTATAAATTTTAATTTTAATTAGAACTTAAATTAAAAATTAAAATTCAATCAAGCATTTCGAATCTAATTTATAAATTTGAATTTAAACTTAAATTTAATTTAAAATCTAAAGTTTTATTCGAATTTTATTTAAAATTGAAATTAAATTTATGGATTCAAATTGAAATTGAAATTATAATTTTAAGTTTGAATTTGAATAAATCGAAATTTAGTTTTATATTTTGAATTATCCGTTCAATTTCAAATTTTAATTTTTTTTAAAAAATATATTTAAAATTTTGACATCATTTTAAAATTTTGACGTCAATTTTTAATATTTAATTTTCAGTTTGAATTTAAACTAATATATTATAAAGATAAAATTTGTATATTAATTTGATTACGTTTCTGATATCTATCTGAACCAAACACCGACAATAAAAATTGTTCATTCCGATTTCGATTCAGGTGGCGAACCGAAAAGAGTTAGGTAATGAATCATTCCGATTCCGTTTCCAGCTTATTTTCATTCCGATTCTGATACCGATACCGATTCCGATTTCGAACCAAACGCACCCAATGAAAGAAACAGGTGGGCCGATTGGTTTAAGGAAAGAAATAGCAGAATAGGTGGGTCGGGTGGAACCCCACTCAAAAGTGAAGGAAAAAATGCCACGTGGCTTTTTTATTGGGGATTAATAGTTTTACTATTTTTATATGCCAATATAGATCTATCCGTGGACCCACGAGGGTCTGAAAGAGAGATCGCGTCGTGTGTGAGGCGAACAAGTGTGGGAACTTGTACGTTTTGAACGGGAGCACAGCCAGAATGGTTGCAACGATAGCTTGGGTCCCGAAAATTTGCGCAGGTGCCAATTTAGTCTCTCGAGGTGGAGCGGCGGATGTGGCCATCAAACAGAGAAGACAAGCTCAAAGTAGAGCTTGCATGGTGAGCTCAATATAGCAGCTCAATACTACAAATCAAACCAAGAGTGAAATTATTAGAATTTAATTAGATTTGTAATTAAATCATAGTAGGATTAGAATAAATATTTAAATATATTGGAGATAAATCAAGCAAAATTTAAATTAGAGTAGAAATCTAGCTTGTGCAATATGCGAGCATCATGGAGGATTCTGAACCTCCAGGTGTATACGGCCAGGTCAAGCGCTTTTGGGTGGTGTACGGGCTGATGCAGGTGCTTGGTGGTTGTCCGTACTAGAGACAGAGAGAGTTGTCCGGATTACGTGCACCTAGTGCACTGGTGCGCAAGACTAGAGAATTGTCTTCTAGTGATCTAGGTTCCTACAAGGCGAGATAGAGTGGTGAGAGAGATATTAAAAAAGGGTCTAGGTTGAAGCTAATCTGTATAGATAAATCAGGTGTATTTTTTTCATTAGTCTCTTTTATTAATGAATCTTATTTTATCTATAAGTTCTGTTTGTGGAAAAATTAGTTAGCCAAATTAAAGCGTAAAAATTACATAGATTTTTACATACCTCTTTGCTGCGGAATTAACGTTGCAATTATCAGAATCTGATCTCGTCTTGTTTTACGAATTCCTTGATCCGTCAAGAATCTGTTTCGATTTCTCACACGCTGTTCTTTCTCGTTGCGAACCGGCTACCAGAGTCGGATTTCTGATGGTGTCCTAGAGCGAATCCAAGAGAGAGAGAATTTTTTGGAGAGATTATTCTAATTTTCTTGTATATGATATGTGGCCAATATCTCATGTATTTATAGGTCATAGGGGAGATATTAATTCTAATTCTATTTTAATTGAATCTCACACGGATAGAGATTTTAAACAGATTATGATTTATCTCTTAGATTTATTTTTTATCCTATGTGGACTAGAAATATTTTAGATAAGTCCCAATGTAGACGAATCCTCACACTGTTTATATGTAATTCTTCTTTTTAATAATGAATCTTATTTTATCTATATCTTCTATTTGGTTTTCGCTCTTTTGTGGAACGTTTTTATGGTGAAAACTTAATTAGATGCTTCCCGTTGCAGAATATCAACAATCGATACTGGTGTAAATACCGAATTTACAGCAATCAGTTTAAAGCTACTACAGATTCTCAACATATACTTCATTCTAGATCATGCATTTTATTTTAAATAGAATTTGTAAAATATGTATATCATAACTTAAGATTAGTTAAACACTTCCCTGATAAGGCAAGATGGCACCACTTAGATGAAATTTTGGTTGTTCAGCTTGTTAGTAACCTGTTCTTCTGAATCGAAGTTGTGTTTAATTTGATTGGGAACTGGGGGTTCAGGTGATTCAGGTTAACTAAGAATCACACAAGACTTAATTCGTTGTGAAAATTCCAAACCACTTTGAAAGCGGAAGCTTAACCACGACGATGTCACAATCTCCTAGTGGAAGGAATCAAACCCGTATTATGTATATTTCTTTATATTGGACCACGGAAACAAAGTGAAACAAAGCAGATATTTGGCGAATATAATTTTTCTTTGAGGATCAGTATAACATATCCTCTTATCCCCTTTGTTGGCGGCGATATTTGTGGAACAATGTGTACAAGGGTTCGGAATCTTTACTGCTAATAGTACATTATCCTATATATTTTGCATTGTTACAATTACCCAAGAGTGTCACAATTTTTATTTAAAAAACTAGTAAGAAAATTTGGTAGGAAGATAATCTTTATGTATCATGGACACTACTATAAGTCTCGTCTATCCGTGACGGACACAAGCGTGTCTGTGTCGAACTCGTGTCCAATGTAGACACGCCTTGAGTGCACGTTCAATGTGGCTCCAAAAGTGCATGCAATTAAAAGTTATATATACAGATTTTTATTTTACTTTTTTATACATATATAATATAAGATGATAAATATTTTAGCTCTTGATGTTTGCGTATAATTTTTTTTGGACAATATAACTAAACCATGTATGTTGGAGATTTTTTTTCGTAAAATATATAAACTATCAATAAAAGTTTTACTAACTTTCATTCATGTGAGAAATATAACAATACTTTACCAAAATTAATATTTTAGATATAATAAATATATTATTATATTAAATATTATATTTTATTAGCGGTATCCATATCGTATTTGTATTCTAATTTTTCGGAAGCTTCCGAGTCAACATGCCGTGTTGTGTCCCATATCCTATGTCAGTATTCGTGATCACTAGGATAATTTTAATGCTAATTTGATATGCCAGATACAAAGAAGATAATCTTCTGTGAGATTCCTTTGCAATTGAAAATATTTTTTAGGTGGACTACAATGTTTTTAGGAGGACAATTTTTTTTCCCAGTTTATTTTAAGTAGGGCTGTCAACGCGTCGAACATGAGCTGGTCGTTAAAATATTGAGCCGAAAAAATAAGTTTTGTTAGACTCGTTTATTAACGAGTCGAATACGAGCTGACTTACGAACATCAAGTTAAATTGTTAGCCCAGGTTGGAAGAAAATTAGATATTAGAATCTTAATCTAAGAACTGAAATTCATAAAATATAAGTCTCTTTACATTTCGGTTGACTTAAAATTCAAATAGTAAAAATTTGTGTGTGTGCACGTGCACGCGCACGTGTGTATATATAGAACTAGGATAGAATACTATTAATAGCACCAAGTCATTGGTGCTATTAGGTTTGCGGCCCTTGGATGAAGGGATGTGCGGTTAGGATGATAGTGGTCCTCTAGGATTTAGTAAATAGTTGGTGGAATAGTATGATCTAAAGGGTAGAAATGGTCAAAGAGGTAGATCTAAGGGCGGAAAACTTGGTAGCACCAAGCGCTTGATGCTATTGATAGCATTGTAGCCGGACTCTCACTCTCTTTAGTTATATATATATATATATATATATATATATATATATATATATATATATATATATATATATATATATATATATATATATATATAGAGTGGGGCTGGTATGCTTCTGGAAGCACGGAGCCCTCCGTGCTTCTAAGTCGTTTTCGATGTTGGGACTTTCGAATCCACGATCGGCTCCGTTAGACTTGATCTAGAGTATTTGAAGTATCTAGAAAATAAATTTCACAATTTTTTGATATCATTTGCCTAGTGATCGAAATGGCTCAAAATCAACGGCTGAAAATAAAAATCTTACAAAATATGATGATATGACATTAAAATTTTAGATCAAAGATATTGATATTGTTTTATATAGTATAAAGAATTTTTTATCAAAATTTTACGTGGTTTGGATATTTCTACACCGTTAAACTTGCAAACGGATCACCATGACCATTAAAATTATTGATTTTGAGCTCTTTCAATCACTAGGAAAATGATATCGAAAAATTGTGAAATTTATTTTCTAGGTACTTCAAATACTTTAGATCAAGTCTAACGGAGCCGATCGTCGATTCGAAAGTCCCAACATCGAAAACGACTTGGAAGCACGGAGGGCTCCGTGCTTCCAGAAGCATACCAGCCTCACACACACACTCTCTCTCTCTCTCTCTCTCTCTCTCTCTCTCTCTCTCTCTCTCTCTCTATATATATATATATATATATATATAGAGAGAGAGAGAGAGAGAGAGAGTCCAGCTGGTATACTATCGGTAGCACGGAGGCCTCCGTGCTACCAAATTATTTTCAATGATGCGGCTTCCAAATCGACGATCGGCTCTATTAGACTTAATCTACACTATTGAAAGTATTTGAAAACTAAATTTCATAATTTTTCAATATCATTTACCTATCAAACGAGTAGTCGAAAAATGAATGGCTAAAAATAAAAATCTCATAAAAAAGATGATAAAAGACTTAAATTTAAGATCAGAGGTACTGATCATACTCTAAATAGTTTAAAAAAATTTCTATAAAAATTTAATTAGATTTGGATTGTTTTATACCGTTAAATTCACAAACGCATCTCATCTACCATTAAAATTATCAATTTTGAGACATTTTGATCACTAGCCAAATGATGTCGAAAAATTATGAAATTTAGTTTCCAAATACTTTCAATAGTGTATAGATCATGTTCAATGGTGCCGATTGTCGATTTGGAGGCTCCATCATAAAAAATAAATGGGTGGCAACGGAGCTCGTTTGCTACTAATAGCATTCCAGCTCAACTCTATATATATATATATATAGAGTTCAGCTTGTATACTATCGATAGCATTTGGGCTTTTTTGCTATCGATTTTTTAGCCGTTAGATCTACACTTTAATCAATTCCACCCTTTAGATCATACTATCCAACCAACCAACCACTCAACCCTAGGGGACCACCACTAAACCCCATGTAAGAACTTGATTTTTGAAAATCTGATTTCTTCTCATTTTCTTTTCTACTTATAGATATATGTATTATGTATGTGTTTGTGTGTGTGATTGCTTATTGGAGGCGAAGGAGATAGGTTTTGTCGCAAATCGGCGACCATTTCTGGAGATCCAAAATTACAGGTTCGATGTCTCAGCAGTGCTGATCATGATGGCGTGATCCGTTTGTGAATCCGACCGTCGGATCTCGGGATATCGCGAGATCATCGCTGGGGGTAGAAATTTGCATTTTCGATCTTTTCGCAAAAAGGCCCATATTTTATGTGCCGTTTTGCG
Organism: Puya raimondii; assembly: GCA_016920855.1. Classification (NCBI taxonomy): domain Eukaryota; kingdom Viridiplantae; phylum Streptophyta; class Magnoliopsida; order Poales; family Bromeliaceae; genus Puya; species Puya raimondii. Next base: position 88,291,725 of record JABWPP010000050.1, read on the forward strand.
TGAGATCGCGCGTGGAGGGGTGACGATGCGTTTTACGCGTGCTGTGAGGGACTTGGATTGAAACTCTCTCTATTTCTAGAGTTTTGCGCAATTGTACCAAGTGGTATAAATTGCATGTTTAGGGTTTCCTTAAGAAACCCTAACCCTAGCTAACCCTAGCCTCCCCCAGCCGATCGCTCCTCTTCTCCTCTACCTCCCCCGTGCGCCGCCGCCACCGCCGACCTTCCCTGGCCGGCCAGAGCTGCGGCCAGGCTTCCGCCCTCTCCTCTCCATTCTTCTTCTTCCCTTTTCTGCCCGAGGACCTCCCTGGGGGATCAATACCCCCAGGTCCTTCTTCCGGCAGTGCCCCGACGCCCGGCGCCTTTCCCCGGTGCCTGTCGCCGTCGCCGAGCGCCGCCTGCGCCACCGATGACCGCCTTACTACTGCTGCGGGCTGGGTGCTGGGAGGGCTTCCTTGGCCCGCGCCGCCACTGCCTCTCGCCGCCGCAGGAGTCTTCCGCCGGCCTCCGGAGGACCGCCGCCGCTACTGCCAGCCGCCCTCGTGCCGCCGGAACACCGCCGCAGCCCTGCTCGGGTTTGTGGGCAGCAGCGGCCGCAGGTGCAAGCCACCGCCGCCCTTTTGTTGTCGTGGACGGCCACCTCCCAACGTCCGGCGAGCCCCTTTTGCCGGTGCTCGCCGCCCCGACCGCCGCCGCTGCCGTTTGCTGCCGGTGCGGGCGTGCCCTAGCCACCAGAGTGCACGGTCTCCTCCCGCGCCGCCGCCGTCGCTCCCCGCAGCCAACCAAGGTGAGCCCCCTCTTGTCCATCACCCCCGCATCCGACCTGAGCCACCGTGCGCGCCGCCCGGCCGCCGGCTGCCGACCGGAGCTTGATTGCTCCGGCCAGGCTCGGTTTTTGCTTGTTTGGAGCCGCACGCTTGAATCCGGGCCTCTGGCTGCCTCCCAATCTTCGGGGAGGTGAGCACGATGATCGCGGCGACGCGCTGATCACCGTGCTCACCTCGGTTGACAGCAAGGGTGCCCCGCTTCGCTGTTCCTGCTGTGTCGAGCCCTATTATTGCATGTAGGGGCTGTTTTCTTGGCTCGTTCAAGCCCCGCGACTGTTTTCATCACTCCGGGCTGTGAGCACGGCCTCTGCTGTGGCGTTCCCTCTCCGCTGGTGCTCGCGGAGGGTTGTGCGGATGAGCGGAGTGCTCTAACGGCCTTTTTATCGCTTATTTTATGTATATAGTTGCATGTTTAGGGCTTCTGTGGTTTCGTCGCAGTGCGGAGATGCTGCGGGAAGCAAGGGCTTGATCCTTGAGGCCATGTGGACTGGTTGTCCATGCTTGTATCGCCCTCACAGAAATTCGGTTTGATTTTCGGTGCATTTTCCGACGAATTAGTCGGCGGAACGCGCGTTTCGATCGTGGGACCCACTTGTTGGTTTCGTGGGCGAATTGGCTCTGTCGCATAGCCTTGTTGGCTATTCTCCTTCGCTGTTCCAAAATTTCGAGAGCAGCGGATGGGCGACGGAGGGCTCCGGTGCCATTATCGGCATCTTTCGGAACCCGGAAAGCCGTTTTCGGGTGCGTTGGTGCTTGTGGCACCCCGGACTTGTGTCCGCTGCCCGGCCACCCTTTTTGGTGAGTTTGGGGACAATGGGGGGGCTTGGTTCGATTGTTGGTACCCCTCTGGGGCTTGGTCTGAGTTCGGGATCGTCCCGGCGGGTTTTCCGGACGATCCGACGGTTTCGGGTTTGTGAGTTGGTGTGTTTAGTGTCGACTCGGTGGGTCTTGACCTTGTGAGTCTTCCGTAGGTCCAGTCGACATCCCTGAGATCCGTCGGTGCTAGGCTCTTCCGTACCTTCAGGTGGGTACTTCGATCCGGAGTTGGTACAGTGGACTAGCGGTGATACCTCTCTATCCCCTTTCTCGTGCATGTTGATTTTCAGTTCACTAGACTCCTGTTATCTCTACTTTTGTGAGCTTGCCAATAGTAGAGTAGGGTGATTGTATGGTTCATTGAGATGACCTGGTTGGTCGGTGGTGATCGCCTGTTGTTCCGAGCGATCCTTGTTACTCGTATATCAGTTGCTATTCTCGGCTTGTTGTCATTCTGTGGATTGAGCATTCTGCATCGATCGTCACAGCTCTTCTAGCACTTCACGTACACCAGCGGTCTGATCCATCGCTTAGGGTGTTCTTTTCCGAAAAAGGGTCATGCGCTCCCGACCCGTGAGCCTCTCGGCATGTGCATATGCGGAGGTTATGTGCCGATGGTTGAGCATGTGGTGACAGTGCCAGGGATCCGTCCCTGTGGCCTGGTGGTGATTGGGTATTATTTGTTTATCTACAGTTGATGCATATGCTATTTACATGCAGTAGCGTAGTCGTTCATATATTGTCTTACCTGAATATACTCCTGCTTAATTGTGCTACTGCTTACTTACCTATCTATCTGTTGACCCTCGTGCCGGTGTGTACACCTCGCCTTCGTCAGCTTGCGGTACCCACTGGGAGGGGAGACATGTTTATCATGTTCTCACCCCGTGCCATCGTTGTTTTTTTTTTCAGGTAAGCCGGGTGGTGGGAGTCGGGACGTGGTGAGACGCGATAGTTAGCTGCATTAGAAGTCCCGACCAGTGCTTGCGTCAGATTGGTTTACCCTGACCCTATCTCCTTTAGTAGACATATATTCATGGTTCAGTTACACTGTGTGCTTGTTTATTTGGTTGGATGTGGTGTTGGATATCTTGTTTTATTATGTCATGCGGATGGTTGGGATTTACCTGCGAGATTTCTATTATCGTGAATTTCTACCCCTCGTGGTAGTTGGTTTTCAAAATAAAGTTTTCGTGTGGAAAACAGGTTTCAAATGGATTTTTGATGGATCAGCTTTTGGTTTTCAAAAGAGAGTCCTCATGTGGAGGGACAGTTTTCAAAGGGAATTTAAATGATTGAACTTAGGGTTTCAAAATAAAGCTTCTGGGTGAGAAGCACTTTTATAGAATGATCTACTGTATTGTGCATCGCATCATCCTTCGCCTAAGGTCTTGTTTAGATTCATGCAGGTGTTAAGGACAGTTAGCTGTATGTGATGGACAATGTGAATGTTGTATGTGTGATGAATGAATGGTGGTTGTGATCCTGTTTTGTATCGTGTGTACGCCGTGCAAATACAGGGGAGACTCTGTTCGTGTAGACAGAGGGACCTGTATCGACACGAGGGACCTGTATTTGTGCGGGTCTGTACGTGGCGCGGGCTAGGCTTTCAAAAAAAAATGGCACGTTTTTTTCCGCTTCTAAAACTAGCCCGGGGCGTGACACCCCAGAGGACCACTATCATCCTTACCCTACAATTTTTCATCTAACGACTAAAAACTTGATAGCAAAAGAGCTCAAATACTATTAATAGTATTCCAGCCCAATTATATATATATATATATATATATATATATATATAGAGAGAAAGAGAGAGAGAGAGAGAGAGAGTACGGCTACTATACTCTTATGAGTACGATCGCTTAGTTTTCGATGATAGAGCTTCCGAATCGACGATCCATACCGTTAAACATTATCTAGAGCATTTAAAACTTCTAGAAATTAAATTTCATAATTTTTTGACATCATTTACCTTATGATCAAAAGATCTCAGAATTGACAATTTTTAACGGCCGGTATAGAATACTTGCTAGTTTAACGGTGTAAAAGAATCAAAATCGGTTGAGTTTTTGATAGAAAATTCTATTCACTATCTAGATAAAGATCAATAACTCCGATCTTAAATTGAAGTATCCGGTCATCCATTTTTAGGACGTCGTTCTATTTTGACCGTTCATTTTATGCCCGCTTGATGGTCTTTATTATTTTCTAGAAGTTTTTGATATAATTTATTTTCTAGAAGTTTCAAATACTCTATATCATATTTAACGGTACGGATCGTCGATTCGAAAGCTCCATCATTGAAAATAACTTATGAGTACGAAGGGCTTTATACTCATAAGAGTATAGTAGCCTAGTTATATATATATATATATATATATATATATATATATATATATATATATATATATATATATATATATATGTAAAACTAGGCTACTATACTATTAATAACACCAAGTCATTGGCGCTATTAGGTTTCTACCCTTGGATAAAGAGATGTGCGGTTAGGATGATAGTGGTCTCCTAGGGTTGAGTGGGTGGTTGGTTGAATAGTATGATCTAACGGGTGAAAATGGTTAAAGGGGTAGATCTAACAACGAAAAACTTGGTAACACCAAGCGCTTGGTGCCATTGATAGCATAGTAGCGAGACTCTCTCTCTATATATATAGAACGAGGCTACTATACTATCTATAGTACCGGAGCTCCGGTACTATAGTCTCGTTTTCGATCTTAGATTGTTCAAATCAACAATCCACACCGTTAAATATGATCTAGGGTATATGAAATTCTTAGGAATAAAATTTTAATTTTTTTTTATATCGTTTACTTAGTAAGTAAATCATGTCAAAATAAACGTTGGAAATTAAGCAATGTTTAAAATTTGAGGATAGAATTTTTGAATTCAAGATCAATGATACTAACCTTGATCTAGATAGTGTAAAGTATTTTCTATCAAAATTTTAATAAATTTAGATTCTTCTGCACTGTTAAACTATAAACTCGTCATAGTAGCCATTAAAAATTAACAATTTTGAAATTGTTTGATCATAAAATAAACTAGGTCGAAAAAAATTAAAATTTTATTTCTACAAACTTCAAATACCTTATATTAGTTTTAATAGTGTGGATTGTTAATTTAAAAATTCTAAGGTTGAAAACGAAATTTATAGTACTGGAGCCTCGTGTCAGGGACTTGGCGAAATTGCTGTGCAATCTGAGTCTCTGGCCTAACTTCGCTAGCGGAGCGGACTGTAAAGGAGGCCCAAAACCAGCAGCCATTGTGGGAGACAAAGGGTCAAGTAACTGCTGGACTTAATGGCTCCAAAACTGCCAGCGGAAACCCAAGGGTCATGGGCAACTCTTGGGATCACTAGGCATTCATGAGGGCTCATTACTATGTGATAGTGGGTGAGTTAATGTGTGCTTAGTGGATGAGTTATTGTAGGCTAGGTTCAATGTATCTAGGTACCTATAAGTAGGAGGGTGGCTAAGGCCAAAGGAGGTAGAGGCAGAGAACACAAGAGGAGTTGTATATTGTAGTCATAATTTTCTAAGTAATTGAGTACTTAGTTTTTTTGGAAACCTCAAAAACGTTAAGGCCATGACACTCGGTACTATAAATATTATAGGAGCCTAGCTCTCTTCTCTCTCTCTCTCTCTCTCTATATATATATATATATATAAATATATATATATAGAATTAGGCTACTATACTATTAATAGTACCAAGTCGTTGGTGCTATTAGGGTTTCGGCCCTTGGATGAAGGGATGTGCGGTTAGGTTGATATTCGTCCCCTAGGGTTTAGTGGGTGGTTGGTGGAATAGTATGATCTAAGGGGTAGAAATGATCAAAGGGATAGATATATATATCGAACTATATCGAGCTGAACACAAGCGAGTTGACTCCAACCCATGTTCAGCTCGTGTTCGGCTCATTTATTTAAACGAGCGATCGATCTTGAGCTCATTTCTAGCCAAATACGAGCTGGCTCGTGAATAGTGAGCGAATACGTTGCATAGGCAGGTTTTACGATACGAAATCGGTGAAGTGGTATTCTACTCGGCTATTCCAATCATGTTTCCATTATATATCTTGTTGAGTAGATTGCATTAACCTACTTTGTTACTATTCATGTAACTTGCTTTACCTTTTGACTTTACTTGTCATTATATCATTGTAGTACACCGGATTTTTAATATAAAATCAAGTGTAAATAAAAATAGTGTGAGATACTATTTTTATTGGACTTAGAAAAGTAGAAGATGATTTAGAAATAATTTATGATGAAATTGGAATGAAAACAGAAAATTTAAAATTTTCTGTAAGGAACGGGGCTTATTTTTAGCAGAAAATTTGCAGTGTCAGAAAATTACGAAAATTTGGGAATATGTCGAAATTATTTTTGTGAGGCTAGATTTAAAGTTTCATGTCATTCCGACACCCGAGCAGTGAAAACGGAGTCTGACTGCAATCTGATAGAGATTTTAGTCGGTAGAGCTTTCGGTGACCAAAAATGGTTCGAAACTGAAAAATTAAGATCACGTTCTTCTAATTGATTTTAATCAAACCTGACTGTCAAATTTGAGCGCAAACAGACATTCAAAAGGGCTCCGGCGAAAAGTATCAGATTCTGAACTGAGCTGAAACTACAATTTCTCATTGGTGCAGGGGGTTTCCTGCATTTTGACCAACCCAACCCCTTTTTCTCTTGCATCAACCGAGCTCATCTTCTCACTCTCACACACACACACACACAAAAGAGGAAAAGCTTCTCTCTTTCTCTCTAATATCTCTCTCTCTCCCTCTCTTGTAATCTCTCTACCAAAGAGGACAAGTTGGAGGAGATTAAGTTGGAGAAGAAGCTTTATGGTGAAGCAAGCTCTCTAATGGTGGATCTCTTCCTTAAGCAAGAAGAAGTTGGTGAGCATGGTGGCCTAAGGTGAGATTTTCATGATTTGAGTTATGGTTTGGGTTAATCCTTTAAAATTGATGTAATTAGGATCTCTAAATTATTCTAAACTACTTTGATTAAGGGATTATCAAGATTAATGTGGTTTTCTTGTAAAAACTTGAAAACCCTAGGGGATAAGTGGTTTTGTCCCTAAGAGATTTAGGTAAATCATTTGAAAATTGAGATTGTTTGAGAAATCAAGATGATTCGAACCTAGATAATCAAATGAAAATGGGAAAATTTGGCTTGTATTTGGAGACATGGATTTCTAGGTTTAGAACTATGGGTTTTGGAATTGGAGGTTTTTAATCTAAATTGACTATATAAATTTTTAATTGAAGGTTAGAAGAGAGCCCAAGACAACTTTAATTTGAAAATCGATGGGCGTTTGGTGATCAATTTCGGATAACAAACTGAACCGGGCGACGTTGGTCTTACGAGCTCAAAAGGGAGCGTTTGGTTGCGAGAGTCCGATTGCAAGTGTCTACAAGCAATCGGAGGTATTGTGAGGTGGGTTGTGCTTACCGAAGTGATTAGGTCACTTTCATGCCAAAGAGTAAAGTTTAATGTTATTCTATCGATGCATGTAATGGTAGATTAATTGGTTAAATAAGTAGGCATAGATTGTATACTACTTAGGATAAATTATCTACCATTGGACGTATAACACTAGGCAATTTGTGACATATGAGTATATATATATGTGTGTGTGTATGCCTAGGTGTGGATGTGAACATAGGTCGATGAACTCTAGGAAGATTAGAGATTTCGACAAATTGGAAACAAAGACTAGATGTCATGAATCCTAGGTGTGGACAACTAGGATAACAAATAACATGATTGGACATTGAACCTAGTGTCATTGAACATAGGTTAGAAAATGTAGTGGTAGAAAGACCACTTGTATTGGAATATCATTAACCTAGAGTCGGGTGAACCTAGGTGGAAAAAACATAGGACCTAGTGTTGTTGAACCTAGGTTATGATACATAGTGGTAGGATGACCACTTGGACATGTGACTATGAACCTAGAAAGGTTGACAACATAGGGTATGTGATGAACCCTTGAGACTTGGGAAGTAGATTCCGGAATTCCTAAACTGATACTTGCAGGTATGTGTGGTTCCCTTCTCCTAGCAAGTGATTATGGCTGCGGGTATGTGTGGTTCTCCTCGCCCGGCAGTGATTTAACGGGTATGTGTGGTTCTCCTCGCCCGGTAAGAGACTTATGGTCAAGGGTATGTTGGTATTTCCTCGCCCGATGGACGACCTATAGTCAAGTGGATTTAAGGCTGAGGTGCATGTGAGACGTCCTTCTCCTCAGGCCTGGATATGAGCGGTAATCTGCTAATGATTGACTCGAGAATGAGTCAGGTGGTTAGCTCGACTAAGGTAAAAGAACCTTAGGAGCGGATTGGATATGTTGTGGATAATGAAATAGAAAGTGGAAAGGGAATACCTACTTGCATGGATTTCATTATTGCATTTAGTTGAGGCATAAGCATGGATGTTTTATTAATTGCATATTGTAGAGTTATATGCTTTCATTGAGATACGTTATATATATTGGACTAACCTGCTTATGTTGCCTCCTTTGGACCTGGTGGGTCGAGCTCTTTCCTTGGGTGGCCGTACCCACTGGGAACTATGTTTATAGTTCTCACCCCCATATTTTTCAGGTCCACACGTGAGCAGCGCGGCAGTGCGAGGAAAGGGCGTAGCTCGATAGATAGCGTCCTACCACTTGTGACCAGAGATAGATGTACCCTGGGTCAGCGTAGCTTAAGGGTATAGAAAAGAAAGAATGAAACAAAATATAATAAGTTGATTGTATTTGGAAGAAAAAAAGGCAAAAGTGTAAATGTAATATGAATGCGAATGAATGCTTGTAATAGCATATTTTATGTTTTTGACGCCTTCCTTATGCAATATGTGTATGAATTATGTTTATGTTTGGAACCTCGTGAATTGTATTGATTGCGACACCTTGGACGTACAGGAAAAATTCTGTCCGTTTGGCGGGTCTGGCGCACGCGCCCGTGCGGGCTCCTTCCTCTAAAATAGGAGAAGGTACGGCGGGGCATGACAATCATATTGTTAGATGATACTTGATTGGTAGAGCGTGTCGGATCGTTGGCGCTAACCATTAATCCCAAAAGCTCGAGCTGTTAGAAATACGCAACCAATTCACTTTAAGCGCACAGATACAGCGCCCACGGGTTTCGATTGTGACTCGGTCCAACCAGCCTCACGCCATTTCGAACATGACTCGGCCCACCTTGGCCTTCCGCCATTTCGAACGTGACTCGGCCCAACCTGGCATCCGCCACAGGGCAGGATGCTGGCCTATTTAAGCCAACAATCCCCCCTCCAGCACCTGCACACATTTGCACCATGCGGGAATCGAACCCGTGACCTCTGGCTCTGATACCACTTGTGGATCGTAAGCGCTAACCAACTATCCCAAAAGCACGTGCTGATAGGAAAGGCGCACCCATCGCACTTAAGGGCTCAGATACAACGCCCACGTGTTTCGATTGTGACTCGGCCCAACCACCCTCATGCCACTTCGAACATGACTCGGCCCACCCTGTCCTCCTGCCATTTCGAACGTGACTTGGCCCAACCCGGCCTCCGCCACAGGGCAGGATGCTGGCCTATTTTAGCCAACAGAGCAGTCTATGTAAATCATCATGACATGATACGTGTTTAGTTACTCTACATGTAGGCGTATTATTGTATTTTATTTATTTATTTTCGTGGGAGAACTGTAGGATGTAATCTATTTCATTCATTTTCTTTCAAAAACGACCTAAACTGGAAATGCGATGTAACTATGAACTTGTGAGCTTGGGTATCAACCATCAAACCCTTTGCTGCTTGTGCTAGGGATTATAAAGTTATAGTTTACCTAGTTGGGTAGATATGAATGTCATGCCCCAGGACCACTTTTGGTAAAGCCTTTCATATTGAAAATAAAGTTGTAGTGAAAAAACATGTAATTATTTTTTGAAACTAAGAGCCCACCTGACGTGCACAGGCCACCAAATAGACAGAGTCACTCCCATACATACATGTGATGACCCTACCCGTTAGCGATAATAACTCGTTAGGCCCAGACCACAAGCCCAAAATGCATAAGCCCAGTTATCATTATTAGTGTCCATGGTCTCTTATGTATTCAATCACAACCCCATTTTCATCCGATGTGGGACTATTAGGGTGTTACAGACTCCCTCCGTTTAGGCCCTGACGCCTTCGTCAGTCCAATCACACACACAGCCCAAGATCACCAGGCGATGTGAGACTTGTCTCGCTAGCCTTGTCATTCCAACCCTGGCTTAGCCTGTCATTCCCAGACCCTGGCTTAGCCTGTCATTCCGACCCTGGCTCAGTCGAAACTTATCTCACTCTTCCGGCTGGTAATTGGCTCTGATACCAAATGTAAAGACCCGACCCGCTAGCAATAATAACTCATTGGGCTCAAACCACTGGCCCAAAATGCTTAAACCCAGTTATTATTACTAGTGTCCATAGTCTCTTATATACCTAATTACAATCACATTCCTATCCGATGTGGGACTATTGGGGTGTCACAATATACGACATAGGAGCATAGATTACATCATTCAACCACACAATCAATCACAACAACCACAACATTGCTTAATACAACTACAAATAGGGTGGAGAGATCAAGCACAACTATTACCGCATCCACAACCATCCAACAAACAAGTAGATAGAGAGATAATGAGTACTAAACCACTATAACATCTCGAAAAAATGAATCCAAAATTCATTCACCACAAGAAAACCAAAACTGATAGAAATCCAAAACTTCGAAATTACAATTCACATCTCAAAACATATCTACATCATGGTCTCAAAAGCGGTATATAGAAGGTGTACACTTTTATAGAAAATCAAGGTTCACAAGATAGGTCCAAAAGCAAGGGAAGCTATCAAGATTCTATCTATTATGACCTCACATTGCGTACCGGCACTCACCACCCGCCTCACCTATAATAAAGGGACGTGAGAAACATATGAATATGTTTCCCTGTAGGGGCAACGGACGGCCGAGAGCTAGCTGCACTCACTGGTCAATAGAAAAAAGTAGGATAATGATACGATAACTAACTACAGTAGCATAAGACTAAAATAATAAGAAGCTTGTATGTCAATAAGTAAGATATGCTGCTACTATAATCAAATCGAGATGCAAAATGTGACAAGCGTCAATTGGACGATCAGTTCAACCTATAATCTGATCCACAGCCGCTGTATTGGTCTATAGACTTCAGGAAAAAGCTACACGTTCACGAATATTACTTATGAGTCACTTTTGACCTCCTTTCCGGAAAAGAACACCCGCCGTTAGTGGCCAAACCGAACTGGCATATGTGAATGCGCATCATGCGGTAGCAAATCCTGTTGTATGCTCAAGTAAGCAAACCGCGATGGAAAGTCACAAAGGTCACGAGCAGCAATCTGCCGACCATGAAGGTCAAAACTCATATAGTGTAAATCCAACCAAGGTCACTTATATGTAATATCCATAATCGAGTGCAATCGACCAATAAGGTCAAAATCCACAAAGGAATAATTGTGTATCATACATTCCTACTCTACATGTCATATGTCCAACACAATAAGATTCATATATGATAATCATAAAGCATGTGAAGAGAAATACAATAGTAAGCCGATATGTAGAGTAACTAAACAAGTATCATGTCATGATGATCTATGTAAACTGCTCTACCAATCAAGTATCATCCAACAATATGATATAACAATAAGTAAAGTTGAAAGGTAAAGCAAGTTACATGAATAGTTATGAAGTAGGTAAATCCAATCTACTCAGCAAGATACATAATGGAAACATGATTGGAATAACCAAGTAGAATACCACTTCATCGATTTCGTATCGTAACACCTGCCTATGTAGCCTAGGGCTGGCAATCTAGCTCACTATTCATGAACCAGCTCATATTTGGCTCGAATGAGCTCGAGATCGATCGCTCATTTAAATAAAGGAGCCAAACACGAGCTGAATTTTTCAACTCGAAATATAAAAGAGTCGAACACGAGCTGGAGTTAGCTCGCTCGTGTTCGACTCGATATAGCTCGAATATATATATATATATATATATATATATATATATATATATATATATATATATATATATAGATAGAGAGAGAGAGAGAGAGAGAGAGAGAGAGAGAGAGAGAGAGAGAATTGGGCTGGAATATCATTAATAGTATTTGGGCTCTTTTGCTATCGAGTTTTTAACCCTTGGATGAAAAATTGTAGGGTTAGGATGATAGATGTCCCCTAGGGTTTAGTGGTGGTCTCCCTAGGGTTGAGTGGTGGTTGGTTGAATAGTATGATTTAAAGGGTGGAATTGATTAAAGTGTAGATCTAACGGCTAAAAAATCGATAGCAAAAGTGCTCAAATACTATTAATAGTATTATAGCTCCGTCTACTATACTCTTATGAGTACGATCGCCTTCGTACTCATAAGTCATTTTCGATGATAGAGCTTTTGAATCGACGATCCATACTGTTAAACATTATCTAGAGCATTTAAAACTTCTAGAAATCAAAATTTATAATTTTTCGATATTATTTACCTTACGATCAAAAGATCTCAAAATTGACAATTTTTAACGGCCGGTATGGGATACTTGCTAGTTTAACGGTGTAAAAGAATCGAAATCGGTTATATTTTTTATACAAAATTCTATTCACTATCTAGATAAAGATCAATAACTTCGATCTTAAATTGATGTAGTACACCGAACTTTTACAAATTATGGAGTTTCGGGGAAAGATAACATGCGGCGCCATATGTGAGGCTCCGGCCAAGTTAGGAACTTGTGCGAAGTGTTTCGGCGCAAATGAGGCGCGAAAACGGACTTCGGAAAGCTTGAACTGCTAAATTTGAGAAATCTGCAGTGGGATTCCGGTATGTGGAAGTTCATACCGGAATTGGAGTGCGTATACCGGTATGCGATGTGAGATACCGGTATACAGTAGCAGAATCCGAAAATCCAGCTCTCGGGTTCTGCGGAATTCCTCGTGGTATACCGGTACGCCAACCCGTATACCGGTATTCCAACTCGTATACCGGAATACAATGTGCAGAATGCTGATTTCGAAGGGTAGTTTGGTAATTTCACTGAGGGGGGCTTACATATAGGGGAACTCTTCCCCTTTCTCCTCTGAAATCACAGCAATACACACAGGGAGAGAGGGAGGGAGAAGCTCCTCTCCCTCACTACCACTTCTTCTCCTTCTCCTCCAAATTGAAGATCTTGGTGGAGATCAAGCTTGGGAAGCTTGGAGGAGTAAAGAATCGAGCTCGTGCATGCATGGTAACTTGGTGAGCTCGCGGATCCGAGGTAAGTCCTTGGATTTGGTAACTAGGGTTTCGGATTAAGACTAAGAAATGAAGTTTTGGAGACCCTTGGCTAATCTAGACTACAAATTGTAGAGATTAGCAAGAGATTTTGGGTTTTGCCATGAGTTTTGGAAAACCCTAGATTGAAAGAGGAATTTTCTTGTGGAGGGTTTTAAAAATGTTTTAACCCTTTAGAACCCTAGTTTGGGGTTAGTAGAACATGTGGGACAACTCCATTTCGAATGATTTGGAGAGATGAGATCGTTATGAGTTCGACTCGGATTAACGAATCCTTCATGTGTGTTAGGGCTAGGAGCTTGAAGACCAAGCTTGAGGCCAAGAGGAAAAGAGCCCGATTGCAAGTGTATACAAGCAATCGGAAGAGTGTGAGGTGGGTTTGTGTTTACCGAAGTGATTAGGTCACTTCCATGTTGAAAGAGTAAAGTATAATTATTTTACTTGATGCATGTAATGGTAGGTTAATTGGCAAATGGTATATGTGTATGAATGAGTAGATCATATGATGTTAATACCATTAACTACCACGGATTGGAATTGTGGGTATGTGGATCACATTGTTACAAATGGACATGTGTATGCCTAGATGTGAACATAGCGGGGAGCTAGTTTCTCTACATGTTAGAGAATTTGACATGGTCCAAAATGGGATAGAGGTCATGTGAATGGAAAATCCTAGATATGGACAACTAGGATAAGAACGAACTATAATGTGCATGTCGGCATAGATTTATATATCAAATGATTTGAGCCATGGGCTCACCTTGCATGTAAAGAATCTAAGTATTTTATAACAATATATATATACTTGAGAGATGATGCATGCATGTTAAACCTAGTGTTACTAAACATAGGTTGGAATGTGATGGTACAAAACCTAGTGTTACTAAACATAGGTTGAATGTGTAATGAACCTAGTGTCATTGAACATAGGTTGGAATGTATGCGAACCTAGAGTTATTGAACCTAGGTTGTGGCACATAGTGATAGGGAGATCACTTAAACAAGACTATTGAAACCTAGTGTTATTGAACATAGGTTGGACATGAATTGGAACCTAGAGTCATGGATCTAGGTTGAGGATGAAAAAGTAAACCTAGTGTTATTGAACCTAGGTGAGACTTAGTGACTTGAACCTAAGATCAAGAGATTTAGGTTGGCAAGTAAGTAATGTGAATATTGGGATAGGCGACGATTTCGCGATCCCGGGTATGCGACGATTTCGCTACCATGCCATGAGTTTGCGGTGTTGAGACGGGATAGGCGACGATTTCGCGATCCCGGGTATGCGACGATTTCGCTACCATGCCATGAGTTGGCGGTGCCGACACGGGATAGGCGACGATTTCGCGATCCCGGGTATGCGACGATTTCGCTACCGCGCCATGAGTTGGCGGTGTCGAGAGGGGGATATGCGACGATTTCGCTATCCCGGGTATGCGACGATTTCGCTACCATGCCATGTGATGGCGGTGTTGAGACGGGGTATGCGACGATTTTGCTATCCCGAGTATGCGACGATTTCGCTACTCGAACTAGGAGGTGACAAGCTCACTCCTTGAATGTTGGAACAAATATGGTGAGACGGCGATTCCGAAACCATAAGTAAATGACAAGTAAATGAACTTAGTCAATGTGAGACATAGGATGAACCTAGGAGAGAATGATAAATTATATTTTATTTGGTTGCATCCTTTGTGTTTAATTACAAGCATGTAAATAATTGTTGCATAGTTATATATATGACTCAAGAGTGAGTCGGTGAAGGTTTGACTAAATAAGTAAACCTTAGCTGGGCTGCGGTCCAAGGATATTTGACTCAAGAGTGAGTGGTGAAGGTTTGACTAAATATGTAAACCTTAGTTGGGCGGTGGCCCAAGGATGTTGACTCTAGAGTGAGTCGGTTAAGGTTTAACTAAAGTAAGTAAACCTTAGGAGGGTGGTAACCCGTTAATATTGAACTCGAGGGCAAGTCGAGTACGGCTTAGCTAAGGTAAATGAACCTTAGGAGCAGATTGGTTATGAAATGGATAGTGGAATAGCAGTTAAAATTATATTGCATGGATTTCATTATCGCATTTGTTGAAGCATAGCATGTTTACTTTCAGATATTGTAAAGTTATATGCTTAATGGTTATGTATATGTACTAACCCATGCTCGTATGCTTCCTTTGGACCTGGTGGGTCGAGCTCCTCTCTTGGGTGGCCTTACCCACTGGGAACTATTTTATATAGTTCTCATCCCACTATTTTTCAGGTCCTCACGTGAGCGGCGCGGCGGCGCGAGGGAGGGTCGTAACTCAATAGTTAGCGTCCTACCACTGTGACCAGAATAGAAGTACCCTTTTACTGCGTAGTATAGGGGTGTTCGAGCGTATGGAAATGTAATAATAAACTGATTGTATTTGGAAAGATCGAACAAAGACAGAAAAATGTAATATGTGGTTGTATTGCGAATGCTTGTAATAGCATAGTAGTTTATGATGCTTTCCTTATGCAATCTTTGTATGAATTATGTTCCTGTTTGGAACCTCTTGAATTATACTGGTTGTGACGCCTTGGACGTACAGGGGAAACTCTGTCCGTTCGGCGGATCTGGGTCATGCGCCCGTGCGTTTTGTCCTTCCACCTACTTGGTGCTAAGGCACGGCGGGGCGTGACAATTGAAGTATCCGATCATCTATTTTTAGGACGTCGTTCGATTTTGACCGTTCATTTTATGCCCGCTTGATGGACTTTATTACGATTTCAAAAATTACGAAATTCATTTTCTAGAAGTTTTAAATACTCTAGATTATATTTTACGGTATGGATCGTTGATTCGAAGCTCTATCATTGAAAACAACTTAGGAGTATGAAGGGCTCTATACTCATAAGAGTATAATAGCCCTACTCTCTCTCTCTCTCTCTCTCTCTCTCTATATATATATATATATATATATATATATATATATATATAGAGAGAGAGAGTCCGGCTACTATAATCTTATGAGTACGATCGCCTTCATGCTCATAAGTCATTTTCGATGATAAAGTTTCCGAATCGACGATCCATATCATTAAACATGATTAAGAGTATTTCAACCTAGTCTCGTTTTCGATGATAGAGGTTTCGAATCGACGATCCATATCATTAAACATGATTAAGAGTATTTCAAACTTCTCGAAAACTAGGTTTTATAATTTTTGACAGCATTTACGTTACGATCAAAAGATCCCAAAATTGATAACTTTTAACAATCGGTATGAGATACTTGCTAGTTTAACAGTGTAAAAGAATTAGAATTGATTAAATTTTGATAGAAAATTCTATTCACTATCTAGATAAAGATCAATAACTCCGATCTTAAAATAAAGAATCTGATCATCCATTTTTAGGATGTCGTTCAATTTTGACCATTCATTTTATGCCCTCCTGATGGACTTTATTATAATTTTAAAAAATTATGAAATTTATTTTCTAAAAGTTTCAAATATTTTAAATCATATTTAACGGTGTGAATCGTCGATTCGGAAGCTCCATTCTTGAAAACAACTTATGAGTACAAAGAGCTCTATACTCATAAGAGTATATTATAAGGGCAATTGCTTATATACCCCTGAAAAGTTTACGACTTTCTGATTTACGCCGCTTAGAAGGCTAATATTAAAAATACCCTTTTTATGTTCCAACTTATTTCAAATATACCCCTAGAGTTAAATTCTGTTAATGAACTGTTAGCAATAACTATTATCTCTGTGAAATTACTATTTTGCCCTTTCAAATATACCCTTCTACCATCACCGACTTTTCTTATTTGCCCTTAAGTTTAGGGGCACAAGAAGTATTTTGATTTTTGGTTTTTTCAAATATACCCTTCTACCCTCACCAACATTTCTTATTTGCCCTTACGTTAAGGGCAAAAGAGGTATTTTGATTTTTTAAACTCTGGTAGATATTTAACTCACGTTTAACCCAAGTTAACTTAGCGGGTGGTAACTGCAGGGGTATTTTTGAATAGCGGAGGAACATATGAGGGGTATATTGGAAGAAAAAAAAGTAGGGATAAATAAGATATTTTCGAAGTTTTGAGGGGTATATAGGCAATTATCCCTATATATATATACATATATATGTCCGTTTTATTTATATATATATATAACTAACATGGAATGCTTCTTAAAGCACCAAATTTTTTTTAACCTTTGAATCTATCAATTTGGTCATTGTATCAAAAGTCAACAATGATGGTCACTTGTAGGATCCACCGTTGTGTATGATCCAAAAATCGTTAGGGTAGATTTATGGAGGAAACCGAAATCTCAAATTCAGAAAATTAATATTTGAAATTAAAATTAAAATATTAATTTGATTTGCTAAGTTCAAATAGAGGATCTGAAAAGAGGATACAGTATTTTTGCAAATTGGACCTGTTTTTGGTGAAGCGAAATCATCCCTTTAATGGTCTATCAGTGCCGAAGGTTATGGTGAAGTCCTTTTCTGGATCCTGTGAGGCAAAAGCGCTGTATAAAGTGAAAATCAAAAAGTGGCCATTTTGAAGAAATTGGATTTTTATGAAAAAGGCACGACATTTCATGTGCCAAATTGCATAAAACTCTAGGGGAAGGTGCAACTGTGCGAAATACACGCGCTGGTGAGTTCTCAGTAAGAAATTCTAAATTTAGAGGATTAAATTGCAATTTTAGCAATTAGAGAAAATGGAGCACTTACCCAAAGAGGCTACCATTTCATGTGAGAAACCTCGAAGTTTTGACAAGCGGATAGTCTCGAATGAAAGAAGACTCAGAGAAGAACATGCTGATTCAAGTTTCGTGAAGTCCCAACACTTTTGTGCAAAATGGTATAGATCCGAATTTTGAGAGAGAAACTTCAGCGAGGGGTCTTTCTGCGAAAATTTTAATATTTCATGCATCTAATCACACGAAATTGTGAAGAGAGGGTCTTTTGCACAAATTGCGCGTGCTGGTGGGGTGCTGCGATGAAATTAATAAAGTGAGAGGGACTATAATGCAATATATGTATATCAGTAAATACATTATATATATATATATATATATATATATATATATATATATATATATATATATATATATATATAATATAAATACACACACACACATACATACATACATACATACATACATACATATATATATAAAAGAGTATATAGGTAATCCAAACCCTAACCTTATTCCCCTCTCCCCCTCTCCAAGCGCCGCTGCCGGCCTCCCCTCCCTCCGGCTAGGATCTCTATCTCTCTTTCTCTCTCTATCTCTTTTTCTCTATCTCTTTCTCTCTCCTCGAGCCTCAATCTTTCTCCTTCGCCCTCTCGGGATCAACTGCGCCGCCGCCGCCGCTGGCTGGGTCACCTCCGGCGACTCCTCTCCTACGCCGCCTGCCGTCCTCTTCCTCCTCGGGCTCCAAACCAAACCCGAGCCCGGGCACAAGAGGTCTCGGCCTGACTTGCTTCAGCCGCTGCCGCTGCTGCACCAGGCTGCCGGCCGCTGCCTTCCTGAAAATCTTCTCGTTGGTCACGCCGCCCTCTGGCCAGCGCTCGTGGCCTCCTGCCGCCGGAGCCCATGAAGCTGTGGGTTGCTCTAACCCTAGCCCAAACTAGGGTTTAACTTCGGCCGACACTCCTGTTTTAAACACCCCGACTGTCCGCAACATTTAAGAAGGTGAGCATGGTCCTCCCGTGGGCTCGAGGACTCCCGTGTTCACCTTCATCGCATTCCAAGAGGGGTCGGCAGATCTCGCTGCGTCGCTCTCGAGAGGTTTGGAAACTATAGTTCGAGAAGCCCCGGTGAGCACCTCGACCTCCTTTCGTGCTCAGGACAGCGAGCACAGGTTCTAGAGCATCGAAGCTTGTCGGGCTGCATTATCGGTGGGATTTCAAAGTGCATGGGTTACGATATCGCACTAAAACCCTAACTTTTTGCATATTAATTATGTAATTAGTTGCATTCTAGTGGGTTATTTTGCAATTATTATTTGTGTGCTGCCTTGGGCAGCGTGTAATAGTGGTGTTTGAGCCTATGGACTGATTGTCCTAGGTTCATGGCTTTTACAGAACTTAATTTAATTTTTTATGCGATTATCAGCCAAATCGGTCATTTGATCGCCGTTTTGACTTGGAATTCACGTTTGATCTACGTGGACGCCCTGTGTAAGTTGTCAGGTCTCATTTATTGGTTACCCCTACTGTCTCGTGTGTCCAGAGATAGCAGGAA
The DNA here is from genome assembly GCA_016920855.1 of Puya raimondii. Taxonomy (NCBI): domain Eukaryota; kingdom Viridiplantae; phylum Streptophyta; class Magnoliopsida; order Poales; family Bromeliaceae; genus Puya; species Puya raimondii. Next base: position 88,310,985 of record JABWPP010000050.1, read on the forward strand.
GGGGTTTTTGGTAGGTTTCGAAGCCGAATCGGCTTTTTTGGGAACCCAGCATTGTTCAGTTCATGTTTACACACTGTACGCATCGTCTTCGTGTGTTGCTGTTCGGACATCTAAATTGGTGCATCTCGGGGTTGTGGGTGATGTTCAAAGAGTATCCGTACTCTCCAGGACTCTTCGTGAGTTTCGGAAGTGTTCCGGTGTGTTGCCGAAAATTTTCGACGGGTTTCCGGTATCAGTAAGAGGCACCAATTGCCCAGGTAGTTATCAGGATGTGATATAGGTGTTTCTGAGTATATTAGGGTTAGCATTTTCCATTATCAAGTGGATTGTGACTCTGTGGGATCTCTCATAGGTCCAGGTGACTTGTTGGAGCACTATTGGAGTTAGGTACTTCACCAGATTACAGATGGGCACTTCGATACGAAGTCGGTTCAGCGGTGTTTGCTCTGTGACTTCTTTCCTTTCTTCTATTTTGTGATTGCATAATATATCATGATTATATATATTGAGTATCTTGACACTACTTGATTCTCATTGGTCTACTCTACAGTTGTTTCATCTTATAGTATCATGAATGATCTAGTGGTAGAGTAGGATTCCTGTGATTAGTTGTCAAGGCATGACTTTGTGATTGGTGACATCTTGTACATGGTGATTTGATTATATAGACCTGATAAGTCAGTGACTCGGTGACGTTCCTTCGGAAATGGTGGACCTGATTTGGTCGGACATTGTTGTGGGTTACTCTTTCGGATATTTGCCGTCGTAGGCCATTGAGTATATTGCATTGATTACCGTAGCTCATGAGCATTTTCACGTACACTAACAGTCTGATCCACCGTAAGAGGGTGTTCTTTTTCGAATACTTTCGACTCATGAGCACTACGCAGACTATTCTAGGGTTATATGCTGGGGGCAAGCAGGACGTGGCTATGCCTGAGGTCTTTAGACCAATATGGCAGTGATTGGGTGTGTTTGGACTATCTGTTCTGGTTAATGCATAATTATTTTCTATTTCTTATTACAGTATCAGTTGTTTATGCTTTTGTTTACAATTGTTTTCATTTCAATTACTATTGCTACTGTACCAGTATACCTGCTGATTATAGTTGTTCATTGGTTTTCCACCTTACTTTATAGTAGTAATTACTTTGCATCTGATGCTAGTTGTTATTCCTTTTCGATTATTATTGCTACTGTATTCTTTACGGGTATTTCATACTGTTTGTTATCTCTTTCATTTGCCGGTGAGTGTAGCTTGCCTTCGTCGGCTTGCGGTACCCACTGGGAAGCGGAGACATGTTACATGTATCTCATCCCCCACCATTTTTTCAGGTGACGCGGCCGGTGAGGGTCGGGACGGTGCGTGAGGACGGTTCTAGATAGTTGTGTCCTGTATTGGTCCCTCATGGATTATCACATTCCTGTACTTAGTTTAGTTTCAGTTTTTGTTAGATTAGCTCCTGATTAGTATCTCTTGATTAGTTCATTCATTACCCGCTGATTATTTATAATGTTAGGGTGGTGGTTTGAGTTATTGGTTTAGTTGATTTCTAATTATGAATTTTTAGTATTTTATGATCATCTTTCTGTTAGTTGTTTAGCATTCTACTCTTATATCTACCTGGTTGTTGTTATTCTGTGTGGTCGTTCTATAGTTGATACTTGAATTCAGGTGCTACGCCGTGCATGTACAGAGAAGACTTTATCCATGTTGTTCAGGGGATCCTTTTTTCATGTGGCAGGTCTATGCGCGTCACGGGGTGTTCTTTAAAGGTGTTTAAAAAAAATTCACATGTCTTTTCGCTGGCTTTCCTAAAAAGGATTTTCAAAATAACCCCGAGGCATGATAGATTAAGATGGTATCAGAGCAGAATCAACCACAGTCAACCACAAATTAGGATGACCCATAGGATTATCTTAGGCATTTAGGCACGCGAGAGTGTGGGGTTGGTTTGGATTTGAGTCTTGGTGAGTCGAGTCGAGTCAGTTCATTTCTAACTTGACTCTAACCCTGTCTATTTCAGCACATGGCGCGTAGGAGACCTAGACCACGCGCTAATGCCAAGGCGTCTGCTGTTGCGGACAGTATTCGACGGCTGGAGGAGCAGGTGGCCGCACAGATTGGGTCAGTCCAGCTGGTAGTGCAGGAGCAGGCTGCAGTGGAGCTAGACGGCTTCATCGTCGGGACCGGACGCAGGTATAGCCGCGAGCGATGCTGCTGATGTGGCCCGCGTGGCAGCTGGTGCTACTGCTAGTGTTGATACTGTTGGGGTGCCGCCTATGGGTGTCGCGACGACCATACCCTTGACGACCGTGGCAACCACTGAGGTTACGCCAGTAGTAGGTGGCCCTGGACCTAGGGGCACCATCGGCACTGCACCTATTGCGACGGCGTCTACTATACCTGCCGTGGGTGTTGACCCTCTGGCAACGGAGCGAGCCTGTGTGGAAGCGAGCTTGGTAGGGTTTAGAAAGATCGACCCACCGGAGCTCTCGGGTAAGAGTGTGGTCCCCACTCAGAAGGAGATTACGGGCAACGGTGCAAATGAGAAGCGGTCCGGTTCGGGATCGGAGGGTGGGTCTTCAAGCAATACAACGCCACTCAAACATCCCCGAATTCAGTCAATAATCAAGAGCGCATTGACGACCAATCAACTTCAAGGTGTTAAGCTTTGCAAAATTTATAGTGGGAAGCATCTGAATACTCGCTGTTTCTGCCGACACAACCACTGCTTCGTGTGCGATCAGGCAGGACATAAGCAAGACGACTACCCTTAAGGATCTGGTGTGGCCTTGACTTGCCGCTCCTACCCCTGTGATTATATGCGTGCATCCTCGGCCCCAGCCTGCAGCCAGGAGCGCACTATCAGGCAGACAGCAGTGGAGTGACCGACCGTGCGTGATATATAGTCAAGTACACCCGGTGAACGTACTCCCATATCGACAAGACCACTGCTTCAGATATGGTCAGCCAGGATATTTGCGACATAGTTGTCCCAGAGACAACAGACCAGCGCGGGGAGCTGCTCTCTCTTCTATCACCTTGGGTCAAGCTGCTAACCGGCATGCCCATGTTATGACTCGACTAGAGAACGACGCATCCGCACATGGAAGTGCAGGTATGAAACTTCTACTTATGAGCTTACCTTACTACCCTGTGTAGGTTCGTTTAATTGTTTAACGTATAAAGCATACCTGTGTTCCTAATTATTATCTCCTCAGTGATGGTCGTGTTAACCTAAAGATTATGTTACTATAGGCATAATTGACATTAAACCATTGGTTGGTTAGCAAGGTCTTGTAGGTGATCACTTAGAACACATTAGTCTCGGAGATGCCCTAAGAGTTCATGGTTGGGTCTTGTCGGTAGGGCGGCGGTACTGTATGCCGAAGGAGTACGTGTACTGGTAGCACGACCCATGGATGATGGGTGCGGTGAATACGACCCCTGAAGCATTGGCGAGCTTGAAACCAAAAGGTGTTGTATATCGATCATCGGTGTTGATCGGTCTTGTGATCATGAATCCTAAGGGATGGTTTGCCATCTGCGCAACTAGATTAACTGTCGATCGTTAAGATTAGTAACCTGATTAAATTTTGAGACAAGATAGGTTCAATCTCTTGGGAATTCGGAGTTGTTTTCATTGCGTTTGTATCTATTCCACAGAAGAAGTTGTTGATTGTTGGCGGATGCATGGCCTACCTGGTTTCGGTAGACATCATCCGCTAGGCGACCCAAGACTCGAGGAGTTTCTCGTAGCTCTGAGAATTCTCGATGTATTTTCTTATGAGTTGCCCGAAACGTCTCCGCACTAGGAAATTGAGTTCCTTCATAAACTTGGATTCCAAGTACGACTCCCCTTTTCGAAGGCCCTTTATCTAGTGGCCTTCGCTAAGCTATAGATCAAGATTACTAAGTAAGCTCATCTAGTCATGGAATTCCGTCAGTTAGAGTTGGAAGTAATACCCTCTCTGTCCACTGCTTAGGTGGTAGCCTTGGTGGTATCGCCACATTGGTGATAAGGTTTAGGTAAGTGAAGCTGTCGGATTCTCATCTATAAGAGTGGCGGGCTCGGTTATCCACTCTGATGGATCTCTCCATTATTGCACAAATTACGTAAGCCCGGTGGTAACGATGTGAAGTAAGGGGATCATGGTTGTGGCACACAAACCTCTTTATACTGTGCATTCTGGTGGTGTCCAGCCATACTTGGACCTTAAATGGAAGTAACTCACGTTAGATTTCGTCGGGTTGCCAAGCCACAGGACGATGATATGTTGTAGCTCGTGGTGAGTTATTTCAGGAAGTCGATTAGTTAAAGCTTATCGTTATGATCCTAGGAGACATTCTTCAAGCCAGTGTCAGTTTAGGGCGAAGGGTAGTTCAAAATTCACCCTTGGTGGAATTTGCTTATGTCGATGGCCGTCTGGCAAACATCGATATGACGGTTTAAGAGATGCTATATAGGTGTTGACGTCGATTTATGATCCATTGAGCTGATGTCGATGAGCGCCTAATGTCTGGGACAATCATGGTGGAGAACTCCTAGGTCACGTTTCGCATTGCGAGACATTGGCTCTTGATTTAGCCGAGTTGGCAACGTAGTCACATAGACCTGTGTCGGTTTTGACCTAGAGTTTCTGGTCGGTGAGCATATGTTGCTCAGAGTTCGTCCGACGTGTGGGATCAGGTGGTCCATGTACGGAACAGGTTTAATCCGCGATATATTGGGCGGTTGATCCAGGTGTGTGTTGGTCCGCAAGTATAGGGATTGGTATATCCCCCTCGTCACGCTGTGTGAATGGTATGTTCCTTGTCTCGTTACTTCGGAGGTAGATCACTGATTCCCTGGTGATAAATTTATCACATTTTGGTTTTGGGAGGATCTGAGCCTCTTGGAAGCCCCGTTATGGAATTGCATTGTTTCATGCATAGACATTAGACGAACCGTTGGGAGTAGCATGAGGCTACTCAGGAGTTCAACTGTGATGAAAGAACGGTGTTCAAGTTTATACGGTAGGTATGTAATT